>OZ014555.1:10670591-13223091 GCA_963966155.1 Clivina fossor
TAAGCTTACTAGACAGTGTGACTGTAGCTCTAGCAGTGTGCGGCGGCATTTATTTGCATTCGTTTTTTTTAACGACCATTTCTAACCTCGCGACCGCTGAAGTTTTGTAAGTCTTATTTTACTTTTTTATATTATTGCGCTTATAGTTCTCTAAAAATGGCTAGTAGCCGTGATCCAGCTAAATGGCTTGAGTGGTACAACCAACTAGAAGTGGAAGACATGCTTTGTGAAGCAGATCCTAATGAAGACGAGGGCGACAGTTGTACTGAAAGTAAACACAACATGGATTCTGAAGAAGATGCTGATGTTGAGGATATTGTAGAAACTATTGAATGGTTTGATGATGATAATATTGCATGTTATATAGGCAAAGATCGTACTACACAGTGGAAAAAAAATCTTGTTTTTTTTTTAAGTTAATTATGTGTGTATCCCACGCGACCTTTCACGTAACTATTTGCCGCCCGAGTACTGGAGTGTTAATAAATCATCATTAATGGTAACCGATTTCCGAAAATAGATTGAGAATTTGCATATTATTTGTACAAAGTGTCCCTTTTCATTCTGCCCAGTCTATGAAATCGACACACGTGAAAAATGTGATGGGACTTACTGCAAGCTAGGTTCACTTAAAATATAAGTTTGTTATTGTTTAGAGAAGATTAATGCTGCTATTCTGGTCATCATATTTAAATTTACAGATCTTTAGCCTAAATGAAACCTTAACTTGGCGACTTAAATAAATTTAAATAGATCAATTCTGAACATGCATGCTATTTAAATTTAAAGAGAATTTAAGCTACAGATTTCACACTGAAAGTAATGACCAGAATTTAAATTTACTTCAAGTTTTTAAAATTTAAAGATTTAACCTAAATTTAATGACTAGAATAGCGCCATAAGGCATATAAAGAATTTGGAGAAAAAGAAAAAAAAACCGTTTACAAACGGAACAAGAAACCATTTCACAAATGGGACAATAACACGATTAGGCATAGCAAATAAATTTCAAAAACATTAAACATAATAATTACTCTTCAAAAAGGAATTTCAGCAATATGCAATTATTTTTATTTGAAATTTATTTGAAGTTTTACCTAAACAACTTAACACTAATTAACAATTTGAAACTTTCTGTACATATATCATGAATATATTTAGCAAACATATGTACTCAATACAACGATAGAAACCAAACTAATACGTATAGTGCTTAAATGCATTCCAATGGGATTTATCTATTCACTTGCAAATCGGTATACAGAGTCAAAAGGATTAAAACCCAGTAACGTGAAAGCCAGTACCGGATTGCATTCTGCAATTGTCCTTATCATCGAATACAACAAGTCAGGACACAGCGCGGGGACCAAACACTTAATGTGCTTATACCATGGACAACCATGATGTTTACGATGTAATGTGATTATCGGAAGTTTAATTTCATAACGTCTCATCCGACCGCAAAGGAAAAGGACAACACTATTCTTGTTACCTTTATCTCTATCTCTATTGAACAATACTAAGTGATCCAGTGGCGGATTAAACGGGAAACGAATCTCTAAATTATGCATTTAAAAATATACCAAACTTATAAAAGCAAAATATATAAATATTTATCTAATATTTACTGAAATTTTTTATCATATAAGGAAAATTTTATATTTTTGATATCTTTTATTATATCTGATATTATAAAATTTAAGTAAACTAATTTAACGAGTCTAGTAAATAAACATAAAAGCGCTTTTATTAAAAATTACTTTTTATTTGTTTGTCTTTTTTGTCGATATTTGTCTTGCAAAGAAGAACGATTCTGTCATTTATTTTCTTTTTCTGTCGTGCGAAGTATTTAGTTGTCGTTCAATATACTTTTTTGTCATGCAATATATTTTCCTATCGTGCAAAGTACTTTTCAGCTGTGCTTATTATTTAAATGTTATGCAAATAACCAATTTTGTCGTTATTTTATCCTATTTTCTCGGTCTTATTTAAATATCAATTTAAATGTTTTAAATCTATATCTTGTAACGGCTCCTGCTTGCGTGATTTCTTTTATTCGGGCGCCAGACACGTATTCTGAAACTCAGGCACAGGAGGGGGTTTTGCCTGACAGCTCAGTCGTGCCGCCAGGGTTCGTACACGGGTTTTGCAGGTCGAGGATATTTTACACACGAATTAAACACACAATTTTATTAATGATACCTGTTTACTGTAACACCGTTTATTTAAACAATTATTCAATAAAATATAATCTTAATAAATCAACAAAGCTTGTCTCAGTAAGGTATTTTATATAATAATAATCAACCAATATTCTAAGTCGAATACACAGACTTAGCTACAGTTCTACCGTAAATCAAAATAAAAGTTAAACAGAAATTTACTACAAACTTGTATAAATCTCAAAATATTCCTAAGTCGAATACAAAGACTTAGTCAAAGTTTTTACCGTAAATCAAAATAAATTTTAAACAGAATTTTAAATATAAAATTTTGTAAATCTCAAAATATTCCAAGTCGTAACAAACGCACTTAGAAAATTTTTTACCGTAAATCAAACTAAAATTTAAACAGAATTTTAAATATAAAATTTTGTAAATCTCAAAATATTCTAAATCGAAACAAACGCACTTAGAAAAATTTTACCGTAAATCAAACTAAAATTTAAACAGAATTTTAAATATAAAATTTTGTAAATCTCAAAATATTCCAAGTCGAAACAAACGCACTTAGAAAAATTTTACCGTAAATCAAACTAAAATTTAAACAGAATTTTAAATATAAAATTTTGTAAATCTCAAAATATTCTATCGCAGAAAAGAAAACAGAGACAAAATTTCAACTGTGTTTCGCACTCACCGTAAAGAAAAAAAATTAAACTCAGGTATACCGCAGATATGCTGAATTCCAGGACGAGGAAAGCCAAGTCAACTGGAAGCTAGGTAAGTTTGTAGCGAGGAGAGCCAAGCATCAAACTTATGAGGAGCCTGGGAGCCAAGCTCAGTCTCAAATTTTATCTCAAAACCGCTGGTATTTATACCAAGTAATACAACACATAAATACTACTAACGCCATCTATACAATAATGCAGTAAGCATCATTATGATTTAACAAAAATGCGGTTACAAGTTACGAATGCTACTCACATGGGAATACATGAACATACTAGCGTGGTTCGTTTGAAACAAATATAAATTGTTCGTTTGGACACTCGCTGGTAAGTTATAACTTAACCTGTTTTATAAATTGTTCATGACAGTTTATATTTTCAGATATTTGTGCCGAAGAGGAATCCGAATCGTCACAATCTACATAGTAAGACATATTTTAACCACATTATCCATTTTTTTGGTTAGTTTTCTTAACCACGTCCCGTGTTAATAAATTTTAAAACCGAAAGTACACATATACCATATAACACAGGGCTGGTGCAAAAATAAACCGCTATAAATTTAAATTAACAAAAATATTAAATTTTATCATTTTTCGTGTTAAAATTTAACATCGAATACGAACCACAAAAGTGGAAATCATTTACACCTTTTTTTTTACTGTGTAAAACCAAAGAGTATATAACAGGGATAGAGGCACAACGCAATGTTAAAAAAACCATACATGAAAAAGCTCCCAATCGACGTGGGTTCCCTCTGTAGTTCGGGAATAGTACTATTTGTGAAACGGACGTAAGTCTAGAACAGTTCAGCGAATTTGTCGTAAACGAACTAGCCCCGCTCAGCATAACTTTAATATGCTTCGACTAACTGCATTTTGTTTTTGCACTGAATCTGTTAGTTTTTTTTCTTTTCTCTTATCAGAAAATATGTACGTATATATATATATACATATTTATATATTTTATAATTATTAAATAATTAAATTATAAATTATAAAATAAACAGATTTGTATGATTAAAATATTTTATAAATTATTTAGTTAAAAAAAAATAAATTAAAAAATTTATATAGAAATCCTTTATATAGCCGAATACATGACGAATCTGAACTTAGTTTATAAGGGTGTTTGTGCGTGTCTTGTAAAATTACTAAAAAAATTCAAAATTTTGGTCTGGCTACACTACTAATTGGACATTAATCAAATTTTTTTAAAAAGATTTTCCTAGTACTTGCAAGTATTAAATAATTTAATTTTGTACAATGTTCCTAAATTTCGGAATAAAAAATTACCGTTATAATAATAAAATAAATAAAGAATATTAGAATAAAATTTAAATAAAATAATTCTAAACAAATATTATATGATTGTAATTTTTTTCAATAAATTACTTAATGTTTTAACCATATAAAATATCATTTAATGTTAGAACAAATAAAACAAAGAGAAACCCTCATAATATAAGCATAAATAAAAAAAAATACATAGATGTATAATTTGAAACATTGTATTAATTCCGACACATATAATGGTTATAGCTGCAAAGGCTTTTGGTCAAAAAAAAAAAAAAATATCGAAAGTATTTTTGGACGACACAAAGACATCACAAATATCCATGCCCCAAGTGGGATTTGAACGCTGGCCCGCATTAAGTGAGTGGCATCACGCATACGCCTTTAGCTGCTCGGCCATACAAATCAACCTATAATATTTTTATACATTCAATAATTTCAATTTATTTATTTAATGCTTTAAGTAATGTTTTTTTTTTTTTGGATTTCTAATCGGTAAATTTCTTAAATATCTAGAATCAATTAATTCTGGTAATAAACATTCATTATAAAAAAATGTTAATTTTTTTCATATCTTGTTTCCAAAATTGATCGTGTTTATATATTTTTTGACACAAAATGTTGTTTGGTTTTAAGACAGGAGTCCATAAAAGAGTATTTTACATATGTCGTTACAAATGATTTTTGTTTTGTGCACCATAATGAACCCACCAACACCATAAATTATGGTCTTATCGCATAATATAAACAAAGATGCACCGAAACCTGTTTTCCCCACTATTGCCTCTCGCAACCTGAACCGCATAGAATTGTAATTAGTAGCGTTTGCTAATGCAACAGCAGTCTATTCTTCGGCCGTCTAGTGTTTCTATTAATAATTGTTAAAAAAATGTCGGGATCTAAAAAATGTGAATACATTAATTGTGTTTCCACAAGAAAATTGTTCCCGAATATACATTTCTTCAAGTTTCCGGTGACAAATATACAAAGGTGTAAAACATGGCTGACCAACAGTGGAAATATAGAACTTTTCAAATTAACAGAAGAAAAATTGGCATCCAAGTTACTTTGTGAAAAACGTTTTTCTTACGCTAGTTTTACAAATAGTAATCGAACAAATATTTTATCTAATGCCATCCCGTACAATTATAAAAGTTTTGATAATGTGAAGGATCAACCATCCACATCCTCTCAATTATCGCCATATGAATTAAAATTACTAACACCCAAAAAAACCTACTACGAAAACTTTCATTTTCTTCTTCCCCTACACGATCTACTTCCGATGTTGATATAGAATTAAAAATATCCCCAACTGTAAAACACATTTTGGATATGAATACTCCCAAAAAAATTAAATTATCACCAGCAAAATTAAAAATGAAAAAGTTACTAAAGGAAAAATCGAAAATAATAATAAAAACACGTAATGCTAATATGAGACTTCGTCAAAGATTTAATAAGTTTAAATTAAATAAGAGATATATACCTCTAAGTAAAAATATATATATTAATACTTTCACAAATATGCTCTTATTTCACAAAACGCGACAACAATGAGCAAAACGTGAAAAAGATATGTGTCTAAAAATGTATTTTAGATCTCCTGCATTATTTAAGTATATGAAAAATGTTTTAAAATTTCCTCTACCGTCACTTTACGTACAGGTTGTTCAAAAATATTATTTACAAAACTCAAAACCAGAGCTGCAACCATGACTGATATTGAAAAACAATGTGTTTTGTTAATGGACGAAATGTCTATCAAAAAGGGCTTAGAATATAATAGTGTTTTGGATATCATAGAAAGATAAGAAGATTTCGGCCACCTTGGAAGATCTGCGAAAATTGGTACACAAGCGGTTGTTTTCAGTGCAAGAGGCCTTTTTCACAATTGGAAAATACCTGCTGGTTATTATATTAGTTCCAGCAATATAAAATCTAATATGTTAACAGAACTATTAAAGTATATGATCAATCAACTGGAATCTATTGGTTTTAATATCAGAGTTGTTACATCTGATCACGGTTCTAATAATAGAAAAACATATTCTAATTTAGGGATTTCAAAAAATAATACATGTTTCTTAAGTGATAATAATAATAAAGTTAATGCGTTATATGATGTGCCGCATTTAATAAAAAGTGTACGTAATATTCTTTTAAAAAATAATATCCATATAAAAAATGAACAAGTTTCGTGGGACGATATTAAAAAAACTTATATTATCGATAAAAGTAGTAAACTTTCTAGAGCATTAGCATTAGTGCGTATTTCAGATGCCCATATAAAACCGAATTCTTTTCAAAAAATGCGTGTTAAATATGCAACACAAATATTTAGCCATAAAGTTTCGACTGCTATTATTACCGCATATAGAACAGGAGAACTAAAATCAAAAACAGCACTAGCCACAGCAAACTTTTGTCAAAAAATTAATATATTGTTTGATTGTTTAAATAGCAAACACCTACACGATCCAAACATATATAAAAAGCACTTTCAATTTATAATAACTTAATAGAGGACACATTAAAAGAAAATCTACACTGGATCAACTTATGGAAAATTTACAGAAAAAATAATATAGTAAAAAAAAGGTATATATTGTATTAATGGACTTATACACACAATAACCGGCATTTTAAAATTATGGGAAGATTTGAAGGTAGAAAATTACACGTTTTTAATGACGAATAGATTGAATCAGGACCCTTTGGAAAACTTATTTTCTTATGTAAGAAGACAGGGAGGACATAACACAAATCCTACAGTCAAACAATTTAGAATATCGTTACAGCGCAATATATGCAGTAATATTTCTGAAAATATTGACAATTCGAATTGTGAGACTGATACGGATGTTCCTTTGAATTTCGATATTGATCAAAATTATTCCGAATTTGAATTAGAAGAATTTACATCGACTTCAACTTCTAGTGACACGTCAACTGAAACAATAGCTTCCGAGGAAATACATGATTCCGAACATTCTAAAATTTCGTTTGAAACCTGTAGCATAGCATATTTTGCAGGATATTTAATTTATAAATGTGAAAAAAAATTTCAATGTTATGATTGCAAAATATATTTAAATAAGAAAGAAAATAATCTGTATGATGCAAAAGAATTACTTATAATAAACAGAGATTACAATGAAGGAGATACCATAAAATTCTTAAAAAATCCTAGTGATGAATTTGTTAGTATATTTACTATTTGTAAAAGTGTTTTATAAAGTTTTTGCTAAATGTAAGTTTCAAGAAAATATTAGATTAAAAATAAAACGAAAGTGTTTGGAACAAATAAATAAACAATATTCTTTATGGTTTGAACATTCTTGTCGTGAACATCGTTTATATATAATAGATCAAATTATATTTATAAAATTAGTTAAAACTTTAAAATGGATTAGTTCGGATTAAAAAAATTCAAAAGAACCAAAAATTAAAAATAAATTACACCATTTGCTTAGTAATTAAAAAAAAATGGTATTTTTAATAAATGTATATGTAATTTTAACTAGTTAATGTATAAGTGTTTTTTTTTTGTTTTTTGTTTAAAATGTTATTATGGTTAAAACGTAATATAAATTATATCACTTACAAGGAATTAGGTGAAACTATTATATTGTATTATTAAATAAGTAATTTTTTATATCTATATATGTGTGTTTATAAACTTGAAAATAAATAAGATATTAATTTATTTATCAATTTTGTTATTTTTCAATTATTTTTTAATTATTATTACAGCGGTGTACCGCTGTCAATAAATTATCGCGGCGTAAGCAAAGCAACAGATAATTTATTGACAGCGGTACACCGCTGTAATAATAATTAAAAAATAATTGAAAAATAACAAAATTGATAAATAAATTAATATCTTATTTATTTTCAAGTTTCAAGTATATATATATATATATATATATCGACGAATGCAGCGCGACGCACGTTTCAAACACCGTACTGAGGGAGATAGATAGATCTTACCGACCACCGCACACTTCTTACGTCTACTGCACACCTTACGCCGTCATATTTGTGCCCGTAAGGTTGCGCCTCTATCCCTGTTATAGTGTTATATACTCTTTGGTAAAACACAAAATATATGTTGTTTGTCATATTCACTTCTCATTAATCTAGGCATATATGACTAAAATATAATTTCTTTTTTAGTAGACAGAAATTAGATTGATGGAAGGACCCCGACAAAATCTTCAGCCAAAGGGACCTCATAGCTTGATCCGTCACTGTAGTTAGTCTATTGCGATGCTTCACTTATTACGAAAAGAACAGTAACGCTACGTGCCTGTCCCGTGAACTAATTTATAAAGCGTGTTTTAGTGATTGGTTGATGATGGAATTAATACGTTCTATAAAAGAACGCTTTTAAAAGACGACGAAGAACGTTTACAGATGCTGATAATGTGAAATAAAAGATGTTTATTTGTAAATAGAATTTAGTTATTTCTCACGCTTATTTATTTTGTTTGTTTTTTTTGTGTAATATAATTTGTATTTAATCGGAAATTTTTACGTTCTCTGTTAATTTATTGAAAACGTTTTTATTGGCAATCTTTAAAAAAATTATTACACGGAATTTTTTAATTATCAAGGAATTTAATACTGCGTTATGAGCAATTACGAATCTATTAAATTAAGTTGTTTAAATTGTCTGATTATAATCTTGTTTTAAATTACTTATCGTGTTTTTGAGAATAATATTTTATTTCTAATTATTTCTAATTTATTACACAAATTTGCACATTAAAAATCTATTAAAATATGAGGAAAAAGTAATACAGTAATACCTCGCTTAACGTTACCTCCGTTAAAGATACCACGCTATAACATCATTCCCGGGCGACGCGGTAATTCCCATATTTATATACATTGTGTACTATGTTCCATATTATGTTCTATGCATTATGTATGCATTTTTACTATACCCTTCACAGTAGTCGTTATACGCACGTTACATAAATAAATTTAACAACAAAAATATTGTCCGATTGACTGACTCAGGTGTCTCATTCGATAGATATTTTGTCCGAAAATGATCCAGATTTTGCGCGAAGTTGTGCTGTAAAAAGCAACGCAATCGACCCTTGATTCGTTCTTGTCAAAAAAAAAACGTCACAACTTGTCAGTTTATTTACATATAACCGCTAATTTTGTAATACATACATGCATACTAATTTTAATCATTAAATTTTGTCAAGAAAAATTGTTTTCGGTTGTTTCTATCTATTAATTAAATGATAAAAAATGAAATAATATATTTTTTTTTAAATTTAGTTACCTATCCCTATCCTTCGCGTGTTATTTCATCCTCTATTAACGTTAATTCGGTTAACGTAATGTTTTTGAGAAACGCATCCCTAACGTTAAACGAGGTATTACGAGGGCAACTATTTATGTATTGAGAATAGAAAGAATAAACAAATGAATTTGATGAAAAATACTTTTATTGTTTTTCAAAATAATCGCCTTTAAGATCGATACACTTTTGCATTCGATTGAACCAGTCTTCAAAGCACTTTGTCCAGGAAGAAAATGGTAGCGCTAGAACATGCGTTTTGAAGCCCTCAACCGCTTCTTCGGGCGATGAAAATCGTTGTCCACGCAGTTTATCTTTAATTACCGGAAACACGCAGAAGTCATTGGGTGCCAAGTCAGGGCTGTAAGGCGGATGACCCATCAATTCGATCTTTTGTGTGTCCAAATACTCGTTTGTTGCATGTGATGTGTGTGAGCTCGCATTGTCATGATGCAAAACGATTCGTCGGTTTGGGTTGGTTTCTCTCAATTTACCGAAAACTTCAGGCAAACAAATGGTCGTATACCACTCTGAATTAACGGTCTTTTGATTTTCGAGAGCCACAGTTGCCACAGGACCAGTTTTCGTGAAGAAAAACGCCACCATTTGCTTTTTAACGCTTCGAGAACGAACAACTTTTGTTGGCTTTGCTTCACATTGAAACACCCAAACTGCCGACTGACCTTTTCTTTCTGGCTCATATGCATAAATCCACGACTCATCACCTGTGACGATGTTGTATACCGCTTTGGATGCACCACACTTGTATTTTGAAATCATTTTACGGCACCAATCCACACGAGCTCGTTTTTGCGCATCTGTCAATAAATGTGGAATCCAACGCGCACACAGCTTCCGAACACACAAATGTTCGTGCAAAATCTTATGTATGCTGGTCATACTAATGCTTAAACATCTCTCGATTTCTTGATATGTCACATGACGATCTTCTTCAATTAGTTTTCGCACAGCATCGATATTTGCCGGCACAACGACCGATTTTGGACGACCTTCTTTAACTTCGTCCGTGAGCGAACTACGTCCACGTTTGAATTCAGTATACCAGCGATATACAGTGGCTATGGATGGCGATTCATCCCCAAAAGTTGAATTCAGTTGATTGATGCATTGTTCTTGAGTTAGACCACGTCGAAAGTCATAATAAATCATAGCTCGAAAATTTTCGCGAGTTAATTCCATATTTTGGCTGAGATGAAATTGTAAACACTTCAGAAAACACAAATAGTACTCGCACGTCAAAACGTTCTGAATACCTATAACCTCAAAAATGTCAAACTTTACGACGGCAACTTCAGATTTCACCTGGCAATACCAGTGTTGCCAGTTCTCAATACATAAATAGTGGCCCTCGTACTGTATGTTCTTAAAAAAATTACTTTTAATTATTTTCTTATACAATATTATTGAGACTTGTACAAAACTTTTTAACAAATGTATAAGTAAAATGATTAACCTTTTTGTAAATTGCATCATAGTTAATTATTGAAATACCATTTTCCAATTCTTTTTAGACACGATATCCTATCTTATACTTCATGAAATTGCAGAATATCAATTTTAATATTATAACGGTCACTATATCTAGTTTAATCAATATTTATCATTCAGCCATCACGTTCGATGACAGTTTAACAGTGTTACTATATCTAATTACACTAAATACAGTTCTCGTTTGTTTTGTAATGTCCAAATGACTTTAATATTATTATTATAACTAACACAAACGGTACGAACAATTGCTCTGCTTTCAACACACTAAACACACGACTATTATTCACGGGCACTACACATATACGTTACGCGTCTGCTAAGACGAAGCACGTCCACTTGGGTCGAGCACTAACTCACTACTCTGCACGCTCTGCACAAACAATTGTATTACGCTAAGACGACACGTGCGTCTTGCTTGGATACTAACTCACCACTGCATGTCTAACGGCTTACCCTAATCTCTTCTCTTCACCGGCGGCTGGTGGGGATGTCTGGGCCCTTCGTGGGTTTGCGCGGGGAGTTCGGAGAGGGGCAACACTAAATATATTGTTGTCGTTATAATATTTAATTTTAACATAAATAAAATATATCCATATAGCACAATTTTAGTTGGATTCCACTCCGACAAACACATTTACTCTTTTATAAAATCATTTTTTCTAATAATATTGTTTTTATATTTTGTTTTTTTGAAAGCTGAAGTCTCAAGAATGTATAATTTTGTTTAGTTACACACGGGAAAAATATTAAAGAGTATCAACAAATTTAAATTACTTATGCATAACATCGTTTACATTGAAACAAGAAATACATGAGAAATAAATATAAAACTTGGTACAAGAATAAATTAATTTTTATTTCGCAAAGAATTCGACACGAAACAGTATATAACTACCATATTGTTTGGGTTATTAATTACGCAACTATCATACTAATGCTAATGACGTCATAATGTCAATAGAATAGTGGGTAAAAAATTAATTTTTTAATAATTAATGTTTATAAAAACAAAACATATTTTATAATTTTGTTTGTTTTTACGAACTTTTCCTGCAGTGACATACTTCATATATATATATATATATATATATATATATATATATATATATATATATATATATATATATATATATCAGAAACAATCCCATTGTAACAACTGAAAATGATTAGAATGTAATAGAAAATAATTAATAGTGTAGAATGTATTACTTACTTGTCGGTAGATAGCAAAATTAAGTATCGCCAGACTGCTAAACGGCAAGAAATAAAGAAACACCAAATGCAGCCAGTGAATATAAACTTCAATATAGATGCTATTCCGTCTCAAGTCCGATGCGCCAACACAATAGATCGTCGTATTATACTGAGCATGGAAATTTGAATAATGCAACACCTCCCAGAATCGCGGTAGATTGAATAACACGGAGAATATGATTATCACCAGCACGTAGATTCGTGCCCGACCATACCTACAAATAGAAGGCGCCCGTAACGGATGACACACAGCCACAAATCTCTCCAAAGTTACCGTCAAAGTTAAATAAACACTCGCCATACGAACAATCACGACCAGCAGAAATAAAACGGGAGCTACATGCGGATAAACTTTGTAATAGTAGGTGAATAGATATCCGGAATATGGAAATATCGCTGGTAGTCCAAACAGAAGCATGCTTGTTAAGATAAACACAGTGTCACATCGTGCCAGTCCAATTAGCAAATAATTAATGCTTGATTTCATCTGTGGCCGACTTAAGATTATCATTGAGATTATATTGCCGAAGATGCCGAAAAATCCCACTATATTAAGAAGGATTCCATTGATGATAAACGCAAAGAATTTCTTTTTCGGATCCCCACTGATTGTGCAATTCTTCATGTATTTTAAAGGATTCGGTGTCGATTCATCCATTGTTTCCATGCTTGAAGGAATTAGTCTAGCTGGACAAAAACCGATTTAAGATTTTTTACGAGAATGTTGCCACGTAAGACACTGCACCGTTCGACGTGTAAAAGGAAATCGTTCGTTTCTGAAATGGTATATTTCGCCATCGTTCGCCGGTCGTTGTGTGTATGCGACACAGTGTTGTAATTGGTTGGTTAGTTAGTGACGCGGAAATTCAAATACGGTCCAATGTGGTTGACTTATGATGTGTGATGATCGTAATGATAGCGTGTTACCAGATGTTATTGGTTTGATGATGTGGAAACATTGACTCTTTCCAGTCGACTGTTGGTCAGATGGAATCTGAAAGAAAAGGAATTTGTTAAACTCTTAAGATTCAATTTTCCACATTTAAATCTTATAACAACATAAAAGAATTTTATTGAAACACAGTTAATAGTATGTTTGTACTATAAGGTTTCGGTAAGAGATTCCTGAAATTGCAAGATGTCCTTCATTCTACATTTAGAGACATGTTTAATATTCACAAATTGGAATAATAAAATTTAAAAACTGTTTCATTTACGCAATGATTTTTAGTTTACAATATCGCTTAACTCTAATTCTGAAATGTTATATTATGTTATCAAAATCAATACAAAATAAAAATAAATCAAAAATGTAAAACATCTAAAAAAAAAATAGTAAACAATTAAATTTAAAAATCATAATAATAGACATGGGGACACAGATTTTCTGAGTTTTTCCAGAATCTGGTGGATTTTTTCAGTTTTGCAAGGTTGATAGCACTGAATCTAGTGACCTTTTAAGTGGGAGGCACTGTAATTGAATTATTATCATTCATTATTATTTTTTGGAAAGTGAATTTGTAACAAATATTATAAAAAAAAATGTTAATAAGATTAAATCAAAAACATTTTTTTTATTTTATCAATTTTGAAAGTAACCTGTTAAAAATTCTGGGTTCACAATAATATAATTTTAGAATTTTCAAAGATAATTAGAACGTAATTAAAATATTTCTAAATTATTTTAGTTCATGTATAGGTACTTAATTATGTCATATTTTTAAAATGCAGCATAATGCAAAATTGTAACAATATATTATCTCATAATATAAATGCATTTCAGACAAAGTACCAAAATGTAAATCTAAATCTGACGAAATCTCTTTTACCCAGAATATTTGCTAATAATACTAATAAGCTTCTTTTACAATTTGATTTAACTAAAATATGAAGCCAGTCATCAAATAGAATTATCAAATAATTATATTTACTGCTATTCGGTTGAAATTTGGCCGAATATTTGTCATTCGGTTATTTGGCATAACATAATATGTAACATAATATGTGTAACATAATATCAATATACAACATACACTTAAAGAAAAAAAAATCATTTATGTATGCAAATTTAAAAAAAACTCAACACACAATTATGTAAATTGAATTTATTTCCTGATTTTTCTCTAACACGTAATTTACACGTTTAACATACATACATACACAATCACGCCATGTACCCAAAAGGGTGTGGCACAAACTCTTTTCATCATCCCGAAATCAGTCGCCTCCAAACATTCCTATCCAAACAAGCAACTTTCGCTTCATCCACATTCATAATTCCTCTCATACATGCTCTTTTATTCCTACTACTTGGAAACTTTCGATCACGCAAAACATTCTCAATCATACCGCTCCAACTACTCATCGGACGTCCACGCAAACGTATACCATCAAAAATCATTCAAATAAATCTTTTTAACCAAACGTTCATTAGACATTCGCTCAACATGTCCGAACCATCTTAACTGACTAACACCAACTTTTGCTACATTTTTTTCAATTTCACACTCATCATACACTAATCTATTTCGTACCCGATCTCTCCTATTTACACAACATACCCCACGTAAAAATCTCATTTCCACAAAAGTCATTTTTCGTTTATGCTTTTGCAACCAAACACAACATTCACTACCATACATCAACGTAGGCACCAAAACTGCATTGTGTATACTCAAACCATTTAACAATGGTAAATAACGCTAAATAGGGCAAGTTAAGCATATACAAACTTTGATTATAAAATAATATAGATCCGTATTCTCACCTCACTTTTAAAAGTGATTTTTATCAAAAATACAATTGACGTTCACTTAAAGAATTTTAATTAATTTATTAGAATTTTATAATACTATATATAATAAAAACCATAAAAAAAGAAGTACTATTTATATTTTTTTGATAAGAGATAGAAATACAAACATATTTTGAAGCAAAACATAAAAGCACAAAAGAGGTGAGACTACGGGGTCCTACCCCCGTAGTCTCACCTCTTTTGTGCATAGAATATATATATATATATATATATATATATATATATATATAAAGATATGTAATATCTTTTAATAATCATATTAGTATTTCACGAAAATTAATTTTGCCTTTGGTTATAAAATATTATTTCCTTCTACTGTCTTCATTTCCATTTCCATTAGATAAGTTTTCAATAGAACGTCACGTTAAGCCGCGATTAGAAATATTTTCTTTCATCTTCTTGATCATTTAGATTTAACTAAAGCGTGCTATGGTGCCAGTGTGGTATCGAAAATATTGCCATACACGGATATAAGGTGTCGCCCCCTACCCCTCATTAATCTGCGTGTTATTCGAATCATTAAATCTATACTAAATCTATACTACTAAATCTATACTACTAAATCTATACTAAATTTCCTAGAATCTAGAAATAAAAACTTTTGAGAGTAGCAATAAAGCGAGCAAATACATCTTTTGGCACGCTTAACTGTAAACTGACCATTTTCAAGTGATCATATTGATTTGAACGAGTGTGACCCATTTCGGTGGTTTAATTTCTATTGCATTTTTAAACTATACTCTCAAAGCACTGCCACCAAAGAATTGCATTTCTCACAAAGAATTACTACTTAATTGTAATATTATGTAAGAATATAAAATCTTAATATGATTTTTATAATATTTCTCCTGTTTTATATTATAAAAATTTAGTCTTCTAATATAATACAAGAATAAGACAATCACGTTTGCTATATTTATCTAATGTAACTACATATTTTATCTAGTTTTTTTTTATTTATTCAGTTTTTGATTACTTATCTAAGGTTTATTTAAAATAAATTAGTTTCAATCAATTTATATATAAATAAATATTATCTAATTAAAACAACGATTTTATGTGCAACTTTATACAAAATTAAAAAAATATATACACAATCATGCCATGTACCTAAAAAAGTGTATGACCCTGTCTGTAGTCATATGATATCTTAGATTTATTGTTTAAATTCAAAGTTAATTCGGACGTTTTGGTTTTTAATAGACCATCTTCAGCGTAGAATTACAACAATAACATAAGTTTTAACATAATATCAAATTGTCGAAATTACATAGTAAGTATTTATTGTAATTAACATTCTACAACAACAGTATATTAAAGTTGTTACATGGAAACTATTTTTTTGTGATGTTAATTTGTTAAGATACTTATTTTTTTAGAATATTTAGAAGTAGTAAATTTACGCTGAATATGGTCTATTAATTTCGAATTTAAAAAATAAATCTGAGATATTATTATGTAACTACCGTCGATTTTAATTATTCCGCCAGCATATTCCATACTACATTATTAACATAAAATTATTTTTATGTTTCATTTTTTAACTTCAAAAATTTTCATGGTACAATAATTATATGGATCAAATACTAATATAATTTTTCATCGTCTAGCAGATGTTCAAATACATGCAATACTTGAAACTGAATCATTTATTGTTTATTCCAATATTTTATATTTTTCAAAGCGATTTATGCTAGTGTAACAAAACTGAGATTGCATAAGTAATTATGTTTGCGTGTGTGTATGCGTGCTTACATGTGTGTGTGTGTGCATGCGGTGAGTCACGCGTAAGGGATGTGTTTACGCATTGTGTTTACGTGATGACGTAATGTCGGTGTGCGCTCTGTGTGTATGTATGTGTCGAAGATTCTACGGAGACTCTAGATTGTTGTAGAAGGATTGGTTGCAGCCTATATAGGAGCTACGAAGTACAAGCAGAATCAGTCATCGTCAGACAAGCGAACTGTTTGTATCGTTGGACTCGGTCTAGTTGGCCGAACGATGATGGCTCGCTTAAATATAAATAGTGAGATAAATAATGTGTGCAGTCATCATTGAAGCGCCGATCTGGTTAGATCTAGTAATCGATCTAATAGTAATGGGTCAGTGGTGATGGCTCGTTGAAATAAATAATAGTGTGATATAAATAGTGATATAAATATGTAGATATAAATGTGTGCGAGTATAAGTGAATATGGTGTTAATTCATAAGTTGTGTTAATGTCAGTCCGATAGGTGTAAGATTAATTATAAGTAATGTAAATAGTGTAATTGTTTATTTAGCTTCGCTCGGCTAACCATTGTTGTTGTACAGTTATTGTTATTTAGTGTTTAAGTGTTGTAAATAAATGCTAGTCAAAAATACAATCGCAAATATGGTGGTGATTATTTTAATACATTTCCAATACTGTTCGGACTGCCCCGACACGAATTCAAAGTCACGTTACACTACAATGGTTATTTAGATCAAATCTTTTAATTTTGCTCATCTCATATTAGGTAGTCCTGGTTTAGTGGGTTGCTTTTGACACATATTAAAAAATATAAAACTTGTTTTAAATATTAGAATGTTATACTATTTAAAAAAAATATATCTTAAAATATGTTTTTTTATGAACATGATTAATTTTATATTTTTTGTCGGTACAATATAAAGGTCAGTTCGTAATTTTACTTTAAAAAATTAATTTTGTAAATTTATATATTGTCTGTCAAAATATAATAAGATATTTTTCACCTTTAATTAAAGAAAAAGGCGAATGAACGCCAGATATTAATATTTTGCCCAAAATTACAAATCTCTGAACTTTATAATTCAGATTTGTAAAAAAAGTTTAATATTTCTATATTAAATAATGTACATTGTACAACTAAAAAAATTACTGTGATAAATTTTAGAAATATAAAAGGAAAATAACCGCTGTGGAAATGAAATTAAGTATTATTTCTAGTATTATAACCTTGTACCACGGAACTGAAGTGGGTTCTAAACCCACTATATGCTGTAGGTCCCTTGCTTGGCTGAGGGGTAACAAACCGCACCATTGATAAGGCAAGTAAAAATTGTTAAGAAAAACTAGATGTACAACTTCTCGAGCATATAGCCTCTATGTTCCACCTAAAAATTACAGGAAAAATACATACAATACTACATAACAAGTAAAATTAATTAACTAAAACCTATTTTTAAAGGAACAACATCAGCGTAAAATAAATCACAAATGTCTAAAAATAAAACTAATTCTATATTTTCACAAATTTTTCTGATTTTCTTGTATTTTATATCGATTAACAATCTGAAAAATACACAAGATAGAATTTTATTTAACTTTTAGTTTAGTTTATCTTGGCGGAAAATAATATCAACCAGTTAAATAAAATGAAATATGATTGCATTTTGTTTGGCTTTCATTTGGAATTTCTTAAACTCGTATAAATTTACTAATTCATGAATTTTTCATCATGTTTATCTTTATTAATTAGCTAATTACCAACGTTTCCTCTGAAATTTATCTCTGACTTATTTACTTAATTGAAACTGTGTTAGATTAAATGTTACAACAAACTTAACTCTAAACAAATATATTTTATTAACATATAGAATTTCAAATAGAGATAATAAGAAACTTTGTTTTACCTAATTTGATTTTATTTTCCGAAATAAAAAATTGTGTTGCATGACAATACTAGTGCTGATATAGATATATATATATATATATATATATATATATATATATATATACAGAGTGTCCAAGATAACTCCGTATGCATGGGGATCTCCGGAACTGTTGGAGATACGACCTCGGTTAAATTAGATGAAAGTTGCCTCATTAGTAGGCGAGTTTAGTCATCTTTTGTTTTTTCCAAAAAAATCCATAGGTTACTAGATATAGACAAAAATGCAAATTTTGCTGTTTTATATTTTCGCTTATAACTCTCGTATGCAAAACGATACATTATTTTGGTTTGCACTTTCTTAAGACACTTTTTTACACAGAATTTCCAGGAGTAACCAAAATTTTTTTATCATGTACCGTTTTCGAGATTTATGATGCAACTTTGATTTTTCTTATGTAACTAGTATTTCAATGTAGTGTCATTAAAAAGATCTTTTTTTTTGCTTTCCAGTGATATAACATAGTCCTACTTTATTTTAAATAATAACATGAAAAATTGAAAAAATCTATTTTGCAAAGTAATAATTCATTTATTTAGTTGAAAACCGAGTAGGCCATATCAAAACAAATGAAACATGAGAAATAGGCATTGTTTTCCTTACTATTAGATTTTTGGTTTTGCTTTTCTTCTGATTATTGTCTTAGTTAGTTAGTTAGTTTTATTGGAGTGCTTATTGAAAGAATATTAATTCATAGAGCGGTTTGAAAATTTAGAGAAGTTTGAAATGCTTTATTGTTACATTCGTTGTCAAAGTAACGCAGTATTAGCCGCGGAAATGTATTTAAATTTATATCTTTAAAAAAGGCAACCCAGTGTAGGGATGTATAGGATATTAAACATGAATTTGATTGAGTACGGTATTAAATACCTAAAACTAACCTAACACAAGCTATGCTTAAGAGAACACGTATGTTCATTCAAGAAAGCGGTGGTTTATTTGATCACTTAATGTAATTTTACTGTTATAGTTATTAGTTATTACGAATGTAAAATATGGCATTAGTATTTAATAAATTGTTTTTTTTTTATTATAATTCTATATTATTGTTTAAAATAATGTAGGGCTCATGTTTCATTTATTTTAACATGACCTACTTAGTTTTCAACTAAAAAAATGAATTATTACTTTGCAAAATAAATTTTTTTTCAATTTTCCATGTTATTATTTAAAATAAAGTAGGACTATGTTATATCACTGGAAAGAGAAAAAAAAGGTCTTTTTAATTACACTACATTGAAATACTAGTTACATAAGAAAAATGAAAGTTGCATCATAAATCTCGAAAATAATACATGGCACAAAAATTCTGGTAACTTCTGGAAATTCTGTGTAAAAAAGAGTCTTAAGAAAGTGCAAACCAAAATAATGTATCGTTTTGCATACGAGAGTTATAAGCAAAAATATAAAACAGCAAAATTTGCATTTTTGTCTATATCTAGTAACCTAAAGAATTTTTTGGAAAAAACAAAAGATGACTAAACTCGCCTACTAATGAGGCAACTTTCATCTAATTTAACCGAGGTCGTATCTCTAACAGTTCCGGAGATCCCCATGCATACGGAGTTATCTTGGACACTCTGTATATATACAACTACACCATGTACTCATAAGGGTGTGGCACAATCTCTTTTTTTATGCAAAAAATTAGTTTCCGTCAAACATCCCAATCCAGAAAAGCAACTTTTGTTTTAGTACAAATATAAAATTTTTATTATTTTACATATACACATAATTATTCAAACTAATATTTATCTTTAAAATTTCAATTTTTAATCATTAATTTACAAAACAAATTTTCGGTAATTTAATTTCATATAAATATATTCAGTTTTAAAAGTGTTTAATATCTACTGTGTACATAATTATAAATTATTTGTAAATATTAAAAATATGAATATACTAAAAATTAATTATTTTGAAAAAAGCAATAAAATTGAAAAATATCGGTTTGAAAAATATTACAAAATGTTTACAAAATAAACGGTTTATAATTTAGTTGTGTACAAATGTTATTTTAGCAAATGAAGCAAAATTGAAGTTTGATATCATATTTAGGTATGAAACTGAAAATGGAAAACAAATCGATTAATAAAGATTTGGTTCGTTTACTTTGTAAATAACATTTCACTTTATTATGCATAGGGGAAGAGGATGCATTCACAACATAATTATATATTCATGCAAAAATCTACGAGAATATCTATTTTAAAAGTTATGCGAATACAAAGAATCATTTATTATTCAAGTTTTATACTATTTGAATATATTTAGAAAAGTTCAGTCGATTAATTTTGTATCTTGAGGTAAATTTATAGTTTGTTCTTTTTTTTTTATCTTTTTTGCATATTTATAAAATTACTCAAACTTTTTCGGAAACATTAGTTAACACAAAATAACCGTAACTATAAATTTTTTTAACTATTTATTCTTAGTTTGTTTTTTTTAATCGCATGTACAAATATTAAAATTTTTCTTTTCCACAGCAAAAAAAGTATATTTTAAATTTATTTGTATTAATAATAAAGATAATGTAAAAAAAATCATTACAGTATTGTTACCGAAATAGATTAGTGTATGATGAGGTGAAATTAAAAAAAAAATGTTGTTGCCAAAGTTAGTGTTAGTCAGTTAAGATGGTTCGGTTATCTTGAGCGAATGTCTAATGAACGTTTGGTTAAACAAATTTATATGAATGATTTTGAAGTTATACTTTTGCCCGTGGATATCCGATGACTAGTTGAAGTGATATGATTGACAGAGTGGTTTGCGTAAGCGAAAGTTTCCAAATAGTAAGAAAAGAAGAGCATGTATGAGATAGGTTAGATGAATGTAAATGAAGCTAAAGTTGCTTATCTGGATAGGGATGTTTGGAGGAAATTGATTTCATGATAGTGGAAAGAATTTGTGCCACACTCTGTTGAGTACATGGCATGATTGTGTATGTATATATAAAATATATGCACATAAAACTTAAAAAAAATACCTTTTTTTAAATTGAATGTTATGTTGATATTTTCCAAACAATCTCCAAATAACAAACAAAACTCTAAAATAAAAAATCTTTTCTCAATAACTGTCACAAAGATCAACCAAAATATTAATGCTAATCCATATTCATTACACGTGCACTTCATATGAAAAAAGAAGGATATCTCCCAGGACAGAAAAGTTTAAATTCCTCTTTATTAATACGCGTCAATTGAATGTGTCACTCTCATACGTTGGCCTAACAGGTCACATGAATGTCTGTAGCGCGTGTGTGTGTGTGTGTGTGTGTAAAAGTGAGATGCAGTCAATGGCTTTTTACAGTTGTTCTTTCATCGTGTCAAAGTCAAAAACATAAATGAGAGGAAAATATGTCAGCCACAAAGATCATAAAATTTATAAATTTTTGATTAATGGAAGCCAAACTAGATCATAAAATTTATATATTTTTGATTAATGGAAGCCAAATTTAATATACCAATTTTCTCGTAAAATATTCCAATTTGTAGTTAACATATCAATTTTGTCGTGCAATTCCCTCTTAAATATTTAATATTGTATAAATTGAAAATCAAAAGTTAACAAAGTCGAAACTAAAGAATATTATTTTTGAATATTACTAAATATTTAAACTTAATTAATATTATTTGGCAAAGTATATGATGTTAATTAATTTTATTTGAACATAAAATTTTGACAAAATAACCTTTAATTATAAATGAAAGCTCAAAAGCAAATTATTCTGTAATACGAATGGCAAAAAATACCAGCACGATAGTGTGCCACACAACATGATATGGAAAAATGCGTAATTTTCCATATCATGCTTATTTTCCTAGACCTCATAGTTTTTGAAAATAAGCATTATATGGAAAAATGCGCATTTTTCCATATCATGCTTATTATCCTAGACCTCATAGTTTTTGAGAAAAAAAATTAAAACCAAAAAATCAAAAAAAAAAAAATTCTAGCGCCCAAACGGCACATGCTAGCAAATTAAATCTAAAACCAAATTATAGAACTTTTTATTGTCTATCAAAAAGTATTCTAAGTATTTGTCCGAATTTAACTCGAGAAAGGAGTATATCGCAAATTATCGAATTTGCATGTTAAACGCCCATACGAACTTAACGAACGAACACCCGGTATATAGACCAAATGCAAAAATTTTCAAATAAGGAATTAAGTCGTATAAAATACAATCCACGTAGATATGATAACCAAATAAAAAAATTGCCGTCCACGGGGTTCTCATTTCAAACTCTACACCCGTACTTAACGAGTTAAGTAATGAAAAATAAGTTAAATTCAATTTCAAAGATAATCATATTTGCTAATATGTTACAATACTTTTCCCTGATGGGGCTAAAGTTCTTGTTTGTGTTGCCTGGAGGTGGTTCTGGCAAGTCCGGCCAGCTATCAGTGAAGACGGGGGGAGTTATTTGTATTAAGAAGGCGCCACACTGTTTACCCGTCTTAAAAGGAAATCCGACTGATTACTAATGCTAAACAGTAAAAGATTATCTGACAACAACAAACGATTATCTGGAAAGTGTATCGACACAACAAAATACCACGAATGGCAATAAAACTTGACATGAACGATTTGAATAAGTGATTTAATTCTGCTCTAAACAATTTAATAAATATCGCAATCTATTATTACGAAAGCCGTAAGTCAATTTAACAACAATACATAAATAATTATCGTAATATATTATTACGAAAGCCGTAAGTCAATTTTAACAAATAGTTCATAAGTAAATTAAACATAAGTTGGTTATTCTCAACGCGGGAAGTTTCAAACCAATCACACAACGAATCTAGTTCGTGCTGCCGCCTATATAAAAAAAGTGACAAGTATATGGTAGTCCCTAGTGAAATTTGGCCAAATATCTTACAATAATGGAGGGGCGCCGTGATGTAGATTTGTCGTGACGTCAGCGAGTAACGAACAAACTTAAATTCGAAAACAAATGCATGTACAGACCGCGCGAAACGAAACTTCACGCTTACAACATACGTGACCCAAACTTATAAATATGTAAATATATACTATGTATCGAATTCGCTAACAGTAGAAAAATAAAGTATGTACGATAATTATAATGAATTATCCAAATAGTCTCTTGTTTATACTACAAGTTAAAATTCTATTGTTAGTAGGTCCAATGATGAACTGAGCGTAACTCACAACGCGCGAGACAGGTACATAAATCCCAAGAAATAAATAATACCATGTAATCGCGTCTGTAGGAATGGCCGTTTCATAAATATATAACACTTTACTTTTAATATATATTTAATAATTTTATTTCTAAATAACATAAACTGCACAATGGCTTACAACATAACATAACCATTACCATAATCATAATGAACATATCGTGTTTCGAGTTACCAACCTGTCGGTCTTGACGCGATATTTAAAATAAAAATAAAAATGCTTACACGTCCGTAAGGTCTCAACGACGCACAAAAATGGGAAAGGGGAATAGTACGAACATAAGACGACGTAAACGGAACAAACTCATAAGACAAAATCCGGGTGAAGTCCGAGAAATCGATATGGCAATAAAACGGTACGATAATAATCGATGTCCGATGGAGATGGTGTCCAAAATAGCCCCTGGGGAGAATGACTCTCGGGTAAATCTTCGGATCGACGTTGATAACGGGGTTGAAAAATATGGCAGCCCTCAAATCCGCACAAGACGATAGGTAACGGCACGTGCACAAAACAAAACACACACTGAAACACTAAATACGAGAAACACGATACGAAGCAAAATCCGGAGCAAGCCGTATTTGAGATATTCAAAAATAATGTTCGTACCGCATGACAACTACCAAAACTTTTTCCAAAAATTCCTCAAAATCACGGCTCTCTTACTTGACAGTCAAAAACCGACTCCCTACCAATTTCAAAAGAAAACGGAAATTCAAAATTTATTCCAACAAACCAATCACAAAGAAATAAACAAACGACACGCCCACTTTGTAGAAACTATATTAAAAATATTATATTGTATATGTAAAATTACGAATGTTTATTTAAAATAAATGAAATTATAAAATGAAATTAAAATTAATACTATATGAATTTAAATTACAATATAAAATAAATTATTTAAAACAATGAATTCAAAAGTTGCTCGCAGATGGCGATACAAACATTGACAGAAAGTAAACAAAATATTATGGCTGCATTCCTTTCGACGGCATGGAGCACTCTGCACGCTACTTTAACACTACTGCTTTCAGGTTGGGGATTTGAGGTTAGGTTCACAGGTCGTTTGACATTTGGATTTTGGAACTAGGCAGTCCAGAATGACGTCACACCATAATTCAATAATGGTTGCCTGATGGCAACATTGGTATATGTTTATATGACAGTTGTATGCATTTTACTTGATTTCGTGTATATTGTACAGTTTTATTAAAAAATATGAATATATTTTCCAGAAAGTAAGTTTAATTTTTATTTTATGCATTTAAATTTTTACGTATCATTTAATTTTTTATTACTACTATTTTACTATTTTTTTTTACTATTTTACTATTTTTCATAAATTAAACTAATAACCAAATAATATATTTGAAATAATTCGCAAAAAATTTGTGTTATACTATATGTCCTATATGTCAATATTTGAATATGTTCATCAGGCAACCATATTATATGACGTATGATCACGTGTTCTGGACTGCCTAACTTATATACTAATGGGATAGGATTGTTTCCAGGATTACTAAGGTAATTAGGACGTTGACAATTTTGGACTATAACAAATAATATTAATTTTGTTTCGAAATATTTATAATGAATTCTGTTAACGATTTATAAAATTAATACCAAACAAGTTTGGAATTTATTTAAATTTTTGTACTTAACTAAGTAAATAATCTAAATTTATACGAGTTTTAAAAGTTTATAAATAAACTTTTCCATTCGCAAATTCAAATTTCTCATTACCAGTAATAACTCTATAAACTAATAAACTAATTTTGAATTCTAAAATAATCAAGATTATGCTAACAGTGTGTAATTATTATTTCAATTTATGCATACATAATTGCTGTTGATATAGGTATATGCAAGGCATTGAAAACGGATTGATAAAAAAAATAATGCAACAGGAATCCACTTTTTAGTTAAATGTCTAATCAAAATGAAGGTTATTCTGAAATTCTGGATATTTTCAAAAAATTTGTAGATTTAAAGTTATACAAAATCGTAATATTTTGTAGAACCTAATATATTGATGAAAGAAAATTGATACGTTTTTGTCTAAAGTGTATTAAATGCAGGCCCGGTTACAGAACGTATTGTTAAACTTGTCAACTGAAGAGGTTTGAAGCCGGATTCATGCAGACCAATTTCACCTACAATTTCAATCTAAACTACAATGTTAAATGCTTTATAAGTTCATCAGATTGTTAACTTATCAACTGAAGAGTTTTGAATAAAGATGTTTGAAGCCGGATTCATTCAGATCAATTGCACTTTCAACTTGAACTTAATTTACAACTAGCGATAAAATGTAGCATTTATGCACTATAAATAAACGTAACTGACTATTAATTTTAAGATTATGCTATTGTAAAGTTTCCTAAAAATAGATTGAAAAATATTATTTGAAAAAAGTTATTTGAAGAAAGTTTTAGAATAAAAATTTAAACCCTTACACAAATGTGAAATAATATTAGTACTTCCGGCTGGTGAATTTAAAGTTTTTAGGCAAGCGGACAAAAAATCACCTAATAAAAATTTTCAAACAATAAACAAAATAGGTATATTTCCCATACGATGTAGACTTTTTGACCAACACTGTATGAATCAAACTTAATTTCATCTCTACAATAATTTTAAAGTATTATTTTTGTTAAACACAGATAAATTACAGATAAATTGAATAATAAAACTAGATTTTGTAATAATTTAACATTAATAAATTTTCAGAACAATAAATTTCAAATTGCAACATTTCAACTTAAATTTATTTTATGTAACAACTATGAAGTATTACTTTTTGAATAATTTTCTTTCGTAATATGTCTACAATGCGCAAATAATATATTTTAATTTTATTCAGTAAACAAAAGCACTTTTCTGCGTTGAAATGTACTAGTACATAATAACAATAGCTAATGTTAGAATACCTTTTGTTTTTATTAGTACACTTTAGAAAAATTAATGTTCCAGACACATGCTAACAGAATTTTTATTTATAGAAGATATTAAAATGATATAAAGTAAAATAAAACGGCTTTAGGTTTTAGTTTTGTTTTAATATTTATTAATATAATAAAACATCTTTCAGAACTCATCATATAAAAATAAAACAGCTTTAGGTTAAAGATCTGTATTAATATTTATTAATAATCGACGTTTTATCGAACTCAACGTCCGTCTTCATCAGAAATAAATGATACAAATAAAATTTGGCTTCCTTTAATTAAAAATTTATAAATTTTATGATCTAGTTACATATTCTGTTACCTAGTAACTTGTTTCCATGCTGTGTTTAATTACTATAAATATCATTTGTATTATTTTTCCTAATGAGTACGTCGAAACGTCGAATATTATTAAATATTAATAGAGAAATTTAACCTGAAGCTGTTTTATTTTAATATTTATTAATGATCGATGTTTCGGCAAACTCAACATCCATCTTCAGCAGGAAAAATAATATAAGTACATACATACATACACAATCACGCCATGCACTCAAAAGGGCGTGGCACAAACACTTTTCATCATCCCGAAATCAGTCGCCTCCAAACATTCCTATCCTACTACTTGGAAACTTTCGCTCACGCAAAACACTCTCAATCATACCACTCATCGGATGTCCACGCAAACGTATACCATCTAAATCATTCAAATAAATCTTTTTAACCAAACGTTCATTAGACATTCGCTCAACATGTCCGAACCATCTTAACTGACTCTAACACGGGGCAACTTTTGCTACAACACTTTTTTCAATTTCACACTTATCATACACTAATCTATTTCGTACCCGACCTCTCCTATTTACACCACATACTCCACATAAAAATCTCATTTCCACAGCAGTCATTTTTCGTTTATGCTTTTGCAACCAAACCCGACATTCACTACCATACATCAACGTAGGCACCAAAATTGCATTGTATATACTCAAACGGGCTTCTTTGGAAACATTTACATTCCTAGCAAAAGTTCCCAAAGCACCCGAAGCACCTTACAACCAGCATTTACTCTCCTTTCAATTTCACGATCAAAACGGCCATCTCTACACCGTAAAATTTTTACTGAAAAATACATAGTCTGTAATAACAAAATTACAATATATCTACAGTAAAAATCCATTTTTTAAGTTATTGCATACAAATTGATGTAATTTTAATTTTTTTGCTGCAATATTTCCATATTTATGTAGTAATAAATAGATAACGTATATTTACAGACAATCCTGTGAAAAACTACTTATTAAGAAATAAAAATTACATTTTTTATTGTAAATTCGCATTGACTACATAAAATTATGTACTTTTACAAAAAAAAATATAGTGTTTCTGTAGTAATACAGTGTCATAAATGGAATAATACAATAAAATGTATTGCGCGTCATTTTATTGCATACGTTCCATTCAGCTGGTAATGGTAGCAGTTCTACGTATATTATAATAGGACGTTTGTTGTGTGCTGCTTAAAGAATTTGGTTTTAATTTTATCTATTACTGTTTTATGGTAAGTTAATTTTTGTTTATATTATATTTTATAATTATTATATTTATATGGCAATTATTTTCATGACATATAAAAGTCATTTTGCAATATATAAGTTATGTTATACATTTTTTGCATAATTTGTATAAATATATTTCTATTACAGTGTTCGAAACTATCAAAACATGTTTACCATCTAAAGTATCTAAAATTTTGGTCAAAAAATTGTAAACATATACCCCAAATCGTTTCACGACGAAGACGATGATGGTGTAGTGCTAGGTGATGGTTGTCATACATTATTTTTCAAACTTTTGGATCATAATAATTACTTGAGTCGTCCACACAAATTCCATACATTACGAAGACAATTGACCAATATTCCACAAAAAAAAACCTAAAATTTTTATTAATAATTTTTTTTTATTAAGTTACAGTTTTTTTTGTAAGAATTAATTTTTATTTTATTGTTATATATTTATTGTTTTAAATTAATGACTTTTGTATTTATTGTAATATTAATTTTATAAGAATAATTGTTTTTTTCATTATTTATTTCAATAGGTGGTCTATTATTAAAAATTCTTAATATTTATCTCATACTAATTTACATGTACTAATATCATTTGTTCTATAAATATTTTCAATCTGACAAATTAGCAATTTTTGTTTCATAACTAAATTTATATGAAGACAATTAAGTTAAAAACTGATACAAAAAGTTTGGTTAGCAAAAATATTAATACCAATTTAATTATAAACATATATTTTTTTAAAAGATAAAATTATAAAATAGGTTTTCTATTATTCAAAAAAATATATTTTTAAAATACAATTTGCTTCAGATATTCACGACGTATAAATTTAGTTATATAAGAAAAATTGTCAATTTAAGTCAGATCGAGAATATTTGGAGAACTACTGATATTACAACACGTAAAGTAAAATTAAAATTTTATCAGGAAAAATACAAACTACATTGTATTTTCACACCTTCAATTGTAATATTACATAACAAGTAGTATAATTACATTGTAGGTTTACATTTCTTACTGTAATATTGCATTGTTCTTTGAATATTTACGTTCTGCTTGTAATAATACAATTCATTTTTAAAACTACACTGATTTTCAGTGGCATCTTTTTGGCCACTGATTATCAGTGTAAATTTACATTTTACATTTTACGGTGTAGAGAGCAAACTACCCAAATACACAAATTCATCTACC
This sequence comes from Clivina fossor, assembly GCA_963966155.1. Taxonomy (NCBI): domain Eukaryota; kingdom Metazoa; phylum Arthropoda; class Insecta; order Coleoptera; family Carabidae; genus Clivina; species Clivina fossor. The sequence goes on from OZ014555.1 coordinate 10,700,295, forward strand.
TGCTCTAAACGTGCACCATCGATATATACATTACATTCAGTCATCAAGTCACCCTTCTCATAAAAACTAAAACTTTGCACTTATCAACATTCAACACAAGATTCATATCCTTACCAACAACATTAATTCTATCAATCATCCTTCTCAGTTGTTCTTCAGATTCAGGCAAAACAACCACGTCATCAGCATACGCTAAAGTAGGTACAACACAATCACCTATTTGTATACCATCATTACACAGAAAGCTTTCCGAAGAAGAACATCCATATATAAATTAAATAGCCATAAAGACATTACACAGCCCTGTTTCACGCCAACATCTATACGAAACCAATCACTTAAACAACCATCAACTCAAATAATATAAATGACATTTATAGTAAATAAAACAGAGTATGGAAACAAATTACTAGGTAACAAAATAAGGAACTAGATCATGAAATTTATAAATTTTTAATTAAAGGAAGCCAAATTTTATTTAAATCAATGGCTTAATAGAAATTGTATAAATTTTAAGGTAGAAAAAATATGGTAACTCCATCTCGTGCGTAATGATCAATTGTATAAAATATTTGTTTACAAGTTATGATCGTCAAATGCACAATAATATACAAAATTTAATACAAATTACTGTAATAAAAAAAACATTAGCTACTATAATAAAAGTACATATTTTTATTTAATATGTTAAATTACATTTAAATTGTGAATGTTAAAAAAAAAATCATGATAGATACAATATACCAAATCGTATTGGATAGACAGTTAACCTTAATTCACAGGGTTCTAATTGCTATGTTCAGACAGGTAGTTCAAATGCAAAACATGTTGAAGTTAATATTGAATTTATTCGTTTAATACAACTTATTTATATTGTAACTGACTCTTCGGAAAATGACAAAATGAATGTTAAATTAATAATTTAACAATTAATTTAATATTATTAATTATATATATATATATATATATATATATATATATTATATATTATTAAAAATAGTATATTTTTAACTGGCTCTATTTTATACAAAACGATTATTATTGTACCGAAAAAATACCTGAGATATAATATCCTATGTAGAATAATACATATTTTTTAAAATTTTTTCGTATTTATAATTTGCCCAAAAAAAAGCAAAATATGTGTTATTTTTTTTGGAAAAAAAATTTTTTTCTCTATTTTCCAAAATACAAAAAAAAATCTAAAATATTATATTATTCTACATAGGATATTAAGCTCAGGTATTTTTTCGGTACAATAATAATCGTTTTTGCAGAAAATAGAGGCAGTTAAAAAATATTCTATTTTTTATTTTATATAAACCAATTAATAATATTAAATTAATTATTAAATTATTAATTCAATATTCATTATGTAATTTTCCGAACAGTCAGTTACAATAAATAAGTTGTATTAAACGTATAAATTCAATATTAACTTCAACATGTTTTGTATTTGAGCTACCTGTCTGAATATAGCAATTAGAACCGTGTGAACTAACGTTAAAATAATAATTCCTGAAATGCGTAAACATATGGCTTGTAATGCAGATGACACATTGACATTTGCGGAGATAATCACAGAGCAATATTTGAAAATGTTTGTCGAATCATGTTTTTGTATTGCATTGTTTCCTATAATTATATACAATTATGGTCGGTTTCATAATAAATACTTTAATTAATGTCAAATTAAACTAATCAAATTGAATTGAATTAATTCTACTATAATAATAATTATTGTAGTCGATAAAACGATGCTTCTTATTGTCAACTTTTCACACTTTTAATCCTAAAATTATTTGTTGTTGTCAAGAAAACAAAACTTTTCTATCTACTTAAAGTCGACTTTAGTTAAAATTACATAAATTTAAGATATATTTTTTACAACGTAATCGGATTTAATGGATAATCGAATTGCAAAAAATTATTATTAATGATTTTAAACTATATATGATATGATTTTAAAATATAAGTGTAATATTAAAAAATTTGCAAAATATTTTATTCATTTTAAAGTAACTGGAAGATTTTATGTTACCTGTTATTCACTGAATCAGAAATCCACTCGAAACCACTAACTTAAAGTTATCCCCCTCGAAACCATTAACTTAAAATTAATGGTTTCGAGGAGGATATAAATTAGTACTCCGATTTCTGAAACACATTGCATTAAAGTACACATTGTATATAGAATTATTTTAAATACATTGCATATATACATAATAATTCTCTTTAGACACATCATATTCATATATAATTTTGTCTCTCTCGTACATTACAACTTGGTGAAATAATACAGAGATTATGTAGAGAGAGAAAGAGAAGAGAAAAAAATACATTACTTTTATATACTATAATAAGTGTAAATATATCGCATTTAAAAATTAAATATATATACAAATAAACTTAGATAGCTATGACAAAATGAATCTTGCTGCAAAATATTGAAAATGTGTCAAATTGATGTGATCAAAAATGATGAAAATATTTTTTCCAGAGCAATTCCCCAATAAAATCTCATCACGCATCGTTTAGGCGGTGCATTTAGCTACAATTTGATATGCAACAACATAATATTCGGGCATCTTTACCGCAAGAAATCGCAATTGAATTTTAAACGGCGTAGAATATCCTAAAACTAAAATAATTTCGAAAAATTACGAAAATGGAGGCTGTTTAAAAAAGTGTCAGAGTGATGTCCCCCCCTCCATAATATTTATCTGAAGTTAAACTATTAATTAATGACGTAATACAAAACTTTTAATTAATTATATAATAATATACAAATAAACAAATATTTTTACATGTTTTTTTCTAATTGTTAATCTACAGCAAATACACAGTGAAAAAGTTCAATCTAATAATTTTGAAGAAAAACTTTTGTACAAGTTAACTTCTTAAAGAATTTTACCAATTTTCAGCAGAAATATGAGAACAAGCAGAATTGCAAGGAACTTTATGCAAATAACTTAATTTTCAGATTAAAATGAGATTTTTTTTAAAAATTCGAAAATTATGACTAGCTGAATAAAGTTTTTAAATTAACGGGAGAAACGGATTGTTCCGCAATTCTTAATATTAATATCTTCATTACTTTGCTCTTGTCAGTACGACTGTTGGAATAACATCAAGAAGAAATCACTGAAAATTTAAAAAATATCAAATATTGCAGCAAATAAGCAAATCAATAACTTACAACAGAAGAATGTTTGGTAGAATTAATGTTGCAGGTAAAGATAGATATGCATCTTGTGTTGAATATTGATAAGTGTAAAGAATTAATATTTAAGACGGATGATTTAATGATTGAATGTAATATATCTGTTAATGCTGTACATTTAGAGCAGGTAGATTACTTTGTGTATTTGGGTATTTTATTATCTAAAGACGGCCGTTTTGACCGAAAGATTAAAAGAAGAGTAAATACTAATTGCAAGGTTTTAGGTGTTTTGGGTACATTTGCCACAAATGTAAATGTATCCAAAGAAGTTAATTTCAATGTATACAATGCTGTTTTCGTGCCTACGTTGATTTATGGTAGTGAGTATTAAGTTTGACTACAGAAGTATAAAGAATAACTGTAGTGTAGAAATGAGATTTTTGTACACATTGTAAAAAAATGGTTATAATAAGATTATATGTGAGTAGCATCTTGAATGTGGATAAAACAAAAGTTGATTGCCTCGATAAGGGGTCTTATGGGTACAAGACGTGATTATGTATCTATTTATGTATATTAATCTTGAAAATGAATATATATATATATATATATATATATATATATATATATATATATATACCGGGTATTCGTTCGTTAAGTTCGTATGGGCGTTTAACATGCAATTTCGATAATTTGCGATATACTACTTTCTCGAGTTAAATTCGGAGAAATACTTAGAATACTTTTTGATAGACAATAAAAAGTTCTATAATTTGGTTTTACCTTTAATTTGCTAGCATGTGCCGTTTGGACGCTAGATTTTTTTTTTGATTTTTGGTTTTTATTTTTTTTCTCAAAAACTATGAGATGTAGTAAAATAAGCATGATATAGAAAAATGCGGAATAATGAGTACTATAATTTAGTGAATAAACCATTATTCTAAGATGCTTCGTTTAGTAGTAAAAAATTAAAAACTGAATTTTTGAAAATCTCTCAAGGGGGTGGTACCCTTGCGATTTTTTCAAAATAAGACTTTTTTCAAAATTTGTTGAAAAAATTCTGAAAAAATTCAGTAAAATAGAGAAAAAAATGAGCTACGGCCGCGGGTCCACTAACGTAACCTAACTTTAACCTAAACCTAACCCGTGAACCCGTACCCACACGGGTCCACAGCTTCACAGGTTAGGTTTAGGTTTAAGTTAGGTTACGTTAGTGGACCCGTGGCCTGTGGACCCGTGGCCCGTGGACCCGTGTGGGTCCGACTAGCCTCGGCCTAATTTATATTAAATTAAATTTAATTTAAATTAAATAAAAAGACAAATTTTTAATATTTTGTTCTAAATTTTCATTAAAATGTCAACAAAATAGTGTTTAATCTTTTGAAATATATTTGTAAAGAATTCTTATTAAACAGATTTGCTGATAAGTTGGAACAAACTTATAGAAATTATATATGATTAACTGATAAAACAGTGTACATGTTTAGTGATAAAAACAGAGACCCGTATTATGAGCTTGGTTTTAAAATTGATTTTAACTAATATCAGTTTTAAAGCCAGTGTGACACGATGCATTAAAATGCAGAAAATCAATGTGTTAAAGTGCGCAATAGTTCAATTTACTATAATTTTTACGAAAATTAAACTACTGCGCACTTTATCGCGTGGATTTTTTGCATTTTCATGCATTGTGTCACACGGGCTTAAGACAATGTAACTGTCATAAGAACTGGACTAAACAAATTAACTAAAACACCCAAAACCGAACTTGTAATATCAGCCAGACAATTTAAACCCAAATAAACAAAAAACATGTGTTGTGTAGTTCATAATTAATTTAAGTAAGAAACACAACAAAAAATAAACTAAAATACACTTAACAGTATTTATAACCTATATAACATAAATTAAGTACTTACATTAATTACAGGAAGTCATATTCGAACTGAATAACATACATGTGTTTCCACATTTTGAACAAATTTTTGTTTTTTATAAAAATAATGAACAATAATAATACAATGAAGACAATTTGTCGTAGAATAAAATACAAAACCAAATCAAGGTTGAAAGTCATAAAATTCATGAATTCAATCACAAGTCAAGTCAAGTTATGTTATAATGCGTGGTGAATTCGTTTGCGGCTGAAGGCCATTGCTGTTTTTTCTAGTAGTGGGGAACAATCAAATTTTGTTTGTTCATTTAGCACCATTGTAACTCCATCTCTTGACAATTTGTTTATTTCCGAAGCTTCCAAATAATTTAACGAAAAACCTTTATTATGCGTATGAAATATTTCATAGTCATGATTTATATCAAACTTGTGACCTGTTTGTAGAATATGATCCGCAAAATGAGATTTATTTAATAATTTGGAATCGATACATCGCTGATGTTCCCTGAATCTGGTTTTGAAAGATCTGCCCGTTTGTCCACAATAAGAAGCTCCGCACGATTGACAGATTAATTTATATACTCCGCTCTTGTTTAATAAATCAATTTTATCAATTTTTTGACATATTTCGAACTTTAAATTAGATGTAGGTTTTAAAGACAAAGTAATATCATTTTTCACTACATTTCTTATTTTATCACTAAGTGTGGTATATATGGTAATGCAAAATATCGTTTTTCGTTATCGTTATTCGAATTTAACGTTTGATGAGCGCCACTATAAGCTAAATTAATATTCAATTTTCTTTTTTGCTTTTCAAATTAATCTGTCAACTGTAACTGTTGGAAAATTATTATTTATGGCAATTTGTTTTATAACTGAGACTTCTTTGTTGAAATTAACTGAATTAAGTGGTATTGAAAATAATCTATGAATATATGAATTAAATGCCGCCATTTTATGTTGAAAGCTATGTGTGGAGTTAAAATTAATAGTATCATCAGTTTGAGTAGGTTTTCTGAATATTTCAAATTCTAAACTGTTGTTATTTTTTATTAAAGTTAAATCCAAAAAATTTATTCTATTGTTATCCTCAATTTCCAATGTAAATTTTATGTTAGAATGAAGGCTGTTAAGTTTATCATGAAAGTCATTTAATTCCTGAATACTACCATTCCAAAAACATAAAACATCATCCACATAACGCACCCAAACCTCTATTTTTGAAGCTAAACTGATTTCGTTAAAATTACGTTTTTCGAAATTTTTTAAAAATATTTCTGCTAATGTTGGGCTCAAAGGAGAACCCATGAATAATCGTTCCACGTTTCTATAAAAGTTGTTATTAAAAGTTGTGTACAAAAATCATTAGTTTCAACAACTGGTGAACAAATTTGTTACATCGAATGAAACCAAGAGCGTATTATGATTTAAAACCTTATTATTGATTTTATTAACTAATTCAGCGTTATTTGATACACTATATTCTGATCTATAGTCAAAGTGTTTTTTTTGCCATGGATATATTGTAGTGCTGTATTGTTATGTATTCTAGTCTGTACCAGACTCGATGATGGCCAATATATTGGTTGAAACCGCGGTCGTCAATTTTTAATAAAAAAGAAATGCAAGTAGAAATCAAGATGAATAAATTTTATTTCTTTCCTAATTATCAAATTCAAAATTTCGACAGTGGGTGTCTTAAATAATTTTTCATCATTTAACAAACTATACACGCTTATAAACTATACTAACTATACTATATACTATATATACTATACTATATATATATATATATATATAGTATATATATATATATATATATATACTATATACTATATATACTATACTATACTATACAAACTATACACGCTTATATACACGCTTATATATCATAGTATTGTATAGCGAGGTGAACGGTATACACGTGTTTTTTTTGCTCGATACATTTAGCAGTGTTCAGCGATAAAAAACCATATTTAAATTTTAGTTTTAAGTAAAATATATAAATTGAAATTCAGTGAACATATTAAACATATCGTATTTGAAAAAACTGTAACATATATTTGATAATATCAATATATATGTAGTGCTTTATTTGCATATAAAAGTTAAAATTTGTAACGTGTTGTCTTTAAAAAACTGTGTGTTCAAACTGGTTTAAACATAAGTGTGTTTACTTCAGTAATCTAAAATTTAATAAAAACACAAATTTAAACTTGTTACTTTAATATATTTAAAAACGAAACATTACATTTATTTAAAAAAAAAAAAAAAATTTATAATAAATAAATAAAATGTCAATTTGCAAAGTATGTAATTCTAAGCTAAGTAGAACAAATCCTGGTGTTTTGTGTGCAGGCAAATGCGCAGCAAGCTTTCACATTAACTGCATTGATATATCGGAGTCTGTTAAAAATGCGCTAATTTCATCTGATAGTTTATCGTGGTTATGTGGGGATTGTAAACAATATAAACAAAATCAGGACATTCCAAAGCATGAGCAACCATCCCTTTTACAAATCATGGATATACTTAAAGATCTTAAAAAATCTGTAGAGTTCTGCTGCGACAAAATTGATGATTTTGAAGCCAAATTAAATTCAATTACTGACAAAATTAAACTAATTGAACCACTTCAAAATGAATGTAATATATTAAAAACAAAATTAATAGATCTGGAACAAAGATCAAGACTCAATAATGTGGAAATATCTGGTGTGCCCGAGTCATCAAACGAAAATTTAACTACAATTATTGAAAAGATTGGAGAGGTTGTTAAATTTCCAATACAAGAACAAGATATCGATGTAGTTCATCGCGTTGCATCGTTTAAGTATAACAAGGATATACCAAAAAATATTATTGTGCGTTTCACAAGAAAACAAGTAAGAGATAATTTTGTTGCCAGTGCGCGTAAAACTTCTAATCTAAACTCGAGAAGTTTGAATATGGATAAAACAAATAAAATATATGTAAATGACCATCTAAGTCCACATTACAAGTTATTGCTAAGAAAATCTAAAGAAGCTGCTATTAAAAATAATTGTAAATATGTCTGGGTAAAAAATTTTAAAATTTTTGTACGCAAATCAGACACAACACCAATATTAATTATAAACAATGAAAATGATATCAATAAAATAAAATAATTTAAAATAATATGTAATACATTAAATTAAAATCACTCTAAAATGGATTTAAATATTTATTATCAGAATGTTCGAGGGCTTAATTCTAAATTAAAAAACTTTTATAATGAAGTTAGTATAAATAATTATGATATCATCATTTTAACGGAAACATGGCTTAGTGAATCGGTGTTAAATTCAGAACTATGCAACTTAAATCAATATACAGTTTTTAGACGTGATCGTGTCAGTGAATTTAAAAATAGAGGTGGTGGCGTTTTAATTATGACAGCAAATAAATTCAAAACTAAAGTTCAAAGTTGGAACTCAATGGCTGAAGATTTATGGGTAACCATATACACACCGCAGCTGAAAATTAATATATGTTGTGCCTACATTCCACCATTATCGGATATTCAAGTTTACACATCTCACATCAATAAAATAGCTGAACTAACCACTACTTATCCGGAAGATATTTTTCTGATCTGCGGCGACTACAACTTACCTGAAATCAACTGGCTGAGTAAAGCAAATACAAATATTCTTGAACCTAATATATCATGTAACCGAAATATTGCACTAGATTTTATCAATTTAATGTCTTTTTCTCAACTAAATCAATTTAATTATGTAAAAAACTGCAATAACAAAATTTTAGATTTAATTTTATCATCTCATACAATTACAATTAATAAATGTGATTATCCAATTACCAAATTAGATCAGTATCATCCAGCAGTTGAAATTAATTTAAAATTTAATACATATAAATTTCTTTTACCAAACGAAGAACTTACTTATAATTTTAGTAAATGTGATTATGAAAATTTGATCATAAAATTATCACAAATTAATTTTGAAAATAGATTACTAAATCCAGATGTAAATGTGAATGTAGATACATTTTATAGTATTCTGTATTCTTTATTTAATGAATTTGTACCTATTAAAAAAAGAAATAACAAAAAATATCCTGTTTGGTTCAGTAAATCACTTATAAAAATGATTAAAGAAAAAAATAAATATCACAATAAGTGGAAAAATTACAAAAATATTAGTGATTATAACTCTTTTTCATATTTAAGAAAAAAAATCAAAATTAAATTAGACTTAGACCATAAAAATTACACCACATATTTAGAAAACAATATTACAACAAATGTCAAATCTTTCTGGCAATATACAAATTTACTTAAAAATAATAAAAATAATATTCCACATATTTTACATTACAATAATGAAACTGCAAAAACTGGACAGGACATATGTAATTTATTTGCCAAATATTTTGAGACTGTTTATACTAATGAAAATCCAATCAATAATACAAACAATTATAACAATGCACATAGTTCTGTGAATTTGGGGGAAATTACAATTACAGAAGATGAAATTTTTAGTTACATATCTAATTTAAATATTAAAACTGGACCAGGGCCAGATAAAATTCCTCCAAGTTTTATAAAAACATGTGCATATTACTTAACTGTACCATTATGTATCATTTTTAATAAATCTCTAAAATTAGGTATTTTTCCTGATTATTGGAAAAGTTCTTATATAACTCCAATATATAAATCTGGAGATAGCGCCAATGTAATCAATTATCGACCTATTTCAAAACTATCAATCTTTGCTAAAATCTTCGAAGCTATTATAGTGATAAAAATTAAATTTCAACTTGAAAGTATTATCATATCAGAACAAAACGGATTTTGTGCAAAGAAATCCACACTAACTAATTTAATTCCTTTTTATGAAAACATATGTTCAAACATGGACCAACGAATTCAAGTAGACGTTATCTATACAGATTTTAGCAAAGCATTCGATCGTGTAAATCATATTATATTAATTAAGAAATTATCACAAATGGGTATACATGGTTCATTGTTAAGATGGGTTGAATCATATATTGGCAATAGGTGTCAGATTGTTGCACTTCGAGGGTATCAATCAAGAAATATTGTTGTTAAATCAGGAGTCCCACAAGGTTCTCACCTGGGCCCGTTATTATTTAATATTTACATAAATGATATTAATGAATTGTTCTTAAATTCTGAATTTACCTTGTTCGCTGATGATTTAAAACTTTATAAACCAGTGAAATCATTACAGGATTGCATACTTCTCCAAATTGATCTCCAAAGATTACAAGATTATTGTGAAATAAACTATTTAAACTTGAATATTAATAAATGCTACATTGTTCGTTTCACTAGAAATACTAATAAAATTCTTTTTAATTATCAATTAAATAATGGTTTTCTTGTAACTAAAGAGTCGATACGAGATTTAGGCATTATATTTGATACTAAACTCACATTCAATGAACATATTCAAAAAATTACTAAAAAAGCATTTCAGCTCTTAGGATTTATCTGGCGAACATGTAAAAATTTTACATCATCAGAAACTTTAATATTATTGTATAACTCTATAGTCAGATCGCAACTCGAATTTTCTTCCACAATCTGGAATCCCCAATATAAACATCAAATTAATGCACTAGAATCACTTCAAAAAAGATTTATTTATTTGTTATCTATTAAACTAAACACTAGGTTTGCTAATTATGATTCAGCACTTCTCACTTTACAAATGTTAACATTAGAAAATAGAAGAGTATTAACTGATATGCTAACTTTGTTCAAAATTCTTAATTATAATTTAGATTCATCTAAATTTCTACATCTACTTAATTTCAATGTACCGTTAAAAGCAACTAGAACTAATCAATTATTTTATCTTAATACATTTCATAATAATTACTGTAAAAACTCAACATTAAATAGACTAATGTTTACTTATAATTTGCACTTTAGTGAAACTGATATTTTTAATATGGAATTCAATACATTTAAAAGAAAAATTATAGATTTATTGTCAAACAAACAATATCAACAACTAGGCTGATATTAAACTGTTTATATTTTGTATCTTGTTTTTGAAAAACGTGTTATTTTGTTATTTTGCTGTATAATTAAGAAATTTTGTAATAATTATTGTAAATCTGTAATTGGCTTAGGCCGTTGATTTACTAAATAATAATAAATAAATAAATAAATAATAAATTTGTAGTCATGTTTCTTTTTGTTTGTTGAATAAAGACTAAAGAATTTGGTAAATAAATGAATTATTTTAGCAGCTTGAAAAACAAAGACGCAAAAGTTACATCGTAGTGCGCGGACCGATATTTATGAGTTCGGCAAATCGTCGTCTACCGCCTATTCGTGGCTACGCGTACGCATCTAGATGACTCTAATATTGTCCCGCTGGCGCGCTGGCACTAGGACATCACAGATTTGTCTTCATGACATCGTATTTTTTGCTATTACAATGCAAATGCAAATGAAAGAATAGACAAGCTTGTCGGAAATTATTTCCTTCCTGCTGTTATTCGTTCCTGACCTCTTGAAATTTATAAATAAAGAAGTAGAAATGATTTTTTTATTCATGTTGAGTAATACGTTTATAATATATGTGCAACGTGCATATTATACTTTCTAGAAGATTGTAGCATAAACTTTTTTCATTTAAGCACAAATTATATCTCACGATTTTTAATCAATCACAACTTTTTACCTAATCGAAAAGACTAGACTAACAGACTAGACAGACAGACTAGACAGCTAAATGACAGTACTGAAAACCAGCAAGAAGTTATTATTCATTTAAATTTAGATGAAAATAATTCTAAATCAGAAACAGAATTATAATATGTTGATAATATAAAATAATAGAATATGAAAGCATTGTTATTATAAATATATGTGTTTTCGTTACATTAAATGCTTGTTATTTCACTATACTGCCGAGTATATACAGGTATATACAGGTATATACGAGTATATACGATATATTATATTTTAGCTAGTCGAAAAACTAGCTTATAAAATCAAACCACATTCGACTAGCTCCATTAACGCTTTGCGAGAATATTATTTTAAATAACTTATAGCGTTGTTGCTAAAATACCATGCTGTTTATAGAAAACCTTGCAAATATCACATTAAAATTGCTTTAAAATATTTTACACGAAGTGATTTTTTCTACTATACATATAGTCGTAGAAAAACTATAGTTATAATCATAAAATGATATATACTATGGCTATAACTCACTTAGATGATTTATGGCACTTGCCTACGGCTCGTGCAGTAAATCTCATTTTCATAAATTATAGTCATTATAAAGAAATAGAAGAGCATGTACCAGAAGTGGTATCATAAATGTGAATGAAACAAAAAATACTTATCTACATAGATATAAATGTTTGGGGGAAAAATAATTTCGGCATAGTGAAACGAGTTTGTGCCACACCCTTTCAGGTACATGGCATGGTTGTGTATGTATGAATATAATATTTATCATTTTTCTTCTTTTTCTTTTTAATTAAAATTACAAAACTAAAACTGCTTCATTATATTATTTTTTTCTTTGTATATCTTTAAATTTATTTTTTTTTTAAATATTTTTTCATTTTCTTATATTATAAAAAATTGTATACACAACATAAACATTGCATTAAATTGAACTATCTTATATATAAAAATAAAACGGCTTTGTATTAATTGTTATTAATAATCGATGTTTGACGTACTTAACATAAATCTTCATCAGAAAAAAAAGGATGTACGTTAAGTACATCGAAACATCGATTATTAATAAAAATTAATACAGAACTATAAACTAAAGTCCTATTATTTTAATACAATGAGTTCTGAAAGATTTTGAACTATGTTACCTTATAAATTCTTGTAGAACGTAAAAATTTGCAATCGAAGAAGTTAAACGAAAATTTGCTGACAGGTCAAGGAATAAAATCACCGTAATTCTGTAACGTAACTTCTAGACGTGTTGCATTGAATTACGGTCACAAAGTCACAAAGCAGCAGTCACAAAAATCGAATGTCAACAAATCGAATGTAGGATCACAAGGCAAAGAAGAAGAAGAAGAAAAAATAGATTCAACATGTTGTAGTGAAATGGATAAATTCAAATAAATGACTAGAGAACTTCAACCTTCAAATATCACTACGAAAGATAATAGATCTAGTACGCATGCCTGTTTTGGCACTCAAAATATATATTTCCAATGTTCATCGTTGACTTATCTCTCATCTTCTTTGTTTCCTGCAGGAAGCACCGGAAATAAATGACGATTGCCAGCTGGAATATTTTCGAGGAACGCTACGAGCTAAAATACTTTGCGGTATATACATAGATGGAATTTTTTTTTAAAATTTCAATTTTCAGAAAATGATGAAAACATATATCCTTTATAATTTCCTAATTATTTTCTAAATAATTTTGCAAATTCTGAAATACTTATTTAGAAATTGGTATTTTATATTCAGTATTTTAAATTTCGTTAAGTAAAATGATTATATTTCATATTTGTAATGTAAACAATTATGGCAGTTTATTTTTTAAGATCATGAAGCCTCATTCAGATTAGCCTATTTATCACAAAATTATTGTTATGTTTTAGCATTAGAATTAATAATCCAGAACGTTTAGTTCTACCTACTAATTTATAAAAAAAATTAAAGTACTCACACGATTTTAGTTGTTGAAACTTAAGATTATTAATTATTATTAGTACAGCGTTGAAACTATTACTGCGAAACAAATAGTCTACGGACGATGGAGGGGATGAGCCAACCGGAATCGACCGATGGTGTGACAAAACCTATAAAAGTGGAAACTGAAAATACAGTCCGATTGAAAAGGGTGCCAATGCCGTAACGGCATCTGTAAAGAACCAGAAACTGTCATTCACAGTCACCAAGCACTAAGAATGCCAACTACGATGTAAGGCAGTAAGGCGATGTAAAAGTCTGCTTTCAATTTAAAAAAATATATTAATTATTTATACTGAATATAACATTTTTATCAATAAACAAGTAAAAATTTGCCGGAAATATCGTATATAAGCACAAACAACATAAGTGTCGACATCTGTTGAGACGGTGGTGTACTAAAGTATCCTGCTGCAAATTCCTGCAAAATTTTTGCAGGAATGAAGTTTTCGTTTAAAAGATAGCAGCACTAGTCTACACAAATAAACAGATACCCACTTGTAAGTATTACAACTGCAAATTTTTTTTTATCTATAAGAAAAACTGATAAACAAGTTATAGATACATTATTAATAAAGTATATAAATTGTTTTGTATTCTATATTTTATTTAAAAATATAATTATCAAGTAAATTCTTATCTATAAAGCTCAAAAGCTCGTAATTACAAGCTAGTCTTTAATTGATACAATGAAATATTAAAAACTGAAATTATGAAAACAAAGGAAAACATTTGTTTACTGAACTAATCTAAAATTACTTTTAAAATAATTGTAAAGTACAAACTTAATTAATAACCGCAAAACATATAAAAAATTTAATCGTGCAATTAAAAATATTTACAAAATCATGCAAAGAAATGATAGTATAAAATCTGTGACATTTTGGAATATGCATAATTATTAAAAACAAGTTTTGGTGGAATACGTCATAATTTAAAACATCAAAATATACATAATCATATCATTTTATTTATGTAAGTAATTTAAATTATTTTTCTTGTAATTTGTTATAATAAAAATGTTGTTATTATTTGAATGTTATCTCACGCAAATATCGTTTTGCTTTGCATGTTAATATTTTACACTTTAACTAAATGAATAAGTGGTATCGTTTAAAATAATTAAAAATTATATAGAGACTCTACAGGTTTCAGATGACGAATCTATAAACTTAATTTTTGATCGTTTAATTATTTGTGATTGCATTTCACTACTTTATAACTATATTATAGAACTTTTAATACCTGAAATGGTCATGTAGTTTTATTTTTCCATAGTATTGTCGACTTTGACGAATGTCGCCGCATAAGCGACATCACATTTCTATTCACTAGGTCGAATGTCGCCGCCGCGCAAAGGCGACAAAAAATAATTTCGTTATCTATATCGTCAATAGGTTTTTTTTTTCCAATTTGGCAATATTTTGTTGTTACTATTGCGGTAGTATACTTTATAAACCGTTATTTTTTTACTTTTCGTTTTAAAGGAATTGTAATAAATAACGACTTAAGTAAATATTACGCAGGCATAGAGATATCACAGTCTTGCTTTGATTAAGTTTTTTGATTTCCTATAATCAAAATAAGTTTCACTATAATATGTTTTTTAACTAACAATAAGAGGAGTAAATGTAAAAGTAAGTTTTACATTATAAGAAAAGTTACTAAAAATTTATTACAGCAAGTTTAATTAGCAACGTCTGTGATCTCTATATTTGGTTTATTTACTTACAAAATATCACAAAAAGAATTTAAAGCACACGAAACTAAAAAAAACTTGACAATATGTTTACATTTCATATATTAGAATGTCAAAACACCGCGCGAATGTAATATAAATTTATGTAATTTTACATAACTCTTAATAGTAAAATAGTAGCATTATGAAATTTCTACTATAATAATTGACATAATATTACAATTTTTCTGAAATAATACATTCATAGAATATGTAAATTTACATCAGTTATTTACAGTGTAGGTCATTTTTATTTACTTTATGTGATTATTATGAATTATGTAAAAATTAAAGAATTTGGAGGTAGAAATACAGAATATTTATGGTATATATAATACATAATATTATTTGTTGTAACACAAATTTACATAAACTTTCGTGAAAATATACAAAAAAAAATATATAAATCAGATATTTTATTTGATGTAATTTTTTAATTCCGTAATAGTTTTATGAAATTCACAGAATAAATGTGGTAAATTACAGAGAAAATTATATGATTTTACTATAAATATATATACCGGGTGTTCGTTCTTTAGTTCGTATGGGCGTTTAACATGTAATTTCGATAAATTGCGATATACTACTTTCTCGAGTAAAATTCGAAGAAATACTTAGAACACTTTTCGATAGGGCATAAAAGGTTCTATTATTTGGTTTTAGTTTTAATTTGCTAGCATGTGCCGTTTGGGCGCTAGAATTTTTTTTTGATTTTTTGGTTTGTTTTTTTTTTCTCAAAAACTATGCAGTGCAATAAAATAAGCATGACATGGAAAAATGCGGAATAATGAGTACGATAATTGAGTGAAGAAACTGTTATTCTACGATGCATCGTTTAGTTGAAAAAAATTAAAAACTGAATTTTTGAAAATTTGGGATTTTTCAAAATAAGACTTTTTTCAAAATTTGCTCAAAAAAGTACTTTGAACCAATAACGGAGAGAAGTAATAAATAACACCAACGCCAAAAAAGGCAGCCAGAACTAACACCGGTATCAGTTGCCTTTCAGCAACTGATCAGAGCACCGTACTGATGAGGTCCTAAAGACCGAAACACGTGTCTAAGGTTAAAACTGGCCAGTCATTGATGCATAGCCTAACAGCCGATTCAATGACTGAATATCTTTGTGAAATATTTGGGGATAAAAAATATAAAATCTCAATATTTTTGAGTGTTATTATATTAAATTTCACAAGACAATACGAACATTTATTTGTTCAAATGTCCTATATTACATTATAATAAAATAGAGTATCTACAAAATTCTAGAATAATTTTTCTTCATACTTTTCAAAACAAAATACAACACTCACCTGTTGATCTATGTAGTTTGGAAACAAAATTTGTCTGTGCGCGCGCTTTGAATTAAATTATTCTTCTCTATTGAGACGAATTTGTTTCTCTATGTTCGGAAAATATGTTTTTCTTATCAGCAGATTGATTATTTAGCCGAGACACATGCACTGTCACACAAAATATTCGGAAAATGACACTTTGAGACTTCGTAAACGGAATGACTTTGTCCTAACCATTCCAGAGATATTTGTACGTCTGTAGTTTAAACTGGGTTCGAGGCGTACTATACGCTTACGCTATCGATGCGACACAGCCGTGTTATCGTCTGTTAGCAAGTTGTTAGACAAGGATAGAAAAAGCCCTCTACCAAGCCATGTCAAACTATTTCGCTTATTTCTCGTGGTGCCTCGAATTATAAATTATATTCATCAAGCCAGCTTCATAAAAAATAATTTCAGTTTAAAAAATACAAATATTGTAAATATTATTTAGCATTTATTACATAATATATAAATATAGATACTAAAATACTTAATATTAAATTACAAATAAAATTTACATAGACATAAATAATAACTATACCTAATTAATAATTAACCTATATTATAAATTTACATATTATTTTTAAAAATCGTCAATTATTTGATTTTTTCGCGAATCTTTATTATTTATTTTTAAGTTAGTAAGTTTTACAAAATGTTTAGTCATAATTATTATTACCGTATGAATTGTAAGGGTTTTAAAAGTTTCGCCATGTATTTCGCAAAAGTCGCACGGAATAGGAAAATTTTTAGAAACAATAATATCGTAAAAATTAGTTTGAAAAATAAGCGAAGAAAGTTCGGAAAATATTCGTGTTAATGATGAATTAATGGCATTTGCAAAATTTTCAGAAGGCTATTTGAGACATTTACGATTACCTGCTTCATATTCTTTGAAAGTTATGAAATCATGAATACTTACCAGTAATGGTGTCAATCACCGAAGTTTTTTTCCAAAAAATGAATATCAGCGGAATTACTCAATCTATTCCTCACTTCATTTCCACACTCGATATATATAATATGTAATATTTAGATTTTTTTAGTGAATATAATATTTTTACTTTGACTTTGACAGCAAGGAACAAATGGTATGGTGATTGGTAAAGTGTCTGTAACATTTTCAAATATATATATATATATATATATATATATATATATATATATATATATATATATATATATATATATAGAAATACTTCATATAGCCTCTAGATGACGAATATGAATTTAGTTTATGTGGGTGTATGTATGTGCGTCGCCAGCTCGCTCGCTTGGTCGTCAGTCAAAATTTTGTGATTGCAACTCCTCCTAAACGGTTTTAATGAAATTTTCAAAATAGGTTCATTTAGTGCCCAAGGTAGTCATGTGGTTTTATTTTTTCCAAGCAATTTTTCAAGCAAAATTTACTAATTTTTTTTAAAATTCATAGCGGCTACATTGTTTACACGATTTTGATTAAAGTTTCAGATAAGTTTCCGCTAGTGCCCGCATAAATTATATAATTTTAATAAAATTAAGTGTTGTCAATTTTTCGAGAAAAAAATTACAAAACTTTTAAAATTAATAATGGCCACATGATTTATCCGAATTTAATAAAAATTTTACAAAAGTTACCCCTAGTGCCTTCATAGATTATGTAATTTTAATAAAATACATTGTTGCCAACTTTCCGAGAAAAATTTACTAAAGTTTTTAAAAATTCATAATGGCCACATTGTTTAACCGATTTTAATCAAAATTTCACAAAAGTTTCTCCTAGTACCTACATAAATTATACAATTTTAACAAAATACAGTCTTTCCAACTTTCCGAGAAAAAATACTAAAATTTTAGAAAATTTATTATAGCTGTTATTTATCTATAATTAACCAAAGATTTTTTCTAGTGCCCACAAAAATTGTATAATATTATTTCCTTAAAGAGTTGCCTACTTTGCCAAAATACTAAAATATTTAAAATATAATTTTGGCTTTACTGTTTATCTAGTTTTAAATATATATGCTTGAAAGAATTAAACAATTTAATTATTATATAATGTTGCCAATATTCCGGAAAAACTATTTAAATTTCATTTTAAGCATACTGTTGTACAATTTAAAACAAATTTTCAGGGTAGATTCTGTTGTATGCATAATAATTATAAAATTTAATTTTTGAATAATGCTGCCAACTTTTGGTGAAAAAATATAAAATCTTATTCCTATTTTTTAGTATTTATGTGATAATGTCACAGTGGTCTACATATGGGTTTACCCATATGCTTCTAGTCTCGTTTTTTTTTTAATATTTTTAATAGAAAAATCAAATACTTTAACAATGCTAAATAAAATTGTTTATGTTTTCATATCGTAACGTCGTCATTTATTTAAAAATTACACAGGACTTAATTCTAAACCTTTTTTATTTTAGACAAATATAAGTTCACAATTTATTTACAACACTATTTTATTGATTTTCAATAGAAGTATATGCTGCTTTTTAAAAATTTGAAACTGATAAATCAACTACTCGTAGCTTGATAACATCATTTATACTATATACTCTTTTATTTGTGAAAAAGTATTTTTTCGCAAAATACGCAGACATTCGATGAATATGTAACATCTATGAGCTGCTGCCCAATGCCAGGATAATTAAACAGGCCTTTTTTTTTATTAATTTTACTATTGGACATTACGCCATAGCCGCATTTTTTGGTATTTAATGTCAATTTAGGTAAAATTACTTCATTCAGATGGTCAGTTTGACTGATATGTGTAGGGGCCTCGTGATTGAATTCAGGAATGACAGCTTAATTTTTCAGTCTGCCTGTCATTCCTGATTGACCGTGTAAAAACTGATAAAGTTACCTATATGTGAACAAATAACAACAACTTTATTTGACAAACATGAAAAAATGATTGAATTTTACAAACAACACAGGAATAACAGTATTCTTTGTGTGTATGAATTACGGACTAACATAACATGAACAAGCGTAGCGCGCGGACAACGAAAAAGAACAACACATATGTACGTGTGCCGCTGTGCGTATCAACTGCATAAACTAAAGCTTTTATTTGTATTACTTCAACAAAAACAACTACTGTAGTCATAGTAACTAAAATTAAAACTATCGGGACATAAATATACCATCTATTTACATAATTTTATATATCATAGAAATATCAAAAATAACCGTATCGAAAAATGTTCCAAATAAAAGTTGTTAGTTACAATTCATTTAGCAACCTTTAATAAATATTCGTGAAACACATAAAAATGAAAATAAAGCTGCTTTAGATTAAAGTCTGCATTAATATTTATTTAAAGTCGACGTTTCGACGAAACTTATCCTGATAAAAACAGACGTTGAGTTTCGTCAAAACGTCGATTTTACATCCCTACCCAAAAAAGAAATTTTAATTTCATCCACATTTATAATTTCTCTCATACATGCTATTCAATTCATATTAAGTGGAAACTTTCGCTCACACAAACCACTTTTTCAATCATATCACTCCAACTACTCATCGTACATCCACACAAACATATAGCTTCAAAATTTTGTATATAATTTTTTTTTAACCAAACGTTCATTAGACATTCGCTCAAGATATCCAAAACATCTTAACTGACTAACACCAAACAAAATAAAATAATAATAATAAAAATAGAGCAGTTTTGTTTTAATATAATGACTTCTGAAAGATTTTTTACTGTTATATAAAAGTGACATTAGTAAAATACCACTGCCGAATTGGCTCTACCCATGTCCACAAACTGACAGACAGACGGACAGACCGACAGACGACACGCTGAAAACAATTGATTCGTGTTACTATAAAACTAATTCATGTTTATCTGTAAAAATCACGCTATGTCAAAGTTGGTATGATTACAATACCTTCCTTATCCATATGTGATATGATGGTCGGAATTTTTTTATAAATATTTGATAATTAATACATATTATGTGATCACACAATTTTCTGCCAAAACAGGTTTAAAGGAGGTGGGGGTTGGGCGGAGGTGACAAAATTACATAACTTTCTTTGAAAAGTTAAAATGAAACGGCATCAGGTTGTAGTTCTGTATTAATATTTATTAATAATCTACAACTGAACGTTCATCGTCAGCAGTATAAGATACAAATGACATTTACAGTAAATAAACAGAACATAATAACAAGTTACTAACAAGTAATAAAATACAAGTAACTAGATCAACAACATTAATCAATTTTTAATTAAAGGCAGCCAAATTTTATTTGAATCTGTGATTGATGTTATCTTTTTCTTTATAAATTTCTATTGCTTTGTACACTATAAAATTTTTTGTAAATATAAAAAAATTCTGTAAAATTGTATGTAAAATGGCATTATGACCTAACTTAACTTAACCTAAACTAACCTAACTTAACCTAACCGTTATGGCAGCAAAACGTTCGCGGCGAATTATTTCGCGACGAAACGTTGGAGATAAATCGTAACTCCCCCCCCCCCAACCCGATTTAATTCATTAATTATAGAAATTTACAAAAAAAACGAATTCATCCTACAGACATATGTGATAGTACTAATTATATGTAATATTTTATAAAAAAAAATATATGGATTTTGTAGTTGTTACACATAATATTATTTATTTCCACATAATTTTTCTGTAATTTTCCAAATTTTTATTGAAATATACAAATAATAATGTAATAAAAGTTAATTATAATTTTATCTAATTGTACATAATTATAATTTTATGTAATTTTACTTAATTATATATTTATATATTTATATATAATATCTTATATATTATATCTTTTTCAAATTACCTATATAAAATTTAAATAAAATATTAATAGAAAAAATGACAAATAAAATAAAGAATTCGTGTTTCGTATTTTTTTTATATATTTTTTTATTGAAAAAAAAAAAACGGGCGGTTAAAAAAGTAAATGTTGTCTATTGAACTGAAAATAGTTTAAAAATGAATTTAATGATTCAAAATTTCTGTGTTGATGTTTTTTTTTGTAAAAACTCTTTCAACGTTTGCTAAATGCCCTTGACCGTTCTATTCGGAAATGTAAAGATCTAAAACTATCGAATGATCGAACTGTACTTGCTGCGACGTCATGTGTAAAAACTGGCTGCCTCAAGAAAATTCCAATTTTTTCGAATATTTGTCTTTGAGTCTTTGTTATTGTCATCGCATATGCAGGTATATTTTGAAATTGTGTTTTTTGAAAGTAAAATGGTAAAAGAGTACGGGAATATGTTAAATTTATACGTGGATTGAAAATTCTCTTATTGCGTACGGAGTTCCAGTTAAAACTTTGCAATCAATAGCATTACGAAGCATAAACTTGATGTGCATTCTTGTTTCATTGACTAATGCTTTCTTTGTATTTAAATTTCTTATCGAACTGATACTAACTTATGTGGTGGCAAACCACTAGTAGTCAGAGAATTCAAAAACCGTACAGGATAGTTATTGATTTCATTGTCATCATCACAAATTATTTTATCGTAACTATGTGTTAGCCGGACGTTTTGTCGCGGTTTTTTTGCCGCCGGAAGTATTCGTTTTGCCCGGTACAAGACGCTGATATACTATGGTGCCGAAAATATAACTTAGCATCAAAACAGCATTATGTCGCGACTGATGGTTGATGCGTCAGGTCAGAGCGAGGTTAAAATATAATAATTATTTGCAATAGCTACTCGTATTTATTCGATAAAAACAGTTCTGACACAACTGTAAGATTCTAGCGTTGCGAAATGCGAAAAATTCTTTGCAAGGCACGACTACCTACATATAACTATCGACTATGATTAATAAAGAGAAGAAATTACGAACATTTCGATAATAGAATAAGCCAGCTTGTAAAAAACTTTGAAAATCGAACTTTACCTGAATTTTTGCACGGTATCGCATCTAACATATGACTAACATATATCTGACATGTGTTTATTATTTGTTTATTATTGTTCAATGTATTTGTATTCATTTATTATTGTTTAATGTATTTGTATTTGTTGGGGTTATTAATTGTAATAAGCCAATAAGTTTGTTTATATTGTATTTATTATATAAACTTATTAAATGTAATATTATTATACAGAACAAGCGATACGACATTACTTACAACTACAAGGACACGACACTACTACATGTATGTGTGTGTGTGTGCACATTACCAACTGAGTTGGTGGTGTTGCCAACATACTGGCACAAAAACATGAAACAATTACTTTCTTTAACACCTTCTCTTAATTATTTCATGTTTTTATTTTTCTCATGAGCTTCATTTTCTTCACGTATGGCCTCACACCATTTTTCCTTGTCTGTTCCTGTTGTGGCTTCTTCATACGTAAGTAGAACGTAGTCTTTGAATCGTTTTGGTATTCTTATGGTTCTTTTTTCTGTATCTTCTGCTTCTTTCTGTGTTTCCTTCTCTTCGTCTGTACTTTCTTCAATTTCTGAATTTTCATCGTCAGTTGTACTTTCTTGTTCTTCTTCGCTATTACTTGTTTCATCTTCTGTAGTGATATCATAAATTGCTTTATTTTTATCTATTTCATTATCACATATTATATCTCTAGACAGATAAATTTCTCTTTTTTCACTATCCCATAGTCTGTAACAGTTATGTGAATAACCTACAAATATATAATTTTCACTACGATCGTCTAGTTTTCTTATTTGTCCTAATTTCTTAGCATACGTATTGCTTCCAAAAACTTGTAAGTTCTTTAAGTTTGGTCTCTTTCCATACCATTTTTCAGCTGGTGTTACATTTAATGTTTCGGTTGGGCTTCTGTTTAAAATATACGCTGCTGATCGAACAGCCTCACCCCACATCTCTTTGTTCATGTTGGTATCTTTAATTAGTGCCCTGGCTTTTTCCATTAAAGTACGATTTAGTCTTTCGGCTTTACCGTTCAGTTGAGGTGTATATGGTACGGTAGTATCGATCATTATGCCTTTTTCTTTGCACCAACTTTTAAAATTATTATTGATGTATTCTTTTCCGTTATCACATCTAATTTTTGCCGTTTTCAGGTTCCATTTTGCTTCAGCATGTTGAATGAATTCTTTTACTGCATCAACGGCTTCGTTTTTATGTTCTAGTAGATAAACAGATGTAAAATGCGTATAGTCATCAAGTAAGGTTACGAAATATTTCTTATTATCCCATGTTTCAGGATCTATTGGGCCGCAGACGTCGGTGTGAACGATCTCAAGAGGTCTGGTAGCCTTAACTCTATCTTTATTAAAAGGTTTTCTTACCTGTTTGGCTTTCATGCACACGTCGCATATTCTTCCGAGTTTATCTATGTCTTTTACAGTAATATCCATACCTGATGTTATGTTTATTAGTTTTTTCATGTTATCAATGCTTAAATGAGCTAATTTGCGATGCCACTCAATAGCAGGATTAGCTTTGTCTGTAACTAAAGCTTCATTCACTTCTTTTTCAAATTTTACAACGTACAGTTTGTTTGTTGTTTGATAACCTTCAATTATTATATTCTTTCCGTACATTATTTGAGTTTTATTGTCTACAAACTTAACTTTTCCATTATTTTCCGTTATTGCACTAACAGATAATAAATTTTTACTGAGTTCTGGAACATATAAAACATTTTTAAGTATTACATTTTTGAATTCAATCGTACCTGTTCCATGAGCCATCATTGATTCCGATTCTTTTGCTACTGCAATTTCTTTGTTTATTGGTTGAATTTCAGTAAACAAATTTTTGTTGTTTGTCATGTGGGACGATGACCCGGAGTCGATTATCCAATCATCTTCTGTTATATTTTCGGCATTTGTTAGAAATGATACTTTTTTGTTTTCATGTTTTCTCTCTTCAGCTCGATTTTCACTCTTGTCTTTTTTACGAAAGAAACAGTCTTTATCAGTGTGATTATTCTTTTTGCATATGCTGCAGCTTGTTCGATTTTTATTTTTATTTTTATTTCTGCAAAATTTGATTAAATGATTCCCTTGACAGTTGAAGCATTTTCTTTCATCGGTTTTAAAAGCTACTGGATTTTCTTTTTCTTTATGTTTTACGCGCATTTCTTCATTCTGTAGTCTTGCTGTGAGATTTTCTAGCGTTTTTTCAGACTGCTGTGTGGATTCCCATGCGCTAATAAAATGACGATATTCTTCTGGTAGCGTGGCCAGTATTTTAGATATCAACATTGCATCGCTGATTTCATTGTTTAGACCTTTTAACCTAAAGGCTATACTTTCCATTCTACTTATATGCATGGCCATATCTGAGTCTTTTGCGTATGAATAATTAAAAAATTCCTGAAGAAGTAAACATTTCTGTTGTTCGTTGTTTTGTTCGTATATTGAACATAATTTATTAAACATTTCGCTTGAAGTTTTACAGTTGAGTATATGCATCATTGGTTTTTTCTCAATTGTTGTAATGAGTATTTTTTGTCCACGTGCGTCCTTTTTCATCCACGCACCTCTCAACGTTTCGTCTGTAGGTTGAGATATTTCACCGCTTACTACGTCGTACAGTTCGTAAGCTTTCAGCAGAATCACTAGTTGAAATTTCCACATTTGAAAATTATCACTATCTTTTAATTTTTCAATTTGATTTAGTTCGTCAGTTGCTTTAGACGCCATTTTAGTTTTTTTATTTTTTAGGTTTTATTTTTATTTTATTTTTTTTACTGTGTTTTTATTTATTGGCTATATCTCTGGGCACATAACCTGTTGGGGTTATTAATTGTAATAAGCCAATAAGTTTGTTTATATTGTATTTATTATATAAACTTATTAAATGTAATATTATTATACAGAACAAGCGATACGACATTACTTACAACTACAAGGACACGACACTACTACATGTATGTGTGTGTGTGCACATTACCAACTGAGTTGGTGGTGTTGCCAACATACTGGCACAAAAACATGAAACAATTACTTTCTTTAACAGTATTTATTTATATAATTAATATTCTTTACATCATGTAATCACATATAGCAGCAGACGTACACTAAATAAAATGATTATTGTCCATTCGTATTAATATGCAGTATTTCTTTCTACAATACATTACACCCCTGTAAATAATGGTAGCGAAATAATGTATTCGCGGCAAACAGTATCTGGCGGCAAAAAGGCGTCGGCAAAACGTCCGGCAGAAAATTGGTGGCGGCAAAATGTTCATGACCCATTCGATTAAGTATATCACTATTAATAAAAGTGAAATCATCATTTTTAGTTGTTAAAATAACTGACTTCAGTATGTTATCTGAGAGTTAGACAAAATATACAATGTTTATACAATGTATGTACAAAGTAAATAGATAATCTTAGATTAATTCCTTCCTTGTTGCTATAGGCAACAAACATAATGTAACCGCACTGCACAAACTCTACCGAAAAACCCCGTGGTTTGTAACAATCGTGATAATTTAATATATTTGTAACACATATACATAAATTTTATCTTTCTGTACTCCTTCTCCATATGAACTTTAACTATGTCAAATCTCACACTCGTCCGTGCGCACAATGTGCTTAAAAATGGGTACAAAGTTTTTTCTTCACATATTAATATATAGATGTAATTATACATTAGCTTCTCAATTACATAATTTGTATTTATATTAAATATTACTTATTTTTATGCAATTTTACATCAATTATACATACAATAGCTTTTGTTGTAAAATTACAGAAAAACTTTTTACAGTGTAATTATTACAGTATCTTTGAATTTTACATCATGAAGATTTTCTAACGCATGTGTTTTAAATACACTTGACTCTGCTTCTTTGGTCGAATATGCAGTTTCTGATCACTCTGGACGATGCATCTTTGCCATTACTTGCACTACTTCACACATTTTCAATAATCGATTTCCAAATCAAGTAAAATTAAACAATGCAATATTGTAGATCAACTTAACTTGACGTAATAGTTTTCTCAATATGGCCGTCCAAGATGTCAGATTAAAAACACGTGGACGTTGTTGTTATGTTCGGTGCTGTAAATAACGTAACTAAAGGTAAGGGCACACACAGCTACTTTTGCAGCGCAGTTTTTTTACTGCTGCTGCAAAAGTGGCGTATGTGTTCACACACACAGCGAAAGTAGCGTGCATCGCGCAGTTTTCTATGCTGCAGCTACTTAAAAAGTAGCCCTGCTACTAAAATGTTGCAGAACTGTTCACACGTACTATGCTATTTTCACTGCAGCTCTTTGCCTGTAGTATACATTGCAGCTTTTGCTGATTGTGATTATAATCGTTATTCGTATACAGGGTGTAACAGAATAACTATTCCTAATTTTAACTGGAGTATCCTGGGCTCAGAATATGAAGATTTAATGCAAATCACTGAGATAAAATGTGGCTCCTTACTGAGCTACAGGGTGTTTTATATAAAAATTTAAAAACGATTTTTGCCCAGTACTTTAAAACTATTTGACGTATCCTTATCATACTTGGCAGGAAATGTAGGTACCGTACACCATACTAAATTATGTTAAATAAAAGTTTCTGGCTACTGCCAGTGGCGTACAACAGGGGCAAGTGAGAGGTTAATTCTTCCTAAATTCTACGCCACTGGCGGAATTGTCATTTTAGCACAATTTTTCGATTCTCCAATACTTGCTGTGTAAAAAACATACTCTTCCTTTGTAACGATAAAGTCACTGTTTTTCGAGATATTTAAAGTTAAACATAAGCTGCACCCTTGGGATTTTTTCAAAATTTGCTCAAAAAAATCTGAAAAAATTCAGTAAAATAGAGAAAAAAATTAGCTACATAATAAGTAAGTAACTTTTTTCTCTAACTCATTCTGATTTGGCTGTAAAAATTATTGAAAATAAAAAAAATAAAATGCAAAAAATATTAATTTTCAATAATTTTTCCAGCCAAACCAGAATGAGTTAGAGAAAAAGTTACTTAGATATTATGTAGCTAATTTTTTTCTCTATTTTACTGAATTTTTTCAGATTTTTTTGAGCAAATTTTGAAAAAATCCCAAGAGTGCAGCTTATGTTTAACTTTAAATATCTCGAAAAACAGTGACTTTATCGTTACAAAGGAAAAGTATGTTTTTTACACAGCAAGTATTGGAGAATCGAAAAATTGTGCTAAAATGACAATTCCGCCAGTGGCGTAGAATTTAGGAAGAATTAACCTCTCACTTGCCCCTGTTGTACGCCACTGGCAGTAGCCAGAAACTTTTATTTAACATAATTTAGTATGGTGTACGGTACTTATACTTCCTGCCAAGAATGATAAGGATACGTCAAATAGTTTTAAAGTACTGGGCAAAAATCGTTTTTAAATTTTTATATAAAACACCCTGTAGCTCAGTAAGGAGCCACATTTTATCTCAGTGATTTGCATTAAATCTTCATATTCTGAGCCCAGGATACTCCAGTTAAAATTAGGAATAGTTATTCTGTTACATCCTGTATATTCGATAATGAATATGGATCTTGAAATACAAGTTGCAGCTTCTGTAGTATTTATTTTGCTGTTAAGTAAAAAAAGAAGACAACGATCTTTTAAAAAACAAGATTAGAAGTATATGGGTAAACCCATATAGAGACCACTTTGACATTTCTCGGAAAGTTGGCAGCACTGTATTTTAATAATATTATAATTTATGTGGGCACTAGGAGAAACTTTTCTGAAAATTTGATCAAAATCGAAAAAATGATGTAGCCACAATGAATTTTGGTAATTTTTTTCTTGGAAAGTTGGCAACACTGTATTTTGTTAAAATTACATAAATTATATGAATACTAGGAGAATCTTTTGTGAAAATTTGAGTAAAATCGGTTAAATAACATGGCCATAATAAATTTTTTAAAACTTTAATAATTTTTATCTTGGAAAGTTGGCAACACTGGACATTAATAAAATTATATAATTAATGGGAGTATTAGAGAAATCTTTTCTGAAAATTTGATCAACAACGGATAAATATCATAGCCAATATGAATTTTTAAAATGTTTAGTAATTTTTTTCTCGGAAAGTTGGCATCACTGGAAAAAAATAAAACCACATGACCATCTTGGGTACTAGACAAATTTATCCTGAAAATTTCATTAAAATCGGTTGAACCGTCTAGGAGGAGTTGCGGCCACAAAATTTTGACTTACGACCGAGCGAGTGAGTGAGCGAGCGGGCTGACGACGCACATCCATACACCCACATAAACTAAGTTCAGATTCGTCATCTAGAGGCTATATGAAGGATTTCTATACATTTTTTTTTTTTTTTTTTAAAATGTTACAGACACCGTACCAAATGCTATACCACTTTTTCCTTGCAGTCAAAGTGGTAAAAAGAATTTGGGTTAGAGACTGGATTAGGAATCGTAAATGTTTTGGGGTTACAGAAAATCTATTGCAAGAGTTACGTCTAGGTGATGAAACATTTTACAAACACTTTTTACGAATGTCAGCAGTTGATTTCGAATATCTTTTGGAAAAAGTAATACCTTTAATCCACTATTTCTTGTACATGCTTTATAAGAAAAATGATGTTTCTACCTTTCATCATAAAAACATTTTATTTTTAAAATAAAACCGCATCAAAAGTTTAAAATATAAACAACTGATCTACAAATAATGTATTTGTTTTGATGAAGGACCATCATAAAAAATAATAATAATGCTCTAAGACTTATTTCATCACAACATTAATAACAGAGCTTTTCAGTTGTTTTTGTTTGTGCATATTTTGTTTTTGCGAAAAAAAAAAAATAACAATAAATCAAGTGAATCTTTCTAAAGATTTATTTTTACTAGTTTGAATTTAATTAGTGATCAACTAATTAAAGTTTGTAAACATTTATAGATTCTAATATATTTTATACATATTAAAAAAAAAAAATGAACGAATTCTAAAAATATTATATACATTTTGTATCGTTATACTTGTTTATACTGCAAGTGCAGCTGCAGTAAAAGTTTCACCAAAATTAATATTTTTTGTTGCGAGCGCAACTTGAAAAAATGTCGTTCACTCTAGGATACTTTTAAACTGCACGCAGTATAAAAGAATGTTGCATGCAGACATGTACAGTCGCAACTTTGCAGGTTGCGTTGATGTTCACACGTCATGTAAACCAAGTAGCGCAGTTTTTTCATATGCTGCGATGCAGAAGTAGCTGTGTGTGCCCCAGAGCCGTATTTATGCACAGGCGCATGAGGCGCAAGCTGGGGCCTCGTAGCTAAGGGGCCTCAGATTTCAAATCAGATATCAGTCACTGAGATCAATTTGAAAATTATATTTTAATTTCTAGTTTCTAGTTTTAATTTACGAGTAAATTATATTTCAATACATTTCTAATGTTGAAGAACTGGTGTTTTCAGTTGAAGAATATCTGCAGGGGGGCCTCATATTTCAATTGCGCCTGGGGCCTCATATTTCAATTGCGCCTGGGGCCTCGAAAGAGGTAAATACGGCTCTGGTGTGCCCTTACCTTAAATACTGTAACATAATATCATAATATCGGGTTGTGAGTTTCAGAAATTTTTCTGTTTGTTTCGTATTGTTGGCGACAACCAATGTTAAATGTTGACTCGGCAAAAAGTTGTTGAAAACGATGAAGAAGATTGCCCCTCGATCATCCTGGATGGTCGTAGCCAATGGCCCACAGTATGTATTTCGATGTCAATAAACAAGTTATATTGGTTTAACACCTTGTGAATAAAGAGACAAACAACCTAGGAATAATTGTTAAACGTACAAGATATTTACAATACAAACATTTTTTTAAATTAATACATTAACATAGTAAAAAATGTTTCAGAACCTATTATCTATATTAATAAATTATAAAATGTATGGATGTATGTGGCACAGTCCCATGCTATGGGGTAAGAAAGTGTGACGTCACGCCGCCATTTTTGTTGATGAAGGTCATGCCAAACTTTCCAAACAAACTTTTAACTCTATTTAAATAACATTGGTTGATTATAAATATTGTGATTATTTTCTGTGTATAACAAATATATACTTAAATTTGACGGTAAGTTGTACTTAATATATTAATATACTTATTAAAGTCAATTATGTTACTGTTATTTAAGAAGCATGTTGAAAAATATAACTGGTATAAGTAAAGAATAGCCTCCCAATGTTGCTGTATTTACGTTAGTTGAAAAACCAGTGACTCTCAAAATATGTGACAAGACAAAACGTGATTTTAAATGTGTCTTAACGGTCTATTAAACACAATTCCTACCTGCAACCTACCTACCAAACCTACCCTAACCTAACGGACTTCTTAACATAAGATAATATAAGGAACAATCACACTTCTTAACATGATATAAGTTTTAACAGACAAAATTGACAAAATTACTAATGAAACATTTTGAGATTTACTGGTTTTTACACAAGGGGCATGCGCATTCCGATTTTCACGCATGCGCAAATCTGGTTTTTTCAAAATTTGTGAATTGGGAGGCTATTCTTTACTTCAAACATATAACTTTCAAATAAATCATTTTTGTAGGTTATGTTGATAGCTATTATTTGTAATAAATTTTACTTATAAGAACTTATTCCTAACATATTAAATTAATATTTATTCAATTAATAATAGTATAGTCATAATGATAACTTATAATAATATAATTTTTATTATCCTATTTTTTCTATCACTGTTTACGAAATGACAACTGCAAATCAAAGAATATTTTGATGGTTCTCTATCTTCACGTCTAGAATATGGAAACAAAAAGTTAATACATATAAATAAAATATACAAAATTTAGCCATATACCTTAACAATTTTAGCCAGATTTTCTTTTCTTTCTCGTCTTTAGGAAAAACGAAAAATCTGCAACCGTGTTTTTCACTTAATGTTTGCAGGTGCAAAACACATAATCATGGTCTAAAATATAATTTATATACAGGATGATTTATTAGTAATTGGAAATATTTTAACTGGAGTATCCTGGGCTCAGAATATGAAGATTTAACGCAAATCACTTAGATAAAATGTGGCTCCTTACTGAGCTACAGGGTGTTTTATTTAAAAATTTAAAAACGATTTTTGCCCAGTACTTAAAAACTATTTGACGTATTTTTATCATACTTAGCAGGAAGTGAAGGTACCGTACACCATACTAAATTATGTTAAATAAAAGTTTCTGACTACTGCCAGTGGCGTACAACAGGGGCAAGTGAGAGGTTGATCCTTTCTAAATTCTACGCCACTTGCGGAATTGTTATTTTAACACAATTTTTCGATTCTCCAATACCTTCTGTGTAAAAACCATACTCTTTCTTCGTAACGATAAAGTCACTATTTTTCGAGATATTTAAAGTTAAACATAAGTTGCACCCTTGGTATTTTTTCAAAATTTGCTCAAAAAAATTTGAAAAAATTTGGTTAAGTAGAGAAAAAAATTTGCTACATAATAAATAAGTAACTTTTTTCTCTAACTCATTCTGGTTTGGCAGGAAAACTTATTGAAAATAAAAAATAAAAATGCAAAAAATTTTAATTTTCAATAATTTTTACTGACAAACCAGAATAAGGTAGAAATAAAAGTTACTTATTTATTATGTAGCAATTTTTTTTCTCTATTTAACTAAATTTTTTCAAATTTTTTTGAGCAAATTTTGAAAAAATACCAAGGGTGCAGCTTATGTTTAACTTTAAATATCTCGAAAAATAGTGACTTTATCGTTACGAAGAAAGAGTATGTTTTTTACACAGAAAGTAAAGGACAATTGAGAAATTGTTCTAAAATGACAATTCCGCCAGTGGCGTAGAATTTAGGAAGGATCAACCTCTCACTTGCCCCTGTTGTACGCCACTGTCAGTAGCCAGAAACTTTTATTTAACATAATTTGGTATGGTGTACGGTACCTACATTTCCTGCCAAGTATGATAAGGATACGTCAAATAGTTTTTAAGTACTGGGCAAAAATCATTTTTAAATTTTTAAATAAAACACCCTGTAGCTCAGTAAGAAGCCACATTTTATCTAAGTGATTTGCGTTAAATCTTCATAGTCTGAGCCCAGGTTACTCCAGTTAAAATATTTCCAATTACTAATAAATCACCCTGTATATAATAAATTTATTTATTAAATATTTATAATTCTACATTTATAAAAAAACAAAAAAAAAATGTAAATACAAATGAAAATATTAAAAATATCATAACCTACAAAAATGATTTATTTGAAAGTTATATTTTTCAACATGCTTCTTAAATAACAGTAACATAATTGACTTTAATAAGTATATTAATATATTAAGTACAACTTACCGTCAAATTTAAGTATATATTTGTTATACACAGAAAATAATCACAATATTTATAATAATAATAATAATAATCAACCAATGTTATTTAAATAGAGTTAAAAGTTTGTTTATAAACTTTGGCATGACCTTCATCAACAAAAATGGCGGCGTGAAGTCACACTTTCTTACCCCATTCACCCTCTCTCTAGACCAGTGATCTCCAAACTTTTTTGACCGCGTACCCCTATGACGAAAATAATCATAAATTGTACCCATTAATTATGTATATATATATATATATATATATATATATATATATATGAAAATAATCATAAATTGTACCCATTAATTATATATATATATATATATATAGTATAATAAAGTTTGCGGCTGGAAAAATTGATGTTGTAATATTTATTTGAGGGCGAAGCAGCCAAAGGATTGATATTAAATGAGTGTTTAATTTTATACCTGTACATATATATATATATATATATATATATATATACAGGTACAAAATTACATATAACCCAACCGGGCACTTCCTTGAAATAAATTCTGTTTGCAAACTATTTTAAATATATTACCTAATAATATCTAATATTTTGTATTGTTAAATATAGAAAATTTAAATAGAGAAATAAATTAATAAATTGATGACAAAACGGAACAGATATTTTTCTTTTTAATAGTAATTTAATATTTATGCAATATTTTTAATATTTTATTCTTTTTAATTGAAATTAAGATGAGTTTAAAATAGTAAATATCGTAGTGCAGCTAGTATTGAGATAAAACAGCTTTAGGTTGTAGTTTATATTAATTTTTAATAATAGTCGACGTTTCGACTTACATCCTTTCAGGAAAAAGATACAAATGAAATATAGAGTAAATAAACAAAACATGGAAACAAGTTACTAGGTAACAAAATAAGTAACTAGATTATAAAATTTATATTGTTTTTAATGTAGTTACCTATAGTAACTTGTTTCTATGTTCTGTTTATTTACTGTATATATCATTTTTACTACTTTGACTGCAAGGAAAAGTAGTAAAGCGTTTGGTACGGTGTCTGTAACATTTTCAAAAAAACAAAAAATTGTATAGAAATCCTTCATATAGCCTGTAGATGACGAATCTGAACTTAGTTTATGAGGGTGTATGTGTGTGCGTCGTCAGCTCGCTCGCTCGCTCGCTCGCTCACTCGGTCGTCAGACAAAATTTTGTGATCGCAACTCCTCCTAGACGGTTCAACCGATTTTAATGAAATTTTCAGGATAAATTTGTCTAGTGCCCAAGATGGTCATGTGGTTTTGGTTTTTTCCAGTGATGCCAACTTTCCGAGAAAAAAATTACTAAAGTTTTTAAAAATTCATATTGGCTACATTATTTATCCGATTTTGATCAAATTTTCAGAAAAGATTTCCCTAATGCTCCCATTAATTACATAATTTTATTAATATTCAGTGTTGCCAACTTTCCGAGAAAAAAATTACTAAAGTTTTAAAAATTTTATTATGGCCATGTTATTCAACCGATTTTACTCAAATTTTCACAAAAGATTCTCCTTGTGTTCATATAATTTATGTAATTTTAACAAAATACAGTGTTGCCAACTTTCCGAGAAAAAATTAGTAAAATTTTTAAAAATTTATTTTGACCATTTCGTTTAACCGATTTTAATCAAATTTTTATAAAAGTTTTTCCTAGTGCCTAAATAAATTATGTAATTTTAACAAAATACAGTGTTGCCAACTTATCGAGAAAAAAAATCACAAAATTTTAAAAAAATTCATTGTGGCTACATTATTTATTCGATTTTGATCAAATTTTCAGAAAAGTATCTCCTAGTGCCCACATAAATTATAATATTATTAAAATACAGTGTTGCCAACTTTCCGAGAAATGTCAAAGTAGTCTATACCGGGTGTCTACTTTTTTTTTGTTACATAGGGAATACAATGCTAAAATTTTCATTTGGTGATAAATTTTCCCCTAATTATTATAGAACAAAAGTACAAATACAAAAGTTGTTTAGAATTCAAAAATGCATCAAATGATGCCAAATATATCAATATAGGATGTTCCGATCAAGAATTAGAAGCAAATTAAAATTTCCATTTTTGCGCTCTTTACATCAAAGTGCCATGGAAATTAAACAAATAATTTCATTTCTTCTGGAGTTTGAGTTTGACAGATCGTATTTATTTTATTGTTACGTTCTGTATTATTATCATTATTATTGAAAATAATGAATAAACTTAAGGTAAATGAAAAAGTTCAGTGCGTAAAATGGTATTTTACTGGAAATTCGATACGACGAGTAAGAGATTTATTCAGCGCTTTCTTTGAAAACCGTCCCATACCTTCCGCTATGACTATTCGTAGGATAATTAAACAATTCGAAGAAACGGGAAGTGTGTTAAAACGTTGTAAAAATTGTAGAAAAATCAACGCAGAAGATCAGGAGGAGAATTTAAATCAAAATGCAATTAAAGAAAATACATTGAATATACTTTTGTGTGTAACGGAAAACCCAAATGTTAGTGTGCGTCAACTTGGTGCTGAATTAAATTTGCATCCTTCAACAATACATAAGGTACTAAAAAATGAAAAATATCATTCTTATAAATATTCCACGCACCAAGAGATATTTGAAGCGGATAAAATGGCTAGAAGCGAATTTAGTAACATTATTATGGAAAAATCCAATTTAGACAGAAACTTCTTGAAATCTATTTGTTTTACTGACGAGTCTACGTTTACTTTACACGGCGAACCTAATACACAAAACTTTAGAATATGGAGCCAAACAAATCCTCATTTAATGGTAGCAACACGTACCCAATATCCAGAAAAAGTTAATGTATGGGCTGGAATTTTTGGCAGGTGTATAATTGGGCCATTTTTTATTGAAAATAATTTAAACAACGAAAAATATTTGGATATGTTGCAAAATCATATTGGTCCGCAGTTAGAAGAGTGTGCAACTCAAGATAATGTTGTCTGGTATCAACAAGACGGATGTCCGGCACATTATAGCTGCAACATTAAATTATATTTGGATCAATGTTTTCCAAATTCATGGATTGGTAGAGGTGGTCCAATTAATTGGCCAGCTAGATCGCCCGATTTAGCACCGTGCGATTTCTTTTTATGGCCATATTTGAAGGAGAAAATTTATAAACGACATATCAAAAATCTTGTTGATTTGAAAAATGCCATTGTTGAAGAGTGCAATAATATAACACAAACACAATTAAGCTCTGTACGTCACGAATTTTATAACAGATTAGGTTATTGTTTGGCAGTTAATGGCGATTTATTTGAACATTTAATTTAAATTGTTAGTTTCGTTTTTGTTCTCCTATATCTTGTATTCATGAATTTTTCTGTTTTATAGGTATATTGAATTTTGTAATAAATAAAGAAAGTTTTACGGAGTTCAGCTATTTACTATTTATTAAACTCTTATCCGACGTTTCACTGCACAACTTACAGCATCCTCAGGGATAAGTTTAAATTATTATAATAAATATATTAGGCATAATGCCAGTCATCTAATTCAAATGTATTGTTTTTATAACTTGAAGTTAATAAATAAATTAAACAATTACTTAAAATTATAATGGAGACATTCACAATTTAAAACCACAGCTAGTACGTAGTGTACAGCCGAGTAAAATACCCTTTCATTGTAATAAATAATAAATACTTAATACTTTTTATACTTAATAGCTTTTCATTTACATTAAGTTTATTCATTATTTTCAATAATAATAATAATAATAATAATAATAATAATAATAATAATAATAATAATACAGAACGTAACAATAAAATAAATACGATCTGTCAAACTCAAACTCCAGAAGAAATGAAATTATTTGTTTAATTTCCGTGGCACTTTGATGTAAAGAGCGCAAAAATGGAAATTTTAATTTGCTTCTAATTCTTGATCAGAACATCCTATATTGATAAATTTGGCATCATTTGATGCATTTTTGAATTCTAAACAACTTTTGTATTTGTACTTTTGTTCTATAATAATTAGGGGAAAATTTATCACCAAATGAAAATTTTAGCATTTTATTCCCTATGTAACAAAAAAAAAGTAGACACCCGGTATATGGGTTTACCCATATACTTCTAATCTTGTTATCTTTTCTCTTGATGAAGATGTAGGTACTTTCAATACTTCGAAACGTCAATTATTAATAAAAATTAATACAGAACTACAGCCTAAAGCCGTTCTATTTTAAGATGTAATTAATTTATGTGGATGTATATCAACTTTAAAATTCAAATAGGTACATATAAATTAATATAATGTAGGGCTGGCCATTGGATAAATATATAAGACACTTTTACTTTTAATATAATTAACAACTTTAATTTCAAAATAACATAAAATACGTAATTGTTGTTCATATTACATAACATAAATCATAATCATAATGAATACATCAGAGTGTTCCAGTTATCAACCTGTCTGTCTTGGCGCGAAATTAAAAATAAATAAAACAAATGCTTAAAATAAAATTAAAAATATATAACGAGTAAAATAAAATGAAAATTAGCAATTAGCAAATAAAACAAGTAAGCAAAAATATTAACGCAATACGCTGAATAAGCAGCTAAAAGCAAATAGCTTTACCTTTAATAATAGTACCTACCTCAAAGGCTAGTTTATGCATGCTGTAAGCTTTTATGCCTTAACCCCTGCGACTAGAAATCAAATTAGTATCTGAACAGGGGTTCCAATAATCAGGATAATGGATAGCGCAATATATCCCGGTTATACTAATTTCAGATACAAATTTCCTTAGATTAAGTTTCCTATATTTATCAAATTTGATTCATAATGTTTCTATTCATAGACCATCCGTGTAATAAAACTACTAGTTTCATATAATTTTCCAAGTACATAATATCTTACACTTGATTTTGTATTATGACATGAGATACTTAATCAGAAATCTTTGAAAAAAATTCTAAATTTTTTTGTTAATATATAATTAATAAGTGTGTATGTGCACACGCACACATACACGCACACTTTTATTAATGCATGCATTAAATTATTTTCCACTTTTTTTTCAAATTTGAAGAACCTTCGTAAAAACACTTTAAATTAAGTCAAATCTCGCTAGTTCGCACCAAGAAAAAAAATTATAATAGGTTTGCAGTAAGAAAAAGATAAAAAGCAGCTGTACTAAGACTATTAATAAATATATGAAACTATACCAAATGCACTTAAAATAGGAAATATGAATATCACTTATTGTTAAATAGAAAATATTTTTTATGTGTTTATAGGAATGTTTGGAGGCGACTGATTTCGGAATGATGAAAAGAGTTTGTGCCACACCCTTTTGGGTACATGGCGTGATTGTGTATGTATGTATGTATGTATATATATATATATATATATATATATATATATATATATAGTATAATAAAGTTTGCGGCTGGAAAAATTGATGTCGTAATATTTGTTTGAGGGCGGAGCAGCCAAAGGATTGTTATTAGAAAATTAAACACTCATTTAATATTTTGTCGAGCTTTCGACAAAGTTTTTGTCTTTTTCAAGTCGCTGATGAACATGAATATAAAAACAATTTATTAGTATATTACATAGGTATAACTATTGTCTTGTTAACAAAATTCTAATATTTCCAACAAACATTTTTAAAAAACACGTTGTTCATAATACTTAAACAAAATACCATTAAAACTAAAATAATACAAAAAA
Source organism: Clivina fossor (assembly GCA_963966155.1). Lineage (NCBI taxonomy): Eukaryota > Metazoa > Arthropoda > Insecta > Coleoptera > Carabidae > Clivina > Clivina fossor. The sequence continues at coordinate 10,739,152 of OZ014555.1, forward strand.
ACATTAAAATAAATTAAATATATAACATGCTTGATATTCCAGAGTGTTATCGTTAAACCATAAAAAATATATATTTTGTATCTCATGTATGTAAATAAAATTTTTTGACGAATCATTTTGCAGTATAAATTGCAATTCAAAAAACCAACCATAAATTAAATAACTTTTCGCAACAGAAACACGAGCCAAGCAAGTGCTATGATAAACCATTGAATGCAAATACGGAAATAGTATAGTTTTTCTTTCATAATTTTATAAAAATACGAGATTAAAAATTGGAAAATCGAAATAAGACAAAATCTTTTTTAATATATTCATCCATATGAAAACATAATATTCAGATAAAATATTTTTACGTTAATCATAGCGACATCTGTTGTTAATAGAGACAAACAAAAACAATAAATATTAAACGAGTCTGTAATCACGGAAGAGTAGTAATTCGTACATGCAGTCAAGTCTCTTTTAGGACTCTCGTGCCAAATATGATGATCAATAAGTTTCTACTGTTTTTAAGTATATATATATATATATATATATATATATATATATATATATATATATATATATATATATATATATATATATATAAAAATTTCATGAATTTACACCTGACTTTTTACATAATAGTGTTTTGCATATATCGTATATCAATTTGTTCCGTCAATACATTAAACAAAATTTTTATGTAGTTTTGTTATTTTAAAAAAATTAGAATTTCTATTTATTCTATTTCTATTAAAATAAAACAGCTTTAGGTTTTAATTTAATATAAAATGCGTTAAAATATCTTCATGATGAAAATTCGAGTTACAGTAGGTAATAATAATTGCAAGACCCATCAATATTAGCAGTAAATTTGATAAGAGAAGCAATCGAAATTTATGAAGAAAAAGATAACATCAATCACTGTGAAGGCACTGATTTAAATAAAATTTGGCTTTCATTCATTTATAAATTTTTTTAAATTTTATGATCTAGTTGCTTATCTTAGTACCTAGTGACTTGTTTCAATGTTCTGTTTATTTACCATAAATATTAATTGTATCTTAAACTTAAACCTAAAGCCGTTTTATTTTAATATAAAGATTTTTTACTATATTATTTCTATTATTATCTGACTTAAATTACATTAAAAGTTAAATAATTATTATGGAAATAGGTATAATCATTGTCAACCATAAATATTCTCTTTGGTTAAAAAAAAAAACAACCTGTAACTAATTTTGTTCTTAATTTGCCAGACAATTCATTAGTGTGCGAATGCGAGCTGCTTTGGTACCGCGACTGGCTGAATAATCTGCGCAACAAGGACGACGAAATGATGCAAAAAAAGTGCACTGCATGCACAATGCAGCACAAGCATGGCGAGTACAGAGTTTGCCGCAGGACAAGATGAAGTGTGCGCGTAAAGCTGGCGATATTTCTTCAAATACCGCCACAGCTGTTGCTGCAGCAGCCGAGCCGGTCCATTGAGCGCAATCGTACTGCTGGCGACGGCAGCCACCGCGCCGTTATTGTGACGGCACGCATCGATTCGGAAATCGCTTGCCCTATTATCATCGTATCGTTGTGCTCGTCGATAAATGCTGGTGATGCTCGATGCTGTCTTACTATTATTACTGATTTTCTTCGTGTTGCGCTAGCGAAATATATGTTGAGTGTTATTGCAGTTATTATTAGGCAATTTTTTTGCGATAAATAAAGAAAAGTCAAAACTACTACATTTATAATTTCATAATTGTATAACACACCGTGAGGTTTGCGTCTGGGCTAGACAACGACACCAGTGGAATCTTTTGACTAATGGAAATCATATTTACAATGTACTGCGTTTTTAATAAATTACTGTTGCTTGTCAAATGCCTGGACATAAATCCACTGTGTCTAAAACCTATTTTTAACGAAGGATTGTAAACAGAAAATGTCATTTAAAGTGACTCACTGATACATATCTGTCAGAAGAATCTTGTACATTCTCCTGTCGTTTTTATAATAATAATAATAATAATATAAACTTTATTTAGCTCATTGCTATTCAAACACAGTATAAAAGTAATATATCTGAAATTTACTTACATCTAATATTACAATCTATTATAAACGTGCATATATCAAAAACTTAACTATTTCTAACTTGCTGTAAATAGTATACCTTTAATTCTTTTTTAAATTTTATATAATTCAAAGTTTTAATTTCGTTCGGTATGCTATTATATTTTATGATTGCTTTGAAAAGTATTGCATTTTGCGCATGTTTCGTATTTGTGTGTGTGTCAATATAAAATTTTCTTTATTTCTAGTATTATGTGTATGTAGGTATATCTGAGAGAATGTACTTATTTACAACACTATTGAAATATTCAGGTAATTGACAAACTTTAAATTTATGAATAAATATTATTGCCAACATCTCCAAATGCTCTCGAACTGATAACCATACCAACCTGTTTAACATGTCTTTATACTTTCATATTCATATCTAATACAGTGTAATACGTATTATTCTTATGCCTCTATTTTGCAAGACCTGAAGACGATTTAGATCATTTTGTTGTAACATATATAAGATAGTTCCACAAAAATAATAGTGCGGCAAGATTATAGTATTATACACAGTTTTTTTGGTCCACTCTGTCAAATATTGGCTGCATCTACGTAAAAATCCAGTCTTTTTTGCAATTTTTTTAGCTACCATTTCTACATGTTCTTTAAATAATAATTTTCTGTCTATAATTACACCTAAATACTTAATAGAATTTACTATTTGGACTTCATCCGAGTTAATTAATATTTTAAAACTAACCGTATTTTTTAACATACTATCTTTACATAATATCACTGCTTTGGTTTTATTTACATTTAGTTTTAATTTATTTATATTTATCCAGGTACAGATATTCTCTATATCATCTTTTAATTTACATTCTATCTCCTGAAAATTTTTACCTGATATATAAAGCATTGTATCGTCGGCAAATAATTGTATTTTACAGTTTTTAATGCTGTGACCCAATATGCTATCCTGCGGCACGCCATATTCCGACCGCTTCCATTCGGACAATACATTATTACATTTAACATTTTGCTATCTGTCTGTTAAGTAACTTTCAAACCATTTTAATACAATACCACTAATTCCATATGATTCCTTCCAACTTCATGAGAGCTTGCAAATTAACCATATCATTAGTATTTAAAATGGAGTATATTATATATTAAAATTATATTACATTTATATTAGTCGTAGCCTATTATTGTTTAATATATTATTATACAAAACATATTTATTTGTTTACATATTTTAGATTTTCTTATATCTTGTCGTAAGTGCACTATTTTTAATGTGGTTTACAAAAAGAATGTAAAAATTACTTTAAAAAAATACAATAGTTTTCTTGTTAGCGCAGGAGCTATTGTACCAAAAAAAATATATTAAAAAAATTATAAATAACATTTTATGATACAATTCAAACTAGAAAACCCGTGACTCTTAAAGGGTCACGTTTGAAGTCGAAAATACTAATTAAACATATAAACATTATAAAAATAAATAAATAAACAAATAATAATAAAATATCAATATATATTACTCAAAAGCAACACTTCTATCATCAGTAGTGTACATAACTTCACACAGCTGTCATTTGACATTTGCATTATAAACATATTTTTTCAATTTTTTTGGAACCGAGATGAAATCGTAGAAAGATGAAACTTGCCTATTCTCAAATAGGGAATGAACCAATTAAAATGACACCACTCCTATCAAAATCGGTTCAGGGGTTTAGGAGGAGATGCTGGAGAAACATATATACCATACATACATACATTTGACAATTAGAGAGATTAAATGACAAATGTTGATATTCCATCTCAAATCATCGAGAGCTGTGTGTCAGGCTTTGAATGATTTTACCATTTGTCATTCGAAATTATCATAAAAAAAAAATAATTAAAGATTTGCCAAATGGTGGCCAGATAAAACTCGCGCTCTACATTTCTGAAACAAAACCAAAATTAGATGTTCAGTACTTGTAACATAATGTAACTTTCGTTGAAACCTACAAAATGTATAATTTTTACCCCTAAACGAGTATATTTTAGGCATATTTTTTTAAGAAGGCTGCCATTTTGAATATAAATGTAAAATTTATATATTTTGTAGGCTCCAACGAAAGTTACATTGTGTTACAAGTACTAACATCTAATTTATTTTTTTGTTTCAGAAATCTAAATTTTATCCTGATCACTTTGACGCCATTTTTTGACTCTAATCTCATCGGGAAGTTAGTAATCGATTGCAAAATTTGTCCCGAACAGACAGACAAGAAAGCGAGTTAATAAAAAAAAAATTTCTTTATAGTTGGCAGAATTCTCGAGGGATTATTCCGTAGTTTAAATAATTTATTGGAGAGATTTCATCAGAGTTATTTCTTCTATTTACTGCCATCGAGCGATCGATTTGTTTCGATAGGGCTATACATTCCTGTCGTCATGTGTTTGGCAGGAACCCTTTCCATTAAGGCATGCGCGCATTGGTACCGACTCAATACGAATGAGAATATTAAGCGAGAAAATGGTAAGTAAGTGTGGCTAAAAATAATCGAACAATTACTTCAAATTTAAACAAATAGGTAAAGTTAAAAAAAAAATCTTTCTAAACTCATTATATTAAAAATCATCATGATATAAATAATAAACACGCAAAACATAGAAACAAATTACTAGGTAACAAAATATAAGTAACTAGATTAAAAAATGTATAAATTATTAATGAAAGGAAGCCAAATATAATCGAAATCAGTGCCCCTTCCTTCATAACACTGATTGATGTTATCTGCTGCTCAGAGGCGTAGCAACCGGGGGTGCAAGGAGTGCGGTGCACACGGGCCCATGAGCGAGAGGGGCCCACGAGCCAAAGTGCCCAATAGGGCCTTATTTTCATTAATACTTACCATTTTTTTTGTTTATTTTAATTTTTTGTAATAAATAAAAAACAAAGAAGAGGAATAAAATACCATTCATAGGATTAAATATATTTATTATATAAATTAGTTTATTAAAGTAAGTTAAATACATTTTCATAGATTCTTTTAAGTTTACAAACACAAAAACATACAGTACAAACCAAATTTATGTTTACAAACATAGTTCATTAACTTTAAATAAACTTAACTTTTCTCGCTTTCATTGAAGCAAAGATGCGAATTATTTCATTTAAATTTAATTTACGTGCTCTTTCATTTTCAATGCTGAAAATCGCCAAATTTGATAAACGATTCTCCCCCATAGAGTTTCTTAAATATGTTTTAATAAGTTTTAATTTTGAAAATGTTCTTTCAGCGCTAGAAGTTGATACGGGGAATGTTAAAAACAAAATAAGAGCGGTACAAAGTTCCGGAAATGCCGAACTAAGAATAGAATAATCTGTAAATATTAATTCTCCTAATTCAAATACCGAATTAATATTTTCTAACTGTTTTTTAAAGGTTTTCCTAAAAGATAATATCTGTGCCTCAAAATCTGCGGTTAAATCGTCAGTATATTTGTCATCAGATAATTGTTTTAAATTTTCTGGGAAAATTATTCCAAATAATTTATTTATTTCCGTAAAACTTGAAAATCTATCTTTTAATTGTGCAATTATAATATCTAACGTAGCGTTAAAAACGTTTATCCTAAAATTATCTTCTGAACTGTTAAATCGAAAATCTTCACATCTTTCTTGTTTATGGTTAAGCCAACTTTATTAGGTACATACATATATATTTCTTGGCAAGTTGTTTCTTTAAGAATTTCACTTTAATTTATTAATTTTGAAAATACAGATTGCATTTAAAAAAAAGTAATTTTAATTAATTTTGATTATCATAAAAATAAAACAACTTTTATTTGAAAATTTTTTTCGAATAAGGCACAAACTGACAAAATAAAAATGACATTTAGTACTTAAAATGAGCCAAAAGAACATTAAAATTTTAAACAATACAAGGAGTAAAGGGGGCCCCTTAATCCCAGTGGCACACCGGCCCACAAAGGTCTTGCTACGCCTCTGCTGCTGCTAATAATGATGTATCTAGGCAATTATTACAATATCTTCAAATTTTGTTTTGCGAGAGCGGATTTATCTGGATGGTTTAGACTCAAATAATATTAACTGTTAATTAGATACAGGGCCGTATTTATGCACAGGCTATCTAGGCTGCAGCCTATGGGCCCGCACCACACGTTTCAAATAAATAATTGTTTAATCGATAACCTTTCAAGTATTTTACTTACATTTTCATAAAACAGAATATTCGATTAACCCGACTTGCACTAGTACACACAGCTTCATTAGTACTAAGTGTAGGCGCAAACCAATTAGCCACTAAGATTATTTCATATTTTCATTTCTAAGTTTATTATTTATTTTTTTAAATACTCTATTTCAATTAAATAAATATAAGTAAAATTTACTTGTTTGTTACATTCCTTTTTATCTTGCATTTTCCTAATATGTTTATTAAAAATTATAAAATCACAATCTCCCCCTCCTAAGGGCCCGTACCCCAGGTTCAGCCTAGGGCCCTACAGATCCTAAATACGGCCCTGATTAGATAAGAGAACCAATAGAAATTTACAAAGAAAATGATCGTGAAGGGGCACTGCATTTAAATAAAATTTGGGTTACTGTCATTAATAATTTACAAATTTTATAATCTAGTTACTTATATTTTGTTACCTAGTAACTTGTTTTTTTGTACCTATGTATATTTTATTTTCCTTACGATGATATACGTTGTAGCAGGATTGATTTTTTTACGATTTTCATAAATAAGTTTATTAATTAGAAGTATTATTTAACGTTTTTTCTTGTTTCTTTTTTAAAATATCACTAAGTTTAATGTGAAATGACAATATAATATTTTTTGTTTGTTTATAATTTACTGAATATTAAAACTAAAAACATATATTTTGTAAGGTGAAAAGGCACCAATGGATCGTTGAAATAAAATAAAATAATTTCTGATAGAATTTTTTTATTGTTCGTTCGTTTCGGTTACTGTAGAATGAACCATCTTCAGCATAATTAAAGTTAAATTTTGGTGGTTTTTATTCCGTAAGTAGCACGCACCATCTTTAGTTATTATATAAAACAGTCCAAGTTAAAAATACATAATGAATCATAAAGAAAATGTCTTGTAGAGAAAAATATACAAATTGCAGATTACATTGTAAATCTTCGGAAGATGATGAAACAAGACCAAAAATCAATACATTTTCTGTTTTTCGCAAATAGTTACATCGTAATAATAATTGGTTCATGCTACTACAATGACCGAAACTTACGAACAATAAAAAAATTCTATCAGAAATTATTTGATTTTATTTCAACGATCCATTGGTATATATTTATGAAGATCATCACAACATTAATCTAATATTACAATCAGGGCCGTAACTAGGCAGGGGCAACAGGGGCACGCGCCCAGGGCCCAGACGGAAGGGGGCCCCGGATAGGCCCCAAAAAGGTCGAAATCATACTTAGCTAAAAAAATTAGATCCCTCTAAAATTTGCTTTTCTGGTTGTACTACTGGTATAAACTATTATTTAATTCATAAAATTTAGTGTAGGGGGCCCAGTAATGAGGTCTTGCCCAGGGCCCCAAAAAAGATAGTTACGGCCCTAATTACAATGAAAACGTATATAGCAAAATTTTTATTTCTAATATACTTCTGCAGACCCCTATCATTATAGATTGCATTTCATTAAATATTATTTAATATATTTTGAATATTATAATTTTAATAATTATTTATTATATTCTATGATTTTTTATTTCAATATTTATTTTGTGCTAGATGTATCTAGATATTTTAATTAATAAATTGTTGAAATAAAATTTACTAAAAAAAAAACTAATTAATTAAAATTGATTATTATTAAAAAAAATCAAATGATTAAAATCAGACATACCCTGCGTTATAGTATATCGAAATATCGAATTTTAATAGAAAATTAAATAGAACTTCAATCTAAAGCTAAAGTAATGTATTTGGATATATAATGATTTATGTTTTTTATTTTTTATTTTGCTGTTGTTTAGAAATCTCTTCTAGTTGTAAGTTACTTTAACATGTATATATATTTCTAGATATAATTATCGTGATGAAATACCATCAGAAAACAGTATTGATTTAGTGCGAGTCGGCGTTATAATCCTATTAACTCATACCTTGGGAATTTGTGTTGAAAACGCGCCGAAACTTTTAGCACAGCTTGGCCTCGACTATGCCTCATTGCCGACCGACAGATCCCTAACATTGGGGCTTTGGCTACTCATTGCTACTCCTATTACTGCCCGTGCTTATACCCGCACGAAATCGCACCAGTGCTAGTAAAAATCTGCATGTACTGATGATTTTTGCAAATTTAGAAATGGACACAGCCCTAATTGCAATCGGCATGATGAATTTTTCGCTAGCATTATTTGCGGCCATATTATATGTGCCCGTTTTACTTATTATTTCGCCCGAAACTAAACAGTAAGTTAGTTCCAATTATTATTACAACACTGTAAACAAAAAAATAGCGAAATTACAGAAAAATATTATTATGAATTATGTAATAATTACAGAATTTTGAGATAGAAATACAGAATGAAATTACAGATTATTATTAATAGTAAAATTTTAACACTATTTTTCTGTTATTTCGCGATTTTTTTATATATATATATATTTTTAATATTTTATTTATATTAATTATTTTGTGTAAAATTAGTCATGATTTTTATTTATTTTTATGCTATCCTGATTATTATTATTATTATTTTATTAATGCACATTATAATTATTATTACATTATTCAGTTAAGATGATTCGGACATATTGAGCGAATGTCTAATGAACGTCTGGTTAAAAAGATTTATTTGAATGATTTTGATGGTATACGTTTGCGTGGACGTCCGATGAGTAGTTGGAGTGGTATGATTGTGTGAGCGAAAGTTTCCAAGTAGTAGGAATAAAAGAGCATGTATGCGAGGAATTATGAATGTGGATGAAGCGAAAGTTGCTTGTTTGGATAGGAATGTTTGGAGGCGACTGATTTCGGAATGATGAAGAGTTTGTGCCACACCCTTTTGGGTACATGGCGTGATTGTGTATGTATGTATGTATAATAATATAATTATTATTATTATTTTTATGTATGTTTATAGATTAAGTTCGATTCTACAACGAATTATGATGCTGTTTGTGCAGCCATTCGTCGTCATGACTCATGACAACGCTAGTTATGTTTAATACCTACATTTTATTTCCGAATTCGGATCTCACGCAAATTTTGGAACGAACCCTTACCGCTTCGCAGCAAGCATTAGTATTTAGTATTGTAGATGCATTCATTTACGGTAAGTAATTGGCTTTATAAAGTTTGCACCGTCATTTTCTTACCGAACTGGTTATGTTTCTGGTTTGTTTTATTTCCACGTCATCAACAGCAACAATATTCCTCGTTAGCCGCTAACAAGAAGTTCAATTAAATTAACATCTTGGTGTAACATATACTGTACAGGGATGTGTTTGTTTGTGATAAGACAAGATTCAAAATACTTCTGGCTCGAGCTTTTCGGGAAATTACTATTAACAATAATTAATTTGACGACAAAATTATTACTCCTATTTATGACATATTGCAGAGTATTGACTTACGAGTCCAGCTGTCCAGGGTTCGATGCCCAGGTACCGACTTATTTTCAATAATTACCAAATAATAATGAGAATATCATATGATTTTTTTTGAATAATGATACAAATATTTAACTACTACTATAATTTTATTGCGTATTTAATCATTTTTATTGTTTAAAAAAATCTAAATATTCCTAATGATAGTTTCTCTTGAAATTTAACTCGAGAAAGAATTATTTCGTATTTTGTCGATATCCCATATCACTGTCCCTTCCAAACGAACACCCTGAAAATGTTTATTGTTTATGTAAACTAAATAATCTAAGCGGAGGCTGCTAATTAAATATTACTATAATTAATTAATTGATTAACAAAGTAAAATATTTTTCAGAACTTATTATATTAAAATAAAAAAAAAACTGTTTTCGGTTAGAATTCTATCTTCGTCAGGTCAATTTTTTTTAGCAATGACATTAAAGTAAATAACAAGTACATAGCAACAAGTGACTAATAGGTAAAGATCATTACTATCTAGTTACTTATATGTTACCTAGTAACTTGTTGCTATGTATTTGTTATTTACTTTAATGTCATTGATAAATTTCGACCTGATGAAGACAAGCGTTCAGTTTCGTCGAAACGTCGTTTTCATATAAATAATTTAACAGAATCCTAATCCTGAAACAGTTTTTATTTGAATACAATGAGTTCGGAAAAATATTTTACTATATTAATTAAGCTATTTTAAGTTTTATTTTAACTTCCGAATCGTCAGGATTGTTTAATAATTGATCCAAATTATTCGACCGCCATACTTGTTTAAAATACCAATTTTGTTGTACAACTATATATTCCTTAATAAAAACTGTTGTAGGATTAAATTATGTTTAATTATTTTCTAAAAGCAACGTTTCGACGAAACTGAACGCTAGTCTTCATCGGGCCAAAAAAATTGTATCAATGACATTAAAGTAAATAACCAGTAATATATAAGAAACTAGATCATAAGAATTATAGATATTTAATTAATGAAAGCCAAATTTTATTAAACTCAGTGATTGATGTTATTCCTGTCTTTATAAATCTCTATTGCTTCTCTTATTAATCTGCTGCTAATATTGATTGATCCTAGCAATTATTCTTCTTTCTTTGATTTTGGCCGACTATGGACCACGTGAAATAACTACTAATGATTGTTTTTCTCACTTCTTTTTTTTCTTTCGCGTTCTCTTTCATTTTTACTCCATGTTGTTTCTCTCTTTCTTCCTTCTATTTTGCCCCTGTCTTCTTTTTGCCTTTTCTTATCCTATCTTTTCTCTTCTCTGTCTATTTTCATTTCTTCCTACGTCTTTTCTGACATTCCTGCATCCATGTCATCATCTGGATCTTCTTATGTCGAAGTAGTTAAATATTCTCGTCGTCAGTCTTTTAATGTGTCTGATTCAAAGACACTCTTCTTCTCCTCATTGTCTGTTATTTTTTCTGTTTTGGCGTAGATCTCTTTATTGCTTATCAGTTTCCATCTTCATATTTTGGCCCCGGGATTTTCCGAATAATTAAAAGTGAAAACTGTAATTTCATTACTAGTGGTGTCTTCTTTAAATGACTTCTTGAGTTCAGTAAAATTAATTTTATTGTCGGTAAAGAATGTAAGTGTATTTTCATATCATTGTAAACGAGATTTATAATTTATATTCATTATATTATTATTATTATTTTTTTAAAAACGGAAGTTTCGACGAAACTCATTAGGATACATCATACAAATGACATTACAGTAAATAGCAGAACATAGAAACTAGGTAACAAAATAAGTAACTAGATTATACAATTTCTAGATTTTTAATTAATGGAAGCCAAATTTTATTTAACATAGTGTCCCTTTACAGTGATTGATGTTATTTTTTTCTTTATAAATTTCTGTTGCTTCTCTTATCAATCTGCTGTTAATATTGAGGAGGGGTTTAGAAATTATTACAGTATCTTCGAATATTTACATCATGAAGATATTCTAACGCATGTTCAGCATGTTCTTTCGGAATCGGTGAATATATATAAATTAATTACTCGATACCATTTACGAAAGGTAAGGACATTTCGAATATTTTATAATATTTCGAACTGGGTTTAGCAATATCGTAAGCTGTTTCATTGTTCGTATTTAACAATTCCGGTTGAATATATGGATTGGAGAGTAGTAATTGAACAGTTTCGTAAGAAGTCCCATGCGATGCTGCAATATGTAGTGGTGTTTGGCCTACGAAAAATAAAATACGAAAAAAATAATAATAATCGACTATACCAAAAAGAGAAAAAAATTAGGGCTTTGAACCGAAACTGAACCAAAAAAAATATCGGATTATTTCGGTTCGGTACATGTTAGAATGCGCATGTTAACACAATCTCACTTTCACGTTAGTTTTTTTTTTTCATTTTCATTTTCGGGATCTCGTAGCGTAGTCGCAAGTTGCAATTCGTCTTACGCATAAGAGTATTTGTTTTTTTTTGTGGATGAATACTCAGTTATTGAAATTGAAAATGAAACTAGCGATTTTTTGATAATAACTTTAATAATCTTTAAATAGTTTAAATTTTGAAATACATTGGAAAATATTTTAATAATTAGTATAGCTCCACCAAGCAAACAAGTCCATCGGAAAATATGCGAACTAATTTTGACAATTCGTGGCGGTAAAAGTTTAAGCCAATAAAAACAATTTCTGGCGCCGTTGTACATTCCGTAACAAAAGTAAAAGTAGCTAGCAAACTGACAGATTATCGCGTGTTTGTTTTTCTTAATTTTCTCTGCTGTTGCTCATCTTTATAAAAAAAATAAGTCTTTTTGAAGACTTAATCTTATTTGAAATAAGGTAGGCATATATTTTATAGATAATTTAAAGTATTTTTAAAATGAAATTATCGCATAACCTCAAAATATATATTTTATATGTCAAAGTACTATTGGCACTGAGTGTACCTCTAGAATACAGAGACAACAAACCACGGCCTACCCACGAGACTTGTTTGGTTGGCTTGACTATAGTAATTTTCATTTTTTCTAATTATAAATAAATAAAAATCCTGTATACAAGAATTTGTTACGTTAACATATGTTATTTTATTTTTATATAATCAAAACATACATACAAATTATATAAGTTTACGAATAATAAATTATATTATTATCATATTATATTATTTTCGTTATTAGTATGCTTATTATAAAAATAGGAATAAAATGTTTTAAATTATGATAGAAAATAATTTTTCAATACAAATTAAACATTTAAAAAATTTAAAAATTAATCACTCGTAACTAAACCTAAAATCGAAAAAAAACCGTTATTTTCACCGGAACAAAAACCGGAACCGAACTGCTAAAACTGCTTTCGATTAAAGTTCTGTATTAATATTTATTTATAATCGACGTAATCAACGTACGTCTTCATCAGGAAAACTCATGCAGTAAATATAACATAGAAACAAGATACTAGACATAACAAAATACGTAAGTAGATCATAAAATTTATAAATTTTTAATTAATGGAAGTGAAATTTTATTTAAATGCAATGCCCCTTCACAGATGGTTGATGTTATCTTTTTCTTTATACAATTCTATTGCTTCTCTTATCAATCTGCTGTTAATATTAATGGGTTTTGCAATTATTACAGAATCTTCAAAATTTACAACATGAAAATTGCAAGCCCCATACAATATTAACAGTAGATTGATAAGAGTAGCAATAGGAAATTTATAAAGAAAAACATAACGACTAGTAACTGATTTAAATAAAATTTAGCTTCCTTTAATTAATAATTTACAAACTTCATAATTTAGTTACTTATTTTGTTACCTAGTAACTTGTTTCCATGTTCTGTTTATTTATCGTAATATATGCAAGACCAATCAGTATTAACAGCATTCGATGTGCATAAAGATAACATCAATCAGCGTGAAGTGGCACTGACTTAAATAAAATTTGGCTTCCATTAAAAAAAAAATCTAAAAAAATTTATGATCTAGTTATGTCTAGCAAGTTGTTTTTATGTTCTGTTGTTATTTAGTGTAAATGTATCATTTTTCCTGATGAAGACGGACGTTGAGTTAGTCGAAATGTGAGATTATAAATAAATACGAATACAGAACTGTAACCTAATGCAGTTTTATTTACCTAACGGCCAGTTTCATAATGAACACCTTTAACTACAGTCGACTTTAAAGTATTCTTTTATTGACAATAACAAATAATTTTACTAATAGAAGTTTGACAAGTTGACAGCAATAGTAACGATGCTTTTTTATCGGCTTAAAGTCGACTTTAATTATAACCGGCCTGAAATACTTCTTGTACAATCATAACCTAAGATTACCTCCATTTGATTTCGCATTAACATCAGCCCAATGCTGTAACAAGATCGCGGCACATTTGTAATGATTCCACTGGCCCGCGGAATGTAATGGTTGCCAATTATATTCGGTTCTTGCAGCAACATCAGCATTATGCTGTAATAAAAGTGCGACCATTGAAACATTGTTATTACAAGCACGATGTAATGGCGTGTAGCCATCATTATCTCTTCTTCCAACAAGCGATGCATCAACACGTAAAAGTCGTTCTACTACATCTAACTTGTTCTTTTTCGCTGCCCAAAAAATTTCTTTAGCTGGTGTTTCTGGAATAATTAATCAAACTTGAATTTTTTCGGAAAATCTTATATGTTATATAGCTTACCATCTCTTCCTGAATATCATTTAGATCATCATCCCAACCACTAACTTTAAATCTACTTAAATCTGTCTACATTTTGCGACACATGTAATCAATTGATTTTTAATTCGTACATACTAAAAGAATTGAACTGTCAATCTGACAGATAGACAGTGCTGCCATCATTATGCAACATCGCCAAATAGAATAAAATATTATTTTAATTAAATAATTATATACGCTATTATAAATTATATTTTTATTAAATAACTTCAAATCTACTTATTTCTGTCAACATTTTGATTTTTAATTTGTAATATGAATAGAATTGAACTAAACGACACACTGAGAGTAGAGATACTATAGGGAGAGTTCGGCCGATAGCCTGAAAATAGTGTGACAGCTTCTGATTGGTGCCGCCATTTTTCTCTGAAACAAATGATTTTGAATTCGCGCGCTAGTTCGGCTCAATAGATTTACATTTTTTTTTTTTTTAAATATTATATTATCGCATATTAAACTGTAGCTAAACATACACTCTAACCGCTAAATAAATATTTTACTGCGGGATTGCTGTACGAGAGGCATTTTTATCATTTTCATAATTGATTTGACAGTTTTCGATATTTCAACGAAAAAAATATTCATGCGCCACTTCGATTTATATGTTTTTTGTGACATTTTTAATATTTTTTTAATATTAGTATATTTATTATCATAATAAACGTCATTACAATATTATACATTACATTTTTATGTTTCATATGTTTTTTTTTTGTATGCAGAACACAAGAACAAATATTCTGTGTTCATTTGATGGAATAAATTTTAATTTAAATTTTGGCGCCAGAGATTAATGTTTCGGTTTGTCAAAATGAAATCAAACGCTTTTTATTCAATACGGTTACTTCATGGTTACCGGTTACTTGCAGTTACATAGTAACAGCATACTAATGACGCCATGTAGCCCTCCTGCATGGATTTAAAAATGTCTGGAACAGCGCCACTGTGGCCATGGCGTTAAGTTTTGGAATAGGAGCGGATTCAAATTTGTGTGAAAGGGACTTATGTGAAATCATACAATACCATGACAACAATAACTATTCAACGTAGATCCATGAAATCAATAATAAGAAACAATCTATATACTGAGATCAATACATTATTGTTATTATTTAGATTTGCAATGTTTTGGTTCGCCCATGCAATAAATATTGGTTAAATTAAAGATATAAACAAATGCCACTGTGAATCGATGCAGACGAATTGGCATTACTGTCAAATTCATATTGTAATACAGGTAATCCTCCTACAACACGGTATCCACCAACACGA
This sequence comes from Clivina fossor, assembly GCA_963966155.1. Lineage (NCBI taxonomy): Eukaryota > Metazoa > Arthropoda > Insecta > Coleoptera > Carabidae > Clivina > Clivina fossor. The sequence goes on from OZ014555.1 coordinate 10,754,875, forward strand.
TTTCGTTCTAACACGTTTCTACTTACAACGCAGTTGTCAGGATTTTACTTGTAGTAACTTTTATGTACATTGTTTAAATATTCAAAAAGTTTTGGTAATTTTAATTTAAAAAAAAATTATGCATGGCTACAAAGAATTAATTTAGTGAATTCAGAGAAAATGTAGTTTTTCTAGAAATGTACTAAAAATTTATCACGCTATTTAAAGTAAAAAAAATTGTGTACAATATTTTGAGAACCACCGATTGAAAAATAGTTCTGTTATATCATTGATGTTTTTACATAATTTGGAATATTTTGTATAGTATAGAATAGAAATAGAATACCGTGGTATTCTATTTTTATTTCAAAATAAAATACATTCATTTCTGATTTAATTACTATTAAAATTTTAAAATATTATTGAATTATTTATAGAATTACTACAACAGTTCTTTTTCTTTTCTAAAGTTATTACAAGCATTTTTGTTTTTATAAAAAGTTTTTTTAGAATTTTATAAATAAAAAATCATATCCTGCATTGGACTTAATAAAAAAAAAGAATTATGAACCTAGTAAAAAATCTTTCAGAACTCATTATATTACAATGAAACAAACAGCTTTAGGTTATAGTTTTGTATTAATGTTTATTAATAATCGATGTTTCGACAAACTCAATGTATGTTTTCAAAAAAAAAAAAAATTATACAAATGACATTTACAGTAAATAAACAGAACACAGAAACAAATTACTAGGTAACAAAATAAGTAACTTTTTTCTATGTTCTGTTTATTTACATGTAAATGTTATTTGTATCCTTTCTCTTATGAAAACGTACGTTGAGTTCGTCGAAACATCGATTATTAATAAATATTAATACAGAACTATAACAAAGTCATTTTAATTTAAAACAATTATTATTCTAAAAATATTATTCGGTATATCGTTGTTTTATAATTTTATTATATATCTTCTTTATTGTATATTTTAGAATAATTGTACATAACAAAATAACAAAATTTTCAATCTTGCTTGAAATGAGACTTTCATATATGTTTATATAAATGGGAAATATATATAAGAATGACTAAATATTGTATTGCTTAGCGTATAAATATTGTGCATATGTAATGACAATAAAGATACGAAAAAAATGTATGCCTTGGGACACACAGAAAAATTTAATTATCAGACTGCGGTTTTAGCAATAGTAATGGAAGAAGAAATCAATAATAGCTATACTGCTATGGTTAATATCGTATTGTGAATGTAGTTTTTCAGGCATTATACTATAATTTGTCATATCATATATAAGAGAGGTATTGTAATCATACCAAATTTTATATATCAATATTTTTACAGATAAGCAGAAATTAGGCTTATAGTAAGATGAATCAAGTGTTTTTAGCGTGATGTCCATCTGACAGTGTGTCTGGTTAGAGTGTAGAGCAAATTCGGTTGATTGGATTATTAGAAAAGTTCATATTTACTACCAGAAGTAGTAAGTTACTGATGTCACTATTATGTGTTTTACGAATATTTCGCAAGAAAATATAATTCGCAAAAATAAATTAGCAAAAGTTGCTAACAAGTTATAACTACTAACATCTTTTATGTCAAACATTTTTGGATACAGCTAAAAAATTTCTTTGTAATTTATATATACAGTGTATCCCCGGATTGAGTTCACTATAGGTGTAATCGGCAAAAAAATTAAGAATTTCATTTTCATGTATTGGGATTCCGCCCTGCTTTGTCTGAAAACAATTTCAGGCATATTTTTATTTTTTTTTTAATATTAAGGCGGCCATGAAAAAACTAAAAAACTATTTTATATTCAGACAAAGTATCTTTTTGGTCAATAATACGGCATAATGTTCTTGAGAAAAGTTGTTCAGAATATGAAATTATGGCACTGTGCAAAATTTCAAAAAGATCAGTTTGAACACAACGCCGACCGAGGACACTACGCCGACCGTTCATTCGCATTTGCGCAAGCTAATCGTTGTTACCGATAGATATTTTGCATGAGATTGATGTATTGACAGATTTTCCTATCCAAACAAGCAACTTTGGCTTCATCCACATTCATAATTCCTCTCATACATGCTCTTTTATTCCTACTACTTGGAAACTTTCGCTCACGCAAGCCACTATCTCAATCATACACCACTCCAACTACTCATCGGACGTCCACCTACAAACGTATACCATCAAAATCATTCAAATAAATCTTTTTAACCAATAATAATGTAATATAATATAATATAATAATAATAATATATTTTTCATTTCTATATAAACCGCATGGTTTAGAAAAAATCAATTAAAATACATTAAACAAATAAAGTACATACGACTTTACATTACAATAAATTGAAGATTAGAATTGGTCACTGTTAATATGCTTTGGTAAATCATTATAAAATGTTAAATTGTATTAAATTTAGTATAATAACGATTATATTATTTATTATACACAAATAACAAAATACTCGGTTTTTAGTTTCACAATTTTATTAAAAATCCTTTATTAACAAATTTAAGTTGGCATAGTTAAGCCATCATCAGAAGGAATATATACTTCTTTATTTTATCGATTTTAATCGATTGTACCCCATTTTTTCCACTCCATTATTTCCACCAATTCTTTTTTCCACCGATTTTTTTTTACTATATATTTTTTAATTTTTTTTTTCATTAATTTTCTTACCAAACTTAACCTAACCCTAACCCTAACCTAACCTAACCAAACCAAAAAATTTGGTGGAAAAAAGTATTGGCGGAAGAAAAGTACGAAGGAAGAAATGGAGTGGAAAAAACGGAGTGGAAAAAAAAGTGGAAAAAATGTCTCCCTACCATTTTAATCATTTGGTTTTAATTAGCCATATTAGACCATTCCAAAGTATTCCTTCTGATTATCCACTTGGCAAGCGATAAAGACTTTCTTCGTTCATTTAACTGCAAACTTTCTATTGTCAGTTGATAATTATAAAAGCATACACAGGGCCGTATTTAAGCATAGGCTACATAGGCTGCAGCCTATGGGCCCGCACCACAAAGGGGCCCGCACCACACGTTTCAAATTTAAAGTAAATAATTATTTAATCAATAACCTTTTAAGTATTTTACTTAAATTTTCATAAAACAGAATAACCCGCCTTGCAACCAGTGACAATACACTTCACTAGTACATATAGCTTCATTAGTACTAAGTGAAACGGGACCAACCCTGGCGGAGAATTTTTTAGTTTTTTTCTTCTTTTCAACAAGTAGTATTTACTTATGTTATAATTATTAAACCGTAGCTTACAATATTAGTCTTGTATTATATCTGCATGTGTTTATGAGTAAAGATTGTATAATTTCTTCCGTATTAGAAAAATGCAATTAATCCGGCGCTGAGAATAGTTAACGCACTTGCAGCTGTCATCCAAATTCCTCGCTGTGTGGAGTCTAATTGTTTTTGTATTTGTCTTATCTTTTAGCTTTGATGTATATGTGCGCATTTGCGCTTTGTAATTATGACAATAGATAAATGTTTTGTCTATTCATTTTATTATTGAATATTTCTTTATGTTATAATATTATTCTTTTGTGAACAATTTAGAATTATGAATACAATGTAGAAATTATGTTAACTCTGTTAGTGCATTAAATAAATATATGTTGTTTAGTATTAAATTAATCAGGAAATTATGAGGAATACAACTACGATAATTAAATTGAGATGTAATGTTCTTTAATTTAACGAGTGTTTAATAAGTCATTTTGTCACTATTTAGAGATACGCAGTGTTTCGTCCTGGGCAGACTTCCCCCTCTAGCAGTTCCCGGGCCGAACGTTTCATCCAATAGGAAGGGAGCATTCTGTTTCGTGACCATATTTGGTAATGTTCCTTCGCATGTGGAAGAAGTGGGGAGCCGGCTGCCTTTATAAGAGCTAACAGCGGACTGGCTCGGGGATTAGGATTCTGATTCTAGGATTGGAATCTCTAGTCCCATGGTACCTTACACATACGCACCTACACGTTTACACACTGACTGACCATCATACTCTTGGCTAGTGACGTCATAAAGACGAGCGTTGGCAATTGTGTGTTTGTGAAGTTATTTACACTTTGACTGACCATCATACTCTTGGCTAGTGACGTCATAAAGACGAGCGTTGGCAATTGTGTGTTTGTGAAGTTATTTACACTTTGACTGACCATCATACTCTTGGCTAGTGACGTCATAAAGACGAGCGTTGGCAATTGTGTGTTTGTGAAGTTATTTACACTTTGACTGACCATCATACTCTTGGCTAGTGACGTCATAAAGACGAGCGTTGGCAATTGTGTGTTTGTGAAGTTATTTACACTCTGACTGACCATCATACTCTTGGCTAGTGACGTCATAAAGACGAGCGTTGGCAATTGTGTGTTTGTGAAGTTATTTACACTCTGACTGACCATCATACTCTTGGCTAGTGACGTCATAAAGACGAGCGTTGGCAATTGTGTGTTTGTGAAGTTATTTACACTCTGACTGACCATCATACTCTTGGCTAGTGACGTCATGTAGACGAGCGTTGGCAATTGTGTGTTTGTGAAGTTATTTACACTCTGACTGACCACCATACTCTCGGCCAGTGACGTTATAGATACGAGCGTTGGCGATTGTGTGAGGGAAGGTCCATTTACACACAGACACAACACCCTATATTTATGACATGATAATGTTATTTATATCGTTGTTTTCTGTTACATGTTTCGCTCACCAGATCAACCGTCGACACTGGGGTCCCCCCCCCCCCCCTAAAATTACATATTTTATACCATACAATAATAAAATGTTAAGATCTCATATATAAAATACATGTGACTGTTTAAACAAATCGCTAAGATATTTATTTAATGTGCAACATTGACAAATAAATGAACTTCACAGTTCAGGTTTATTTTTGACTTTTATTTTCGATAACTTTAAGTTCCGAAACCTCGCCATTTCACGACTCCTTAGAATTTGGGTTACTAGTATTTTAACATAACGTCGGGTCCTTATTTAGACGATCATAGCCAAAAGTAAAATAGTAAATGAAAATTCTTCGTTTAGAAATTTGTAAAAATCAAATAATGTTAAATTGCCGCGTTACATAAGTGTTAGCGCAAAACCAATTAGCCACTAAGATTATTTGATATTTTCATTTCTAAGTTTATTATTTATTTTTTTTTTAAATACTCTATTTCAATTAAATAAATATAAGTAAAATTTATTTGTTTGTTACATTCCTTTTTTATCTTGCATTTTCCTAACATGTTTATTTAAAATTATAAAATTACAACTCCCCCTCGTAAGGGCCCGCACCACAGGTTCAGCCTAGGGCCCTACAGATCCTAAATACGGCCCTGAGCATACAATGTAAGAAAATGTAATATAAATTTATTTAATGTAACATAACTATTAACAGTAAATTTTGTAATTTTTACTATGATAATTGACGTAATATTACATTTTTTTCTGAAAAAATACATTCATACAATGTGTAAATTTACATCAATTTTTTACAGTGTACTTTCAAATTGAGTGTAGAAAAAGATTTTACAAATATAATAAAAAAAATGGTCTTCAGTTCTATTATAAATAATACTACTAATATTTTGTCATGTTACTGGTGTACACTCTTGGGCAAATAAATTAATATTATTATTTATTGTTTATGACATACTACTTACAGGTGTTATCGGATGGTTGTACTATCCGAACCCTTACCTAGCGTCTAAGGATAATAAATTTTTATTCATTTACTTTCCTTGAGATATATTTTGAGATATATTTTTATAATTATATATTACTTTATGGTTCTAGGGTATTATACAAAGTTACATATCTGTTATTATAAAATTAAAAATCTTTCATAAAGTTAACTAAATATGAAAAATTGAATTGAAATATTTTTATTATTTATTTATTGTTTGTTTTTTTTTTTTTTTTTAAATTATTATTTCAATATTGTTTGGTGCTTGTCTAAATATTAAAAATGCACTAGCCGGATGTACTGATATCACTTTCATTATAAGTCAAAATAAACAATAATTGAAAAAAATCAGCTTAACTTAGGAATTGGATTTATAGAATTTTCTGGGCTGATATGCGGTAGTCGATTTATTCTCGTTGCAGACGTTTTGCTATACATCGTAGATAGCATACTCAATGCTTGGAGGTTAAGGATGCAATCTACGATGTATGGCGAAACGTCTGCGACGAGGATAGATCGACCACGGTATACCAGCCTAGAAAATTCTATAAATTCAATGGATACCGACCGTGGAAAGCCTGAAGATTACTATAACTTATAAATGTTTGGAGAAAACTAATTTCGGGAAAGTGGAAAGAGTTTGTGCCACATTATTTTAGATATACAGCGTGATTGTGTATGTGTGTATGTAATTAAATCTACAATGCCAACGAAAAAAAAATTTAATACCTCATTTTAGTGTTGTAAAACATATTTATACATACTTGTAGAAACAAGTTACTAGGTAATAAAATAAGAATGATAAAATTTATAAATTATTAATTAAAAAAAGCCAAATTTTAATTTAAACATTCAATTGTTTATTACTTAATATTTATGTGTAATTTGTTAAATATTTCCAGTAATGCTGTGTGCCCTAGTATTATCGGAACAACCAGCAATAAGTTCCTTAAAATTAATGAAAATTGTTTGTCTTTAAATTTACACATTTTTTACATCCTACATCTCAAGAAAAGTATTTCAAATTATTTAAAATTTTAAACTTCTTTATCGATTAAATTTCGAATCAAAAGATCGCAACTGCAGACATTTTTGCTAGGATGATTTTCAACCGGGTACAGGCGTAACATTTTCTCCTCTTATCCTGATAGTTAGAAAATGCGTTTTTGTTGCTGACGTCATCCAGACAATTCCGATAATAATGCTGAACAGGGAACCGTAACACTGAAAATGAATGTAGGCGGTTTTGCAAGCTTGGGCGTATTTGCTAGATTTTACGGTTTATTCTATTTTTACAATTTGTATTTTTTTGTTTGGCTCGGTTCAGGTGTTTTGTGTCGTATGTGGGTTTGTATAATAAATCTTATTGACAATGTTATTAATTATTTAGTTTGTTTATTTTTTGTGAACGTAACCAGAGATTATCGAAAAGCTTTTAATAAGCTATATTATTAGTTGGTATCAGTAATAGTAGCGACTGTAGAAGCATATTATTATTATTTTCAATTAATAAATAGTATGCTAAAATAAAAAGACGTGAATAAATTGAATTGATATATTTTTGTTTCGTAAGTTGATGCAACTTACATACACTGTAAAAAATATATCTTAAATTTATATACTTTTACATAGGTTTTAACAGTAAAAATAACACCACTTTCTGTAATTTTACTGTGATAATTTACGTAATATTATATTTTTTATGAAAAATTCCTTTCACAAAATATGTAAAATTACATACATTTTTACAGTGTAGGACTATATACAGTGTCCGTCATAGAGTGAAAAATTGTGTGAAAAAATTTGTTTGTGCGGTTGCAATTTAGGATTTAGTTCTATATATCATCATCAGGAAAAATAATACAAATGACATATACAATAAGTAAACAGAATATAGAACCAAGTTACTAGGTAACAAAATAAATAATTAGCTTGTAAAATTAACGGAATATTAAATAAAAAAAGCCAAATTTTATTTAACTCAGTGCTTTCAAAGTGATTGATGTTATCTGTTGCTTTATAAATTTCTATTACTTTGCTTATCAATCTGCTGTTAATTGCAAGACTCTTCAATATTAACAGTAGATTGATAAGAGAAGCAATAAAGAGAAAATGATATCAATTATTGTGAAGGCATTGATTTAAATAAAATTTGGCTACCTTTATTTCATAATTTATAAATTTTATAATAAAATTTTGTTACCTAGTTACTTGTTTCTGCAGCACCAGTCACTTGAAGCGATTTCTATTCAACAGCGGTTACTTACGGTTACTCAAGTAGTAACTATTAGTCTCTCTTTTTAATAAACATAATAAAAAGAGAGCAATAGAGTAACCACTATAGTAATCGCCATTGAATCAAAATCGCCTTTGCTGTTTAGCCGACATGATTTCATAACTTTATCTCACTGAACAACTTCCTTTTCTTTTCTCTAAGACAGGCATGTGCAACTTAGCTAAGACCTCGGCCCAGGAAGCAAATATCACATCAAATCGTGGGCCGGATTTATATATATATATATATATATATATATATATATATATATATATATATATAAATATATATATAAATATATATATATATATATATATATATATATATATATATATATATATATATATATATATGATTTCAGGATAACGGATATGCGGTATATATTGAATAAAAATCTGATTACATTTATTCAATTTATTGTAAACTCCAATATTTCGCCTCCAAAATTGTTGGCTTCCTCAGGGAGAACACTAAATAATAATATTGAGCATGTAAACATTTAAATAATAAATACATAATGAAACTATTTCAATTTTATATTCAATTTAAATCATTTATTCATACATGTAAGTTTTCATCAACTGTTTTTTTTAGTTTCATTATGTATTTATTATTTAAATGTTTACATGCTCAATATTATTATTTAGTGTTCTCCCTGAGGAAGCCAACAATTTTGGAGGCGAAATATTGGAGTTTACAATAAATTGAATAAATGTAATCAGATTTTTATTCAATATATACCGCATATCCGTTATCTTGAACTCATATATATTATTACGGTAGTGAAAAATTTAAAACTATATATATATACAGTGCGATATTTTTATCTCTGAACATATGAACTGAATTACATGTAAATTTCCTATGTTCAATTTTAAAAAAAACAAATCAGACGCATAGAGACATCCCTGATAGTTATGCAACCAATCTTACATAATGTGACAGTTATTTGAAAAAAAATGAATTACTTTCAACAAAATTTTTAGAAAGCATTAAACTATTCGCATTATTTCAAGAAATCTGTTTAAAAATGTATAGTATTATTTATTATTATTATTATTTATAAATTTAAGTGTTCAGCAATTTACAATAAATGACCATATTCTGTTAAATATTTTATTTTTTATTCAAATAAACATTATATTACGTATGATTGGTTGCATAACTGTCAGGGATGTCTCTATGCGTCTGATATGTTTTTTTAAAAATTGAACATAGGGAATTTGTATGTAGTTCAGTTCATATGTTCAGAGATAAAAATATCGCACTGTATATATATATATATATATATATATATATATATAAAGTATATCAATTTTGTTTCGTGGCTGGAAATATTATATGGAAAAAATTTGATGGGAGAAGCAGCCAAGGTTGTTTATTTAAATTAATTAAATACTCATTGTTTTATATTTGACGAGCTTTCGACCAACGTTCGGATCTTTTTCAAGTCGCTAAAAAGGACAAAGAAGAAAGCCTTTATTAGAAAATTTCAAATAAATATCATTAAATTTCTTATAATTAAATATAAACAAGAATTCAATTACATTTATAACACATTATGTAAAATTACTTAAAATTAAATGTACTTACTTAATATTCTGAGTATTTTTGTCAAAACATATAACAGTAATTGTAAAAAACATGTATTATTAAGTCAAATATCTATAAAAATCTTTTTTAAAAAGAAAAAAAAAGAAAAAACTGTTGTCACTGTATATACCAAAAATTCGGAAAAGTATTTATTGCTGTGTAAATTTTTTCTAGGACCGTTACAGAAAAACAACCAATGCGTTATAGCATGATATAGCACAAAAAGTGTTTTTTCTCGTTCAAACAAATTTCAAAAATTCAAATAGAATAATCAAAATAAGAAAAACAAAACAAATTAATCCAGACAATTATTCGTGAATACAAATGAATAAGAAGAAAATTGTGCAACTGTGCCATCTATTGACTGAAATTAATAACTACGTGACAACAGTTTATTAACCTAACTTTATGGTAAAAACAACAAAATAAATATATTGGAAAAAGTTGATCAAAAGTCCATAATTTAAACAGTACCAATACTGGTATTTGCTGCTGAAGGCTTTACAAATGAGTGTATTAAGTAATCATAAATACCACTAAGACCTCGTATATCTGAGCGTTTGTTGAAACTTTTCTTATTGGCTTTAATATAAATCATTTCAAGAACACTGCGTTTATACAAATTCTTCTCTTTAGATAACACTCTTGAATTATCATAGTCCATGGTATGTTTCTTTGACTGGCAATGTATTGAGAGGGCCGTTGCACCTTTTTTAACTCTGCAGTCAGATTTGTGAGAAATAATTCTGTCTTTGAGTAAACGCTGTGAGTTACCCACATAGAACTCATCGCAGTCTTTACATGGAATTAAGTAAACTGAATATGGAATTTTCATAGTCTCTGGTTTCGTTCTACAACCGTTAAAAAGTGATCTGCTGGTAAGTGAATTTCGTTTGATAATTTTAGTATTATCCAAAGGAAAACTATTGATGATAGTGTCTGTGATTCCAGGAATATTGTCCATTGAATATATATTCTGTTTTTCTTCGATGTTTTCTATAATCGGATCAGGATCTGCTGTCACAACGTTTGTAGGAGTCGAAAAAAGCAATTTGTTCAGCCTTTTTATATGATAACCATTTTTTTGTAACAAGGTACGTAGTAATAAAATGTTTTTTTGAACGTATGACGGATCCGATAATTTCTTAATCCGAGTTTTCATGCCTAATATGACATTTGTTTTAGTGTGATTTGCATGAGCTGAAAGATTGTTTAAATAACGTCCTGAAGCCATAGGTTTTCTGTACCAATCAGTCATCAGTTTACCGTCATGTGTTCTGTGTAATTTAACATCCAAAAAAGAGATTGAGCAATCAACTTCTTTCTCAATCGTAAACTTTATGTAATTATCTGCTGAGTTTAGAATATTTAAACAATGGTCAACATCCTCTTCAGGAATGGCGCATATAATGTCATCAACATACTTCTTAATGAATGTAGGAGGATTCCTAAATTGTGGCAGACTTTTGTCCAAGATATAATCCATAATCCACTGAGCGAAAATTGGACTCGCAGAACCGCCCATTGGTGCACCCAAGATTTGTTTGTAGAATTTGTTGTTAAAAGAAAAAAACTGTGGATTCAAACACAAAGGTAATGAGTTCAATGAATAGTTCTTTCGGTATTTTTGTATGTGTTTCAATAATTTGCCATTTTTCAGTAATTACTTGAATGAGCAAATCTTTGGTGATATTGGAAAAAAGACTGATCACATCAAAACTCACCAAAAGGTAATTGTCAGGAATTGTGACACTATTGATGAAAGATACAAAGTCATAGGAATTTTTTACATAATAATCATTGTCCATAACATATGCAGAAGTCAAAGTTGTTTTAATTATTGTCGTAATATTGCTATTAGGAGTATTGACGCAACTTATAATCGGACGTAACTTGAGATTATCAATGTCACCTTCAAACTTATGTATTTTTGGAAGTCCATAATATGTGGCAATCGTTGCATTGTATGTTGTGAGATTTTTTGCTTGTGTGTCTGTTAGGCAATGAATGGCGTGAAGTTGTTTTATATATTTATTAGCCTTTGTTTGTATTGCCCCAGTAGTGTCATTAGGCATGGATTTATAGCTTAATTCATCCGATAATATATTGTTAGAGAGTTCAATGTATTTATTCTTGTTCATAATAATCGTAATATTACCCTTGTCTGAGTTAGTTACAATGATTTCCTTATGCTCAGTTAAAAACCTTTTTGTTTTCTGATGTAACGCTTGTATATACGTAAGTTTGTTGTCTTTGTGTAAAAAATTAGTAATTAAATTAGTGTATTTTGCTCTATATATATTTTGTTTGTCTTCATCTAATCCAGTTAGCATGTATTCAATGTCAGAAATAAGATGTGGAACGTTGATGGAATTTGGATTTGGTAACATACTAAAATTTGGTCCTAATGCTAAAAATTTTGTAACATCAACTGGAACTGCTGTATCACTAATATTTTGTATCCAACTGTCCTGTACAGACAATTGTTGTTGTTCTATATGTTTCAATGTATTTAATTTTTTGATATTCGTATTTTTAATTCTATTAAAACGTTTCTTTGATTCAATGGCTTGTCTTGATGTATATTCCTGCCAAACTGTTTCGGGCAATATGATGATTATTCTTTGTTCCATTTCTCTTAACTCCATCTTCGTTCTACTGAGATTCCAGTTAGTAAGTTCAATTTCAAGCTTAAGTAATCTAGCTGTAGTTTTTTGTTTGTATTTCTGTATCAAATTGCATTGTTCACCAGTGGTGTATTCTTGTGTGTTAAACATCTTATTTGTGTTATTAGCAATGTGTTTTGGTACAACACCATCTGCTTTGCATTTATTTAAAAAAATATTTCTGTTAATTAAAGACGCTAATCTTTTATTGCAGTTTGTCCAATTCTTCAATAATATTATTATTTCTACACCATACAGCGACCGAATTTCTTGGTAAAAACCCATACCTTATATTAAGTATATCAATTTTGTTTCGTGGCTGGAAATATTATATGGAAAAAATTTGATGGGAGAAGCAGCCAAGGTTGTTTATTTAAATTAATTAAATACTCATTGTTTTATATTTGACGAGCTTTCGACCAACGTTCGGATCTTTTTCAAGTCGCTAAAAAGGACAAAGAAGAAAGCCTTTATTAGAAAATTTCAAATAAATATCATTAAATTTCTTATAATTAAATATAAACAAGAATTCAATTACATTTATAACACATTATGTAAAATTACTTAAAATTAAATGTACTTACTTAATATTCTGAGTATTTTTGTCAAAACATATAACAGTAATTGTAAAAAACATGTATTATTAAGTCAAATATCTATAAAAATCTTTTTTAAAAAGAAAAAAAAAGAAAAAACTGTTGTCACTGTATATACCAAAAATTCGGTAAAGTATTTATTGCTGTGTAAATTTTTTCTAGGAACCGTTACAGTCAACCGTTACAGTCAAAGAAACATACCATGGACTATGATAATTCAAGAGTGTTATCTAAAGAGAAGAATTTGTATAAACGCAGTGTTCTTGAAATGATTTATATTAAAGCCAATAAGAAAAGTTTCAACAAACGCTCAGATATACGAGGTCTTAGTGGTATTTATGATTACTTAATACACTCATTTGTAAAGCCTTCAGCAGCAAATACCAGTATTGGTACTGTTTAAATTATGGACTTTTGATCAACTTTTTCCAATATATTTATTTTGTTGTTTTTACCATAAAGTTAGGTTAATAAACTGTTGTCACGTAGTTATTAATTTCAGTCAATAGATGGCACAGTTGCACAATTTTCTTCTTATTCATTTGTATTCACGAATAATTGTCTGGATTAATTTGTTTTGTTTTTCTTATTTTGATTATTCTATTTGAATTTTTGAAATTTGTTTGAACGAGAAAAAACACTTTTTGTGCTATATCATGCTATAACGCATTGGTTGTTTTTCTGTAACGGTCCTAGAAAAAATTTACACAGCAATAAATACTTTTCCGAATTTTTGGTATATACAGTGACAACAGTTTTTTCTTTTTTTTTCTTTTTAAAAAAGATTTTTATAGATATTTGACTTAATAATACATGTTTTTTACAATTACTGTTATATGTTTTGACAAAAATACTCAGAATATTAAGTAAGTACATTTAATTTTAAGTAATTTTACATAATGTGTTATAAATGTAATTGAATTCTTGTTTATATTTAATTATAAGAAATTTAATGATATTTATTTGAAATTTTCTAATAAAGGCTTTCTTCCTTGTCCTTTTTAGCGACTTGAAAAAGATCCGAACGTTGGTCGAAAGCTCGTCAAATATAAAACAATGAGTATTTAATTAATTTAAATAAACAACCTTGGCTGCTTCTCCCATCAAATTTTTTCCATATATATATATATATATATATATATATATATATATAAGAATGGTCTAAAAAATATTCCTTTAATAAGCAGAAAATTTGTTTTTAATTCTTTTTTAATTGTAGATAGTGCGACAATTATGTTTAGTAAAATAAGAATATTTTCTACAACAATTTTTAAGAAAAAACATGATTTTTCCTATATATTTTTTTCTGCTTATTCAATTGACGGTAACTCAGTTAAAACTAAACATATTTTACTTTAATTACTTGAAATCTACCTTAACTTAGTTAAGCCTTCGACCCCGATATCGACAAATAGCCACATATTACGACAAATATATTACAACACATTAAGTGCCATTTTTTCATGAAATTGTACAACAAAAAAAATGTTCAGTCGTTGATAGCGACCTGTAAAAATTGACTTTGAATACATATTCCTATTTAGGTAGAAAAATTAGTTTTTCAAAAAAAATCATTTTTTGCGGTGTGTCGTTGCAAAATAAAAAACACCCTTTTTTTGAAACACCCTTATATATATTGAATATAATTTATATTGAATACAAGTTAAAATATCTAAGTTTCTGAGGGCCATGTTTAGTACGATTTGAAAATTGTTACAAGGGCCGGATAAAATAACATCGAGGGCCGGGTCCGGCCCGCGGGCCGTACGTTGCACATGCCTGCTCTAAGACATATTTGAAATACTGCATTAAATTAATTACACTATTACACAATTGTGTGATAAATTTGAAGATAAATAATAGCTTTATAGTAAATTGCCATTTAATATACTTTTAATTATATTAAATAATCCCTTTGAACAGTAACTATCAAAATTAACTCGGAATAAATGTAAATTAATCTCAATTTAAATACTCGTACATTTAATGTCTATATATTCGATGTTTAAACTATTACCATTGATTTATTCAAATATAATTCATACTGCGCATAAATTTAGGATAAAGTTCTGTATATATATACCGGGTGTTCGTTCGTCAAGTTCGTATGGGCGTTTAACATGTAATTTCGATAAATTGCGATGTACTACTTTCTCGAGTAAAATTCGAAGAAATACTTAGAATACTTTTCGATAGGGCATAAAAGGTTCTATTATCTGGTTTTAGCTTTAATTTGCTAGCATGTGCCGTTTGGGCGCTAGAATTTTTTTTTGATTTTTTGGTTTTTATTTTTTTTATCAAAAACTATGTGGTGTAGGAAAATAAGCATGACATGGAAAAATGCGAAATAATGAGTACAATAATTGAGTGAAAAAACCATTATTCTACGATGAATCGTTTAGTAGAAAAAAATTTAAAACTGAATTTTTGAAAATTTGACAAGGGGGGACCCTTGGGATTTTTTCAAAATAAGACTTTTTTCAAAATTTGCTCAAAAAAATCTGAAAAAATTCAGTAACATAGAGAAAAAAATTAGCTACATAATAGCTAAGTAACTTTTTTCTCTACCTCATTCTGGTTTGGCAGGAAAAATTATTGAAAATTCTAAAATGTTTTTTAGAATTTTTAATAATTTTTCCTGCAAAATCAGTATGAATTAGAGAAAAAAGTTACTTGTCTATTATATAGCTAATTTTTTTCTCTATGTTACTGAATTTTTTCAGATTTTTTTGAGCAAATTTTGAAAAAAGTCTTATTTTGAAAAAATCCCAAGGGTCCCCCCCCCCTTGTCAAATTTTCAAAAATTCAGTTTTAAATTTTTTTCTACTAAACGATTCATCGTAGAATAATAGTTTCTTCACTCAATTATCGTACTCATTATTCCGCATTTTTCCATGTTCTTGCTTATTTTCCTACACCTCATAGTTCTTGAGAAAAAAAAAAAAACCAAAAAATCATCAAAAAAATCTAGCGCCCAAACGGCACATGCTAGCAAATTGAAACTAAAACCAAATAATAGAACCTTTTATGTCCTATCGAAAAGTATTCTAAGTATTTCTTCGAATTTTACTCGAGAAAGTAGTATATCGCAATTTATCGTAATTACATGTTAAACGCCCATACGAACTTGACGAACGAACACCCGGTACCGGTATATATATATATGTTATTGATAATAATAATAATAACAATAATATTTATTTATTTAGTATAATACCATAAATACAGTATACTTCGTCACACAAAGTAGGTATACATATTCGAAATAATTATAATAAAAATATAAGAAAAATGTATAAAGTAACATATGTGCCAATTTATCTTAATGTTTTTAAACTTGTGTCTAATGTAATTTTTCCTTTAACAAATTGCAGAGGCACAATACATAAATTATGTATCAAATAAATAATAAAGAACAATCAAAATGATAAAGTCACAATAATAAAAATTTAAAAATTAGTATAAAAGTCAGTATAAACAGTTCTTCTATTTTATGAAATACCAACGTTTCGATATACTCTATGTCAGTGGCGTGCGGTCCATATGTGCATTGTGTGCACTGCACACCCTGCAAAAATTTAAATTGAGAGAGACAATAATTTTCTGCACCTATGTATCTTTATATAACCAAATTTTTTATAATTCAACACATTCAGTATTGTGCCAATTCGTTTGTCTGTATTCCGGCAGTGCGTGCAGCCCTAAGTTCTGCACCTCGTAGCGCATTCATAAGCAGACGAACGTAGGGAGTTTTGGCGTGTGTGTAGTAACGGTAAATCAGACCTTATATGAGTCGTTAGGTGCAGGTATTTTGTTGCACATCATGAAGTTGTCCAGGCCGCCAAAATTCTGGCGCTGAGCTGCGATAGCTCTCCGTTTTGAAGCAAAGCAGCATATATTGCAACGATGGGCCAATTCACGCGCTACCTATACATATTCGGAACTAGGAGCTCTACTCGTGCAGCTCCTTGTGCTGCTTTACGCATTCACAAACACCCAAACATACGGTGTTTTGGCCGATGTATGATATCGGAAACTCACGCGCTACAGTTTTTTTTTTAATTTGAAATTTTAAATAATTTTTTTCACTAATATCAAGGGACATTATTTAGTGTGATTTAAAATGAATTATTTGTTAATTAACCATAGAAATATCTATGAAAGTGTAATATCTTTGTGACTAACATTGATGATGTTTTATGATGATGTTTGAAATAATGAGCTGAAAAACAATTTTGTTGTATCAGACAAAGAGTAAATCAACAAACACGAGATACTATAAGTTACTGCAAAAATAGTTTTGAAATTTTAACTTTAAATGTGTTAACAGAAAGTATAGAAATTAATCTGTAAAACCGTATGACCAGTTTTTTTTTTTTTTTTTTAAAAAAAAATACGTAGAACTTAATCCTAAAGCTTTTTATTTTAATATAATGGAGTTTTTAAAGATTTTTTACTATGTTAAAAATTTTCAAACTCCACAGTTAAATAGTTTTTTTTTTTTCTATTTTTATATACCGTATAACAAAATAAAAATCGATTATTTTTGAGTATTAAAAATTTATTTGAAATTGATTAAAATAATTGACGATCTAATTAAATGATTTAATTCATCTCAAAACATAACTATAACAATATAAAAGTTTACAGTAATTTTTACTTTAAAAACCGAAATATCCAGTATATTTATTTGCGAAAAGTACAAACATTCATGTGAGTTTTCAATGACACTGCAATAAACATGATAGAGATAAAACCATTGTCTTTGACTGGTTTCAGTTTTATCAATTTTCGAGATTTACATTCATTTCAACAGTTTTTGTCATCGGATAAAATATTTGACAAATGGATATTTCATTGAAACTTCTCCGGTAACTTATCGCTCTAGCTACAGTTTTAATTAAAATCCCCAACCGAATAAAGTTTTTTTTATAAAATAATACTATTTTAAAACTCGTTCACACATACATTTTTCATTCAAAATTCCGTAACGTATGTATATGTAAAGTTTGTTAAATGAATTTATTTTGTACCAACCAAAACGTAAACAAAACATCGTGTACATTGTTGTTTTTATTAAATTAATGGTAAGACCAGTTGAATTACAAGCTCGCGTGTTTTGTTTGGCGAGAAAAACTCATAGAGAATTCGCCCACAAAATAACGGATTATACAAGATACGGAACGTAGTCATTAAAACAAAAAAAACTCTTAATTTAAATTCCATTTATAACATATTCACTCGCAAATTGTATCGATTTTAAGCATGAATGAATGCTTATTTTAAAATATAATTTGTACCTTCAATTATATTTACTTTACTGTTAAATTTTAATTAAATAAACAATTGGAAATGTTTTATTTACTTAGTTGAGTGTTTAAATAAAGATATATTTTAAAATAAAACGGCTTTAGGTTGTATTTATGTATTAATATATATATATAAATAATAGATATTTTGACGTACTGAACGTACATCAGGAAAAATGATATAAATGACATTTACAGTAAATAAACAGAACATAGAAACAAAGTACTAGGTAACAAAATAGGTAACTAGATCATAAAATTTATAAATTTTTAATTAAAAGAAGCCAAGTTTTATGTTATCTTGCTGTTGACTTTTTTTTTATAAATTTCTATTACTTTTTTTTATCATTCTGCTCTTAATAATGACGGATCATTGTGAAATTTAATATAATATACTCAAAAATATTGCGATTTTATATTTTCCCCAAAATTTCACAAGATACTCAGTCATTGAATCGGCTTGTTAGGCTATTCATCAATGACTGGCCAGTTTATATATATATATATATATATATATGAATGATTTTGAAGCTATATGTTTGCGTGGACTTCCAGTGAGTAGTTTCCGAGTAGTAGGAATAGAAGAACATGTATGAGAGGTATTATAAATGTGGATGAAGTTAAAGTTGCTTGTCTGGATAGCAATGTTCGGAGGAAACTGATTTCGGGACAGTGACAACAATTTGTGCTACATCTTTTTGAGTAGCTGGAGTGGTATGATTGAGAAAGTGGCTTGCGTGACCAAAAGTTAACAAGTAGTAGGATGTATGAGAGGTATTATGAATGTAGATAAAGCTAGAGTTGCTTGTCCGACTAGGAATGTTTGTAGAAACTTAATTTCGGGATAGTGGAAAAAGTTTGTGTCACATGAGTTGAATAAAGTTAAAGTTGCTTGTCTGGATAGGGAAGTTTGGAGGAAACTGTTTTCGTTTTAGTGGAAAGAATTTGTGCCTCATCCTTTTGGGTATGTGGCTTAATGGTTTATGTATTTTATCAATTTTATTAACTAAATCAAATAAAATTTAAATTTTTATTAACTTTTCGCAGAATTAACCTTAGATAAAGCCATTAGATAACACAAAATTATATATATATATATATATATATATATATATATATATATACCGGGTGTTCGTTCGTCAAGTTCGTATGGGCATTTAACATGTAATTTCGATAAATTGCGATATACTACTTTCTCGAGTTAATTTCGAAGAAATAATAAGAATACTTTTCAATAGGGCATAAAAAGTTCTATAATTTTGTTTTAGTTTTAATTTGCTAGCATGTGCCGTTTGGGCGCTAGAATTTATTTTTTTTGATTTTTTAGTTTTTATTTTTTTCTCAAAAACTATGAGGTGTAGGAAAATAAGCATAATATGGATAAATGCGGAATAATGAGTACTATAATTTAGTGAATAAACCATTATTCTAGGGTGCATCGTTTAGTAGAAAAAAAAATTAAAAACTGAATTTTCGAAAATCTCTCAAGGGGTACCCCCTTGAAAGGAAAAATTATTAAAAATTCTAAAAAACATTTTAGAATTTTCAATAATTTTTCCTGCCAAAGCAGAATGAGGTAGAAAAAAAAGTTACTTAGCTATTATGTAGCTAATTTTTTTCTCTAATTTACTGAATTTTTTCAGATTTTTATCAGCAAATTTTGAAAAAAGTCTTATTTTGAAAAAAATCACAAGGGTACCCCTTGATAGATTTTCAAAAATTCAGTTTTTAATTTTTTCTACTAAACGATGCATCCTAGAATAATGGCTTATTCACTAAATTATAGTACTCATTATTCCGCATTTTTCCATATTATGCTTATTTTCCTACACCTCATAGTTTTTGAGAAAAAAATAAAAACTAAAAAATAAAAAAAAAATTCTAGCGCCCAAACGGCACATGCTAGCAAAGTAAAACTAAAACCAAATTATAGAACTTTTTATGCCCTATCGAAAAGTATTCTTAGTATTTCTTCGAGTTTAACTCGAGAAAGTAGTATATCGCAATTAATCGAAATTACATGTTAAATGCCCATACGAACTTGACGAACGAACACCCGGTATATATATATATATATATATATATATATATATATATATATATATATATATATATATATAATTTTGTGTTATCTAATGGCTATATCTAAGGTTAATTCTGCGAAAAGTTAATCAAAATTTTAATTTTAATTGATTTATTTATGACATATACCAAACATTTCCTCCCTCAACTATTCATCGCAATCTATCGAACTCAAAAGTCGATGGAACTGATTGATATTACTAGATAGCTTTGAGGTAATTGAAAAATTAATTATTTTTAACTCATTTATATTTTTAGTGTAATGTAATGTGAATATAAATAAATTTAGACCTCAATTTCCTCTCCCATTTATCAACTTACTAGTTTATCTAGAACCGGAAAACTATTAAAATTTACATGATATTAATAAAATTTATTTTTACAAATTATTTACTAATACAGGTTCTTAATTACTTTTCAAGTTATTGTAAAACAATTTGAAACACGAAATTTATTAAATTTTTATTTCCGATTAAAGGAAATTCAAATAATTTTATAATTTTTGAGTGAAATAAAAGACGAATATTCTATTATTTTTTTGGAATGTACCATATAAATTTCTATAAAAAAAAACCATTGTTTCTAGAATTTGAATTAAGCAAGAATATATTTACTGTTCAAAATTTTAGAGTGAAAGTAAAAATTTCTAAGAGTAATCGAATTAGTGTAACATATTCTATGTATTTTAAAATATGTAACTTTTTGCAATTATAAAAGAGCAAAAAATTATGAAAGGCAAGGGTAAATAATTGCCCACACATAAATGGCTAATTATCTCCCCATACATTTTGTATTTTTTTACCTTCTAATAATATAAAAATAGTTATCCAATTAAAAACAATAGTCAGTTTTTAATTGCTCTGAAAAGTATTTTCACTTTTTCTGGAGTAAAAAAATGTGTTTTTTTTTAAATTTACTTGTTTAGGGTAACAAACACTATTTACCCTTTTTATAGAACGGGGATTTCTAAGGAAATTCTTTTTTGAACAGTATGTCATTTCTTGTGACAACACTAAACCAGGGAATTAATATAAGTAAACACAAGTTTTTTTAAACCTAAATGAAAAACCGATTGAAACCGGTCTTTAATTAAATATTAGTAACAATAATTAACAAATTAAACTGTATATAATATATCCGTTGCAATGTAATTGCTACTATGGTAATTTATAAAATGTCAAATTTTATTGCATTGCATATATCATTTTATAAACACATTGGCCCATATTACGAGCTATGTTTTAAAATTGGTTTTAACTAATATCGGTTTTAAGACGACGACGTAACTGTCATAAAAGCTGATCTCAACAAATGAACTAAAACACTCAAAAACAGAGTTTGTAATATCAACCATAATGTATAAACTTCTTTAGACACATTGTTTATAGCTGAATACTTTGGTTTCTGACACATATTCATACAAAAAATTCACATTGTATATAAAAGGGTAGGGAGACATTTTTTCCACTCCGTTTTTTCGACTCCGTTTTTTTCAACTCCATTTCTTCCTCCGTACTCTTCTTCCGCCAATATTTTTTTCCACCAATTTTTTTGGTTTGGTTTGGTTTGGTTGGTGGAAAAAATATACATATAGTGAAAAAAAAATTGGTGGAAAAATGTAAGTGGAAAAAAGAATTGGTGGAAATAATGGAGTGGAAAAAATGGGGTACAATCATATAAAAGACACATTGTACATTATTGATAAAAGAATAAATGTGAATTATTAATAAATAAAAAAATTATTTTATTTTAAAGTGGTCTAGTGACTTTTGGGCCATTCTGTAAATGTATGAAATAAAAAAGCAATTATCAAACTATTTATTTTTTTTTTAAATTAATATTCAAAACTATTGATAATCATTTTCAATCATTCACTTTATTTGAAAATAGAATAACATCTTTTCATTTTTACATTCAGCTATATATATATTTCAATTAAAACAAATCATTTTTTGGCCTGATTCGTATCTGAAAATACTGCCAAATATTTTAACTTACAATAATTAGGATCTCATAAATCTTAAATTCGTTCATATACTGAAATATCGATATATCAGTATCATCGATTTGTCGATATTTTTTAAAATATCAATTATCGATAATACCGATATATCAATATATTGATATTATTGATATTTTTAAAATATTAAATACTAATATTGAAATTCAAATATCGCCCAGCCCTACACTGTAAAAATAAATCGGTAATTTTACATAAAAACCTGGGACACCTAATTTATACCAGTATTTTTACAAAATTTATGTAATATTAATAAAATATTTTCCAAACTCATTGTATTTTAATAAAATTCCGTTAATTATTTATATAAAAATGACGTTCCGCTGAAACTGAACTCTAGTCTTCATCAGGTCAAAATTTATCAATGACATTAATGTAAATAACTGTACGTAGCAACAAGTTACTAGGTAATATATAAGTACTAGATCAGAAAAATTAGAGATTTTTAATTAATGGAAGCAAAATTTTTATATAACTTTTCTTGCTTCTTTTATTAATCTGCTGCTAATATTGATTGCTCTAGCAATTATTACTGTATCTTTAAATTTTACTTTATGAAGATATTTTAAAGCATGTTCAGTAAATATTATTTATTAAGAATTTTTTTTATGATATATAAATATAAAATACGCATATTTTATGTAAGTAATTACATGCTTGTTCGGTAAAAAAGAACATATGTAATAAGGTAAATTAATTATTTTACTTAAAATTTCAAAATTATATAATTTTTACAGAAAATTTATGTCAACCATCGTTTTGCTGAAATAATATGTAATTTTTTACTATGGCAACTTTTTTATGGTGTATTTACTACATTTACTCGCCAAAATAACTAAAAAATATTAGGCAACCATGAATGTATTTCTGTAAAGTGAATTGCTTGTACATTCAGAATCTTTTTTTCCCCAGTAGTTCACTGATAAAATAACAAGCAAAACTACTTTACTGAATGCAAATCCTTTTGTTCGTGGGCCCTTAAATTTTACTTTCTTTCATGATATTGTAGGTTTCTGTTGATGGTATTTCGGGCAAGTTCTAAATTTAAAATTTCATTAGAATAGAATTTACATTATTCTGTGAGCTTTTATTCGGCTTGCTGCTTAAAATGAAATGCAACATTATTTCTGCCGTGCTTTGTAAATTTCTTTGTTGCCTTTGCGTTCTTTATAGTTATTAATTCTATTTTAATTCTAGTGCATTTATTATATTTCCCTATATTAATACAGAACTTTAACCTGAAGCAGTTTTATTTTCATATAATAAGATCTGAAATATTTTTTACTTTGTTATAATAGTAAGTGTTTCTGTTTAGACAAAGCTACTCATTTGCTTTAATTCAAACTTGGACGTACAAATTTCAAACACAAATATCTACATAAAAATTTTTAACTCAAGATCATAAAATAAATATAATATGTAAATATATTTCAATACGGATATTTTCTTTTCTTAAGAAACAAAAACAAACTTTTTTGATGTAATAAGAATCTTGTGCTTATTAGTCATTTATGCTTTTGTACAACATTGAAATAACAACTGGTTACTTATAATATTTCAGATATTAAAAGAAAATAATAAAATAAAGTCGGTATCAAGTCAAAAAATTACTAAAGTTTTAAAAAATTTATTGTGGCTATATTGTATATCCGATTTTGTTCAAATTTTCAGATAAGATTCCCCTAGTGGCTGCATAAATTACGTAATTTTAATAAAATACACTGTTACCAACTTTCCGAGAAAAAATTTCATTGGGGCTATATTATTTAACCAATTTTGATCAAATTTTCAGAAAAGTTTCTCCTAGTGCCCACATAAATTATAATTTTATTAAAATACAGTGTTGCCAACTTTCCGAAAAAAAATGAATAATTTTCTATAAATTTGTTATGATCCCATTATTTATCCGATTTTAATCAAATTTTTACAGAAGATACCCTTAGCGGCTATAATATTATATATTAGGAAAATTCAATGTGCCAACTTTCGGTGAAAATTTTTTTTATTCCTATTTCTTATCATTTATGTGATAATGTCAAAGTGTCTATATATGGGTTTACCCATATATTTCTAATCTTGTTTAAATGTAACATCCTGTGTATTTTCTGCTGAGACAAAAGCCACTTCTTTCAGCTATCTGCCGGTATAAGGTTCTTTTAAAATCGATGCAGAATTAACTCAAAAACTTGCTTCTGGTTTGAACAACAGATTTAGTTTCAGCGGAATAAAGGAAAAAATTTGCCTTTTCTTTATCGGAAAATACCATTTTTATGCAAAGAAAATCTAGTGAAAAAAAAACTCAGAACATTCCCGTCAAAACATTTCCTTGGTCTACTAAAAAATTATTGATAATTAAATGTTGACTGCTGCAATCAGTTAATTCTGCATCGATTTTAAAAACAAAACCTTATACCGGCAGATACCTGAAAGAAGTGGCTTTTTAGCTAGTCGAAAAGACTAGCTTATAAAATCGTCAATACGGCTGGCTGGCTGGCTGGCTGGCTGGCCGGCCGTGTCCGAAAAATACGATAAATACGAGTGTTAATTATAAGTATGAAGGAAAGCTCGTAGAAAGCTGAAACTTGGCAATTAGATAGTTCATACCAAACAAAAAATTAAGTTCAATTTTCAGACCGCAGTGTTGCCAACTTTCCGAGAAAAAAATTACTAAAATTTTTAATACGAGTGTTAATTATAAGTATAAAGGAGAGCTCGTAGAAAGCTGAAACTTGGAAATTAGATAGTTCATATCAAATAAAAAATTAAGTTCAATTTTCAGACCGCAGTGTTGCCAACTTTCCGAGAAAAAAATTACTAAAATTTTTAATACGAGTGTTAATTATAAGTATAAAGGAGAGCTCGTAGAAAGCTGAAACTTGGCAATTAGATAGTTCATACCAAATAAAAAATTAAGTTCAATTTTCAGATCGCAGTGTTGCCAACTTTCCGAGAAAAAAATTACTAAAATTTTTAAAAATTTATTACGACCATGTTGTTTAACCGATTTTGTTCAAATTTTCACAAAAGATTCTTCTGGTATTCATATAAATTAGATAATTTCAACAAAGTACAGTGCTGCCAACTTTGTGAGAAAAAATTACTAAAATTTTTAAAAATTTATTATGACCACGTTATTTAACCAATTTTAATTAAATTTTCACTAAAGATTCTCCTGGTGCCCGCATAAATTATGCAATTTTAACAAAATACAGTGTTTCCAACTTATTGAGAAAAAATTACTAAAATATTAAAAATTTATTGTGTCTACATTATTTATCCGATTTTAATCAAATTTTCAGAAAAGTTTCTTCTAGTGCCCACATAAATTATAATTTTATTAAAATACGATGTTGCCAACTTTCCGAAAAAAAAAAATAATAATTTTCTAAAAATTTGTTATGCCCGCATTATTTATCCGATTTTAATGAAATTTTTACAGAAGATACCCTTAGCGCCTATAATATTATATATTAGCAAAATACAATGTTGCCAACTTTCGGTGAAAATTTTTTTTATTCTTATTTCTTATCATTTATGTGATAATATCAAAGTGGTCTATATATGGGTTTACCCATATACACTTCTAATCTTGTATTTTAGCTAGTCGAAAAACTAGCTTATAAAATCAAACCACATTCGACTAGCTCCATTCTCGCTTTGCGAGAATATTATTTCATCAGAAAATATACAGGCTGTTATATTTAAACAAGATTAAAAGTATATGGGTAAACCCGTATATAGACCACTTTGACATTTCTTAGAAAGTTCGTAACACTGTATTTTAATAATATTATAATTTATGTGGGCACCAGGAGAAACTTTTCGGAAAATTTAATCAAAATCGAATAAATAATGTAGCCACAATGAATTTTTTAAAAAATTTGTGATTTTTTCCCTCTCGATACCTTGTCAACATAGTATTTTGTTAAAATTGCATAATTTATTTAGACACTAAGAGAATCTTTTATGAAAATTTGATTAAAATCGGTTAAATAAAGTGATCATAATAAATTTTTAAAAATTTTAGAAATTTTTTTCTCGGAAAGTTGGCAACACTTTATATTAATAAAATTATATAAGTAAAAAGAGCATTAGGGAAATCCTTTTTGAAAATTTGATCAAAATCGGTTAAATAAAGTGGTCATAATTAATTTTTAAAAACTTCAGTAATTTTTTTCTCGGCATTTCTTGGCATTACTGGAAAGAACCAAAACCACATGACCCTATCTTGGGTACTAGACAAATTTATCCTGAAAATTTCATTAAAATCGGTTCAACCGTCTAGGAGGAGTTGCGATCACAAAATTTTAACTGACGACCGAGCTAGCTGACGACGCACAGCCATACACCCACATAAACTAAATTCAGATTCGTTTGATCTAGTCTAGAGGCTATATGAAGGATTTCTATAAAAATTTTTTTTTTTGAAAATGTAACAGACACCGTACCAAACGCTATACCACTTTTCCTTGCAGTCAAACTGGTAAAAATGACCTAATAAGTATATATAAAATTTTATTTACTTTCTGACTAAAGTAAAGTAAAGTACTAAAGTTTTTAAAAATTCATTGTAGCTACACTATTTATCCGCTTTTGATTAGATTTTCAGAAAAGATTTCCCTAATGTTCCCATTAATTATATAATTTTATTAATATCCAGTGTTGCCAACTTTCCGAGAAAAAAATTTCTAAAATTTTTAAAAATTTATTATGATCACTTTAGTTAACCGATTTTAATCAAATTTTCATAAAAGATTCTCTTAGTGCCTAAATAAATTAATATGCAATTTTAATAAAACTCAGTGTTGCCAACTTATCGAGAAAGAAAATCACAATTTTTTTTAAAAATTTATTGTGGCTGCATTATTTATTCGATTTTGCTGAAATTATAATTATGTATACGCGATAGAAATATTAGGAACTAAGCTAAGACCCCTCCCCCCTACATACATCACATAATAAAACAAATGAATCTATCACACATCAGTGGTAGTGAGAAGAGAAGAAGAAATAATCGCGCTACGTATGTTTATAACAAAATCGTATACACTTAGTTTTAATATATCAATTATCACAATTTACCTAAACAAACTTTTTCAACGCAAACTTAAATTATTAAGTGAAATATCTAATATGTAAATTTAAAAAAAAGAAAAAAGTTTATCTTCGTAACTCGTAAGAAAATTAATGATTCCATCGGAAAAAATTACAATAAATTTTCAATTTTATCGCTAATTAAACATCATAATTCATTATGTTATTATTAATTACAGAATGTTATGCATTAAGGCAAAAAAAGTCTAGCATTTTTTATGCTTACGTTTGTATAAATAACATAATATAATTAACCCTTTATGCGTCAGGCAACCAACTTTACACATGCGTATTGCAGGCGTAGAATACTTAATTATTCATATATATGTATGTATATTTTTGCATATAATGCAAAATACGGGAAATTTAAATGTGATTTATAAATTTGTAATGTGTAATGTATTCCAGGATGTATTACTTTTGAGATATATCGCCTGAGGCCTAATAACTTATTGCATTAAGGGGATTTTCTGGTCCAGAAGCTCGATTTCTATCTCATTTTCAACAATTTTTTTTTAAAAAACAAGATTAGAAGTATATGGGTAAACCCATATATAGACCACTTTGACATTATCACATAAATGATAAGAAATAAGAATAAACTAATTTTTCACCGAACGTTGGCAACATTGTATTTTGCTAATAATAATGAGGCAATGAATTATGTTTCTGTAATTTTGAATCAAAGTGAGGTTCAATATGACATTGATGAAAGTGATATGAGTGATGCTTTAATGCGTGCAAAATGTGGTAAGTCTCCCGGTATGGATGGAATTACTAATGAAATGCTGAAGTATGGGGGTGAAAAGGTGTTCGAATGGTCAGTTTTTTTTATTTCGTTTATGTTTAAAGCGTTGTGTGGTTCCTGATGACTGGAAACGAGCTGTCATTTGCCCTTTATTTAAAGGTAAAGGCAGTTCAAGTGAATGTACTAATTTTCGAGCGATTAGTCTTCTGAGTGTTCCCGGTAAATTATTTGGTAAAATATTAATTCATAAAGTTAGAGCACTAATTATTTCGACGCGCAGGTTGGATTTTTGCCAGAGAGAGGATGTGAGGATCAATTGTTTGCTCTTCGTATGAATGTCGAAAAGTCACTTGACAAAAATAAAAAAGTGTTCTGTGGCTTTCTCGATTTAAGGAAAGCTTATGACAGTGTTCTTCGGGAAATCTTGTGGGATGTGCTTCGCGAGTACGGTGTTAATGGTAATCTTTTAGGAGCAATTCAAGCTCGGTATGATGGAAGTGAAGCTGCTGTACGAGTTGATGGTTGTTTAAGTGATTGGTTTCGTATATGTGTTGGCGTGAAACAGGGCTGTGTAATGTCTCCTTGGCTATTTAATTTATATATGGATGTTCTTCTTCGGAAAGCTTTCGAATGATGGTATACAAATAGGTGATTGTGTTGTACCTGCTTTAGCGTATGCTGATGACGTGGTAGTTTTGGCTGAATCTGAAGAACAACTGAGAAGGATGATTGATAAAATTAATGTTGTTGGTAAAGGTATGAATCTTGTGTTGAATGTTGATAAGTGCAAAGTTTTAGTTTTTGAGAAGGGTGACTTGATGACTGAATGTAATGTATATATTGATGGTGCACGTTTAGAGCAGGTAGATGAATTTGTGTATTTGGGTAGTTTGCTGTCTAAAGATGGCCGTTTTGATCGTGATGTTGAAAGGAGAGTAAATGCTGGTTGTAAAGTTTTGGGTGCTTTGGGAACTTTTGCTAGGTAAATAAATGTTTCCAAAGAAGCCCGTTTGAGTATATACAATGCAGTTTTGGTGCCAACGTTGATGTATGGTTGTGAATGTTGGGTTTGGTTGCAAAAGCATAAACGGAAAATGACTGCTGTGGAAATGAAATTTTTACGTGGGGTAGGTGGTGAAAATAGGAGAGATCGGGTACGAAATAGATTAGTGTATGATGAGTGTGAAATTGAAAAAAATGTTGTAGCAAAAGTTGTCGGGCTAGAGTCAGTTAAGATGGTTCGGACATGTTGACCGAATGTCTAATGAACGTTTGGTTAAAAAGATTTATTTGAATGATTTTGCTGGTATACGTTTGCGTGGACGGCCGATGAGTAGTTGGAGTGGTATAATTGAGAGAATGGCTTGCGTGAGCGAAAGTTTCCAAGTAGTAGGAATAAAAGAGCATGTGTGAGAGGAATTATGAATGTGGATGAAGCGAAAGTTGCTTGTTTGGATAAGAATGTTTGGAGGCGACTGATTTCGGGATGATGAAAAGAGTTTGCGCCACACCCTTTTGAGTACATGGCGTGGTTGTGTATGTAATGTATGTATGTATGTATATATATATATATATATATATATATATATATATATATATATATATATGTTGATTTTTTCGTTTTTTTTCGACTGTGTATGATAGTAATTAATTTAATCTGTTTGTCAGGTATGCAGTCATCAATTTAAGGAAAGGAAATTAAATTATACACAATTCCTTTATTTACATTTGTTGGTATTATTTTATTGCTTCAATTCATCGATATTTCGAACCAGATTTGGTTCTTCCTCAGGAAGTCGCACTACATTTAAAATTACATATTGTTAACAATTATTAAACTTAAATATATAAATATATGTTGAAATATTGTAAACTTACATGGTTAATATAAATTCGTAAATTTTTTTTATAACAAAGCAAGGTCATTTGTTCTCATGAAATGTTTTACTCTCAAACTAATTTTAACTTTAAAATATAGAAATAACAAAAATATTTTTACCATGATATAACAGATATGTCAAAATTATAAAATCAATATTGTCAATTAATAAAATTATAAATAGTTAAAATATAATAAAATAAAATAAAAACTTTTTTAAACTTGTTCTTGTCAAAAAAATATTCTGTTTCAAGGTTATTTCATACCAGTTACTGCGCAGATCAAAAACATAAAAACTATAAAAATATACTACGTAAGTTGTTAAAACACGTAAATTGTATTGTTCTTCTTATTGTTTTTCCATTATTAATTCCGTTTTACTTATTCGCGGTAATACAAAACTTATTCTGTACTATTATTCTTAAGTAAAAAAGCATAAATATTAGTTAAATTTTTCGTATCGTCATGTTGCGTTTTAATTCTTTAATTTTATTTATGTTATCTTGTTTAATGTTGTAAAAATGCTTCTTATACGATTTATCTAATGTTGTTTGGTAATTTTCTATTATTTTATTCGGCAAGTTGGTGCTACGTAAGTTTCTAATTGTGTTATTAATACTCGTTCTTAAGTTTCTTATCTCTTGGTTTGTAATATTAATCTCCATCAAAAATAGCGCGTAGTATATTGTGATGGTCAAGGTCTAGTGGTGCGTTCGACAGGCATTGATGAATATAAGTTTAGTTTCTTTTTCTTTTTTTTTTCTTAAACAAAAAGTAGTAAAATTAATTAAAAAAACATAATTAATTAGGAGTAAATTAAATTAGTATTATATAAAATAAAAGTATAATTGTTAAATAATGAAATTAATAACAGATATAATAATCATTAAATTCTTATAAACATTGAATTAATTTATAAATTGTATTTTATAAAAAAAAAAACGCAGCCGTACAGGTAACAACGAACGCGTTGAGAAAAGATAACTTCATCAAAAACATAAAAAAACTAAATTTTGTATCAACACATGTTGTTTTGACTCTTTACATTTTTACCGAATTGACTAGAAATTGTTTTCTGTTTTAAAGTGTGTTTTTAATTTAGAATTTAGTGTGCCGTTACAATATAGTAAAACTTTAAGATTTTATATAAAATTGGACTAGTAATAGGAACATCAGAAAAAACACTTATAACTGTGCATAACTGTGTAATAAACTCTGAACAAAAACATTGAAATGAATATCATACATGTTACAATTGATATTTCGAATTGGTTCATTCAATAAACGACTATATGTTTACCATTATACGAATAAAAGTTCAAAGTAAGTAGATTAGGTGGATTTTTACATGTTGTTGTAAATTTTCATGTATTATATTAGCTTATATTGTTATTGTAGTTGTGAAACTCCCTGAAGAAGAACCAAAATTTGGGTTCGAAATATTGGGAAAGAAACAATAAACGAACGTAACAACTTATAATCGAGATTATGTGTATTATTTAATTCCTTTTCTCGCAAAATAGACTGTTATCCCGACATAAAGAATTTTGAATAGAATACATCGCAGTCGATAAAAATTAACATTTATATATATATATATATATATATATATATATATATAAACAAATTAATTTAATTTAATTGTAAGAAGCTTGTGTCATTAGTA
Source organism: Clivina fossor (assembly GCA_963966155.1). Taxonomy (NCBI): domain Eukaryota; kingdom Metazoa; phylum Arthropoda; class Insecta; order Coleoptera; family Carabidae; genus Clivina; species Clivina fossor. The sequence continues at coordinate 10,786,521 of OZ014555.1, forward strand.
ATTTTTTCATTTGCTTTTTAAATTTGTCTGGTAGATAAAGTTTTATTGCTGTATAATTTATACTATTTATTGATTTAGTTAATCTTTGATAAGGTAATGAAGGATTACTACTAACACGAGATTCGTGTGTATGTACATCACTTCTTTTTTCAAAATTGCATCGATTTTTTTGAACATATAACAAATTTTTCAAAATGATACATGAAGGAAATGTTAAAAATCTTATTTTTAATATAAACTTCTTTACAATGTTCATTATATCGCAGATTATACATAATTCTAATAGTTTCTTTTGAATTATAAAGACTATTTTCGCATTAGGACTATTTCCCCACATCAGAATACAATAGTTTATAACCGAGTGAAAAAGACCAAAATATGCAGTTTTTAAAGTTCTATGATAGATACTTCTCAATAGAAACATTATTTGACATAGTTTTACGCAGGTTTGATTGATTTGATCATGCCAAGTTAACATGTAGTCCAGTTATTGCTAATAAATACCTATAATACATATATTAATCAGATATAGATTGTGTAACATTTTGGTATTGTTAGATTAACAATAGTAATTATAGTCTGCGAAATATTCTAAGTCTAGATGTTTCTAAGACAGCTTATTGATCAATTAACTGAACCAACGCTGGTGTTATTAATTTCCGGGTAGACAGCTTTGCTCTCCTGTTATCTATGTACAACCAAGAAAACTTAAACAATGCAATTTGATGTACCGTGAAAGATAAACAAAGATATAGATATTGTAAACGAGAGAATAAATTATATAAGGAACGTAAACTCAAAAATTTTACTGCGCAAACTTCGTGCCTATCTTCACTAATATATATATATAGTGTCCGTCAAAAAGCCGACATTATATTACTATTACGGTACTTGTTCTTGCTTGTCTAAAAACTAGAAATGCACTAATCGGAAGTACCGATATCACTTCCTATATAGATCAAATAGGTTAAAGTTCTGTATTAATATTTATTTAAAATCGACGTTTTGACGATACTCAATGTCCGTCTTCATTTTTTATTCTGATGAAGACGGATGTTGAGTTTCGTCGAAATGTCGATTTTAAATAAATATTAATACAGAACTAACCTAAATCAGTTTTATTTTAATATAATGAGTTCTAGAAGATTTTTTGCTATGTTAACAGAATAAAACATTATGTTGTGTTCCCCATTTATATTATTGTTGATCTAATGGTTATACCGATATAATAAAATTTAAATCAACCCAATATATATAATGAGCGTACGAATGAAAACAAAAAATTTTACAAATTTGGTTTGATTGACAGCTGTTTTATGAATACCGCTAACAAAAAAAATCTTTTTGAAACATTTTGCGAGTTGCGAATAGAATGGCAGTTCCACAAGCAAAATAACGATACAGACGTTTCCAAAATATTATTTTAAAAGTTTGATGTTTTTAACGCATAACTTACTTTCATGTAAACAGAAAAATTTGACATGCAAAGCATGTGATTTGTTATAAGTTATTGACATTTACATTAAACAGTATAATTTAAACATCCAGTAACACAAGAATATATTTATATTTTTTATGTAAAATATTTGGAAACTACACGGTTTCAAATTGTATTAAAAATGTGAAATTTAAGTATTACACTATTAGTAAAAAAAATATTTAGTCAATATTTTTATTAGTGGCACCTGTTTAGTTTTATTGATATAATTTGTGTTTTAAGGGGGAGAACTCCAACATGACACTTATAAAAAATCTATTTTTTTGCATTTTCTGAAAGTTTTCTAGTGTGTAGAATAATGTGTTAAAAAGGTGTTCCGAAATTCGAACTTTCGGCGGAGTTACAGCGACCAATACAGAGTTGTGTCAGAATGGATAAAACGTCCAGATTAAACGCGTTTTTTTACGAAACCATGTTTTTCAACTTTGTCCAGCCGAGATCTTGGAAATTATCCATTCGATTTACGTCGCTTTAAGATGTAATTATAAAGAATTAAATTAAATTCAAACAGGATATCTCTTTTTCTCGATTTTTATACGGTTTAAAAGTTGATTTTTAACACTGAAAAAGAACACTCTTTACTTACGCAATTTTTCGAAATTCAAAAAATCTACGTATTATGGTAGATTTTATATTTTAGTTTTAGGATATTCTAAGGAAACTTTTGTATATGTTTTAGAACTTCCCGGGGAACTGGACAAGTAGCCAGGTCTTTTTTTATAGGCGGCTGTTAAATCCGCGCGTGATGTTACAATTTGAAAAGATTTTTTGACATAAAAATTCGAAACCGTAGTTTAAATATACCATAATAACATATAAAAAACCTGGAACATTTGCATTATTATGTTTGTATGGAAAATATTTGACAAGCTTTGTCTACTTTCAAAGCGCTCAGGCTGATATCATCCCTTAATTTATAAGTTTTTAAAAAATTTGAACCCCCTCCGCTAAAAATGTTGGCGCCTATATTTATATTCACTATTTCCATATTTTGTTTCTAATGGAAAAAAGGAGAGATTTATTTTAACAAATTATTTTTAAAATCATTAATTTTTTTATTAGGAAATAATATATAACTTTCTTTAGTTTAGGGTAGGTATGACAAAAACTCTTCTGTAAGAAATACGTTCTGTTATTTTTCCTATGAGCTAAAAAAAAAGTGATAAAGAGATCTAGGTCATCTTAACATTTGAGTAGCGCATCTTAAAAAAACAAAACAAGAAACAGTAAAAAATTGGTACTTACCATATTTTGTTTAGATGTTATTCAACTTGGTATATTTCGCAGAAAAATATCTCAGAAAAGCAAATAAAAAAAATATGAATAACATTATCATACATTTATTCAATAAACATTTGTAAATAAAACAGTAAAATTCTGAAAATATTAACAAAAATATTTCTTATATAAAATAAATCTAAATACTAAAAACATGTTGTAAGCAAACTTGAGGTTTTTTTAAATATATATATTTTTTTTTACAATGACTACAATCAGAGATTTTTCATATGCAATAATAATTTTTACAAATATGTATATTCATATAAAAATTACATAGTATTGTTTTATACTGAATTTTTATTTTTATTGTTTTTACAAATTTAAACATTTATTAAATGCATCAGTTAGGAAAAGAAACATATATTGATTTGGTAAAATACAAAATCAGTAGAATTTACGTCATCGTCAATTTGAAATATTTAAATTGTAATTGTATAATATAATAAAAATGATCAAAAATAGTAAAATTATTTATATTTAATCAAAAACAGAAGCAACAACATATTTTGAAATTAATGATAAAAGCACTTTTTCACGAAAAAGTGAGGTGAGAATACGGGCATTTGTCTTTTTCTATCAAAAGAAAACTCCATTTACTAAAAGAAGACAACATATTTCGTAACGCTAACGAGTCATACGAGATGTGAACAGAATTAATAGGTTAGCAACTTCGTTATAGAATTGGAGATGGTTATGAATTAGATTGACTATTTTTAAATTTGACTATGACGTAATTCCTATCAGGCTAGAGTTGATAAAATAAAATTGATTTAGTGTTTCCTAACCGAAACAGTCATGGATTGGTTTTTACATAATACAAATTTATTGTACATTGAAGAGTTTTTAAACTGTAGATATAGCAACTTTACAATGTCTGGAATTTGCCGCAGCGTTATTCCTCTGCACACGTATCTTATGGGTTGTGGCTGTAGTTGAACGCCTAAACAATATTCAGATATTTTAAAATTATTCCCTTTACAAATTTCTTTTAGTCAGGAAAATAAAACAATAAAACACAGACAATATTTCATCATTCTGATCAACTTCGATATTATCTCATAATTTTACATTTGTATACAGTTCCGTCTTTTAGTTTAAATTTGATAAACGATGACAGCTGATTAATATCAAATTATATCCTTAGAAACTGATCAATAAATACATTAAAAAATTATTTTTTCTTATAGAAATTATTAATTCCAGCTAAAGATTAATTTACTATTAATCAACATTTTCCGTCTTGACATGAATTCTAAAACAATATCGCACTATAAATTATGTTTATTATTAAAATTTGCGAATACAATTGAAATTTTGCGATCTTTATCATTATCATATTGAGCGCTGAAAATACTTTATAGAATCAGAACCTTTTTGATTATAAAATTAAACAAAACAATTTTCTGCAAATTATCTGTAAAATAGCACCAGTAAATATACTAGGGCTTCGAACCGCAACTGAACCGAAAATCAAAAAAAAAACCGTTATTTTTACTGGAAGAGAAACCGGAACTGAACCGGAAAAAAATCGGTTTATTTTGGTTCGATACATGTTGACAAACGCGCGTTAACACAATCTTACTTTTCACGTCAGTTGTCGTTTTTTCTTTTTAATTTTTTGGGGGTCTTGTAGGGTAGTCGCAACTTGTCTTACGCGAAAGAGTATTTGGTTTGTTTTTTGTGGATGACTACTCAGTTATTGAAATTGAAAATGAAACTAGGAATCACTTTGATGAAGGTGTATTTTAAGATAATAACTTTGCTTTAAATAATTTTTAATAATTAAAATGAAAATAAATTGGAAAATATTTTAATAATTAGAGGTAATTTTAATTTTTTCTAATTATAAATAAATATAAATCTTGTTTAGAAGAATTTGTTACTTTAACATATTTTATCTTATTATTATATGATTAAAACATACATACAAATTATGTAAGTTTTGAATAATAAATTATATTATTGTCATATATTATATACTTCTAATTATTATAATTTTACGTAATAATTATTATTATCAGAGGCGTAGCAAGACCTTTGTGGGCCGGTGTGCCACTGATTTTAAGGGGCCCTCTCTACTCCTTGTATTGTTTAAAATTTTAATGTTTTTTTTGGCTCATTTTAAGTTCTAAATGTCATTTTAATTTTTTAAATTTGTGTCTGTTTGTGCCTTATTCGAAAAAAATTTCAAATAAAAGTTGTTTTATTTTTATGATAATAAAAATTAATTAAAATTATTTTTTGTTAAAAAACAATCTGTATTTTCAAAATTAATAAATTAAAGTGAAATGCCTAAAAAAACAACTTGCCAGGAAATATATATGTATGTACCTAATAATGTTGGCTTAACCATAGACAAGGAATGTGTGAAGATTTTCGATTTACTAGTTCAGAAGATAATTTTAGGATAAACGTTTTCAACGCTAAGTTAGATATTATAATTGCACAATTAAAAGATAGATTTTCAAATATACTGACGATTTAACCGCAGATTTTAACACACAGATATTATATTTTAGGAAAACCTTTAAAAAACAGTTACAAAATATTAATTCGGTATTTGAATTAGAAGAATTAATATTTACAGAATATTCTATTCTAAGTTCGGCATTTCCGAAACTTTGTACCGCTCTTATTTTATTCTTAACATTCCCCGTATCAACTTCTAGCGCCGAAAGAACATTTTCAAAATTAAAACTTATTAAAACATATTTAAGAAACTCTATGGGGGAGCACGTAAATTAAATTTAAGTGAAATAATTAGCATTTTTGCTTCAATGAAAGCGAGAAAAGTTAAGTTTAGAACTATGTTTGTAAACCTAAACTTTAAATTTGATTTGTACTGTATGTTTTTGTGTTTGTAAACTTAAGGGGGCATAATAGTTTTTTATGATCAAAAAATCGATTTTTTTTTTTAATTTAATATTATTAAAGAGTAATGTCTAAAAAATCGTTTTCACGAAACCGCATGTTAAAATTATAAAAATTACGAAAGTTACATCACTTTTTGTAAAGAAACATAAACATTCACTTGGGCTTTTCTTATGTGACATTAAACTCATTCTGAAACTTCAACCGCGTTTTTTCCAAACCATATTTTTTTTGTCGGTTCCAGTGATATCTCTAGAACAAACAATCGGATATATTTGAATTTTTGTTTTTCTAAAAACTAATAGAATTCCGCATCGTTTGACCCATCTTTTTTTTTAAAATTTTGATTTGTTATATTTTATTTACGTTGAAGAAGTCAAAAAAAGGGCAAAAAAATTGACCTCTTTTTTTGCAAGCCCGCCATTTTGCGAAAAAAAAAAAACAATTTTCAAAAAAAATTGGTCAAACGATGGGGAATATATTCAACTTTAATAATCCGAAACGATTTTTGTTTCCAATAACCCAGTCCCGAGATATCTATGGAACCGTGGACACGGCACTTCAGCTTTCGGGGGAGGGGGTGAGAAAATTTTGACGTATTTTTCAATAAAGGATCTACATTATACAAAAAGTTTCAATGCTTTACGTCTTCCCGTTATTGAGAAAAAAAAAATAATGAAAGGGGACTACTTTTTCATTGAAAAAAGTACTATGCCCCCTTAAAAGAATCTATAAAAATGTATTTAACTTACTATAATAAATTAATTTATATAATAAATGTATTTAATCCTATGAATGGTATTAATGAAAATAAGGCCCCATTGGGCACTTTGGCTCGTGGGCCCCTCTCGCTCATGGGCCCGTGTGCATCGCACTCCTTGCACCCCCGGTTGCTACGCCCCTGATTATTATTCATAAGTATTATATTATTGTATCGATTTATGTAGTATGTTTATTATAAAAGTAGGAATAAGATGTTCTAAATTATGGTAGTTTTTAATACAAATATAAACATTGAAAAAAATTAAAAATTAATCATTTGAAACTGAACCGAAAACCGTAAAAAAATGTTATTTTTGCCGGAAAGAAAACCGGAACCGAACCAATGTATATATTTTTGTAATTGAACCGGAACGAACAATATAGCGATTCGAAACCCTGCATAAAACCCAGTTTTACACACTTGTTACATAAATAACTATTATTAATTAAAATTGTATGTACTTCAGTTCTCGGCAATTTGTTTCACTTTGTCCTTTAACAATTATATTCAGGACTTTAAACATTTGTACGATGCTCCTTAACGTTTGTAATATAATTGTACAATATTGTAAATATAAAATTACCATAATCTTCTGCATGTCTTAGAGCTGAAGAAACAGTAGACGAGTGGATTAACTGCCGAATTTAATGGCGCTAAACTTTGTATAAATGTAGCGACAGCTGTACTAGTTTGCGTTTTCGGTATATATCCATATACTTGCAGCAAATTAAAGACTAAATACGGACTCCAACACATCACAAACACGAGCACTATGACGAAGGTCATCTTCACAGTTTTAATCTTTGCTTTTGAAATGATACCTCGTGAACTGGCGCGTCCCGCGTCCTGATCGGCATCAGAAAAGCGGGATGTTTGAGCACCTGGATTAGACGAAAAATTCTTTTATTATTAAACCAATAATATTGATTTAAAAACCGGAATAATAATAATAAATATATATATATATATAAGTTAATTTAGAATAACTACCGTGAATATAAGTTGAGAAAATTTTTATATAACGGGATACGGTATATGATTGACTAGGTTATTGAAATGCTAGCATTTAATATCTATCAATTTATTACAAATCCTATATTTCGCCACACATTTGTGGCTTCTTCAGGCTTCTTCTTCTTTGTTTTAACATGCGCACACTTTTAATTTCAATTATGAATCAATTTTTTCTTCTTGTTTTTTAGGATTCGACTTGTTTGTTAATTTTGAATTTTAATTGGTTTTTGAAAAAACAGTAAAATTTATTTATATTTTTCAGTTTTGTTTTGTTTGTATAACGTATAAAATTACATTTGTTTTAATTTATAACTATTATATTGTTTTTTAACTATTTATTATATTTATTCTATTTATTATTTTAATAATTGACTTGTATAAGTGTTAATTATCTGTGTATAATTTTAAAAAAAATTTTTTAATTTGTTCGTTTTGTGTTAACTTGGATTACAAAAAAGAGTTTTACATTGAATGAGAATGAAAACAGAAAAAGCATACCATTTTTAAAAATATTCATTTACTACAACAGCAATTAAATATCTGGTCATACTTGTAAGTTTTTACATACTATGTTAATTTAAACTGTATTGTTTTGGTTTTAACGATTGTAATAATTTTTTTTTGTTTTTCTAAAAAATTATTTCAGTGCTTCCCTGAAGAAGCCACAAATGTGTGGCGAAATATAGGATTTGTAATAAATTGATAGATATTAAATGCTAGCATTTCAATAACCTAGTCAATCATATACCGTATCCCGTTATATAAAAATTTTCTCAACTTATATTCACGGTAGTTATTCTAAATTAACTTACTCAATCATGGGATTTTTCAACTTACTGCTCAACACCTATGGCAGTGAATACAGCACATTATATAAAACCTGGGCAACAATTCAAACTAAATTAGCATCATTTCGTAACAGAAGGATATTTTTACTTCAGTGTAAAAAACACAACATTTTTCCGAATCACATCACAAACGGCATTAAGGGAATTATGACTTTATTGAGAATAGAGGATAAGAAAACTATTAAAAAAATTCTAAAATTTAACAATAACATTAAACAACAGATACTCAATTTGGAAATCAGAATTACTAACACTGTAATACAAGAATTGGAAACAAAATTAACAACAACAACTAATGCAATAAATATGTTTAACAATCCGGAACAACTTAACACTTTCAAGGAATTTATTAAAAGACAAAAAGCAACATATAATAACACATTTCGCAACATAAAAAATTCAAATATTAAAAAATTCAATAAACTTAAACTTGAACAAAAACAAAACTTCATGACAATTCCTAAACAATGGTTCAAAAATATTTCGCACGTTCAAATCCCGGATGAAATAGCACAATTTTTGGCTTTAGGTGGCAAATTTGGCATCGACATCAACAAATCCGAAATTAATGTTAAACACTTGCTGGCTGAGACAGAATTGGCCATATCAAAAACCTCTTTGGATTCAGATGTAATTCGCGCAAAAACTACCAATTTAATTACTAATTATCTTAACAATAATAAATATACTTATAATTATTTAAATGAATTATATTACAAAACAAAAAAATTTCTAAACGAACATCCCGAATTATTAATTACGACATCGGATAAAGGTAATGTTACAGTAGCTATGAACAGAGATACTTACAACGAAATGAGCATAGCATTATTAAATGATCATAAATATTATAAAAAAGTCAGAACAGATATGACCAACTCCACCCAAATCAAAGCCAACAAAATTGTCAAAGATCTAAAAGACAAGAAATATATTACAGATACAGAAGCCAAGACATTAACAACATATAATAGCACTGTTGCAAAATTTTATGCCCTACCAAAAGTTCACAAACAGGATTTGGCTCTAAGACCGATCATAGCAAATATAAACACTCCTTCAGAACCGCTTTGTAACATGGTTTCAAGAATCTTAGCACAATCATATAATCACAACAATGATTATTTCGTCAAAGATTCGTTTCAATTCGCTGATCTTGTACAAAACAAAAAGATACCGGAGAATTATGTACTAATCAGTCTGGATGTTATTAGCTTATTTACCAACATTGACTTGCAAATCACAATAACGGCTATAAGAAATAAATGGGATGTTATCACGCTTCACACGAACAAACCATTGGAAAAATTTATTGACATTTTAACTTTCATCTATCAATCTAATGTATTCATGTTCAACGGAGAATATTTTCATCAGATTTTAGGGTGTGCTATGGGTTCTAAAATTAGTCCTATTATTGCACAATACGTTATGGATATGGTTTTAGATGCTTGTGTCTCAAATCTATCCTTTACTTTGCCGTTCATCTACAAATTTGTGGACGATATTGTAACAGCTATACCTAAAACAGGACTAGATGAAATTCTACAAGTATTCAACAATTATAATACTAACATACAATTTACTATAGAACAAGAGATTGAAAGATCAATACCGTTTCTGGATACGAAGTTGATTAGATCTACCGAACAAGTTATTACTTTAGATTGGTATAGAAAATCTTTGCATTCAGGGCGCTACATCCATTATGCATCCAATCACAGTTTTAACACAAAAAAGAATGTAATTTTGAACATGAAAACTAGAATCACTAAAATTAGCCACACGTCGTTATTGGATAAAAATTTAAAAATAGCCAAAACACTCTTTATTGAAAATGGTTACCCTGCAAGCTTGATAAATACCTTGCTATACAATAACAATACTCAACCAACTACAATCAGTAACAATAACGAAAATAGCAACAACAAAATAACATATATTTCGTTGACAAACATCAATCAATTATCGAGCAAAATCATATCAGTGTTTCAAGATGATGATAATATCAGATTTGTTAATAAAAACAGTAAAACTATAAGCAACTTGTACACAAAAGTGAAGGATAAAACGTCCAAATTAGCCACCATTAACACTATCTATGCTATTAAATGTTCGTGTGAAAAATTTTACATTGGCACATCATTACAGAACCTAAAAAACAGACTGACACAGCACAAAAGCGATCAAAATAAGACTAACAAGTTATGTGCTTTGGCAGTACATGTAAGAAATTCATCACACCATCCTGATTATGACAATCCTTACATTCTGGATGTGGAGAACAATTATTTCAAGCGTTTATGGCTTGAATCATACCATATCACTCAAAACAGACAGAATGTAATTAATAACAAATCTGATATCAGAAACTCTATCTCCGTATATGCCAACATAATGAACATTGATCAATCGTCAATACGGTCGATAAAAACTTTTTCTTCTTAGTAACCTGTTCAACTTCATAGCAGTGCCAATAAAAAAAATTTTTTAATTGTTTTTATCAACTTAATTTTTAAAAAAATTTTTTTTTGTTTTGACATGCGCACACTTTTAATTTCAATTATGAATCAATTTTTTCTTCTTGTTTTTTAGGATTCGACTTGTTTGTTAATTTTGAATTTTAATTGGTTTTTGAAAAAACAGTAAAATTTATTTATATTTTTCAGTTTTGTTTTGTTTGTATAACGTATAAAATTACATTTGTTTTAATTTATAACTATTATATTGTTTTTTAACTATTTATTATATTTATTCTATTTATTATTTTAATAATTGACTTGTATAAGTGTTAATTATCTGTGTATAATTTTAAAAAAATTTTTTTAATTTGTTCGTTTTGTGTTAACTTGGATTACAAAAAAGAGTTTTACATTGAATGAGAATGAAAACAGAAAAAGCATACCATTTTTAAAAATATTCATTTTCTACAACAGCAATTAAATATCTGGTCATACTTGTAAGTTTTTACATACTATGTTAATTTAAACTGTATTGTTTTGGTTTTAACGATTGTAATAATTTTTTTTTGTTTTTCTAAAAAATTATTTCAGTGCTTCCCTGAAGAAGCCACAAATGTGTGGCGAAATATAGGATTTGTAATAAATTGATAGATATTAAATGCTAGCATTTCAATAACCTAGTCAATCATATACCGTATCCCGTTATATAAAAATTTTCTCAATATATATATATATATATATATATATATATATATATATATATATATATATATATATATATATTAGGGTGGTCGTTATTTTGGCAAAGTCGGAAAACTGCTGGTCTCAACCCGGAATATGATGAAAAATAAATAAAAAAAATTATCGTTAACGTTGAAAAGCCGTAAAACCATTTTAACACGTGCCGCACGACGGTTGAAAATTTGCATGTATTTTAAATGGGGAAACTGCACTTTTTCACATTTTCTACTACAACTTTTTGTCTAATTCCTCTAAAAATATTTTGAAATATACGCCAAAAAGCTTATAAAATTCTCTTTTTGGCACACTTAAAATCATGTTAGTCTGATGAAAATTGACCTATTGGCAAAGCGGTTTATGCATGCATGTTTTGAATCTGTATTTATACTTGATTTTGTGGTACCTGAGGCCTCTAAATATTCATTACTACTAAAATTAAAGTAAGGTACTCATAAATTTACTAGTATAAAATGATTAACAATTTTTTTATAATTTTTATTGCAGGATTTGGACAATAATTTTTACAAATAAATTTTAAAATAAAAAAATCAAGTATAAATAACATCTCCCATTTACATATTTTTCAGATACAAAACATGCATGTATAAAACGCGCTGCCAATCGGTCAATTTTTATCAGAATAACATGATTTTAAGTGGGCCAAAAAGAGAATTTTATTAGATTTTTGGCGTATATTTCAAAATATTTTTAGAGGAATTTGACAAAAAGTTATAGTAAATGTGAAAGCGTGCAGTTTCCCCATTTAAAATACATGCAAATTTTCAACCGTCGTGCGGCACGTGTTAAAATGGTTTTACGGCTTTTCAACGTTAACGATAATTTTTTTTATTTATTTTTTAACATATTCCGGGTTGAGACCAGCAGTTTTCCGACTTTGCCAAAATAACGACCATCCTAATATATATATATATATATATATATATATATATATATATATATATATATCTATATTAGGGTGTCCCTTAAGAGGGGTCAAAATTTTTTTTTTCTCTTCTCACCCCTTAAATCGTCTCCAAATATGATAAAAAAAATTCTAAAAATACTCCCACATTTTTACTCGTTGGTTAAGTGGTCCCCCCTAAGCCCATATGTATTTTGATAATCGAGCTTATAAGTGAATATTTTCATTAAATTAATATTTTCACTAAATCACGACAGAAAAAAAAAATATACAAATTTGAGGTCATAATTGAGTTTTAACCATTTCTAGATGGCGCCACTATGACAAAAGCCCCATATAGTTGGCGCTCCTACTTCGCCAAAATTAAAAAGAAAATATGCCATAATTTTGTGCTAATTATGTGCCAATTTTTTTCCACAATGAAAATTTGTGTGCTGCATTAGAAATTACAAAAAGCACAAAATTATGGCATATTTTTTTAAAATTTTAACAACATAACAATAATTTGGGCGCTAGCTTGATATATATCTAGCGCCCCAACTTTTGCAATTATGTATTTTCTAATTTCTAAGGAAGCACAAAAATTTTCATTGTGGTACAAAATTAGCACATAATTAGCACAAAATTATGGCATATTTGCTTCTTAATTTTGGCGAAGTGGGCGAGCCAACTAAATGGGGCTCGGTAAATATTAATTTTTTGTCATTGTGGCGCTATCTGGAAATGGTTAAAACTCAATTTTGTCCTCAGATTTGTACTGAGCGAGGTGAAATACCTTTACATTTTTTTCTGGCGTGATTTAGTGAAAACATTAATTTAATGAAAATACTCACTTATACGCACGATTATCAAAATACATATGGGCTTAGGGGGGGGGGGGCACTTAACCAACGAGTAAAAATGTGGGAGTATTTTTATAATTTTTTTTTAGCATATTTGGTGGCGATTTAAGGGGTGTGAAGAGTAAAAATAATTTCGACCCCTCTTAAGGGACACCCTAATATATATATATATATATATTAAAATGCGATATTTTGACATTATAATATACAAGTAATGTTGCTGTAGGTATTTTTCTTTTGAATTATTTTGTAATAATGAAATAAACTGGAATAATAAATAATATAAAAAACAGAATACAAAAAACGAAAATAAGAATATCGAAGTTTTCGTATGTACCTAGTATATAAAAAAAAATCGTTATAGTGGAAAAAAATGATGATTATTATAAGTTGGTTCCATTATGACTCATTAAAGATCTCAAAGAACATGTTTTTCATAATTATAAATAATTTCGATGAAATCCATTTTCCATAAGAATTGTGCGGGGTCCTTTAAACAAATTATTTAAAAAATAAACTGACACATGAGTTCAATGGCTACGTAAAAAATCTATTTTTAAAATCACATTTTTATCAAAAATTGAAAAAAACAAAGTAAATAATTTTTCAGAAGGTATTTTATTGAAATGGAAACTGTTTTAGGATTAGATTGTGTTTAATTATTTTATATTATTTTATTTTGACCTGATAAAGATGAGTGGTGTTCGGTTACGTCGAAACGTCGTTTTATAAAATAATTAAACAGAATCTAATCTTAAAACAGTTTTTACTTTAATAAAAAAATACTATTTTTTAAAATTAGTCTAATTTCACAAAATTTAAACACATTATTTTAAAAATGAATTGTTTGACATTTGAGTGCCTATGTATAAAATAAAAATCTGTTTTTTTATAAAATCACATTTTTCAGTGGTGCTGAAATGGATATGTAAAATAAATACTTCATATTTTGTTTAATTACGGTGTAATTCATTGTGGATATCACGTATGTAGGATTATAAAACATAACAAACAAAATTAGCACTTCGTGCATAATTTTCATTAGTAAAGTTTACATAAAACGCAACTTGAAAATTTCATCAAAATTTATTTGGAACTTTATGAATGTTCACAAACATGCTTCGGGTTCAATTTTCAATTTTCAACTAGATTTGTATATTCGCATATTTTTCCTCTTATATATTTGCATTCGTTGCGTAATTTAACATTTTTTTTACAATTTTATTCGTATAATATACATATATACATACATACATACATACACAATCACGCCATGTACCCAATAGGGTGTGGCACAAATTCTGTCCACTATCCCGAAATCAGCCTCCTCCAACCATCTCTATTCAGACAAGCAATTTCAGCTTCATCCATATTTATAACTCCTCTCATACGTATAATATTATCCCATAATCAAAAAAAAAAAAAAAATGGAACAATTTATCTTATAATATTAAATAAGATATTCTTATATACAGACGATTCCGCTTAATTGGTCCACCGCTTAATTGGGGCAGCCGCTTATTTGGGCCAAATCTCAAAGAACAGAAACCAAAACAAAGAACCAACAGTAAATTTACATGTTTAATTGGGACAACATTCCGCTTAATTGGGTCAGTAAATTTAAGATCACAGTTCATATTTTGTTACAAATACATATTCACAAGAAAAAATATGTACAAAGAATTTAATATGATGCGCTTCATATATTTTTAATTCACAAGATGGAAAATTATATTTAAAAAACTAGCAAATATCAATTAATTACATTAGTATCGCGCACTGTGAACTTTATTCCCAACACATTCATTCACGTATGACCCAGTGCAGAGTAAATGTTGTGTCACAAAAGCAAATGAAACCCACCCATATTACCGATAAATATTGTTTCTGGAATGATACGGGTTATTCTTAAAATTGCACGTGTCCAGGCATTTCATTAGAAAATTAATAAATTTGCTTAATTGGGGCAGCCGCTTAATTGGGCCAAAATGCTCTAGACCCGATGTGTCCCAATTTAGCGAAATC
Organism: Clivina fossor; assembly: GCA_963966155.1. NCBI lineage: Eukaryota > Metazoa > Arthropoda > Insecta > Coleoptera > Carabidae > Clivina > Clivina fossor. Next base: position 10,801,788 of record OZ014555.1, read on the forward strand.
GACTGTATTTACCGACCCTTGTATCACATAATTATGATAAGGGAGGTATTGTATTCATATCAAATTTGACATATCAAGATTTTTATGAATAAGCAAGAATTAGGCTATAGCAACACAAATCAACTATTTTTAGCGTGATGTTTTTCTGTCTGTGGACACGTGTAGAACAAGTTTCGCTGAACAGATTGTTATAATATTTCATGTTTAAGCTTTGGATGTCAATATTTCAATTTGATCAAATTTTGATAGAGATCTGTCTACCGGAAGCAGTAATTTACTGTGATGTCACTTTTATTTATTTTACGAATATTTTTCAATAGAGATATATTTGAATAAAATTCATTTAACAAAAGTTGCTAAACAAGTTATAACTAATAACTTTTATTTGTAATATTTTTCGATAAAAACCAAACTAAAAATACTCAGACTACTGAAACTGATTGCTCGTCAATCGATCGCACTTCTGACACCATTGTAACAATTTGCTATCTTTGTGCAACTCAAGATGACAAATTATACTTCTGAGTATATCCTTTATCTGGTTAGATAAAGTTGCACTTGGATCTTGGTTATTGAATAATTACGATAGAACAATATAATAAAATATATATAACTTTAATAACAGATATAATAGAAACAATTACCAAATAATTACTTATAAAATTTAGCGACAAAATATGAATCCAAAATGTAACTTAAACGGAGTCATTCTTACCGTGAATCGTAACTCGACTCTGACCGTCACTCTGACCGTAACTCTCCGTTGACCCTAACTGCCTCAGTCTTGAAGCTAACCCCCTTTTAAGTTACATTTTGGCCATCGAACTGGACTCTGCGGGGAGGCAACGTAAGCATAAATAACTAGTTCACTGTGCAATCAAACTTTGAACGTTATTTCAATATATGTTGAAATTGCTGACACTAGCTCAAAGTTCGATGCACAATAATGCTTAACAAACATTTACGTTTGTTACAATATTTTTCGATACAGCTAAATATTTTTTCTATAATTTTACAAATTTTTATATAATTCTGTAAATAGGTGGCATATTTATGTCAAGACAGTTTTGTTTTTAGTTACCATGACTACAGTAGTTGTGTTGTTATACAAATATTTCTATTCAATAAATTTAATGTTTTATTGTTTATTATTACAAAACAATGCATGTATTAGGTGAAGCAGTATATTTCGAATAATAATAATTATTATTATTAATTAGATACTGTAATAATTGCAAGACCCATCACTGTTAACAGCAGCTAGATAAGGGTAGCAAAAGAAATTTATAAAGAAAAAGATAACATCAAAGCACTGATTTAAATGAAATTTTGCTTTAAAAATTTATAAATTTTATAATTTGATTACTAATTTTGTTACCTAGTAACTTGTTTCTATGTTCTGTTTATTTGATGTATATGCTATTTGTATCTTTATTAATTATTTTTATTAATAAATATTAATACGGAACATTAACCTGAAGCCGTTTTATTTGAATATAATAAGTTCTGAAAGATTTTTTACTATATGAAAAATATACCGATTAATCCGGTTAATGCGACTTCGGATAATTGAGAGTTTTATAAAAAGATATGAAAATTTAACCTATTCTCTATATAGAAAAATCGACATTTTTGTCGAATTTTTTCTGCATGTACGAACATAGCAGCAAACCTGCCACACGCTGAAACAGTTCGTCACTTGGAAAATATTAAAACTAAATTTGCGTCGCGCTATTAATGTCAACACATTATGTAACATATTATGTTGCTCGAGTTCGTTCTTTGTGAAGAAGACAAGTCGACAAGGTGTTTTGTTTTGCGTTTTGTTTTGTATATATTTCGACGGGAGGGTGGCAATCAACCGTTGCCTAATTAAATTTCAGACGATTCTTCTGTCGCCAAGTCACGCACTGTTGAACATTTACTATTCGCAGAATTATTTATCTAGCTGAAGGGTTGTGCTCCTTGTATGCTGTTAAATCATGTCTTAAATTGTTGTTTGCAGAATAGCAGGTCAGAAAAAATGTCGGCTGCACTTTCTCGCTTCTCGGAGTTTTCTTTGTTATATTTCAGCTAAACAAGATTGTGCATGAACAAATAGAAAATAATAAAAGCACTCGGTTTTAAGTTTCACAATTTTATTATCGGCCAATTTCGGCAGTTAAGCCATCATCAGAAGGAATACATAAATTTTAACAAAGTTCAGATCAAGGTACTGATGGTTATTAATTATTAAATGTATCTAAAAATTGGGAATTTATTAAATCCAAATATTTATTCATTAAATTTGAACCTTTATCATAGTAAAAAAATCTTTCAGAACTCACTATATTAAAATAAAACTGCTTTAGGTTTAAGTTCTGTATTAATATTTATTTAAAATCGACGTTTCTACGAAACAGCGTTTGTCTTCATCGGGATAAATGATACATTACCATTTAACATTCGCCAAAACGTCGATTTTAAATAAATATTAATACAGAACTTAAACATAAAGCAGTTTTATTTTTGCACCTTTATGTGTGACTTTCTAAATTTCAACATTTTTTCTTTTGTAGTAAGTATGTCAAATGTTTTAGTAAGATTTGAATTGGTTTTTTCCATTTCAGATATATATATATATATATATATATATATATATATATATATATATATATATATATATATATATATATACAGTGTGTCCCAGGATTGATGTTACAAGAGGTGTAATGGACTAAAATTTTTTGAATTTCATTTCAAGATTCTGGAATTAAGCCCTGCTTGGCGTGAAACGAATTTTAAGAATTTTTTCGTTTTTTGAAAAACAAAATGGCCGTGACGGTGAAGCAAGAACTATTTTCTTTTCAGGTAAAGTACCCTTTTTGTTTAGGATACGACAAAATTTTATTAAGAAAAGTTGTTTATAATGACAAATCATGGCCGTATACCAAACTTCAGGACGATCTACCTACTTTCATTAAACTGTCTGTTTTAGATTGAACAAAATAAATTGTAGGTATCTATTAATTTATTAAAATTTTTATTTGTAGACCATTGAACTAGTTTGGTATACGGCCATGATTTGTCATTATAAACAACTTTTCTTAATAAAATTTTGTCGTATCCTAAACAAAAAGGGTACTTTACCTGAAAAGAAAATAGTTCTTGCTTCACCGTCACGGCCATTTTGTTTTTCAAAAAACGAAAAAATTCTTAAAATTCGTTTCACGCCAAGCAGGGCTTAATTCCAGAATCTTGAAATGAAATTCAAAAAATTTTAGTCCATTACACCTCTTGTAACATCAATCCTGGGACACACTGTATATATATATATATATATATATATATATATATATATATATATTATGATGGTGTTATTTGAATCGAATTCTGAAATTGTTTTGTTTTGTTATGTTTGTCTAATGCAGGGGTGTCCAAACTTTTTGCCGCAAGGGCCAAATTGGGATTTAAATCCATTTGCGGCGGGCCACATGAATATGTGAATTAAAAAATCTCATTATGAATAAGACAGCATTGAATTTTATTTTTTTTACAGTTAATTACAAACATGACTAAATTATACATAATTAGAAAATTATTTCATGCAACATTTAATGGGAATGATGTAACTGTGTTTTTTGCTGAAAGTTTTTCTTTAAAGTTGGGATTAAAATCTGAAACACTAATTATAAGCAATGATCGTAAATGATCATCCGATAAATTTGTCCTGTACTTTGATTTCAGATACTTTATCCTGTAAAAAGTTTGTTCGCACAAATAGGTAGTCCTAAACATAGAAATAAATTTACAAGCAAATTGCTTTAAATTTGGAAACTCTTTTGCATCCAAAAATTTGTAAAAATCGACCAAGCTTTCTTCCTTATCTTTATCCTTGATTTGATCGTTTAGCTTGAAATTCAATCATTTCCATTTGAAACTATCAAATATGATTTTTTTTTTTTAATTTTCGATATACATTTTTGAAAATCGAAAAGTTTCGCGTGAAAAAACAGTATTTTTCAAAAACCTTCGCGGGCCGCATAAAATCACTTGCCGGGCCGGGCCTGGCCCGCGGGCCGTAGTTTGGACACCTCTGGTCTAATGTATATATAATTACAATTAGTATAATTTATTTTATAAATATCAGAATTTCAAATTGGATCTTTCTTGATTGGTTTATTGTTAATTAATATATATTTTTGAGGTGTATTTATTATAAAAATTTTATTTCTGAGATACTTGCATATTTATACATATATAGAAACATATTGTATATAAAGTTCTTGATACATATTGTACATATATACCAGGGGTGGGCATTAAGTCGATCGCGATCGACCGGTAGACCGCCAAGACTTTTTGGAGTGACCGCCTTTAACTAAGACGCGCATATTAAAAGAAACATATTTATGAAACACCGACACTAGCTAGACTGGAGAATCGGCTTTTCACAATCGATGCGACAGTGTTTACTTACGATGAATGTGTAGACGACACATGTACCTTCATTGGAAGCGCACGATGACGCTGAAGTACATACGTCCGTTACACATTCATCGGTTCACCTATGTTCGCTGCTCGTTGCATTGGATACGTCAAAAATATTTCTGACGAGTTGTTTAAAAACGGAGGTACATTAAACAAAGAGAAATATTATGATGATTGATGAAATAATAAAACTTCACTCCAAATTTGAAAGACGTTTTCAAAAATTTACTAGACTTGAACCAATTATTACATTCATGTGTTACCCATTTGGCAATGTTGATGTGGAAGAAATAACTCAAAATACAAATATTGTAGACTTTTTTTTAGCTCACCATACCTACGCCACTGGGTGGACCGCAACACCTTGAAAAAATTAGAAGTGGCCCGTACCCTGGAAAAGTTTGCCCACCCCTGATATATACAGTGGTGTCATTCAGCCGGTTCGCTCCGGTTTGGTCGAACCGGTTGTTAATAATGTAATGAACCGCAGAACCGGTTGATAAAAAAATATTAAAAAAATAAATATATTAAAAAAAAATCATTTAAAGGCTAAAAATATTGGGTCATGTGGAAAAAACTTGGTCACTGGACACAAACTTTTGTTATAATTTTAGAGGCTTTTAGGGACAATGCTTATGAATATGAAATTGGTTTTTTGATTGCTCTTATAACGTTTTTGAGATTTATTTGTCAACGGACAGACAGACGCACAAACAGAAAGATAGACAGAACAAATCTATAAGCGTTCATTTTTGATCGCGATTGAAGAGAACCGGTTTTTAATAAATTGTAATGACACCACTGCATATATATAATTTTGATGCACAGTGAATATATGATTGTTTTAGGATACATCGTATATAATTGTGACGTAGCACACTTATTTCGCATTGCGATGAAATAATACAAATAATTTAACAAACATTTAAAAAATGTCTTATTAAAAAAAAAAAAAATTTTGTAATTATGTGAAAAAGTTAAAAAAAAAAACTGTCAACTCAAAGTAAATGAGTTTGAAAAATTAATTAAATTATTTTTTATATGCTTAAGAGCAAATAAGTTTTGAATGAATTTAGTTAAAAGAATTTCGAAAAGAATAAATTGAAAAGCTGGCACTTACCTTCAATCGGTTTCTCTTCAAATAGGAATAATTCGGGAATAGAAAATATAATACTGATTAGCCATGCGGATATAATGAGCCTCCTAGCACGTCGCCCTGCGAACAAGAAACGTAACAACGTTGTTAATTACGTAGCGAGGCGACGCACGAGTGTATTTTTCGCTTTCGTTTTGCAATTTTCAGTTTGGTTCGATTCGGAGGTCGAAGGCCGTGGAGAATATAATAAATAATTGAATTATATTATACACATAGAAACAGTCGCCGAAAGTGTACAAGATGGATATTGAGTATATACCGGGTGTGTCTTAAGTATTATTTTCACGATGACAAAAACAAAAGAATCGTACTTAATCCAAAATGCACAATTGCCTATTTTTCAATCCCTACTATTTATAATATAGGTATAATTAACATAAATTAGACGTACGGCTGCCAGTGAAGTTAATCGGATGAGTGACTGCGTCATAGCGATCAATTGATAATGCGACGAGCACATAGGTGGATGAGAAAGTGACCGTTACTTGCAGGAAACGAATCAGTTTGCAGGCAATATTGCCGGCATACCATACCACGGTTATGCGCTATATGATGTCTGTCAGTACACTGATTAGGCCCACGGTTAAATCTGCGAACAAAATTTTCCATGCGTATATAATTCGTATTTACTTTAAATATGCTTATGGAAGTGTTGTGCGTAAAATGCTCAAAGTTTTTGTGTAAATGTTTACAAATATTATTCTATAACCTGCTAGAGATGTAAAAATAGATGGTACAGTATAAAAAATTTATTTAAATTTATATAATTTTATATAGTAAAAAATATTCGGGAACTTATTATATTAAAATAAAAAGGCTTTAGGATTTAGTTCTGAATACATTTTAATTATAAATCGACGTTTCGACGTGCTCTGCGTACGTTATCATCAAGAAAAATGGTACAAGTGACATACAATAAATAAACAGAACACAGAAACAAGTTCTTTATTTTAGTAACATGTTTCTACGTTTTGTTTATTTATTGTATATTTCATTTGTATCGTTTTTCCTGATGATGATGTGCATAAGGTACATCAAATCGTCGATTTTTAATTAAAACAAGATTAGAAGTGTATGGGTAAACCCATATATAGACTACTTTGACATTTCTCGGAAAGTTGGCAACACTGTATTTTAATAATATTATAATTTATGTGGGCAATAGGAGATACTTTTCTGAAAATTTGATCAAAATCGAATAAATAATGTAGCCACAATGAATTTTTTAAAAATTTTGTGATTTTTTTTCTCGATAAGTTGGCAACACTGTATTTTGTTAAAATTGCATCATTTATTTAGGCACTAGGAAAAACTTTTATAAATATTTGATTAAAATCGGTTAAATAAAATGGTCAAAAATTTTTTTTAAATTTTACTAATTTTTTTTTTCGGAAAGTTGGCAACACTGTATTTTGTTAAAATTACATAAATTACATGAATACTAGGAGAATCTTTTGTGAAAATTTGAGTAAAATCGGTTGAATAACATGGCCATAATAAAATTTTTAAAACTTTAGTAATTTTTTTCTCGGAAAGTTGGCAACACTGAAAATTAATAAAATTATGTAATTAATGGGAGCATTAGGGAAATCTTTTCTGAAAATTTGATCAAAATCGGATAAATAACGTAGCCAATATGAATTTTTAAAAACTTTAGTAATTTTTTTCTCGGAAAGTTGGCATCACTGGAAAAAAACAAAACCACATGACCATCTTGGGTACTAGACAAATTTATCCTGAAAATTTCATTAAAATCGGTTGAACCGTCTAGGAGGAGTTGCGGCCACAAAATTTTGACTTACGACCGAGCGAGCTGACGACGCACACACATACACCCTCATAAACTAAGTTCAGATTCGTCATCTACAGGCTATATGAAGGATTTCTATACAATTTTTTTTTTTTTTTGAAAATGTTACAGACACCGTACCAAACGCTTTACTACTTTTCCTTGCAGTCAAAGTAGTAATTAACACAGAACTAAATCCTGAAGCTTTTTTATTTTAATTTTATATAGCTTTTTGCAGTAAAATAGCGGCATTTTGTAATTTTTACTGTGATAATTTACGTAACAATACATTTTTATTTTAAACTAGAGAAATCTTTTCTGAAAATTTGATCAAAATTGGATAAATAATGTAGCCACAATGAATTTTTAAAAACTATATTATTTTTTTTTTCGGAAAGTTGGCATCACTGGAAAAAAATAAAACCACATGACCATCTTGAGCTCTAGGTAAATTTATCCTGAAAATTTCATTGAAATCGGTCGAACCGTCTAGGAGGAGTTGCGATCACAAAATTTGTATGACGACCGAGCGAGCGAGCTGACGACGCACATCCATACACCCACATAAACTAAGTTCAGATTCGTCATCTAGAGGCTATATGAAGGATTTCTAAACACAATTTTTTTTTTGAAAATGTTACAGACACCGTGCCAAACGCTAGACCACTTTTTCCTTGCAGTCAAAGTGGTAAAAACTACATTCATAAAGTATGTAGATTTAAAATATTATTTTACAGTGTACATTAAAGTTTAAATAATTTATTTTCGATGAAATTATATTATTATAATTTTTGACTCTACTTTCACCACCACCACCCTGATATCTGATATCTTAGCAGCGACGGAGTGAACCAAGAGGCAAGGAACTAACTATTAAAAAAAGTTTTCGTTTCGGAGAAAAAAAAAAACTTGACAATATTCACCGATAATATCGGTTTCTTATTACATCGTAAATTGCTCCTTCGATTTGTGTTGTAGTACTTTGCGTTCTTATTATAAATTTTATACAGCCCCCTCACCTCCTCCTCTCCTACCTTTTAGCGAAATTTTGTTGTTTTCTTTTCTGTTAGTTTCTGCATCATCATCTTTTTTAACCGATTCTTTTTTGCTTTGTGCATTTATTTCACGGCACGGATAAATGTTTACTTTTCGTCAAATTACTTAATAATTTAATTCGCAGCAAATCTGTTGCATTTCGTTGTGGGAATAACTTTTGCGTCATGTGTAATTAATTTATTAGCATTAGTCCGTAATTAGTCAACAGAATACCTGAGTTTGAACAACATTTAATGTTCTATTTGGTTGAACAATTTCAATAAATGGTAAAAATACAGGTGTCTCACAGGTGTCTATATTCTAACAATTATATATAATATGATATATAAAAATATTTCGGTATACTCAGTTGAAGTAAAATATTGGCAAGAAGATGGCACTTCCGGTTAAACCGGAGTGGATTCTAACTTCCTTATTTTAATTGGAATACCCACATTTTTCATTTTATTATTGAATTTAGGAGTATATTTGACATATGATACATAAAACATTTTACTTTAGTTCAACTGTTTTTGACGTATTTTAACTTTTTTTTTTTTGTTTGAAATAAACGAATTTTGAAAACTCATATAAAATTAATTAACGACTTAAAACAAAAATATTTATAACAAAAATAACATTTTTAAACCTATGTTTAGTATATTAATATCAATCTGACCGAAACACGTATTCAAAACGGTGCTGAGTGCGCGCCATTTATGCGTGACGTCACTAACCAGATCGCGAACGTAACGACATGGAGAATATTATGCTGTTGCATATCAAATTGTAGCTAAATCACAGCCTAAACGATGCGCGATGAGATTTTCATGCGGAATTTCTCTGGAAAAGGTATTTTCATCATTTTTGATATATCAATTTGACACATTTTTAATATGACAGCGAGATTCATTTTTTTCATAGCTATCTATGTTTATTTATATATATAGGTATTTAATTTTTAAATGCGCGATTTATTTACACTTATTATAGTATAAATACAAGTAAATCTTTCTCTTTCTCTCTCTCTCTCTCTCTCTCTCTCTATATATATATATATATATATATATATATATATATATATATATATAATCTCTGTATTATTTCACTGAGTTGTAGTGTACAAGAGAGACAAAATTATATATGAATACAAAAAAATCAAAGTCTACTTATACAATCTGGGTAATGACGTCACGCGGGCACTTGGCCAATCCCAAACCGTTTCAGTTACGTGGGAAAAATTCAAATATTTTGGCCATTTCAATCGATTATTTTGATGAAACCAAACAATTTAAAATTCATGTTTTTGCACATTTGATGTTTATATTACACAGGCAACATATTTAATAACAAAAAAAAGACTTTTTATTTTTTTTAGAAAGATTCTATTGGCGACATATTTCATGATCTGTACTTCGAGAATGCAATCAAATATTTGAAATTTTGTAAACGGGGTCTTATTAAAGAAGCTTTGGGTTACCTTTTTATATAAAAAAAATAGAACTATTGAAAAATGTGTCAGAAACATTGCTCTAACAATAAGCTAGGAATTCAAAAAACATTAAAATCTCATTTTTATTTTCAAATAGAAAACGCCATATTTTACCACTTTAATGAATTTTACGTTAAAAAAATAGTGTTAGTTTATGTAACATGTCCTATGTTGAAAGTTGATAAATTTTTAGTAAAATAGAAAAATATGTGATTTAGAATACATTGTTGTTACGTTGATAATGTACGTTAGTCATGAAAAATACCAAATTTTGTGACATAATATTATATAATTAATTAGTAATTGACGGAATTCAAAATTTTATATTTTTATTAACTACTATGCCAATGTTTCGGCATTCACCATTACCACCAATAAATATAACAACAGAACAAGCATATTTTAGTTGATTTTATATATGTTTTGATCTTGTTTTTATAGATTGTTTTTTGTACTTATGTGTCATTTATTATTAAAATGATTTTTTGACATGCTTTTTATAGAACAGTGATAATTTGTATTTGTAAATTTACTGATCAAATAATGTATATATTTGTAAAATCAACTAAAATATTTTGCTGTAAGTGTTTTTTTGTTCTGTTGTTATATTTATTATTATATGTATATTTGTATGTATTTGTTATGTATACATATTTGTATTAATTGTAGAGCCCTGAAGAAGGCAATAGTAATTGCCGAAACATTGGGTTAGTAGTTAATAAAAACATATAAAAAACTGAATTCCATCAATTACTAATTAATTATTAATTATTAACAGTCGACTATTTTTCCAATATTTTCCAATATAGTGTTGTTGGATTGTAGATAGCGTAAGTTCGTCGTTGGACATACTGTATATATATATACATATATATATACTTATATATATATATATACATATATAATTTTTCCTGCTAAATCAGTATGAGTTAGAAAAAAATGTTACTTAGCTATTATGTAGCCAATTTTTTTCTCTATTTTACTGAATTTTTTCAGATTTTTTTGAGCAAATTTTGAAAAAAGTTATATTTTTAAAAAAATTTGAAATATAACTTTTTTCAAAATTTGCTCAAAAAAATCTGAAAAAATTCAATAAAATAGAGAAAAAAATTGGCTACATAATAGCTAAGTAACATTTTTTTCTAACTTATACTGATTTAGCAGGAAAAATTATTGAAAATTCTAAAAAACATTTTAAAAAAATTCTAGCGCCCAAACGGCACATGCTAGCAAGTTAAAAGTAGAACCAAATTATAGTACTTTTTATTCCTTATCGAAAAGTATTCTATGTATTTCTCCGAATTTTACTTCAGAAAGTAGTACTCTGCATATTATCGAAATCCCATGTTATTGCCCTATATCAACCAAGCGAACGAACACCCTGTATATATGTTACGAAAAAAAATTCAAAAATATTGCATTAATATTCTTATATTAATATTTCATTTGTAATTATGGGTTTCTTCAGGGAACATTTAGATATAACACTTTTTTATACGTAATAATATTGGACAAAAGAAAAATTCTGCAATAAGTATAAAAGATATTTCTGTTTTCCTAGAAGAAACTTAACAATAAATTAATGAATACAAAGAAACATTTTAGCAATTTTTTTTATGCTATTGCATTTAAAAAAATCAAAAGTATAAATTTTTTCTCTCTAAATATGCGAATAAACTTTAAATAAAGAAAAATAATTATTACAAAAATACAAAGATACATATAAAAATTGAAAACGTACATATTTCGACAATACCAATATTATAAAGAAATAGGTATTGAACAATTATTACGCATTAAAATCGAAAAACTAAGAAAATAAAATAATACTGACCTGCTATGGCCAACTGTTTGATGAAAAAATTCATTCTTGATTTTCGGCTTTTGTTAATTGTTAATGTTACTAACACAGCAGAATTTCCTATTACGATCATCACAAATAAAATCCAGAGTATTGTAAATTGTTCAGTCTGAAACAGAGAAAAAATTGTGCAATCTGTGTACGTATTACAAAGAGAATAATAATAACTGGATTAAAAATCTAAAAACAGATTTTTAACTGAATTTTAATAATTGATTTGTCGAAAAAAAAAAATTGATTTTGAACACAAAATATGTTGTGACAAAGTTGAGAAATAAAAATAAAAATTTACAAAATCAATATACATTTAACCAGAGAAATTAGCTTTTTCTTCATGTGTATTAAAATATAAATAAGTAGAGGAGGTTAGTATGTTACTAATACAATAATGTACGTTATTATATAACAGTTAGTTACTGTATATACCTTTGGTGGCAGCACCAACTATGACTACAACGTTAAGTGTATTTAAGTTGACATCTTCTTACGTTAAGTTAAGTTAATTGTCAATTGCATTGTTTATTTTCGCTTGAATTTTAATATGATTATTGAAAATGTTTGAAGATGTTCAAGAAATGCAATGTGCATCGTCAGATTTGTCAGAAACTGCATGTTCGACAAAAGAAACGCTGTTAAGTGTATTCGATCTAATATCTCTGACGGTCATATTAAAAATTATTAAGTCAAGTTAATTGACAGTTGCATTGTTTATTTTTGTTTGAATTTAAATATTTTTATTGAAAATGTGTGAAGAAGTGCAAAAAAATGCAAATGTGCATCGCCAGATTTGTGAGAAAGTGCATATTCCACCAAAGGAACACGATCAAGCGTATTTAATTTGACATCTCCGACGGCTATATTAAAAATTATTAAGTCAAGGTAAGTTAATTGACAATCGCGTTATTTTTATTTTTGCTTGAATTTGATTATTGAAAGGTATGATGAAGATAATATAATGTGCACCAGCAGATTTGTTACAAATTGTATATTCGGCCAAAGAAACATTAATAAATTCTTATATATAACATGACATATGTAAATAATATTTACATACTGTTCTACAACTGTTAGTAAGGTTAAGATTATTTAGTATGTTCAGTTTAGTTTCATTTAGAGCACTTGAAGAAAAAATAGCATATGTCACTTGGAGCAGAATGCTCTTTTTATGAATCGCTCAGATTGCTTAGCCTCAGCTCTGCCTCGGGCGCAAGTATCTATACTCAATACAATTAAGATCGCTTTCTATTATTCGTAACATAATATAATATTAAAATAAAACGGTTTTAGATTATAGTTCTGCATCATTATTTATTAATAATCGACGTTTCGATGAACTCAACGTTCTTTTTCGTCAGGAAAACTGATACAAATTACATTTACAGTAAATAACGGAACATAGAAACAAGTTACTAGGTAACAAAATAAGTAATTGATTTAAATAAAATTGAGCTTCCTTTAATTAAAAAATTTATAAATTTAATAATCTAGTTACTTATTTTGTTACGTCGAGTAACTTGTTTCTATGTTCTGTTTATTTACTGTAAATGTCATTTGTACCACTTTTCTTGATGATGACGTACGTTGAGTTCGTCGAAACGTTAATTATTAATAAACCTGCAGCGGTTTTATTTTAATAAAATAAGTTCTGAAAGATTTTTTATTAATTATTTTCATTTGATTTCAAAAAGTTGACATAATATATTACGCTACCTATTTTTAATTACATTAATTTACTTTTATGTACTATCATATACATAAAAATTCTATGTATTATATCATATTATATGTAAATTTATGAAATTCCTGAAGTTACACCTGAATGAAATTCGTAATTAAACGATCGTAGTAACATTTGAAAATTGATTGACTTTATAAAATAATATTCGATCAAAACTTTATAATTAATTGAATTTCAATTCGTTTCTGGATGTAATTAAAAATTATTGTCTAATAAATATCTATTCACCACCTACTGGTTTTGATGTGTGTGCGGTTAGAATTTATTTTATTAAATATAAGGAGTGGAATATCAGTGGCGTGCCGTAATTTTTGATGATGGGGCAGTGGTTTATATTTCACAGACAAATACTCACCTTTTTTATTCATGAAAAATGGTTTTATTTCAGGGATTCAAAATGTTATATTTTTCGTTCCGGTTCAATTCAATATATATATATATATATATATATATATATATATATATATATAATATATTCGATTCCGGTTTTAGTTCCGGCAAAAATAACGTTTTTTTTTTCGGCTTTCGGTTCAGTTCCGGTTCAAAGCCCTATGTATATGTATGTATACATAGTTTAAAATAAAATATAGAAAAGATATTATAAGTATAGAAAATGTAAACAAATTTTAAAAATTACAAGAAATGCGCGCCACTGGCGGAATTGAGAACTCAGGTATTCCTCTCGATAAAATAATTTTTAGTTGAAATTTGTTGCCGCAATCGACATCTTTGACAGATTTCATGAAGCAATTAGTTCAGAGTGGTCGTAATACCCTAATACTTGTTATTCACAGCTAGTAAATCGACCAAGAAAATTATGGCTATTACAAGAAATTCCAAATATATCAATAGCTTGATTTACCGTATTATACAGTGTGTCCCCGGATTGAGTTCACTATAGGTGTAATCGGCAAAAAATTTATGAATTTCATTTTCATGTTTTGGGATCCCGCCCTGCTTTGTCTCAAAACAATTTTAAGCATATTTTTAGTTTTTTCAAAATTAAATCGGCCATGAAAAATGTAAAAAACTATTTTATATTCAGGTAAAGCGCCTTTTTGGTCAATAATACGGCATAATGTTCTTCAGAAAAGTTGTTCAGAATTTAAAATTATGACTCTATGCAAAATTTCAAAAAGATCGGCTAACTTTCATTAAATCCGCTTTTTGTGTTATTTAACGGAAAATCGCACTAGTCGCAAAAGAAACATTTGATTGTTATTATCTTAGATAAAAAAAAACATAAAAACATTAAATAACAATTACTCTATTTGACTTCCTCCAATATCTGCACATTTTTCTACCCTAACTCTAAACTAGTCATATACTTTTGCTATGGTGATTGGGTTAATTTTATCTATCACATCCCTAATTTTTTGTTTTAATAATTCGATGTTATCATTAAAAACAAATTTATAAACTTTTTGTTTTAAATATCCCCACAAAAAAAAATCTAATGGGGTCAAATCCTGCAATCTCGCTGGCCAATGTATTGGACCACGTCTTCCAATCCACCTTTCAGGAAAGTGCTGATCCAAAAAATTTGGAATCAGATGAGTTGAATGAGATGAACATCCGTCTTGTTGAAAATAGAAACCTTCTAAATTCGCGTCTTCCATGGCAGGTAAAAAAAAGTTTTCGAGCATATCCATTTGGATATGCTCGAAAACTTTTCGAGCGTATCCAAATACTTATGTTGGTTTAAATTAGTGTCAAAAAAATATGGACCAATAATTTTATCATAAGTTATTGCACACCAGACATTTACTTTCTTGTACCGTTGACTGTTAGTTTCTATACGAAAATTTGGATTCTCATGAGACCAATACCGAGAATTTTGCGAGGACACGACGCCATTAGTTGTAAAAGTTGATTCATCCGAAAAATTTCTGTCGTTCAAAATTTTTTCACCAACCCAAAAACAAAACAACAGGCGGTGGCCATCGTCTCCAGCTTCTAATTTATGAATGAACGTGGGACTAAATGGTAGAATTTTCTTTTCTTTTAGAATTCTTTGTATGTGCGATTTACTAATAGATAATTCAGCAGACCACTTTCTCAATGATAGCTGATTATTATTGTTCACGGATTCTCTTACCAAGAGTGTAGCAGCGTCTTCCTGATCATGAACTAGCTTTTTCTTCTTCACATTTAGCACACTTCCAGTTTCGGTAAACTTTTTTACAAGTTTTTTAGTCCATTGACAGAAATTGTTGCAATTGGGAATCGCTCGTGAAATTTATTAATAACATGAGCATTAGATGATTCCCCCAGCCCGTAACACTGTATTAGGTAATCACGCTGTTCTAGGGTCAACATTTTTATCAAAGAAAACAATAACGAGCAAGTAGTTTGCAAAACACTTAGATAAGCAATCAATTTCAATTTTATCTAAAATAATAACAATCAAATGTTACAAATTCTAGTCCGACTATTGTAATGTCCCCGCACAGCTTATTTTGGATTACTGCAATGGACTGCGATCTGTTTTTATTCTACTTTATTCTACTTTTGCGAATTGATTTTTTTATAAGAGCGAAACGCTCAAGCCGTATGTGCGTACTCATATAATCGTAAATTATACATTTTATTGTTTTGTTCTATAAAATTCTAATTTGTTGAATGAGAAAACATTTTAACATAGTAAAAAATTAAATTGGAAAAATAGTCTACTGTTACTAATTGACGGAATTCGGTCTTTTATATATTTTTATTAACTACTAAGCTAACGTTTCGGCAATCACTATTGCCTAATTTAAAGCTCTATAATGAATAAAAATATGTATACATATAAATATATACAAATACACATATAATAATAAATATAACAACAGAACAAGAAACACTTACAGCAGAAAATTTTAATTGATTTTACATGTAACGCAAATATACATTATTTGATCAGTAAATTGAAAAATACAAATTTTATATCCTTTTTATATAACAGTGATAATTTGTATTTTAAATTTAATGATCAAATAATGCAAGTTAAGTAAACGATTATGGTTCGACTTTATTTAATTTAATTAATTTTTACAACGGATAGTGATTTACAGATCGATGTTAACAATTTCAAATACAGAATGTAACTAACTTAAACATATGAAAAAGTATAAAATGTAAAGTTAACAATCAGCAGTTTTGTTTTACAATTATATGGATGGATTCAAGTAACATGCAGTGGCGGGGTTCTGCTGTTATCAGCAGTTTCTGTGGGAATCTACGATTCTAACTTGTATTTTTTGATAATAACTTTGCCTTTAAAATTTTTTAAATAGTTTAAATACATTGAAAAATATTTTAATAATTCGAGGTAGTTTTTATTTTTGCTAATTATAAATAAATAAAAATCCTATATACAAGAATTTGTTGTGTTCACATAATATGTTATCTTATTGTTATATAATTAAAACATAACATACGAATTATATAAGTTTCGAATAATAAATTATATTACTATCATATATTCTATACTTTTAATTATTATACTTTTAATTAATTAATTATTATTCATATTATATATTATTCTAACAATTCATGTAGTATAAAATGTAGTGTAATATTTAGTTATGAAAATACGAATAAAATGTTCTAGATTATGGTAGAAAATAAGTTTTTAATACATTTAAAAAATTTAAAAATTAATTACTATATTACTATTATTTTTGTGGGAACAAAAATCGGAACCGAACCGATATATGTATATTTTTAATTGAACCGGAACGAAAAAGTGTAACGGTTCGAAGCCTTGATAATAACCTTTATTCCTTATTAAATATACTTTATGAAACGCTTATAAATTTTAATTCGAATTAAATTTAATCCAGTGTCAGATAACATTCTTGGTAAATTGAAAAAAAAATCTGCGATAAAAACAGCTCTATGTAGCTCTGAGAATAATAGTTTTTTCCTAGTTAAATCCGATTGAAATGATAGCATCGTCTGTGCATTGAACTAAAGTCTAGTAAAGCTATTTAGCCTGAATCTGCTGCACATTAGTGACTTTGCGAATTGCAAGGATAATTCAATCTAGCTGCCATTGAATGGTGCATTTTTAATTATTTCAATTAGTTTATTTTATTACCTAAAATAGAAGTTTATTCCAAATATTGCAATCGAAAAATTGAACTAAAATAAAACATAGTAAAAAAATCTTGCAGAACTCATTATACATATAACGTAAAATTGCTTTAGGTTCAAGTTTTGTATTAAATTTTTTATTTATAATCATCAGAAAAAAAAATGATGCAAATGACATTTATAGCAAATAAACAGAACATGGAAACAATTTAGTCTTCATGATGTAAAATTTTAAGATACAGCAATAATTGCAAGACCAATCAATATTAACAGCAGATTGATAAGAAAAGATATAAAGAAAAAGATGATAACATCAATCAGTATGTGACTAGTAACTGATTTAAATAAAATTTGGCTTCATTTAATTAAAAATTTATAAATTTCATGATCTAGTTACTTATTTTGTTAGCTAGTAACTTGTTTCCATGTTCTGTTTATTTACTAAAAAAATGTCATTTGTATCTTTTTCTGATGAAGACGTACGTTGAGTTCGTCGAGAGGCCGATTAATAATTATAATTTAAATTATAATTTAAAGCCGTTTTATTATATAATGAGTTCTGAAAGATTTTATACTAACTTAGTAACTTGTTTCTATGTGCTATTTATTTATTGTAAGTGTCATTTGTGTCAGTTTTCCTAATGAAGATGTACGTGGAGTACGTTGAGTAAGTCGATTATTCATAAATATTACTAGAGAACTAGAACCTAAAATCGTTTTATTTTAATATAATGAGTTCTGAAAGATTTTTTAAAATTGAATATATATTGTGATAAATCATTTAAAAAAACAGGCTTCAAAAAAATCATACTCTTCATATTTTTAAACACTTTCCCATCACGGAGCATAGACTACGTGATAGGGGTTAGTATATCGCAAAATCGCACGGTATAGCCGTGCCATAATCACATAATTTTTTTTTAAATATAGTAGATTCTAAACATTAAAACAAGTTACTAGCTTAGTAAAAAATCTTTCAGGTTTAAGTTCTGTATTAATATTTATCTCGAACGAACTCAACGTCCGCTTTCATCAGGAAAAGTGATACAAATGTCATTTACACTAACGAAAGGAACATAGAAGCAAGTTACTAGGTATTAAATAAGTAACTAATAATTAAAAATATGTCGTAAAACACATTGGCTGGTATTACTAGCTCTGTATTTGGGTATACTAAGATGGTAGTTTTTGGATGTTTTTGCTTATACTAAAAATTCGTATTACAAGCTTTGTTTTTGGGTGTTTTAAAGGGCCGTTTCTCAATTATTTAAAACAGCTAGAAGCTGTACTAAGCACTGTATTAGCTGTCAAAATGGTTGACGTTTATGAAAAAAATTGTGTAATTTGCGCGGTTCGCCAAGTAAATAATCGCAGAAAATATACGATTTTTTTTAAAAAGCAAATTAATCCCTTAAATGAAGTGGAATTTAAACGAAGATATCGTTTTAATAAGGAAAACAATGAATTTTTTGTTGAATCTGATTCAAGATCATCTTGTGTCATTACAAGAACGAACAAATATAATGGCGCCAAAATTGCATTTATTTATTATTTATTTGATTATTTAGAAAATAAATAGAGGAAAAACTATTATAATCAAAGTTTTTGTTGTTTAATTTATATTTTGATATTACAATTAGTTATTTCAATACAAATATGAAATATTCTACTTCTTTTTGTATTTATGTATTTTGAACAATAGTAATGTAAATAAAAAAATTAACAAATATTTCAGACTTATTTCTATTTTCTAAGTAAATCTAATTATTGTTTTTCTTTTTTAACCTTCATCATTTTAATTCTTTCTATGTTTCGACGTCACTAGTTATGCAACGTTGCAAACGTATTTTCTCTAATACGTGATACTAGCTAATAAATATAAATAAATAAATATAATAAATAAATATCTCTATATATGTATAATTTAATTGAAAAACAGAAAGAATTAAAATGATGAAGGTTAAAAAAGAAAAACAGCAATTAGATTTACTTAGAAAATAGAAATAAGTGTGAAATATTTGTTAATTTTTTTATTTACATTACCTACTCTTGTTCAAAATACATAAATACAAAAAAAAATGTAGATTATTTCATATTTGTATTGAAATAACTAATTGTAATATCAAAATTTAAATTAAACAACAAAAACTTTGATTATAATAGTTTTTCTTTTATTTATTTTCTAAATAATGAAATAAGTAATAAGTAATTGCAATATCGGCGACATTATATATTTGTTCGTTTTTGTAATGGCACAAGCTGATCTTGAATCAGATTCAAAATAAATCTCACTGTTTTCTTATTTAAACGATATGTTTATTTAAATTCCACTTTATTAAACGAAACAAAGGAATTAATTCGCTTTTTAAAAATAATCGTACGTTTTCTGCGATTATTTACTTGGCGAACCGCGCGAATTACACAATTTTTTTAATTAACGTCAACCATTTTGACCGCTAATACAGTGGTTAGTACTGCTTCTAGTTGTTTTAAATAATTGAAACACGACCCTTTAAAACACCCAAAAACAAAACTTGTAATACAAATTTTTAGTATAAGCAAAAACACCCAAAAACAACGTTCTTAGTATACCCAAATACAGAGCTTATAATACCAGCCATTATGTTACTACCATAAGAGCAGAACTAAACAAATGAACTAAAACACTCAAATATCGATCTTTCTATTGAAAACATGAAAATTAATTATCATTTACTTGTAAATAATAAAAAATAATTTTTTCTACAGTTATATTACATACTTCAAAAAATCTGTTGTAAAATCTGTATGAAATAAATTTATGGAATAGAAAAATTTGTATAACACAAGTACTGTAGTTATGGTAACAATAAAAGTAACGGTAAAAATAAAACAATCTCATTAAAATGTAGTAATAAAAAACAAGGTTTAAAAATGTAGAATATAATTACAATTTGTAATAGTTGTTTTAATTAGAATGAAAAATGAAATATGTACAACGTATCTTTTGACATCCTGATTGTTAATAATTGCTTTGCGTGAGTAATTTAAAAAACGAATATAGTTGATGATGCAGTTATGCTTTTTTTGTCAAAGCTTTTGGTTCAAATTAAAAGGGTAGTTTTGCAAAGTGTACACATGTATTTTCTATCGTACAAATATATATTCATTTTTGATTAGCATTTTCATTTTCAGATACATACGCATCTAGCGTATTTGTAATCATTATATTTTTGTTTCATACAATTTTATAAATTTCGTACACTCTAGATAAAAATGTATATACCTATATA
This sequence comes from Clivina fossor, assembly GCA_963966155.1. Lineage (NCBI taxonomy): Eukaryota > Metazoa > Arthropoda > Insecta > Coleoptera > Carabidae > Clivina > Clivina fossor. The sequence goes on from OZ014555.1 coordinate 10,822,681, forward strand.
TATATATATATATATATATATATATATATATATATATATATATATATAATTTTACCTACAACCCATGAGACACTACCATGTCCAGTATTTCTAGATATAATTACTCTACTGCTGTGATTTTATTCATAAATATTTAAATGGATGTGCGTCCTCAGCTGGCTCAGTCGTCAGATAAAATTTTCTGGCTGCAATTCCTCTCAGACGATTTTAATGAAATTTTCAGGATAAATTTGTCTAGTGCCCAAAATGGTCATGTGGTTTTGTTTTTTTCCACTGATGACAACTTTCCGAGAAAAAAATTACTAAGGTTTTTAAAAAGTCATATTGGCTACATTATTTATCCGATTTTAATCAAATTTTCAAAAAAGATTTTCCAAATACTCCCATTAATTATATAATTTTATTAATAACCAGTGTTGCCAATTTTCCGAAAAAAAATACTAAAGTTTTAAAAAATATATTATGACCATGTTATTTAACCGATTTTACTCAAATTTTCACAAAAGATTTTCTTGTTAATCATATAATTTATGTAATTTTAACAAAATACAGTGTTGGCAATTTTCCGAGAAATGTCAAAGTGGTCTATATATGGGTTTACTCATATACTTCTAATCTTGTTATTATTAATTATTGTACGTCGATTATTAATAAATATTGATACAGAACTAGACAACCTAAAAACCTGTTTTATTTCAGTATAATGAGTTCTGTAAGAATTTTTACTATGATTTTCTCCTTTTTAAAGGCTGCCACACACCAGCGCGAAATAGTCGCAGCGTTTCTGCGCCATCGAAATTGGCGGAAATATTCAATGTAGTCAATTTTTCCAGTGTTTTTTTGTTTAATAAACTCATCTTCCGATGAGGAAAAAAATACCGATTAGTTCTTTACCAGATAAAAACTATATTTTTACCAAATCATAAACTTTTTTCAGAAATAAACAAGATTAGAAGTATATGGGTAAACCCATATATAGACCACTTTGACATTATTACATAAATGCTGAGAAATAGAAAATAAATGCTCGTAAAATTGGGGCAACACTGTATTTTACTAAAATTATAAAGTTCATGTAAGCGCTAAGAGAATCTTTTGTCAAACATTTGATTAAAATCGGTTAAATAAGATGGTCATAATAAATTATTGAAAATTTTGTAGTTTTTTTCTCGGAAAGTTGGTAACATTGTATTTTGTTAAAATTATATAATTTTTATTGATACTAGGAGAATCTTTTGTGAAAATTTGAGTAAAATCAGTTAAATATCATGACTATAATAAGTTATTAAAACTTTTAGTAATTTGTTTCTCGGAAAGTTGGCAACTCTGTATTACATTAAAATTACGTAATTTATGTGGGCACTACGGGAATCTTTTCTAAAAAATTTGATCAAAATCGGATAAACAATGTAGCCAGAATGTATTTTTAAAAACTTTAGTAATTTTTCTCTCGGACAGTTGGCATCACTGGAAAAAAACTAAAACCAAATAACCCTATCTTGGGTACTAGACAAGAAGGGGGTACTAGAAAAAGCTGCAATCATAAAATTTTGACTGACTCATAGCCTTATGAAAAGTCATAATCTTGTAAAGAGTCATAACCTTGTGAAAAATACTCAACCTTGTGAAAAGTCATAACCTTGTGAAAAATACTCATAACTTTGTGAAAAATAGTCATAACCTTGGGAAAAGTCATAACCTTGTGGAAAGTCATAACCTTGTAAAAAATAGTCATAACCTTGTGAAAAGTCAAAACCTTGTGAAAAATACTCAACCATGTGAAAAGTCATAATCTTGTAATAAATAGTTATAACCTTGGGAAAAATATTTATAACCTTGTGAAAAGTCATAACCTTGTGAAAAATAGTCTTAACCTTGTGAAAAGTGATAACCTTGTGAAAAATAGTATTAACCTTGTGGAAAATAGTCATAACCTTCCAAAAACTTAATAACCTTCCAAAAAACCTAGTAACCTTCCAAAAAACATACTAATCTTCCAAAAAACTAAATAACCTTCCAAAAACCTAGTAACCTTCCAAAAAACCTAGTAACTTTCTTAAAATCCTAGTAACTTTCTTAAAAACTTAGTAACTTTCTTAAAATCCTAGTAACTTTCTTAAAAACCTAGTAACTTTCTTAAAAACCTAGTAACCTTCCAAAAAACCTAGTAACTTTCTTAAAAACCTAGTAACTTTCTTAAGAACCTAGTAACTTTCTTAAAAACCTAGTAACTTTCTTAAAATCCTAGTAACTTTCTTAAAATCCTAGTAACTTTCTTAAAAACCTAGTAACTTTCTTAAAAACCTAGTAACATTTTTGTATGCGAACTATTTTACGGTTTTTCAAACTCATCCCGCATTTTCATAGACAAACTACATATCTCGTTTTATTTTAGGACACATTTGAGCCGGATGAATGAACAAGGACTTTTGTCCTGCGCGCCAGGATTCAGTTGCTCTCTCGCAGCTTGTACACTGCACACTGCAGGGTACGGAAACAGTGCAGGATAGGATTAAGGATTAAAAGGTTTTTTTTTCTTTTTCCTTTCGTTTTTATCACTTTGCAAAAAAAAATTGCAAGGAGTAATTGCTACGATGTCTGTATTTCAAAAATTAAAATAAATTATATATATATATTGTATTTCTAATTTGTTTATTGAGGTTATGTAATTTATAATTAAAGTGAAACTTAGAATAAACGTTTACTAATCGCGTATGTAGGTATTTCAAGATGTACATTAGATATTTAATACGGTATCCGGACAATTCACCCTAAACAATTCACCGAAAACCGTTCACCGAAAACAATTCACCGAAAAACATTTCACCGAAGTACCAATTCACCGAAAAACAATTTATCGAATAACCAACTAAAATAGAATTAAATTAAATTAAAATTAGTATTAGAAAGTGGTTAGATCAGGAAAGGTTAGTTTATTAGGTTGGTTTAGGTTTTTTTTTTTCAGTATGTATAAATAGCCAATTGCGTATACATACCGTATGTATAAATAGCCTCATTCTTAATATTATGAATATTAGGAATGTCTTTAAAAAAAGCGTATTTATTTTTTTAGTTTTTTCTTTAACACTTAGGTTAGGTTAGGTTAGGTTAGGTTAGGTTAATTCTATTTCATTTGGTTATTCGATAAATTGTTTTTTGATGAATTGTTTTTCGGTGAATTAGTACTTCGGTTAATTGTTTTCGGTGAACGGTTATCGGTGAATTGTCCGCGACCCATATTTAATACAGAATTTTCAGTTGAAATAAAAATAAAATGTTGAAAAACTTACATTGTTCAGCAATTGCATGAAATCTCTGCCCCGAAATGGATTGGTTTCAATTCTGTGACATAGTAAATTACAACAAATTAATTCTTGGCTATAATAATATTTCTAATGTTCAGGTTGATTTCAAATATCCACAATTCATGTAAATGTACACAGGAAAAAAAATTTACAATGAAAATCATTGGACACTTTGTGTTGCCAACGATAATCATTGTAAATTTTCAAAAGAATGTATTTCTGCAAAAATTATTTTTATATGTAAAATTACAATTCAAATATCTAACACATTTTAATCTACTACATTTGCTAAGGAAATTTACATAACTACTTGGAATATTTCCACTTTTTAAATTGTAATTATTACATTTATAATATTTTACATTTTTATATCAAAATATTTGTATAAGTAATTACATAAAATAAGTATTCAAATGTAAAAATACATAAAAATTGTAAAATTCAAATAATATTAGAAAATTTCTGTAGTAATATTTACAGATTTTAGTAAATTTACGAAAAAAAAAGAAAATTACAGTGAAATTTATTGTAAAATTATCATGATTATCATTGTAAATTTACACCAATTTTTTACAGTGTAAATGAGTTTGCGAAAAGTACAAGCAACTTTTAATCAAATTCCACTATTCGTAATGGCACTTTCATATGTTTATTTTAACATTTTTATGTCCAGAAACCACAAGAAATATAAAAATATTCGAATGTTCAGTTGATTTTTCAAATAGTTTACGTATCACCAATTATTAGGTAAACAAGATTAGAAGTATATGGGTAAACCCATATATAAACTACTTTGACATTATCACATAAATGATAAGAAATAGGATTAAAAAATTTTTTCATCGAAAGTTGGCAACATTGTATTTTGCTAATATATAATATTATAGGCGCTAAGAGTATCTTCTGTAACAATTTCATTAAAATCGGATAAATAATGCGGGCATAACAAATTTTTTGAAAATTATTTTTTTTTTTCGGAAAGTTGGCAACACCGTATCTTAATAAAATTATAATTTATGTGGGCACTAGGAAAAACTTTTTTAAAAATTTGATCAAAATCGGATGAATAATGTAGCCACAATGAATTTTTTTAAATTTTAGTAATTTTTTTCTCGGTAAGATGGCAACACTGTATTTTGTTAAAATTGCATAACTTATACGGGCACCAGGAAAATTTTTAGTGAAAATTTGATCAAAATCCGTTAAATAAAGTGGTTATAACAAATTTTTAAAAATTTTAGTAATTTTTTTCTCAGAAAATTGGCAACACTGTAATTTGTTGAAATTATCTAATTTGTATGGATATCAGAAGAATCTTTTGTGAAAATTTGAACAAAATCGGTTAAACAACATGGCCGTAATAAATTTATAAAAATTTTACTAATTTTTTTCTAAGAAAGTTGGCAACACTGTATTTTATTAAAATTACGAAATTTACGTGGGCACTAGGAAAATCTTTCCTGAAAAATTGATCAAAATCTGATAAATAATGTAGCCACAATGAATTTTTGAAAACTTTAGTAATTTTTTTATCGGAAAAGTGGCATCACTGGAAAAAACCAAAACCACATGATTATTTTGGGCACTAGACATATTTATCCTGAATATTTCATTAAAATCGATTGAACCGTCTAAGAGAGATTGCGGAAACAAAATTTTGACTTACGACCGAGCCAGCGAGCAAGCGAGCTGACGACGCACACACATACTCCCACATAAACTAAGTTCAGATTCGTCTGATCTACAGGCTATATGAAGGATTTCTATATACAATTTTTTTTGTTTTGCTAATGTTACAGACACCGTACGCGCACGCTATTCCACTTTTTCCTTGCAGTCAAAGTGGTAATGAGTAAATTCCACTATTCGTAATGCACTTTCAAATGTTTATTTTAACCTTTTTTCTGTTCGAAAAACACTAGAAATTAATATAAACACACGCACGTTCGCCATTTTGATTCGACTGGCTTCGACAACGAACTAAAAAAACAATTGAACATTATCTGATAAATAATAATGACGATGTTATTTTGTCGGTTTATTTTAATTTAATTATCACCTTTATTTTTTGTAAGTAAACTAAACAATATTATTACATAATATAATTTAATATTGTACATACGTATTTTTCATTAAACTTAGCCTAGCCTAGCTTGGTTAGTGGCTCTCAAAATGTTTTACCATTTGTATATTAATAATATAAAACAGTATACAATAAAAAAATACATAATACTTATTGATATTATATTTTAACAAGATTAGAAGTATATGGGTAAACCCATATGTATATAGACCACTTTGACATTACTCGAAAAGTAGGCGAACCACACTGTATTTTAATAATATTATCATTTATGTGGGCACTAGGAGATACTTTTCTAAGAAAATTTGATTAAAATCAAATAAATAATGTAGCCATAATAATTTTTAAAAAAATTTTGGGATTTTTTTCTCGATAAGTTGGCAACACTGTTTTTTGATAAAATTGCATAATTTATTTAGGCACTAGGAAAAACTTTTATGAAAATTTGATTAAAATCGGTTAAATAAAGTAGTCATAATGAATTTTTAAAAATTTTACTTATTTTTTTTCTCGGCAAGTTGACATCACTGTATTTTGTTAAAATTACATAAATTATATAAATACTAGGAAAATCTTTTGTGAAAATTTGAGTAAAATCGGTTAAATAACATGGCCATAATAAATTTTTAAAAATTTTAGTAATTTTTTTCTCGGAAAGTTGGCAACACTGAATATTAATAAAATTATATAGTTAATGGGAGCATTAAGGATATCTTTTCTGAAAATTTGATCAAAATCGGATAAGTAATGTAGCCAATATGAGTTTTTAAAAATTTTAGTAATTTTTATCTCGGAAAGTTGGCATTACTGGAAAAAACCAAAACCACATAACCCTATCTTGGGCACTAGACATATTTATCCTGAAAATTTTATTAAAATCGGTTAAACCCTGTCTAGGAGGAGTTGCGGTCACAAAATTTTGACTTACGACCGAGCGAGCGAGCGAGCTGACTCCGCACATCCATACACCCACTTATAAACTAAGTTCAGATTCGTCTGATCTAGAAGATATATAAAAGATTTCTATATATTTTTTTCCTTGCAGTCAAAGTGGTACAAACACAATATAATTACATTAAATATGGAAAATACAAAAAAAAATTCCCATTTTTTTTCGCGAGATAAAAATCAGTAAAAGTGTGGAACCCAAAGACTCCCTAACCTCCCCCCCCCCCCTTACGTACTTAGATACGGGTCATGTGGTTTTATTTTTTTCCAGTGATGCCAACTTTCCGAGAAAAAAATTACTAAAGTTTTTAAAAATTCATTGTGGTTACATTTCTTATCCGATTTTGATCAGGTTTTCAGAAAAAAATTCCTTAATGCTCCCATTAAATATCTACATACATACACAATCACGCCATGTACCCAAGAGGGTGTGGCACAAACTCTTTTCATCATCCCAAAATCAGTCGCCTCCAAACATATTCTTATCTAGCACAAACAACTTTTGCTTTATCCACATTTATAATTCTACTTTCATACATGCTTTCTTCTATTCCTACTACTTGGAAACTGTTGCTCACGCACAAGCCACTCTCTCAATCATACCCCACTCCAACTACTCATCGGACGGCTACTTGCAAACGTATACCATCAAAATCATTCAAATATTAATTAAACAATATTATTGATATCCAGTGTTGCCAACTTTCCGAGAAAAAAATTACTAAAATTTAAAAAAATTTATTATGGCTATGATATTTAACCGATTTTATTGAAATTTTTACAATAGATTTTCCTAGCATTCATATAATTTATGTAATTTTAACAAAATACAGTGTTGCCAACTTTTCGAGTAAAAAATTTCTAAAATTTTCAAAAATTATTATGACCATTTCATTTAACAAATTTTAATCAAATTTTTATAAAAGAATTTCCTAGTGCCTAAATAAATTATGCAATTTTATTAAAATACAATGTTGCCAACTTATCAAGAGAAAAAAAAACACAAAAGTTTTAAAAAATTAATTGTCGCTACATTATTTAATCGATTTTGATAAAATTTTCCGAAAATTTTTTCCTAGTGCCCACATAAATTATATTTTTAATAAATAATATTCTCGCAAAGCGAGAATGGAGCTAGTCGAATGTGGTTTGATTTTATAAGCTAGTTTTTCGACTAGCCAAAATACAAGATTAGAAGTATGTGGGTAAACCCATATATAGACCACTTTGACATTATCACATAAATGATAAGATAGAGGGATAAAAAATTTTTTTATCGAAAGTTGGCAACATTGTATTTTGCTAATATATAATATTATAGGCGCTAAGGGTATCTTCTGTAAAAATTTCATTAAAATCGGATAAATAATGCGGGCATAACAAATTTTTAGAAAATTATTAATTTTTTTTTCGGAAACTTGGCAACATCGTATTTTAATAAAATTATAATTTATGTGGGCACTAGAAGAAACTTTTCTAAAAATTTGATTAAAATCGGATAAATAATGTAGACACAATAAATTTTTAATATTTTAGTAATTTTTTTCTCAATAAGTTGGCAACACTGTATTTTGTTAAAATTGCATAATTTATGCGGGCACCAGGAGAATCTTTAGTGAAAATTTAATTAAAATTGGTTAAATAACGTGGTCATAATAAATTTTTAAAAATTTTAGTAATTTTTTTCTCAGAAAGTTGGCAGCACTGTACTTTGTTGAAATTATCTAATTTATATGAATACCAGAAGAATCTTTTGTGAAAATTTGAACAAAATCGGTTAAACAACATGGTCGTAATAAATTTTTAAAAATTTTAGTAATTTTTTTCTCGGAAAGTTGGCAACACTGCGGTCTGAAAATTGTACATAATTTTTTATTTGGTATGAACTATCTAATTGCCAAGTTTCAGCTTTCTACGAGCTCTCCTTTATACTTATAATTAACACTCGTATTAAAAATTTTAGTAATTTTTTTCTCGGAAAGTTGGCAACACTGCGGTCTGAAAATTGAACTTAATTTTTTATTTGGTATGAACTATCTAATTGCCAAGTTTCAGCTTTCTACGAGCTTTGCTTCATACTTATAATTAACACTGGTATTTATCTTATTTTTTGGACACGGCCGGCCAGCCAGCCAGCCAGCCAGCCAGCCAGCCAGCCAGCCAGCCAGCCAGCCGTATTGGCGATTTTATAAGCTAGTCTTTTCGACTAGCTAATAAATAAATAGATAATTATACGGTTTTAAGAATGTTATTGCTATAACGCCCTCAAAACACTACTGGTGACCGTACTTCGACGATAGCCTGAGTAGGGACTTGAGATTGTTTAAAAAACTTTTTAATTTAAAATTTTTTTCTCGGAAAGTTGGCAACACTGCGGTCTGAAAATTGAACTTAATTTTTTATTTGGTATGAACTATCTAATTGCCAAGTTTCAGCTTTCTACGAGCTTTCCTTCATACTTATAATTAACACTGGTATTTATCGTATTTTTTGGACACGGCCGGCCAGCCGGCCAGCCAGCCAGCCAGCCAGCCGTATTGACGATTTTATAAGCTAGTCTTTTCGACTAGCTAGTCAAAGTGGTCTATATATGGGTTTATCCATATACTTCTAATCTTGTTATTGTAGATACGGATTCTCCAGAAAAAATACATTAACTTTATCTATGCTTAACTCCCCTTTCTTTATGAGTGGGGGACAACTTGAAAATCTTAAATGGAAATCACCATTTTTTTTTTATTGCAGATTAAGATTCTACGTCAAAAACTATAAAGGCTTTAATCGAAACTTTTTCTTAGAATTTAGTAAATGACACTACTTGAATATTTAAATCGGCGATTAAATAATTAAATGACATTACAGTAAATAACAGACCATAGAAACAAGTTACTAGGTAACAAATAACTGACTAAAATTTTATAGATTTTTAACTAATAGACGCCAAACATTTACCGCCCACAATTCACCGCGGAAAGTTTACCGCCCACAATACACCGCACACACAATTCACCGCGGAGAAGATTATTCGTCATTTTTTGAAAGTAAAAGTTCTGTACTGTAATAAAATAATTTTTTGAAAATATTTATTAAATGAAATAAAAGTTTTGCAGTCGGATATAATAATTAATTACAATTAATAGAAAATAAAATTATTTAATTAGAAATATTATTAATTTTTTGAAAGGTATCTAGGTATATTAAATTAAATAAAACTAAATTAACTTAACTAACCTAACCTGACCTAAACCTAATATAATATAATAACGGTGAACTTTTCGCGGTGATTTGTGTACGCGGTGAATTGTAGGCGGTAAACTTTGCACGGTGAATTGTGGGCGGTGAATGTTGTCTGTTTCCTTATAAATTTCAATTGCTTCGTCTTATCAATCTGCTGTTAATATTGATAGGTCTTGCAATTATTACAATATCTTCAAATTTCACATCATGAAGATATTCTAACGACGCAGATTTATCTGAATTAATTAGACGTATATATTAATGTGAAAAAATTGCATTATGTCAAAGACAATCTTAATCAATACGGAGACATCTTATCAAAATAGCCTTTTATTTTAAATTTTATAATAAGAAAATAAGTCTTTGATTTTTATAATTAATTTTTATTTCATGATTTGATTGATTCTTAAACAAATATTTATAATCTTTAATGCAGTAATAATTTATTATAGTTTACTATAATTAACTTCAAAAATATATGTATTTGAAATTATATTATTTGTATATAAACTTAAGTTACGAATATGAAAAATAAAATATCATAATTCAATTATATTTTTTTATGTCATTTATTAATAGTATATATAAAAAAATAAAGTATTTTAAAGTTAAGTGCATAGTTACATAACAATGCACTTAACTTTAAAATGCTTCGAGCCAAATTTTCACATCCTATCAAATCATCTTTCAAAGCTCTTTTCTTATATCTTTATCGATTATCTGACAATATATGCATAACGTTGAAGTTGTAATCTTAAGATTTTAAGACGCCAGCTTTTTAGATATTACTAAAATTATAATATTGTGTTATATTTTTACTACTTTGACTGCAAAGAAAAAGTGGTATAGTGTTTGGTACGGTGTCTGTACGGTGTCAAAAAAAAATAAAAAATCTGAAAAAATTCAGTAAAATAGAGAAAAAAATTAGCTACATAATAACTAAGTAACTTTTTCTCTAACTCGTTCTGATTTGGCTGTAAAAATTATTGAAAATAAAAAAAATAAAATGCAAAAAATATTAATTTTCAATAATTTTTCCAGCCAAACCAAAATGAGTTAGAAAAAAAGTTACTTAGATATTATGTAGATATTTTTTTCTCTATTTTACTAAATTTTTTTAGATTTTTTTAGCAAATTTTGAAAAAATCCCAAGGGTGCAGCTTATGTTTAACTTTAAATATCTCGAAAAACAGTGACTTTATCGTTACAAAGGAAGAGTATGTTTTTTACACAGCTGGTATTGGAGAATCGAAAAATTGTGCTAAAATGACAATTTCGCCAGTGGCGTAGAATTTAGGAAGGATCAACCTCTCACTTGCCCCTGTTGTACGCCACTGGTAGTAGCCAGAAACTTTTATTTAACATAATTTAGTATGGTGTACGGTACCTACATTTCCTGCCAAGTATGATAAGGATACGTCAAATAGTTTTAAAGTACTGGGCAAAAATCGTTTTTAAATTTTTAAATAAGACACCCTGTAGCTCAGTAAGGAGCCACATTTTATCTCAGTGATTTGCATTAAATCTTCATATTCTGAGCCCAGGATACTCCAGTTAAAATTAGGAATAGTTATTCTGTTACACCCTGTATATGTAAATATTAAAGTGATAATTCTAAAAAGTATCCTTTTGATAAACTGTGTATATTTAAGAAAGTGGCTATTTATACATACGGTATGTATACGCAATTTACTATTTATACATACAGTATGTATACGCAATTGGCTATTTAAGGTAGGTTAGGTTAGGTTAGTAGGTTGGTTTATGTTTTGTTTTTTTTTAGTATGTATAAATAACCAATTGCGTATACATACCGTATGTATAAATAGCCTCATCCTATATTTAATGGGATCTCATTTAAAAATTTTGCTGGAATTCAAAGTTTCTAGTTACGCAATAGACAAGAAAAAAATGCGATACTCCTCACGCCATGTACCCAAATTAGTGTGTGGCATAAACTCTTTTCATCATCCCGAAATTAGTCGCCTCCAAACATTCCTATCCAAACAAGTAACTTTCGCTTCATCCACATTCATAATTCTTCTCTCATACATACTCTTTTATTCCTACTACTTGGAAACTTTTGCTCACGCAAAACAGTCTCAATCATATCACTCCAACTACTCATCGGACGTCCATCTGCAAACGTATACTATCAAAATCATTCAAATAAATCTTTTTAACCAGACGTTCATTAGACGCATTCGCTCAACATGTCCGAACCATCTTAACTGACTAACACCAACTTTTGCTACAATATTTCTTTCAATTTCAAACAAAATATAATGCACACAAAAAAATATTATTATTTGTATTAATTACTTTTCACTATAAAACGGATATTTTCCTCTTTGGGGGCTGTGCATTTGCGCCCGTTTTATACTTATCATTTGCGCCGATGAGATAAGCGCCTATATTGAATAATAACATAACTAAACAACCTAAACCTAACCTAACCTACCCTAAGCCAACAGTGGCGCAGATGATAAAGTTTCGTGACGTTTATAGTGGAATGTATCAAATTAATAGTGCAAATTATTCAAATTAAAGTTTAGGTTGTACAAAGTGAAAAGTATCTAATTTATAGTGGAAAGTATCCAAAATATAGTTCCATGTACCAAGTGCATTCAATTTAAATTGAATTGCATTTATATATTTACCTAACGAAAATTATATTAAAAGAAGATAATTATTTGACTATTATTAACACTGTAGCAAAAATTGGTGTTAGTCAGTTAAGATGGTTCGGCCATGTTGAGCGAATGTGTAATGAACGTTTGGTTAAAAAGATGCATTTGAATAATTTTGATGGTATTCGTTTGCGTGGACGTCCGATGAGTAGTTGGAGTGGTAGATGATTGAGAGTGTTTTGCGTAAGCGAAAGTTTCCAAGTAGTACGAATAAAAGAGCTTGTATGAGAGGAATTATGAATGTGGATAAAAGTGCGAAAGTTGCTTGTGCTGAATAGGAATGTTTGGAGGCGACTAATTTCGGAATGATGAAAAAAGTTTGTGCCACACCCTGTTTTGGGTACATGGCGTAATTGTGTATGTATGTATGTTATTATTTACAATATTTTATATAAAATCGCTCAAAATTTATTTTTATATACATGAAATTTTTAATAATAAATAAGAAACTGATACAAGACAATAAAATTTTGATTTTCTCATGAATTTTGTCAGGAATTTATAAAGAAAATCATTATCTATAAATATAACACTGTGTTATTGTTACATATTTCAGTTCTACTGAATATAACTGAAAACCAATTTTACACAGTTATTTTTAGATAGATTGAATTCATATGATATGGGAAGCTTTATCAATTGTCTATTATTTGTTTTAAATCAAATTCGAATTTTAAAATTAATTATCTTCTAAATTCAATACCTTTGCTTTGTTTTTTATTTAAAAATCTTTTTTTTTTTTATTATTGAAAAAACAAGATTAGAAGTATATGGGTAAACCCATATAGAGACCACTTTGACATTTCTCGGAAAGTTGGCAACACTGTATTTTAATAATATTATAATTTATGTGGGCACTAGGAGAAACTTTCCTGGAAAATTTGATCAAAATCGAATAAATAATGTAGCCACAATAGATTTTTTTTTAATTTTGTAATTTTTATGAAAATTTGATTAAAATCAGTTAAATAAAATGGTCATAATAAATTTTTAAAAATTTTAGTAATTTTTTTCTCGGAAAGTTGGCTACATTGTACTTTGTTGAAATTATCTAATTTATATGAATACCAGGAAAATCTTTTGTGAAAATTTGAACAAAATCGGTTAAATAACATGGCCGTAATAAATTTTTAAAAATTTTAGTAATTTTTTTTTTTGGAAAGTTGGCAACACTGTATTTTATTAAAATTACGAAATTTATGTGGGCACTAAGGGAATCTTTCCTAAAAATTTGATCAAAATCGGATAAATAATGTAGCCGCAATGAATTTATCGTATTTTCTGTACACGGCCGGCCGGCCAGCTAGCCAGCAGCCAGCCGGCCAGCCAGCCGTACTGACGATTTTATAAGCTAGTTTTCTCGACTAGCTAATAAGTAGGTACAATTTTTATAATGTAATAAAATATTGTAAAATAATTTTTCGTCGTTTAATCGCCCGTTTGAGTCTCCCGAGTTAAATGTTTGGGTGTCTGAGATTTTATTATTTCTTTACTATAATATCTTAATTTACATAGAATTTGTTTATATATATATATACATACATAGACAATCACGCCATGTACCCCGAAATAAGGGTGTGGCACAAACTCTTTCCACTCATCCCGAGAAATCAGTCGCCTCCAAACATATTCCTATCCAAGCAAACAAGCAACTTTCGCAATTTCATCCACATCCACATAATTCCACCTCTCACAGCATGCTCACTTCTATTCCTACTACTTGGAAACTTTCGCTGCACGCAAGCCACTCTCTCAATCCATACCACCCCACTCCAACTACTCATCGGACGTCCACCTGCAAACGTATACCATATTAAAATCAATCAAATAAATTTTTTTAACAGTAAACGTTTATTCGACGTATTTTCGCTCAACATGTCCCATGAACCATCTTAACTGACTAACACCAACTTTTGCTACAATATTTTCTTCGCAATTTCATATAAATTACGATTCAAATTTTTAACTGCATCAAACGGGTGAATTCAGTTAATTTAGATTTGAGCGTATAATTTATCTTTTTTTAGCTCGCAATCATACTGCAAGGAAAAAGTGGTATAGCGTTTGGTACGGTGTCTGTAACATTAGCAACAAAAAAACTGTGTATAGAAATCCTTCATATAGCCTCAAGATCAGACGAATCTGAACTTAGTTTATAAGTGGGTGTATGGATGTGCGTCCTCAGCTCGCTCGCTCGGTCCTAAGTCAAAATTTTGTGATCGCAACTCCTCCTAGACGGGGTTCAACCGATTTTAATGAAATTTTCAGGATAAATTTGTCTAGTGCCCAAGATAGGGTCATGTAGTTTTGGTTATTCCAGTAATGCCAACTTTCCGAAATTACTAAAGATTTTAAAAATTCATTGCGGCTACATTATTTGTCCGATTTTGATCAAATTCTTAGAAAAGATATCCCTAATGCTTCCATTAGTTATATAATTTTATAAATATTTAGTGTTGCCAACTTTCCGAGAAAGAAATTACTAAAATTATTAATAATATATTATGGCTATGTTATTTAACCGATTTTACTCAAATTTTCACAAAAGATTCTCCTAATAATCTTATAATTTATGTAATTTTAACAAAATACAGTGTTGCCAACTTTCCGAGAAAAAAAAATTTACTAAAATTTTTAAAAATTTATTATGATCACTTTATTTAACCGATTTTAATCAAACTATCAAACTTTCATAAAAGATTCTCCTAATGCTTAAATAAATTATGCAATTGTAACAAAATACAGTGTTGCCAACTTATCGAGAAAAAAATCACAAATTTTTTTAAAAATTTATTGTGGCTACATTATTTATTCGATTTTGATTAAATTTTCAGAAAAGTATCTCCTCGTGCCCACATAACTTATAATATTATTAAAATACAGTGTTGCCAACTTTCCGAGAAATGTCAAATATATGGGTTTACCCATATACTTCTAATTTTCTTACTTTTAAGTACTAGTACAAAAGTTTTATGTACAGAATCTAGTTTCATAATGAGAATGTAAAACTTTTTAACAAATATATTTATTTCTTGATATTATTTTGAAATGTAAAATGAAATTATAATTTAAATAAAATTTTTAACTAAGTTTTAGTATCTAAATGAATATAATTAAAAATATAATTTTTATTTAAAATTAACTTAAACTGTTACATTAATTCTAATATAACAAAAAAATGGTGTATTCTCACCTCATATGAAAAAGTGCTTTTTCAAAAAAGTGAAATATAGTAGCAATTTTAGAAGCGATCTAATTCTCACCTCCATTTTTTACTGAAAAATTCACTTTTTCGTATTCAGATAAAAGTGAATTTAAAAAGTGGGTATACCACTTTTTATTTTGCTACTAAAAAATAAAACAATTGAATCAGTGTTATTGTCAAAAATTAAAATGTTTAATAACCTCGGTATTCTCGAATTAAATGAAATTAATGATATTAATTATGTTTTAAAAATAGAAAAAAGAACAAGAAAGCAAATTCAGGTTCGGTGTGATCCATTTGAAATATACAATAAGGAAGAATTTAGGAGAAGATATAGGTTATCGAAGGAAGCTACAAAATATGTAATTAGCTTGATAGAAAATCAATTAAAACCATCTAAGTATTGTCGTACAGATGCAATTTCACCTGCTTTACAAGTATTGGTAACACTTCGATATTATGCAAAAGGAAGTTATCAATCTGAAATAGGTTGTTCATTTTGGGTATTTAAAACACAACATGTAAATATGAGAATCATATTACATTATATATATATACAATAAATTTGTATTATTATTTTATAAAAACTGCTTTCATTTATACTTATAATCTGAAACATAACCTCACATAACCATATTATGACATTATGACAGACCACTGTCACATGCATACTTTAAACAAGCAAACGGCGATGTGTACTGTGTACATACTAAAAGAAAAATTTGCGCGGGTTATTCAATTTAATTTTTGTTTCAAAATATTTAACATTAATTTGTAGGTGATTTGCATGGAATTTCACAAGCTACTGTATCAAAAATTGTCGCAAAAGTGTCGCGTGTCATTGGGTCCTTGCGATCAATATTTATTAAATATCCTGAAAATTTAGATCGGACTAAAATGGATTTTTACAATATACGGCAATTTCCAAAGGTTGTGGGTGCAATTGATTGTACCCATATTCGAATTAAAAACCCAAATAAAAATGAATCATTGTTATACTGCAACAGAAAAGGATATTATTCATTGAATATTCAAGTGGTCTGTGACGCCAAATGTAATATACTAGATATTGTGGCAAGATGGCGCGGAAGTATACATGATTCGCGAATATTTTCAGAAAGTACTTTGAAACAAAAATTTGAGGTTTATTAATTTATTTTTATAATATTACTAGGAAATGCTTATTGATATTGCACTATAAATATATAACAAATCAAATTTATTGCCGTTAGAATAAAGAAATAAACGGAATTCTTTTGGGAGACGGTGGCCATCCTTGTACTCCTTACCTGCTTACTCCTTTATTAAATCTACAAAGTGATGCAGAAGAACGATATAATAGGTCTCATATATCTACTTAAAATAAAAAAAAAAAAATTAATTAATTGCCTTTCATTGCCTTTCATTCCCTTAATTGAAAGATGTTTTGGGCAATTTAAGGGAATGTTCCGAGCTTTCTCTTTCAACTGTCAAGGCAGCAATCGTTGCAATGGCAATTTTATATAACATTAAAAAAAATATAATGATAAAGATGATTATGGTAAATTTTGCTTAAAATATTCAATAAAATTTTAAAAATAAAATAAAAATATATCTTTAGATTCAGAATCAGATGAAGAAATTGAAGAGGCCGACGACACTTTACCATCATCAGCTAACCCTGTAAATCAGCAAAGAGGACACTTATTTAGAAAGCAATTCATCCGCGAACATTTTCATAATAATTAATAGTTTTTGTTACATTAATTAATTTTAGTTAATATTAATAAAACGATTTACTAATAGAAATTTTTTATTTAACCTATCAATTTTTAATTAATAACAAGTATTTAAAATATCTAATGTTAATTATTAAAATAACTTAAAACCTAATATAATTGTAGTAAAATATATAAGAACTAAACTGAATGCAATTGTAACTAAAACTAATGAAACAAAACTTAGGAAACAAAAGTTGTAAACATAAGTTGCTAATCCATTTTAATTATTTCGATAACTATTTTTTTTTCATATATATATAATTAAAATTTATCTTTTAGAATTTTCTAAATTGTCAATTTCAAGAAGAACTTTTTTGAGCAGAGCTTCTTGAACTGCAATTTCCAGTTCAACTTTTCTTTTCTGCATATTTAACAATTCAACATTTAAATTATGTATTTCTGTTTCTCTCTTATTTCTTTTAGTTAATACATTTTTTGCTTCGTCGTACACATCCTCCGCCGGTCTTTTTTTTTATTTTTTGAATTGGGATTTGATACTTGTTCTTGTTCTGAAATAGGTTCTTGTTCTAAAATGGGTTCTGGTTCGGAAACAGGTTCTGGTTGTTCGGGTTCTTGTTCTGGTTGTGTTGCTGCTATTGGATAAGGATCGACAGGTGGTGTTGTGACATAATTTATAACACTGAAAAAGTTTTAATTTTAGTTAGTTTTATTTATTCATATAATACAATAAAGTTCCTTCTAATCTACTTTAATTTTGTTTCATGAAATCTTGTTTTGCTTCATCTTGCAACTAAATGAAAAATTTCATGAATATGAAAGATATCCTGAAAATAACAAAGAATGCAACATAATTAAATTATATTAACATTTATCATGTTGCTCTTGTATTGAGTCTGTAAAAATTAAAAATTAAATCTATACAATTATAACGACTGATATAACCTATATTCAATGTTTAAGCAATTACTAATTGGAATTAATATTGCGCAAATATATTTGAAAAATTGAATAAGAATTTTAAAGTATTAATTTATAGTTTACATTATTTATTCGAGTTTAGTAAAATAATAAATAATACATAATAATAAATTTTATATTACCCAGTTACCGGATCCACATAACCTTCTTCTATATGTATTGCATCTGAATCAAAATTATTAACTTCTCTGAAATCATCAGGACACATACTGGCAATTTCGAAATCAATTTCAGACGGATCAATAATGGATGATGGTCCACCTCCTGTGGCACTCATTTATTTTTTATGTTTTGAAATCATGGTTTTAGAATGACATTTCATTCGAAACCAGCATTCTTTTAACCGTTTTGCTGTTCTGCAATAACCCCGACTTTGAAAAACTTTTTCTAATTCATTCCACTTTTGCTTTCGAAGTTTGGAAATTCTGGCATCATTACTTTTGTTTTCAAAAATATTTACATTGGATTTTATATAGTCCATTAAGATTCTTTTTTCTTCTATAGAAAAATTGCTTTTTGACATCTATAAATAAACATTATTGTAATATATTTTAAAACATTTTAAATTATATACTTACTTTTGCTAAACGAAATATATAACTTCACTTAAACGTCAAAAATTATGCACGTCACGAATCTCACGAATAATAAAATGGCCCAGAAATGTATTTGATAGCTATGACTGACAGCTAAAATTATCAATTTGCAACGTTGCCACATGCATTAAATACAAAAAATTACTTTTTAAAAAATTAATAAAAAAGTGAGGTGAGAATTAGAAGCAATGAAAAAGTACTTTTTAGTAAAAAATTACTTTTATAAAAATTGACAATAAAAGTGCTTTTTCCTATGAGGTGGGAATACGGGCCTATGTATCTATGTGATAAATACATACATACATACACAATCACGCCATGTACTCAACAGGGTGTGGCACAAACTCTTTTTGTCATCTCGAAATCAGTTACATCTAAACATTTCTATCCAGCACAAGCAACTTTTGCAATTTCATCCACATTCCACAATTCCTTCTTTCATACATGCTCTTTTATTCCTACTACTTGGAAACTTTCGCTCACGCAAGCCACCCTCTCAATCATCTACCACCACTCCAACTACTCATCGGACGTCCACCTGCAAACGTATACCATATCAAAAATCATTCAAATGCATTTTTTGAACATCAAACGTTCATTAGACGCATTCGCTCAACATGCGTCCAAACTATCTTAACTGACTAACACCAACTTTTGCTACAACATTTTTTGCGAATTTCACACTCATCCATCACACTAATCGTATTTCGTACCCGATCTCTCCTATTTACACCACATGCCTCCCACGTAAAAATCTCATTTCGCACAGCAGTCATTTTCCGTTTATGTTTTTGTGCAACCAAACCCAACATTCACTACCATACATCAACGTAGGCACTGTATATACTTAAACGGGCTTCTTTGGAAACATTTACATCTCCTAGCAAAAGCATTCCCAAAGCACCCAAAGCACCGTACAACAGCAGCATTTACTCTCCTTTCAATTTCACATACACAATGCACGCCATATATAGGGGGTGTGGCACAAACTCTCCTTTTAAACATCTTCCTCTCTATCTAAACCAGGCAACTTTAGCTTCATCCACATTCATAATACTTCTTTCATAGCAGTTACTTTGCTCAGACAAACCACTCTATTTCTCTCTCTCTCTCTGACAATCCATGCACTTACCACTCCAACTACTCATCAAACGTCTTTTAAACCAAACGTTTATTAGACAGACATTTATTCTGTCATTCTTAACTGACTAACAACCGAATTTTGCTACAACATTTTTTTTTTATTTCAATTTTACACTCAACATACATTTCCCCCACCCCTAGGTAAAAATCGCATTTCCACAATAGACATTTTTCTTTTATGCTTTTGCAGTCAAACCCAAAACATAATAAACTACTCAAATACACATCTATTTGCTCTGAACATTGCACTGATATCGAACAGATATCATTACACATTCAATCGTAGATTTACAAATTTTTCTTTTATGTTTTTGCAGCCAAACCCAAAACATAATAAACTACTCAAATACACATCTATCTGCTGTGAACGTGCACTGATATCATTACATATTTATTTGTAGATTTACAAATTTTTCTTTTATGCTTTTGTAATTTATGTAATTTTACATATAATTTACGTAATTTTACATGTAATTTACGTAATTTTACAACTAATTTATTTAATTTTACATGTAATTTATGTAATTTTATATATAGTTTAAGAAATTTTACATGTAATTTACGTAATTTTACAAATAAAATTAATAAAATTACATAAATAACTTGTAAAATTACGTAAACTACATGTAAAATTACATAGATTACTTATAAAATTACGTAAATTATATATAAATTTACAAACATTACTTGTAAAATTACAAAAACTACATGTAAAATTACAAAAACTACATGTAAAATTACGTAAATTACATGTAAAATTGCTTGAATTTCTTGTAAAATTACGTAAATTACATGTAAAATTACATAGATTACTTGTAAAGTTACGTAACTTACATGTAAAATTACAGTATATACTGTAAAAAATATATCCTAAATTAATGTAAATTTACATACCTAGGTATTAACAGTAAAAATAATAACATTTATATGATTTTAATCGCGATTTTAACGATTGTAAATCTTTTACCATGAGTTTTCGGTTGATTTTCCAGATTTCATATCGAAATTTTGTAAAATTGTAGGGCAAATTTTACTGGAGATTTTTAATTAATTATAGGATCTCGTATACAAATTATTTAATGTGTTGTAATGTGTTGTAATTCTTCTTCAAAATATATTCAAAAGTAAAATATACCTACACTAAATATTTATGAACTGTTAATGACTGCAAGGAAAAAGTGGTATAGCGTTCGGTACGGTGTCTGTAACATTAGCAAAAAAAACTAAAAAATTGCATAGAAATCCCTAATACAGCCCCTAGATTAGACGAATCTGAACTTAGTTTATAAGTGGGTGTATGGATGTGCGGAGTCAGTTAAAATTTTGTGATCGCAACTACAACTAGACGGGGTTCAACCGATTTTAATAAAATTTTAAGGATAAATTTGTCTAGTACCCAAGATAGGGTCACGTGGTTTTAGTTTTTTCCAGTGATGCCAACTTTCCGAGAAAAAAATTACTAAAGTTTTTAAAAATTCATTGTGGCTACAATATTTATCAGATTTTGATCAAATTTTCAAAAAAGTTTTCCCTACTGCTTCCATTAATTATACAATTTTATTAATATCCAATGTTGCCAACTTTCCGAGAAAAAATTACTGAATTTTTTGAAAATTTATTATGACCACTTTTTAACCGATTATAATCAAATTTTTATAAAAGATTCTCTTAGTGCCTAAATAAATTATGCAATTTTTATAAAATATAGTGTTGCCAACTTATCGAGAGAAAAAAATTACAAATTTTTTTCAAAATTTATTATGGCTACATTATTTATTCGATTTTGCTGAAATTTTCACATAAATTTCAGCACATAAATTATACTTTTATTAAAGATATTGTGTTGCCAACTTTTCGAGAAAGTGGTCTATATATGGGTTTACCCATATACTTTTAATTTGTTTTACATGCTACATATAAATTACATAATATTTCTGTAATTTTCAAAATTTTTGTGAAATTTACAAAAAATAATTTTATATGTAATTGTACATTATTATAATTTTATATGTAATTTTACAAAATTATATATGTAATTTTACAATTGTTAATTATATTTATGTGGTTCTGCGTAATATGATTTTACAAATATTTATACAAATATATAATGCAAATTTAATAAAATATTAATTATTATTAAAGTATTTAAATTTTATCACGCCATGTACCCAAATCAGAGTGTGGCACAAACTCTTTTCATCATCACGAATTATCAGTCGCCTCCAAACATATTCCTATCCAGCACAAGCAACTTTTGCAATTTCATCCACATTCATAATTCTTTCTCTCATCGCATGCTCACTTCTATTCCTACTACTTGCAAACTTTCGCTGTACGCAAGCCACTCTCTCAATCCACACACCACTCCAACTACTCATCGGACTAATCCACTGGGCAAACGTATACCATCAACAATCATTCAAATAAATCTTTTTAACTGCAAACGTTCATTAGACATTCGCTCAACCTGTCCGAACTATCTTAACTGACTAACACCAACTTTTGCTACAACATTTTTTTCAATTTCACACTCATTATATTAATATTTATTAATAATGGACGTACCTATTCAACGTACGTCTTGCATCAGGCTAAAAATGATACAAATGACATTTATAGTAAATAAACAAAAACATAGAAACAAGTTACTAGACGTAACAAAATACAAGTACAAATTTTATAAATTTTTAATTAATGGAAAACAAATTTTATTTAAATTAGTGCCTTCACAGTGATATTTCTACTACTATTAATACAAGATTAGAATTATATGGGTAAACCCATATATAGACCACTTTGACATTTCTCGGAAAGTTGGTAACACAATATTTTAGCTAGTCGAAAAGACTAGCTTATAAAATCGTCAATACGGCTGGCTGGCTGGCTGGCCGTGTCCAAAAAATACGATAAATACAAGTGTTAATTATAAGTATGAAGGAAAGCTCCTAGAAAGCTGAAACTTGGCAATTAGATAGTTCATACCAAATAAAAAATTAAGTTCAATTTTCAGACCGCAGTGTTGCCAACTTTCCGAGAAAAAAATTACTAAAATTTTTAAAAATTTATTACGACCATGTTGTTTAACCGATTTTGTTCAAATTTTCACAAAAGATTCTTCTGGTATTCATATAAATTAGATAATTTCAACAAAGTACAGTGCTGCCAACTTTCTGAGAAAAAAATTACTAAAATTTTTAAAAATTTATTATGACCACGTTATTTAACCAATTTTAATTAAATTTTCACTAAAGATTCTCCTGGTGCCCGCATAAATTATGCAATTTTAACAAAATACAGTGTTGCCAACTTATTGAGAAAAAAATTACTAAAATATTAAAAATTTATTGTGTCTACATTATTTATCCGATTTTAATCAAATTTTTAGAAAAGTTTCTTCTAGTGCCCACATAAATTATAATTTTATTAAAATATGATGTTGCCAAGTTTCCGAAAAAAAAATTAATAATTTTCTAAAAATTTGTTATGCCCGCATTATTTATCCGATTTTAATGAAATTTTTACAGAAGATACCCTTAGCGCCTATAATATTATATATTAGCAAAATACAATGTTGCCAACTTTCGATAAAAAAAAATTTTATCCCCCTATCTTATCATTTATGTGATAATGTCAAAGTGGTTTATATATGGGTTTACCCACATACTTCTAATCTTGTATTTTGGCTAGTCGAAAAACTAGCTTATAAAATCAAACCACATTCGACTAGCTCCATTCTCGCTTTGCGAGAATATTATTATAAGCTAGTCTTTTCGACTAGCTAATAAAGAAAATTATTTTTATAAAAATCAAAGTAAAATAACATATTTCATATTTCACATACGTATGTTTTTCCTAGTTCAGGTTTTTTTTTTGGGGGGGGGGGAGGGGGGTTTCAACCCCTCCACCCCCTAACACCCCCTGGCTAGGCCATTGTAATAGGTGTGCCCTTCTAGTTAGCATACCTGCCGTTTAATAACTTAGACACTTTCATGTTGTTCAAATTGTACAATTATTTTCTAACTTTGTTAATTAGCAACTGTTTGTTGCAACAAGTTCAAAGTTTGTTTTTTTACAAACTGGAAAGCATCGGAATTATCGCAAAACAAACTAAAATTTATACAAAACATTGTTAATGTATCACTGTTATATCATAAATCTAATTATTTAGCTATATGTTAGAAAAATTTGTAAACAAAAAAAAAATGTTGTTATGCAGCGATGAATAATACAATAATACTCAAAAATATTGAGATTTTATATTTTTCCCAAAATTGAATAAAACACTATACAAATTTCAATTAATTAAAAAACCAGTAGCTATGACCCATATTCTCACCTCAATTTCTAAAACTGATTTTTGTCAAAATTACTTTTGACGTTTTAAAATTATTGAATAAGCAATTTTATTTACTAGAGTTTCAACTAAATTAATCATTTAACGTGAAAACTAAATTAAATATCAAAAATTTCCTCTAAAACAATTTTTTGCATATTTTCTAATATATTATAAAATACGCATTTAAAAACATATTGTTTACCTATTATTTTGATTTCCTGATAGAAAAATAAAAATGTTCAAATTGTTCAAATAAATAGAAATCGACAAACAGTAGCATGTGCTGTGCATTCGGTGATAAACAACAAATGATATAAATACCTACACCGTTAACCTACATATATATATATTATTAAAAAGATTTATTTTAATTCTTATAACAGTGAAAAATATCGTTCACAATTAATTATATTTTTTCTAATGATGATATACGTAGAATACACCAAAATGTCGATTTTTAAATAATATATATATACATACATACATACATACACAATCACGCCATGTACCCAAATAAGGGTGTGGCACAAACTCTTTTCATCATTCCGAAATCAGTCGCTTCCAAACAAGCAACTTTCACTTCACCCACGTTCATACTTCCTCTCATACATGCTCTTCTATTCCTACTACTTGGAAACTTTCGCTCACCTCAAAACACTCTCAATCATACCACTCCAACTACTCATCGGACGTCCACGCAAACGTATATCATCAAAATCATTCAAATATATCTTTTTAACCAAACGTTCATTAGACATTCGCTCAACATAGCCGAACCATCTTAACTGACTAACATCAACTTTTGCTACAACATTTTTTTCAATTTCACACTCATCATTATACACTAATCTATTTTGTATCCGATCTCTCCTATTTACACCACATACCCACGTAAAAATCTCATTTCCTCAGCAGTCATTTTCCGTTTGTGCTTTTGCAACCAAACCCAATAGGTATTCACTACCATACATCAACGTAGGCACCAAAACTGCATTGAATATACTCAAACGGGCTTCTTTGGAAACATTTACATTTTTATATATATTGTGACAATTTGACATTGTCACTTGTTTGAAAGTTAAAATAATTCCGCTTACGAACGATTACATCGGCCTAACCTCAATATGGAACTGATGGATATCGCAATTATTATATCCTTATTATTTTTATATTATTTCGGTGTCTTTAATAGTTGAAACGAACAGATTTTTGATTTCAATGTCATTAATTTAGAACTTATAAATATTTTGACAACTGTCATGAGATTCCTGTGAACCACAAGAGATGGCGTTACTGACATATCGCTGAATATTTTACGTCAGTGAATTAAATTGTGTTTTCTAAATTCAGTAATTGTTTTAGAATATTTAATTATTATATCAACGAACAATATTATTAGTAACATTGAAATAAGCGAAATAAAATTCGTTAGTATGCGTCATGTCCGCTTGGTACCTGTATGGTGGGGAGATACCATAAATATATGCGCCTGCCTTGGTAGCGTTCTCTTCCTCTTCGCCAAACGCTCTTCCGCTCAACCTTCGTCGACAGACGCTCTCTTGTTGAGAGCGTACTCTCTTGAACCGACATCTCTGTTCTTGTATCGGCAGTGAAATTGTTTTCAACGCGAATATGAGATTTTATTGTGTGAATATTTAGAATATTCAAGTTTTAGTAATTATAACGTTAGAAAATTTATGATTCCGGTGGGAATATTTCTATTTTATCGGTTGGAGAGCATATTTTATTCGAACGCTAGTATTTGCGTTGTAATATCGTCCATGTGGTTGGTGACGATTGGAAATTGGCATAGCTGAATACATGTAGGTAAGCGATAATTGTGAAAATTTGAATCTAAGTCTAGATCAAATTGTTTTCCTTTTGATTCATGTTTAAATTCACGTGACCTTGATCAATGACTTACGATTTATTCAGTCATGTTATTCAAATCTGTTTAGTTATGATTGTGTCATTATTCATTGGATTAATGAACAATATTTTTAATTCTTTTAATAAGATATTTGATGAGAAAATAATTTGTAGTTCGAATTATTTTTATAGAAGAAATTTTCTAATGCTTTGATTTATAATCGATTAAGATTTTAAATTCGTTTTATATGAGAGAATTTTCTAAGATTTTGATTTATAATCAATTCAGATTTATTGTTTTTGAAAACAATTTCGCGACTGTCCCGATCATGTATTGTAGTTTATGTGTTGTGTTGTCAAATATTCCAAGTGCAATCCTATCATTGTAGCTTGCATGTTGTAATTGTGACGTCATTGGGCTGCTGTAGATGATTTGGTGAACCTGTGTGCGTGAGTTGATTGAAGCGTAGCGTCATTATTCTGCGTGCGTAATTCGGCTCGGATTAAGGTCCATTTTGATAGTCGGCCGTCTTCGTAAAGATAATTTTTTTGTGATATTGTGGAAAACGTTCTGTTATGTTTGAGGCAAGAAGCCTGTTTTATTAGTTTTGAGTTTGGAACGTACCACAGCTTTCTTTCGGAGACATTGCTCGCGTAGTTTCGACTTGTAGTCTAGACCATAGCAACGAAAGACTTTCGCCGCACATGCCATCAGCAAAGCAAAGCCAACTGTTTTTTTGTAAAGCCAATATGTTATTTTGTTGTAATAATTTTATACCGAATTGTTAATTTATGATGGATCAGGACGTTTAACTAGGTAAAGTTAACTTATTTTGTTTGGAATCGTGTGTAGTATATTTAGTTGCATACTGTCGAATTTTCATTGCATTGCGCTATCACATTCCTGATAGAATACGTTAAGTTCACTTAAGTCCTTTATTTGAGTTGTGTAACGATCTCTAATTTTTGTACCATTGTGTTATATTGATGATATCGTATGTTTGTATTTAATACCTCTGTTATTTCAAGTGTATCAACTTTTGTGTCAAGTTCGATCTGTTTGATTATATTACATTTGTTAGTTCGGATTATTCTGCTGTGCCCTCTTATGTTTAGGGACCAGTCTGTGACTTTCAAAGACGTCTGAGTGGGATTCAGTCGTATTAGCAGCCTCAGTCTATCTTGGAAGCCGAATTTTGGATCAGCCGCTGAATGAGATATACCATTATACAAATCGAGCACGAAGTAGTGACTGAACGATTTATGCTAAACGTACGAACGCCAACTGGGCATAATCAGATCTCGAGAGCGACCATTTTCTGGCAGTCTTCATCAACTACCAAACCGCTACTGCGTAATGCGTACTGTCGTCCCCTCAGCGTCTACGAAAGCTCAGAAGAAGATCTACTTTAGCTAGACCACCCGCTAACCAGCAGACGTCAAACAATCTGTCTAGATACACTATTACGAATGACATACCTTTCTTTGTATTGAAAAAGAACACGTAACTCTGTAGCGAATAAAATCATCAATATAACCAAATTACGTTTTCAACCAACATCAGGTATATTTTTATTTAATTAAGTTATTTCATTTCCGAAACAAATTCTCGAAAAGACGAAAACAATACCTATCCCGTTTAGTTCCTTTTTGAGATTTGGTAAAGCGTCTCATTTTGCTTCGAAGATCCGCTTTCCTGGTGCCCATCCCATTAAGTAACATCATATATTAATCAAAGGTTCCTATCACCTTGAACCTATGACCCCGCTCTCCCCCCAAACCTCAAGAGCAACGGACGAATTAATGTGGCAGGTCGGTTAAAATCAGATGAATAAAACATATTTCAAAATTTGAACACTTCGATAAAATTTAACCAACAACATAAATTTTAAATTCATCTTAATTGTCACAATATATATATATATATATATATATATATAATTATATATTATTATTATTATATTGATATTAATTATAATTACGTTCTTAATTAATTACAATTTTAACGATTTAATATCTTCGAAAATTACACACTTAATGAAATACTTAAAATCAACCTACTAATTTCTCAAATTTACTATGGACAATATTAAATCATATTATCTAGTTATGCTAAAAAAAAATTTCCAAAAATTTGAACTAGATAAGAAGTTATTTAACAATTTTTTTTTTCATAATCTTTATCCAACTCCGTCAAATTAATAAATTTCTTGTTGAAATTTTGCATAGGTAAAACTTTTCTACATAGAACGTAATATTATCTACAATAATTATGGCAAAAAGAATTATCAAATTATCTTAATTAAAACAAGATTGGAAGTATATGGGTAAACCCATATATAGACCACTTTGACATTTCTCGGAAAGTTGGCGAACACAATATCTTTAATTAAATTATAATTTATGTGAGCACTAGAAGAAACTTTCCAGAAAATTTGGTGAAAATCGAATAAATGTGATTTTTTTTCTCGATAAGTTGGCAACACTGTATTTTGTTAAAATTGCATAATTTATTTAGGGACTAGGAGAATTTTTTATAAAAATTTGATTAAAATCGGTTAAATGGTGGTCATAATGAATTTTCTAAAACTTTAGTTATTTTTTTCTCGGAAAGTTGGCAACATTGGATATTAATAAAATTATATAATTAATGGGAGCATTAGAGAAATCTTTTCCGAAAATCTGATCAAAATCGGATAAATAATGTAGCCAATATTAATTTTTAACAATTTTAGTAATTTTTTTCTCGAAAAGTTGGCAACACTGGATACTAATAAAATTATATAATTAATGGGAGCATTAGGGAAATCTTTCCTGAAAATCTGATCAAAACCGAATAAATAATGTAGCCAATTTGAATTTTTATAAACTTTAGTAATTTTTTTCTCATCTAGCTACTATATGAAGGATTTCTATACACAAATTTGTTTTTTTTTTGCTAATGTTCCAGACACCGTACGCGCACGCTATACCACTTTTTCCTTGCAGTCAAAGTGCGGAAAAAGAGTTATATCTATATAAAGCCCTAAAATGTTAAGATGACATTATAAAATTATTATTTACCTTTATTTGCAGAATTATTATAGCTTCACTCAAAATTATGTCTATATAATATGAAATACGAACATCAACACTGTCTGTCCACTTTTATCATATAAAATTCCACAAAGTAGTAAATTGTATCAAATAGAATCCGATATTTGTTGTACTTCTTATAAACAAAATACACTTATATTTATTAAACTTAGTCGCAAAACATTAATACACTAAATTTAACACAATATTTTTATGAAAAACACGAAATGTTCACGATCTGTTCTGATGCAACAGAATACACTCATTTTTCACAACTAAATTTTATTAAAAACATAAATTAACTTGTATCAGTTCGCTGCTCATCTCTGATTGGCTAATATTTCAATTATTTGAAATTCTTGTAATGTTTTGTCTACAGATATAAATATTATTTTGTTTAGAGAAACAAAACAGACAATATTTAACAAGATTACGCATATTAATTAAGTAAATTCTAATAAAATGTTTATTTAAAATAAAATAAAAATACAACAGACCAGACAAGTAGCAGACATAAAATTTTATTTATTTAGTTGAATAAATAAATATCTCTATTACTTTTATTACCACTTTGACTGCAAGGAAAAAATGGTATAGCGTTTGGTACAGTGTCTGTAACATTTTCAAAAAAAAAAAATTATGTATAGAAATCCTTTATATAGCCTCTAGATGACGAATCTGAACTTAGATTATGTGGGTGTATGGATGTGCGTCGTCAGCTTGCTCGGTCGTAAGTCAAAATTTTGTGACCGCAACTCTTCCTAGACGGTTCAACCGATTTTAATGAAATTTTCAGGATAAATTTGTCTGGTACCCAAGATGGTCATGTGGTTTTATTTTTTTCCAGTGATACTAACTTTCCGAGAGAAAAATTACTAAAATTTTTTAAAATTTATATTAGCTACGTTATTTATCCGATTTTGATCAAAATTTTAGAAAAGATTTCTCTAGTGCTCCCATTAATTATATAATTTTATTAATACCCAGTGTTGCCAACTTTCCGAAAAAAAATTACTAGAGTTTTTAAAAATATATTATGGCCATGTTATTTAACCGATTTTACTCGAAATTTTCACAAAAGATTCTCCTAGTATTCATATAATTTAAATAATTTTAACAAAATACAGTGTTGCCAACTTTCCGAGAAATGTCAAAGTGGTCTATATATGGGTTTACCCATATACTTCTAATCTTGTTTTACGTATTTTCGGCCTGAATTTACGAAAATCCTTTACTCTCTCTCTCTTTCGTTTCAGAGAAAGTTGCTTGTGCTGGATAGGAATATGTTTGGAGGCGACTGATTTCTCGGGATGAGTGGAAAGAGTTTGTGCCACACCCTGATTTGGGTACATGGCGTGATTGTCTATGTATGTATGTATGTATTAATGACATGTATGTAATTTTATTGTGTTGAGATCAGATACTTGTGATTGGGGCAACCCAACATTCACTACCATACATCAAAGTAAGCACCAAAACAATATATATATATATATATATATATATATATATATATATATATAAATAATTTTTGTTAGCAAGAGTATAATAATTATTATTAATTATTATTATTATATTGCGCGGACCAATAACTGGCGGTTACATAGAAACAAGTTACTAGATAACAAAATACATAAGTAACTAAATTATAAAATTTTTATTTAAGAAAATTGCCCATTTGAGTATATACCTACAGTGCAGTTTTGGTGCCTACGTTGATGTATGGTAGTGAATGTTGGGTTTATAGTTGAGTTAAAATAATATATCTAGATGCAAATAGATGGAAGTGGGTGGTATGATTGAGAGTGTTGGTTTGCATGAACGAATGTACCACGACAGTGTATTATAAATGTGGATAAAGCAAAAGTTATACTTCTATATGTTATTAGAAATTCCAAATCTTATTAGAAAGTCTATTTCTAATAAAATTTACCACTAATTTGTTTGAGAAACACTGTTCTTTACAGGTTTGTATATTACACTGTAAAATAATTTTACAATTGGCCACTTTGTTTTGCCAACGATAATCATTGTAAATTTACAGGAAAAAAAGTATTTTTACAAAAATTATTTTTATATGTAAAATTACAATTCAAATATCTAACACATTTTAATCTATTACATTTGCTAAGTTAATTTACATTACTACTTGGAATATTTCCATTTTTTCATGTAATTATTACATTTGTAAATGTAAATATTACATTTATGCGTACATTAATAAATGTAACAATTACATTTACTGTTGTAAATATTACATTTATTAATGTAATTATTACATTTACTAATGTTATTATTACATTTACTAATGTCATTAAGTATTATATTTTTTTACATTTTTCTATAGAAATATTTGTATAATTACATAAAATAAGTATTCAAATGTAAAAATACATAAAAATTGTAAAATTCAAATAATATTAGAAAATCTCTGTAATATTTACAGATTTTAGTAAATTTTCAAAAAGAAATGAAAATTCGAGTGAAACTCATTGCAAAATTACCATGATTATCATTGTAAATTTACATCGATTTTTTCTAGTGTACGAGTGTATGTCAAAATGTCGATTATTAATTAAAATTACTACAATCTTAATTGAACAAGTTAAAAAAATTTTAAATTTAATTCAATTTAAAATCAGAGAGATTCTAAAATAATATTGAAAATAAATTGTTCAGAAACATTGGCCCATATTCTCACCTTATTCATTTCAAAATAACTGCTTTTCACAAGATTATGAAGTTTTTCACATGATTATGACTGTTTTTCATAAGGTTATGACTGTTTTACACGAGTTTATGACTGTTTTTTATAAGATTATAAAGTTTGTCACAAGATTATAACTGTTTTTCACAAGGTTATGACTGTTTTTTTACAAGATTATGAAGTGTTTCACAAGATTATAACTGTTTTTTTACAAAGTTATAAAGTTTTTTACAAGATTATGAGTGTTTTTACAAGATTATGACTGTTTTTTTTTACAAGATTATAAACTTTTTCACAAGACGTCCGATGAGTAGTTGCTAGTTGGAGTGGTATGATTGAAAGAGTGGCTTGCGTGCAGCGAAAGTTTCCAAGTAATAGGAATAAAAGAGTATGCTGTGAGAGGAATTATGAATGTGGATGAAGCGAAAGTTGCTTGTTTGGATAGGAGTGTTTGGAGTAAAAAAAAATTAAAATTCTATTTAAAATCAGAAAGATTCTAAAATAATATTGAAAATAAATTGTTCAGAAACATTGGCCCATATTCTCACCTCAATAATTTTTAAATAACTGTTTGCTTCTGTTTTTCATCAAATGTAAATAGTTTTTCTATTTTGGATCATTTTCATTAGATTTAATATTATAAAAATAAAATAAACTATTATGCAGTGCTTAATAACTATAATTTTAAGCAAACGTTAAAAGTACTTTTGGTAAAAATCATTTTTATAAATAAGGTGAGAATACGGCCCGCCATTTGTATTTATATTTTAGCGCGAAATTTAAACATATAAAACTTATTATTATTTTAGCAAATAAACTTTTTCAACAAAAATAAAATAAATCAATCTAAAAAAAACAAATGCTATCATTTTATCATGGCAACAGCGATTACTTTTGAAATAAATTTGATCAGCAGGAAATTTTTTCACAAGATTATGACTGTTTTTCACAAGGTTATGACTATTTTTTTACAAGGTTATGACTGTTTTTCACAAGGTTATGACTGTTTTTTACAAGATTATGAGTGTTTTTCACAAGGTTATGACTGTTTTTTTACAAAATTATGTAATTTTTCACAAAATTATGTAATTTTTCACAAAATTATTACTGTTTTTCACTAGGTTATGAATGTTTTTTACAAGGTTATGACTGTATTTTACAATATTATAAAGTTTTTTTTACAAGATTATGACTGTTTTTCACAAGGTTATGACTGTTTTTCAAAAGGGTATGACTGTTTTTCACAAGGTTATGACTGTTTTTTTACAAGTTTATAACTGTTTATAACTTATTTTTATTATTATAAAGTTTTTCACAAGATTATAAGTGTTTTTCACAAGGTTATGACTGTTTTTTTACAAAATTATGAAATTTTTCACAAAATTATGACTGTTTTTCACATGGTTATGACTGTTTTTTTACAAGATTATGAGTGTTTTTTACAAGGTTATGACTGTATTTTACAAGATTATAAAGTTTTTCACAAGATTATGACTGTTTTTCACAAGGTTATGACTGTTTTTCACAAGGCTATGACTGTTTTTTACAAGCTTATGACTTTTTCACAAAGTTATGACTGTTTTTCACAAGATTACGACTGTTTTTCACAATGTTATAACTGTTTTTTACAAGGTTATTATGATTTTTGGAAGGTTTTGGCTGTTTAAAAATTTCGGTTATCAACTTCTATCTGACTGGATTGAAATTGTGAATGTTATTAAGTGAAATTAGTATATTAGCTAGTCGAAAAGACTAGCTTATAAAATCGTCAATACGGCTGGCTGGCTGGCCGGCCGTGTCCAAAAAATACGATAAATATGAGTGTTAATTATAAGTATAAAGGAGAGCTCGTAGAAAGCTGAAACTTGGCAATTAGATAGCTCATACCAAATAAAAATTTAAGTTCAATTTTCAGACCGCAGTGTTGCCAACTTTCCGAGAAAAAAATTACTAAAATTTTTAAAAATTTATTACGGCCATGTTGTTTAACCGATTTTGTTCAAATTTTCACAAAAGATTCTTCTGGTATCCATATAAATTAGATAATTTCAACAAAGTACAGTGCTGCCAACTTTCTGAGAAAAAAATTACTAAAATTTTTAAAAATTTATTATGACCACGTTATTTAACCAATTTTAATCAAATTTTCACTAAAGATTCTCCTGGTGCCCGCATAAATTATGCAGTTTTAACAAAATACAGTGTTGCCAACTTATTGAGAAAAAAATTACTAAAATATTAAAAATTTATTGTGTCTACATTATTTATCCGATTTTAATCAAATTTTCAGAAAAGTTTGTCCTTGTGCCGTCGTAAATTATAATTTTATTAAAATACGATGTTGCCAATTTTCCGAAAAAAAAATTAATAATTTTCTAAAAATTTGTTATGCCCGCATTATTTATCCGATTTTAATGAAATTTTTACAGAAGATACCCTTAGCGCCTATAATATTATATATTAGCAAAATACAATGTTGCCAACTTTCGATAAAAAAAATTTTTATCCCTCTATCTTATCATTTATGTGATAATGTCAAAGTGGTCTATATATGGGTTTACCCACATACTTCTAATCTTGTATTTTGGCTAGTCGAAAAACTAGCTTATAAAATCAAACCACATTCGACTAGCTCCATTCTCGCTTTGCGAGAATATTATTTATTAAAAATATTGAATATTGAAAAAAGAGAACTTTTTAATAATAGGTTAAACAAATTTGATTTGTAAATGTAGCGCAGCGCAGTTGTTTATTTATTATTGCATTGTCAAAAAATACATTCTTTTCTATTTTTCCAAAAAAATTTACATATTTCTATTAAATAATACATATTTTCAAAAATCGATCGTGCCAGAAACAGTGTATATGATATACGCGATTGTTAAGTGCTAATAATAACAAATCTCGGCGTATAAATTAAGTTCGATTAATTTTATCTCGTTTTTTCAAACGCGTAAAAAAGTGCTCTTTTTAAATTTACTTATTTACCCATTTTAGGGTAATTTTTATAAGTCAATTTAAGTCTATAAATTATACTCAGAATTTCAGATTAGTATCAGCAATTTGTTAAAATTTTACCGTTAAAATATTGTGTGCCGGCAATTTTAATTTTACATGTAATTTATGTAATTTTACATGTAATTTACGTAATTTTACAAATAATTTATTTAATTTTACATATACCCTACATAATTTTACAAATAATTTATTTAATTTTACATGTACTTTATATATAGTTTATAAAATTTTACATGTAATTCACGTAATTTTACAAGTGATTTATGTAATTTTACATATAGTTTACGTATTTTTACATGTAAATTATATTGATAATACATTTTATCGTAGTTTTACCACATGAAGTTGGTAAATCCTAAGTTTAGCGCGTACATTCTAGGATTTAAAAACCTTTATAACCTTGTGTAAAAACATTTCATAACCTTGTTAAAAATCTTCATAACCCTGTCAAAAACATTCGTAACTTTATAATTTACGTAATTTTACAAATAATTTATGTAATTTTACAAATAATTTATGTTATATATATGTTATATACATGTTATATTTATTTTAAGAATAACTATTTCTGGTTATTGTTACGTATTTGCGCATGCGCGGCACAGCTCTTTGTTTTATATAATAAGATTTAATTATATCGGAACATGAAAATATCAAAATATAACTTTTTCCAAAATTTGCTCAAAAAAATCTGAAAAAAATCAGTAAGATAGAGAAAAAAATTAGCTACATAATAGCTAAGTAACTTTTTTTCTCTGAAGCCTATAATACACGATCCATTTTCTGTACAGAAACTCATGATTATTTCTATACAGTTTCGAAAACCTATAAGATACGATGCAGCTTTTCATGCAGTGTCCAGTTTCTGTACAGTGTTCTAATTGCCGAGCATGCGCAATGCTTGAAAGTTAACTGCATGAGAATATGGATAGAATTTGAACGCGTCCTATTTTTCATCCATATTCTATAAAGTTTACCAACAGTTTACGTTTTGCTTATTTTATTGTTCACATTAATACTTCAAAATAGACACTATTATAAGCAAGTAACAGTAAAATACAAATAAATATGTAAAAAATTAATAACAAATGTTTTCAAATGTTCAAATGTTTAACAAATATAATACATAATTATATATTATATTTAGAATTATTATAATTATTATATATTATAAGTCCAAATTCTTTTTTTTTTTAAGTTGTCAAATTATTATTTTTAAGTAATGCAGCATAACCAAGTAAATGTATATTATTTTCTAAATGATTTTCCATGTTTCATACATACATAACCAAATTATTAATTTTGACAGATTGCTGACAGTTTAAAATAACTAAATGCGCATGCGCCTAGCTAGATTTTTCTTTACAGAAAAAATGTATCGTGGAATACGTATAAATTTCATCCATTTTATTCTGCAAAGCAAAACTGTACAGAAACGCTTTACAGATTTTCTGTACAGAAAAACTTCATCGTGTATTATAGGCTTAACTTAATTGATTTAGCAGGAAAAATTATTAAAAATTTTAAAAAACATTTTCAAAAAAATTCTAGCGCCCAAACGGTACATGCTAACAAATTAAAACTAAAATCAAGTTATAAAACTTTTCATTTTCTATCGAAAAGTATATTCTAAGTATTTCTTTGAATTTTACTTCAGAAAGAAGTATTCTGCATATTATCAGGATATCCCATGTTATTGCCCTATATCAACCTGGCGAACAAACACCCTGTATATATATAATAACTTTGCGCTAAAGCATCGCAAGTCTTTGAAATTAAGCGAAATTTACGTAGAAATGTTTGAATTTTAACGCCCACTTGCAAAATTGAGTCTTAAAATTTTTCGTATACTAAACATGTTGTTAAAGTTTGACAATTTTTAATGTCAAAACATGTTTTTTTCTAAAGTAAATATTATCTCTGTTGTCATGGTTTTTCACAAGGTTATGACTTTTCACAAGGTTATGACTATTTTTCACAAGGTTGTGACTTTTCACAAGGTTATGACTTTTCACAAGGTTATGACTATTTCTCACAAGGTTGTGATTTTTCACAAGGTTATGAATTTTCACAAGGTTATGACTATTTTTCACAAGGTTGTGACTTTTCTCCGATTTCCAGATCTCGAAAACTTGGCCGGCCACGGAGGAATCGTAGGAGCAAAAGCGTCAGATGCGGAAGGAAACAATTGTTGTGTTCAAGTATATAATTTAAGAATCGTTGACGAGATTCTATGAGCAGCAGACATTAGAAAATCAATTGAATTTCAAAGAAAATCATCCATCAGAAAACACAACCAAAGAAGAAGGGGGGAAATTAATGACAGAAGAAATGTTTGATTAAGGTATGCTCATGCGCCATTTTGTAATGAAATTGATTTTGTATTTATTTTAACGTGGACATTAGAACTGTGTTTTGGTGACAAAAATCATCAAATCAAAGCTGGATTTGGAGAAAAAAAAAATTGAGTGCTTGTATAAGATACATACATACATACATACAAGGTTATGACTGTTTTATACAAGGTTATGACTGTTTTATACAAGGTTAGGACTGTTTTATACAAGGTTAGGACTGTTTTATACAAGGTTAGGACTGTTTTTTTACAAGATTATGTTTGTTTTTCACAAGATTATGACTGTTTTTAACAAGGTTATGACTGTTTTATACAAGGTTATGACTGTTTTATACAAGGTTAGGACTGTTTTTTTACAAGATTATGTTTGTTTTTCACAAGATTATGACTGTTTTTAACAAGGTTATGACTGTTTTTAACAAGGTTATGACTGTTTTATACAAGGTTAGGACTGTTTTATACAAGGTTATGACTGTTTTATACAAGGTTAGGACTGTTTTATACAAGGTTAGGACTGCTTTATACAAGGTTAGGACTGTTTTATACAAGGTTAGGACTGTTTTTTTACAAGATTATGTTTGTTTTTCACAAGATTATGACTGTTTTTAACAAGGTTATGACTGTTTTATACAAGGTTATGACTGTTTTATACAAGGTTATGACTGTTTTTTTACAAAATTATGTTTGTTTTTCACAAGGTTATGACTGTTTTTAACAAGGTTATGACTGTTTTTTACAAGATTATTAAGTTTTTTACAAGGTTATAACTGTTTTTTACAAAATTTTGATTGTTTTTTACAAGGTTATGTCTGTTTTTCACAATATTAAGCTAGAAATGCCGTGTAAAAAACAGTCATAACCTTGTGAAAAACAGACATAATCTTGTGAAAAACAGACATAACCTTGTAAAAAACAGTTATAACCTTGTGAAAAACAGTCATAACCTTGGGAAAAACAGTCATAATCTTGTAAAAAATAGTCATAATTTTGTAAAAAACAGTCATAACCTTTAATAAAATCGGCATAATCATGTAATATCTGTCCAACCTTGGATAAAATAATCTAAAATTCTTACAAAATTGCAATTAGATACATATATATTAATATATATTATGCCTGACGTGCTGGCAACCAAAGTTACAGCAATTAGATACATATATATATATATATTAATATATATTGTTACAATTTTATTTTTCGAAACGATATGCAACCTTCTTGTCGCAAAAGAACTCGGGTCGTCTATGGATATTCGGCGTGTGTGCGCATTAAAATTTGGTAAAAACCCGTCGTATGAGCGAATTAAAATTCGGCATAGACTGGTCAGTATGAGTTTACGCGCTGAGTTGTGCATACGTTAAATATTTGGTGGTATTTGGAGAAGCATATTTTGGGCTATTGGAACCACTAATCGACTTTAGTCGGATTTAAAACTGTGCACAAGCATAAAGAAAGGGTTTTCTACGACGTACTGTCGGATTTGAAGCAAAAACTCAGCGATTAAACACACTACAGAACCGCATACCAGCTCAGGTAATTGTCGTTTAATTTTATACGTTTACTGAGAAATATTAATATTATTACTATTGTTTTCTTGCATTTTCATATGTTTTGATATTCAGTAAATCATATTAAAGTATAATTTCTTTGTGAAAAGTAAAATTAGCGTAAATAAGAAAAACGTGGCTTTGAGCGTACGTTACCACACACGACAAGTTTAATTAGCAACATCGTTTCAGGTTCTTTTTCGTTTCTCTTTATCTTTCTTGGTTTTTGGATTGTACTTTGTACTTTTGGTTCTATGATTATTGTCGTATCTTTATACGATTGATTATAATCGTTCACTTTGGGATTCACTTTGGAGGAATTATTGGAACGATTCTGGGATCTTGGAGTTACGGAATTGAGTTCGAACCTTGGCAACACCATTTCATATTCGGCTAGACTGAATCGGACGGCAGTACCAGTTGGTGGAAGAATCCGGCATCAGGAACTCGCTGGATGCAGCTTGGATCGAGCGGACTACAGCTAAGGATTTATTATTTATTTATCTTACCGTCAATTATTCAGCTAGTCAATACTGTCGCGTCATTGCTCGAACCATAGGATTATTTAGTTAGGTTATTTAGTTAAGATTAACAATTATTGTGTATATTTTATTCGTATTTGTTTAATTAAGGTTAGTTCAGACTATAGGTTACGTTATTATTGATATTTCTACCGATCTGAATATTATTATTATTGATATTCATATCGATCTGAATATTATTATTATTATTGATTTTTATACCGATCTGAATATTAGATTATATAATCGGTTATTGCCAGATTTATGTTATTTGGATTTTTGATATTGTTGTCGAGATTAATATATCAGTTTGTCAACTTGTGGCTGATAACTTTAAGAGGATTTAATCCTGATAAATCGTTTGTAATACAATTGTTTGAGATCAACATAATTTATTATATGTTCAGTTTTGTAATCGGGTATAGAGCACAGATCTATC
The DNA here is from genome assembly GCA_963966155.1 of Clivina fossor. NCBI lineage: Eukaryota > Metazoa > Arthropoda > Insecta > Coleoptera > Carabidae > Clivina > Clivina fossor. The sequence continues at coordinate 10,862,455 of OZ014555.1, forward strand.
ATTTGACATTATTTGTACGTAGTAGATTATTCACTACTCGTTTGAGCGTGTCTGCGTTCGTCGGTTTATTCTTATTGTTATTATCAAGTAGTATCTCCTACTCCGTCGATAGGCCGGTTATTTACGATATCCGTGGTCGACCTCGCGATTCTCGTCAATGCGAAGCCGAATACGACGCACTTTCGTATTATAAACCAACGTCGTCGAACCGATCAACCGAGCGAATTTATAATATTTTGGATTATTGCATCGCTTACTTTACATACAATTTACGTGACTCTAAACTCGAATTAGCGTTCGAAATATCGTTCGATTGTATTCGGAAGAAATTAACTCTTACAATTTACTTGTTTACTGTAATAATATTACTGTCCAAATTAACGTAGCTTGTAATCTTATACGTTTAGTATTTAATATATTTGTTATTAAGAATCGTGTTGGAATTTTCTTACGTCGTCTCCTGATATCACGTTTATTTCAGTATTGGTACCGTTCATTGCTTTGGCAACCCATCGGAGCTGTTGACCGTTCTGTAGGGTTTATAATAGCGTTCCGGCTGGTCAACTGGCGCCCATATTATTAATATTAATTTGTATATTTATATATACTATTGCTTGCTAATTGCGTTTTGGATAACATTACCGCACGACCGTCTCCACTGCAAGCTAGCCGCGGAAGTGCCAAGCAAAAGGAAATTGTGGTAGCAAGTTTTTGGCGCCCAACGTGGGGCGATAAATAAAAGGGGGCCCGGGGCCCCGAAGAAAAAAAAAATTATTAATTAAAAAAAAAATATATCAGGCAGACATAGGATACATAATCTAGGTTGGGTTAGTTTACTTTGTTAATTTAGCGAATCGGAGTAAACTTTAGTTAAGATTTCGTTTATTACTTCATCGGAATATTGATAGGTTAATTTTTTTTTTGGTTATTGTTATTGTGTATTATTAATTAAATAAATTTTTGGCCGTCATGGAGATAAATAGATTGTCTAACTCATTCTGGTTTGGCAGGAAAAATTATTGAAAATTTATATTTTTTGCATTTTAATTTTTTATTTTCAATAATTTTTCCTGCCAAACCAAAATGAGATAGAGAAAAAAGTTGCTTAGTTATTATGTAGCTAATTTTTTTCTCTATTTTACTAAATTTTTTCAGATTTTTTTGATCAAATTTTTAAAAAATGCCAAGGGTGCAGCTTATGTTTAACTTTAAATATCTCGAAAAATAGTGACTTTATCGTTAGGAAGGAAGAGTATGTTTTTTACACAGAAAGTATTGGAGAATCGAAAAATTGTGCTAAAATGACAATTCCGCCAGTGGCGTAGAATTTAGGAAGGATCAACCTCTCACTTGCCCCTGTTGTACGCCACTGGCACTAGCCAGAAACTTTTATTTAACATAATTTAGTATGGTGTATGGTACCTACACTTTCTGCCAAGTATGATAAGGATACGTCAAATAGTTTTTAAGTACTGGGCAAAAATCGTTTTTAAATTTTTAAATAAAACACCCTGTAGCTCAGTAAGGAGCCACATTTTATCTAAGTGTTTTGGGTCAAATCTTCATATTCTGAGCCCAGGATACTCCAGTTAAAATATTTCCAATTATTTACAAATCACCCTGTATATATGTCTATATGCTATGTGATGCTGTGACTGTCTGCACTGACTGAACAAAAATACATACAATTTAATAAACCGTTACAATATTTAAATTATGGACCCAAGGAGAATAACATTGACATACTGAAAACCCAAATTTGATAAAAAATTAAAAATTTCATAATAATGATATAATAATATGTTTATTCATAGCTTGCGCTAATACATAGCTAACACAAAGTTATTATATATTACATAAAAATACATTAACATATTGCATATAATTTTTTATTGTTTAATAATTATCTATTCTAAACTAATCTCAAAAAACCGAAATACAATATAATATACAATACAATATATAAAAAAAACAATTATTGTCATACAAAATCATATAAATCACAAATAATTAAAATGAATAAAATTTGAATGTTAGAATTTACCGCGAAAAGAAATAAATACTTCGGTTTTGCTATGCCCTGCCATGCACCCGTTTGTTATGCGGGTTTTTTCAATCTCTGAACGCAAAATTTTTTTTGCATAGGGATTACGTGTATTTGGCCGTGAGACCTATGCCCTGCCCTGCCATGCGCTGCCCTGCCCTGCCATGCACTGCCATGTTGCAATCTCTGAATCCACCTTTAGGTTGTCTGATATATTATATCACTACTAATATTAATTTATACAAAAAATAAAGAGATTTTATATAAAAACAATTGTATTTTGTGTTTAATTAGTGATTTATTGAATAAAACATACAATTGTTGTTTTGTCAAACGCAAACGTCAAATTATATAGTTGGAGTCTGTACTAACATTAATTTTTAATATTTATTTATGCAAATAAAAAAAAGATTTTATATTAAAACATCATAGTATTGTGTTTAATTAGTGATTTACTGAATAAAATATATAATATATAATAAAAATAATTAAAAAATTTAAAATAATTGTCAATTTATGTAATTAATATTGGTAGAGACATCTTTGAAACAGTCGAAGTATTAGCAACAAATCTTGTATATAACAGGTATCTATAGTATTAGCTAAAGTGTTAGATAGAGCAATTGTCTCATAGATGTCACTAATTTGATATTTATTTGCCCAAAAAATGTTCGAAAACTATTATATTTAGTTTGCCTAATTTCGTTCGCGCCACTAGAAAAATAAAAAAAATTACAGATTTTTCAAATTGTTATAACTCGGTCAATTTTGGATGGAGAAAAGACATATTCGGGGAGAAATGGACTTATAGTAACTTGAAATAAATATAAACTGTTTCTTCTTTATTATACTTTTTTTGCATGTATTTGTATTAGGCAGTCCAGAACACGTGATCATACGTTATAATATAATATGGTTGCCTCATTGAATTCTATACCAACCTGGAATGGCAAGTAGGCGTGACTAAGTGAAGCTTAGTTCAGTTGGTATATCTATCTCTTTCTAACGCATAGGCCCGGAGTAGGAAATATTCATAATTTTTACAGATAAATAAAGCAATATGTTAATTGAAACTGAATTCCTACTTCTTAAGCATAAAGAAAAAAAAAAAAGAATTAAAAATATAGGTCAAAAAAAGTGCAAAGCAATAAGTTGGAAATAAATATTCAATCTCGTAAATGATCTTGCATAAACATATTTATTATTAAATATTGACTGATAAAATACATTAAAAATATAAAAATATTTTAATAATTTAGCGCCACGTCTAAAATAAATATAATTAATAATTATACATACATCTTTTAACATAAAAATAATAATAATTCTAAGCGTCTAAAAGTTTATTGAGCAATAAATTAAATACTAATATTAAAATTAATCGTAATTGATAAATTTAATAGTAAAGTGTATATAATATAATTTTTAATAAAATAAAATAGAAATAATCTAGTATAACAAGTTATAAAATAATTTAAATATTTCAAATAGAGTATTTTATATATTTTTTACATATTTAAATTATAGAGAGCAGCCAAACACAGAGCATTGAAACACCATTATGAATATAAATATTGCACAAAAACAAGAAACAAATATAACGACAAAGTTTACCACTCAAAATATCCGTAATCGTATACCGTAGTCAATTCCAAAATAATAGCAGAGTCAAAAAATATAGAAAAAATTTAAATACGAGTAAACACAAATAACATATTATAAATGTATCGCTTAGGACACTTTACAAGAGTAAAGTAGGTTTAAATACTACCCTGTTTTGTGCCTTGCCGAATGAATTCGAGCATGCGCATTACAAGTAATAGAAAAGGATAGCTATACCTAACAGCTGATTATTTTGACACTTCTCAGCTTCACTTAGTTGCATGAGTAAAGCATTGTGGCTCCGCGCCCAGTCGCCGCTCCATTTGTGATACAACTCATTGGGACTGTCTAATATGCTAAAATTATGATAAAGAATATTCATATGTCTAGCGTTCATAGTATGAATACGAGGTAACCTGCTAATCCCGTGAACACACTAGAACAAAATTTATTCAAGAAATCAAATAAAAAATACAACGACTTAAAAATACTAGCTAATACTGTAATAAAATTATTGCAGAATATGATAAAAATCTCAATACGTCATATCCGTTTATTATATTTTTTCTAGCATATAAGTTATTAAAATAACATTTGCAATAATATTTAACATGCAAATTTTGTTTTTACTTTCGTGTTTACAAATTATAGAAATTCGGGCTCAGTTCAAATTGCCTGAGCTTCCCGATTTCAGTGATTTGTTGGCCAGATCTAGGCGAGGCGATTTACCAGAGTTAACTGATTTTGCTGATTTACTACCCAGTTTTCCCGAAATTAATTTCGATCCGCCAACATGTAATTGCGAAAATTCTGCTTGCGAATGTTGCTTAAACGTTATTATTGGAGAAGGTATAATATGATTTTTATTTATTTATACTTTATTACCACTTTGACTGCAAGGAAAAAGTGGTATAGCGTGCGCGTACGGTGTCTGTAACATTTTCAAAAAAAAATTGTGTATAGAAATCCTTCATATATCCTCTAGATGACGAATCTGAACTTAGTTTATGTGGGTGTATGGATGTGCGTCGTCAGCTCGCTCGCTCGTAAGTCAAAATTTTGTCGCCTCAACTCCTCCTAGACGGTTCAACCAATTTTAATGAAATTTTCAGGATAAATTTGTCTAGTTCCCAAGATGGTTATGTGGTTTTGGTTTTTTCCAGTAATGCCAATTTTCCGAGAAAAAAATTTACTAAAATTTTTAAAAATTTATCATGATCACTTTATTTAACCGATTTTAATCAAATTTTTATAAAAGATTCTCCTAGTGCTTAAATAAATTATGCAATTTTAACAAAATACAGTGTTGCCAACTTATCGAGAACAAAAATCACAAAATCTTAAAAATTCATTGTGGCTACATTATTTATTCGATTTTGATCAAATTTTCCGAAAAGTTTCTCCTAGTGAAAAACAATCATAACAATGTGAAAAACAGTAATAACCTTGTCATAATCTTAATAAATATAAAACATATGAACCGATTTTGAACCTTATATACAGTATAATATATGAACTATTTTTGTGATCGCAATAATGATATTACATTAAAAATTTCATATATATATATAAAACGTGTGAACCGATTTTGATCCTTATGTACTATACATACATGAACTATTTTCGTAATCGCAATAATCAATGCAACTAGGTCGGCCATTATGAAATGGGCGGGGTTTAGTTCGCGGTTGTCATGGATACGACTGGTATAAGTTAGGGTATTTTGTAGATCTATTGATTAGGTTTTTATTTTTTTTCTCAAAAACTATCAGGTGTAGAAAAATAGGCATGGTATGGAAAAATGCGGAATAATGAGTACTATAATTGAATGGAAAAATTATTATTCTAGAATGCATCGTTTAGTAGAAAAAAAATTAATTTTGGAAAATTTGTCAAGGGGGGTACCCTTGGCGATTTTTTTGCAAAATAAAATTTTTTCCGAAAATTTGCTCAAAAAATCTGAAAAAATTTGGTAAAATAGAGAAAAAAATTAGCTACATAATAGCTAAAGTAACTTTTTCTTCTAGCTTATAGTAATTTGGCAGGAAAAAATATTTAAAATTAACAATTTTTGCATTTTAATTTATTTTTCTTGCTAATCCAGACGAGTTATAGATAAAAGTTACTTAGTTATTATGTAGCTAATTTTTCTCTCTATTTTTTTTTCAGATTTTTTTGAGCGCAAGTCTTATTTTGAAAAAATCCTAATTTCCTTGTGAAATTTTCAAAAATTCAGTTTTTATTGGTGTGGATTTTTCACTCAATTACTCATTATTCCGTATTTTTCCATATCATGAATGTTTTCCTACACCGCATAGTTTTCGAGAAAAAAATAAAAACAAAATAATTGAAAAAAATTCTAGCGCCCAAACGGCACATGCTAGCATATCGAAACTAAAACTAAATTATAGTACACTATATGCCCGATCGAAAAGTATTCTATGTATTTCTTCGAATTTAATTCGAGAAAGAAGTTATATCTTAAATTAATTATGTTAAAAATTTCAATATTTTTACTGTAATTTCGCTATTTTTTTTACAGTGTATACATAATTGAAAAAAAAAATACAATCTAAAAATTATTATATTATATTTTGGGTTCACGGCGTAAAAAAAGTGTTGTATTTGGTTACCATGGCGACGGCATTTCAAAAACAATCTATTTATATATATATGTATCGTTTAAATATACATACATACATACACAATCACGCCATGTACCCAAATCAGAGTGTGGCACAAACTCTTTTTATCATTCCGAAATCAGTCCCCTCCAAACATTCCTATCCAGCACAAGCAACTTTTGCTTCATCCACATTCATAATTCCTCCTTTCATACATGCTCTTTTATTCCTACTACTTGGAAACTTTCGCTCACGCAAGCCACTCTCTCAATCATACCCCACTCCAACTACTCATCGGACGTCCACCTGCAAACATATACCATCAAAATCATTCAAATAAATCTTTTGAACAGCAAACGTTCATTAGACGCATTCGCACAACATGTATTCGAAACATCTTAACTGACTAACACCAACTTTTGCTACAACATTTTTTTAAATTTCACACTCATCATACACTAAATCTATATCTATTTATATCTATACAAAAAAAAAATACATTTTCTTTTTCCTTATAAAACCAAATTTTATTACACATTATTAATATACATTAATTAAATGTTAATTTTGCAATAATTACTAAAAAATTTTAAATTATCAATAATAATTATTAATAATTTATTGAATTAATTCATTACATAAAAATCACTTGCAGAACGAAACTAAGACAGACAATTCCGGCCATAGCCTGAATCGAACTAGCGCTATCTGGTTTTGGAGTGGGGGTGGGAGTGGGGGTGGGGGCAGGAGTGGTGGGGGTATCATCTGCTTTCGCATTTTCATTGATAAATTTAACAGTGTCCTTGTTAAGATCCAAATTCTTTAATTTTGCTCCAGTAGAATCTTCTTCCAGTGATAGAACTTTCCATTGACGATAGGTTGGTTCAGATTCGTAAGCTCGTGCTTTAGGTGAGACTAGTTCAATCATTGGACTACCTCGGTCATTGTCAGTAAAGTCCTTTAAAGATATATTATATTATATTTATATATATATATATATATATATTATATATATATATATATATATATATATATTATATATATATATATATATATATATATATATATATATATGTATATGTATATATATATATATATATATATATATATATATAAGTTAACCGACAGCATTTCCCACGAACATTGCTGATAACAGCAATTCTCCCCATTTTAACCACCTAACTACGTCATAGCCCCCACTCAATACGTAGTTGTAATTATAACATTTTACTGTATGATAAGTTAGATTTCGTTTGATTGTAAAAGATATAAGTTGAATTTATGTAATATCGTTTTGTTGTAAATAAAAATAAATTTTTTTTAAGTTAACAAATAATTGATAACTTAACTGGCGCAGTCGGTAGGATTCCCAAACGAATAAATAAATTAATAATAATTATAAACAAAATAACAAAAAAAAATAATTATTAAATTTTTTCGTTTCGTTTTAACGATTAATTGGGAATTCTCAACAAAACATTGTTCGCGAACAACGATAGAAACTTTTGCTACTACGAGGGCATATCGTAAACCAACGCAGAAGATTTCCATCCGACCCCGGGTCCTGGCGAATACAGAGCACAGAGGTCATCGTTCGAGTTCCTGCCACAAGCAAACCGTCCACGTGTTGCAGCAACCAATGGACAAATTGATAGTATTTCTGTAAGTACTTACACATGTCGCTTACAGAAAACACTTGTATTAACTTAGATTCAAATTTAAATTCAGATACAAATTCAGACGATTCTCATATTAGTTTAAATTCAGATTCTAATAGTAATAGTAATTTCATTCAGGAAATTTTATTAGAAAAAATTAGTCAATTAAATTTAAACGCAATGGCTCCGAGTGTATTAAAAAAAGAGTATCTTGACATGATACCCGATTTTTTCGGAGATACTAAACTTCTCCCACGATTCATCGAAATCTGCGAGAAGTTAGTGACAAAATTTTATAATAAAAGTGACGCTACAGACTTTCAAAATGAGTATTTAATGTCGAGTATTTTATCTAAAATAAAAGGCGAAGCTGCAGTAAATATTGCTAGTTGCACGATTACGTGCTGGGCAGATGCAAAAGCTGCTCTTCTTAATACTTATGCAGACAAAAGAGATTGTTATACTCTAAACGTAGAAATGTCCGAGTTGAAACAATTAAACGAATCGCCGTTTGATTTTTTCAATCGTGTGCAAGATTTGTTGAACTTGCAAGTTTCTTATTTGTCAACACACGTAAAAATCGAAGAAGCAGTCATTCTTATACAATACTTTAAAAATTATGCTTTAAGAATTCTATTGCGAGGTTTGAAAGAACCATTAGGTACATTAATGCGTACAAAAAACCCTGTAGATTTAAACACAGCGTTAAACATGCTCACAAACGATTTTCAAATCGAAAATCATACACGTGTACAACAAAAATTACAAAATATAAAACAACAGACAAATACTCATAATAAATATGCAAACACTCAGAATAAATTTACACCGGTAACAAATACACAATTTAGATACACACCATCTAGAAACCTGCCACAATTAACATACCGTCCAACCCCTAACCACCCTAATACCAGTAACAATTTTGTTCCTCAAAATACAAAATTTAATGCATTCAAATCAAATCCAAACCAAAAATTTCCCAAGCCGACGCCTATGAGTGTCTCCACACGCCAGACATTCGCACCGAAACCCAACACGTCCGGTTATAATACCCGACATCCTTTCCAACAAAACTATAGCCAATATCCGCGACAACAAAATTTTGCTGTCGAAGAACTTTTTAATACAGAGACAGAAGAATTAAATAATGAAATCGATTTTTTTGAAAATTTTGATAATGAACTAGAACCAAATGCCGAAATTTACTCGGAAGAAATTAGTAACGATTCTTTTTTAGAAATAAATGCCTCGGAACCACAATCGAGTTAATGAATCTTACAAACACACAAAGCGAATTGCCATTCATAATATTTCCGGAAAATAATTTAAAAGCACTTATTGATACAGGCAGTACCCGTTCGTTTATTAAACCAGAAATTGCAAAAAAATATTATTTAAATAAAATAGAAAAAGATTCTTTTAAGATAACTACTGCTCACGGTACATCAATCGAAAATTTCAGTCTAATTTTACCTTCTTCAAAATTATTTAAAAAATCCGAAACTATGTTAAAGTATTACTTATTCGATTTTCATAATCAATTTGATATTTTACTTGGTCTCGATAATTTAAAAACTTTGAAAACAATTATAGATGTAATTAATAACAAAATTATCACTCCTACTCACGAAATACAAATTCATTATTATAAAACTACACCACACACACAATATACAAAAATTCCACCAAATTCAGAAAAAATAACCGAAATTTATGTAGAAAACATCGAAAATGGTGACGCGTTTATACCAGAAACACACATTAATAATATTATTATTCCCGAAGGCATAACAAAAATTATCAATCACACAATTCATTATCCAGTAATTAACCTTAACACACAAGAACAAATTATAAACATTCAAAATATTCAGGCACACTCATTAGAAAATTTTGAAATAAATAATATTAATTTTAAAACACAAAATTCTAATAAAAATTTTGATTTTTCTAAAATTCGCACAGAGCATATGAACTCTGAAGAAAAACTTGCTATAACAAAATTAATTAAAGAATATTCAGATATTTTTCATACAGACGACAAGTCATTGACCTTTACTAACGAAGTTAAACACCACATACGCACACACGATGAAACACCAAATTACACCAAAACCTATAGATATCCTGAAATACACAGACAGGAAGTAAAAAAACAAATTGATAAAATGCTAAAACAAAATATTATCCGCCCCTCTCACTCCCCTTGGTCGTCGCCAATTTGGATTGTCCCGAAAAAACTTGACGCAAGTGGCGAACGAAAATGGCGTATAGTTATCGACTATAGAAAACTTAATGAGAAAACTATAGACGATAAATATCCCATTCCTAACATAAATACACTTTTAGATAAACTCGGCAAATGTCAGTATTTTACAACGCTTGACTTAGCTTCTGGTTTTCACCAGATTGAAATGAACACGCGTGATATTCAAAAAACCGCATTTAACACTGAAAACGGTCACTACGAGTTTTTAAGAATGCCATTCGGTCTAAAGAACAGTCCTGCTACGTTTCAACGCGTAATGGACAACGTTTTAAGAGATTTGATTAACGAAATTTGCCTTGTATATCTTGACGACGTAATAATTTTCAGTACAAGTCTTCAAGAACATTTAAATAGTTTACGAGCCGTATTCGATCGTTTGAAAAAAGCAAACTTAAAAATTCAACTTGATAAGTCAGAATTCTTTCGTAGAGAAGTAGCATATCTCGGTCATATAGTTACCCCAGAAGGCGTAAAGCCGAACCCCGACAAAATTTTGGCAATAAAAAACTACCCTATTCCAAAAACAACAAAACAAATTAAAGGTTTTTTAGGTTTATTAGGTTATTACAGAAAATTTATTCAAAATTTCGCGAAAATAACGAAACCGCTGACTAAGTGTTTAAAGAAAGGCGCAATAATAAATGTCAATGACACCGAATATTTAGATTGTGTTAATACTTGCAAAAAATTATTAATAAATGAACCAATACTTCAATACCCTGATTTTACAAAGCCATTCAATCTTACTACCGACGCTAGTAACTTTGCTATCGGCGCGATTTTATCTCAAGGATCAATCGGATCAGATTTACCGGTCGCGTACGCGAGCAGAACTCTGAATGAATCCGAGTCTAACTATTCTACAATAGAGAAAGAACTACTTGCAATTGTATGGGCTACAAAGTACTTTAGGCCGTACCTCTATGGTAGAAAATTCAAAATTATTACAGATCACAAACCATTACAGTGGCTGTTTTCTCTAAAAGAACCAAATTCTAAATTAGTTCGCTGGCGTTTGAAATTAGAAGAATTTGATTTCGAAATAGTGTATAAAAAAGGTAAACTAAATAAAAATGCTGACGCGTTATCGCGCATCGAACTTCAAGTAAACACAGTAGAAACCGGTCCTCAAGCTTTTCTTAATTACATGAAAAATTTTAATAAAACATTTCAACCCGATAACGACGAATCTCAATCAATGATTGTAGAGCCTGACGATAACCAAGATTCCGATACTGACGATACCATTCATTCGAATCCGGAAAATCCTATCATAGGCATTCCTATTAGCGATTCTCCTGTAAATATCGGAAAAAATCAAATAATAATAACCGAAGTTTTACACTCTCCTACCCAACCTAAAATGACAAAATTACACACAGACAAAATGAGAATTAATGTTCAGCTTTCACAAAACAATTTCGAAAATGATGTTATAAATTTTATAAAAGATTATGTAGTACCGAAAGTAAAATATTATTTATATTTTGATAAACCCGTGTACGAAAAATTTAGCACTGTATTACAAACGCATTTTAAAAATTCTGAAATCAACCTTATCAAGTGTAACTTAAAACTTTTAGATGTTGAATTAAAAGACGAGATAACAGATGTAATAAGAAACTATCACGAAGGTAAAACGAACCACCGCGGCATACAAGAAACACTTAATCAAATTAAGAAAATCTATTTTTGGCCTAAACAACTCCAAACTATTACTGACTATATTAACGAATGCGAAATTTGTTTAAAATCTAAGTACGAACGTAACCCTCTAAAATTAAAATACAATATTACACCAACACCAAACTCTCCTTTAGACGTAGAATTAGAAAAACAAGTCACACAAGAATACGTACAAAATCACAAAGAAAGAACTAAATTTGCTTATAAAAATATTACAGAAAAATTACAAAAAGGTAAAACTGATTTAATTTCAAAATTAAATAAAAACCGCGAAGATTTGCCAGCAATACCTGAAACTGTTTTTATTCATAATAAACAGAAAGTTAACAAAACTAAAAATTTCAAATTAAAAAAAAAAATAAATACACAGACATTTTAAATCACTTAAGAAACAATCAACAAAATTTTAAAAATCAATTAAAATATCAATATTCAATTAATCATCAATTAATCGAACAATTTAATAAAACAGTTCAAACTGTTAAACAAAATGAATTAGAGTTAAAATTAAAAATCAAACAACTAGCACATATTATTGTAGGTGGAACATATGATCAGTACAAAATTTCTATTCAGCAAATTTTTAACGAATTGAGCACATTATATACAATGACTTTAAATACTTTACAAGACATTGAAAACTCACTAACTTTTTGCAAATTACATGTAGTTCACCCTAGCATAATAAAAAGTCACGATCTTTATTTCGAATTAAATAAAATTTATAAACATTATAACAATAAATTTCCTTTAGAACCAACACTTGAAAACTTACCTGAAATAGAAAAATTACTTACAGTAAATTGTAAAATAGAATCACAAAAATTAATTTATTTTCTAGAAATTCCTATTAATTTCGAAACTAAATTTCAATTATATCGCTTATTACCAGTCCCAACTAAAATTGAGTCTGAATTTGTAACTATTATTCCGAATAAACAATATTTTCTAAAATCTGCTGATGGCAAAATTAAATCTCTAAGCGCTGTATGTACTAAAGGAAATAACTATCAATGTCCTGATAATGCCAATGAATTAAACGAAGATTCTTGCGAGAAGAATATCATCCTGCACAACAACAATCACAACTGTCAATACATCAAACTAAAAATCAATGAAAATCACATCGAAAAATTAGAAGAAATCAATCAATTTTTGGCAATATTTCCGAAACAAGAAACGATTTACGCATCCTGTAAACATGGCGACGTAATTAAAAATTTAAATGGAATATTTTTAATTAAAGAAAATGACTGTAAAATTAAATATCAAAACAGAACACTAACATTCAACGATGGCACCTTCGGCAGACCAATCGTTATAGAAAACTTCAAGATTCAACTCAAGAAAACGCAAGTTCCAAAAATAGCAGTCAAATTAGACACTTTCCAAGATTTAAACTTACCAATAAATCAATATCAAGAAATTAATAACAAAGAAGAAATTGATTACATCAACTACTCAGTCATCACTTTGTTTATTATTATAATAATCGCTGTTGTTATTCTTTTTACAGTATTTATAAAAAGTAATATTCGAACAGCAACAAACTCTCGCCAAGAACCAGCAGCCCTTCCAAGATCTTCGAACCCAGCACCAGAGTTAAATCTTCCGAACGATGCCCAATTCTAAGGAGGGAGGAGTTAACCGACAGCATTTCCCACGAACATTGCTGATAACAGCAATTCTCCCCATTTTAACCACCTAACTACGTCATAGCCCCCACTCCATACGTAGTTGTAATTATAACATTTTACTGTATGATAAGTTAGATTTCGTTTGATTGTAAAAGATATAAGTTGAATTTATGTAATATCGTTTTGTTGTAAATAAAAATAAATTTTTTTTAAGTTAACAAATAATTGATAACTTAACTTATATATATATATATATATATATTTAACACGTAATTAATTAACCTAACCTAACCTAACTTAAACAAACCTAGAAAAGATATATTAATTTTTAAAACGTAATTAATTAATTATAATTAAATACTAGAGATCGGATACGAAATAGATTAGTGTATGATGTGTGTGAAATTGAAAAAAATGTTGTAGCAAAAGTTGGTGTTAGTCAGCTAAGTTGGTTCGGTCATGTTGAGCAAATGTCTAATGAACGTTTGGTTAAAAAGATTTATTTGAATGATTTTGATGGTATACGTTTGCAGGTGGACGTCCGATGAGTGGTTGGAGTGGTATGATTGCAAGAATGGCTTAAGTGAGCGAAAGTTTTCAAGTAGTAGGAATGAAAGAGCATGCGATGAGAGAAGAAATTATGAATGTGGATGAAGCGAAAGTTGCTTGTTTGGATAGGAATGTTTGGAGGCGACTGATTTCGGGATGATAAAAAAAGTTTGTGCCACACCCTTTTGGGGGTACATGGCGTGATTGTGTATGTATATATATATATATATATATATATATATATATATATATATACAGGGTGATTTATTAGTAATTGGAAATATTTTAACTGGAGTATCCTGGGCTCAGAATATGAAGATTTAACGCAAATCACTTAGATAAAATGTGGCTCCTTACTGAGCTACAGGGTGTTTTATTTAAAAATTTAAAAAGGATTTTTGCCCAGTACTTTAAAACTATTTGACGTATCCTTATCATACTTGGCAGGAAGTGTAGATACCGTACACCATAATAAAATATGGTAAATAAAAGTTTCTGGCTACTGCCAAAATAAGACTTTTTTCAAAATTTGCTCAAAAAATCTGAAAAAATTTAGTAAAGTAGAGAAAAAAATGAGCTACATAATAGCTAAGTAACTTTTTTTTCTACCTCATTCTGGTTTGGCAGGAAAAATTAGAGAAAAAGGTTGCTTATCTATTATATAGCAAATTTTTTTCTCTATTTTACTAAATTTTTCAAATTTTTTTGAGCAAATTTTAAAAAAAGTCTTATTTTGAAAAAATTTGTCAAATTTTTAAAAATTTTGTTTTTAATTTTTTTTACTAAACGATACATCGTAGAATAATGGTTTTTTTATTGGATTATCGTACTCATTATTCCGCATTTTTCCATGTCATGCTTATTTTCCTACACCTTATAGTTTTTGAGAAAAAAAATAAAAACCAAAAAATCCAAAAAAAAATCTAGCGCCCAAACGGCACATGCTAGTAAATTCAAACTAAAACCAAATAATAGAACCTTTTATGCCCTATCGAAAAGTATTCTTACTATTTCTTCAAATTTTTTCGAGAAAGTAGTATATCGCAATTTATCGGAATTACATGTTAAACGCCCATACGAACTTGACGAACGAACACCCGGTATATTACAATTATAGTAAAAAAAAATTTTCTTTGTATTGATAAAAATTGAAAAATTAGTAGAAATATATTAAATTCTGAAATAAATTTCATATTTTTTTCATTTTCTGAAATGTCATAATAATAATGATCACAAACCACTAAACACATGGGTTTTTCGCGAGATACAAAATTATAAAATAACATAACTTGACGTAAATCATATGTCAATATCATTCCACGCACAATAAGCTTCAACATGTATTATTATTTTTTTATAATATTAAAAACTTACTATTATTTCTTAGTTTCTTATTAAATTGTTAATATTATCTTTATCATATATAAAAGAATAAAATAAAATTAATTTATTTATGATAATATCATAATACTGTGTAATACTGGTTTTGACATTTAGTTTGCAAATTTGCCGTATGCGGCAAATTTGCCTATGAAAAAATTATAAAATCCTTAAATTATAAAAATCTGTTAAAACGATAATTAAATAAAACAATCTTAATAATAGTAGAATATAATTATGAAGCATATATAAAATTTTTAAATTTTTCTTGTTTATAGTTTGGATAATAAAAGCAAAAAATATGTTTTTTTTTGGAAAATTTTTTTTTTCTCTATTTATCAAAATAAATAAAAATTCATAAAAATATATATTATTCTACATAGGATATTATATCTCAAGTATTTTTTCGGTACACTAATTATCGTTTTAGTAGAAACTAAAGCCAGTTAAAAAAATTTTTATTTTTTTTTTTTTTTATTTTATATTAATCAATTAATAATATTAGATTAATTATTAAATTATTAATTCAACAATCATTATGTAATTTTCCGAACAGTCAGTTACAATAAATAAGTTGTATTAAACGAACAAATTCAATATGAAATTTAACATATGTTTGTATTTGCGTTACGTGCAATTAGAACCCTGTGAACTAACGTTAATGAATTATGATCGAATTTCGACCACTGGACAACTACTAGTACCTAATAACTATATAAATTTTAAAATTCGCAGACACGATTAGAAACTCAATTATTTTACGAATAAAAATTTAATATACATATATATATATAGATAATTTTTCATCTTGTATTTTACGTTTTTCAGCTATACAAGATTTATACCGTGTGCAAAATACCATATGAATTTTTCTACGGTAACTTGTTATTAAACTCGTAAATTTACTATGCCACTAATAAAAACTTACCTATAGTTGCGCAACTAAATCGAATAGGACCTATGTTTGCATGACATTTTTCATTCGAAATGACTTCTCTAACAAATTGTTAAAGCTTGGTAAACTCGTTATAAATCACTCTATGTTTGTATATTTGGTTCATATCTGTAAGACCTGTAGCGTTACAGATATGAACCGAATAGACCCAATCATTATAGTTTTTAGATAATTTACAATCATATTTTTAATGATGTTAAAATTAAAAAAAAAACATACCATAGCAATAATTAATTCAACTATAAACATATGTAAAAAAATACGTAAGAAAAACACTACATAGTCATTAATTTTTGAACTCACATAAATTAAAATTTTGATCCTTGTAATAGGACATAGAAACAATCTAATATGTACAATTATGTAAATACATAAAAGTGAAAAATACAGAATGTATAATAAATGATAAATTTATATTGTAATTTATAATTCAAAAATTCATTAACAGAATAAAAACAATGTGATCAACAAGTTATGTAATTGAATTTTATAAGAACTTATATCACTATTTTTAATATTGTTAGGAAGTTTATTACATAATGAAATCACGGCAAAAATCGGATTTTTTGTAGTTAATTTTCTGTTAATTTTTGGAATTATAAGACTATTTTTATTTCTAGTGCTATAACAATGTGTATGTGTATGTGTATTGAATAAATTTATTTTATTTTTAATATTATATTAAAAGGTAATATATACCTATAAACAAGGTATAAGCAAAATATTGTAGAATTTAAAATAATTTCTACAAGAACTATATGGTTTAATAATATGGCTAATAACATCTAATAATTTAATTATTCTTTTTTGAATTAGAAAAACTCTATGTGCAGAGGTAGAACTACCCCAAAAGATAATTTCGTAGAGTGCGATTGACTGGAAATTAGCAATTAAAACTGAAATGTCAACTACATTTTTTAATCTAACTAGCTAACCTAGTTTATATTTTTTTTCACATTTGCATGTTTTTTTTTAATAATATGTTATTTGCAATAACACAATGAAAACATGCTAAACACAAGAATATGTTAATTTCGAAAAATATTTGAGACAACCAGCCAATTCTTTTTTTAATCTTTTTTTTTTGATAAATTTAATTTACACTATGAACCAAATAAGTGATTGTAATTAGAAAATTTTTAGATTGGTGTATCAATTATTCTTGGAAAATTTGCAATATATTCTTTTTACTATTAAAATTGGCAACATGGTGCAAAAATAAAATTATTAAATTCTTGTGATTACCAAAAGAATCTTGCAAATTTGATAAAAACCGAATAAATGGTATAGTCGAAATAGGATATTTTCTAAAATTTAGAATACGTTCAGTAGCTTATCTAGCTGCGATAAAATTTTAAAAAAATTTTACAATTTTTTTCTTTTAAGTTGGCAAAACTGCGAAAAGCAAAACCATTTGACTACCTCGGGGACCTCGAGCACTAACAGAAATTACCCTGTTTGGTGCAAAGTTCACGTCTCACGTGTAATCTAAATGAAGTTGCAATTTCAAAATATCATATTTGTATATTTTCCGAGTTGAGACTGACGTCACAATCGATCGTATGAAAAATCACATATTTCTTTAATATGTTTTTCTTTCTTAAAGCAATTCTTTCTTTGTAGGTAATGTCTGCAAAATTCTGTCCTTTGTTATTCAGTAAGTAGAAAAAGATAAAAACAAATGAAACACCCATTTCTTTTTTACTAATTAGTATTCTCAATAATGTTTTCCTTGTTGCCTGTAATATTAGAAAGAAAATGTACGAAATATAATATGCAATGGCTGTGTGTGCTAGGTATATACAATATATATTGTATTTCATTTACGTAAGATTGTCCAAGCATAAACCAACAAAATTTTAACTCCTCTTTTGCACTAGACAGGAAATTTAGTTTGTGGGGCCATGCCGAGGCGTTTTTTTTTCAAATTTGATTTTCAAATATTTTTTCTTGTCCATTAAAAAAAAAACAACAAAAAATGGCTTCCATTTTGTTATCAAGAATTTAAAAAAAAGACATGCCATCCCCCCTCCAATTTAATCTAACTTACTAAATTTTATGCCTTTCTGATTCAGACACACAGAGAAAGTTGTGGAACGGCCCGCGCATAAAAAAGAGGATATGATTGGCGAGAGCTGGAGCCGCTATTTTGTTTTTTCTTTTTACGAAAAAAACGGATTTTATTGTACATTAACCAAAGAATGAAACTAGTTAAACCCTAATCCAAAAAAGAGCACTTCTTCTCTGAGAAAAGATTCCCAAAGTCCATCCAATTTTCAGGCTAAAGTACAACAACCTCTCCTTAAACACATACACGCATCAAAATTTTATATATTTCATTATTATTTTGGTTGTTCAGTTAATTGATTATACGATGTGGTATTTTGGCTCTCAATAATTTATAAATTTCTTTTTAAATATTTATTTTATACTAGATATAGCTAAATATTTTAATTATATAATTATTAGAAATTAAACTTACTTAAAAAAGTAATTAATTAAAATTGATTTAAATCATTGATTAATATTCAAAAAAAATCAAACGATTAAAATTGTGATCTAAAACAAATGATTAAAAATCAACCCAATCCTGGTACCGCCACTGACATGGTCATTGCTAGGTGTAATTTACCCCCCAACATTTGACTTGATTCATAAAGTCTTGTCTGTGACGTCAGTCTCAAGCCAAATAAAATATAGTATACCAAGTTCAAATTTGTTAACTAGAATTTTTTTAAAAAGTATCGGAAAAAACATACAATTGTAATAATAAAGAAAGAAAATGGTTATTCATGAAGGTATTAATACAGTTTGTTATTATTACATTACAATATATTATGCCAATTTAAATAGGTATATATTGTGACAAAAACACTTTTTGTCACGAGTCAAATTTTGTATAAAAAATGATATTTTTATAGAGTATTTACTTTTTAGTGAAATGGCAACATTGATTTAAAATGTGAAATTAGCACGCACATAAATACGCTTGTACAGGTGAAAATCTCTCTCTCCCGTGAGCGACTGTCCGAGCAAGCAGCTCTCTCTTCCGTAAGCAGTCCGCTTTGAGCAATCAACTACTAGTTTTGTCGTCGTTGTATCTGTGATTAGTTTGAAGGTTAATTTGCTATGCGGTATAGAAAAAAGTTTGTATTCAAAATGGAAATTGTTTGTTTGGATTTGAAATGATGTAAGTTGACAATTTATTTATTTGGTATTATGTTTGAATTGTTATTCATGAGATTTTTATTTGATATTGAAAATGTTTTAGTAACGTAAATTTTGCTCTCATGAATACGAGTATGGTCAACTTACATACGATTATGTTTTGTTATATTTTGTTACGGCAATTTCTTTCTTGAATAATTTTGTTAGTTATTTTGTTTTTGAATGATAATTTCTAGAGTCCAATTTATTAGAGTTTATATCGTAATATTTCTGTTGATGATTAGTAATTTTAAATTTGACAAATTAATCTTGAAGCCACGGATTCCTTTCCAAATCCTATTTCCTTCTCTCGTAAATGCTAGTAGATTTTCCTTCCCGTTTTCCGTTTGTGAAAGTCTTTCAGTGCGTATCATTGTCTGTATTTGTAAATTTCGAGCCCTTGCTAGATCGCGTTATGATCTTCTGATTTTGGTTGCAGTGTTGCGACACTGCGTTCGATAATTTTATTCGCGTTTAGAACGTACCGTCGTTTTATTGTTTGAGCTTTTGTAGAGTTCGTGATTATTGCAATACGAGTTATTTTTGAAGCCTAATGCCATTGTTCGTGTTGCAATGATTTTTTGGTTTATCGTATCGTATTATTTTTGCTATTATCACAGCGCTTAAATTTTAGGCTGAAGAAGCTATATCGGCTGTGATGATATTTTGTTTAGTATATTTTTTGTGGCCACGGCGTAATTCTCGGTGAAATACCCTATGTTTTCGTGGGCTACGCTTATAAGATCACGCGCGTTCGTCGGCTTCCAGATTTACAAGCTATGGGAAAGACATTCTGTCTAGATCGGCTGAAAAACTTTCGTGTTTTGTCTCTCCTATGCACGCGACCCTGATTTGTTCCCTGTTCTATGTTCCCTCTTCGTGATCATTTTCTTTTGTAGTATGAATGACATGTTGTGTATCGTAAGTAGCAAATTTATTGATTGTCTGTATTCTTTTGATATTGAATATTTTTGTTGAGCAAGTAACTTTAACTTATTTAGCTAGAAACTATTGTTAAGTCATTTTATTGTAGTATTGTTGAATTTTCTTTGAGTTATGTGATTTTCAGTTCTAGTTGAATACTTTAATTTTGCTTGTATCATTTTTGAACTATGCTATTTTCACTTAGATTTTGTATCATGCGATTATACTGTTGTTATCTATTTTGTTTGCTAAGTGAACTATGTAATTACCGTTTAAATTTTGTACTTTGAGATTCATTTTATTTGCTAATTGAATTTTGTTATTATCGCTTAAATTTTGTATTCTGATATTTATTTTGATTGCTAAATTTAGTCACGTTACTTGAGCTGATTTATGAGTTGTGTACTTTAAATTGTAAATTGTAAAGTATTTTGATTTTGCATTAATTTGTTATATTGATGATATTGTATGGAAACATTGCCTATCGTTGTAATTTCGATTGTATCGACTTTTATTTCAAGTTCGATTTGTTTGATTTTATCATGTATGTTATTTTGGATAAATCTGCTGTGCCCACTCATGTTTAGATGACCAGGCTGTCGTTTTCAACGGCGTCCGAGCGAGATTCAGATGTATAGCAGCACCAGTTAATTGTGGAAACCGAGTTTGGATCAACCAATGAAAGATTTCGACCATCCAATAAATCGAGTAGAAATTATGGACTGGATGATGATTTTTTTACGACGTACTAAAGCCCGCGGGGCGTATTCCGATTTCGAGGGCGATCATTCTCATGATGTCTCCATCAACGATCACGCCGCTTTGTTGCGCTGTACATTCTGGCATCTCCTCGGCGCTGGCGAAAACGCAGAAGAAGATCTTCCTTAGCTAGACCACCCGCTAACCAGCAGACATCAATCAAACGACTTACATAACTCTGTATTGAACAACTATCATGCAATATAACAACTAGTATTACACAATTGTAAGTAATTTTTATTTAATTAATTTATCGCATTTCCGAAACAAATTCTCGAAAAATGAAATCAATCCCTATCCCGTTAAGTTCCTTTTTGAGATTTGTCAAAGCTTCTCATTTTGCGTCAACATTCCGCTTTGACTGGCGCCCACCTAATTTACCAACATCACAAAATAAAGTTCCTACCAACCCCACCTACGACCCAGCTCTCCTCCAAACAACTGACTCCGGTGCCCATTATGGGTGACAGGTAGGTTAAAATCAGATGAATAAAATATTTCAAAATTTGAACACTTTGATAAAATTTAACTTTAACATCTAATATTTTTCTTCATCTAAATGTCACAATATATTTACACTATTATTTTCAATTTTGCAATTTATAACATAATTTTTTCATATTCGCATGTTCAGTGATAACCATGGAATATTCAAGTACAAAAATAAAAGAAACGAAATATAAAAATATATTAGTATGGAGAAATATCATAACATTTATTTATTTACATTTATCTACTATTTATGGTTTTTATTTAATTTTTACTTATACGAAAATTAAAACAACATTGTTTGGTATGTTATAAGTTAATTTTTTTTTTTTTTTCAAAAATTACCTTTAAAATATTTCTTTACAGCAATGACTTTGCTCCAATTTAGTGGTTTAGGTATAACGGCTGGAGCACATCGATTATGGTCGCATAGATCTTATAAAGCCAAAATACCTCTACGGATATTTTTGCTGATTTGTAACACACTAGCTTTGCAGGTATTTTTTCTTTTTCAATATAATACAGTACCTATAGTAAACAATTCTCGATTATTCGGGGGTTACTTTAATTTAATTTATCGAAATATTAAATGTATAAAATGTAAAAATAATTTTTCATCTAACTACCTAATACCATCTAATACTAGAAAATCAAACTGACAAAATTGTTATACACGCACAAAAAAATAATTTAAATTACTGTAAAGCGGAAATAATTTTCATAATTAAAATTAAGAAACTATTTAGGATTTGTTGATTAATTAATTTATGTAACAAAAAATGAAAATTTGTTAATTCTCTTCAAAAAATAGTATAACTCTGGAAAAGTAGCTTCCTTGCGATTCATTTTAGTAGTTATTTAATTTTTTGTGTGTCAGAACTTTTAATGAAATGGTACTTTTTTCTATTTTCCCCTTTGTGAAAGAATTTTTTAACTGTCCGTGATAATCGAGAATATACTAAAATTCGTGTGACACGATCATAGAACTAAATAAGTACTAGATATCACAAAAGCTATTTTGGAAAAGTAAAGTATTGTGACAAAAATGAGCTATATTTAAATACAGATAGAATTGAAGATCGCAACAGGGAGACGTAATTTTCAATTAACTGCATTTGTTTAATTAAAAAATTATCCAAAAATATAAATTATAATTACAGGAACGTACAAATTGGTCGGTACTGCAGGTATTTATTCAAAATTCAAATTATATTGCGGTAATAACTTTAACATAGTAAAGAATTTTTTAGAACTCATTATATTAAAATAAAACGGCCTTAGGTTATAGTTCTATATTAATATTAATCTTAATCAGAATAAATAATACAAATAGCATTTACAGTAAATAAACAGAACATAGAAACAAGTTACTAGCTAACAAAATAAGTAACGAGATTACAAAAATTTATTAATTTTTAATTAAAGAATGCCAAATTTTATTTAAATCAGTAGTGCCTGCACATTGATTGATTTTATATTTTTTTTTATAAATTTTTATTGCTTCTCTTATCAATCTGCTGTTAATATTGGATGGATCTTGTAATTATTGGAGTATCTTCAAATTTTACGTCATAAAGATTTTCTATCACATGTTGAGCAATAGCAGATTTAGCTGTATGATTTAGACAGAACAGAATATTAAAAGTAAATTTATAAAAAAAGCAATATAAATGAATAAAAAAAAAGATAACATAATCAATGTATAGGCACTACTAATTTTACAAAAAAAATTGGCTTTCTTTAATTACAAATTTATAAATTTTATGATCTAACTCTTTATTTTGTTACGTCTAGTAACTTGTTTCTATTAATAAATATTATTACAGAACTACAAACTGAAGCCGTTTTAATTTAATTAATTACTTTATCTATCTGCAAGTGATAAGTATGGTACAGGGTGGATAGATATCAGCTGCAAAAATAATGACAAACAAACGCACCAATATATCTGTTACCCTTTAAAATAAATTAAATTCTCTTTAGATACTTTACTCCTTTTGTATATGTTGAGAAAATAGAATATGTGATATATCTACTTCTATTTGGTTCTATGGACGCAATTTATAATTCACTAGTTCAACTTTTCAATTCAGTAGTTCAATTTTCGCAAAGCTAGGCAGAAATTCATTAGGTTCTTTAAATTTAATTATTTAAAAAAAAGTAATTGGAATTAATTACTTGTCTGATGGATAAGAATGTTTGGATAGTGTAAAAAGTTTGTGCCACATCCTTTGTGTATGTAGGTATATATGTAAAAAAAGAATTTCTAATTGATAATCCGTGAAATATTCCCATGTAATTGGTAATTGCGACTATAATTACTAATTCAAATACTCGAAAATTAATTAAATTACTTTGCAGAAATTCAATTACGTAAAAGTAATTCTAATTCCTTAAAGTATTAAATTACTTTTTAAAAAATTAATGATATGTAAGAAACTGTGGATATTTTTGAAGATGTTTTTGATAAAATATAAGATAATACGTGTTTGTTTTCATCAACACTTGAAGGACTTTTTTCATTTGCGTTGAAAAATATTCAACAAATTAGACAATAATATAAAAAATATGATTAACATTAAATCGTTCAAACGTAAGCTGTTTTTATTAAACAACAATTTTTATCCATAATATATTAATTAATTTCAATATACAAACACATACAAATTAATGTGTGACAATTTCTATAAATAAATTAATATTATTATTATTATTATTAATATTTAATGCACCTAGAATACATGGATTGTCAGATAATGTATTAGAAAAACTAGTGCTCATAAAAACAAATGGTATTTTTAATTTTTAATAGTTTGTATTTATTTTTGACCATAGTTATTTTGTAGATGAATTTGTGTATTTGGGTAGTTTGTTGTCTAGAGATGGCCGTTTTGATCGTGAAATTGCTGGTTGTAAAGTTTTGGGTGCTTTGGGAACTTTTGCTAGGAATGTAAATGTTCCCAAAGAAGTCCGTTTGAGTACCTATATACAATGCAGTTTTGATGCCTACGTTGATGTATAGGGTAGTGAATGTTGGATTTGGTTGCAAAAGCACAAACGGAAAGTGACTGCTGTGGAAATAAGATTTTTATGTGGGTATGTGGTGTAAATAAAAGAGATTGGGTACGAAATAGATTAGTGTATGATGAGTGTAAAATTGAAAAAAATGTTGTAGCAAAAGTTAGTGTTAGTTAGTTAAGATGGTTCGGACATGTTGAGCGAATGTCTAATGAACGTTTGGTTAAAAAGATTTATTTAAATGATTTTGATGGTATACGTTTGCGTGGACGTCCGATGAGTAGTTGGAGTGGTATGATTGAGAGTGTTTTGCGTGAGCGAAAGTTTCAAAGTAGTAGGAATAAAAGAGCATGTATTAGAGGAATTATATTCATAATTGGATGAAGCGAAAGTAGCTTGTTTGTATAGAAATGTTTGGAGGAGACTGATTACGGGATGATGAAAAGAGTTTGTGCCACACCCTGTTGGGTACATGCCGTGATTGTGTAGGTATGTATGTATGTATGTTATTTTGTGTTGTCCGAAATACATTTTTTAAATATATATTTTCTATGTAAAGAAGAATGCCTATTTTTATTGGTTTAGGATAAAGTAATTGAGTATCAATTTTTAAATATTTGGTAATTTATTTACTTTTTACTTCAAACAATTTAAATTCCCAAGAAATTCAATTATTTTTTTTTATAAAAGTAATTGGTAATTAAAATCAATTGTATTTTAAAATAATTTATTCAGTTCTGAATTTTCGTGAAAATATATTCGAAAATTGAACGTACTTAAACGCGTTGTTTTTCACGAAAATGAACTTATAATTTTAAACTAAAATGAATGAATAATAAGCAACGTATTTCTAAATTACTTCAAATAGGATTCTGTAATAGATTGGTGTAGAGATCATCGCGTCCATCACAAATTTACTGAAACAAATGCAGATCCTTACAATGCAAAGAGAGGATTCTTTTTCTCCCATATTGGTTGGCTTCTTATAAAAAAACATCCTGATATCAAAACTAAAGGAAAATGTGTTGATTTATCTGATTTGTACGCAGATCTACTACTATGTTTTCAGAAAAAATATTATCTTATTCTAATGCCAGTTATTTCTTTTCTTTTACCAACACTTATTCCATATTACTTTTGGAACGAAACAATATGGAATGCATGGTATAATAAGAAATGTATACAGAAAAATCACTTTTAGTGGCTAGGTACGTCATATTCGGAGGGTAAAATTTTGCAACTTGTAAAAATTCTAATGAGCAAAAATACATTCATTATTGAAATTTTTAATTTATGGCGAAATGGCAAAACTATTGTCAAGGCGATTTGAAAGTTAATTTATTTAGTGAAAAAAATTGATGATTTACCTCGCCATTCAGGGTGATTCTCCTGTATTTGGAAAGAGCAACTATGAATTTAGTTTGACTAGAAATAATTTCTTTTGAAAGGTGTGTGTCAGTGGTAACTCGTTACTGCATAAGTTTAAATTTAACGTGGTTAGTAAACAGTGCAGCCCATATGTGGGGCAATCGACCATACGATAAAAATATGAATCCAGCTGAAAATCGATTCGTAGCGCTTTTTGCTCTGGGAGAAGGTTGGCACAACTACCATCATTGTTTTCCATGGGATTATAAAACGGCTGAACTTGGCAATTATTCATTGAATGAAACAACTGCTTTTATAGATTTCTGCTCAATACTTGGTTTAGTATACGATAGAAAAACTGTTTCGACGTCGTTAATACAACAAAAAGTTGAGAATGTTGGTGATGGTACATACAAATATTAAATATACTATTTTTTTTATCAAATACCCAAAATAACTATACTTTTCAAGTGGTGTAATCATGTAATAGTAATAAAAAAAATCTTTTTCATTCATTTGATCCATTCTGTATCTCATTTTTATCCTGATACTTAAATAATTTTAGTTATTATTTAACAAAAATTATAAATATTTTTATGATATTGTAATTTATTATAACAAGATTAGAAGTATATGGGTAAACCCATATATAGACCACTTTGACATTATCACATAAATGATAAGAAATAGGAATAAAAAATTTTTTTACCGAAAGTTGGCAACATGGTATTTTGATAATACGTATATAATATTATAGGCGCTAAGGGTCTCTTCTGTAAAAATTTCATTAAAATCGGATAAATAATGCGGGCATAACAAATTTTTAGAAAATTATTAATTTTTTTTTTCGGAAAGTTGGCAACACCGTATTTTAATAAAATTATAATTTATGTGAGTACTAGGAGAAACTTTTCTGAAACTTTGATCAAAAACGGATAAATAATGTAGCCACAATGAATTTTTTTAAATTTTAGTAAATTTATTTTCGATAAGTTGGCAACACTGTATTTTGTTAAAATTGCATAATTTATGCGGGCACCAGGAGAATTTTTATTGAAAATTTGATTAAAATCGGTTAAATAACGTGTTCATAATAAATTTTTAAAAATATTAGTAATTTTTTTCTCAGAAAGTTGGCAACTGTGTACTTTGTTGTAATTATCTAATTTATATAAATACCAGACGAACCTTTCGTGAAAATTTGAACAAAATCGGTTAAACAACATGCCCGTAATAAATTTTTTAAAATTTTAGTAATTTTTTTCTCAGAAAGTATTTTATTAAAATTATGAAATGTATGTGGGCACTAGGGGAATAGAGAAAGAATGCTTTTCCATTTGTAATGCAATAAATAAAATATAACATTTATATATATATATATATATATATATATATATATATATATATATGTATATATATATATATATATATATATATATATATGTATATATATATATATATATATATATATATATATATATATATCTATATATACAGGGTCCTGCACCTCACCTCCCGTCTTCTGTAGCTCATTTATTAATTAAGTTAGGATTTTGATATTTTGCTGGCGTTCTCTGTACCTCCGCGTCTATTTCAGGAAAATATTATTGATTATACAGGGTGTCCCAATAAAGTGTTACGCCATGATGATATATCTTTTTAAATTACATGCTATACTTTTTTTTACTTATTTGGGTGTCTTTTATGGTTGCCTACATATTCCTAAAATTCTATTGAAATCGGTTCGTTAAAGTCAGCGAAAAAAAATAAAAACCAAAAAAAGTCGGTTTTGCACCACTGGCTTTAAAAATTAATAAAAAACGCAAATAGTATCCGGTTAATAAAATTTTAGGACATAGTCATTAAGTAAAGTCTAGTAGTCTCGTTAACCAAGTTTTTATTGATCCAGATTATACAGGGTGATCAAAATCTAGTGTCAAACTTCGCAAACTTTAAAGCACTTTATCTTTCTTATTTCAAATGGGAACCCCTATATATTTTTATATCATTCGATGCGGAATTGAAAAACAAACATTTTTTTCTAATTTCAAACCCTATGGCAATTCCTAACATTTTACAAGTTATTCACCAAAAACTTATTTTATCAACTATTCCAATAGCAATTTTAATTGATAAAAATCGAAGGTGCCTTTGATAAACAATTAAAATTGCTATTGGAATAGTTGATAAAATAAGTTTTTGGTGAATAACTTGTAAAATGTTAGGAATTGCCATAGGGTTGTAATTAGAAAAAATGTTTGTTTTTCAATTCCGCATCGAATGATATAAAAATATATAGGGGTTCCCATTTGAAATAAGAAAGATAAAGTGCTTTAAAGTTTGCGAAGTTTGACGCTAGATTTTGATCACCCTGTATAATCTGGATCAATAAAAACTTGGTTAGCGAGACTACTAGACTTTACTTAATGACTATGTCCTAAAATTTTATTAACCAGATACTGTTTGCGTTTTTTATTAATTTTTAAAGCCAGTGGTGCAAAACCGACTTTTTTTGGTTTTTATTTTTTTTCGCTGACTTTAACGAACCGATTTCAATAGAATTTTAGGAATATGTAGGCAACCATAAAAGACACCCAAATAAGTAAAAAAAAGTATAGCATGTAATTTAAAAAGATATATCATCATGGCGTAACACTTTATTGGGACACCCTGTATAATCAATAATATTTTCCTGAAATAGACTCGGAGGTACAGAGAACGCCTGCAAAATATCAAAATCCTAACTTAATTAATAACTGAGCTACAGAAGACGGGAGGTGAGGTGCAGGACCCTGTATATACAGGATGATTTGTAATTAATTGGAAATATTTTAACTGGAGTATCCTGGGCTCAGAATATGAAGATTTGACCCAAAACACTTAGATAAAATGTGGCTCCTTACTGAGCTACAGGGTGTTTTATTTAAAAATTTAAAAACGATTTTTGCCCAGTACTTAAAAACTATTTGACGTATCCTTATCATACTTGGTAGAAAGTGTAGGTACCGTACACCATACTAAATTATGTTAAACAAAAGTTTCTGGCTAGTGCCAGTGGCGTACAACAGGGGCAAGTGAGAGGTTGATCCTTCCTAAATTCTACGCCACTGGCGGAATTGTCATTTTAGCACAATTTTTCGATTCTCCAATACTTTCTGTGTAAAAAACATACTCTTTCTTCGTAACGATAAAGTCACTATTTTTCGAGATATTTAAAGTTAAACATAAGCTGCACCCTTGGGATTTTTTCAAAATTTGCTCAAAAAATTCTGAAATAATTGAGTAAAATAGAGAAAAAAATTAGCTACATAATAACTAAGTAACTTTTTTCTCTAACTCATTCTGGTTTGGCAGGAAAAATTAATAAAAATTAATATTTTTTGCATTTTAATTTTTTATTTTCAATAATTTTTCCTGCCAAACCAGAATAAGTTAGAGAAAAAAGTTACTTAGTTATTATGTAGGTAATTTTATTCTCTATTATACTGAATTTTTTCAGATTTTTTTGAGCAAATTTTGAAAAAATCCCAAGGGTGCAGCTTATGTTTAACTTTAAATATCTCGAAAAATAGTGACTTTATCGTTACGAAAAAAGAGTATGTTTTTTACGCAGAAAGTGTTGGAGAATCGAAAAATTGTGCTAAAATGACAATTCCGCCAGTGGCGTAGAATTTAGGAAGGATCAACCTCTCACTTGCCCCTGTTGTACGCCACTGGCACTAGCCAGAATCTTTTGTTTAACATAATTTAGTATGGTGTACGGTACCTACACTTTCTGCCAAGTATGATAAGGATACGTCAAATAGTTTTTAAGTACTGGGCAAAAATCGTTTTTAAATTTTTAAATAAAACACCCTGTAGCTCAGTAAGGAGCCACATTTTATCTAAGTGTTTTGGGCCAAATCTTCATATTCTGAGCCCAGGATACTCCAGTTAAAATATTTCCAATTAATTACAAATCACCCTGTATATATGTATATATATATATATATATATATATATATATATATATATATATATATATATATATATATATTAGGGACGAGTCTTCTCTTAACTGGGAGAATTTTTTTATGGAAACCGCTAAGTTAGCGGCAAAAAATAGTGAAGATTTGGTCAGAGAAGTTGGAGCTTGTATTTCAAATGAAGAAAACAAACTTGTCAGTATTGGCTATAATGCTACTCCAAATGACAATGAAGAAAATTATAATCAGTATATTCTAAATAAAGATATGAAGATGCAGTACAGTAGAATAGTTTTATTATTTTATAAAATATACCGATGGTTGAAAATATCGAGACATTTAAAATTGTTTTTTATGAGAATATTTTTTTTTACATGAATGTAAACGTTTTTACAGCAAAATACAACAAATATTAAACAGCAAAAGTATTGTAAAACTTTCCATATTAAAAAAAAAAAATGATTTTTTTTAAAAATACAAATCTAAAATTTAACGTGTTTCTAATGCTAATTTAGTAATATTTGTTTCAATTGTTTTTGAATGCACCATTTTCGTAACATATAAAGATATTTTTTATTTTAAAAATACGTGTTTTGATGACTCGATTTACATAGATGCCCTATAGCATTATTCAGCTGCACAACTTATAATAATTGTTATACATTAATTATCTGTTATTTCTAGTGTGTCATGCAGAAGTAAATGCTATGTTAAATAAAAAGTGCTCAAGCCTAAAAGGATGTAAAATCTATGTGACATTATTTCCTTGTAAGGCTTGTGCTAATGTTATTATAGAAGTAGGAATTAAAGAAATTATTTATGAGAAGGAAAATGACACAAAAAGATATAAAGGTGACGAAAGTTTGTTTGACAAACTAAATATTATATATCGTAAATATAATAAAACTGGAAATTCAAATAATTCCAATAAACGTAAATTTGGTGACAATAAATAATATATACATGTTATTATAATACGAGGAGAAAAAACATATTGTAGTTGAAATCTTGTAGTTACATTTCTCCACTATAAACACACCAATTTTCGCTAAATTCTGTTTGCTTCATTTCTGCCAATAATCGTTACAATAAAGACGTATTGCAATAACGTGCTTAAAAATCAAATTCGTTTTGGGGCCTTGTAATTTTCACTAATTTCCGAATTTTTAAAAGGAAATAAAACGCATTTATTTTACCACAAATATTCAAGTAAAAAAGGCAGTAAAATTGTGGAGCAGCCAAACACCAACATATTTAAAAAAAATGGCGAGGTTAGAAAATTTTATTCAAAGGTGTGAGAAATGTCTAGACTCTAAATAGAAACTATGTAAATGTAAAATTATATAATAAAAATGAAGTTTCAAGCTTGTTTTTAATTTTATTCGAATATATCTCTTTCCTTTTAAAAATTTATTACTAACAATAAAATTTTATAATTTTAACGAAAGTAAGTAAAACAATTTTTGCTCTAACTATAAAATTAATTGGTATAGAAACATTCAAAAAAATTTGATCTGGTTAGATATTTTAAGTAAATTTGTATGAGTTGATGTAGTTTAAAAAATTTGAATTTTAGGCGAATGATATTAATGCCAAATAAAACTAACAAAAAAATTTAATAATAATGATAATAATATCAACAAAATGTATAAATTAGTTTAATGCGACTCTAAGTGAATATTTAAACATGTGTGAAATTCTAGCTAATTTAACACATTGTATATAAAAATATAAATATGTAATTTTTAAAAAACACATTGTACATAAATTTCTTAGATACATCGTAAATAATTGCACTGCATATCCGTAAAATAATACGGCTTATATAGAGAGAGAAAAAGAAACAAAATGAAATAAGTGAAAAAGAAATTAAGTGAATATAAATAGTTGAAAGTAGTTTTTGAAAAAAAAAATGTTGGCCGAAATATCGGATTTTGTCATCTGAAAAATATTAAAATCAAATGAAAATGATATAAAAATATCTCTCATATAGAAAAATCTATTATTATTATAGTTAGTGGGTTCGATTAGTTATAATTTAGTGTGCACCAATATAATATTTGATAATTTCTACCCAACGAAATGTCTAATAATAATATTAATTTCAAGCATTTGTTATTTGTTGTTAATAGTTAAAAAAAGTTAAATTAGCTTAACGAATGTCTTAGACATGACTTGTTGTTAGGACATGTGTCGCGAAAGTAAGAGATCCCGTGTTCCAATCCCAACAAGGCCAGTACATTTTCCAAATTTATTAAAACAACTACTTGTATATTATTAGTTCACCGCGATGAAGTGGATATTTAAAAATTTGCCATATTATTACCATTATCATTGACATTGATATTCAAGTATTATCAGGTTTTTATTTGATATATGTTTTTTTATTGCAATAATACTGCTTTTTTATCTGTCGAACTATTATAAGCTTTCTGACTTTACAAACCATGGTTTATTATTTTTTTTTCTTATTGTAAAACTTTGTATTCACTCCCTATAGATATATTTTTACCTACTGATGATAAAAACATAGCTTTTGAAATACGCCCTTTTTTTAAATATTATTATTTGTGGTTTAAAGGAAAATTAAATTATTTTATTAACTTTTCTTCACAGTATACTGAAATTTTACTTCCGTAGCATTAACATTTTCATTAAAAATAATGATACGTTAAAATGAAAATTCTTGGATTTTGTCAGAAATTTTGATGCAACATATATATACATATATATATACATATATATACATATATATACATATATATATATATACATATATATATATATATATATATATATATATATATATATATATATACATATATATATATATATATATATATATATATATATATATATATATATATATATATATAGAAAGATTTCCTACGGAATCCAAGAATTTTCATTTTAACGAATCATTACTTTTAAAGAATTTTTTTCAGCATACGGGGGCGGGTAGGACATAATTTGATTAAAAAATAATCGATCATTCGATTATGAAAATCATTCGAGATATCTTACGAATTAAATTGCAAAACATTATTATGAATGTAAGTTTTTTCCAGGGCTTCGAACCGTTTTATTTTTCCATTTTCCTTCCGGTTTTCTTTCTGGCCAAAATAACTTTAATTTTTTCGGTTTTCGGTTCAGATTTAAATGATTAATTTTGAAATTTTTTCAATGTTTTTATTTATATGAAAAACTTATTTTCTACCATAATCATTTTATTTTTACTTTTATAATATAAGCATACTACATAAATTGATACATTAATATAGTATAAATAATAATAATTAATTATAATTAAAGGTATTAATAATTAAAAGTATATAATATATATGATAATAATATAACTCATTATGCGAAATTTATATAATTTGTACGTGTGTTTTAATTATATAATAATCAAATAACATATGTTAACGTAACAAATTCTTGTACACAAAATTTTTATTTATTTATAATTTGAAAAATTAAAATTTTCTCTGAGTATTTAAACAATTTAAACTATTCAAAAATTATTAACAATAAAGTTAATATCGAAAAATATACTTTTCTCAAAGAGATTACTAGTTTTATTTTCAATTTTAATAAAACAATAATTTAAAAATATTTTAACATGCATGAAACCGAAATAAACCGATTTTTTTTTCGTTCTAGCAAAAATAACGGTTTCCAATTTTCGGTTCAGTTTCGGTTCGAAGCCTTGGTTTGTTCAACAAATTAATATATTACGCAAATTATTTCAGTAAGATTACAAAAATGTTGTTATTTCACCGTTAAAAACCGTGTAAAATTACATAAATTCATGTGTCACATCTTTTACAATGTACGTACGCACCCCATTTTTTTAAATAATAATACAAGACATTATTATTGAATCCACAAAATTATGCAATAGTCTATAGAATCAGTCAATGAATCAGTAACCTTTTGATTAAGCTTAGATTGATCGAATAATAAAATAAAAATAGATGAATAGAATAAGAACGCATTGGTTTATTTTCATAATGTAATATATATATATATATATATATATATATATATATATATATATATATATATATATATCGGTCGAAATACCTAATTTGTTGAAATATGGAAATTTTTCGTACAACGTGTCTTAATAAATTTTGCATTCAAATAGTGTTTATTTTTTTAATTATTCTCTGCATCAAATCAGAAATTTTGTTAATACATATATAGTCAGCGAAATTTTGTTATACCAATAAACACAGTTAGGTTTTTGTTATTTCATTTGAATTTTGTGGAAAATATTTGGATGAATTTTCAAAATAAATTTCGGTTAGGTGAAGAACAGATATGATGACAATGTTACTGTCATAATTTTTTAGAGAGAATTATACAGAAATATTATTTAAATAAAGCTTAATTACTTATTCATTAAATTAAATAAACATTTAGTTAACAAATATGACGTTAAAACTTTACACAAATCTTTATTGAAATGTGACGTTTCAATTTTTAAACATAACAATTTTGTTAAAAAAATAATTAATAACAAATTTGAAATAATTATTGTTTAACAAATTTTTAGTTAAAGGCGAATAATTAACAAACTTTTTAATAGCTCTAGTATTTATTCTCGGTTAATTTTCGGGAAATTTCTAATTTGAGATTAGAAACAAAAATTATTTAATCTTAAATTAAAAATGTCGCGAAATTAACTAACTGTTTAAAATATTTATAAAAATCAATTAAAATTCGATTTAGTTGAAAATGGCACAGAAACTATTTTAACTGTCTTACACCATTTTTGCTGCAATTTTTTTTTTGTTTGTTTTTGAACTCCCTGGTAAAGATAACAGCACAAATTACACCTAGATTTTAATAGTAAAATTTACATAATTAAAAATATATTATTGGTATTGGTTAAATAAAAACACTCAACTGAAGTTGATGGCTAGCTTTCGGTCTAATTTTTAGACCCTCTTCACGGCCACTACATGGAAATAATACATTTTATAAATATTATAAACATCAATAATAATACATTTAATTAGCTGTATAATTAGTCTACTTACATCACTAACTAAGTGTTGCGATACGTTTTGCTTTTTTAGATGAACTCATTTATATTCCAACAATCTTCAAACTCCAGTTCGAAGTTTAATTAACACAATTCGTATTTGACACTACTTATTTCACCTTTGACAAAAAAATTTACCACCAGGAGTTCGGCAATCCAATGGGAAGCTCGGTGAGTCCAATCTTTGCACAATTAGTAATGAATCATTTGTTGGACCAATGTATACCGAAATTCAACACCAAACCAATGTTTATCAAGAAATTTGTAGATGACATAATTTGTGCCATTCCAGAAATGGACATACAGACGTGCTTACAGATACTTAACAACTTTGATGAACATATTAAATTCACCGTCGAAACCGAAACGAATAATAAAATACCGTTCTTGGATATGGAACTATACCGAAACAAAAATAACATCATCACTACAACTTGGTACACAAAAGAAATTGCATCCAACAGACAAATTCATTATCTTTCTGCGCACGAAAATCATATAAAAATAAACACCATTATCGGGATGAAAAAACGTGTATGCTCATTATCTAATAATGAATACATTAAAAATAACCTTCTCAGACTGAAACGTATCTTCCTTGAAAATGGTTACCCTCTTAAACTGATCAACAAAATATTATTCACTACGCCGGCATCTTTGACAGATATCAATGAAGTAAATCCGATTAATTCGGACCAATCAACATGCATTAACACCTGTAGTTTACCTAACATCGGGGGAGTGACAAATAGACTAAAAAACATACTAACTAATGATAAGACGAAAATTATAAAAAGAAACGTTCTACCTATTAAGAAAATATTCACCAGATTGAAAGATGATTACTAAAAACACCAAATTCAGTATACCTTATTCCTTGCGCGGATTGTGACAAAGTGTACATTGGCAATAGCAAAAGAAAATTAGAAGATAGGGTAACCCAACACAGATCTGATGCAAGACTCAAACCTACGGCAACAGCTTTAGCTACACATACCAATAAAACAAAACACAAAATTGACTACACTAATACCAAAGTTCTAACCAGGGAAAAAAATGATATCAAACGCACATTCTTAGAAATGATTCATATAAAGACTACAAATAACACCATGAATAAAAGAACGGATGTACAAAATTTAAGTTTAATTTATGACAATTTAATGCAAGTTCACATGGGTAATATTACTTGTCAAAATGACCATAACACTATAAATTGTAATCAAACAAACGCGATAAATTAATTTTAAATATTTTAGATAATTAAATCAGTTGTAGTATATTGTTTCATTTTTAACAGTATTTTATAAAAAAAAATGACTTATTTTAATTAATATATATATATATATATATATATATATATATATATATATATATATATATATACGTAGTACTTTTTAATAATAATAATGAATAATAATATATAAAACAATTCAATGGACGCACAAGTGAACGTACCAAACTAAATGATTAAAAAAACGCAGCTTAAACTGCCAAAAACTTGTCAAAGTTATAGCCTATGCGACGCAAACAAAGAAAAACTTATAATTTGGATTGTTATACGTTTAATTTTAAATACATTTTACATTTCGTGACACAGATTGTTAAAATCAATTACTATATTTTAATTACTGGTTATAGTTGAGTTTTTACAATATTTAAAACTTCGAACTGGAGTTTGAAGATTGTTGGAATATAAATGAGTTCATCTAAAAAAGCAAAACGTATCGCAACACTTTGTTAGTGATGTAAGTAGATTAATTATACAGCTAATTAAATGTATTATTATTGATGTTTATAATATTTATAAAATGTATTATTTCCATGTAGTGGCCGAGAAGAAGGTCTAAAAATTAGACCGAAAGCTAGCCATTAACTTCAAATGAGTGTTTTTATTTAACCAATCTCAATAACCAGACTGAAACACCCAATAATTACCCTACAAATATTATACCAGTCATTATTCATTCAATTTTATATATAAAATATATATATATATATATATATATATATATATATATATATATATATATATACTGGCTGGTCGATTTAACGTGACAAATTAAAATAACTTTTAAAATACGCATCTAACAGAAAAATGTCCCGAGCAAAACTTTCACAGTACGAAGGGGGACATACGATTATTTGTACTCTCCACCCCCCAGACAGCACGGGAGGGGAGTGAATTTAAAATCTTAAATGGGTACCCCCATTTTTTATTTCAAATTCGGAAAGAATATCAGAAATAAATCAAAACGAATTTTATTTACATGCAATTTGCAGAAACGTACAAAGATTTGTTTTTCGTTAGGCACGGGACTTAGTTTTCTTTTCATACATTCTTAGAAATTCACTAAAACATAAATACAAATCGCTAAAACTAAAACAATTTTTGACGAATACAGCGCCATCTATCAGGTATACAAATTTTTTTTTAAATAAAAGCTACCTTATTTTTGATGTTCTTTCCGAATTTGAAATCAAAAATAGGGGTACCCGTTTAAGATTTTAAAGTCACTCCCCTCCCCGGCCGTCTGGGTGGTGGAGAGTAAATAGTTTTTATATAATCGTATGTCCCTCTTCGTACTATAAAAGTTTTGCTCGAGATATTTTTCTGTTAGATGCGTATTTTAAAAGTTATTTCGATTTGTCACGTTAAATGGATCACCCGGTATATATATATATATATATATATATATATATATATATATATATTTTTTAAAACTTTTTTGTTATGTGGGTGAAGCAGCCAAAACAGTAAGATGTTTAAGGATAAATCAAACACTCATTTTTAAATTTTGACGAGCTTTCGACCAACGTTCGAGTCTTTTTCAAGTCGTTAATTTTCTGAGTGTTAACGACTTGAAAAAGACTCGAACGTTGGTCGAAAGCTCGTCAAAATTTAAAAATGAGTGTTTGATTTATCCTTAAACATCTTACTGTTTTGGCTGCTTCACCCACATAACAAAAAAGTTTTAAAAAATAAAATTTTCCAGCCGTAAACTTTATTATACTATATATATATATATATATATATATATATATATATATACAAAATCACGCCATGTATCTAAAAGTGTGTGCAAAAACTCTTTCTACTATCTTGAAATTAATTGTCTCCTAATATTCCTATCTAAAAAAGCAACTCTACTGATACTGGTGTCATATATGCCCCTCTATTCCTACTACTTGAAAACTTTTGTTTAGGCAAACAAATTCAATTATACCTACCATTCCAGCTACTTATGAGACGTTTACGCAAACATATAACTTCAAAATCATTCACTTATATACTTTTAATCAAACGTTCATTAGACATTAGACATTCACTCAAGATGATCGAACCATTTTAATTGATTAACATCGCAATTAATGCAACAATATTATTTTTTTTTAATTTAACACCTATCATGCACTAATATATTTCGTATCATTTTTTTAAATGTATTAACAGACAAACCTAATATTTACTACAGTACATCAACCTAAGCACCAAAACGGAATTATATGTATTCTAATGATCTCCTTTGGAATCATTTACCTACGGTTCTAGCAATAGTACCTAATGTACCCAAAATCGATAGCTGTCGAGAGGTGGAATATTACAAAGATTCTATGAATTAAGAAATGCAGTAGAATCTTTTTTAAAATAAAAAAAATCTGAATTTGCCTCTTTTTTCCGTAATGCCGAATAGATTGCAATAATTGTCTTATTTATCGGATATATTTTACAATTCAACGAATTAAATTTAAATCTCCCAGGAAATAGCATTACTATTTTTAATTTATGGGATAAAACCGATACATTAAAAAAAAAAAACAGAACTATGTTGCAAGCGTATTGAAGAGAAAAACTATAGTATGTTCCACTCTTTCGAAAAATTTATAAATACAGTGGATGTGGATATTGTGTCTTTGTCAAATACTATTGCGACTCTGCATTAAGATTACAATTGATTGTGATTTTCCTCCAGTTTTGTTTTATATTCTGTAATTATTTTGAATGAAAATTATTTATATATTGTGTATTTTCTGTGATTTATTGGAAATTCAGCAATTTTGTGTAATTTTAAAATTATTGTTGTGTTGTATTTAGTTATTTACATATTATTATGTGTTTTTTGAAATTTCTATTGTTATTTTTTATGCACATTTTTTATGTAAATATATTGTTTATTTTCGGTGAATTTTCTGTAATTTTCTACAACCGAAAAAATGTATTTAGTAGAGCATTAAATATATTTGTTTCGTTGTAAAAAAATTAACCAACAATTATTATTAGTGGTCCGTGTTTGTTTAGGACATAGTGTTTGCGTGAATGTATGGATAGACAGATTTCAAATATTGTCAGTTACGCGCGGTCAATACTGGTCTGGGTTTGAGACTATCGAAGCCTCGAGAATAATGGCTAGTGAACGCGCGCCCGGTTTGAGATTACTCAGTCGAGTACTAGCTTGCATCGAGGCAAGACGTAACCAGTGCTGGCTCGCAGCGCCCTAGTCGCGCTGCTTTTGTGCGCGCCATCTTGATTTGTGATGTGCGCGTTTACTTCGATATTCTACGACCAGTAGATATCAATTCGTTCAATTCACTTGTCTTACAAGCAGTGAATATTGTTAAACAGTTGTGTGCCAGCTCGCAATGAGGCGAGTCGTATGGTGCCGGCTCACAGCGACGTAGTGCGCGTCGCTGCTTTAACACGCCATGCGTGCCTACAGTGGACAAGCCATTGTGATTTGTGATGTGCGCGTTCATACTTCGATATTCTATAAATAGTAGATATCGAATCGTTTAGTTCACTTGCTTTAAAAGAAGTGAACATTGTAAATCATTCGTTTAATTCACGTGCCTTACAAGCCGTGAACATAGTGGTAGAGTTGAAGTTCGACTCGCAACGTAGCAAGACGTTGCTATTGTGGTCACGCCATTGAGATTTGTAAATGTGCGTGCATGCTTCGGTATTCTACAAATGGTTAGATATCGAATCGTTTGGTTCACTTGCTTTAAAAGAAGTGAACATTGTGAATCAATTGTTTAATTCACGTGCCTTACAAGCAGTGAATATTGTGGAAAAGTGGTTAGTTCTCAGAGAGTTGAGTTCTGGCATGCAACAACGCGAGACGCTTCGCGACAGTGGACAAGCCATTGTGATTTGAGTTGTACTTTCCTACCTCGATATTCTACAAAACAGTAGATATCGAATTGTTTAGTTCACTTGCTTTAAAAGAAGTGAACATTGTGAAAAGTGTTGTTAGTGATCAACGAGGCAAGAAAAGCTTGTTTGCGTTTGATACAAACATCATTGCTAATGCTACATTCAAGCCGCCATTGCGGTATTCAAGTTATATTTCTACATACAGTATCCCACTACTGCTAGAAATCATCTTATTGTGTTCAAGTGTTTCTGCAAGCAACGATTATTGTGTGATCAGTGTCGTGATCGCCAATATAGCTACCAGTTTTCGTGTAGGCCCACTCGTGTACGGAGTGGTGATTGTGTTAGTGCGCGCAGCTTGCTGAGTGTGTGTGTGTGTATTCGCCAGACGGCCAGCGCTCACAGTTCACCGGCCGGCTCAGCTGAGCGGCCTTCAACAATACGTCTGTCGGCTCATCGTCAAGCGACAAACGAAACGACGCCAGGGTTGTATTCGAAATATTTCATTTCTCTTGTATTTTTGTATAATTTTGTAATAATCATATGCAACTGTATGTTATTATTTTCTAAGCAATTTAACTGTGTTTTGTATTGATCTCAGTGTATTTTGATACGGTTTGCTTTATATTATTTGTGCTCACTGAATATAAATGCATACATGTGACAGCTGCACGCCAGGGGTGCATTCAGGTAAATTCTGGTTTAAATATAACTTTTACATTTGTTAAGAAATTAATATTCATTTGTTGATAAGCGACCAGCTGACCCATCGTTCAGCCTCACATGTAATTAACTATTTTATTAGTTAAGATCTGTTAGCATTTATTATTCTCTTGTTACTTAAGTTAAGTAATTCAAGTTTGTCATCGTATGTATCTCATTTATTTGTGTTTTGAAGAATATATAATTTGATTGTTTGTTTACTTGTGAAGTTGTTGCAATTTGTGTCTAACCGAATTCGTGTGTTACTTTAACACTGGTCCTTCGAAGTCAACTCGATAAACCAAAGATAGTTGCGAAACTTACTTACTTGTATTTTTCATTCGTGTCTAACATATTTTTGTGGTCACCTCGAGCCGGATGCTCGTTGTATAAACATATTCATTGGTTCTTCGAGTCGGATGCTCGTTGTATAAAACATTTTTGGTCCTTCGAGCCGGATGCTCGTGCGGGTATCATTTCCAAAAGACTTGAGCTTGTCGAGCTTTTGTTGTGAGTTTATATTATTTTCAATTTATTTGTATTGATTAGTATACTCGCGTTACCAGACTATTGGTTATTACTTTGTATTGCTGGTTATCACATTTTGCAACAATGTCGTTGGTTGTACTTAAATCTGATAGAGACGAGGCCATACTGGCCCTTGAACAAATCTCCGCTTGGGCAACATCAGCGACTGATGAGCGGTCAAAGATTAAATTTGAACAGGCATATCTTAAGATGCCTGAACGGGAAGAAGCTTTCGAAGAAGCACAAAGTAATTATAAACATGCTTTGTTGAAAGCGAAACGATCAGAAGAAATTACGGCGGAGATAGATCAACAAAGAGATCTGTTTATTCGAATAATGGATCTGATCGGCGATATCAAAACCGAATATGTAATCATGTTTCCTCCTCCGACCGTAACAAAACAGGGAACTGAGTCACCTGAAGGTTCCGTAATTTCGTCGGCAAGTCACTCAGGTGGTTCGAGACCATTCCTGCCTCGCATCAATCTCCCTACCTTTGATGGAGATAAAGCGAATTTTGTCAATTTTATGGATTTGTTTGGCCAGATGGTTATCTCACGGGACGACATCAGCGAGATAGAGAAGTTCCAATATCTCAAAATGAGCCTAAAGGGGGAACCATTAAATTTAATTAAACACTTGCCTGTTTCAGCAGCAAACTTTAAGGATGCGTGGCAGATGCTTATATCTGGATACTATAATCCGCGTATCCTTCGTGCCATCCATTTACACAAGATAATGGATATTGAAACATTGTCGTCACCGTTTGGAAGCGGTCTCAAAGAATTGTTGAACACAGCACGGGAGAACATCTCGGCGCTGAGAGCATTGGAAGTGCCAATAGAGGATAGCCACGTAGGTTCGTTTATCCTAGAAACTTTACTAGCAGACAAGCTAGACTACGAAACTCGTCGGAGATGGGAATTGGAAGTCTCATCTGGAAAGCCACCATTTTTAGGGAAACTATTCAATTTCCTACAAACTGAAGTCTCAACTCGTGAGACCTTCATATCAGACCAACCTAATAAAAGGATGGTACAATCACAAAAATCTAGGTTTGTTGGTAAGGCGAACAGCAACGTGAAACAGCCTAGTAACGTTGGTACAAATCGGCGAGTTACATTACTGGCATCGGCCAGCGAATGTCCTTTATGCAAGAACACACATTTGTTATCCTCTTGCAAGGAATTCGGCAACAAACAACCTAGACAAAGGTATGAATTTGCTAGGCAACATCGCCTATGTATCAATTGTCTTCGGGAAGGTCACGGACCGAACAGATGCAGCTCTGACAATAAGTGCAAAAAGTGTCAAAGTCGGCATCACACCTTGTTGCATTTCGAGAGGCAACAAGCTACGGCTTCTTCAAGCAACTCGCAGGAAGCCGAAGGTGAAAGGGTTGCAGCGAAACCTACGGTCTCATTGATGGCGAGGCAAAGCCAGCACAATTCAACGGTACTCCTCGCATCAGCACTGATCGACATATTGGACAAAAATGGTCAACCGTGGACAGTTCGTGCCATTTTTGATACGGGTTCGCAGAGCAGTTACATGACAACTGAATGCGCCCAACGTCTTGGGTTAAAATCCATCAGTTGCGAGACCACGGTCTTATCATTGGGTGGTAAGCCAGTAGGAACGGCTTCAAGTATCGTCAACTGCAACATACGGCCACATGGGCTAATCAGCCCAGCTTACTCATTAACGGCTATCGTGGTGAAGAGCATCGCGAACGAAACGCCGAATAATCGTATCTCTTACGAATACATCAGACATGTCAAAAACCTAAGGTTGGCCGATCCGGACTTCGCCAAGCCAGGTTCGGTTGACATGTTGCTCTCGGCAGAAGTGTTTGCCAGAGTTCTGCGCAACGGCAAAAGGTCAGGAGGGCCTGGGCAGCCGACTGCGATTAATACCGCCTTTGGCTGGGTGGTAATGGGTGAAGTTGGAGGATTTACGTTACCTGCCAACAATACCCGCACTTTTCGACTAACGACG
This sequence comes from Clivina fossor, assembly GCA_963966155.1. NCBI lineage: Eukaryota > Metazoa > Arthropoda > Insecta > Coleoptera > Carabidae > Clivina > Clivina fossor. The sequence continues at coordinate 10,906,028 of OZ014555.1, forward strand.
AAGGATGAACTATCCTCAGTGATGTCGAAGTTTTGGGAACTAGAAGATGTTCCTACATTTGAAAAACCAACGAGTAAGGATGAGTTGAAATCCGAAACTCACTATGTAGAAACGGTAAAGAGGTTACCGTTCAAACACGAACCGCCTAGATTAGGTAATTCGTTCTCCAATGCCAACAGAGTGGCAAAAATTCAAAATGTGACGGCGGTGGATTCGTGGTCACACGTCGCTTCACAACACAATGCAGCTGATCCCGGTTTAAGAGGAATCATGCCTAGCGAGTTTACGACTTGCGACTTGTGGATTCGTGGACCTTCTTGGTTGCGCGAGTCTGAAAGTAAGTGGCCTATCTCAAAGGCTATTACAAACTCTGACAGGGCCACAGAGGAGCAGAAAACTGAACAAACTAATGTCTGTTTTCACTTGAAGGAGAAAGAGCGTTTCTCTTTATTTGACCGATGCTCTAACTATGCAAGAATGTTACGCATCCTGGCGTACTGTTTAAGATTTATTGCGAGAACACGCCATAAACTTACTAGCGAACGCCAGCAACTATCAGCGGATGAGCTACGCACAGCCAGGAACTCTCTGGTCAAGCTAGTTCAAACGGAACAATTTGGAGACGTCTTTGAAGCGCTTTCCAAACAACAGCCATGTGCAGGGCATATTCAAAAATTGGCGCCCTTCTTGGAACCCGAAACTGGGTTAATACGTGTTGGTGGCCGGCTGAGGAACGCGGATCTGGGTTACGATCAGAAGTTTCCCATTCTTCTACCGGCCAAACACCCGGTTGTCAACCTGCTGATTATTCATACGCATGAGGAGTATAACCATTTACCGCCGCAGGCTTTGTCCTCACAGTTAGGTCGGCATTTTTGGATACTCTCAGCCAGACGAACAATCCGAGGTGTACTGTCAAAATGCGTCAAATGCTTTAAGACGCGACCGACAATATCATATCCTAGCATGGGTAACTTTCCTGCGGATAGGGTAAACCCTGCTAAAGCGTTTATAAAATGCGGAGTCGACTACGGTGGCCCGTATAAAATTTCTTTGAGTCGTAGACGGGGTCAAGGCACACAAAAAGCCTATATCTGCCTGTTCGTCTGCTTCACAACAAAGGCAGTTCACTTGGAACTCGCATCTGATCTGACTTCCGAGAAATTCTTGGATGCTCTGAGTCGGTTCATAGCCCGTCGAGGACGGGTAGAGGACATCTACAGCGATTGCGGTACAAACTTCGTAGGCGCAAATCGTTACTTAACAGAGTTGCAGCAATTTCTTCAATCGGAAGAATTCAATAAAAAGGCTAGTGATCAGCTAAACATAAAAGGGATCAACTGGCACTTCAACCCTCCTTCTTCTCCACATTTCGGAGGTCTATGGGAGGCGGGGATTAAATCGATAAAAATCGTCGTCGATGATCTAGTCATCGTAACTGACGAGCCGTTACCACCTACCCATTGGCGTATGGGCCGAGTTGTGGAGCTCATACCAGGGCAGGATGGTGTAGCCCGTGTAGCTAAAGTTAAAACGCAACGAGGAACTATCATGCGGCCAATCGTAAAATTGTGCATCCTACCATTGTCCGAATGAAAATGTGGGACATTTTGGTGGCCGGAATGTTTAGGACATAGTGTTTGCGTGAATGTATGGATAGACAGATTTCAAATATTGTCAGTTACGCGCGGTCAATACTGGTCTGGGTTTGAGACTATCGAAGCCTCGAGAATAATGGCTAGTGAACGCGCGCCCGGTTTGAGATTACTCAGTCGAGTACTAGCTTGCATCGAGGCAAGACGTAACCAGTGCTGGCTCGCAGCGCCCTAGTCGCGCTGCTTTTGTGCGCGCCATCTTGATTTGTGATGTGCGCGTTTACTTCGATATTCTACGACCAGTAGATATCAATTCGTTCAATTCACTTGTCTTACAAGCAGTGAATATTGTTAAACAGTTGTGTGCCAGCTCGCAATGAGGCGAGTCGTATGGTGCCGGCTCACAGCGACGTAGTGCGCGTCGCTGCTTTAACACGCCATGCGTGCCTACAGTGGACAAGCCATTGTGATTTGTGATGTGCGCGTTCATACTTCGATATTCTATAAATAGTAGATATCGAATCGTTTAGTTCACTTGCTTTAAAAGAAGTGAACATTGTAAATCATTCGTTTAATTCACGTGCCTTGCAAGCCGTGAACATAGTGGTAGAGTTGAAGTTCGACTCGCAACGTAGCAAGACGTTGCTATTGTGGTCACGCCATTGAGATTTGTAAATGTGCGTGCATGCTTCGGTATTCTACAAATGGTTAGATATCGAATCGTTTGGTTCACTTGCTTTAAAAGAAGTGAACATTGTGAATCAATTGTTTAATTCACGTGCCTTACAAGCAGTGAATATTGTGGAAAAGTGGTTAGTTCTCAGAGAGTTGAGTTCTGGCATGCAACAACGCGAGACGCTTCGCGACAGTGGACAAGCCATTGTGATTTGAGTTGTACTTTCCTACCTCGATATTCTACAAAACAGTAGATATCGAATTGTTTAGTTCACTTGCTTTAAAAGAAGTGAACATTGTGAAAAGTGTTGTTAGTGATCAACGAGGCAAGAAAAGCTTGTTTGCGTTTGATACAAACATCATTGCTAATGCTACATTCAAGCCGCCATTGCGGTATTCAAGTTATATTTCTACATACAGTATCCCACTACTGCTAGAAATCATCTTATTGTGTTCAAGTGTTTCTGCAAGCAACGATTATTGTGTGATCAGTGTCGTGATCGCCAATATAGCTACCAGTTTTCGTGTAGGCCCACTCGTGTACGGAGTGGTGATTGTGTTAGTGCGCGCAGCTTGCTGAGTGTGTGTGTGTGTATTCGCCAGACGGCCAGCGCTCACAGTTCACCGGCCGGCTCAGCTGAGCGGCCTTCAACAATACGTCTGTCGGCTCATCGTCAAGCGACAAACGAAACGACGCCAGGGTTGTATTCGAAATATTTCATTTCTCTTGTATTTTTGTATAATTTTGTAATAATCATATGCAACTGTATGTTATTATTTTCTAAGCAATTTAACTGTGTTTTGTATTGATCTCAGTGTATTTTGATACGGTTTGCTTTATATTATTTGTGCTCACTGAATATAAATGCATACATGTGACAGCTGCACGCCAGGGGTGCATTCAGGTAAATTCTGGTTTAAATATAACTTTTACATTTGTTAAGAAATTAATATTCATTTGTTGATAAGCGACCAGCTGACCCATCGTTCAGCCTCACATGTAATTAACTATTTTATTAGTTAAGATCTGTTAGCATTTATTATTCTCTTGTTACTTAAGTTAAGTAATTCAAGTTTGTCATCGTATGTATCTCATTTATTTGTGTTTTGAAGAATATATAATTTGATTGTTTGTTTACTTGTGAAGTTGTTGCAATTTGTGTCTAACCGAATTCGTGTGTTACTTTAACACTGGTCCTTCGAAGTCAACTCGATAAACCAAAGATAGTTGCGAAACTTACTTACTTGTATTTTTCATTCGTGTCTAACATATTTTTGTGGTCACCTCGAGCCGGATGCTCGTTGTATAAACATATTCATTGGTTCTTCGAGTCGGATGCTCGTTGTATAAAACAGTGTTAGAAAATTAGATATTTTTCTGGTCCGCGGTGCGTTTTGGGTTGAGAAACACTGATTTGTAATATTAGATCAAAGTGCAAGTATTATCGCATTATATTAAATGAAGACTACAAAAATTAGCAAGTCCTATGTTAGCCGTGATCGTCTAGTGGTTAGAACCCTACGTTGTGGCCGTAGTAACCCAGGTTCGAATCCTGGTCACGGCAATGTGCAAACATTGTCACGGTGGAAGCTATTTTTGTTAAATTTTAATAAATAAATTTACTTTTTACAACTAGAAATCCATTTACTATTAAGCATTTTCAATTTAAAATATTGTTTGCCGAAACCCGGGATTGAACCGGGGAGATCTTCAGTCTAACGCTCTCCCAACTGAGCTATTTCGGCTTACCACGAAATTGTATAACTTTCCTGATGATATGTACGTATACTATGTCAAAACGTCAATTTCAAATTAAAATTAATTCAGAACAATCCAAAAATCTTGTTATTTTAATATAACAAATTCTGAAAAAAAATTTTCTATGATATTATAATAGAATCATATTGCTAAAATGATTCCAAGTTACTTGAGTTTAAGTCGATTGTCAAATTAAACAAATATATAATGGATGTTTTTTTATAAACAATAAGTAATACATCAAATAATTTTTTTATTACGTTCTTACAATTTTATAATTAGAATGATTTCTTTCCGTAGCGAGACCTAAACAGATCCAACATTTATCGTCCCTTATCATATTTTGATATCTCCATCTTTGACAGGGTAAACAAAATTTAAACAAGTGATAGTTTTCACAATCAATATAATTAACTCTATTATTAAAAAGCATAAGTTTTAATGAACGATTTTCATGAACAAAACACCGATCAAAATAAATCTATCGCTAATGGTACACCTTCACGAACTTTACTTTCACAAATTACACACAAAAAACAGTAGTTAGAATTAACTCCGTTTTAACTCTTTTTGGAAGTTCCCTCGATACCATCCGTTTTTGTAGTTAAATAACTACAAAGCGAATATAATTTTCACAATAAAGAGTAAAAATTACGAAACTATTTACTAAAAGAGTTAGAAATATCATTTAAACTGAAAATTATTTAATTTTCGGTAGTTATTTTACTCATATTCTGGTGTTTGAATACTCTTAAAAATTGTGTTTTAACTAATGTTTTTTTTTTGTTAAAATATTTAATTTCAGATGTAAATACCACTTTATAAGAGATAAAATTAACTACTTTTTAAATGATAATTAACTCTAATATGTATGTAAAATTCATTTAAAAGAGAAGAAATTATCTCTTTTTTATTTGTTGTTTAACTACGAAAGTTAGGAAAAATATACATTGTAAAAATTAGATGCACAATTACATTGATAGTTATAGTTTTTTTTTTATATTATTTACTATAATTTTACAAATTGTTGTAAATTTACCAGTTTGAAGTTAGTATGTAATTAATGATGAATTTTACATAATACCTAAATATGAATTTATTTAATTATGAAGTTGTTTTGATAAATTGATGAAATATGTCATAACTTCTTATGATATTTATATCATATAAATAAAATATATAATTTGTTTGCATATGTACTTTCTTTACATATATATACATTGTAAAAATGGGTGTACATTTACAGTAATAGTTATAGTATTTTTTCTATATTATTTATTGTAATTTCACTTACAAAAACTTGTGAAATTACAATAAATAATATAGAAAAAATACTATAACTATTACTGTAAATGTACACCCAATTTTACAATGTATTGGAAAAAATTATAAAAAAGAAAGTACATATGCAAACAAATTATATATTTTATTTATATGATATAAATATCATAAGAAGTTATGACATATTTCATCAATTTATCAAAACAACTTCATAATTAAATAAATTCATATTTAGGTATTATGTAAAATTCATCATTAATTACATACGGGCTATGACATTCAAAAGAATCTCGAAATTTTAACTTTTTCAATTCAGTTATTTCACTTTCATTTTGTTTATTAAAAATTTTATATGCCGAGAAATTAGTAGCAATAGTTTTCGCTGTTGGGTATAAACAAAAAAAAATCTTGCGATATCTATAAAAAAATAATATCATTGTTATATATAACTTATAAAATATATTTAATAAATTAATATTAATATATTACCAATCCAGGAGTATCTTTGAATCGTGGGTATATTTCTATGATATTGCTAAGCAGTGTTTTCTATGATTGAAAGTATGTAGCATATGCTCAAATATCTCCCTTTTTTGCGTTCTCACACACGCATTTTTTATAAATGTGATTGATTCATCAAACTCTGTATTTTCTGTATTCGTTTCATCTTCTCCGAAAATAGTTGATTTTAATTGTCTGAATTGTCGATTTTCTTTATTTTCATCTAATTTTCTATTAATTGTTCTCAATCTAGTTTCCAAAAATCCAGTCCTGTCTACCGGATCAAATAAAACTTTCTGAAATAATATAAGTGTAAACGGTATAAGTTAGATTGAAAAATATAAATATTTTACTTAATAAGTAATTATTTGACGTCTATAAATTTGTGGATAAAATAAAAAATACAAATATAAATTAATTAATATTTATTAGTAAAAGTATTTATTAAGATTATTTTGATCCAAAAAAATTACATACAAAGTCACGTTGAGATGGAATACATTGTACGTTTAAAAATTTGTACAGACTGAAAGTAAATTTAAAATAATTTTATAGTTATTATTATAGTATTATATACATAATTAATAAATAAAGTTTTTATAAAAATAAAAAGCTTTAGGTTTCAGTTCTGTATTAATATTTATTTAAAGCATTTTTTTTAACATAATAAGTTCTGAAAGATTTTTTAATATATTAAAGTTTTTATAGTTATAAATTTAAAAATTAGAAATCTTAATTCAATTATGAAAATAGACGAATATTTTATTATAGACATATTTTTGAAACCATTTATTCGTATTTTATATATTGTGCTTTTCAAACGACGGTAAAACAATAATTTTTTAATAAGTAATTAACTAATAAGAATTATGAATATATACTTACTTGTATCTTCAATGTTGAAAAAAAGAGTGCATGTATGAGAGGAATTATGAATGTGGATAAAGCGAAAGTTGCTTGTTTGGATAGGAGTGTTTGGAGGCGACTGATTTCGGGATGTTGAAAATAGTTTGTGCCACACCCTTTTGGGTACATGACGTGATTGTGTATGTATGTGTGTATGTATGTATGTATGTATCTTCAATTAGTTGTAAAGTAATTGATGAGTCGGAAATTTTAACCCACTTCTTCAATTTTTTATATGCTACTCTTATGAATAACACAGTGTTAGAATTTTCCATTATATTAACTAATGATAACAAACTAAGAAATTTTTCTGATTGTAATGTTCAATATTTCTGTTACTGTTTAAACAAAGAAAACTGGAATGAAATTCATGAAGCTAATGATCCTGACTCTATGTTCTCTAAATTTATGGAAATTATTTCTTATCATTTTTATAATTCTTTTCCTGTAGTTCCATGCAGAAAACTAGGTAAGAATAACAAAAAATGGATTAATACATTTTGCACAAAAATTAAAAGATTTCTTTTCATTATATAACAGCAATTTTATAAGTAAAGAAATGTACAATGAATATAAACGTGCTCATATTAATCTAGTTAAAAAAGTGAAAAAAGATTTCAACAACAAATTAATTGAAAATTCAAATAATATTTCTAAAACTGTTTGGCAAATTACAAATACAAATATAAGTAGTACCAACAACATTAAAAATAATATTAACTATAACCTTAATATCGATAATAACTACATAACCGACATTAAATCTATCAGCGATATATATATAACGAATATTTTTGTTCATTGGCTGATAATTTGATCGATAAGGAATATCTTAATTCTAGTAATGTTAATGTAATTCATAATGAGTGTATTCAAATTAATCCGTTTACAATATTTCTGGATTTGTCTAATAATGCTAATAGAATTTTTCGTTTACAAAAACGCGCCGTAAGATTCATGGCCGGTTTAAATTTGTCGGATAGTTGTAAAGGGGCATTTATTCAAGTAAATTTACTTACTTTTCCTTGCATTTATCTCTTAAATGCTTTAGTTTTTGTTAAAAAGAATCTTAATGATCTAAAAAAAAATAAAGATTTTCATTCTTACGATACCCGTCATAATGAGGATCTCCGTTTGCTTTCTCATAAAACTAGTTTTTTTGAAAAAAATTCGGCTAGAAACTTTGACTAGTTTACATACTAGATTTGAAACTAAAATCGTCTTTAAAGTAGTTAAAACTTTTTATTAAGGCGCACGTTCATACTTTTTAGTTGTACGCAGGCGCGGAATTGGATGTGAGTTAAGTTTGCAAACATCCAAAATATACGTAGTGTTTATATACCAGTTTGTTATTGTGTGAAAGTAAGAGGTTAAGTACAAAATGAATTTTCATAGACGTAAACAAGAAAAACTAGTTAAAATTTTTACGATTTTAAAGCTTTCTGAGCTCCTTAGAAACAAAAAGAAAAGAATATGGTGTAACAATTGGTTATTGCGTCGGGATGCCCTACATTTGGGGGCTTGTTTTTTTGTTAGTAATAAACTTTTAGAAGAAGATCAACAATCTTATAAGAACTGGTTGCGAATGGACAACAAAACATTTGAAAAATTACATAGTTTGGTAAAGGAGAGAATTAAAAAACAAGATACATAGTTCCGTCAATGTATACCATCTAAATTTCGGTTGATTGTGACATTAGGATATCTCGCTACTGGAGAGTCATTTAAGAGTTTATCGTACAGTACAAGAATTGCTACTTGTACTATATCATCTTTAATTCCAGAGATTTTAGTAGCAATTTATGAAAAACTAAAAGAAAAATATCTAAAGGTAAATTATAGTAGGTAGCCAGAAATAAGTATGCAACATTAATTTTATATATAAATATTGCAGTTTCCATCAGTCGCACAAGAGTAGAAAGAAATTGCACAGCAATTTCATCATACTTAGAGTGTTCCAAACACGATAGAAGCTATGGATGGCAAATATATTAGATTTGAAGCTCCGAGAAGTGCCGTCCCATTATTATAACTACAAAGGCACTCACAGTATCGTTCTTTGCAGTTATAATAATGGGACTTAGCACTTCTCGGAGCTTTAAATGTAATATATTTGCATTCCATAGCTCCTATCGTGTTTGGAACACTCTAAGTATGATGAAATTGCTGTGCAATTTCTTTCAACGAATTTATAATTTGCACCCACTATTGCCAGAAGGCACTCACAGTATCGTTCTTCTGGCAATAGTGGGTGCAAATTATAAATTCATTTACATTGATGTAGGTACAAACGGTCGTGTCAGCGATGGACGTAATATGCTCACAACTAAAAAAGTTAGCTTTACCTAATTTTTAACGTACTTTTAAGAGTATATGAGGGATGCGATTTTTCTAATGCATTAAACACGCAAACTTTAAATATACCTCCTGATAAGCCACTTCCTGGAACGTTAGAACCAGTTCCATATGTAATTTTGGCATATGCAGCATTTCCTTTGCAAGAACACATCCTAAACCCATTCCCATTTAAAAATATGTCAAGAGAGGAGAAAATTTACAACTTTAGATTAAGTCGTGGCAGACGTGTTTCTGAAAATGCATTTCGTATACTTGCTAATGCAAATCTATTGTCTATTAAATGATTAACTGCACTATCATTTGAATTCATTTTTAAACTATTTAAATATTTTTCTTTACTATATAAACACTTTCTTTTCTATATATTTACTGTATTGAGCACATACCGTAGAGCATTTGCGATAGTTCTTAGGCATTAAAAAATTTCAATATGAGAGTTGCTTGCTGACTCTCGAAGTTTAATTCTATACGTCTAGATTGGTTTTATATCATTTTATAAATCAGTAATTTATTATCTAATGATAGTTGTAAATTTTTACCAATTAGTCAATAATGTTGCCTAATTTTTAAATCAAGTTGATTTCTTTTTGCAAATATATGCATTTGCTACGTAAGTTTTTTTTATCTAGATGCATGCCTAAGTATTTCGTAATATTTACTATGCGTAGAGATACTTGCCCGTCAGTAGTTTTAAACTATTGATAAATAGTACATAGTGTTTTAAGGTAAAAGAGAATATAAAGCTATGTATCCACCAAAGTATCATTGTAAAAATGCACTTTTTACAAAAGTTAAAAAACTAATGCAAAAAAACATGAATATAATGTCTCTACTGAAACATTATTTCACTTATATTTCTAGTTGTTTAATTTTAAATTGTTCTACGCCAATTCACGTAAACAAATTAAAATTATATAGTAACATATTTTCTACGTTATTTAATATTTTAAATAACTATAAATTACACTAAAGGAAATTAAAACTAAAGATTATGTATGATAACATGTCATTGCCTTCTATATAGATTGTGCATTTTACAATGTTAAAATAAAAAATGTGCTGTGGCCACTATAGAACCGACCGTCATCAAATTAAATAAATTTATGGAATAGAAAAATTTGTATAACAACTACTTTATAGTAGTCATAGTAACTAAAATAAATACGCCATAAATATGGAACCTATTTGTAGAATTATCATAAAAATATAAAAAATTATTAAAAATATATGTAGCAGTATTGAAAAATATTCCAAATAAAAGGTATTGGTTATAACTTGTTTAGTAACTTTTGTTAATTTTTTTTTTAAATGTATCTCTGTTGCCAAATGTTTGTAAAATATATAGAAGTGACAACAATAAATTAACAATTCTGGTTTGCAGATCTTTACAAAAGTTGATCAAATTGAGATATTTACCTCCGAAGCTTAAATATGAAATTCATTTCAATCCGTTTAGATGAATATACTTGGTCCACAGACCGACAGACGGACATCACGCTAAAAACAGTTGATTCGTTTTACTACAAGCGTAATTCGGGCTTATATGTAAAAATACCTTTCTTATCATGTGATATGACGATCGGGTAATAAATTTCGGGTCATTTTATAATAAAAGTTCTTTTATGCAGCTGATTTAAAAGTACAATTGTGTTCAAAGTTTTTATTGTCGCTAAACTATAATCACAATTAATGTTATCAAAATAAAATACCATTGTTGTACCAATTCAACTTTGTTACATACTTTCATATGTTCATATTTTAATATGTTTAAAAAAACTATAGAATTACTTTTATGACGGAGTATAAACTATTCGATTATTTTAAGTGTTTCAATTTGAAGAAATTATTTTCTACATTACTTTTACATTTTCTTGTGTTCATTGCTAAATTGTTGTTTTGTTTTGTTTTCAAATTGTAGTAGGCCCGAAGAAGAAAATAAACTATTTTCGAAAACTTGCCTATAAAAAATAATAATTGAGTTTTTGTTGGTTTAATTCCTCACTCCTGGCTGCAACACCATTATATTTTAGATTATATATATATATAATGTATTTACTTATTGCAGGTAAGCAGTCGTTATTTTTTAAAAAAGGATAGGGTAATTAAATTCTCATCACATTCCTCATGTACTAGGATTTGGCCCTTCTTCAAGAAATTCGCACTGAGGATGAATACAAATTGCTTTACATTGTTTTACATTTGATTATAAATACAGATAAATGTATAAAACTTACATGTATACATAAATTAATTTTTTTTAAAATTACAACAGTCAACTTCATTCGATTACAAACAGATATCAAGCAAGTCACAGTGACTTCGTAGCTCAGTTGGTTAGAGTGTCGTCCGCGAAAGACGAAAGACCCGAGTTCGAATCCCGGCAAAAGCAATACATTTTTTCAATTTGTAACAAATTTTATTTCTTTCCTAATTATCTAATTTAAATTAGTTCATTGTGAGGACCAAAACGTTTAGAAATGTTGGATTGTTAACTATAATTCTTTATAACGTCGTCACCGAGTGTTTAAATCTTAACATATTTAGTATTATTAAAATGTATAATTACTGTGCATATAAAAAACCATATCCTAAAAATTAGTTTTTCCGGAAGAGTGGCAATATAAAATCACTTAATTCTTTCTAAAATTATATTTAATTATTTGATAAATATTGGTTAAAACATAGCAAATAAAATATTAATTTTTAAGGAACTCCTTTATAGTGACAACTCAAAAATTACGTTTTTTGAGTTGTGTCATTTTAGAAATACATGTGCGAAATAATTCTAACAATAACTAATAAAAAAAATTTGGTTTTTTAAGGATCAATAACTTTACAATATATTACTAATTATAACAGAATTACAATTGATATAAATAATACATTGAGATGTTTATAATTTTTAAAACTAACGTAACATATGCATGTAAATCATGTAATTTTGTATATTAGATGTATGTGAATATTCATATTTTTCCAGTATTATCTACTCTCGTATTGATTAGGAACATCATAAAAGAGAATGAAGTTCGCATAACCTGAAAATAAAATTACAGCAAAAATTATTGCAAATCACAGTTCCATAATTGAAAACAAAATTCTTACACTTCCGAAACTGTATATACTTAGACCCAATAAATCACCGATGACAATTTCAAATTTTTTTTGACTTTGCATTATTATTTGAATTAAAGCTTTTTGTACAGCGCTATTTTTCACATCATACCACATGCAGTTGTATGCGGCATCACACACTTTTAATCCCTGAAAATAAATCTCTATTTAGAAAAAACGGAAAAGGCAATTTAATAGTAACTGGATATTGGCAAAGTATGACTATTTGTTGTTATGTTTATAAAAATTATTGTTATAAAATTTTATATATACTAAACATTAACTTTTTTACTGGAAATAGTATAGAGGTATAACAAACTTCTTTATATTACACGTTAAATTAACTATACTACAGATGATAAAATCTACATCTATATTAATAAGAAGTATTATTAAGAAGTTTTGTCAATTTTCTGAAAATAAATTTTATTTTTACTTAATAAAATTTTTGGAATCAATTTTCTTAATACTCAAAAATATAATATATATTTTCACTATTAAACAATATAGTCAAATTTAAAAATTTATTATTAAAATAAAATAAAAAATAAATTATTTAAAAATTTTATATCTTATTTGAAATATACTTTTTATCTTATTTCAATGAAATTTTCAGAATAGATTTTTCTGATATATATTTAATAAATATATAAGTTTTAAAGTAAAAAAATTATTTAAATTTTTAGTATTTCAATTTCGATATTATTATTTATTCAATTTTATTAAAACAAATTAGGATAGATTTTCGTAGTACTAATAACAAATATATTTTTTTATTTTTGCACCAATTTTCGGTAAAAAATATTTAAAATTTATTTCAAATATAGTGTTTATATGATTTGAAACAACTTGGCAACTTTTAGAGAAAAAATATAAGATTTTTATTTCTATTTCTTAGTATTTATATAATAACGCGGTCTATATATGAGTTTCCCTTATACTCGTATGCATTATAATCTTGTTGATCTGCATAACAAAACAATCTATATATTAGGTATAGTTTTTGCGTGTATATAATTATATATTTACGGTTTATCTGATGATTCTCCTTACAACTAACATCGCCGTAGTAGTCGGTGGTTGGTTAAATTAAATAATTGATTAAAATGACATTATTATCAGTAATTTGTGTACTGGTTACATTAACAAATGGTACAATCTATAGATTCTATTTATTAAATTTAACTATGAATTGAAATCCTGCTTAACTTTAATGCTCGATTAGTTATTCATTCGCTTAACCAGAATACAAAATACCGTCCTTAAATGTAAGAAAGTGTCGATATTAGACTCGTTCACACAGAGATACAAAAACATTGTACATATATGGTCATATGCCCATGGATCTGTATGGTTTTACCCTTAAACGGAATATAAATAATTCGACCACTAATTACAACAAATGTACTTTTTTAACTATTGAAATTAATCGATCTTTATAGTTTTAGAACTGTAAGTGAACTGACATCGTTCCGACAATTCGTTATATTACTAGAGTAAAGTCGCATAATTATTTCTAACAGGAGGTGCAAGTGTATAGTATAAATATAATTTTATTATACGTTGCAGGACTTTTTCACAACGGCCCTCCTCACAAAATTCCACAGTATTATGATTTTTATGTGTAATAAATAGATCACTTTAGCATTCTCACATATATACTAAGAACTAGAAATATAAAATTAATATTTTTTATCAAAAGTTGGCAACATTGTTCAAAAATTTAATTTTGTATTTATTATGCTTATAAAAAAATTTGGTTAAAATAAATTTTTAATAGTTTTTCTGGAAAATTGGCAACATTCTATAATAATTAAATTATTTAAATCTTTCAAGCATACCTAAACATTTATTGAAACTGCATAAAATGTTGTTAAAATAAAATATTAATTTTTTTGGCATTATGTATTTATTATTGAAATTAGAAAAATATAATCTGAAAATTTTATTAAAATAAATAATATATCACAAATAAATTATTAAAAAAATAAATAAGTTTTTATTCCAAAAATTGGCAACAATCTATTAACAAAAAATTATACATTGTTATGGATGTTTTAGAAGGATTTATCCAGAAAATTTGATTAAAATTGGATAAAGTGTATAACCAAAATAAAATATTAAAAATTTATATAAATAAACTTTGAAAATTTTAAAATTCTTATAAAACTAGGCGAATATTTTTTGAAAATTACAAAGACTATTTTTGATGAATAACCTATTAAAAACCGGTTTTTATCGTTTCTTGTAGTTGACAAAAATGCCAGAAACCAGACTGATCAAAAATTATATTTAACCGGATATAAATTTTAAGCGAAATTAATTTTGATTTCCGGCGTTGTTAATGTTAAGTCAGCAATTTCCAGTTTTTTGAATGAAGAGGACCCCCATTTTAATTTGGACTCCTGTGCAAAGATTGTGTATCCGGTACGTGAAATTCAAAAATTCGAACAGGTCTGAGGGAGGGTGATGGTGGGTATGATATTTCTGCGTAATAAACAGTTTTCGATTGCAAATCCAATAATACCCTATTCAATTTAAGCAATGCTAAATTCCACATTACCCACCAGCCTACACTCAATAGGTTGGAGGTAGTTTTATTTAGTTGAATTCGCACCCCAAGGGGTAATGTAGAGGTATATGATTATCATTACTGAGCGATTATTTTTTTTCATTTTTTTTAACCCCCGTGTAGGGGTGGTAAGGAGTGTTTGTACAAGCGTATTTAACTTGACAGTTCAAAACACAAATTGTTCGTTGCACGAATAAACGCGGGTCACTTGCGCACTAGTACACAACTCTAGCACGAAATCACCACACTATTAGCTCTTGAGCACTTTCACAACCCGTACGAACAGTTTATTAGTCGAACAACACTAGTTCACAACGAAATTTAGCTCAGCGAACTTATTTATTAGTCGAACTACACCAGTTCACTTAACGCAGTCCAATATTACACTGAACGAAGTGTAGAATAGACTACGTCTCAAGGTAGTCTATTCACGTCACAACGATAGCTTGCGAAGATAAATATCTTTTAGCACTCGAACAACTCAAGTTCGATTCACAGAAGTTAACACACAACACTCTCTATAGCCTCTCACTATATTTTGTTGAATATTATAACCAAATAATGCTTAGCTGAACGACCGTAGTTCACCCGATTATACTGCCCTTTGCGCGGAAGTTCTTCCCTTTATAACCTCGGTGGTGCACTACCATTGGCCGCAGTCACACAGATGAATCGGCCAATCACAGCGCTCGTATTTTCAGTTTGCGTTCTCACTTCCGTCCGCTTTCGCCAAAGTTTATAAATATAGGTACCACCGCGCAAGCGCTTACAATTATCACACTAGCTTGCGGGCGAGAGGTTAATGTCCGAACAAGGAGAGTCATGAATTTTTGGTTTCCCTTGTGTCACCCCCTTAAGAAGGTGGGGGTGGTTTTACCATGTCATAGTTAAATAGATTTTTTATGAAAAAGTATCATGCGCTGACCAAATTATTCGTTCGACGTTTGATTCTCGAGATATTTCACCAGCCTTTTTATATACCCGGTATATGATGCCTGAACCTATATGTTTCAAATATCATATTTCTCAATTGAATTTGATAACTTAGCATGTACACTAATTTTATAAGTTTGATTGTAATAAATCCTCGTCCCACTTTTTTAAATTTTGTACTGCATAATATTAAGAAAATATGATTATATAAATTTTATTAGTGACTTTTGATAATCTATGTAAACGATTAAATCGTTCCACCAATTTGAATAAATTTCTAAATTTCGAAATTACTTCTAATTCAGTATCTTTCAGCATTTTGTTAATTACAACTGCATTAAATATTTTGCTAAATATTGTCATTTAATGACACATCACAGATTACATAAACGGACGACATAGTAATCGTACGTTGTCAAACGTATAAACCTATACGCACATGCGTTCAACAACTAATAGTAAGTATCAAATACGATCATAAGATTCTGAACATGTAATTTTATTGAAATTTTTCATCGATAAGAACATTTATGTTTATTTATGAGATTCTTATTTGTTTACGAGGTTTTCCCCACATTTACTATAAAGCGCGGCTTTAGTGTGAAAGGTAAGACAATGGCAATTCAAGTATATGGTTAAAAGTTAAAATTAGAATATTGTTCTGTAAGACGCACATGGATTTCTACTGACTATATTATATAAAAATTTTACACTAAAGATATATTTTAGAAATATTATTTCTAGATTATCTATTGTAAATTTATTTTTATTACAACCTAAATTTGTATAATTTATTTATGTAATCTATGTATGAAAGTTTCGATAGTAATTTTTCAAATAACTAAAAAAATATATTATTAGTAATTAACAATGTGAATGTGATGTATGGTATCTAAATACTTGTATCAAACATGTTTACTCATTATCTGAAAAATGTTTTTAAAATATGTTAAATCTTTAACTTATTCTTAGTAATTGAATTTTAACGAGTTACATTTTTATAGCTGCATATAAAAAATGTAATTTTATTTATATATATATATATACCATGCACCATAAGTGTAATTTAAGTGAGATGATTACTAATATAAATATTGAAGTATTTATAGTCACCAGTAGTGACGACAGCGGAGTTCCAGAGGCCCATGGCTTTCTCCAAATATGCTTTGGATTCCTCCAAATATTTTTTTTTAAAATTTGGATTATAGATTATATTTCAATTTGTATTAATTATTGTAATTTGGATCATATCTATATAATTACTTAAATCCTTTGAGTATATAATATATAATTACACTTGTTTAATTTGTTAAAAATTTACAGTAATATACCAGTGCTTATTACATCTTACAAAAAATCCTTTTTTCTCTCTTTACAAAAAACACAAAATAATTTAAGAACAAGAACGTTAAATTGTCGATTCAGTGACACTAGTATTAAAAAAAAATAAAAATAGGCACAGCTAAATTAAGAGATTCCAATAAAATATTTGACAAATTTGCCACTTAACAAAAAAATAGAAAAAATTTGATTGATATTTGATATATAATTTGCTTATATAAAATTCAGTATGAATTAGATAATTAGGAACTAGTAAAATTGATATTTTTTACCTTTTCGTATAAAAATTATAACTCGTTTTCATAAGAATGTGTGCTATTCAAAAACAAAACTTCGGTCCCTGCCGGCCCCACTCTGAAAATTCAAAGTCTAGCGCCGCCACTACATGTATTCAATGTACGCACGAAAAACTAGCCACGCATATGACATTACAAAATGATTTTTATATGAAATTAAGCTATATTGGAATATGGCAGCTTCAGTAAGTTAGTGAAATAAAAGCATAGATTACATACAATAAATAGTTGTCAAAAACTGTTTAAAATATTGCAATTTATTAAATTTTACCTCATCTTGAATAAGTTGACCAGCAATGCAATAAGCAAAAATTTGTACCCAAGCTGTAATACAAATAAATGCGTATGTAATTCTTCTGTTTCTGTAATAATACAAAATAAAAAATAATATTATTAAATTTAGTTTAAATTAATATATTTCTGTTAAATAAACATCAATTGCCAACCATGGTATTATTTTTATTTTATTTTTTAATTTTTATCTATTTTACAACTCTGCCAGCTGATGGTATATATTAATAGAAAGATATAATTCATACTAACTCGGTAGCGTAAATATTAGACACAAAACTCTGCAATGCGGAGGGGATTGCCAAACATGGTGGCCTGTAAACGAGGGGTGTGGAATCGGAGTAGTAAAATCTAGGAGTTGGAGTCGATTTATATTATTGCATACTTTTTTCGTTAAACAAAAAAAAATTATCGAATATAAAACCAAATTGTTAGAATATGAAATCGCGCATGTGTTGTTACCGGACACTAATTTACCTCAATATAGTTTGTAGTGTGCTATGACTGCAAATTGAATGTTGCGTGTTTTATGTTTTTATGTTAAACGTTGTACGTCGTATTTTTGTGTGTAAACTATTGTCAATATAATTAATAATTTACATTAATTCACTTAATTTGTAAATCGCTATTACTTAAATAAAACGTATTCTGTCAGGTTATGGGCCCAGGACTTTAGTGAATTTAGTGAATTGATTTGTGAAATAAAAACGAGGCAAATTGTTACAAAATGGCTGCCGTTACCGGTTTCGCGAACATTGAAAGATTAACCGAAAACAATTATGAATTATGGAAAGTACAAATGAAAAGTGTACTTGTTTTTAACGATTTGTGGTCGTACGTCGACGGCACAGTGGTAAAACCAGAAAATAACGCAACTGGAGCCGCTGAAGCAGCCACAACTGCAGCTGTACTCGATTGGACAAAGAAAGATGCTAAAGCGTTGGCACTAATAAATCTAAGCATTACACACAGCCAATTGAACCATGTTAAGAAGGCCATATCGTCAAAAGAAGCTTGGGACACTTTGAAAGTAATTTTCGAGTCACGTGGTCCAGTGAGAAAAGCAGCCCTCTACAAACAGTTGCTTCGTATGGAAAAAGATTCCAACACTACGATGTTGCAGTATGTAACCGAATTTTCACAGAAGGCGGAACAACTTGAAGAAGCAGGTATTGTAATACCTAATGAGTTGCTGTCGATAATGTTGCTAGGCTCGTTACCCGCCGAGTTTGAGAATTTTAGCATTGCAATAGAATCCCGTGACGACATACCTACGCTTGAAAATTTGAAGGTTAAATTAATGGAAGAGGAGGCAAGACAAACCGACCGCGTCCAAAACACAAAGCCGAGTTCCGCGTTATTTACAAAAGAACGCACCGCTAAATCGCAAAAGTATTATGAAAATTCAAGAAATCAAAAACAGAAACACGAAACGCGAAAATTTAAAGAAAAATGTTTCAATTGTAACAAAATTGGGCACATGAGTAAAAATTGTAGATCAAGGTCAAATCAAAATGAACAAAACAACGTAAGTGATGCATTGACGACGATTGCATGTAACACCGAGCTTGTTGACAAATCGAAATCATGGTATCTCGACAGCGGCGCGACCAGGCATATGTGCAATAATAAACAAAGTTTCGCAGCATTGGACGAAGGTGAACAATTGACAGTTTACACCGCCGCGAAAAATTTTGTAAACTCACACGGTAACGGTGATGTGCGTTTAACCGCGAAAATAAAAGCGAACGAAACGAACCCGGTAAAATTACAAAATGACATGTACGTTCCGGATCTTCGTAACAATCTTGTTTCAGTGGCGAGTATTACGGACAACGGGTATAAAGTGACATTCGATAAACACCGTGCGACGGTACGTAGACAAAACGGTATGATAGCATTGACCGCGACGAGACGTGATCGCTTATATATTGTGGATGAAAAATCGGAACGCGTAGCACAAGCGAGCGATCACAACGATAATTTGCTTCGATGGCATCAGCGTTATGGACATTTAAACGTCAACGATTTAAAGAAATTAGCAAACAATAATATGGTTACAGGCATGAACCTTGGGGCAACGACAGGCGAAATCAATTGCGAGGTCTGTGCAAGATGCAAGATTCATGTTCAGCCGTTCAAGACGTCTACTAATCGTGAGCAGGTCGTTTTAGGATTGGTGCACTCGGACATTTGCGGCCCGATGAAGACGCAATCACTTGGTGGAGCTAAGTATTTCGTAACTTTCATAGATGACAGTTCTAGGTATATGGAAACTGTAATGTTACGTAATCGTTCAGATGTTTTTCAAGCTTTTATAAATTATAAACGAAAAGTAGAAAAGCAGACGGGTCAGCGAATAAAGAAACTTCGGACGGACAACGGCAAGGAGTATTTATCAAATAATTTCAAGAACTTTCTTGAAAAAGAAGGGATCATCCATCATCTCAGTGTTGAATATACTCCCCAGCAGAATGGTGTTGCCGAACGAGCTAATCGTACATTAAAAGAGATGGCTAGTTGTCTCATGTTACAAGCAAATTTGCCAGATTCGTTATGGGCCGAAGCAGTCATACGGCGACCTATCTACGTAATAGGAGTGCAACAAAATGTCTTGAGGGGTTAACTCCAATTGAAGCATGGACGCAGAAGAAGCCATACGTAGGGTTCTTCAGATCTATAGGCAGCAAGGTCATTGCACTCAACAAGGGTCAAAGAAAAAGTAAGTTTCAACCAAAAGGTGATGAGTACATTTTGGTGGGATATTCCAGTGAGTCGAAAGCGTATCGGCTCTGGAAACCAGGAACCAAGTCTGTCATTAAAGCACGAGATGTCAAGTTCTTTGAAACTGTCAAAAATCCAGTGTCATTATGGCCGATGGACAACTTAGGAACAATCTGGTCAGACAAAAGAAATCAAGATATTCAGAAAGACAGTGTTAAGAGTGACACAGATGAAGATTCTGAAGGTCAATCCGATGACGAAGTCGAAGATATTGGGGACAATGAGATTGGTAAAACATCCAAATCCAACAATCAAACAACCAATGTATCACACCGAGCACCTGGACGCCCGAAAGTGGCGAGAACTGGAAAACCGGGTCGACCAAGAAAAATATACAATACAGTAAAAGTGAGCTCAGGCCCTCAGTCAGCATCTCAAGTTTTGGGTCGGAGCGATCAAGATCAATAACTAACCGCCATGCAAAAGGAGTACGACACGTTACAAGAAAATCAAACGTGGATTCTTGTTCCGAGACCAAATAACAAAAAGATTCTATCAAACACATGGGTATTTAAGACAAAAGTTAACCAGGAAGGCGAAATCGAGAAATATAAAGCAAGACTCGTTGCACGGGGACACACTCAAAAACAAGGAATTGATTACTACGAAACGTTTGCACCCGTGGCAAGATATGAAACGATTCGCACATTACTTGCTGTAGCTGTTAACGAAGAGATGTATGTGCATCAAATGGATGTAGTCGCAGCTTATGTTCAAGGAGAACTTTACGATAAGTCTACATGCAGCAGCCCGAGATGTTTGAAGTATATGATCAAGAAGACAAGGTATGCAAATTATTAAAACCATTTTACGGATTAAAACAGTCTGGCCGAGATTGGTACAGGAAGCTTGATGCATATCTTACCGATAACGGTGGTGTTCGTACTGCAGCCGATCCCTGTGTTTATGTTTTCGGCGAAAACGAAAATCGAGTGATTGTAATAATTTATGTTGATGATCTAATACTGGCATCAAAAGATATCAGATCACTAGATTTTATTAAATCAAAATTGAGTTCGGCATTCAAGATGGTATGACTGAACTAGTTTAAATACGTAGATGAACTTTAATTAGTTTCTACCGCACATGTCGATAGAGGGAGTGTTAGAATATGAAATCGCGCATGTGTTGTTACCGGACACTAATTTACCTCAATATAGTTTGTAGTGTGCTATGACTGCAAATTGAATGTTGCGTGTTTTATGTTTTTATGTTAAACGTTGTACGTCGTATTTTTGTGTGTAAACTATTGTCAATATAATTAATAATTTATATTAATTCACTTAATTTGTAAATCACTATTACTTAAATAAAACGTATTCTGTCACAAATAAACAAAAAGATATTTTCCCTGTTTTAATATTAAAAATAACGCCACGATGGTACCACCAACAATTTACAATATCTAATGATCGATGAACCAAAATATGAAACATACCATCTCACTGCTGGAATATCATAAAAAAAATTCAAAAGTCAAATAAATAAACAAAACAAAAACAATTTATTATTAAACATTTTTAATATAATATTACTGAACATTGCGTGAAAATATAATAAACTACAATGTTTTTTCTAATACATTAATTTATCACATTGCTTTTGCAACATTTACCTAAAATAATTAGTAACATTATTTTTCTGAATGTTTTATATTAGTTAATTTAATTCCGTGATTTAGTATCTTTTTGGAAATGTTTTATTTGGAGTAAAATTACATTCACTAAACTTATTTTCTTCTAAAGAAAAAAACTGCCAATCACGCTAAAAACTGTCAAACAGAATTCTCTGTCGGTATAGCAACATAAAACAAAATTAAGAAATGCGACGACACGCATAGATACGTGTCGTTTATTTTTTTTACATCTCCCCCCTCCAAAGTACTTGAACAATTGTAACACTGAATATAATTGTTCAACAATTGACTTTAAGTACTGGAATTAATTTGGTGATATGAAAGAGGTTTGATTCTGCTTTCCTGTGCCCAATTCTCAATTCGTTTAATTTTCTTCTATTCATTCAGTTTCCATTCTCCACATAAACCATGTTTCCCACATCTAATTCACACTCTTCTCTATGCTTATCGAATTGTTCTTTATTATAATTATGTGATTTTTTCGTGTTTTCTAATGCTAGTTTTCTGTCTCTTTCCAAATCTTTGCTCGTATAGTTTTATTTTAAATTTGTTTGTTATAATATCTACATTCTCACTGTAATATTATCTGGGGTTATTATTTAATAATAACTGGTTTAATTAGGTTTAAGATAATATATTTAAGATGATGAAAATGAACATACATGAGAGCTGTTACTAACTGTAACTCACTATCTTGACACTAGATGTCACTACTAATACTACTACATAATAATACTACATCTCCCCTCCCAGAGAGTGTTACACGAAATCAGAATACCTGGGTGGTGGTTTCACAGTTCTACCACTCCTGGTTACAATTATATTTTCTTTTGTTTTATCACCTATAAGAGGAACGATACAAGGAGAGTTAGCATTATTTTCTTCAACACCAATATTATTTTCTTCTGCTATATTTTCATTGTTATTTTCTGGTTTTTTTACATACGTATTTAATGATTTTCGCAAATGTAATGAATTTCTCCTTAGTTCCCTTCCTCTTTCATCCCTAATAACATATGATCGAGGAGTGTCTGCTGGTTTAATTATTTTAGCAGGCTCCCAATGTTTACTTTTATTGACCATTGCCTCATCACCAGGTTGAAAACAATCTCTCTGTTTTGTATGTTGATCATAATATTTTTTGTAAGTGTTCTGTTTGTTAACTAACTTTTCATAGACATTATTTTCAACTCTTGGTTCTAACAGTTTTTCACTTGTAGGAACTTTGGTTCGTGTTTTTCTTGACATTAACAGTTGAGTAGGTGATACATTAAGGCCCGTTATTGGTGTGTTTCTAAATTCTAATAAAAACAATTCTAATTCTTTATTTTCCAAGTCACACTTTTTCAACATTTGTTTGGCTGTTTGTACAGCCCGTTCTGCTAACCCATTACTACGCGGATAGTGCGGCGAGCTAGTTATTATTTCAAAATTCCAATTTTTTGCAAAGTTTCGAAATTCAAATGAATTATATGGCATATTATCAGCAATTAATAATTTTGGAATTCCATGTATTGAAAAAATGTGCTTAAATCTCTGTATGAGTTCAGCTGTGTCTTTCTTTTTTAGTGGGATTATTTCAAGCCACTTACTGAAATAATCTTGTATTATTAAGTAATTTTTACTTTTAAATTCTAATATATCTGACGCGATTTTATTAAATGGTAGTTCTGGTATTTTATGCGGTATCAACGGTTCTTTAATATTACTGCATCTAAATTTTTCACAAGTGGAACATTTATTTATCATGCATTCAATATCATTGTTGATACCTGGCCAATAAACTAGCTCTTTTGCTCTTGATCTAGTTTTGGTAATCCCTAAATGAGATTCATGCAATAATTCTAGAATGTACTTTCTTAATGACATCGGAACGACTATTCTGTTTTGAAAAAAGACAAAGCCATCCTCCACAGATATTTCATCTCTTATTATATAATAACGTTTTAAATTATCAGCAACATTTGAAGCATTTTTGGGCCAACCATTGTAATGATATTTTTTAACTTGTTGTAGTACTGAATCCAACTCTGTGGCATTTCGGAACTCAGTTTTCTTTTTATCTGACATATTTAAATTTAAACTTAAGGTATGAACTGTTTCTGATATCCACTTATCCTCAGAGTTGTTTTCATTACAAAGGTACGCTCTCGATAATGCGTCTGCTATATACATATATTTTCCTGGACTATAATTAACTTTAAGGTCGTATTTTAACAATTTAATTTTCATTCTCTGAAGTCTAGATGATGCAACATCAGCTACATTTTTATTTGTGATTCCAACTAACGGTTTATGATCAGTTATAATATTTACAGTTTGTCCATAAATAAAATTATGAAACTTTTTTGTTGCAAAGACTAATGCCAAATATTCTTTTTCAATCATAGCATAGTTTAGTTCAGCATCATTTAAACTTCGAGAAGCATAGCATACAGGTTTTCCCTCTTGTATTAAACAACAACCTAAACCACTAGACGAGGCGTCTGTTTGAATTGTGATTTGTTTTGTAACATCAAATGTAGCCAGCACAGGCGCATGGCTAATAGCGTATTTTAATTTATTTATTCTATCAGTGTGTATTGGCAGCCACTGGAAGTCAACTTTTTCTTTTAATAGTTCTCTTAACGGTGTTGTTAAGCTTGAAAGATTTGGTATGTACTGTCTCACATAATTAATAATACCCAAAAACCTTTGCAATTCTTTTTTAGATTTTGGATTTTCCATTTCCATTATTGCTTTTACTCTATTATCATCAGGTCTAATACCTTCTTTAGTAAATACATGACCTAAATATCTTACTTCATTAACCCTATATTGTAATTTATTTTTATTAAATTTAACACCTAAATTCCTAGCTTGTTCTATTACTCTTTTTAGATTATTATCATGTTCTTCAGCTGTCTCACCAAATACTAAAATATCGTCAAAGTATACAAATACTCCGGGTAAATTTGAAAAATTCTTTGAATTAATTTTTTGAAAATACTCGGGTGCCATATTTAAACCAAAAGGTAATCTGTTAAATTTATAGCAACCAAAAGGACTATTAAATGTACACAGTTTACTAGATTCAGAATCTAGTTCAATTTGCCAAAATCCATCTTTTAGATCAAGGACAGTATAGTACTTTTTATTACATAATTGTGTTGTTAATTCATCTAATGTGGGAATTAAAGTATTTTCCCTTTTTATACATGCATTCAGATCTTGTGGATCTAAACAAATTCTAAGAGTTCCATTTGATTTTTCAACAATTACAAGATTACTAACCCATTCCAAAGGATTATCTACTTTAGTTATTATTTCTTTTTTTTCTAATTCTATTAATGTATTTTTTAACCTATCTTTTAAACTTACAGGTACTCTACGCGGAGGCCTAGCTATTGATTTACTATTCTCTTTTAATCTAATAGTACATTTATCTTTTAACTTTCCAATACCTTCAAACACGTCTTTATTAATATTTATAAATTCAGTTTTATTACTTTCTATACTATTAATTTCACGTCTTTTTATCAAATTTAGCTTAATACATGAATCTAACCCTAAAATTGGTTGTGATTTATTACTAACAATTACAAAGTCATCTTTGAATTCATTATCATTATGTGTACAATGTAATGTAATTATACCTACTGGATTCAACTTAAATCCTCCAAAGGCTTCCAATACCACTGAGGTAGACCTTATTTTATTTGTATAATTAATTTGTTTTAATACATTACTTGGAAGTATGTTTATACTAGCACCTGTGTCTAACTTAAATTTAATTGTTTTGTTTTCAACTTGTATATTTTGTGACCAACAAATTGTATTTATTTTCTTAGCAATAATAGTGTTTATTACAAATTCTTCAGCAGAGCTTTCTTCATCATTCGACTGCTCGATGTTGTTAACCCTTTTCTTCTGTTTCTTCTTATTTTTATTTTTACATCCAACTGCAAAGTGATTAAATCTTCCACAGTTGTTACAGATTTTTCCATATGCAGGACATTTTCCTCTTTGATGCTTGTGATTGCACTTAAAACACAAATATTCACTTTCACTGTTACCATACTTTTGTGAGCTTTTTATTTCACTTTTCACACCACTATTATTTTTGCCTTGTTTGTTTAGTACTACAGCGTCCACATTTAATTTTTCTTGTACTTCTTTTGTTTGTGTCTTTGTTACTTCATAGCTTTTACATGCTAATACTGCTTTGTTTAAATCTAGATCTTTCATTCTCAGCAATCTTTCTTGTAAGTCGGTGTCTCTTATTCCCAAGACAATTCTGTCACGAAGTAGAGATTCTTCTTGTTCTCTAAATTCACAGGATTTTACTAATCTTCTAATATCAGTGTAGAAGTGATCGAAACATTCACCTTCTTTCTGTGATCTACTATAAAACAGATATCTTTCATAAACAATATTTTTCTTCGGAACACAATATTCTTCAAACGCTTTTATCACTGTTTCGTACTCTTTTCTTTCTTCCGTTGTTAGGTTAAATGTGTTATAAACTTCCACTGCATCTTCGCCTATCACATTTAAGAGCATGGCAACTTTTATGTCTGAAGTTTTATTTTTAAAATTTGATGCTATCATGAAGATTTCAAAATTTTGTTTAAATCTTCTCCAATTTTCACTGACATTGTCACTTAAACTCAAATTTTTAGGTGGTTTAAACGTTTCCATTGCTCTCACTTTTATTTTCTTTTCACGAGGTTAACCTTACTTTTATTTTTAATCTTCCATCATCCACTGTTGTACTCTATTTTTATTGTACTTTTTTATTGTTTATTAACGACTGCGCCATGTAATATTATCTGGGGTTATTATTTAATAATAACTGGTTTAATTAGGTTTAAGATAATATATTTAAGATGATGAAAATGAACATACATGAGAGCTGTTACTAACTGTAACTCACTATCTTGACACTAGATGTCACTACTAATACTACTACATAATAATACTACACTCACCTTGCAATAAATATTTTGGAGCAAATTTTGTAACCGTGTGTTCTGTTTCGTTATATTTTTCTGTGCATTTTCGTGCTATAGTTGCCCATGCTTTTTTCCCTCTATTTTCGTTTATTTTGCATCTTATTTTATTAACCAGCGTTTGATTTAGTCTTTCATTGAGACCATTTGAGAAGGGTGAATTTACAGCAGTGAAAATTAATTTTATATTCTTATTATTTAAGAATTCTTGAATTTATACCTGGATATTGATCTGTTAGCATCATATTAATGTCATAGTCTTGTGTCACATTCGTTATCAATATTATGAAATCAGTGGAGTTTTGAGTGTTTGATGTTAAAATATAACCATATCTTGTGAAATGGTCAACAAGAAGATGTAAATATTTCTTTGTTGAACGAGAACCCCCAAAACCTCCAATGGTGTCTACTATATGCTATTTCACGGCTACTGCCATTTTCCAGTCAATTTCTTAACAAATTTAGACCTAATTCTTGATGTTAGGAAGGTTCCCAAAAAAGTTTTAGTAATTGATTTACCTGCAGAAAAGTATGCCCTAAAACAGTTATCATAAGGTTTTTTTTATAAAATAATTTGGGAAGCAGGAAATCGCACATGTTTGATTTTACATGCTAAATCCCTATGTACGACGGTCCAAGTCAACAAACTGTATATAACTATATATATATATATATATATATATATATATATATATATATATATTGTGACAAAAATACTTTTTGTCCCGTTTTAAATTAAAAAAAAAAATTAACTGATTAAATAGTATTAAAAATAAGTAATGTAAGATGGCATCATGCGTATGCTGTGCGAATTCTGTAGTAGGGAAAACCACATAAAAACGATGGAACGCATCGCAATCGCTCTCTTGGGCAGCTCTTGGGCAGCTCTCTAGATTCTCTTGGCAGTCTCTCTTCGATTCTCTGCCAGAGGCCACTCTACTGGTGTTTAGTCCGTCTGTGTCAATTTATAGGTTAAGTTACCATGTGTTTCGTAAAAAATTATATTCAAGGCTGGAAACGCTTGTTTCAGATGTTTAACATGTGAGTTGACGATCTGATTTTATTTTGGTATAATGTTTAATTTGTTTATCATGAGATTTGGTTTGATATTTTGTAGTAACGTGAATTTTTGCTCATGATAACAAGTTCGTCAACTTACATTTGTTTCATCGAATTCAGTTTTGAAGAATTTTTAGTAGTTTATTTTGAAAGTGATTTATGATTCGTAAATTTAAAGTTTGATTTATTAGAGTTTCGTGTTTTGATTTTTTTTGATGATTAATTTTGAAATGGTAACTTCGCCATGTGTTGAGACAGATATCTTTCCGATCCTTTATCCTTCCATTGTACGTGTGAATTTTATTTGAGTAGAGATCCATTTTGTTTTCCGTTTGTTGTGTCGTTGTCTGTTGCGTAAAGTTTGGAATTACTTGCTTGGCCATGGTTTGATATCAGTATTTTGATTAGGACAAAGTTTTTGTTTGAGTTTGCAGTGCAGTGTCACTGATTTTATGCGCATATTGGAACTTACCGGCTTTCTGATTTTTGGAGCTTTCATAGAGCTTATTTTCAGTTATTTTGATTGTTGTAACGCGAGTTATTTTTGGGGCCGTGTGCCATTGTTCGCGTTACGACGATAGTCTTCGTATTTTGATTGTTGCAGCGCGTGTAATTCTGGAAGCCTTGAGCCATGTGTTGTGCTGTGACGATATTCTGTATTAGAACGCGTCCGACCGATTCCAAAGCTTACGTGAACGGGGTAGACCATAGGTTCTCAACGTGGGCAATACGTAACGCCCCCTTGTGGGCGTTTGAGACTTTCAGGGGGGCGGTAGAAGACCCAGCACAGTGAGGGCGAGGGCAGGTAAAAAAAATATAGTCTAAAAAGACAAAAAATAAACACGCTAATCACGTTCGAATAAAGTAAAGTAAACTTTAATATTGGTTAATTGTTGTTATTGTATGTATTGTAATCATCACACGTGATATGTGCGAAAATTCACATATTTCGGTAGTTCGGTAAGTGGATGAAGATTAAATTGGATATAAAAAATTTTATTTTTTTCTTTGAATTAAAAAAATTTAAATCTTCCGATTTCACGTGAAATGTGTAATATATAAATACAGGTGAAGTTAATAAAATACTGTTAATAAAAAATAGCAAGAAAATATGTTTGTAGCAATAACAAGTTTTTATAAAATAACGCGATTTTTGCAATTGACAGTGCTTGTTCTAACTTGCTCAGTGTCTTCGGGGTATTCAGGAGTCAGCGAGTGAGCATACATGCGTCATGCATTGACAAGACTTAGCTGTGCAGACGGGAGTATAAACGAGTCACTGCATGTTTATCTTATTCCTGTCGAAGCGGGTTATATATCCAACCTATATAAAGGCAGTGTTTGTTCATTTAATTTTCATTAGCAATATCGCGCGCAATTAATAACAGTGTTTTAAGAGTGGATTATTTACTCAAGTTTCTGTAAAATAAAAACCATGTCGGAAGCAAAAAAGAAGAAGCGGCAGTATAGTGCGGATTATATTAAATACGGATTTATCGAAAATCCCACAAATGCAACATCGCAAATGTGCCTTATTTGTCAAAAAACATTTTCAAATAAAGCGATGAAGCCTTCTAGGCTTCAAGATCATTTTAATAAAATACACCCGGATAAGAAAGACAAAGATGTGACCTATTTTCAAGACATAAAAAAGAAGTACGAAATTCAGCCAACTATATCAAAACTTTTTTCATCAGCTTCTAAGCAAGACGATGACGGACTTCGAGCTTCGTACAATATCTCATTATTGATTGCTAAAACAGGCAAACCACACACTATTTGGGAAGATTTAATTTTACCAGCAGTAAAAGAAGTAATAACCACTGTGCTCCACCAACCAACTGCAGATATTATCCGAAAAATTCCTTTGAGCAATAGTTCTGTGCAAAGACGAATTGATGAGATGGCTGAAAACATTAAAGAAACATTGTGCAATCATTTACAGACTTGTCAATTTTCAATTCAGCTGGATGAGTCCACTTTACCAACCAATGAAGCATTGTTATTGTCATACGTGCGGATCATCAAAGATGAGAAAATATGTCAAAAGCTACTGTTTGCTACAAATTTGGAAACAGATACAAAAGGAGAAACCATATTTAACGCACTGGAAAAGTTTTGTGACGAAAATCAAATTCCTTTTATTAATATTTTATCAGTTGCTACGGATGGCGCACCGGCTATGACAGGGCGTCACAAAGGCTTCATAGCGTGCTTAAAAAATAAAGTTCTTGACGTGCTTGCTGTGCATTGCGTAATTCATCGCCAGCATTTAGGGGCGAAAAATCTGAGTAAACGCCTCCATACATCACTGCAATATGTTATCAGAGCAGTTAACAAAATCAGAAGTAACTCGTTGAATGACAGATTATTCAGTCACCTTTGCATTTCCAATGATGAAGATTTCAATCGATTGTTGCTTCACACAGAGGTGCGCTGGCTGTCAAAAGGT
The DNA here is from genome assembly GCA_963966155.1 of Clivina fossor. Taxonomy (NCBI): domain Eukaryota; kingdom Metazoa; phylum Arthropoda; class Insecta; order Coleoptera; family Carabidae; genus Clivina; species Clivina fossor. The sequence goes on from OZ014555.1 coordinate 10,936,572, forward strand.
ACTTGTTTGACTCGATTTTACAATCTGTTTGGGTCTGTGATAGAGTTCCTAGGAAGCAAAGACACAGAATTGCGCGACAACCTCATCTCATCAAAGAACGATATTGCGTACTTGACAGACCTACATAAATTATTTAATGATGTAAATCTCCAACTTCAAGGCGACGACTTAAACTTAATTAAGACAAAAAATAGCGTTGCTGCTTTTGTATCCAAACTGCTATTATACAAAAGAAATATCGGCAGACGGGAATTCAACAACTTCCCAAATTTATCAGCAGTATCATTTAAGAACGACGACTTGCTTGTTTACTGTCAACATTTGGAAAACCTCCACAGTGATTTCAAGGAACGATTCCAGGATATTTTAAACATGGACATACCAGACTGGGTTTTGGATCCTTTTCCAAATGTCGACACAGTAGGATCATCCCAGTTAGAAGAAGAACTAATAGAACTGACGACAAATGAGGAATTAAAATTTAAATTTAAAAATGGCTACCAAGAATTTTGGCTGCAGAAGCCGATTTCGCAACTGTATCCAGGATTATGGTCGATTGTCCAACGATTTTTGATAGCATTCCCATCGTCCTATTTAGCTGAACGTGGATTTAGTGCTGTAGCAACGTTGGTAACTAAAAAGAGAAATCGGCTTCATGTTACTGAACATACGATTGTTTCTAAGTAAAATCGAGCCTGATATTAACAAACTCCTAAAAATGCATCAAATACAACCTTCTCATTAGATAAATAATTGTAAATACAATGTCTTCTGAATGTCAATAAAAATTCTTCTCAATATAATTAAGTATGCGTTTTAATTGTTCTCATTGAAACATTCTTCCTTAAACTCAGAAATAGGATAGGAGTCATATCCTATCTTACGACTATACAATATTACAGTGTAATTACATGTTTAAATATATCGTGGCAATAGCTGTTTCAGATTCGCGACAGATGGTAAGTAAACAAAATTGGGGGGCGCTAGAAAAAAAAAAAATTCTCAAAGTGGGCGGTGGGCAAAATAAGGTTGAAACCTATGGGGTAGACTTTCTGTCTTGACCGGTTAAAGTACTTTTGTTGTTTTGTTTCCCCTGCACGCAATCCATTTTTGTTTTATGTTTTCTGTTTCTCTTTTCTTCTGTTGTTCATAAATTTTGTATCGTAAGTGGCAAGCAATATTTGTCATATTTTGTGTATTTTATTTAGTTTGATCATATTGAGTACAAATCGTTCTTGTATTATTTTGAGCTATTTTTTGAGTCGTTTTAGAGCAATTTTGATTTGGACGATATTTGAATCAGATTGAGTAAAATCTTTTTCTTGTACAATTTTTGAGTTATTATGTTGATATTTTTTGTAATAAAGGTAAATTTTATTGTATAATATTGAGTTGTAAAGAGTTTGATTTCAAGTAATTTATGTTGTATAATTTAAGTTGTTGAAATTTTCAATTTGTGTAATTACAGTATATTTTTGCGTAGTATTTTGAATTGTAAAGAAAAATTATTTGAATTAGTGTGCTACATTCATCTATTGTATTATGGAAAAATTATGTTTCAAGCATATTTTGTTAAAGTTTTAATTTGTATAAATTCTGTTGCGTTGAATAAATTCTGCTGTGCCCACTTTATGTTCAGAAACCAGGCTGTGACTTTCAACGGTGTCCAATTGGGAATAAGTTGTGCGAGCAGCATCACCTTTACGTCTACCACGAGTTACGGATCATCGAACCGACCGAGAACAACAGTATCCAAGATCGTGTCAGGCATATTTCTCGAAGTCGATGAGGATATCCGCTCTCACCAACGATCAACGTTATTCCCGACTGCTCGTGTATATTGAAGCCCTCTCGGCATCAATGAAAGCACAGAAGAACATCTTCCATAGCTAAACTCCCGATTTACAGCAGGAATCAAACCAAATTCCAGTCCACTATTTTCAATAATTCTACACTGTACAATAGGAACATTTACAATATAATAACTATTGTTTAACACTCTTCGTAAGTTACTGTCTTTTTATTTATTTATCATTTCTGAAACCAAATTCTCCGAAACCAATCACAATCCCTTTAAATTCCTTTGAGATTCGACAAGGTGTCTCAATTTGTTTTTATATTCCGCTTTTTCTTTCGCCCTATCATAAGTATCAAATTTCAAATCCAGGTTCCTACCAACATTGAACCACAACCCAGCTCTCCACCAAACCCTCAGCTGCCGGCATTTATTTGCGTAGATTCCAGAATTTAACAAAGGATCTTTACACCCTAAGTTATTGTTAACTAGAATATGTCTTAAAGTATTTTTATTGTAAAAACCTGCTCTTATGTTCAGGTTTTTCCAATTATTTGCTAATTTAGAACTAAAACCCTTAACATAATTTAACTTTCTATAAACAACATTAGAAGAATCAAGAAAAGGTGTACAATAAATTTATTTTAAAATGTTACATTTATTTTTCTTATTTATCAGAGAAACTATTGTGGATTTATCATAACCATTATTTTGAGCTATATTTATAATAGTTAAAAATTCTTTGTTGTAGTTATCTTTATTCATTGGTACGTTAACTAACCTGTGCGTGAAGCTGTGAAAAACTGCTAATTTTGTACTCCACGGGTGACCCGAATTAGCCGGAATAATAGTATTTGTATACGTTTCTTATCTAAAAATACTAAAATTAAATTTACCTGAACAATTTTCAAGTGAAATATCTAAAAAATTTAAGCATTTATTGACCTCAATTTCAAAAGTAAGTTGAATATTTTTATTACGTGAATTTAACAAATTAAGTAATTGTTGTAATTGTCGTTCCGTACTTGTGTACAGACAACTCACATCATCTACGTATCTGTACCACAAGCAAACTTGTTTAATAAGGTTATTATTTAAATGCAACAGATTAGTTTCAAAATTATTCTTGAAAATTTCTGACAGTAGGGGGGGGGGGGAGAACCCATCGCAAGACCTTCATTTTGTTGATAAAAATTATTGTTGAAACAGAAGTAATTTAGATTTAAACAGAGTTTTAATAATTTTAACAATTCACTAGCTATAGTCCCATTTACATTGTTATATATTAATAGTTCATTAATAATATCTAAAAGTTTATCAATCGGAATGGAGGTAAATACACTTTTTACATCAAAAGAAACTAATTTAGCATTAGGAGGGATTTTCATATTTTTTATGCGTTCAATTAAATCCAAACAATTTTTTACACTATGTTTAGAAGAAAAATTAAGCAATTCAGGAATATTCTTGTTCAAAAATTTACACAAATTGTACGTAGGAGAGTTTATGTATTTAACTACAGGTCTAATCGGAATATTCTCTTTATGTAATTTACGTAACCCATATAACACCGGAGCCGATGGATTCATAGTGACTAGTTTATAATGATCGTTTTTTGAAATCAAACTGTTGCAACTTCTTAAAGTAAATTTTAGTTCCGACTGAAAGTAAATAGTTGGGTCCGATTTTAAAACCGTGATATTACTATCATTTATAAAATATTATGAATTTTCGAAACATAATCATCCTTATCTTAAATAACAATGCTGTTGCCTTTGTCTGCATTACTTAAAATTAAATTGTTACATTTTAGTTTATTTTTAATATTACCTACGTAAACAATTATTTTGTAATTTAGTCTCGGTTAGCAGAGTTTTGAGACTTACTACAACACTTGCGGAAATTAGATAACGAACAACATTGGTTTTCAGAGTTTATATTTACTAAAGCACTGTCTGAGTCTATTGCTATTTTTTGAATTTCTTTGATGATATCTCGTGATTGTGGAACGAAATTGAGTCCATGTTGTAGGAGATTTTCTTCGTCTCTATCAATAGTGGTTTTTGATAGATTAACCAATCTTGTAGGGAAATTTGGATTTATGATTAAATGATAATACAACTATATATATATAACACATTGATCAAAAAGTTTCAGGAATGACCGCCGTGTGGTGCTCTCAGTCACCCGATTTGAGTTGTTATTTTTTGGTTAGGTTGCACATCTGTCATTGACAATCCCACTAAATTTCAGCGTCATAGCTTAACATTTGTAAAAGTTACGCCGTCTTGAATACATCTGCCTCAATGCGCGTTTTCGATATTTTAGAATATTAAAAATGGAATCGATTTTGCATCAACGAGTTTGTATTAAATTTTGCTTTAAAAACGGTTTCAACGGTGCGAAGACCTTGGAAATGTTGGAGATGTGTTTGGGCAACGATACTCTATCGAAAACAAACGTTTATGTGTGGCACGAACGCTTCAGAAGTGGTCGTGAGTCTGTCGAGGATGATGAACGCAGTGGCAGGCCGTCGACATCGAAAACCGACGAAAACGTCGATAAAATTAAAGAAATGATAGCCGGAAACCGCAAATTGACTATTAGAGAGCTGGCAGAGGACTTGAACATCGCTTATGGATCCGTTCAAAACATTTTGGTTAATAATTTGGGCTTCAGACGTGTCGCTGCAAAGCTGGTGCCGAAAGACCTGAATTTCATGCAAAAAAGGGACCGCGTTGATGTCGCAAAAGACATGATTTTTATGGTTGAATCCGACCCAACATTCATCAAACGCATCATTACTGGAGACGAGACATGGGTTTATGAGTATGACACACAATCCAGACATCAAGCGAGTGAATGGCGTACACCGAATGAGCCAAGACCGAAAAAAACCATGTCGTATTCAGTCGAAAAAGAAGGCGATGCTCACGGTTTTCATGGATTACAACGGTGTTGTGCATCATGAATTCTTGCCAAAAGACCAGACAGTTAACAAGGAGTATTATTTGGGAGTTATGAGACGTTTGCGAGAAGCAATTCGCCAAAAACGACCGGGTTTGTGGGCAGAAAACTCGTGGATTTTGCACCACGATAACGCACCGACGCACAATGCCATCGTTATTCGCAACTTTTTGACCAAGAACGGAACGAATACCATCCAGCAGCCATCGTATTCGCCTGATTTGGCTCCCTGCGACTTCTTCCTGTTCGGTCGACTCAAAAAACCGCTCCGGGGAACGCGTTTTACCAGCCAAGTGGAGATAATGGAAAAATCGAAAACGGCTCTGATGGCCATACCAAAAACCGAGTATCAAAAATGTTTCGAGGATTGGATCAAGCGCTGGCATAAGTGCGTTGCAGTCGATGGAGAGTACTTTGAAGGGGACAATATCGATTTTAATAAATAAACTTGTATTTTTAATTTTCCTAATTATATCAATTTGTATCTATTACAAAATGTTATCTAATTTTTTTATTACACGATAGATGAAAGCATGTGCTGCCATAATAAAAAATAATAAAGTAATAATAAAAATAATTGTTTATTAATTTTATATGTATATGTATGTACATAATTTTAATAAACAACTATTTTTATTAATTCGAAAATAAATCATTTTACACAACTAATTCCCCGCATAAAACTTTTGCTAAATATAAGAAAACGTTAAAACAATACAGAACTTCTCAAAATGGTTACACTAACTTTCCTGGAAAATTTAGAAATCAAAAAAGCATTGAAATCAGATAAAAGTTTAATGAACGAACATTTAGATTTAATTGATTCTCCGTTTACAGATATATTCTTACAAGAATTTCCATAGTAACTCTCTCTCTCCCTACCCATTTGTTAATTTTGCTTGTTGTATTTAGATATATAAGAACAAATTTTATTAAACTTTTTGTAGTATTACCTTCTGATGACAGCTTAACAGCCGAAATTGGCCAATAAAGGAATTTTTATTATTATTGTGCAAATTTAACATTTTTTACATTTTTTACAAAGAATTGTCAACTCTCTTGTTAACTTACCAACTGGCTAATTAATAAGGTAATTCGAAATTAGTTGATAATCTAGTTACTCAGTTAAATCATTGATTAAGATAATGATGCTCTATATAACCTGGCCTGGAGTTCAGTTTATAATAAAAACCTTTCTTTCTGCTACTTTTTATATGTAGCTTCCTCACGTTTATCACGTTCATAACATAAACTACCAGGCACCATGTATTTTTCGGTCACTAGCCTAATATTCTTTCACCAAACACTTGATGCCTGAGCTAGCTTAGCTAGCCGGTTCAATGATTCAGTAACTTGTGAAATTTTGAGAAAAAAATCTCAATTTTATTTTATACCACAAACGTCTTTCGTACACTAAATTATTCGTGCCTTAAATTCATCCTAAAATGGAAAGAGTTTTCTTGGTAAATAGGAGAGTTTTGGCAGCTTACAAAATTAGTCCACAAGGAAAGGAAAGAGAATAAAAAAGGTTAGAAAAGAAAATTAGTAAAGAAATAAAAAGAAAATAAAATGATATAAAATTAATATTTATAATATGCTTCACGATGTTAATTAGAGAAAAAATTTACAAAATAAATTAATAATTAATATAATTATTATCGGTATATTTTATTTCTGCCTTAACTACATATTTATCATATAAATACCATCGGCGGGCAGACGGAAAATTGTGAGAAATTAAAAAAAAAAATATTTGTAAATATCGACAATTTTTTACTTTGATTATATAAATCGGTAATTTAAAATGCATACATGGAATATGTTACTTACAAATCTTCTTCTACCATAAAACCATACATTGCTAAAGTAACATCTATAAAAGTTGTACTAAGTGTGGGTAAAAATAGTTTAGAATAGACATCTTCAAAATTCTTCAAAAATCTAAAATTGAACAATAAAATTTAATTATAATGAAACGAAATTGAAAAGATTAAAAAACACCTTAACAATTTGATATGATGCGCAACAGTACTTTTAATAATTGCATTGTTTTCTTCATCGCTTCTTTGTTGTCCAACTTTTAGTAAATTTATACAAATCATTTTGAACTGTACACAAACACTACAGGTGAAAATAATAAATAATCTATCAATAGGACTTAGTAAACAGGAAACTGTTAACACAAGGAATATTCCTTGTAAAGCAAATATAATTTGAAAATAAGGCGATATTTCTAAGTATTCTTTATACGGAATCCAGATTTCCATTATTAATGCGTAATTTCCTTTTATACCAGTTCCTATAACAGTAATGCAAACACCTCCAACCATAACCAATTGAATTGTTTTACTGATTATATTAGCTACTGTGTATAACGACTGCATGTATTGTTTTGATTTAGCGTCTAAAGTATCAGTTAGCCAAAATTCATTCCAAGCTGTGTCCAGCATATTAGACAAAAGTTTTGCTTCTTTAATTGTGTAATAAAATTTTGCCCCAAGCTAAAAATATAATATAAAATATAAGAATCGTAAATTCAATTTTTATTAAATATACTATTATTGTTATATAATAACCTGATACACTGTACCACGTGTCTCATGCCGGTGGGGAAATAATACTGAATAAAAATAAGGTAGCGTGAAAAAATGATTATAGTACGCTTGAAAAGGTATAATTTTTGTTGTAGGCTTTCCCTATATACCGGCTAATGTTGTTGTATATTCAATGCATATTTATATGTGTGCATTAAGGATCTACAGCTGAATTTATTTTGGGTTCATGTTTCGGATTTATATTTATTATATATTGATTTTGGTTTAAGTTTAATAACAAAATTTATTCAGATTTAAGAACCTAAATTTTTATAGGTTTGGGTTCACATTTAATGAAAATTTCAAATACTTTTACATACGTGCGTACACGTGTACAAATCTCGAAAATATAACCAAATATATAATTATTTTTCAATGTAAAAAAAAATATCTTTAAATATCTAACATCCATATTAAATAATAAACAAAAAGTATAAGTAAATAATAAAATATAACAAAAATAAATAACCAAATAATAAATTTAAGCATTTAAAAAAAAATTATTCAGTTTTTAAATATTTTATCTTAAAGTTGTCCAAAAGATAAATAAGAAAAAATGAAATAAATTAAAGAAATGAAATATTTAATGATGTTGTGGTTAAGCACTTAGTGAAACATTTTTAAATAATAAAATAGATATAAAAATAAAAATAAAAATAAAAACATTTGGTAGTTTCACGAATATTATTTATTTATTGATCTACGATCGTTACGACCTTTCGGTCATCATCAGGATAACAAAATATAATTAAAAAATGTTCTTAAATCTACCTATATTTATACTGTTAGAAATTGATATTAAGGAGTGGGGACTTGCTTACGTCTAGCTGATCATTTACAATATTCTTGGAATTTTTCTTTGCTTTTATTATTTCCAACTGTTCAAGAAGATTAACTTTATGACCCTTCTGTTCAACATGTAAGACCCCGTAATTGCCTGTCCACATATGTTCGTTATCAATACAGTGGCTGGAAAAACCTGTGGAGTGTTTAGCATTTTCCATGGATTTTAAATGTTTTTGTATTCTGCATTCAAAGTTCCTTCCTGACTGCCCAATGTATTACAATCGTCGCATTTTGTTTCATAGACGCCTGTTAATTCCGATTTATTTCTTTTAGGTTTATTGTTTGTTACAATTGTACCTAGATTTAACTTATTTACTGATATTGTTTTTATATTATGTTTAGTAAGATGTGTTTGAATTTTTTAGTTGTGTTAGGTATATAGTTGATAAATGACCAACTATCCTCTGAGTGATTGGTTGTTTCTGTATAAATTGATTTTAAGCAATTTTGTTTTTGTTTTTTATTAACTAATTTTGAGACAATATGTGGATCATAACAATTATTTTTTGCTATGAGTTTTATGGTATCTAATTCTGTTTTGTAATCAATTTCTGATAATGGTGTGTGGATTAGCCTGTGTTTTAAATAATGAAAAGTAGCCATTTTTATAGAGTATGATTGATTTGATAAAGCCGGTATTATGGTGTCGCAATAAGTTGGGTTTCTATATATATTAAATTGAATTGAATTGTTATTATTTATAATGGATAATTCTAAAAAGTTTATACAATTATTAAACTGTTTCTCAACAGTCGAGAAACAGCTAATAATAACAATTATTATATATATATATATATATATATATATATATATAGTTATAATAACAAATAATATCAATTCAATTCAATTTAATATATATATATATATATATATATATATATATATATATATATATATATATATATATATATATAGAAAACCAACTTATTGCGATACCATAATACCGGCTTCATCAAATCAATCATACATACATACATACATACACAATCACGCCATGTACTCAAAAGGGTGTGGCACAAACTCTTTTCATCATCCCGAAATCAGTCGCCTCCAAACATTCCTATCCAAACAAGCAACTTTCGCTTCATCTACATTCAAAATTCCTCTCATACATGCTCTTCTATTCCTACTACTTGGAAACTTTCGCTCACGCAAAACAATCATACTCTATAAAAATGGCTACTTTTCATTATTTAACACACAGGCTAATCCACACACCATTATCAGAAATTGATTACAAAACAGAATTAGATACCATAAAACTCATAGCGGAAAATAATTGTTATGATCCACATATTGTCTCAAAATTAGTAAAAACCAAAAACAAAATGGCTTAAAATCAATTTATACAGAAAAAACCAATCACTCAGAGGATAGTTGGTCATTTATCAACTATATACCTAACACAACTCAAAAAATTTAAACACATCTTGCTAAACATAATATAAAAACAATATCAGTAAATAAGTAAAATCTAGGAACAATTTTAACAAACAATAAACCTAAAAGAAATAAATCGGAATTAACAGGCGTCTATGAAACAAAATGCGACGATTGTAATGCGATTTACAATGGGCAGTCAGATAGGAACTTTGAATGCAAAATAAAAGAACATTTAAAATCCATAGAAAATTCTAAACACTCCACAGGTTTTTCCAGCCACTGTATTGATAACGAACATATGTGGACAGAAAATTACAGGGTCTTACATATTGAACAGAAGGGTCATAAACTTAATCATCTTGAACAGTTGGAAATAATAAAAGCAAAGAAAAATTCCAAGAATATTGTAAATGATCAGCTAGACGTAAGCAAGTCCCCACTCCTTAATATCAATTTCTAACAGTATAAATATAGGTAGATTTAAGAACATTTTAGTAATAATATTTTGTTATCCTGATGATGACCGAAAGGTCGTAACGATCGTAGATCAATAAATAAATAAAATTCGTGAAACTACCAAGTGTTTTTATTTTTATATCTATTTTATAAAGAAACGATACTTAATAATTGTATTGATTAATTAATAATAATAATATTTTAAATTGAAACGGCTTTGGGTTATGTATTAATATTTTTTAATAGTCGACGTTTCCTAGTAATTTGTTTCTATGATCTGTTTATTTACCGTGAAAGTCATTTGTATCTTTTTACCTAATGAAGATGTACGTTGAAGTAGAGTACGTTGATTATTTATAATTATTAATATAGAACTATAAGCTAAGGTCGTTTTATTTTAATATAATGGATTCTGCAAAACTTCTTTTCACTATGATAATACAATTTTATTATATTGCATAAAATAGACAGAAGGTAGCAAATTGGAAATTATCATTCTAGGCCCAGTTACATAAACGATTTAATATAATGCGAGGGTTATCTTTTATATTACGGGATTAGTGAAGAAAAATAATTAATAATTATCATCGAAAGTTGCTTTTTTTTTCAAATAATTTCCCCTGAAGATCAATACACTTTTACATGCATTTAAACCAATTTTCAAAGCACTTTTGCCACTCCGATTGAGGTACCCCCAAAACAAGCATTTCCTGGAAATTTGACAACATGGCCTAACATGAAATTTTAAAATTTCTACTAGATAAATATTTTCTATAAATTGGATTAAACTCTGATAAATAGTAGAACTTAAATAAAAAATTTATTTTTTCTCCGATAATTGGAAACACAATACAACACTAAAATTATATAATTTATGTGTACACTAATAGAATCTTTCGTGAAAATTTGATAAATCTCAGAAGAATAAAAAACCAAAAAAATTTGTTAATAATTAAAATAGTACTTTAAAATTTTTAGTAAGTTTTCTCTGAAATAGTCGGCATTCTGTACAACACTAAAATTATATAATTTGTATGAATACTAATAGAATTTTTTTGTGAAAATTTTATTAATTTAGGATAAAATAGTTAAGTCAGGAATAAATTTTGAAAATTTTAGCAATTTTTTTCTCGGGAAATTTGTAGCCTTCTATAGTAATAAAATTATGTAATATTTGTGGGCAATAGGAAATTTTTTTGAGAAAATATTATATATTACAACCACCGTACAGAGAACTATAACCTTTTTCTTTTAGTCAAAGTTGTAAAAAAATTCTTTATTTTAGTATTGATTAGCATATATACAAATACACTAATGTCTACTTAAACGCAGTGATCAAATTTATAATTAGTTGATTTAGTGAAAAAAGTGAATTGGCTTTATCGGGATTCAGTTGGTGCAGAATAAATATGTTGAAAGAATAGTTAATAAATGGAAAAAGAAACTAAAAGAGAAAATAAGTAATAACAATAAATAAGAATGCTGTTTTGGCAAAAATCTTAAGAAAATAAAAGGTGGTAGTGTGAGAACCATTAAGGCAGTTGAGAATACAAGTGGTGGTTTATTGTACTATTATTCGGATATGAGGAATAGATGGTATGAATTTTCTAGAGATTTATTTGCTGGCAATAATAAGGCAATTAGCTATGTTTTTATAATTTTAAATTGTAGTGAGGTTCAACATGAAATTATGAAACCGATGTCAGTAATGTGTTAATGTGTACTAAGAATAGTAAGTTTTCCGATCTGGATAGAATTACGAATGAAATGCTAAAGTATATGGATGAAAAGTATTTAATTTGGTAATTTTTATATTTCGTTTCTGCTTAAAACTTTGTGTGGTTTCAGATAACTAAAAGAAGCTGTTATTTGTTCTTCATTTAAAGGTAAAGACAGTTCAAGTGATTGTAATAATTTTCGAAAGATTAGTCTTATGAATGGTACCCGTAAATAATTCAAAAGTTAGATTACTAATTATCTCGAAATTAGTTACGAAAAAGGTGGCTTCTTGCCATATGGACGATGTGTGGATTAATTGTTTAGCTCTTCGTATGATTGTCAAAAAATTACTTAACAAAAATTTAAAAAAATATTTGTGGCTTGCTCGATTTAAAGAATGCTCGTGACAAAGTTCTTTAGGAAATCTTGTGGGATGTACTTTGCGAATACTGTATTAATGGTAATCTTTTGCAAGAAATTCAAACTGTATATGATGGAAGTGAGGCTGCTGTATGAGTTAATGTTTGTCTAAGTGATTAGTTTTGTATAGATATTGGTGTGAAACAAGGACGTGTAATGTCTCCTTGGCGATTTATTATTATATGGATGTTCTTTTGCGAAAAACTTTTTATGGTGATGATGATATTCATGTAGGTGATTGTGTTGTACCTGCTTTAGCGTATGTTGATGACGTGGTTGTTTTGACTGAATCTGAAGAGCAACTGAGAAGGATGATTTAATGTTGTGGTTAAGGATATAAATCTTGTGTTAAATATTAATAAGTGCAAAGTTTTAGTTTTTGGAAAGGATATCTTGACGACTGAATGTAATGTATTTGTTGATAGTGCACGTTTAGATCAGCTAAGTAAATTTGTGTATTTAGGTAGTTTATTACCTAATGATGGTCGCTTTGATCATAAGATTGAAAGGTGAGTAAATCCTAGTTGTAATGTTATGGGTGCTTTAAGTACTTTTGCTAGAAACGTAACTTAATCTAGAGGAGCCTGTTTGTGTTTTACAATACTGTTTCGGTGCCTATATTAACGTATGGTACTGAGTGTTAGATTTGGTTGCAAAATCATAAAATGAAAAACAAAAGATATTTGTCTAAATAGAAATGTTTAGATAGGATGTACCACATCCTTCTGAGTACATGAAGTGACTGTATAAGAATATATGAACATAATTTCCGTTTTATTATAAAGTATTTATATATATATATATATATATATATATATATATATATATATATATATTTATATATATATATATATATATATATATTTATATATATATATATATATATATATATTTATATATACATATATATATATATATATATATCATATATATATATATATATTTATACGTCTTCTAGATTAAGTTTTTTTTAAATAATAAGACGAATGTGAATGATTTTTTTTTGCTACCGTTTGTAATAAATACAAAAATAATTTAAAATTTATTATACATTGCAGCAGTTCTAAATTGAAATGAAAAAAAAATTAATTACGACACGACATTTCTTTTATATAGGTACCGGGTGTTCGTTCGTCAAGTTCGTATGGGTGTTTAACATGCAGTTTCGATAATTTGCGATATACTTCTCTCTCGAGTAAAATTCGGAAAAATATTTAGAGTACTGTTCGACAGAACATAAAAAGCTATATAATTTGGTTTTAGTTTTAATTTACTAGCATATGCCGTTTGGGCGCTAGAATTTTTTTTTCATTTTTTGGTTTTCATTTTTTTTGTCAAAAAATATAAGGTGTAGGAAAATAAACATGGTACGGAAAAATGCGGAATAATGAGTACTATAATGGAGTGAAAAAACTATTATTCTAGGATGCATCGTTTAGTAGAAATAAAAAATAAAAACTGAATTTTTGAAAATTTCACAAGAATACCCTTCAGATTTCAAAATATTACTTTTTTCAAGATTTGCTCAAAAAAATCTGAAAAAATTCACTAATATAGAGAAAAAAATTAGCTACATAATAGCTAAGTAACTTTTTCCTCTATCGCATTCTAGTTTGACAGGAAAAATTATTGAAAATTAATATTTTTTGCAGTTTAATTTATTTTGTTCTTTTCTGCCAAACCAAAAAAAGTTAGAGAAAAAAGATACTTAGCTATTATGTATCTAATTTTTTTCTCTGGTTTACTGATTTTTTCAGATTTTTTTGAGCAAATTTTGAAAAATGTCTTATTTTAAGAAATTTTCAAAAATTCACTTTTTAATTTTTTTCTACTAAACGATGCATCTTAGAATAATGGTTTCTTCACTCAATTATAGTACTCATTATCCCGCATTTTTCCATACTATGCTTATTTTCCTACACCTCATATTTTTTGAGAAAAAATAAAAACCAAAAAATAAAAAAAATATTCTAGCGCCCAAACGGCAGATGCTAGCAAATTTAAGCTACAACCAAATTTTAGAACTTTTTATGCTCTATCGAAAAGTATTCTAAATATTTCTCCGAATCTAACTCGAGAAAGAACTATATCGCAAATTATCGAAATTACATGGTAAACGCCTATACGAACTTAACCAACGAACACCGGGTATATATATTAATTATAAATTTCCTAAAGTTTTTTACCTGGATGCAGCCCATAAGCACAACACCAACCTCCACAATACTATTAAACGAATCAGGTGGTGTAAAAGCGAAATTTAAAACCATTAAAATATTAAAAATGGTTATTATTATTGTAAAGAAATATCCAATTAGGTTAGTAACAAATGTTCGATTCTTTGGATTACATCCAACATATGTCATCAGTCTCATTATTTCTAGTGTCAGTTTCTTTACTATCTGAAAGAATTCCATCTTATTAATAAATATTTTATATGTATTATTTATTGGAGAAATTCTTAATTTCTTTTTTGTAAGTGTAAAAATGCATTCTTTGGTATGAGAAAAAAAAAACAAAAAAAAAACATTTATAATGTTTTTTAAATACTGTTAGATGGTTCCGGAAACGCAATGATGTATTTATATTTTCTGCCTATTAATCACAGGTATATGCAAAGTTGTTGCAGATAGTTCTGTATTTTTGTACTACAAATTAATCATTTAAGTATTACGTTGATTTATGTTTTGAAATTAAAGCTAAATTTAATATACACAGAAAATAGCTAAAAATAAAGTTTTTTTTTCAAATATATCATTGCGTTCCCGAAACCATTCAATAGTATTTTAAAAATGTTATATGTTTTTTATTCTTTTTCTCATGTCAAAAATTACATTTTTGTCCTTACAAAAGAAAATTTTAAGGACCACAATATATATATATATATATATATATATATATATATATATATATATATATATATATCTATACATATATGTGTTTACCTGTTTTTCGTCAAGCATTTTTAACATTAAAATGATAGAGTAAATATAATTTTTTTTCAAAACTTCGTTTACTAAAATAGCTATTTCAAAAAATAATTTTTTTATTTTAATTCATGTTTTCAAATAGAAACACAATTTAGTACTGTTTATATGTATACTAACCAATTAACTATAAATATTTAGAAAAATATTTTTTATGAAAAGGTATAATTTATCCACAAAAAAATTTAATTATAGGTATACGACTTTGAAATATTAATTAATAATTAAAATGTAAAACCAAAAGTTTTGTTTTAAGTTTCGGTTAGTTTTAAAAGTGTTTTGTATATAATTAAATATTCTCTTTATTATTTTTTGAAATTGAATAAACATTTAAGTACGGAAGTACAGTTCCTTCTGGCTCAACCTCCTACCCACCCGACTTATACAAAGCATCAAAATGTATAATAAGTGCTTATTAAATATGTAACTTATGTAACGTCACAGTTGCTGTTTGACTGTTGAACTCGGTTCAACTCGATATCAAATAGAATCTAGTCAAATTAGCTTTAATGTTTTACTCCGCGAGAACTATATTTAATTTAATTTATCGCGACCAATATAGCTTACATTCTAAAATGAGCATCTGCAGTAAATGCAGAAAAGTGTTCACTAGTAAAGATCATTTAAAGCGTCATATAAAGGCGTGTGGTGAAATTCAAAATCAGTGCAAATGTAAAATATGTTGTTTAAAGTTCACTCGCAACGATAATCTAACAAGGTATATTAACAAATATCATTCAGATCATAAACATGACAATAAAGAACCATTAAAAAAGAAAAGAAAATTAAATAAACAACATCGAACAAAATTGTTCATGAATGTCACTTGGTGAAATTAATATAATAATAATATTCTAATGTTGAGACATTTCTCAAAAATTTCACAAGTTACTCAGTCATTGAATCGGCTTACTAGGCTATGCATCAATGACTGGCCAGATTAACCATAGACACGTGTTTCGGTCTTTAGAACCTCGTCAGTATGGTGCTTTGATCAGTTGCTGAAAGGCAACTGATACCGATGTTAATTGTGGCTGGCTTATTTAAACCAAGTAATACAAGAGATAAGCAAAAGAAATAATAAATACTACTAACGCCATTTATACAATAATGCAGTAAGTATCAATATAAATAAACAACATCGAACAAAATTGTTCATGAATGTCACTTGGTGAAATTAATATAATAATATCGGTATCAGTTGCCTTTCAGCAACTGATCAAAGCACCATACTGACGAGGTCCTAAAGACCGAAACACGTGTCTATGGTTAATCTGGCCAGTCATTGATGCATAGCCTAGTAAGCCGATTCAATGACTGAATAACTTGTAAAATTTTTGAGAAATGTCTTAACTTTAGAATATTATTATTATATTAATTTCACCAAGTGACATTCATGAACAATTTTGTTCGATGTTGTTTATTTATATTGATGCTTACTGCATTATTGTATAGATGGCGTTAGTATTATTTATTATTTCTCTTGCTTATCTCTTGTATTACTTGGTTTAAATAAACCAGCCAGAATTAACATCGGTATCAGTTGCCTTTCAGTTAATCTGACCAGTCATTGATGCATAGCCTAGTAAGCCGATTCAATGACTGAGTAACTTGTGAAATTTTTGAGAAATGTCTCAACTTTAGAAAAGAAAATTAATAAATATACCAGAGAAAGAGCTAAATTGCAACATATTATTGGAATGCGAAATTTGTAATTAAAAATTTTCAACTCGAAGTAAATACATCGGACATTTAAGATCTCTAAAGCATATCAATACAACGATTAAACCTTTTAAACAGGATATTGTCAAATTTGGTTCTAGTTTCAAAAAGCAAATACGAGGGCAGTTTGATAAGTCACTGACTTTTTGAATAAAATATATTTTTTTCGGCAAATAAGCGTTTTATTTCTCAACACAGTCTACTTTTAGCTCGATACATTTAGTCCACCGTTTTTCCAATTTTTTTATTCCTTCCAAATAATAGGTTTTCTCAAGTCCCTCAAAATATGCGTTTGTTTCAGTGATGACCTCTTCATTCGACCCAAATCTCTTACCGCCTAGCCATTTCTTCAAATTTGGAAATAGGAAATAATCGCAGGGAGCTAAATCTGGTGAATATGCTGGATTGGGTAGCAGTTCGTAGCCCAATTTATAAAAAATACTGTGGCCATGACCATGTTAGCCGACAGACTCATTTTGGCCTTCTTTGGTGCACGTTCACCCGAAGAAACCTACTGTCTTGATTGTTCCTTGGTCTCTGGTGTGGTGTGATGGATCCATGTTTCGTCTACAGTAACAAAACGGCGCAAAAACTTGTTCGAATTGCGGCTGAACATCGCCAAATACTCCTTTGAAATGGTCACACGGTTGCGCTTATGGTCGAGTGTGAGCAATCGCGGCACCCATCGCGCGGAGAGTTTTTTCATGTCCAAATATTCATGTAAAATGTGATGTACCCGCTCAGTTGAGATGCTTACAGCCTCAGCCACCTCACGCACTTTTATTCTCCGATCGTCCAATATCATTCCATGGACTTTATCGACGATTTCTGGCGTGACGACCTCTTTTGGGCGACCAGAACGTTCGGCGTCAATTGTGCTTGTACGACCACAACCGAACTCAGTAAACCACTTCTTAACCATTGAAATTGATGGTGCAGAGTTCCCATAGTATTTATCAAGCTTTGCCTTGGTTTCGGTGATGGTTTTTTTACGCAAAAAATAATGCTTAATCAGCACAAGAAATTCACTTTTTTCCATTTTTGTTAAAATTCACGAGGTTGTCTGTTTAAATTGGCTGTCAAACAAAAACTAAATGGCGTAGCATACCCAAAATTGTACAGTAGTCTATCAATAGATAACAGTTGACGGGAGCAATGTTGCATTTATAGTTACTGCGCGGGAAATTCGAAAAGTCACTGACTTATCAAACAACCCTCGTAGTAACTTATCAAATAATAGGATCAGGGATTGATGTTAATAAATTTTTAGAAAACATGAAAGACACAGTTCACAATTTTATATTTTCAATTATACAATCGCATAATTATGGCGTTAAATTTAACATTGAATTATTTAGCTACTATATTAAAATCTTTTAAAATAAAATTTGAGGAAATATCACCATCAATGAATCATTTTTCTGATATCTACGATATAATGAGCGTTACAGTTAAAACAAAATGCGCCGAATTTCAAGAACGTGATTCCGGGTCGGCATTGAAAGAAATATCTCACTTAGAATTAAATATTAATAAATACTTCTATAAACCAATCCGTGGATCGTCATTAATTGAACTTCCTAAACAAATTAGAGATAAACATGCTTGTATAAATATACAAAGCAATGAAAAATATTGTTTTTTGTGGATATAGTATCCGCGCTACATCCTGCAGACAAAAATTCCGGTCGTGTTTCATCATATCCATATTTCAGTGAAGCATTAAAATATGATAATATAGACTTTCCTATGAAGGTGAACAATATTCCGAAATTTGAGATTATGAACAATATGTCAATATGTCAATAAATGTATACGGTTTAGAATATAATTATAAATAAAAAAACCATGACGTTGTAGGTCCAATCTACCACAGTAATAATACTTAAAAAACTCATATAAATCTTTTATATATTGAAGAAGGTGTTAAGGGGCATTATACGGATTAAAGATTTTTCACGACTTGTTCGTAGTCAAGTATCAAGTCATCGTAGTAAAAAATTTCTTTGTGATGGATGTTTAACTTTTTTCTCAACAAAATTAAAATTTGAACAGCATAAATCCAATGATTGTAGTAAAATTTATACCGTTATGCCTACAAATGATATTATTTTAGATAAAAATAGCAACAAAATTTCAGGAAACATTCTAAAATTTCAATATTATGAAAGAAAAATGCGCAATCCATTCGTTGTATATGCAGATTTTGAATCTTATCAAAAACCTATTCAAACATGTTCCCCTAATCCTAAAAGTAGCTATACAAATAAAATACATATTTATGTTCCATATAGTAGTATAGTAAACGCCATGTCCTGGATCACATTACAAATGACCTTGAAAAAAAAAACTATCGAAAAATTAGCAAAAAGAGCTCGAAATCAGTCAATTTTTAAACTTTTTTAATCAATTTTGAGAGTGCAACATTTCACCTTCAAGGTCCCTACAACATTTTCCAGCACGCTTCCCAGTCCCACTAGTTGCCTATATTTGTGTTTATTAGCATAATATTGTATGAAATTTGATTACAAAAAATAGATTCCATTTATTGGTTACTTTTACTAACCAAAGATTATTGAAATTTAATTAATAAAAATAGATTGCATTTGTGAGCTACTTAAAGTAGTTGCAAAATAAAGATATTATACTACCTACTGATATTTTACTATCAATTAATAATTTGCAGCGCTGATAACGAAACCGAGATTTTTAATTACCTGCAAAATTATGGATATATTAACGAAAGTTTACATGATACGGTAATTGACAATTTTCAAGACATTTTAACAAACGCGCTAATGAATTTTCAAGAATTTTACGAACTAGGTACCTGTCAAAGGCACTATGAACAATGAAACTAAACAGTTATTAAAAATGTCAAGATGTGGTATTAAATATGAAATTTTATCATTTACTGTTACTAAATATATAAATGGTTTAAAAACAATATTGAATGGTACTTTCCACTCTCGGATGGAATTCAAAGAAAAATTGCCACAAATGCATTTAGTGCATGGGAAAATGTAGCTAATTTAAATTTTGAATATAATTCTAATAATCCATATTTGCAACCAGTCGTACGGTTCATAAAAATAATTGTCGATGTATGAAAAGTCAATGTCTCTATAATTTTGATGGTGCTGGTAATAATTTAGCTCATGCTTTCTACCCAAAGGATCCAAATATGTGTAGAGAAATACATTTTGATATGTCAGAGAATTGGTATTTTAGTGAAGATCCTACACCAGATAATAAAATTAACTTCTATGGCGTTTTATTGCACGAAATTTGTCACAGCTTAGGACTGTCGCATTCTTCTCTGCAACATGCAATTATTTATGCCTATTATAAAAATTCTGGTAAAAGTTTAAGTAAAGACGATATTTATGCAATTGAACAATTATATGGCAAAAAACCTATACCAACAACTAATTCTACACCTACATCCACGACTACAGAACCAAGTTAGAGAACCAATAGGGGTACAGTCAAACCAAATTTGTGCGAAATAGTTCCTTCCTCATTTCTAATTTCTTTGAATAACAGAATGTATATATTTTATAAAAAATGAGTTTGGGTTATGGGCTTAAAAGGAAGAGTGTATAACGATGCACAATTAATTTCGGATTATCTTACATTTTTACCAAATGATTTTCAAAAAATATCGCATATATACCAAAAACCTTTTGGGGAAATTTTAATTATATCCAACAATAAAGTATATATGATGGATCTGTCTGTTAATATTAAGCCAAACTGGCACGGCCGTACATTAGATTCCACCGGCATTAATAAAAAGAATATTAGTGCTATTTTTAACACTTATACTGGAAGTACATTTATATTTTATGATAATTTGTACTATATGGAATACGATGAATATAATTTAAGGCCAAAATATTATGGAATGACTTATAATGAGTTTCCCGGAATTCCTGCAATAAACAATGCTTTTAGATATACAAACGGCTTATTATATTTCTTTCAAAATAGCACATCTTACGAATACAGCAAATTTACTAAAAAAGTAATTAGATCTGACGAATTTAAATGTGATCTGTTTAATATACAATGCCCAAATTATAAAATATTGCACCAAATTAAAGATTTATTGGCATTAATTACTTATGTGAATTAAAATTTTACATTTATATTCTTATGCTTATAATTAACCATAATTGTCTTCTCATAAAATATAATTACAAATATATTTGTATTTTTTGGTGTTGAATCTGCAAATTCTAATATATATTTAAGCACTGGTTTTTCTGTATTTTCTATATTTTTTCTCATTAACATATTAATTAATCCCATAAAATGATTATTAAAAAATTTTCCCTATACCAACGTAATTCTTTTCTGTTTGTTAAAGTTTGAATTGAAGACCTATAGCTATCATACACAATTTCAAATCTACCTTTAACAATTTCTAATCTTTGTTTTTCTAAAGGATATTATTCATCTCGTACAAGTAAATACCAGCTGCTCAAATTGCAATGACTATATTTACTTGAATCTATTGTTTCTTTATTTTCATTATTCTGAAATTTTATAGACAAGTAATCAGGCATATCGCAAGCCAAACTTTTAAAAGATGTTGTTAAATCTACAGGTAAATTATTTTCGCATTCTTTTAATTTATCTTTATAAATACTACCCGTTAAAAATGAATATTCCTTTATAGGATTTTGAAGCATTTTTTCTTTCAATTCAGTAGCATAATTAATTTCATAGCTTACAATAGGAATTCTTATTTCCATTCTTGTTATTTTTAATGATCTCTTAAATCTAAATGTTATGGGCATGTTCCATTTAATTTCTTTATCCGAATATAGGTAACCAAATAAATATTTTAAAGGGAAAAGTATTTTATATACACGATCTTTCTTATAATTTAGTTTTGTATCTGTTATAAAACCCCCGCCCTGATACGAATTAATTTCTGATTCTGACAGGAATTTTTCAAATAATAAATCTGAAAAAAGGCGGGATTATCAACATTTTCAACAAAATGACCAAATATGTATAATTCTATTCTCGACCATAATCGTGGAAAATAATTATCTACAAATTTAGTATTATCGTGTTCGCCAAAATTCCCTTTAGTATCCTTTTTTGATACATGAAATTCAGCATATACGATTGCATTGTGCGGATGAATATAGCCATCCCCAATAGCAATTTCAAACTCAATCCAACTATTTCGCTCTTTAATATTATCCTTAGTTAAATCATTAGGACCATAAGACCTTTTTTCGTATTTTTCAATATATTCCATTATTTATTTATAAAAAAATTATTTACTATCTAATATTAATAATATTCATTTATTTATGATATAATTACAAGAGTATCTTTAATATTTATTTCAATATATTTGACATCTTGATGATGAAGCGGTATTTTCATAATATTTTTTGGTTCGTATATAATTGATTCTCTAAATCTTGCATTAGTTTTAAATGACGCAATAGTACTACTATTTTTATTTGTAATTATTCCGTATGGTTTTGCTAAATTACGTTCAATGTTTATATGATCAAATGGTATAATTTTTGGAGGTTTTAATGCTATACATATTTCCTTCGGAAGAATAAATAGTTTATCAAACCTAGTATTTTTGCTATAGAATTATCTTTCATAAAATTTAAAATTTTATCACTTTTATTTTCAATAATTTTGTTAGTGCGTGACTTCTTTGAAATTTTAATATCATATAAAAAAAAATCCTCACTATAAAAAAATTATTATTTTCTGTAATATTAGGCGTTATATATGTTGTATAAAATCCTACTAATGTAACATATCCAGTGTTTAATAATATATTGTTTTTTAATTCAAATGTTAGTGTTGATATCGTGCCTTCTATCTTAATATAATACATTTATTTAATAAATATTTATTTATATAATACTTTTATTTAATAAATATTTATTTATATAATAAATATGGTAAATTGGAATGTTATTGTAATACCAAGAGCTGATAGAAATGTCAAAAAACAAAATGGCGAATTGCTTCCAGATCATATAAACGGTTTAGTGGTTGGACCCAGCGGTTGTGGAAAAACAGTCTTAGTAATTGACAATTTTGTATTTAAAAAAGGTTGGCCATTTCCCAAGCATTATTATTTTTATTCAAAAACTCTATACCAACAAAATTATATAAGGACTTAAACGATATTGACAGTGTTGATTCCTCACACTGAGAAAAATGGATAGTTACCGTAACGCTATTTATATTTAAAAAGGTGACACAAACACAAGATATTAAAAATAACAAAATAAGTATATTTAAAAATTAACTATAAATATAATAAAAATAAAAATTTAATACCATCAATTTGTATATAGTATTACAGTCTTAATTCTTAATATAGTATTAAAATATATATGTGAGTAGATTTTAAAAATGTATAAATTTGTGAATACAGTAAACATACTCGTATATTTCAAATAAATATCTACTTATCATTATACAATTTTTTAAATATCTATTTTTCTCGGTGCACTAGCAGATTTTATTGATACTACAGAAAATGTTATTCTATTAGACCAATGTCAACCAGACTCAGATGTTATAATTGATGATTGGATTCTTAAAAAATATGATATAGTAAGAGATTATTACACAAAAGGAAGACATAATAAAAGGAAGAAATAATTTAAATTGAATATATTTAGTCCTTTATGTCACATAAAGGACTAAATGTATTCAATTTAGCTCAAACATATACAAAAATTCCAAAGCAACTTATTAGAGACAATGCAAACTTTTTATGTTTATATGAGACTGATGACAATAATTTAAGATATGTGTATGATGAATTTGTATTAGGTGATATGTCATTTAAAGAATTTATAGATCTATGTCGGGAATGTTGGAAGAAAAACCATGACTTTATAACGATTGATAGGACTCGTAAATTAGATGACGGTATATATACAGATATAAAATCGAACATTTTTTAAACACAAAAAACGTAAACATAAACACAAAAAAAATCGTAAACAAAAACGCAAAAACGTAAATAGTAATAAAAATTATAAATATAAATGTAAAAAATACCACGTGAAAGACTTGAATTCAGAAAATCGTTAAAAGAGCGATTTAAAGAATGGAAATCACAACCTAGAGCAAAATATGACAAAATAAAGAGAGAGAAAAGCCGTTGATTGATGGTGTTAATCAGTTGAGCACAGAAATGAAAGAAATGTCACAAAAAAATCAAGAAATTATTAAAGAACTAGTACCAGTTAATCCGCCACTAATTCTAAGAACTCCAATTAAACACCCAATTACAGAGCATAATAATAAAACAGCCAATTACAGAGCATAATATAATAAAATTAACACCAGAAATGGTTATATCTTTTCATCAAAGAGGTTATCCTGTTATTCATTGATGCCTGCTTAGTATTCGAATTTGACCATTGCTTTCCTTGAAATGTACTATATTAACAAATATAATTCAAATACGCTCAATGAAAAGACAGACACAAAAAATTTAACGAATATATATGCATATTTACTTCAAAAATAGCGCGTAGTCCACTTTGATGGTCAAGGTCTAGTGTGCGTTCGACAGGCATTAATGTATATAAGATTATTTTCTTTTTCTTTTCTTAAACAAGAAGTAGTAAAAACACATAATTAATAGGAGTATATTAAAAAATAATATTGTTATTTATAAAGGAATTAGTATTATATAAAATAAAATATAATTGTTAAATAATGAAATTAATAACAGATATAATAATCATTAAATTCTTATGAACATTGAATTAATTTATAATTTGTATTTTAAAACAAACGCAGCCGTCTAGGTAACAACGAACGCTTTGAGAAAAACAACTTAACCACAAACAAAATTTTTATCAACACGTGTTGTTTGACTCGTTTCCATTTTTACCGAATATGACATAGAAATTGGTTTTTATTTTAAACTGTGTTTTAATTTAGAATTTAGTGTGCCGTTATAATATAGTTAAACTTTAAGGTTATTTGGAAAATTGGACTAGTAATAGTAACGTTTAGAAAACACACTTATAAATAACGTAGAATGTTCAGTGCAAGTGTGCGAATGTGAATCGTGCAATGTTGTGTTGGTGCCGAATATGCACGAGTGCCTACGATTGAGACTTGCAGAGTTGCAGACCGTAGATCAGACAATTGAGTGCTAGCTATATGCTAGCTATTATACGATAAACACGTGTCATTTGTTATGTTATTATTTCTTACAAATTGTAGTCATATTATAAATATACAGTCCACAACTTAGTTAAAAACATCAACTAATTCGAAGAACAAACCCCCACATAGAATAACAGGAAAAAATCATAACTGTGTAATAAACTCTGAACAAAAACATTTCAATGAATATCATAGATGTTACATTTGGTATTTCGAATTGGTTCATTCAATAAACTACTACATGTTTACCATTATACGAATAAAAGTTCAAAGTAAGTAAATTAGGTGGATTTGTACATGTTTTTTTTTTTTTAATTTTCATGTATTATATTAGTATATATTGTTTTTGTAGTTGTGAAACTTCCTTAAAAAGAACCAAAATTTGGGTTCAAAATATTGGAAAAGAAACAATAAACGAACTTAACAACTTATAATCGAGATTATGTGTATTATTTTATTCCTTTTCTCGCAAAATAGACTGTTATCCCGACATAAAGAAGTTTGAATAGTATATATATATATATATATATATATATATATATATATATATATATATATATATACGAAGGTATAGGTAATGACTGGTAATAATTTTTAAGTAATTGGATAATGGGTTTTGCAGTGAATTTGGAAAACGATGATTAAGTAAAACTCATTTAAGTTTAATTAAGCAAGCTTTCGGATTTATTTTAATCCTTCATCAGTAGATACCCTGTCAGTTTCACCGCCAGCCGCTAATTATGCCCGCGGGGCTTTTTTGTTTTCGTGACCTGGTTTTAATTGGTTTTTAATTAGATTAAGGAATTTTTATTACATATTTGCCCCCTTCCCTCCCCTTAGATAAGAAATCTTTTGTAAACACTAATTTTGGCATAGTAAAAAGAGTTTGTGCCATACCCTGTAGGGTACATGGCGTGATTGTGTATATAGGTATGTAAATAAAATAGATGAAAAGTTGTTTATCTATTTGTGAATGGGTATTAGATCATTAGCATTTTAAATCCTCAAAGGTATTTGTACCTAGAATTTCTCCAAAATTGGTTTTTAACACCAGAGGTGTCAATATTGTGATTATTATTCACTTTCTATTTTTAAACTAGTACTTATTATATTTTGTTTCCAAATATGATTAAAAATGAAACAATTAATATATGTGATATTTAAATATGTATATATATATATATATATATATATATATATATATATATATATAATTGAAATAAAAAATAATTTCTAACAGTTGTAAACATGAAACTTAATTATAATATTTTGTATTTTAATAAAAATTATTAATTAAACTACTTTTACATGATAATATTTTATTTAATTAAAAAAAAAATGAATCAAATCTAACCAATTAACAAAATTATTTAATTTGTCTTTGAATAAAATTATTTAAATAAATATTACATTTAAAAATTAGTGTTTTAAAATATACTATTTTATTTTTACACTTCAATTATATCGATGTTCATGTTAGCTTGGTTATTTATGAAATGACAGAATAAGCTGTTTGACCAACAAACACTAACATTAAGTAATTACCATGAACTTTCACTTTGAAAATTTTTGAAACATATGGTATGCTTTTGACAAATTTAATTTTTTGTATTATTTCTTAGAACTGAAAAATTTTCCATGTTTATTTTTACAAAACAACTTTCTTTTTTTTTTTTTTTTGGAATTTTTAAATATAAATAAGAAATTTACTTATATGTACAATAACATATTGTAAACAGATAGAATATTTTTATTTTTAGTATTATTTTTGTATTATAAAGAATTTTTAAATTGTTTTTGTTTTTAAATATTCTGTTACTATATAAATTAAGTTTAATTTATTTTTATAAAAATTTGATATATGTTTTAATTATTAAATGGTAATTGACAATTAAATGAATTTATGACTGAATTGAAACAATAAATAAATATAGTTTTGTTTTCAAAGTTAAAAATTTAAAGATTACTTTTATTAAAAGATCGTAGATAAGAATTAAAAGTAAAATAAAGTATTATTATTATTATAACCTTCAATAAAATTATTCAATAATTTAATAATAATGTTTTTAATATTTTTTGCATTCTTATCTATGATAATTCACTTTAACACAAAAACAGCATTTTGTTATATTTAATTTAAAAAAAAATTTTATTTTTAACTTTCACTTTTACAAATACCTGTATTATTTATTCAGTCATCAGGTAAAAAAGTAATATTTGTTTTAGATGCTATTTTCAAAACTATGTACATTTTTAAATTATATTTTAAAATTTCCAAATCAATCATTTTATAAAAATAATCATTTAAATCGAAAGTTATAGTAATTGTTTGATGGAAAATAATAATGCTTAAATTTTATTTAAAGTTTTTGTTTTGTTTATTAACTATCTTCTGAAATTTAATATATTTTTAACAATATAATATATAAATAAAATAGAATATTTTTCTGTTATATGAATAAAAAACTAGAATATAGTTTAACAATATGTAAATTAATTAATTAATTTCTTATAAACTTTCTTGTATTGATAAAAATATAACAAATAAATGGTAATAAATACTAATATTATTATTTTAATTAATTAATATTTTGATAAAACAAATTTTAAAATATTTAGTAATAATATAAATTTATTTAATTAAAGAAAAAATGAATCATATTAATAAAATTATTTAATTTGTCTTTGAATTAAATTATTAAGTTAATGTAAACTTTATAAAATTATTTTTGAAAAAAATAAAACTGTTTTTAAAACATTTAGTAATGTTATTGTTAATATAGATAAAATAAACGTAATGTTATAAATTTATAAAATTATTTTTGAATAAAATAAAACAAATTTTAAAACATTTAGTAATAATATAAATTTATCTAATTAAAGAAAAACTGAATCAAATTAATAAAATTATTCAAGTTGTCTTTGAATAAAATTATTAAGTTAATGTTAGAGTTAAAAATTAATAATTTGATATACCCATTTTGTTTGACACCAATTATATCGATGCGTATGCTAGCTTGGATCTCTATGAAATGACAGAAAAAATAGTTTGACTAATAATCACTTGTAATTAGCATGCACTTTCACTGGAAAAATTCTAAACTCGTTGGAAAATAATACTTGTTTTGAATTTAATTTGACAAAATTTAATTTTTATATTATTTCTTAGGAATGAAAAAGTTTTCATGTTTATTTTACAAAACAGTTTTTAATTTTAATTTTAAAATATAAATCAGAAATTTATTTATTTATGTGCATAAATAAACTATAATATTTGATCAGCAAACAATTATTTAAAGTAATTAACTTTTGTTTTTATTTGGAAACTAACAAATTTTATTTTGTATTATTTCTTAAAATTAATAAAAAATATCCATGTTTATTTTACAAAAAATAAAACTATTTAAAGTTTCTATTGTATTGTATGACCTGTATTTTATTTATACACATACATTTATGTCATATTCATTTTAAATTATAAAATTTAAATATTTATATGACTAATTAAAAATTACAGATACATATAATATTTTTAATTTTTGTTTCAAAAGCGAAAATCTTATAATATTATGAGTTGTAAAAAAAATACAATTTCATATTAATTTAATTTTTTTTGAATAATATATATATATATATATATATATATATATATATATACTAGAATTATACTACAAAATTTAATAATTATGCGAAATATGTGTATGTCTTTATATTAATTAAAAAATTCAAATATGTAATATGATACAAATTTGAATAATATTAATTGTGATCATAGCGATTAAGTAATTAATAACAATAATTTATTACTTTTATTTGATTAGATATTAATGTAAAACTAATATGTAAACAATTTTAATTTTATTTTTAATGTATTTTAAAAAAATCGTAACTAGTTTTATTAAATCGTATATAAACTATATTTAATTTTATTGATTTCTTTTCATCGATAAAAAGTGGCATTAATTAATTTTTGATAGATACTATAGTATTTATAATGAATAGTGCATATTGAAAATGAGTTTTATTTATAATGAAAACAAAAATGCATACGTAAATATAATTTCTATATTAACATTGAAAAAATAAATAAAATATAATTCAAACAATTAATTTACAAGAAAATTATTTTAAAGTAAAACATTATTTAAAACTAATCTAATTTTCAATATATATTATTTTTTATTTATGTGAAAAACAAGTCTAACTTTCAAATAAATATATGTATTAAAATATTAATTGAGTGTGAAATACTTTATTTCAAGTAGTTATAACATTGTTTACTAGCTAGAAAAATAGAAATTTTTATTTGAATATTTCTTGTTCTTTTAATATGATGTATAATTTAATTTTGTATAATAATGATAATTTTATTAATTAAATGAGAATAATAATTTATTATTTTATAAGAATATTAACGTTTTCTAAAAATTAAAATGTTCGATTTCGAAATATGAATTTAATTACAAATTTGAAAACAAATTGATAAGAATATTTATAATTTGTTTTAGTTGTTATAAATATTAAAACTATTTTTGAATTTTAATAGAATTTGAGCTTAAGAACAATGAATTAAAAACAAATTTAAATTGTGTTACTTTTTATTAATAAAAAAAGAAAATACATAATTATTATAACGTTTTTAAAATATTAACATTAAAAATATATTCTATAGTAAACAACTGAATTTACAAGTTTATCAATATCATAAATTTTATTTAATTATACATATGTCATATTCATTATTAATTATAAAATTGAAATAAATATTTCTTGTTCCTGTTATATGAAATATGATACAATTTTGTATAATATTAATTATGATAGTTTTATTATTTAAGTGAGAACAATAATTTATCAATTTTATTTTATAAGAACATTAATATAAAATTTATATATTTTAATAAAAAATATAATTTTAAATATAGATTAGAAATTTATTTATATATTATTTCTTAATTGTAATAAAACATTTTTATGTTTATTTTATTCAAAACTTAATTTGATGTTGTACGTCCGATGAGTAGTTGGAGTGGTATGATTGAAAGTGTTTTGCCTGAGTGGAAGTTTTCAAGTAGTAGGAATAGAAGAGCATGTATGAGAGGAATTATAAATGTGGATAAAACAAATGTTGCTTTTTTGGATAGGAATGTTTGGAGGAGACTGATTTAGGGATAATAAAATGAGTTTGTGCCACACTATATTGGATACATGGCGTGATTGTGTATGTACGTATTTTAAATGTAGATTAGAAATTTATTTATAAACTACTTCTTAAATTTAATAAAACGTTTCTATGTTTATTTTATTCAAAAACGTAATTTTATATGAAACATTATAATTTAACAATATTTAAGTTTAAATTTAAAAAATAATTAATTTCTTATAAACTCTTATGTATTGATAAAAATATAACAAATAAATAGTAATAAACTATTATTATTTTAATTAATTAATATTCCGTTTTAATAAAAGAAAAGAAATATTTATTAAATAATTATGAAATGTATTTCTATATACTCTGAAAGTTACTCCGTTGATATTAAATAAAAGTTATTTTCAGATTATGTAGAAATAAAAATAGTTATTTATGCTAAAATATAAATATTAAAATTAAGTTTATTAAAGATTTTTATAATTTAATAAATAGACGATTTGTTATTATATTAGAAATAAATATTTTACATAAAATTTTATTATTATCTCAAAAGCAAAAAGAAAAAATATATTAATACTAGATAATTTAAAATGAATATGACACATGTATATGTATGTATATGTATACCTAATTAAATAAAATTCATAACATTGATAATCTTGTAATTTAGTTTTTTTTTTAATATAAATTTAATGTTAATATTTTAAAAACGTTATAATAGTTATGTTTAATAATTTATTAATAAAAATAATAATTATTAATAAATATAATAATTTATTAATAAAAAAGTAGCACAATTGAAAATTATTTAATTCATTGTTCTTAAGCGCACATTCTATTACAAAATTCAAAATAATTTTAATATTTATAACAGCTAAAGCAAATTATAAATATTCTCATCAATTTGTTTTTAAATTTGTAATTAAAGCATCATATTTCGAAATCAAAAATTTTTATTTTCTATATTATATTATTATATATTATATTCATTATTTGAAAGTTGTTTTTAAAAATGAACATAAAAAATTTTTCAGTTCTAAGAAATAGGTTTTATTAATAAAAGTAACACAATTTAAATTTGTTTTTAATTCATTGTTTTTAAGCTCAAATTCTATTACAATTCAATAATAATTTTAATATTTATAAGAGCCAAAACAAACTATTCTCATCAATTTGTTTAAAATTTGTAATTAAAGGATCATATTTCGAAATCAAAAATTTTATTTTCATTATTATATTATTATATATTATATTCATTATTATATAATATATATTATATTCATTATTTTATATTATATTTCATTTACATTTCAATTACATACACTGTTATAACTACCTTGAAATAAAATTTATTTTTTAAAGATCCAGTTATATTTTTACGTATTTGGTAATTACTATGTAATGACTAAACATATTTAAAATTTTTATAAAAGTAAAATAAAAATATATTTACCTATATAGTAACAGAAAAATAATTTTCGGTAAATGTCACAACTTATTACTATATAATTATGTAAAATTTAAATCAATAATACATAATTTAAATAAAATAATTTTCATATTTTTCAACACGCACTTATGTCGAAATATTCTCAATATGATTTTAAATTTGTAATTAACACAATCAAAAAATAAAATATTTTTTTTTTGTTATTTTAATTACTTTTTAATTGTTATTAAACTATAATTATATGTTAAAATAAAAAATTAAGTTTTTGAGTGAAATAAACATAAAAATGTTTTATTAATTTTAAGAAATAATATATAAGTAAATAAATTTTTGTCATTAAAAAATATTTTTGTTTTACATATTATATTTTTATTAAAATATATAAATTATACGTTAATACATACATACATACATACATACATACATACATACACAATCACGCCATGTACCCAAAAGGGTGTGGCATAAACTCTTTTCATCATTCCGAAATCAGTCGCCTCCAAACATTCCTATCCAAACAAACAACTTTCGCTTCATCCACATTCATAATTCCTCTCATACGTTAATATTCTTATAAAATAATAAATTATTGTTCTCATTTAATTAATAAAATTATCATTATTAATATTATACAAAATATATTTCATATTACTATAATTAACTGTAATTATAAATGTTAAAATAAAAAATTAAGTTTTTGAGTGAAATAAACATAGAAATGTTTCATTAATTTTAGGAAATAATATATAAATAAATTTCTGTTATTAAAAAAATGTTTTTGTTTTACAATTATATTTTGTATTAAATATATAAACATACGTTATTATTCTTATAAAATAATAAATTATTGTTCTAATTTAATTAATAAAATTATCATTATTAATATTATACAAAATATATTTCATATTACAAGAACAAGAAATATTTAAATAAAAATTTCTATTTTTAGTTAGTAAACAATGTTGTAACTACCTGAAATAAAGTAAGATGAAAAGAAATCAATAAAATTAAATAGAGTTTATATACGAATTAATAAAAAACTAGTCATGATTTTTTTTTAAATACATTAAAAAATAAAAATTGAAATTGATTACAAATAAGTTTTTCATTAATATCTAATCAAATAAAAAATAATAAATTAATGTTATCAATTAATTAATCGCAGTGATCACAATTAATATTATTCAAATTTGTATCATATTACATATTTGAATTTTTTAATGAATATAAAGACACATATTTTGCATAATTATTAAAAATTAGTCTATAAATTAAACAGAAAATTTTAGTAATATATTTTTATATATATATATATATATATATACCGGGTGTCTACTTTTTTTTTGTTACATAGGGAATACAATGCTAAAATTTTCATTTGGTGATAAATTTTCCCCTAATTATTATAGAACAAAAGTACAAATACAAAAGTTGTTTAGAATTCAAAAATGCATCAAATGATGCCAAATTTATCAATATAGGATGTTCCGATCAAGAATTAGAAGCAAATTAAAATTTCCATTTTTGCGCTCTTTACATCAAAGTGCCATGGAAATTAAACAATGATGATGTAAAGAGCGCAAAAATGGAAATTTTAATTTGCTTCTAATTCTTGATCGGAACATCCTATATTGATAAATTTGGCATCATTTGATGCATTTTTGAATTCTAAACAACTTTTGTATTTGTACTTTTGTTCTATAATAATTAGGGGAAAATTTATCACCAAATGAAAATTTTAGCATTGTATTCCCTATGTAACAAAAAAAAAGTAGACACCCGGTATATATATATATATATAATGCTATTATTAAAAAAAATTAAATTAATGTGAAATTGTATTTTTTTTACAACTTATAATATTGTAAGATTTTTGCTTTTGAAATAAAAATTAAATATATTATATATCTGTAATTTTTAATTAAACATATAAATATTTAAACTTTATAATTTAAAATGAATATGAAATATGTATGTGTATAAATAAAATACAGGTCATAAATGATTATCATGTAACTCAGTTGTGTAAAATAATTATATTAATATTTTTAATGTTAATATTAAAAAAAAAGTTATCGTATGTATGTATGTATTCTATGTTACAATAGAAAGTTTAAATAAGTTTTTTTAAATAAACATGGATATTTTATTAATTTTAAGAAATAATACAAAATAAAATTTGTTAATTTCCAAATAATAACAAAAGTTAATTACATTACATAATTGTTTGCTGATCAAATATTATAGTTTATTTATGCACATAAATAAATGTCTAATTTATATTTTAAAATTGAAATTAAAAATTGCTTTGTAAAATAAACATGAAAAATTTTTCAATTCTAAGAAATAATATAAAAATTAAATTTTGTCAAACTAAATTCAAAACAAGTATTACATTCCAACGGTTTTAGAATTTTTCAGTTTAAGTGCATGCTAATTACAAGTGATTACTGTACAAGCTATTTTTATGTCATTTCATAGAGTGCCGAGCTAACATGTAAATCGATATAATTGGTGTCAAACAAAGTGGGTACCTATTCTAAATTATTAATTTTTAACTGTAACATTAACTTAATAATTTTATTCGAAGACAATAATTAAATATTTTTATTAATTTGATTAATTTTTTTTTTAATTAAATAAATTTATATTAACACAACATAACTAAAATTAATTTTTTTTTATTTTATTCAAAAATTATTATATAAATTTATAACAATAAGTTAATTTTTTTTTTATTAAAACAAATTATATTAATAAACAAAAAAAAATAATATTAATATTAGATATTACTTTATTATTATATTAATTTTAAAATACAATAATCAGTAAATATTAATTTTAACAATATATGTATTATCTGAAATCATGTTATATTTTAAAATCTGATTAAAAGAAATTTATATATATATATATATATATATATATATATATATAATATATATATATATATATATATATATATATATATATATAAATATATATATGTATATATATATATATATATATATATATATATATATATATATTATGACGTTTTTCTGAGTATTATTTTATTTATTATTTATTTTATTTTTGGCTCCTACCTGAATCCGCCATACGGCTCCGGCTACAGTTGGTTTGGTAGGCAATAGGGGTGGGTTTCAGAGGCGCCACTGAGATATAAAAAATTTACAAGTATCGCAGAAACTCGAAGGCCAAAGGTTTGGACAATTACACAAGGAAACACAAATTTATTGGATAATGGTTTCAGTTTTGTTTATGGAATTATTTATTATGTATTTTTTTTTTTTTTTTTTTGAAATGAAACTCAATTTGATGCAGCAGAATTGAATTTAAATAAATTTTATTTATTTTAGTAATTTTTCTCACAGAGTTTTAAATTATTATATTGACTACAAATTGTTTAATTGATTTTTGGGCAACAAAGATATGATTGATAGATCTTACGCTTATGGAAGTTACCGAGCAAGGTCCTAGCTAAGTCCTCTTCTTGTTGGAGTAGAAGGCTGAAGGCATCCAGCCAGGACTGTGAGTTGGTACAGCTC
The DNA here is from genome assembly GCA_963966155.1 of Clivina fossor. Lineage (NCBI taxonomy): Eukaryota > Metazoa > Arthropoda > Insecta > Coleoptera > Carabidae > Clivina > Clivina fossor. The sequence goes on from OZ014555.1 coordinate 10,971,807, forward strand.
GTGGACGACAAAGATAAGCTCAAGTGGACGACAAATATAAGCTCAAGTGGTCGGGCTGATTTTCGTGACACGAGCGATTTAAATCCTCAGTGATCTAGTCACCTAATATTTGGAACTGGAACGATTTTCCTGAGCCGTGTTTCGGATAGATCGATTTTTATCAGCGTACTTTGTCTTAACTGACTGAGGCTGGTTCCACCTGGAGACGACGACCAAACGACACAGCCCTAAACTGAATCCTCCAGCAACAACTACACCAACCCTGAAAAATCATATACAAACAACAGTATCCTTGCTACGACTGACAAAATTTTACACAAGATATAAATTAAGTTGCCCAATAAAATCACTGCTCGTGAGCTTACAATGTTTTCTAACTTGAACAGAATAATAATGTAACTAAGCGAGAATGTCATACACAAACTATTTAAAATATTTAGCAAAAATCTTAGTACAATTCAAATACAAAAAAACTACAATAATTGAAACAATAGTAAATCGCAAATAAAACAAATTGAGCAGAATAATTAATACAATTTAAATACTAAAATGTTAATAATTTCATCAATATCAAACAATAAATAATTACCAAATATAATTTAACATTAGGGCAGATATCAAATAAATACAAAAATCGTTACAAAAACCAATGCTACTTACATTTGCTCTTATTGTGTGAAAATGCTACCACGGAATGCTCCAACTCGAACTTCGCAGAATCTTATTAATTTTTTAGATTGAAGCCAACAGCAAAAAATCGACAACAAGAAAGCTGGCTTCAACAATCTAAATACTCGAACATCAACTACAATAAATACAAATTAATAAGAAATGACGAGATCTCAGCTAATGCTGCGCCAACAGCGAAGTTCGAAAAACAAGAATCTTTCACACAAAAAGGAACGATGTCACACACAGCACAGAATTCTCAAACAACAAAAAATTATACACAGAAAATAGGAATTTTAACGGGAAGTAAAGACGGAAGGACAATGACTCGAGTCACAAAAATAGGATCACAAACACTACATGATTATGGCCCGGACTCCGGCTGTGCTAAAAACGATAGCAGAAAAAGCACGTTTTTTCATCATCAAAATTAACATACTCAAAATTACGAAATTAACTCAAATAAAACGAAAATATTAATCTCGATCACTAACACGAACATTATTAAATCATATTTTATCAATAAAAACCGAAATTAATAACGGATGACGAAAATAAAACAAGATATTAAATTCAAACTTACATATCCGATGTCAACACAACCGCAGCCCGTACCACAATGACCTGTTCATGCATAGTTTCCGTCAAACTAGCGAACGCTCTCCGCCTGACGTCATAGCCGAAAAGTAGTTGTGCGCGTAATTTAAACTTGCAATTATTTAACCAAAAATTTCGCGATTGTAACAATAAAAAATTGTTACAATATATATATATAAATATAAATATAAATATATATATATATATATATATATATAAATATAAATATAAATATATATATATATATATATAAATATATAAATATATATATATATATATAAATATATAAATATATATATATATATATATATATATGTATATATATATGTATGTATAAGTGTATGTATTTATATATATTCTCAAATATCAAATATATTATTATAAATAATATTTAATTACCAATGAAATACAATGTTATAAACTATCTGAAATAAAATTTATTTTTATTCATTTATATTTTAAATTATATGGTAATTAATATTTAATGACTAAAACATATTTATAACATAATTATATGTTACAATAGAAAATTAAGTTTTGAATAAAATAAACATAAAAATGTTTTATTACAATTAAAAAATAATATATAAATAAATTTCTAATCTATATTTAAAATTATATTTTTTATTAAAATATATAAATTTTATATTAATGTTCTTATAAAATAAAATTAATAAATTATTGTTCTCATTTAAATAATAAAACTTATCATAAATAATATAATACAATTATCATAATATAATAATTATATTATATCATATTTCATATAACAAGAACAAGAAATAATCATTTCAATATTATAATTAATAATGAATATGACACATGTATATGTATAATTAAATAAAATTTATAATATTGATAATCTTGTAATTCAGTTGTTTACTATAGAATATAAATTTAATGTTAATATTTTAAAAAAGTTATAATAATTATGTAATTTTTTATTAATAAAAAGTAACACAATTTAAATTTGTTTTTAATTCATTGTTCTTAAGCTCAAATTCTATCAAAATTCAAAAATAGTTTTAATATTTATAACAGCTAAAACAAATTATTAATATTTTCATCAATTTGTTTTTAAATTTGTAATTAAAGTATCATATTTCGAAATCAAAAATTTTTATTTTTATAGATAAATATACATATATTTATATTATATTTATTTACAACTTAAATTATAGAACAAAATTTGCTTTTGAGATAATAATAAAATTTTATATAAGATATTTATTTGTAATATAATAACAAATCGTGTATGTATAAAATTATAAAAATTTTTAATGAACTTAATTTTAAGAAAAATATTATTTTTACATAATCTGAATATAAATTTTATTTGAAACCAACGAAGTAACTTTCAGAGTATATAGAAATACTTTCATAATTATTTAATAAATAGTAGTATTTCTTTTTTATTAAAACAGACTCTAATATTAACTTAATAATTTAATTCAAAGACAAATTAAATAATTTTATTAATATGATTCATTTTTTCTTTAATTAAATAAATTTATATTATTACTAAATATTTTAAAATTTGTTTTATCAAAATATTAATTAATTAAAATAATAATATTAGTATTTATTACCATTTATTTGTTATATTTTTATCAATACAAGAAAGTTTATAAGAAATTAATTAATTAATTTACATATTGTTAAACTATATTCTAGTTTTTTATTCATATAACAGAAAAATATTCTATTTTATTTATATATTATATTGTTAAAAATATATTAAATTTCAGAAGATAGTTAATAAACAAAACAAAAACTTTAAATAAAATTTAAGCATTATTATTTTCCATCAAACAATTACTATAACTTTCGATTTAAATGATTATTTTTATAAAATGATTGATTTGGAAATTTTAAAATATAATTTAAAAATGTACATAGTTTTGAAAATAGCATCTAAAACAAATATTACTTTTTTACCTGATGACTGAATAAATAATACAGGTATTTGTAAAAGTGAAAGTTAAAAATAAAATTTTTTTTTAAATTAAATATAACAAAATGCTGTTTTTGTGTTAAAGTGAATTATCATAGATAAGAATGCAAAAAATATTAAAAACATTATTATTAAATTATTGAATAATTTTATTGAAGGTTATAATAATAATAATACTTTATTTTACTTTTAATTCTTATCTACGATCTTTTAATAAAAGTAATCTTTAAATTTTTAACTTTGAAAACAAAACTATATTTATTTATTGTTTCAATTCAGTCATAAATTCATTTAATTGTCAATTACCATTTAATAATTAAAACATATATCAAATTTTTATAAAAATAAATTAAACTTAATTTATATAGTAACAGAATATTTAAAAACAAAAACAATTTAAAAATTCTTTATAATACAAAAATAATACTAAAAATAAAAATATTCTATCTGTTTACAATATGTTATTGTACATATAAGTAAATTTCTTATTTATATTTAAAAATTCCAAAAAAAAAAAAAAAAGAAAGTTGTTTTGTAAAAATAAACATGGAAAATTTTTCAGTTCTAAGAAATAATACAAAAAATTAAATTTGTCAAAAGCATACCATATGTTTCAAAAATTTTCAAAGTGAAAGTTCATGGTAATTACTTAATGTTAGTGTTTGTTGGTCAAACAGCTTATTCTGTCATTTCATAAATAACCAAGCTAACATGAACATCGATATAATTGAAGTGTAAAAATAAAATAGTATATTTTAAAACACTAATTTTTAAATGTAATATTTATTTAAATAATTTTATTCAAAGACAAATTAAATAATTTTGTTAATTGGTTAGATTTGATTCATTTTTTTTTTAATTAAATAAAATATTATCATGTAAAAGTAGTTTAATTAATAATTTTTATTAAAATACAAAATATTATAATTAAGTTTCATGTTTACAACTGTTAGAAATTATTTTTTATTTCAATTATATATATATATATATATATATATATATATATATATATATATATATATATATATATATATATACAGGGTGTTCGTTCGCTTGGTTGATATAGGGCAATAACATGGGATTTCGATAATATGCAGAGTACTACTTTCTGAAGTAAAATTCGGAGAAATACATAGAATACTTTTCGATAGGGAATAAAAAGTTCTATAATTTGGTTCTACTTTTAACTTGCTAGCATGTGCCGTTTGGGCGCTAGAATTTTTTTTAAATGTTTTTTAGAATTTTCAATAATTTTTCCTGCTAAATCAGTATGAGTTAGAAAAAAATGTTACTTAGCTATTATGTAGCCAATTTTTTTCTCTATTTTATTGAATTTTTTCAGATTTTTTTGAGCAAATTTTGAAAAAAATATAACTTTTTTAAAAATTTGTTCAAAAAAATCTGAAAAAATTCAGTAAAATAGAGAAAAAAATTAGCTACATAATAGCTAAGTAACTTTTTTCTCTAATTCATACTGATTTAGCAGGAAAAATTTTGAAAATTCTCAAAAACATTTTAAAAAAAATTCTAGCGCCCAAACGGCACATGCTAGCAAATTAAAACTAAAACCAAATTATAGAACTTTTTATTCCCTATCGAAAAGTATTCTAAGTATTTCTCCGAATTTTACTTCAGAAAGTAGTATTCTGCATATTATCGAAATCCCATGTTATTGCCCTATATCAACCAAGCGAACGAACACCCTGTATATATATATACATATTTAAATATCACATATATTAATTGTTTCATTTTTAATCATATTTGGAAACAAAATATAATAAGTACTAGTTTAAAAATAGAAAGTGAATAATAATCACAATATTGACACCTCTGGTGTTAAAAACCAATTTCGGAGAAATTCTAGGTACAAATACCTTTGAGGATTTAAAATGCTAATGATCTAATACCCATTCACAAATAGATAAACAACTTTTCATCTATTTTATTTACATACCTATATACACAATCACGCCATGTACCCTACAGGGTATGGCACAAACTCTTTTTACTATGCCAAAATTAGTGTTTACAAAAGATTTCTTATCTAAGGGGAGGGAAGGGGGCAAATATGTAATAAAAATTCCTTAATCTAATTAAAAACCAATTAAAACCAGGTCACGAAAACAAAAAAACCCCGCGGGCATAATTAGCGGCTGGCGGTGAAACTGACAGGGTATCTACTTTCATCAGGCTTAAAACTAACAGAGTAATTGTTACAATTTATTTTTATACACCATGTGATACAATGCATCAAATTTCGATACTGGATAAACATTCAGATTATGTATGTAACAAACAAATATGCTATCTAACGTATAAATTAATTTAAGTTTTTTTTATTTATAAATGTCGTTGTTGAAATGTTGTGATTGATTATGTAAATATTCGTAAAAATATATGACTTTAAGCATATATTTTTACGAATATTTACATAATTATGTTGGTTGGTTGACTTTGGTTAGAATCATATCATATAACAAAAAATAAAGAATGTGTAATTAATAACAAATCTGATATTAGAAATTCAATCGCTAGTTATGCCAACATAATGCAAATGGATAAAACATCAATACAAAATATGTCTTCTTCTTCTTAGGTTGTTTTGTTTTAAATAATTGCGCTAACTTCAAATTCTGTGTCTCAGGTCAATGAACTAATAACTTGCCGATCAAAAAAATTCAAAAATAGACTTGCGCTCTCGCATTAATTTAAAATTTTTTAATTACAGTACCGAACATTGAGTTCTTGTGTTTGTAAAATCTAGGCTTTATTCAAAAAAAATTTTAACTTAGCTTTACACATAGTATTATTTTTTTATTATTTGACTGTATTTTATTATTTATTTATTTAACAATTTTATTTTATTTATTTATTTATTTTTTTAACTACTGACTTTTACAACAATATATTTTAATAACTTTATTATTTATTTGATTATTTATAAGTTTTGTTATTAAATGTGTACATTTTACGTTGGACGATGAAAATATGGAATATTAATCAACTCTAAACATTCAAATATTATACAATAGCATTTATAGTGTTCTGATCATACATGTAAGATTTCTCACCTATAGTTCACATTAAATTATTTCTTGTTTTATACATAATTTTAAAATTGTAAAATTATAAAATTATTTTTAGTGTCTCCCTGAAGAAGCCACAAATTGCTGGCGAAATATTGGAATGTACAATAAATTGATAGAATTGTAAATGCTTGCATTTTTATAAATTTTTCCAACCCAAATACCGTATCCCGTTAAATTTTTGTACTGTATATATATATATATATATATATATATATATATATATATATATAATATAATATTTAATGTATATTTTATATATATATATATATATATATATATACATATATATATATATATATACATATATATATATATATATATATATATATATATATATATATACCGGGTGATTTATTTAACCTGGAATTTGTTATATTTCGAAAAATACGCATCGGACAGAAAAATATGCGAATCCAAACTTTAATATCTCGAAGGGGGCATCCGTTAGTACTAAATTCCCGCCACCCCTCCACCCTATGTGGGCGGGGCGGGGGGCAACTTTGAAATCTTAAATAGGAACTCCTATTTTTTATTACAGATTCGGATTCTACGATAAAAACTACGTACATTTTGTCCGAAAAAAAATTTTCGATTCTCGACAGATGGTGCTGTAATCGCAAAAAATGGATTTAACCTGTAATTTGTTATATTTCGAAAAATACGTATCGGACAGAAAAATTTGCCGAATCCAAACTTTAATATCTCAAAGGGGTGCATCCGCTATTACTGAATTCTCGCCACCCCCCAAACCCTGTGGGCGGGGCGGGGACAACTTTGAAATCTTAAAATTTTTTTGCGGTTACAGCGCCATCTGTCCAGAATCGAAAAAAAATTTTCGGACAAAATGTACGTAGTTTTTATCGTTAAATCCGAATCTGTGATAAAAAATAGGGGTCCCTATTTAAAAATTCAAAGTTGCCCCCCGCCCCGCCCACAGGGGGTGGGAGGGTGGCGGGAATTCAGCACTAACGGATGCCCCCCTTTGAGATATTAAAGTTTCGATTCGGCAAATTTTTCTGTCCGATGCGTATTTTTCGAAATATAACAAATTCCAGGTTAAATCTATTTTTTGCAATTACAGCGCCATCTGTCGAGAATTGAAAATTTTTTACTGACGAAATGTACGTAGTTTTTATCGTAGAATCCGAATCTGTAATAAAAAATAGGGGTTCCTATTTAAGATTTCAAAGTTGCCCCCCGCCACGCCCACAAGGAGCGGAGCGGTGGCGGGAATTTAGGACTAGCGGATGCCCCCTTCGGGATATTAAAATTTGGATTCGGCAAATTTTTCTGTCCGATGCGTATTTTTCGAAATATAACAAATTCCAGGTTAAATGAATCACCCGGTATATATATATATATGTATATATATATATATATATATATATATATATATATATATATATATATTGTGACGATATGCTCAGGCATTCGCCACAAGGCGAAATGTTCAGCCACACTCGCAAAACAAAAAAAATATTTTTAGCATTCATTTATGTTGTTCAGCCAAATGTTAGGTTAACGAATAGCCAAACGTCAAAGTGACAGCTGTCATCTACGCGCCAGTACGATTCCACGCCGCGCGCGGCGCTAGTTCCAACACTAGCGTCAGCCCTATGACACGATGCCTGTATTTGTGAAACCTTACAGTCCTATCGGTCCTATTAGATTTCGGGCGACTACTATCTCCATCTATCAGTAAACATATAAACTGTGTGACAAAACTACGTCAGGACGGTAAAAACTTTGCCGACTTGAACGAAAATATTATATTAGGAATCAAATTTTTCAACATTTCTTAATGTTTTTATTATTTTAACTAACTCGTAAGGGTGGAAACAGTTAAGAGAAACCAATGTGCCATTAGGCACTGCACCCGAGGACATTTTAAAGCAAAACTGTCACTTCTTAATTGCAGGCTTTGCAGCGGGGGTGGAATCTGACATAGGACGAAATTTGCCGCTATATTATTTTGCCTGGGCAATACTAGATGGCATGAGAATGTACTTTCTGAAGATATTGTTTTCTTTTCGTGTTACTAGATGTCGTTCATGGCTGCAGTGGCTTAGGGTACCTATATAATATAAGGGTATGGACATGGTCAAGGTCGCCGCCATTAGTCCGCCAAATATGTATAGAAGATATACAGGAAAAACATGAAATTTTCATTATTATCGCAAATAAAGTGGTTTATTATATTTTAATAGATACATAAATATACTTTAATTAATTACTTTTCATATTTATACAATAAAAAAGTATTTAAGTAATACACAGAACAAATAAATGTAAATATATTCCTCAATGTAAATATTTGCAAATACAAAAATACCAATTTTATAATTAATAATACTAGATAATTTTGATTTATTTTAAAATTTTTCATTTCCAGGAATTTTTAATCGTATAACGATTTCAATTTTTTAACTAACATTATTATCCTTTAATTTGTATTTAGATTATAATATAAAGTTTATTATAATAATTTCTAAAAATATTTATTCTATTTTTAAAAATATAAAATATCACAACAAACACAAACGCTCGATCAACGCTGTTAATTAAATAATAACAATGGGTATAATATATAAACAAAGAAAATAAATTTTAAAAAATATTTATTTCTACATAAATAAAAATATCTAAATAGCTATGTAAATAGCCATAGATTTGCTCTATTGCTGCAACCCACTGCTGAACAACCGGGCATTCCCTATAAAAATAAAAAATAAATATTTTAAATTTTTAATAATGAAATTTTTTTACAATAATTATAATAATACAATTTATACCAAATACATAATATGATGATAAAATCGTTATTGTAAGTTAAGAGAGGTTAAGATATCAAAATTTATATAATTTAAATTTTTCCAATTACATAATCTTATTTTGTTGTTGTAAATGATTACTTATATATAAAATTAAATTAAACTTTTTTACACTTAACTTCAATATAAATGAAAATTATTTCTAAGGTGTATATGTCACTTATCACTACACTAATTAACAAAAAATAAGTCTTTGTCGATATTTTAAATATTTAATTCCGGTCTATACACTATTAATTATGTTAATATAAAATCTTAATATAACAAAACTGTTTATAATATTAAAAAACCTTAAAATAACTTCAAATAACAAGGATCAGCACATATATCACAACAAAAATTTGGAGGACTAATGGCGGACACAAGCGAAAATGAACCTTATTGATTTGACCACTACATGGCCATACCCTTATATTATATAGGTACCCTACAGTGGCTTGCTGTAACGTCATTTTAAAACATTGTGATATCGTTGACCAAGTATTAAATATACATAAATTACATTAGTAATTTATAAATAAAAATAATATTTTTGTTGTATATATTGTGATTTAGATTAGAAATGTATAGTATATTCTGATTGTATAATTTATTATATTTATTTTTGTAAAAAGTTCTTTTATTTATTTTTTATTTAAATTATAAATATAAACATTGATATTTTAGAACATTATTATTAATTTGGAAATTTTTTTTGAAAAAACAGGCGACCATTTGCTTCGTAGTGCTTTGTGCGCGAACATTTTCATTAATAAAATATTAAAATTGCACTATATCCTTCTATATATTATATAAAAACAAAATAGACTACATTTATTTTTATTTAAGTTATTTGTGAGCTATTAAACAGATAATTCCTTAAGATAAATATATTAACATTAAATATATGTATTTTAAAGATTTTTTTGGATTTATATAACATATGTTTAAAGAAATACAAACGATATATAAAAAAAAACATATTTTAATTGTATTTTGTTCTACAAAATATTTAGTTGTTATTTAATTTTTATTATATTTCTATAAATAAGTAGTATTTCCTGATAACATAATTGTTGAAATGTCTATAAAGTAAATTTGCTTACTTTATAGATATTTTCTAATCATGTTATCAGAAAATAATTTAGCTTGAAAATTTAAATAAAAGCAAAGACCCGAACCCGAAGAAAACAAAGTCTATAAAATCCATACTAGTGACATCTATTATTGCCCAAGCATAATAACAACTGTGTCATAAAAATTAACATGGGAGATTCCCATCTTGAGCGTAAGCGATATAGTTAATCTATGCTTTGCAGGAATAAACCTGCCGACGAAAAAAGTTCATACGTTTTACTGACAGACGGGGTTAGTAGGCACCCGAATTCTGATAGAATCGACAGGACTCTACGGTTTCATTACCGTATCGCTTTTAGCATTGCCGTGTCAGGGGGCTGACTAGCGTAGAGATACTATAGGTAGAGTCCGGCCGATGCGCCGCCATTAATATGTGGCGCCAAATTTAAATTAAAATTTGTTCCATCAAATGAACACAAAATATTTGTTCTTGTTTTCTGCATACAAAAAAACATATAAAACATAAAAATGCAATGTATAATATTGTAAAATGACGTTTATTATGATAATAAATATACTCATATTAAAAAAATGTTAAAAATATCAAAAATGTCAAAATGTCACAAAAAACATATATATCGAAGTGGCGCATGAATATTTTTTTTGTCGAAATATTGAAAACTGTCAAATCAAATATGAAAATGATAAAAATACCTCTCGTACAGCAATCCCGCAGTAAAATATATTTATTTAGCTGTTAGAGTGTTCGTTTAGCTACAGTTTATATGCGACAATATAATATTTCCAAAAAAAAAAGGAAATGTAATGAGTCGAACTAACGCGCGAATTCAAAATCATTTGTTTTTAAATGAAAATGGCGGCACCAATCAGAAGCTGAACACTATTTCAGGCTATCGGCCGAACTCTAGTATAGTATCTCTACACTGGCGTAGAGATACTATAAGGAAAGTTCGGCCGATGCGCCGCCATTAATCTCTGGCGCCAAATTTAAATTAAAATTTGTTCCATCAAATGGACACAGATTATTTGTTCTTGTGTTCTGCATACAAAAAAACATATGAAACATGAAAAATAAAAATTATCCCGCAGTAAAACATATTTATTTAGCAGTTAGAGTGTACGTTTAGCTACAGTTTAATATGCGATAATAAAATATTTCCAAAAAAAAATGTAAATGTAATGAGTCGAACTAGTGCGCGAATTCAAAATCATTTGTTTTTAGAGAAAATGGCGCAACTAATGAGAAGTTGAACACTATTTTCAGGCTAACGGCCAAACTCTCCTTATAGTATCTCTACACTAGCGGGGAGCCACGAGAAAAAGAATAAGAGACGAACGCTCTCGCTCTAGCAGAACGCGATAGCAACACATCGTGCGATTCGAAACAAGTTTCGCAAAATTTTTCCTTTAAAAGGCAGAGACCGGGACAAAAAATCGATCGCTGTTAAAATTGATCATCTTACCTGGAACTGCCTTGGCGCTCTTGCCCGGAACCAGACTACGGCTGTATTACGATTTAGTAAATTTTTTTTTGACTCACGGAAAGTGTACGAACACTAGTTAATTTTTTTTACAAGTCCAAATTGACTTAGTAAATTTTTTTACTTACGGAAAGTGTACGAACACTATTTAAATTTTTTTACAAGTCCAAATTGACTTAGTAATTTTTTTTGACTTACGGAAAGTGTACGAACACTATTTAAATTTTTCTTACAAGTTCGAATTGACTTAGTAGGTTTTTTTTTTCGATTTACGGTCCCGTACGAACGCGAGAGTTTAATAATTTCTGTCGCTAAGTCCACGTTCGACTTACAAGCAAACATATCGAGGTGTTACACGACGATTTAAATGAACTTCAGGTATCAAGTAGAACACTAAAAGCTAAGCGACACGTATTTTTTTTATCAGCCCTAATCAAGGTTTAGGGGGTGAAAATCACCCCCAAAATTTAGAGTAAAATTGGTTTTTATTTTTTTTCTCGGAGACTATGCATCCTAGAACAAAAGTGTAAATGTACGAATACCTTCTTTTTTTAAGAGCTATGATATTAGTTTTTTTCTATACGATTTGTAAGTTACCCTTTTGCACCCCTTACTTATATTTTACTCCATATTTAATTGTTATGTATTTTTTTTTAATTTTATTTTGTATTAAGATAGACCAATTAAAAATAAAACTGAGGTGTTTTTGATTTTTTTAATTATTTATTGTTTTAAGGGGTTACCAACCCCTTATGTAGACATTTGTATGTACTCATAAGTAAGTTTGACTATTTATAACTCGTTAATATTAAATGATAGGAAAAAAGTATAGTATTTTTTTATTTGTTTTACATAAGAAATTCTATAAAATATTTTAAAAAATTATTTATGAATTTTAATTCTGTTCATAAGTGATTATGTCGTCTGGTCGCTTCAAGTGATGACTTTGAAATATCTCGAAAAATAAGCATCGGACGAAAAAATTTCACAGATAAAAAGTTTATATTTTTGAAGGGGGCATTCATTCGTACTAAAATTGAAAAGCTACTGCCCACTTTTTTTGAGGAGGGCAGGGAGTAACTTTAAAATCTTAAATGGAAATTTCCATTTTTTATTGCATACAAAGACATTACAAACATCCATGCTCCTAAACCGCTCGGCTGTGCCGACCGGCTAGTCTTGTTTGAATTTAACTTTAACCTAATTAATTAATATAAAGTCTCATTCAGACTGCGGTTGTAGTTTTTGCTTTTGCCGTAGTAATAGTTGTAAGCATACTTGACCATTCACACTGGCTTGTGATGCTAGTGAAATTTTTACATACGCATGCGTACTGCAATGACACAAACAAATAAATAAAATAATTAAATAGTAATAATAATAATAATATAATATAATAATAATAATATTAATAATAATTAAATATTATTTGATTAATTTTGCTTTCTAAAGTCGCCATTTTAATATATTTTATGAATTTGACGTTTGTTTGACATTTGTTTGACGTTTCTAAATAAAAATAGTGCTATCTCTTTTCACTCAACTCTGATTGGCCAATTCCTACAACTATGTAAAATTTTAACCAGAAAGTTTGGCTCGTTCAAATGTTTGGCTGCTTACGACTACTGTTATGTCTTACTGTAATAACCACGCATGCGCATTGTATTCCCATAAGCTTACATGTATTTTCTTATGCTTACAACTACTGCTATAACTACTGCAATAACTAAAACGGCAGTCTGAATGGGGCTTAACTAATTATAATTTAATAATTATAAATTTGTTCATTATAAATATAATTAATTAAGTTAATTAATTAACTTTAATTTAATATTTCTAATAATATTAGTTATGTAATTAATAACTTAATATTTCATTGTAATTCCGTTCTGAACTATGTTTGAAGTTTCAGCTCTCTATTTCATCGGAAAATTAGTTTAAAATCGATTGCAAAATTTGCATCGAACAGACAAACAAATAAACAGACAAACAATAAAACGAGTTAATAAAACTTGTTAAAAATTACGCCACTGTAACTCGAAACTAAAAAATGAATATAGGCCAGTTTTGTACCAAGGTCATGGTTTGGTAATTTTTTTATTTTTATTATTAATTCTCAATGTTTTGGAAATATTATACATAAAATTGATTGCAAATTTTTTTTTTGTTACTTGTGATATTTATTGAAAAATAAAAACAAAAATGAAATTGGATAATTTTTTGTTTTAAAAATAATTAATTACCTGAAAGCAGACGCAAAACAAAACAATATCTTCCGTAATACCACTAAGTGAATCATATGTGGTGAAAACAAAATTTAAAACCAATGACAATAGCGAAAGTAAATGTGATGAATGTAAGAAAATATCCAATTGCATTTGCGAAATTCGTACGAATCGAATATATGTCACATCAGTTAATATTTCCAAAAAGTGGTCAGAAAAAAGATCAAATAATTTTTAATAATTAAAATAAAACTGCTTTAGATTATAGTTCTGTATTAAAATTTATTTAAAATCAACGTACTCAACGAAATAAATTTAACGTAGGTACGTCTTCATCAGGATAAATGATACATATAATATTAATTTACAGTAAATAACAGAACATAGAAACAAATTACTAGATAACAAATTAGTAACTAGATGATATAAATTTATTGATTTTTAATTGAAGAAAGCAAAATTTTATTTAACTCAGTACCTTCACAGTAATTATTGATGTTAGAATATCTTCATAATGTAAAATTTGAAGATATTGTAATAATTGCAAGACCCATCAATATTACCAGAACACGGAGAGAAAAGTATGCTAAAATTAAAGAGAATTCTCTTTATATTAAACATAATTTCTCTTGAAAAAAGTGATAAGTATAAATTATTTTCAATAGAAGAATATTTGTATACTTAGATATTATATTAAATATAAGAAACAGTATTTCATTGGATTGAAAATAAATATGGTAAAAATAAATAAACTGAAATATTTATCATATGTATATGTTTTTATTAAATTTAAAGAAACAGTATATTTGGTACAAGAATAAATTATATTATAAAAATAAAAAATAATATATTTATTTTAAGTATACGCTGATACTAAATTTTATCTAGTAACATATTTATGTCATATATAATATTGTATTCATTTTAAAAAAAAATATTTTATAGTAAATTTTCAGTTTTTTTTTACAATGAATACAATATTATATTTGATATAAATATGTTAGTCGATAATATTTAGTATCGGCGTATACTTAAAATAAGTAAATACATTGATACATTATTAATTAGAAATATATCGATTTAAAAATAACAAAATATTTTGAAAATAATTAAAAATTATCCAATACAAATTGGGCAAATTGACATAGATTATCATAATTATAAGTACTACAAATTAACTACTACTAACTACAAATTAACATCTACTTTTTCAGAATTCTTTGTTACAATATCTTGCGCTCCATCAATGTCTTCTGAATACAAAATTTCGGAAGAACTGTTAAAAAATTCTTGGGTTTCACTGGATGTTAAACTAGTGATAGTTATAGTCGAACTTGATGATTCACCATCATTTTCCTATTGTATAAAAATATAATTTATTTATATTATAGATTGAAATAATAAAAAATAAAATATACATACTTCTTTGTCACGTATATATTTTCTAAATTTTTTTTAAAAATAATAATCGAATTCCAATTTTTGGAATTAATTCTTTTATTATATTTTCATCAAGCATCTCAAAGTTTGTTTCATCAATTCCTTCATCTGCAAAAATGTAAAATTAAAAAAATAGTAAATTTACAGTATATTAGTATTTTTAGTGCGTTTTTTTCAATTACTCCTTTATAATTTGAAATTTTAAGATCTATAAAAAGTTAAAAATTTAGAAAAAAATAATAAATATATATCACTCTATTCTCTATATAGACCATGAAAAAACAAATAATATCAAATAAGAACAAATATGCCATTCTATTAAAACTATCTTTATATGAAACATCTTGTACAATTGAAAATAATATCAATTTGCGGATCTGAAAAAAGTATATGATTCCATCATATATTTATATTGAACGTTACCTTACGTTACGGCATTTCAAGTCAACATTTCAATCTTTCAATGTTGTTTCAAATATTTTACTTTGTTTCTAATAACAAAGAAGTAATTAAAGAAGAACGCACTAACAACTCAACCAATATGTGCATGTACAGGTTATTGATCTAACCTGCAAAAAATATTATACGTATTATTTATTTACTTATAATTATTTATAGTATACGTACTTAAATATCTGCTTACCTTTAAATTTTTCTTCTAAACTTTCTAACTGCCACTGTTTTAAAATATTTACAACAAAATTATCCATTTCTTTGTAATCCAATAACCGCGAACACACAAAGGTGTATGACATACAGATAACAGACTGGATGGAACAGGCATAGCGCAAGTAATATATTGTATATTCATATTAAGCATATAATACATTAAAATTTGTTGCTAGGAATAAAATATATTTAATTTAAATAATTTTATAGATTTAATTGTGTTAACAAGTGAAAAATATACTTAAATGAAACATACATATTTTTAATATATTATTAAATTATTTTCAAATAACCTCGTAAACTTTTTCTTAATATTCATTAGTTTATTTTAAAGAAAAATATATTACATTTAAAAAAAATAAATTTAAGAATACGCATTTTAAGAAACCTTTTTCTCCGTGAAGATTGATAAAATAAGCAATAGAGATTTATAACGAAAAGAATAACAAGATCACTTCAAGGCACTGAATTAAATAAAATTTGACTTCCATTAATTAAAAACCTATAAAATTTCATAATCTAGTTACTTACTTGTTACTTAGTAACTTGTTTCTATGTTCTATTATTTATTATAATGTCATTTACATCTTTTATCCTGATGAAGGCGAATGTTGAGTTTCGTTGAGTACGTCGATTCTAATTAAATATTAATACAGAACTTTAACCTAAAGCAGTTTTACTTTAATATAATTAGTTCTGAATGATTTTTTATTATGTCAATTTTTAATTATATATTTACCTGTCTTTCTTCAATCATTTTTAATACTAAAATACTTCAGAAAATATTTAATCCAACAACTATATAATCATATTAAATTATAATAATGAAAAATATACACTAATTTTAAATTTAAAAATTGCTTAATTTTTAATTTCAATTTTAGCAGTGGTGTCGTATCACATCTAAAACTTAACTTAGATTTAAATGCATTTTAACAGTTATGATGCTTATATATGTATCACGAAAAATATTTTATTATTATTCCATTATATCACATCAATATATTGGTTTTATTTTCAATTACATGAATATATTAAAAGTATTGTTTTAAATTATTTAGTTTAAATATTTAAAAAGGAAAATATAGTATATGTGTTGTGTATTATTAACTATTCCATATTTTATTAATAGAAATTGATTTTATTTGTTCTACAAAATATAAATACAAAATAGGTCATCAAATTTAGATCGCAATCTTAAAATATACTAACATTCAATTTGAACTATTGCGTAATCTTAACATGAAAGTGGTAATTACGTTGGTATTTAATTTCTATAATTTACAAACGCTTTAACGGTAAAGTGAAAATGTAACTCTGATATCTTTGACGAATTTGACGTATACAGATTCAACAATTTGTTGTCCTTTATGGAAATATGGTTTTTTGTACTATTTTAAAATATATTTTAATTAAATTAAATATTATAAATGTAGTTGAAAAGTTGGAGTTAGATAGCTAAGATGATTCAGCCATTTTAAGCGTATATATAATAAACGTTTGTATAAAAAAAATATATGTAAATGGTTTTGAAAGTATATATTATATTATCTTATTATTCGTACTTACAGCCATTGTTGATAGTTTGCATCATTTATCATTCTTTGACAAGTTTTTGTTGTAATCGACGAAATTACAGTGCTGTTATAAGTTATAACCTAATGCTCGCCATAGATAAAAAACAAGATATACCTACAAATTACAAACAATTTTCCAGGCTTTTTCTATTTTGGAATCATTTTCCGACTTATAATCTATAATCTACATACATGCATACACAATCACGCTATGTACCTAGAAGAGTGCAGCACAAATTCTTTCCACAATTCCGAAATCAATTTCCTTCGAATATCTCTATCCAGACAATTAGCTTTATTCACATTCATAATACATCTCAAACAGGCTTTTATATTCCTACAACATGGAAACTTTTGCTCACGCAAAACACTTTGAATCATATCACTCCAGCTACTCCACGCAAACGTATACTTTCGAAATCATACATATAGATTCTTTTAACCGAACGTTCATCTTAAAAAATATTCAACCAATTGACTTGCAACTTTGCACAAAAACTCCCTTCCATATTAACAAACAACTTTCTCACTCATAGTTATTCGTAGCGCAACTTTCGTCACTCACTTCTTCAATCCGAAGCTAAAAAAACGTGCTTTTTTATGATTTTTTGTTTACTTTAAATTTTTAGTAACAAATTATCGTTACTTATATATGTCAGTGTAACCATCAGAATCGCTAAATAATTCTGAGTACATATCAGAAAAAATCTGCCAGTTTCGTTAATATTTAATATCATTTATCGCGATTTAAGTTTTAAAAAACATTGAATTTAGCTTGAAATAGTGCAACAAAAAAAATCGTTTTTATTTTTTTTCTTGGAATAAAAATGTCGGATTAAAAACATTCTTATAGAAATCAATGTGTTCTTCAATGCTGCACACGACGATATTTTTTAAAATAAATTTCGGATAGCTTAAAAAAATGTTATTTTTTCCTCTACCTGGGTCAAGTTTCGAGTGCATGTCGGGTTATTGTATCCGGGCCTTCAAGTATAATACATATAACATATAATAATTCTATTCTTTATAGTATTAATTTCATTAAATTATTTACTTTCGAATAGAACATTCTTTTTGTAACGTTATTACAGGTGAATTTAAATATTTTATACTTTAGTCTATAATTTTCACAGCTGCTACATATAATAAATAATATATTAAAATAATAATGTATTTATCTAGCACAGAACAAAGAAAACATTGTTAATATTTTTGCAACAAACAACAATAACTTAGGGCAATAGGCATTTTAGAAATAAAGTTTCAAATATTGAAATAAACAAAAGAGATAACGTAACTTCAACTATGATACATAAAAAAATATTTATTAAAAAAATTGCTATGTAATTTTGATTGTATATAATATATATAATAAGTAAATGGTAGTGGCTGGAAATACTATGATGTGACAATTAATAGTGGGAAAGCAGCCAAGGATGTGAATGAATAATTAATGAATATTAAAAATGAGTTTTTAATTATTCATTCACATCCTTGGCTGCTTTCCCACTATTAATTGTCACATTATATATATATATATATATATATATATATATATATATATATATATATATATATATATATGTCGTAGATACCGTAAAAACATTCCTGTTATCTCATAAAGTGTAAGAATAAATTAACAAATTAACTAAAAAGAGGTGAAATGCGACGATCCCAGAGGAATCACGTGCGCTCACCCCCAAGTACCAAACTAATCTCCATTCTTTTCATTTCATATTTTGTATATTGCATTCCCCGCACGTTTCATCCCCGGTTCCATCCAAGCAACGATAAGGCTTGTCATTTCATCTCACACCTAACACTTAAGTTATCGTTACGAGAAGTCGTTTATTTTTGTTTTAATAAACAAACTATGAATGATTATTCAGCCGCTCCGACATATATATATATATATATATATATATACAATCACTCCATGTACCCAAAAGAGTAAAATATTTTTTGACATTTGTCAGTTGAAATCGTTCACGAGTATACAGGATGGTATGATTAAGAGTATTTTGCGCGGTTGAATTTTACTAGATGTGATAGGAATATGGAAGGTGTTATAAATGTGGATGAAGCAAAAGTTATTTGTTTGAATATGAATTGTTGGTAGAAAATGATTTTGATCTAACGGAAAGAGTTTTTGCCACTATCAATTGAGTATATGACGTGATTGTGTATGTATGTGTTAATAATTCAAGCTTGCGAAACAATTACACTGTAAGAGTGTGGTACACAGTGAAAAAAACTGGATAATTTTACATAAAAACCCGGGGCAACTGATTTACACCAGTTTAGTATGTAAATTTATAGACGTCACAGGAAAATTTTTACATTATATACAGACAAAATACGTATATTTTGTGAAAGCGTACTTATTTTTTCGATAAAAAAAAACAATATAACATGTTAAATTAATTATTTGAAAATTACAACTGTAATTGAATTGGAACAGTGCCATGGATTCAATAGAATTATTTGAAGTAGAGTTTGCTATAAAAATATTTAAAATTAAATTAATATTTCATTGTAATAACCTGAAATATTTGCATGGTTCCAATTGTAAACATCTCTGAAAGTAAAGCTAAGTTGAAACGGCTTGTAAGCCGCGAGCGTTTTTTTCTCTCTATTCGTAAGTGTTATAATAGGCGCAAATTTTTTTGATGAATGTGGATAAAACTGCTTGTCTAAATATAGGGATGTTTGGAAGAAACTCATTTTAGGATAGTGGAAAGAGTTTGTGGCACACTTTTTGGGTACATACTGTAATTGTGTATGTATGTATGTATGTGGTTATGATCTAACAAAATAATTATTACATAAAATTATTTTATCTGTAAATAATTCTAAAAATCTTATTGTATCTATTTTGCTAAGTTTTAAATTTAAAACAGTCTATTTTAAGACAATCATATATATTCACAAAATACGTGAATATGTACTACATAGCCAGTCCTAGCAGCTGACAAATTAAGAAAATGCATACATACGCGGCCTCGCTTAAAAATTAAATATTCTCAAGTCCGTAAAAAAGAGAATTGTGAGCGCTAACGTCTCATATGTATTGCAGATTTACTGCTTTCACGAGGCGTAAAAAGTGAAAGCGTAGATCAATCGTGTGGCACACGCCCCATGTCAACATAACTTTAGCCTGGAATCACACACTGGGGTTTTTGAGACCCCAGCGAAAATTATTACCTATTTAAAGTTTTTAGGATTAATAGTGCGAACGCTGCGTATCATGTAAATTTGTTTTGTTGTATTACGTACAGGCTCATAAAAAAATATAGGTCAGTCGCTAATGTAAAATGAACCAGGCCAGTTTAAAAGTACCGTGTGGGTCTCGTTGATCCCGGTGTGTGGTTTACGTTTGAAATATACAGTGGGGGAGAATTTTATTTTTAATATACCAAGTACTTTGAAATATTATCGGCAAGATGTCCGAGTGAGAAAAACAGCGCCCTTTAGCCGAGGAAGAATTGGAAGAAGAAATAGCGAAAATAACAGATGAAAATGAAGATTATGTAGGAGGATCTGATTCTGAAGATGACGCTGATTCTGTAATGTCAGAATCAGAAAAAAGTGTGGACAAGGATTTTGAAGTGGGTCAAGATGAAAAGACTGATGATGAAAGCGTTGCAACTACTTCAAGCAGAAGCAAACCGGTAGTCCTAGGTAATTTTTTCTTACGTCTGTTCTAAAAATGATTCTCATTAAAAACTTCCTCTCTTAGGAAAAATAGTTATCGTTGGATGACTGAACACCCTGAAAGGTGAGTACGACATCTCTCAAAAAATATCGTTTTACATATTCCAGGTGTCAAGGGCAAAGCAAAAGATGCAAGAAGTTGCTTGCAGTACTGGAGTGTTTTGCTAGATGATGATACGTTAAATATCGTAGTCGCACATACTAACGAACAAATTGAACAGAAAACTCAGGGTTCTGCAAACATACAATCTTACTAGCATGTCACCAACTTAGTCGAAATAAAAGCGCTTATAGGTTTACTTTACAAAGCAGGAGTAAAGAGAAATTCACATATCAACATTTTGGAGTTATGGTCAGATCGAGATGGCAACAGTATTTTTAAGACAACAATGATCCTAAATAGATTCTATTTTTTGTTATCGATGCTGAGGTTTGATGACAAAACAACCAGAGATCTGAGAAACCGGGTAGGTAAATTGGCTGATATAAGAGAAGTATAGAACAGATTTATTAAGAATTGTACCGACTCATATACACCCTATGAATACTGTACCATTGATGAACAACTTCAAGATTTTAGAGGCAAGTGCTCATTCCGTGACTACATAAATTCAAAGCCGGATAATATGGACTAACAATTATAATGGTTAACGATGCTCGTACTACGTATTTATATGCTAAACGCTATACTTTACTGTGGAAAAGTTGTTACCTAAAATGAATCTGAACCTATATACTGTGTTAAAAAATTGACAGAATCCATTAGAGAAAGTAACAGTAATGTCACAGTAAATAACTGGTTCTCGTCGGTACCCCTTTTTGATTCAATGCTAAAGGATTACCAGTTGACTATGATAGGGATAATGAGAAAAAATAAAAGGGAAATACCACCGCCATTTGTGTCAAACAAAGTTGAGAAGCGTTCACTTTTTGCCTTCGATAATAACAAGACGTTGGTCTCCTATGCTCCCAAAAAAATGGAAAATATATAAATGCACTTGAATTAAAATAGAATACACTTGGTTAGTTTGGATACTTTCCACTATAAATTAGATACTTTGCACTTGGGACAACCTAAACATTAATTTGAATAATTTGCACTATAAATTTGAATAATTTGCACTATAAACGCTAAGAAACATTATCATCTGCGCCACTGTTGACTTAGGGTCTATTGCCTTAGGGTAGGTCAGGTTAGGTTTAGGTTGTTTAGTTATGTTATTATTCAATATAGGCGCTTATCTCATCGGCGCAAATGATAGGTATCGACTGGCGTAAATGACTGACAGCCCCCAAAGTGGAAAGTATCCGTTTTTATATTGGAAAGTATCCGTTTTATAGTAATAATATTTTTTTTTGTGCATTATGTTTTTCAAAGTTAAATAGTTTTTTTTTAAAGTTGAATAAATTCAATTTTAGTGGAATTATTTTTTTTTTGTGCAATATATTTTTTTATAGTGCAAATTGTTTTTATCAAAGTGAATATGATCCAAATAAAAATGAATATATTCTAAATTATAGTGCAGTTAATTCCAACCTAAAAAAAATAAAGTCGTCATTTTACTCTCAACAATGCATTACAATAATTCAGTTCACAAAATAACTGCAAACCGCAAATAATCCATGATTGCAACAGCACCAAAGACGGTATTGACACTTTAATCAACTTTGCCATACTCCATACCATACTCTGTTACCAGAAAGACGAGACGCTGGCCTATAAGGTTATTTTTTTGTATTTTGGACCAATTTGGTGTCAATACTAAAGTATGTTTTTCTTTTTCCAATGAAGAAGTCACAAACAGATGACAGTTTTTACACGAATTGTTTTGGCAATTGATTCAGCCTCATCTTAGGTCTGAAATCTAAAACCCTTAGGAGACCTATAAGGGTGGTCATAGAGGAACTTCTAGGAATTCAGTATTAGCGGGAGCTTCCAGAACTCCTATAAAAACCCTTGAGATGTGTCCTATGTGATAGAAGTAAAATAGCAAGTCTAAAACGCTTTGCCGCAATTGTAAAACGGCTATTTGTGACGAGCACAGAGACACTCTTTGTTCAGATTGTGGCCTCGCCATATAATTTAATTTTTATTAGTTTTATATTTTTTTTTTACTTTTCATGAGTTTATAGAAAATGTTCTATATTGTTATTTTGATGTTGTAAAAGCATTTTAGTTTCATTAAGGTCTTTATATAAAATGGGCAATTTTTCCTTATTATCATTTGTTTGTGTTAACCATATTACTCGTATGAAATAAAATCATGTTTTATATATAAATTCTAAAATTTTAAGTTTATTTCAACACTCTTACGTATTTCTTAGACTTAAAATATTAAAATCCTGATAATTAGGCCTTGGGTATATTAGACCCCAGTGTGTGGTTAGCGTAACAGATTTATGTGTGTGTCGTGGGCATTGTGCTTAATAGAGCCACGAGCATTTAGAATTTTTATTTTAGTGGTTTTACACTTTGAAGAATAACACAATTTTTTATGCGAAATTAATGATGTTACAAATAAAGAATATACAGAGTGGGCTACTGAAAACAGTATACGCAAGTTTTGGTCACTTAACATTTTTGCGAAAAACGCTCGAACATGTCAATTTTACTATGAAGAGGGGATATCTAAATGGATTAGTACTGTTTTCCTAACTTCAAACCTAAGAGGAGGATGGATTGCAGCCCAAAAACTTTAAATGGAAAGGGGTGTTAACCATTACACAGTTCTAAAGGTCTCTCAATTTGCTTTTTAACAGTCTTTTTTTTTCCAAATCCGATCATTAATTCCAGAGAAAAATCGTTTAAAACAAAGTTTATTAAGTGTCCAAAAGTACAGACAAAAGCTCAAGTATTAGTTTATTAAGTGTTCAAATATTTTGCGACTACAGCGCCATCTATCACAATTCAATAAAATTGTAATAGTAAAATCTTTATACTTTTTTATGTAGAATCAGAACCTGTAATAAAAAGTAGGGGTTCCCATTTAAGATATCAAAGTTGCTTTCCTTCCCGTCCCCCTGATGCGTGGGACTGAAGAAAATTTGACAGGATCAAATGGCCCCCTCAAAACCATTAAACTTTTATTTGAAACATTTTTTGTACTACACATATTTGCCGAGATATTCCAGTGGATTAATTAAAATGGGTCATCCGGTATATTGTAAATTTCGCGTTTTCTAGCATAAATTGGCGATTTCTTTATTTCCAGCTTAACTGGTTCGATGTGATATTGAACATCATAATGGTACAGAAACGAGTATCGCCGAATTCTCAAACTACTACTAAGTGTAATCACTGAACTTATGATGTTTTTTATAGATTTACTATGAACAAAATTAGTTAGCTAGTTTGTTTTATTTTTGAACAAGAAAAATTGATTTAGTAAAAATATTTATAAAATTATATTTGGAAAAATGTAAGTGCACTTCCTAATAAGTTTGTAATTTCCCTAAAAGTAAAGAGAAAATGTCCAATTAATTATTTTAATCAACAATTTTTCCATTTCAAAGTGTGAACTCTTATTAGTAACACAACAAAGTGAAAAGTTTGCGATCATGCCAGCAAAAAGTCATTGTTTAAAAAAAAATCTTGTAAAAAATTTCTTAAATATTTACTTATCTTTAATATAAATAAAAATTTAATTAAAATTAGTTAATAGAGTAAATTTAATTAATTATTAATTTTTAATTAATTTTCTAGAAAAAAAAACTACTTTTACTATTTTCATCGTCTGTTTTCGCCTTTTGCAACAGTCGGGTCAGCCACCATTTTCTTTACTTGAAATGTCGCCATTTTATCTCCGCCCAAGCCCACTTGGATATTATCTACTGCAGCACTATCATTAAATAATTTAACAAAAAATTAATATAACAAGATTAGAAGTAGATATGGGTAAACCCATATATATATATATATATATATATATATATATATATATATATATATATTTCTCGGAAAGTTGGCCGAACACAATATCTTTAATAAAATTATAATTTATGTGGGCACTAGGAGAAAATTTCCGGAAAATTTGATTAAAATCGGTTAAATAGTGGGCATAATACATTTTTTAAAAACTTTAGTAATTTTTTTCTCGGAAAGTTGGCATCACTGGAAAAAATAAAACCACATGACTCTATTTTGGGTACTAGACAAATTTATCCTGAAAATTTCATTAAAATCGGTTGAGCCCTGTCTAGGAGGAGTTGCGATCACAAAATTTTGACTTACGACCGAGCGAGTGAGCTGACGAAGCACACACATACACCCACATAAACTAAGTTCAGATTCGTCATCTAGGGACTATATAAAGGATTTTTATACACATTTTTTTATTTTGAAAATGTTACAGACATCGTACCAAACGCTATACCACTTTTCCTTGCAGTCAAAGTGGTAAAAATGTTTATTATTGTGATGCCTCATTTATTGATCACTTTGTATAGTTATATATATATATATATAAAGTGATTTTAAAATAATGCATAATGTAGAAAAAAAAAATTATTATATTATTTAATTAAATATTTTTACTTAAATTTTAATAATAATAATAATAATAATAATAATAATAATAAAATCATTCTATTCCGAGTGACATTAACTTTTTTTTTGGCTTTAATAATAATAAATTATTTTACTCTGACTAACATATAAATTCTACTCCGAGTGATATAAATCACTTAATACTCGCCAAGGGCTTCACCACAAGTAAGCACCCATCCATTCTCCAGCAACGAACCCTGGAAATAATTCTCGTCCACCTTATTTTCGGCATCCTTAGAACGAACAGTCACTAGGGCATGATACGGGCCGCCGTCTTTAATATCCGATGGATCGCCAGTTATTCTCACGTTCATTTCGGGAAAGAAAAATACACATTAATTAATAATAATAATAATAATAATAATAATTTATTTCCATTAAACCGATACAATTGGTATAGGAAAAAGTCAACAAGAAATATATATATATATATATATATATATATATATATATATATGTGTGTGTGTGTACATGATAATAATAATAATACAATAATAATAATGATATAGTTATCATTTCCATATTAACCACATGGTATAGGAAAAGTCAATTTAAAAAAGAAATACATAAAAAAATAAAGTGCGTAAAAAACCTGCATTATACTTGAAGATTAGAACTTGTCACTGAGATAGTCATCAAACTTATAATAATTTTTTTCAATGAAAAATTTTTTTAAATGAAATTTGAAATTAATATTTGATTTTATGCTACTGATATGCTTTGGTAAATGATTATAAAAGATTAGACCAATGTGATTTGGGTTAAATTTAGTTTTATTTAAATGTGTAATTGGGATAGTGAAGTTTGATTTATTTCTGGTATTATATTGATGCAGATCGCTTTGAGTTGATAAATTATTTTTTATATTATGAATAATCAAAATAACAAAATATAAATAAATACATGGAAAATTTAGCATATACTCGTATTCATTCTTAAAAACGTCTTTACAAGATTGTCGTTTGCCAAGTAAAAATATATTCCTAACGGCCATTTCTTGTAGTTTAAATACTCGTTTTGTAGAAGGAGCATAACCCCAAAAAATAACACCATATATCAAAATTGGAAAGAATTTACCGAAGTAAAAGGTTTTTGCAGTAGCTACATCTGAAAGCAATCGTATTCGTTTAATAAGATAACACAGGTTTGTTAATCTATTGCATACACTATTAACATGGTCGTCCCAAATCATATTTTCATGTAAATTTAAGCCTAATAATTTATAATTACTTAATTGAGGTAATAATGTATTATTACAATATATAGATATTTTATCATTTTGTGTGTTTGAAAAATTTACCATCACGGATTTAACGGTAATTACAGTTAAATTAAGTGATGCAAACCATGATGATAGATTAGAAATAATATTAGAGGCTTCATCTGCATCAGTATTACCTGATAAAAGAATGGACACGTCGTCAGCGTAAGCAACAAAGTTATTTGGACTGATGATGTTTTTAATACCATTTATATATAGTACAAACAGTACCGGTCCAAGAATTGAGCCTTGTGGCACTCCACAAGTGACAGGTAACGCTTCTGTTGTGTGATTGGCATGAGTCACCATTTGTTTTCTGTTTTGCAGATATGAGGTTAACCAATTGGAGCATATACCACGTATTCCGTAGCTTTGCAAAATTTTAATTAAATTCGAATGATTTACGCAGTCGAACGCCTTTGATAAATCAATGAATAAACCGTTAATATTCGATTTGTTTTCAATCGCGTTAAAGACATGATTTAAAAAATTAACAAGAGCTGAGGAAGTACTATAACCCTGTCTGAAACCGTGTTGCTCGTCGATAATTATCTTATTTTTTTCCAGAAATGATAAAATTCTAGTCAGAACTACTTTTTCAAAAACTTTGTGAAATACGGATACCAAGGATATAGGTCTATAATTCTCAATAAGTTCCTTATCTCCTTTTTTATGTAAAGCTATTACTTTTACATGTTTTAAAAGATCAGGAAATATACCAGTATTTAAAGATAAATTAATACAATGAGTCAATGGCGAAACTATAAAGTCACAACAGTTTTTTAGTAGAATGCTAGATATTTCATCAGTTCCCGTAGAAAAAGAATTACTTAAGGATAATATCGCTGTACGCACTTCGGCTTCAGTAGCTGGGTAAAAATACTGTAACGTGTTTAAAGTTCGCACTAGGTGAAATTGGTTAAAAATAAATACAAACACTTAAATTAACTAAAACTAAAATATATTTAAATATACGAAATAAAATAGTTCACTAAATACTACAAAGATATAATAAGTACAATAATAAATAGTTAAATATATATAATAATAATGGTTAAATGTTTAATAAAAGAATACGAATAAATATTACTTAATAATTATGTCAACGGCCGAGCGGATGACCTTATTTTATATTACAATTTTATGTCAAACAAAACACCGCACGTTTATATCACCGACGAAAATCCGTATTCACTTGGCTGTTTACAAAACACTATCTTGCTTGCGACTGCCTGCCTACTAGCAACGCGTGGTTTATATAGGTTTGCTTTAAGCTACTAGTTCTTTCTGGATTTCCGAAAAGAATATTCTCGTAGCTTCTAGGCTCACTCAGTTCGCCTCTGTTTACGCATTCTTTACAATTTCTCATATTTCATTTTTGCAACAATACATTGACTTTGAACAATAAATTGTGTCGGAGTCAAATATTTTGTTATCGACTGACCGTAAGTCTGATAAAAGCCTTTCCGGTATATATATATATATATATATATATATATATATATATATAAAGTATTCATTTAACATATTTGCAATATCACTTGCATTATCAGCAATTTTTTCGTTTTGTATTAATTTATCGATTTTAATATAATTTAAGTTATTTAAATTCAAGTTATTATCAATTAGTTTCGAGATTTTACGTGTATTATTATTAAAAAATTTTACCTGACTATAATTAAAATCAGATTTTGCTTTGGTTATTAATTGACGATATTTATTTCTTTGAGTATTGAATTGTATCTCAGTGACAAGTCCCAACTTATATAAGTCATACAGATCTTTTATTTTTATTGAGTGACATCTAACTTCGTCGGTAACCCAGGTTTTATTTATAGTAGTTTTTTTATTAAAAACTATTTTTGGATGAGTTGTTTCAAAATGATAAGAAAATGTTGTCATAAAATTATTAAAGCTAATGTTTGTGTCAGTAGAATTAAGGACGTCCTCCCACTTTTCATTTGATAATTTTTGTTGAAGATTTTCTAAATTTGATTCGGAAAACAATCTTTTAGTAAATTTAATAGGTTTTCAATTGACTTGAGAAGTACTATGTAAGCTAATTTGTTGAGCCGAATGATCTGAAATGTTATTATGAACAACTTTAGTGGTAAAGCTTTGAGAGTTTACATTGGTAAATATATTATCAACACAAGTTTTGCTATTTTTACAAATACGTGTAGGTTCATTTACTGTATGAAAAAGATTGTATGAATTTATAATATCCAAAAATAGTTTTTTATCCTGGTTTTCTGTCAAGATATTTATATTAAAATCACCTAAAACTAGAACATTGTTATCACAATTAATTCTAAATATATATGATAAACACAATTGTAATTGATTTAAAAATATGTTAAAATCGGATTTTTGCGGTCTGTATATCACCAAAACATAATGTAACAAGTTATTGTATCTAAATTTTACAGCACAACATTCAAAATTTAATTCGATATTAAGATTTTTAACAAAATCAATTTTTTGACACTTAATATTCTGTTTACAGTAAATGCTTACCCCACCGTGTATGTGACACTGTCTAAAGAAACCGTCGACAATTTTGTTCCTAATTGACTGTATGTTTTGGTGCAATATGTTAAGCGAAGAAGATTCGTTGTCGGAAATTTTATTATTAAATTGATTTTTGTTGCGGGTTGCTGATATTTCTTTTTTGCCGATTGAGAAAAAACTTGTTTACATGGGTTCCCTTTGGCCATAGTGACGGATCCATTGCGGTTTTCAAATTATAGGAGTAAATACTAGCTTTGAAGGAGGCATAATAAGTTGGATATTTTGAGTTAAGTTTCTCGCAATCCGCTTCTGGAAAGTGTTGTTGAAGAAATTTTGTTAATTCCTCTATGGAAGTGTCGGGATGTAGTTTGTAGATATGAAGAAAAGTACGGTTTTCAGATACTTTAATTGAAATATTGACATCCGAACTGCTGGTACCTATAAGCGTGTTTTTCGGAATATGTTGCTTATTTTTTTCGTGAGTTTTAATGTTGTTTGTATTTTGATCAGCTGTTTCTTTTGGTGCATCGAGCATGCTTGTGACGGAATTGTGTTTCTGCTTGTAATTAGTGTTCTGGTTGTTAACCTTCTGTTTAATTACTGTGGTAACCTGTCGATCAGCTGGTTTGTGCTGATTTTTAAATGTTTTGTCGATTCGTACATCTGATTCATGGTTTCTATTATTATTATTAAAATTTTTAACACTAGATGGTTCTGTATGGGTGATTTTTGCGTTTTTTACTTCAATTAATTTAATTTGGTTCTTCAAGGAGTTTATTAGGTCTTGCTGATTATTTATAATGAAATCTTTATTTTCCATAATTTTTTCGAGATAAACTATTTTAATTTTTAGTATGTCTACGTTAGAGTTTTGTTCACTTTCAAATGCACTTGAGAATGATGTTTCCAAATCCACATTGTCACTAGCACAGCAATCAAAAAGAGTTTCGTCTATGAATTTCACATTTTTTAATAACTTAACACAACTATTGTGAGATATATTTCCACAAGTAACACATTTCATGCCGGTAATTGCCGTATTTTTGCACTTTTTGCACTTATTTACAGAAGCACATGGTAAACTTGCTAGCTCAGACGCCATCTTTCATAATATAATATCATATAATATCATATAATATTATATATTAGCAAAATACAATGTTGCCAACTTTCGGTGAAAAATTTTTTTATTCCTATTTCTTATCATTTATGTGATAATGTCAAAGTGGTCTATATATATATATATATATATATATATATATATATATATATATGGGTTTACTTTTAGAATTCTTTCTACTTTTATCCACAGTTCTATGAATAGATTTATAATTTCAAAATGTCGAATCATGATTGTATTTCAAACCAAAAAAACAAATTTAAACAAAATATTAAGCGTAAACTTGAAGAAGTAAATGATCAAACTCAATTTTGGAAAACTGTAAAGTCACTAAGTGTCATAAAATACGTTTCCAACCTAATCAGCATACAAGAATGGACACAATATTTTAAAGACTGGTACGGAGAAAAAATTTCAAGCGACACTCATTTTATAGACGCTAGACATCCTTACCTGGATTCTGAAATCACTTTACAAGAGGTCAATATAGCTCTAAAAAATCTAAAAGGCAATAAAAGCCCAGGAACAGATGGCATTATCAACGAGCAACTAAAAAACCTACCCGAGATTTGGAAACAATATATTAAAAACCTATTTAACGACTTTCACTTCAATGAGTCAATTCCAGAGAAACTAAAAACTATAAAACTTTCACTGTTACACAAGAAAGGAGACCGTTTAAATAAAGATAACTACAGAGGCATTGCGCTTTTAAATAGCATTACGAAATTATATACTTTTATTCTAAACTACAGAATACAAACTTGGGTAGAAAGCCATGATATATTACCTGAAGCGCAATCTGGCTTCAGACGCAAAAGATCGTGTATCGACAATCTATTTGTGTTAAACACGATAATTCAGTCCTCTCTCATAAATAAAAATGGAGTTTATGTAATTTTTGTGGATTTTCGTAAAGCTTTTGACACAATACAGCACAATTTATTGTGGCAGAAGTTATTCAACTTCGGTATAAGTGGTAAACTTGTGAGAATATTGAAAAACATATACCACAATGCGACTCTGCAGGTCAACGTTGACAACAATACTTCCGAAATGATTCAAATCACTAAAGGCGTTCTACAAGGTGAATGTACTAGCCCATTATTATTCGCCCTATATATATCTGAGTTGGAAGCTTTTTCAGAAGAAGAATGCTTGTGGGGTACTGTATTAATAATAAGCACGACATTCTCTCTCTACAGTATGCGGACGATATTGTTTTATTTGCAAATTCTCCAGTAGACATCCAACACAAACTATCTGCTTTATCTGACTTCTGCAATGAACTCCAACTAAAAGTCAACTCTGATAAAACCAAAATAGTACACTTTCATCAGGGAAGACCGCCCAGAAGAAAGTTAAGATATACTTGCCAAGGAGAGGAAATTGAATTTACAAACAAATATACATATCTTGGGGTTATATTCAAAGCTTCTGGATCGTTTAATGAAAACACAGTAGAAAATCTATCCAAGGCCAACAGAATAACAGGGAAAATAAAGAATATTTTCACCAGAACAAAAACATTCTCATGGCACACAGTAGAAAAATTATACAATTCTTTATTAACACCTACATTGTTATATGGGGCAGAAGTCTGGGGATTTTCAGAAAAGGATAGCATCGAGAATGGACAAGTTCAGTTTTTTAAAACTCTCTTTTCATGGCAAAGAAATACACCAAATTATATAATAAGAAGAGAAACGGGAGAACCACAACTAGAACTAATAATCTTCAATAAAATACTACGATGGTGGTACAAAATTCTTTTAATGCCTGAATCGCGTTACGTAAAAATCTGTTACAATACTTTGCTGAGTCTTAGAAACAAGCCAGTAATACTTCCAAAAGGAAATACGAAGCCAATTTGGACTATGAGCTTGGAAGTAATGCTATCAAGAATAAATTTCCAATGGCTTTGGAAAACACAAGACTTTCTAGCACTCAAAGAAGAAATGAACAACATCTTGCTGGCATACAATGAATTACTGTATGAAAAAGATACGGAAAGTATACGAAATTCAAACAATAATCCTTACTTTAAAACATTTAATACTTCCTGTAACTATTTCAGCACTAACGTACCCTTCCCAGTTTTAAAATTAACCAGTCATCTACGTACGTCTAGCCTCAAAGCATTCCGAATCTACCAAGATGGATTTTGTCACAACTTTAACAAAGACGATACATGTAACATATGCAACACACAAGTACCTAACACTATCCTCCACTTTCTTTTCCAATGTCCTATATTCTCTCCTATCAGAGCAGCTTACTTAAATAATTATATCATTACAGATGATTCAGCTATTACCATTCTAGTGAGTGTACCTACCAAAGAAAAGATGTTTAATATTAATCGATACATCACAAATGCTTTAAAACTTCGAGCATTTATCTTGAATGAATAAAAACAGATCAATATGTATTTAATATGAATAACTGTACTTATAACTTACTCTAATGTTACCTATTATCTTTTGTACGAAAATGTATTCTTATTTTCTATACAAAATAAATTTATATTATATTATTATTATTATCATGATTGTATAAAACGTTGTTAAAAATCTATCATGGTTAACAACGCGATTTAGTTGTTGTCAGCTAGCAAATTTTACTAAACACTGTTGTTCCATAATAGGACAGCGAATCTCGTTGAGTAATGTAATTTGCAAATTTACATACGATAGTTTTTTATATTGATACTTGTTTTTCACAAAGTTATGTTTATGTAATATGATATTACCAACGGAATACATACATACATACATACACAATCACGCCATGTAGCCCAAGGGGTGTGGCACAAACTCACTTTCCAGTCATCCCAAAATCAGTCACCTCCAAACATTCCTATATCCAGAGACAAGCAACTTTCGCTTCATCCACATTCATAATTCCTCCTCTCATACATGCTCTTCTATTCCTACTACTTGGAAATTTTTGCTCACTCAAGCCACTCTCTCAATCATACCACCACTCCAACTACTCATCCGACGTCCACCTGAAAATCGTTCAAATAAATCTTTTAAACAGCAAACCGTTCATTAGACGCATTCGCTCAACATGTCCGAACCATCTTAATTGACTAACAACAACTTTTGCTACAACATTTTTTTCCAATTTCACACTCATCATACACTAATTACACCACATATCCCACGTAAAAATCTCATTTCCACAGCAGTCATTTTCCGCTTTTATGCTTTTGCAACCTAACCCAACATTCACTACCATACATCAACGTAGGCACCAAAACTGCATTATATACATACACAAACGGGAGGCTTCTTTGGAAACATTTACATTTCTATAAAAGATGTATTTTCAAAATGAATGAATTACACTTACAAATATGTCTATCAAGACATTATTTTGTTTGAATTATTACAACGATATTAAAATATGGCAAGCTGTAATTTTACATATAAATTAGTAAATTATACATATACTTATTAAGTTAGTTTTACCACTTTGACTGCAAGGAACAAGTGGTATAGCGTTTGGTACGGTGTCTGTAACATTTTCAAAAAAAAAAAAAATTGTATAGAAATCTTTCATATAGCCTCTAGATCAGACGAATCTAAACTTAGTTTATGTGGATGTATGGATGTGCGTCGTCAGCTCGCTCGCTCGGTCGTAAGTCCAAATTTTGTGGTTGCAACTCCTCCTAGACGGTTCAACCGATTTTAATGAAATTTTCAGGATAAATTTACCTAGTGTTTTATTTTTTTCCAGTGATGCCATCTTTTCGAGAAAAAAACTAAAGTTTTAAAAATTCATTATGACCACTTTATTTAACCGATTTTAAACAAATTTTTCTAAATGATTCTCCTAGTTCCTAAGTAAATTATGCAATTTTAAATACAGTGTTGCCAACTTATCGAGAAATGTCAATGTGGTCTATATATGGGTTTACCCATACACTTCTAATCTTGTTTTAGACAAGTTTTTTAACAGTAAAAATAACAATGTTTTCAGAAAAATGTATAATCAGAGTAAAAATTAGAAAACACTGCTATTTTACTATGAAAAAAAACTATGTAATATTACATAAAATGAAATTACATATTTTTTACAGTGTAGTATACACATCATGTAATGTGATATGCCACGTGCTTGTATTTAAGCAGGCAATGAAATTTAATTTTGCAGTAGATTTAATTGTGTAGATTACGGACGAGCATGGAATATTCATGAAAACATTTTGTCAAAACGGTCGAACATCACACATGCCAATTGGGTCAGATTAGATTAGATTAGATTAGATTAAATTAAATACTCATTTGCAAATAAACGATTTTCAGCCTGCCGTATATATTTGGCCCAATTGGCATGCGTCTCACCGATAACCGTGCACTTTGTGGTATTACAACAAGGAAAAGTGGTATAGCGTGCGCGTACGGTGCTTGTAACATTAACAAAACTAAACAAAATTTGTATAAAACTCCTTCTCTATATAGCAGCCTCTAGATCAGACGAATCAAGCGAACTTTGTTTATAGATACGCTGGGTTACGTTAGGTAAGGGAAGGCCAGGTACGCTGGGATACGCTAAGTAAGGGAACCCCAGGTATGATGGGTTACGCTAGATAACGGAAACCTCAGGTACGCAAGGTTACGCTAGGTAAGGGAGAACCCCATTTACGCAGGGTTTACGTTAGGTAAGAAAACCACAAGTATGCTGGGTTACGCTAGATAAGGGAACCCCAAATACGCAGGATTACGCTAGGTAAGGGAATTCCAAATACGCGGTATTTGTAAAACGCGGAAAATTGAGTTATTTTTGCGAAATTTCCAGCCGTTTTCGAGAAATTTGCAATTAAAGATTTTAGATTTATTACAGATTAATAAGTAATTAATAGTAATTGATAATAATAATAATTGGTAAAAATTAGTTCACCCCCCCCCCAACTGCTAGAAGGGGGTGGAGGGGGAGGGGAGACACTACAAGTCTGTTGAAATTTTGACAGCTTTGTGACTCCCTCTCTGGGCGGTTTTAGGGATGAACTAATTTTAGAGGAAGGGGAATGGCGAAAAAATAAATACAACACAGCATCTGTTTTCAACGAACTTTAACAATAAAAAAATACATTTCACAAAAAATTTTTCGCAATTTAAATATATATATATATATATATATATATATATATATATTTAAAAATTTAATGCAGATTTGGTGCCTACGTTGATGTATGGTAGTGAATGTGGGGTAGCTGGGTGTAACTATAGGAGGAATCGGGGCTACGAAATAGATTAGTGTATGATGAGTGTGAAATTGAAAAAAATGATGTAGCAAAAGTTGCCCCGTGTTAGAGTCAGTTAAGATGGTTAGGAGCCATCTTGAGCGAATGCGTCTAATGAACGTTTGGTTAAAAAGATTTATTTGAATAATTTTGATGGTATACGTTTGCGTGGACGTCCGATGAGTAGTTGGAGTGGTGTATGTTTGAGAGGGTGGCTTGCGTGAGCGAAAGTTTCCAAGTAGTAGGAATAAAAGAGCATGCGATGAGAGTGGAATTATGAATGTGGATGAAGCGAAAGTTGCTTGTTTGGATAGGATTGTTTGGAGGCGACTAATTTCGGGATGATGAAAAGAGTTTGTGCCACACCCTGATTTAGGTACATGGCGTGATTGTGTACGTGTGTATATATGTATACTACTATATCTACTTATCAACTTGATCACTGTGATCTTTGACCACTGAGTTACAATTGAGTATTTGTGTAACCTTAGATCACTGTTTGGGTCTCTAGCTTTATTTTTTGCTACTGATGATGAAAGGTTAGCTAATCATTGTTATTGATAGATATTTTGCATAAGATTGATGTATTGACAAATTTTACTCAACCCCAACGTTTTGGTTTGTGCAAGCGTCAACCTTTTGTTTATTTAGTTTGCGCAAATGCGTATGAACGGTCGGCGCAGTGTCCTCAGTCGGCGTTATGTCCAGACACATTTTTTTTTAAACATCTTTTTAAAATTTTGCACAGAGCCATAATTTCATATTCTGAACAACTTTTCTCAAGAACATTATGCCGTATTATTGATCAAAAAGGCCGTTTACCTGAATATATTAGGTCGGTACGAAAGTTCTCAGGGTTTATCATGTTACTGTTTTTATTCATTTGTTTCTGAATAAAATATTCAACGTATTTCGCGTTTTGACATCTTATTTTGTAAATAATTTTTCCCTCTATCTGATAGTGTAATTTGTTTTTTTCTATGTTATTCTATTTTGTGACTTTTGTGAGCTTAATTAAGCATGTCTGAGGAACAATTTCGTACGATTTTTTATTTTAATTTTAAATTGGGACAATCCGCTGCCGAGACAGCTCGCCAAATTAACCAAGTGTGGGGCCCTAATAGCGTTAAAGAAAGCACCGTGCAACAATGGTTTAAGAAATTTCGTTCCGGAGATATCAGTCTTGAAAATGCACCTCGTACTGGTCGACCTAGAGTACTTCAGGACGACGAATTGAGGACCCTGGTGGAAGCTGACCCATCGCAAACGGCTCGAAGGATTGCACAAGAACTAGGAGTCAGTCACTATGCAGTCTTAGATGGTTTAAAACGTCTTGGAAAGGTGAAAAAACTCGAAAAGTGGGTGCCCCATGATTTCAACGATCGACAGAAATTGTCACGTTTCGAGGTGTGTTCGTCTTTGATTCTGCGAAATCAAAACGACCCTTTTTTGGATCGAATCGTGACGTGCGATGAAAAATGGATAATGTACGATAACCGGAAACGTTCGGGACAGTGGTTGAACGCCGACGAGCCTCCCAGACACTTTCCAAAGGCGAAAACCCACAAAAAAAAACTACTGTTACAGTATGGTGGTCTGCAGCTGGCGTGATCCACTACAATTTTTTGAAACCTGGTCAAACCATCACAGCGGAGTCTTATTGTGAGGAAATCGACGAAATGTACCGCAAATTGCATCAAAAGCAGCCGGCACTGGTCAACAGAAGAGGTCCGATCCTGCTCCACGACAACGCCCGTCCGCACATTTCACAAATCACCGTCAGAAAATTAAATGAATTGAGCGTCGAAGTTTTGCCTCACCCACCATACTCTCCAGACCTCTCGCCAACCGACTACCACCTTTTCAAGCACTTTGATAACTTTCTCACAGGTAGAATCTTCGCTAACCAGGACCAGGCAAAAACAGCATTTGTCGATTTCATCGAATCCCGTGAACCAAATTTTTATAATGATTGAATAAATTGACTTGTAGCACGTTGGCAAAAATGTACAGATTGTAATGGCGCTTATTTCGATTAAATCGAGTAATTATTACAGAAGTTATGCCACTTTGAACTTTACCTATTGAAACCCTGAGAACTTTTGTACCAACCTAATAAAATAGTTTTTTACATTTTTCATGGCCGCCTTGATTTTTAAAAATCTAAAAATATGCTTAAAATTGTTTTCAGACAAAGCAGGGCGGAATCCCAAAACATGAAAATAAAATTCTTAAATTTTTTGCCGATTACACCTAATAGTGAACTCAATCCGGGGACACACTGTATATATATGTATATATATATATATATATATATATATATATATATATATATATATATACATATACAAAGACCTTGAACGATAAATATATATATATAATTTTTTTTTGTTCAAATATTTTTATTAGTTTGTATTTCCTTAAAAAAAAAAAAGTCAACAAAATGTTATAATTCCCATAATATATATATATATATATATATATATATATATATATATATATATATATATATATATATATATATATATATATATATATTTAATAGATAAGAAAATATATGAATCATATCTGAAAAATGTTATTTTTCAAAAAAATTATAAGATTTTTGTGCAAAGTAAATTGTGTCACAACTTTGTAAAAACCTATTTTATTTTCTTAAAAATATATTTAAAATTACGTTAAAGAAACATTTAAAACAATTGTTTCAATTGTTGTAAAAAAACAGTCATAATCTTATAAAAAACAGTCATAACCTTGTAAAAAACAGTCATAACCTTGTGAAAAACAGTCATAACCTTGTGAAAAACAGTCATAATTTTGTGAAAAACTTTATAATCTTGTAAAAACAGTCATAATCTTGTGAAAAACAGTCATAATCTTGTGAAAAACAGTCATAATCTTGTGAAAAACTTCTTAACCATGTATAAAACAGTCATAACCTTGTGAAAAACAGTCATAACCTTGTGAAAAACAGTCATAATCTTGTGAAAAACTTTATAATCTTGTAAAAAACAGTCATAATTTTGTGAAAAACTTTATAATCTTGTAAAAAAACAGTCATAACCTTGTGAAAA
Source organism: Clivina fossor (assembly GCA_963966155.1). Taxonomy (NCBI): domain Eukaryota; kingdom Metazoa; phylum Arthropoda; class Insecta; order Coleoptera; family Carabidae; genus Clivina; species Clivina fossor. The sequence goes on from OZ014555.1 coordinate 11,010,896, forward strand.
ACAGTCATAATTTTGTGAAAAACAGTCATAATCTTGTGAAAAACTTCTTAACCTTGTATAAAACAGTCATAACCTTGTGAAAAACAGTGATAACCTTGTGAAAAACAGTCATAACCTTGTGAAAAACAGTCATAATCTTGTGAAAAACTTTATAATCTTGTAAAAAACAGTCATAATTTTGTGAAAAACAGTCATAACCTTATGAAAAACAGTCAAAATCTTGTATATCTATATATATACATATATACTAATAATTAGTGCGGAAGAGACAGCTACGATATAGTAAAAAACAATTTTTGGACAAAATTTTTTTCAAAACCTTGACTTTTGAACAAATATTTATGTTTTTTTTTATCAATAATTGTTAATTTCTGACGTCAAAACATACTTTTATATAATAAATAAATAATTTTTTAAAATTGGTATAAAAACTACGAGAAATCCTACATTTATTGAAGACAAGTGACTCTGACCTTGGCCAATAAAATTATTAGTATTATAATTAGTTATAGTGTTATAACTCAACAACCGTAACAGATAGAAAAAAATGTATGTAAGTAAAGTTGTAGATTATTAATTAGGGAATATTTTTTATCTCTAAGATTTTTTTGTAATGTTTACCAGACTGGAGATATGTGATTTTGAATTTAACTAGTTATATTTAGTTTTTATAAATACATTTAGGTTTTTTTAAATATATAGCCCTATAATTTTACTGCTGTAAGAGATACAAAAAAAAATATTTAATATAAATTATAGATTATTAATTAGGAAATGTTTTTCGTTTCTAAGATTTTTTTATAAAGTGTACCAAAATTGAGATATTTGATTTTAAATTTAACCATATATATATTTAGTAATAGGAGAGATCGGGTACGAAATAGAGTAAAATTGAAAAAAATGTTGTAGCAAAAGTTGGTGTTAGTCAGTTAAGATGGTTCGGACATGTTGAGCGAATGTCTAATGACGTCTGGTTAAAAAGATTTATTTGAATGATTTTGGTGGTATACGTTTGCGTGGACGTCCGATGAGTAGTTGGAGTGGTATGATTGAGAGGGTGGCTTGCGTGAGCGAAAGTTTCCAAGTAGTAGAAATAAAAGAGCATGTATGAGAGTGGAATTATGAATGTGGATGAAGCGAGGATCAGTCCGATGAGTAGTTGGAGTGGTATGATTGAGAGAGTGGCTTGCGTTAGCGAAAGTTTCCAAGTAGTAGGATATAGAAGTGAGCATGCTGTGAGAGAAAGAATTATGAATGTGGATGAAGCGTGGATCAGTCCGATGAGTAGTTGGAGTGGTATGATTGAGAGAGTGGCTTGCGTGAGCTAAAGTTTCCAAGTAGTAGAAATAAAAGAGCATGTATGAGAGTCTAATTATGAATGTGGATGAAGCGAAAGTTGCTTGTGCTGGATAGGAATATGTTTGGAGGCGACTGATTTCGGAATGATAAAAAGAGTTTGTGCCACACCCTCTTTTTGGGTACATGGCGTGATTGTGTATGTATGTATGTATGTAATAATAAAATTTTAATTTTTTTTTGCAGTACAATCATCTATGATGGTAAAATTTGATCAAATTCCATGCATAAAATACGGAAATCAAATTTTAAAACTGGAATTGGACGAGCCGTCACCGGAAGTAGCCGATATTGCACGAGACGAACTTCGTGAGACACCGTTTAATAAAAAGCAAGCAATTATAGCGTTGAGAGATCTACTTAAAGGTTTGTGCCAGATCACTAAGCTTAGTTATAATAATTTTGAGTAATTGGTAGGGTAGTATATAGGTTTGGCTATATGCATGCCTAATTTCAAGGTTATAGACGCATTAGTTTTTACCACTTTGACTGCAATTAAAAAGAAAAAATATGTGTGTATAGAAATCCTTCATATAGTCCCTAGATGACGAATCTGAACTTAGTTTATGTGGGTGTATGTGTGTGCGTCGTCAGCTCGCTCGGTTGTAAGTCAAAATTTTGTGGCCGCAACTCCTCCTAGACGGTTCAACTGATTTTAATGAAATTTTCAGGATAAATTTGTCTAGTACTTAAGATGGTCATGTGGTTTTATTTTTTTCCAGTGATGCCAACTTTCCGAAAAAAAAATTACTAAATTTTATAAAAATTCATTATTTATCCGATCTTGATCAAATTTTCAGAAAAAATATCCCTAATGCTCCCATTAATTATATAATTTTATTAACATCCAGTGTTGCCAACTTTCCAAGAAAAAAATTACTAAAGTTTTAAAAAATTTACTATGGCCATGTTATTTAACCGATTATACTTAAATTTTTACAAAAGATTTTTCTAGTATTCATATAATTTATGTAATTTTAACAAAATACAGTGTTGCCAACTTTCCGAGAAATGTCAAAGTGGTCTCTATATGGGTTTACCCTTATACTTCTAATCTTGGTTATAATAATTTTGAGTAATAGGTAGGGTAGTATATAGGTTTGGCTATATGCACGTGTATTTTCAAGGTTATAGACGTATTAGTTTTTGATTTATAAGCTGGAAGATTTTTAATGTTTGAGTAATTTTATGAATTTTTATTAGTTAAGGCCTTAATAATTCTATTTCTAAAATATATATAATAATATTTACCAGCGTATGTGTTAGCGTATAGTCCTAGCTATGTTCATACTAATTTTCAAAACTATAGCTATATTAGTTTTTGAGTTATTAGCGATTAAAAGCAAAAATGAAATTGAAAAAAATGTTGTAACAAAAGTTGGTGTTAGTCAGTTAAGATGGTTCGGACATGTTGAGCGAATCCCGCAACCTGTAGGTATATATTAAAACAAAGACATAGGCGGTCGGAACTCAGAAACTATGCACTTTAGAGAAAAATGTCAAGACACCAAAGTTTCCGGGAATCAAAAATGAGGAACAAGTATGGGACAATAGGTGGGACAAAATAAATCCTAAACATGTCCCAACTTGCTTTTTTTTAAATCTTATTCGAATATAGCCAAGTTTGGTATCACTGGAAAGGTCTTTTGAAATGCTATGCAATGGTATATGAAATTTTAAATTTAGGTGATTCGCTTTTGTTTTACAACCGATTTACTACATTTTAATTGTTTTTAAAAAACCTATAGCAGTTATTGAAAAAAGGTATTTAGCTTAATTGTGTATATTTGGAAGGGCTACAACCCAATACCGGACATTTGTTCCAAGTCTCAACAGGTCTAAAGGTAATTGGCTTTTTATAAAATATCACTCAGTTATGGGCGGAATTTTTCTACATAGTTAAAATTTAAATTTTTTTACTACCGTACATGTTTTTCATCTGCCCTATCATAGCGTAGGATTTATTAGCGAGCTCTGACAAAAATTTCTTAAACAGGTTTTTACAGGTCACGAAATTTTCAATTTTTTTTTTAAACTAATCGAGTGTGGTCTCATTGGAAAGCCCTTAAAAAATGCTACCCAACCATATAGTCACACTTAAAATTCGACAAGTTTTTACTTTTTTCGAATTTTTCACCTATATGGAGCTTAACTAGAAACATTTAGCAAAAAACGAATCTATGGACGTTATGTAACGTGCAAAAAGAAATTTAAGTTAATACTTGACATTTTTTCCTAAAACTAATAGTTTAATTTATAAAAATTATCAAAACTCGCAAAAATCAATGAAAATGTAAAATATGAAAATATTCAATAATTTTTCCTGCCAAACCAGTATAAGTTAGAGAAAAAAGTTACTTAGCTATTTTGTAGAGAATTTCATTCTCTATACAAAGCCAGTGAAAAAATATTCAAAATCCTGTTTTTTTTTTTTTTTTTTTTTTTGAAAAAATCATAAGGGTACCCCCTTACGAAATTTTTTAAAAATCAGTTTTTAATTTTTTTCTCTTAAACGAAGTATCGTAGAACAATGATTTCTTTACTGGATTATAAAACTCATTATTTCGCATTTTTCGATACCATTCCCGTTTCCATACACCTAACAGTTTTTGAGAAAAAAAATAAAAACCCAGAAGTAAAAAAAAGATTCTAGCGCCCAAATGGCACATGCTAGCAAAGTCCAATTAAAACCATAATATAGAGCTTTTTATTCTCTATCGAAAAGTATTCTTACGAAATTTCTCTAAACCTCATAGTTTTTGAGATATTAACACTTTTTATAATTTGAATTGAAATTCGTACGATTTTATATGGATAAAATTCAAAATGGCCGTCTCAAGATGGCCGACCCCCCCCCCCCATACGACTCCCGCAACCTGTAGGTATATATTAAAACAAAGACATAGGCGGTCGGAACTCAGAAACTATGCACTTTAGAGAAAAATGTCAAGACACCAAAGTTTCCGGGAATCAAAAATGAGGAACAAGTATGGGACAATAGGTGGGACAAAATAAATCCTAAACATGTCCCAACTTGCTTTTTTTTAAATCTTATTCGAATATAGCCAAGTTTGGTATCACTGGAAAGGTCTTTTGAAATGCTATGCAATGGTATATGAAATTTTAAATTTAGGTGATTCGCTTTTGTTTTACAACCGATTTACTACATTTTAATTGTTTTTAAAAAACCTATAGCAGTTATTGAAAAAAGGTATTTAGCTTAATTGTGTATATTTGGAAGGGCTACAACCCAATACCGGACATTTGTTCCAAGTCTCAACAGGTCTAAAGGTAATTGGCTTTTTATAAAATATCACTCAGTTATGGGCGGAATTTTTCTACATAGTTAAAATTTAAATTTTTTTACTACCGTACATGTTTTTCATCTGCCCTATCATAGCGTAGGATTTATTAGCGAGCTCTGACAAAAATTTCTTAAACAGGTTTTTACAGGTCACGAAATTTTCAATTTTTTTTTTAAACTAATCGAGTGTGGTCTCATTGGAAAGCCCTTAAAAAATGCTACCCAACCATATAGTCACACTTAAAATTCGACAAGTTTTTACTTTTTTCGAATTTTTCACCTATATGGAGCTTAACTAGAAACATTTAGCAAAAAACGAATCTATGGACGTTATGTAACGTGCAAAAAGAAATTTAAGTTAATACTTGACATTTTTTCCTAAAACTAATAGTTTAATTTATAAAAATTATCAAAACTCGCAAAAATCAATGAAAATGTAAAATATGAAAATATTCAATAATTTTTCCTGCCAAACCAGTATAAGTTAGAGAAAAAAGTTACTTAGCTATTTTGTAGAGAATTTCATTCTCTATACAAAGCCAGTGAAAAAATATTCAAAATCCTGTTTTTTTTTTTTTTTTTTTTTTTTTTGAAAAAATCATAAGGGTACCCCCTTACGAAATTTTTTAAAAATCAGTTTTTAATTTTTTTCTCTTAAACGAAGTATCGTAGAACAATGATTTCTTTACTGGATTATAAAACTCATTATTTCGCATTTTTCGATACCATTCCCGTTTCCATACACCTAACAGTTTTTGAGAAAAAAAATAAAAACCCAGAAGTAAAAAAAAGATTCTAGCGCCCAAATGGCACATGCTAGCAAAGTCCAATTAAAACCATAATATAGAGCTTTTTATTCTCTATCGAAAAGTATTCTTACGAAATTTCTCTAAACCTCATAGTTTTTGAGATATTAACACTTTTTATAATTTGAATTGAAATTCGTACGATTTTATATGGATAAAATTCAAAATGGCCGTCTCAAGATGGCCGACCCCCCCCCCCCCATACGACTCCCGCAACCTGTAGGTATATATTAAAACAAAGACATAGGCGGTCGGAACTCAGAAACTATGCACTTTAGAGAAAAATGTCAAGACACCAAAGTTTCCGGGAATCAAAAATGAGGAACAAGTATGGGACAATAGGTGGGACAAAATAAATCCTAAACATGTCCCAACTTGCTTTTTTTTAAATCTTATTCGAATATAGCCAAGTTTGGTATCACTGGAAAGGTCTTTTGAAATGCTATGCAATGGTATATGAAATTTTAAATTTAGGTGATTCGCTTTTGTTTTACAACCGATTTACTACATTTTAATTGTTTTTAAAAAACCTATAGCAGTTATTGAAAAAAGGTATTTAGCTTAATTGTGTATATTTGGAAGGGCTACAACCCAATACCGGACATTTGTTCCAAGTCTCAACAGGTCTAAAGGTAATTGGCTTTTTATAAAATATCACTCAGTTATGGGCGGAATTTTTCTACATAGTTAAAATTTAAATTTTTTTACTACCGTACATGTTTTTCATCTGCCCTATCATAGCGTAGGATTTATTAGCGAGCTCTGACAAAAATTTCTTAAACAGGTTTTTACAGGTCACGAAATTTTCAATTTTTTTTTTAAACTAATCGAGTGTGGTCTCATTGGAAAGCCCTTAAAAAATGCTACCCAACCATATAGTCACACTTAAAATTCGACAAGTTTTTACTTTTTTCGAATTTTTCACCTATATGGAGCTTAACTAGAAACATTTAGCAAAAAACGAATCTATGGACGTTATGTAACGTGCAAAAAGAAATTTAAGTTAATACTTGACATTTTTTCCTAAAACTAATAGTTTAATTTATAAAAATTATCAAAACTCGCAAAAATCAATGAAAATGTAAAATATGAAAATATTCAATAATTTTTCCTGCCAAACCAGTATAAGTTAGAGAAAAAAGTTACTTAGCTATTTTGTAGAGAATTTCATTCTCTATACAAAGCCAGTGAAAAAATATTCAAAATCCTGTTTTTTTTTTTTTTTTTTTTTTTTTTGAAAAAATCATAAGGGTACCCCCTTACGAAATTTTTTAAAAATCAGTTTTTAATTTTTTTCTCTTAAACGAAGTATCGTAGAACAATGATTTCTTTACTGGATTATAAAACTCATTATTTCGCATTTTTCGATACCATTCCCGTTTCCATACACCTAACAGTTTTTGAGAAAAAAAATAAAAACCCAGAAGTAAAAAAAAGATTCTAGCGCCCAAATGGCACATGCTAGCAAAGTCCAATTAAAACCATAATATAGAGCTTTTTATTCTCTATCGAAAAGTATTCTTACGAAATTTCTCTAAACCTCATAGTTTTTGAGATATTAACACTTTTTATAATTTGAATTGAAATTCGTACGATTTTATATGGATAAAATTCAAAATGGCCGACTCAAGATGGCCGACCCCCCCCCCCACCCATACGACTCCCGCAACCTGTAGGTATATATTAAAACAAAGACATAGGCGGTCGGAACTCAGAAACTATGCACTTTAGAGAAAAATGTCAAGACACCAAAGTTTCCGGGAATCAAAAATGAGGAACAAGTATGGGACAATAGGTGGGACAAAATAAATCCTAAACATGTCCCAACTTGCTTTTTTTTAAATCTTATTCGAATATAGCCAAGTTTGGTATCACTGGAAAGGTCTTTTGAAATGCTATGCAATGGTATATGAAATTTTAAATTTAGGTGATTCGCTTTTGTTTTACAACCGATTTACTACATTTTAATTGTTTTTAAAAAACCTATAGCAGTTATTGAAAAAAGGTATTTAGCTTAATTGTGTATATTTGGAAGGGCTACAACCCAATACCGGACATTTGTTCCAAGTCTCAACAGGTCTAAAGGTAATTGGCTTTTTATAAAATATCACTCAGTTATGGGCGGAATTTTTCTACATAGTTAAAATTTAAATTTTTTTACTACCGTACATGTTTTTCATCTGCCCTATCATAGCGTAGGATTTATTAGCGAGCTCTGACAAAAATTTCTTAAACAGGTTTTTACAGGTCACGAAATTTTCAATTTTTTTTTTAAACTAATCGAGTGTGGTCTCATTGGAAAGCCCTTAAAAAATGCTACCCAACCATATAGTCACACTTAAAATTCGACAAGTTTTTACTTTTTTCGAATTTTTCACCTATATGGAGCTTAACTAGAAACATTTAGCAAAAAACGAATCTATGGACGTTATGTAACGTGCAAAAAGAAATTTAAGTTAATACTTGACATTTTTTCCTAAAACTAATAGTTTAATTTATAAAAATTATCAAAACTCGCAAAAATCAATGAAAATGTAAAATATGAAAATATTCAATAATTTTTCCTGCCAAACCAGTATAAGTTAGAGAAAAAAGTTACTTAGCTATTTTGTAGAGAATTTCATTCTCTATACAAAGCCAGTGAAAAAATATTCAAAATCCTGTTTTTTTTTTTTTTTTTTTTTTTTTTGAAAAAATCATAAGGGTACCCCCTTACGAAATTTTTTAAAAATCAGTTTTTAATTTTTTTCTCTTAAACGAAGTATCGTAGAACAATGATTTCTTTACTGGATTATAAAACTCATTATTTCGCATTTTTCGATACCATTCCCGTTTCCATACACCTAACAGTTTTTGAGAAAAAAAATAAAAACCCAGAAGTAAAAAAAAGATTCTAGCGCCCAAATGGCACATGCTAGCAAAGTCCAATTAAAACCATAATATAGAGCTTTTTATTCTCTATCGAAAAGTATTCTTACGAAATTTCTCTAAACCTCATAGTTTTTGAGATATTAACACTTTTTATAATTTGAATTGAAATTCGTACGATTTTATATGGATAAAATTCAAAATGGCCGTCTCAAGATGGCCGACCCCCCCCCCACCCATACGACTCCCGCAACCTGTAGGTATATATTAAAACAAAGACATAGGCGGTCGGAACTCAGAAACTATGCACTTTAGAGAAAAATGTCAAGACACCAAAGTTTCCGGGAATCAAAAATGAGGAACAAGTATGGGACAATAGGTGGGACAAAATAAATCCTAAACATGTCCCAACTTGCTTTTTTTTAAATCTTATTCGAATATAGCCAAGTTTGGTATCACTGGAAAGGTCTTTTGAAATGCTATGCAATGGTATATGAAATTTTAAATTTAGGTGATTCGCTTTTGTTTTACAACCGATTTACTACATTTTAATTGTTTTTAAAAAACCTATAGCAGTTATTGAAAAAAGGTATTTAGCTTAATTGTGTATATTTGGAAGGGCTACAACCCAATACCGGACATTTGTTCCAAGTCTCAACAGGTCTAAAGGTAATTGGCTTTTTATAAAATATCACTCAGTTATGGGCGGAATTTTTCTACATAGTTAAAATTTAAATTTTTTTACTACCGTACATGTTTTTCATCTGCCCTATCATAGCGTAGGATTTATTAGCGAGCTCTGACAAAAATTTCTTAAACAGGTTTTTACAGGTCACGAAATTTTCAATTTTTTTTTTAAACTAATCGAGTGTGGTCTCATTGGAAAGCCCTTAAAAAATGCTACCCAACCATATAGTCACACTTAAAATTCGACAAGTTTTTACTTTTTTCGAATTTTTCACCTATATGGAGCTTAACTAGAAACATTTAGCAAAAAACGAATCTATGGACGTTATGTAACGTGCAAAAAGAAATTTAAGTTAATACTTGACATTTTTTCCTAAAACTAATAGTTTAATTTATAAAAATTATCAAAACTCGCAAAAATCAATGAAAATGTAAAATATGAAAATATTCAATAATTTTTCCTGCCAAACCAGTATAAGTTAGAGAAAAAAGTTACTTAGCTATTTTGTAGAGAATTTCATTCTCTATACAAAGCCAGTGAAAAAATATTCAAAATCCTGTTTTTTTTTTTTTTTTTTTTTTTTTGAAAAAATCATAAGGGTACCCCCTTACGAAATTTTTTAAAAATCAGTTTTTAATTTTTTTCTCTTAAACGAAGTATCGTAGAACAATGATTTCTTTACTGGATTATAAAACTCATTATTTCGCATTTTTCGATACCATTCCCGTTTCCATACACCTAACAGTTTTTGAGAAAAAAAATAAAAACCCAGAAGTAAAAAAAAGATTCTAGCGCCCAAATGGCACATGCTAGCAAAGTCCAATTAAAACCATAATATAGAGCTTTTTATTCTCTATCGAAAAGTATTCTTACGAAATTTCTCTAAACCTCATAGTTTTTGAGATATTAACACTTTTTATAATTTGAATTGAAATTCGTACGATTTTATATGGATAAAATTCAAAATGGCCGTCTCAAGATGGCCGACCCCCCCCCCCACCCATACGACTCCCGCAACCTGTAGGTATATATTAAAACAAAGACATAGGCGGTCGGAACTCAGAAACTATGCACTTTAGAGAAAAATGTCAAGACACCAAAGTTTCCGGGAATCAAAAATGAGGAACAAGTATGGGACAATAGGTGGGACAAAATAAATCCTAAACATGTCCCAACTTGCTTTTTTTTAAATCTTATTCGAATATAGCCAAGTTTGGTATCACTGGAAAGGTCTTTTGAAATGCTATGCAATGGTATATGAAATTTTAAATTTAGGTGATTCGCTTTTGTTTTACAACCGATTTACTACATTTTAATTGTTTTTAAAAAACCTATAGCAGTTATTGAAAAAAGGTATTTAGCTTAATTGTGTATATTTGGAAGGGCTACAACCCAATACCGGACATTTGTTCCAAGTCTCAACAGGTCTAAAGGTAATTGGCTTTTTATAAAATATCACTCAGTTATGGGCGGAATTTTTCTACATAGTTAAAATTTAAATTTTTTTACTACCGTACATGTTTTTCATCTGCCCTATCATAGCGTAGGATTTATTAGCGAGCTCTGACAAAAATTTCTTAAACAGGTTTTTACAGGTCACGAAATTTTCAATTTTTTTTTTAAACTAATCGAGTGTGGTCTCATTGGAAAGCCCTTAAAAAATGCTACCCAACCATATAGTCACACTTAAAATTCGACAAGTTTTTACTTTTTTCGAATTTTTCACCTATATGGAGCTTAACTAGAAACATTTAGCAAAAAACGAATCTATGGACGTTATGTAACGTGCAAAAAGAAATTTAATTTAATACTTGACATTTTTTCCTAAAACTAATAGTTTAATTTATAAAAATTATCAAAACTCGCAAAAATCAATGAAAATGTAAAATATGAAAATATTCAATAATTTTTCCTGCCAAACCAGTATAAGTTAGAGAAAAAAGTTACTTAGCTATTTTGTAGAGAATTTCATTCTCTATACAAAGCCAGTGAAAAAATATTCAAAATCCTGTTTTTTTTTTTTTTTTTTTTTTTTTTGAAAAAATCATAAGGGTACCCCCTTACGAAATTTTTTAAAAATCAGTTTTTAATTTTTTTCTCTTAAACGAAGTATCGTAGAACAATGATTTCTTTACTGGATTATAAAACTCATTATTTCGCATTTTTCGATACCATTCCCGTTTCCATACACCTAACAGTTTTTGAGAAAAAAAATAAAAACCCAGAAGTAAAAAAAAGATTCTAGCGCCCAAATGGCACATGCTAGCAAAGTCCAATTAAAACCATAATATAGAGCTTTTTATTCTCTATCGAAAAGTATTCTTACGAAATTTCTCTAAACCTCATAGTTTTTGAGATATTAACACTTTTTATAATTTGAATTGAAATTCGTACGATTTTATATGGATAAAATTCAAAATGGCCGTCTCAAGATGGCCGACCCCCCCCCACCCATACGACTCCCGCAACCTGTAGGTATATATTAAAACAAAGACATAGGCGGTCGGAACTCAGAAACTATGCACTTTAGAGAAAAATGTCAAGACACCAAAGTTTCCGGGAATCAAAAATGAGGAACAAGTATGGGACAATAGGTGGGACAAAATAAATCCTAAACATGTCCCAACTTGCTTTTTTTTAAATCTTATTCGAATATAGCCAAGTTTGGTATCACTGGAAAGGTCTTTTGAAATGCTATGCAATGGTATATGAAATTTTAAATTTAGGTGATTCGCTTTTGTTTTACAACCGATTTACTACATTTTAATTGTTTTTAAAAAACCTATAGCAGTTATTGAAAAAAGGTATTTAGCTTAATTGTGTATATTTGGAAGGGCTACAACCCAATACCGGACATTTGTTCCAAGTCTCAACAGGTCTAAAGGTAATTGGCTTTTTATAAAATATCACTCAGTTATGGGCGGAATTTTTCTACATAGTTAAAATTTAAATTTTTTTACTACCGTACATGTTTTTCATCTGCCCTATCATAGCGTAGGATTTATTAGCGAGCTCTGACAAAAATTTCTTAAACAGGTTTTTACAGGTCACGAAATTTTCAATTTTTTTTTTAAACTAATCGAGTGTGGTCTCATTGGAAAGCCCTTAAAAAATGCTACCCAACCATATAGTCACACTTAAAATTCGACAAGTTTTTACTTTTTTCGAATTTTTCACCTATATGGAGCTTAACTAGAAACATTTAGCAAAAAACGAATCTATGGACGTTATGTAACGTGCAAAAAGAAATTTAAGTTAATACTTGACATTTTTTCCTAAAACTAATAGTTTAATTTATAAAAATTATCAAAACTCGCAAAAATCAATGAAAATGTAAAATATGAAAATATTCAATAATTTTTCCTGCCAAACCAGTATAAGTTAGAGAAAAAAGTTACTTAGCTATTTTGTAGAGAATTTCATTCTCTATACAAAGCCAGTGAAAAAATATTCAAAATCCTGTTTTTTTTTTTTTTTTTTTTTTTTTTGAAAAAATCATAAGGGTACCCCCTTACGAAATTTTTTAAAAATCAGTTTTTAATTTTTTTCTCTTAAACGAAGTATCGTAGAACAATGATTTCTTTACTGGATTATAAAACTCATTATTTCGCATTTTTCGATACCATTCCCGTTTCCATACACCTAACAGTTTTTGAGAAAAAAAATAAAAACCCAGAAGTAAAAAAAAGATTCTAGCGCCCAAATGGCACATGCTAGCAAAGTCCAATTAAAACCATAATATAGAGCTTTTTATTCTCTATCGAAAAGTATTCTTACGAAATTTCTCTAAACCTCATAGTTTTTGAGATATTAACACTTTTTATAATTTGAATTGAAATTCGTACGATTTTATATGGATAAAATTCAAAATGGCCGTCTCAAGATGGCCGACCCCCCCCCCACCCATACGACTCCCGCAACCTGTAGGTATATATTAAAACAAAGACATAGGCGGTCGGAACTCAGAAACTATGCACTTTAGAGAAAAATGTCAAGACACCAAAGTTTCCGGGAATCAAAAATGAGGAACAAGTATGGGACAATAGGTGGGACAAAATAAATCCTAAACATGTCCCAACTTGCTTTTTTTTAAATCTTATTCGAATATAGCCAAGTTTGGTATCACTGGAAAGGTCTTTTGAAATGCTATGCAATGGTATATGAAATTTTAAATTTAGGTGATTCGCTTTTGTTTTACAACCGATTTACTACATTTTAATTGTTTTTAAAAAACCTATAGCAGTTATTGAAAAAAGGTATTTAGCTTAATTGTGTATATTTGGAAGGGCTACAACCCAATACCGGACATTTGTTCCAAGTCTCAACAGGTCTAAAGGTAATTGGCTTTTTATAAAATATCACTCAGTTATGGGCGGAATTTTTCTACATAGTTAAAATTTAAATTTTTTTACTACCGTACATGTTTTTCATCTGCCCTATCATAGCGTAGGATTTATTAGCGAGCTCTGACAAAAATTTCTTAAACAGGTTTTTACAGGTCACGAAATTTTCAATTTTTTTTTTAAACTAATCGAGTGTGGTCTCATTGGAAAGCCCTTAAAAAATGCTACCCAACCATATAGTCACACTTAAAATTCGACAAGTTTTTACTTTTTTCGAATTTTTCACCTATATGGAGCTTAACTAGAAACATTTAGCAAAAAACGAATCTATGGACGTTATGTAACGTGCAAAAAGAAATTTAAGTTAATACTTGACATTTTTTCCTAAAACTAATAGTTTAATTTATAAAAATTATCAAAACTCGCAAAAATCAATGAAAATGTAAAATATGAAAATATTCAATAATTTTTCCTGCCAAACCAGTATAAGTTAGAGAAAAAAGTTACTTAGCTATTTTGTAGAGAATTTCATTCTCTATACAAAGCCAGTGAAAAAATATTCAAAATCCTGTTTTTTTTTTTTTTTTTTTTTTTTTGAAAAAATCATAAGGGTACCCCCTTACGAAATTTTTTAAAAATCAGTTTTTAATTTTTTTCTCTTAAACGAAGTATCGTAGAACAATGATTTCTTTACTGGATTATAAAACTCATTATTTCGCATTTTTCGATACCATTCCCGTTTCCATACACCTAACAGTTTTTGAGAAAAAAAATAAAAACCCAGAAGTAAAAAAAAGATTCTAGCGCCCAAATGGCACATGCTAGCAAAGTCCAATTAAAACCATAATATAGAGCTTTTTATTCTCTATCGAAAAGTATTCTTACGAAATTTCTCTAAACCTCATAGTTTTTGAGATATTAACACTTTTTATAATTTGAATTGAAATTCGTACGATTTTATATGGATAAAATTCAAAATGGCCGTCTCAAGATGGCCGACCCCCCCCCCACCCATACGACTCCCGCAACCTGTAGGTATATATTAAAACAAAGACATAGGCGGTCGGAACTCAGAAACTATGCACTTTAGAGAAAAATGTCAAGACACCAAAGTTTCCGGGAATCAAAAATGAGGAACAAGTATGGGACAATAGGTGGGACAAAATAAATCCTAAACATGTCCCAACTTGCTTTTTTTTAAATCTTATTCGAATATAGCCAAGTTTGGTATCACTGGAAAGGTCTTTTGAAATGCTATGCAATGGTATATGAAATTTTAAATTTAGGTGATTCGCTTTTGTTTTACAACCGATTTACTACATTTTAATTGTTTTTAAAAAACCTATAGCAGTTATTGAAAAAAGGTATTTAGCTTAATTGTTTATATTTGGAAGGGCTACAACCCAATACCGGACATTTGTTCCAAGTCTCAACAGGTCTAAAGGTAATTGGCTTTTTATAAAATATCACTCAGTTATGGGCGGAATTTTTCTACATAGTTAAAATTTAAATTTTTTTACTACCGTACATGTTTTTCATCTGCCCTATCATAGCGTAGGATTTATTAGCGAGCTCTGACAAAAATTTCTTAAACAGGTTTTTACAGGTCACGAAATTTTCAATTTTTTTTTTAAACTAATCGAGTGTGGTCTCATTGGAAAGCCCTTAAAAAATGCTACCCAACCATATAGTCACACTTAAAATTCGACAAGTTTTTACTTTTTTCGAATTTTTCACCTATATGGAGCTTAACTAGAAACATTTAGCAAAAAACGAATCTATGGACGTTATGTAACGTGCAAAAAGAAATTTAAGTTAATACTTGACATTTTTTCCTAAAACTAATAGTTTAATTTATAAAAATTATCAAAACTCGCAAAAATCAATGAAAATGTAAAATATGAAAATATTCAATAATTTTTCCTGCCAAACCAGTATAAGTTAGAGAAAAAAGTTACTTAGCTATTTTGTAGAGAATTTCATTCTCTATACAAAGCCAGTGAAAAAATATTCAAAATCCTGTTTTTTTTTTTTTTTTTTTTTTTTGAAAAAATCATAAGGGTACCCCCTTACGAAATTTTTTAAAAATCAGTTTTTAATTTTTTTCTCTTAAACGAAGTATCGTAGAACAATGATTTCTTTACTGGATTATAAAACTCATTATTTCGCATTTTTCGATACCATTCCCGTTTCCATACACCTAACAGTTTTTGAGAAAAAAAATAAAAACCCAGAAGTAAAAAAAAGATTCTAGCGCCCAAATGGCACATGCTAGCAAAGTCCAATTAAAACCATAATATAGAGCTTTTTATTCTCTATCGAAAAGTATTCTTACGAAATTTCTCTAAACCTCATAGTTTTTGAGATATTAACACTTTTTATAATTTGAATTGAAATTCGTACGATTTTATATGGATAAAATTCAAAATGGCCGTCTCAAGATGGCCGACCCCCCCCCCACCCATACGACTCCCGCAACCTGTAGGTATATATTAAAACAAAGACATAGGCGGTCGGAACTCAGAAACTATGCACTTTAGAGAAAAATGTCAAGACACCAAAGTTTCCGGGAATCAAAAATGAGGAACAAGTATGGGACAATAGGTGGGACAAAATAAATCCTAAACATGTCCCAACTTGCTTTTTTTTAAATCTTATTCGAATATAGCCAAGTTTGGTATCACTGGAAAGGTCTTTTGAAATGCTATGCAATGGTATATGAAATTTTAAATTTAGGTGATTCGCTTTTGTTTTACAACCGATTTACTACATTTTAATTGTTTTTAAAAAACCTATAGCAGTTATTGAAAAAAGGTATTTAGCTTAATTGTGTATATTTGGAAGGGCTACAACCCAATACCGGACATTTGTTCCAAGTCTCAACAGGTCTAAAGGTAATTGGCTTTTTATAAAATATCACTCAGTTATGGGCGGAATTTTTCTACATAGTTAAAATTTAAATTTTTTTACTACCGTACATGTTTTTCATCTGCCCTATCATAGCGTAGGATTTATTAGCGAGCTCTGACAAAAATTTCTTAAACAGGTTTTTACAGGTCACGAAATTTTCAATTTTTTTTTTAAACTAATCGAGTGTGGTCTCATTGGAAAGCCCTTAAAAAATGCTACCCAACCATATAGTCACACTTAAAATTCGACAAGTTTTTACTTTTTTCGAATTTTTCACCTATATGGAGCTTAACTAGAAACATTTAGCAAAAAACGAATCTATGGACGTTATGTAACGTGCAAAAAGAAATTTAAGTTAATACTTGACATTTTTTCCTAAAACTAATAGTTTAATTTATAAAAATTATCAAAACTCGCAAAAATCAATGAAAATGTAAAATATGAAAATATTCAATAATTTTTCCTGCCAAACCAGTATAAGTTAGAGAAAAAAGTTACTTAGCTATTTTGTAGAGAATTTCATTCTCTATACAAAGCCAGTGAAAAAATATTCAAAATCCTGTTTTTTTTTTTTTTTTTTTTTTTTTTTGAAAAAATCATAAGGGTACCCCCTTACGAAATTTTTTAAAAATCAGTTTTTAATTTTTTTCTCTTAAACGAAGTATCGTAGAACAATGATTTCTTTACTGGATTATAAAACTCATTATTTCGCATTTTTCGATACCATTCCCGTTTCCATACACCTAACAGTTTTTGAGAAAAAAAATAAAAACCCAGAAGTAAAAAAAAGATTCTAGCGCCCAAATGGCACATGCTAGCAAAGTCCAATTAAAACCATAATATAGAGCTTTTTATTCTCTATCGAAAAGTATTCTTACGAAATTTCTCTAAACCTCATAGTTTTTGAGATATTAACACTTTTTATAATTTGAATTGAAATTCGTACGATTTTATATGGATAAAATTCAAAATGGCCGTCTCAAGATGGCCGACCCCCCCCCCACCCATACGACTCCCGCAACCTGTAGGTATATATTAAAACAAAGACATAGGCGGTCGGAACTCAGAAACTATGCACTTTAGAGAAAAATGTCAAGACACCAAAGTTTCCGGGAATCAAAAATGAGGAACAAGTATGGGACAATAGGTGGGACAAAATAAATCCTAAACATGTCCCAACTTGCTTTTTTTTAAATCTTATTCGAATATAGCCAAGTTTGGTATCACTGGAAAGGTCTTTTGAAATGCTATGCAATGGTATATGAAATTTTAAATTTAGGTGATTCGCTTTTGTTTTACAACCGATTTACTACATTTTAATTGTTTTTAAAAAACCTATAGCAGTTATTGAAAAAAGGTATTTAGCTTAATTGTGTATATTTGGAAGGGCTACAACCCAATACCGGACATTTGTTCCAAGTCTCAACAGGTCTAAAGGTAATTGGCTTTTTATAAAATATCACTCAGTTATGGGCGGAATTTTTCTACATAGTTAAAATTTAAATTTTTTTACTACCGTACATGTTTTTCATCTGCCCTATCATAGCGTAGGATTTATTAGCGAGCTCTGACAAAAATTTCTTAAACAGGTTTTTACAGGTCACGAAATTTTCAATTTTTTTTTTAAACTAATCGAGTGTGGTCTCATTGGAAAGCCCTTAAAAAATGCTACCCAACCATATAGTCACACTTAAAATTCGACAAGTTTTTACTTTTTTCGAATTTTTCACCTATATGGAGCTTAACTAGAAACATTTAGCAAAAAACGAATCTATGGACGTTATGTAACGTGCAAAAAGAAATTTAAGTTAATACTTGACATTTTTTCCTAAAACTAATAGTTTAATTTATAAAAATTATCAAAACTCGCAAAAATCAATGAAAATGTAAAATATGAAAATATTCAATAATTTTTCCTGCCAAACCAGTATAAGTTAGAGAAAAAAGTTACTTAGCTATTTTGTAGAGAATTTCATTCTCTATACAAAGCCAGTGAAAAAATATTCAAAATCCTGTTTTTTTTTTTTTTTTTTTTTTTTTTGAAAAAATCATAAGGGTACCCCCTTACGAAATTTTTTAAAAATCAGTTTTTAATTTTTTTCTCTTAAACGAAGTATCGTAGAACAATGATTTCTTTACTGGATTATAAAACTCATTATTTCGCATTTTTCGATACCATTCCCGTTTCCATACACCTAACAGTTTTTGAGAAAAAAAATAAAAACCCAGAAGTAAAAAAAAGATTCTAGCGCCCAAATGGCACATGCTAGCAAAGTCCAATTAAAACCATAATATAGAGCTTTTTATTCTCTATCGAAAAGTATTCTTACGAAATTTCTCTAAACCTCATAGTTTTTGAGATATTAACACTTTTTATAATTTGAATTGAAATTCGTACGATTTTATATGGATAAAATTCAAAATGGCCGTCTCAAGATGGCCGACCCCCCCCCCACCCATACGACTCCCGCAACCTGTAGGTATATATTAAAACAAAGACATAGGCGGTCGGAACTCAGAAACTATGCACTTTAGAGAAAAATGTCAAGACACCAAAGTTTCCGGGAATCAAAAATGAGGAACAAGTATGGGACAATAGGTGGGACAAAATAAATCCTAAACATGTCCCAACTTGCTTTTTTTTAAATCTTATTCGAATATAGCCAAGTTTGGTATCACTGGAAAGGTCTTTTGAAATGCTATGCAATGGTATATGAAATTTTAAATTTAGGTGATTCGCTTTTGTTTTACAACCGATTTACTACATTTTAATTGTTTTTAAAAAACCTATAGCAGTTATTGAAAAAAGGTATTTAGCTTAATTGTGTATATTTGGAAGGGCTACAACCCAATACCGGACATTTGTTCCAAGTCTCAACAGGTCTAAAGGTAATTGGCTTTTTATAAAATATCACTCAGTTATGGGCGGAATTTTTCTACATAGTTAAAATTTAAATTTTTTTACTACCGTACATGTTTTTCATCTGCCCTATCATAGCGTAGGATTTATTAGCGAGCTCTGACAAAAATTTCTTAAACAGGTTTTTACAGGTCACGAAATTTTCAATTTTTTTTTTAAACTAATCGAGTGTGGTCTCATTGGAAAGCCCTTAAAAAATGCTACCCAACCATATAGTCACACTTAAAATTCGACAAGTTTTTACTTTTTTCGAATTTTTCACCTATATGGAGCTTAACTAGAAACATTTAGCAAAAAACGAATCTATGGACGTTATGTAACGTGCAAAAAGAAATTTAAGTTAATACTTGACATTTTTTCCTAAAACTAATAGTTTAATTTATAAAAATTATCAAAACTCGCAAAAATCAATGAAAATGTAAAATATGAAAATATTCAATAATTTTTCCTGCCAAACCAGTATAAGTTAGAGAAAAAAGTTACTTAGCTATTTTGTAGAGAATTTCATTCTCTATACAAAGCCAGTGAAAAAATATTCAAAATCCTGTTTTTTTTTTTTTTTTTTTTTTTTTTGAAAAAATCATAAGGGTACCCCCTTACGAAATTTTTTAAAAATCAGTTTTTAATTTTTTTCTCTTAAACGAAGTATCGTAGAACAATGATTTCTTTACTGGATTATAAAACTCATTATTTCGCATTTTTCGATACCATTCCCGTTTCCATACACCTAACAGTTTTTGAGAAAAAAAATAAAAACCCAGAAGTAAAAAAAAGATTCTAGCGCCCAAATGGCACATGCTAGCAAAGTCCAATTAAAACCATAATATAGAGCTTTTTATTCTCTATCGAAAAGTATTCTTACGAAATTTCTCTAAACCTCATAGTTTTTGAGATATTAACACTTTTTATAATTTGAATTGAAATTCGTACGATTTTATATGGATAAAATTCAAAATGGCCGTCTCAAGATGGCCGACCCCCCCCCCCACCCATACGACTCCCGCAACCTGTAGGTATATATTAAAACAAAGACATAGGCGGTCGGAACTCAGAAACTATGCACTTTAGAGAAAAATGTCAAGACACCAAAGTTTCCGGGAATCAAAAATGAGGAACAAGTATGGGACAATAGGTGGGACAAAATAAATCCTAAACATGTCCCAACTTGCTTTTTTTTAAATCTTATTCGAATATAGCCAAGTTTGGTATCACTGGAAAGGTCTTTTGAAATGCTATGCAATGGTATATGAAATTTTAAATTTAGGTGATTCGCTTTTGTTTTACAACCGATTTACTACATTTTAATTGTTTTTAAAAAACCTATAGCAGTTATTGAAAAAAGGTATTTAGCTTAATTGTGTATATTTGGAAGGGCTACAACCCAATACCGGACATTTGTTCCAAGTCTCAACAGGTCTAAAGGTAATTGGCTTTTTATAAAATATCACTCAGTTATGGGCGGAATTTTTCTACATAGTTAAAATTTAAATTTTTTTACTACCGTACATGTTTTTCATCTGCCCTATCATAGCGTAGGATTTATTAGCGAGCTCTGACAAAAATTTCTTAAACAGGTTTTTACAGGTCACGAAATTTTCAATTTTTTTTTTAAACTAATCGAGTGTGGTCTCATTGGAAAGCCCTTAAAAAATGCTACCCAACCATATAGTCACACTTAAAATTCGACAAGTTTTTACTTTTTTCGAATTTTTCACCTATATGGAGCTTAACTAGAAACATTTAGCAAAAAACGAATCTATGGACGTTATGTAACGTGCAAAAAGAAATTTAAGTTAATACTTGACATTTTTTCCTAAAACTAATAGTTTAATTTATAAAAATTATCAAAACTCGCAAAAATCAATGAAAATGTAAAATATGAAAATATTCAATAATTTTTCCTGCCAAACCAGTATAAGTTAGAGAAAAAAGTTACTTAGCTATTTTGTAGAGAATTTCATTCTCTATACAAAGCCAGTGAAAAAATATTCAAAATCCTGTTTTTTTTTTTTTTTTTTTTTTTTTTGAAAAAATCATAAGGGTACCCCCTTACGAAATTTTTTAAAAATCAGTTTTTAATTTTTTTCTCTTAAACGAAGTATCGTAGAACAATGATTTCTTTACTGGATTATAAAACTCATTATTTCGCATTTTTCGATACCATTCCCGTTTCCATACACCTAACAGTTTTTGAGAAAAAAAATAAAAACCCAGAAGTAAAAAAAAGATTCTAGCGCCCAAATGGCACATGCTAGCAAAGTCCAATTAAAACCATAATATAGAGCTTTTTATTCTCTATCGAAAAGTATTCTTACGAAATTTCTCTAAACCTCATAGTTTTTGAGATATTAACACTTTTTATAATTTGAATTGAAATTCGTACGATTTTATATGGATAAAATTCAAAATGGCCGTCTCAAGATGGCCGACCCCCCCCCCCACCCATACGACTCCCGCAACCTGTAGGTATATATTAAAACAAAGACATAGGCGGTCGGAACTCAGAAACTATGCACTTTAGAGAAAAATGTCAAGACACCAAAGTTTCCGGGAATCAAAAATGAGGAACAAGTATGGGACAATAGGTGGGACAAAATAAATCCTAAACATGTCCCAACTTGCTTTTTTTTAAATCTTATTCGAATATAGCCAAGTTTGGTATCACTGGAAAGGTCTTTTGAAATGCTATGCAATGGTATATGAAATTTTAAATTTAGGTGATTCGCTTTTGTTTTACAACCGATTTACTACATTTTAATTGTTTTTAAAAAACCTATAGCAGTTATTGAAAAAAGGTATTTAGCTTAATTGTGTATATTTGGAAGGGCTACAACCCAATACCGGACATTTGTTCCAAGTCTCAACAGGTCTAAAGGTAATTGGCTTTTTATAAAATATCACTCAGTTATGGGCGGAATTTTTCTACATAGTTAAAATTTAAATTTTTTTACTACCGTACATGTTTTTCATCTGCCCTATCATAGCGTAGGATTTATTAGCGAGCTCTGACAAAAATTTCTTAAACAGGTTTTTACAGGTCACGAAATTTTCAATTTTTTTTTTAAACTAATCGAGTGTGGTCTCATTGGAAAGCCCTTAAAAAATGCTACCCAACCATATAGTCACACTTAAAATTCGACAAGTTTTTACTTTTTTCGAATTTTTCACCTATATGGAGCTTAACTAGAAACATTTAGCAAAAAACGAATCTATGGACGTTATGTAACGTGCAAAAAGAAATTTAAGTTAATACTTGACATTTTTTCCTAAAACTAATAGTTTAATTTATAAAAATTATCAAAACTCGCAAAAATCAATGAAAATGTAAAATATGAAAATATTCAATAATTTTTCCTGCCAAACCAGTATAAGTTAGAGAAAAAAGTTACTTAGCTATTTTGTAGAGAATTTCATTCTCTATACAAAGCCAGTGAAAAAATATTCAAAATCCTGTTTTTTTTTTTTTTTTTTTTTTTTTTGAAAAAATCATAAGGGTACCCCCTTACGAAATTTTTTAAAAATCAGTTTTTAATTTTTTTCTCTTAAACGAAGTATCGTAGAACAATGATTTCTTTACTGGATTATAAAACTCATTATTTCGCATTTTTCGATACCATTCCCGTTTCCATACACCTAACAGTTTTTGAGAAAAAAAATAAAAACCCAGAAGTAAAAAAAAGATTCTAGCGCCCAAATGGCACATGCTAGCAAAGTCCAATTAAAACCATAATATAGAGCTTTTTATTCTCTATCGAAAAGTATTCTTACGAAATTTCTCTAAACCTCATAGTTTTTGAGATATTAACACTTTTTATAATTTGAATTGAAATTCGTACGATTTTATATGGATAAAATTCAAAATGGCCGTCTCAAGATGGCCGACCCCCCCCCCCACCCATACGACTCCCGCAACCTGTAGGTATATATTAAAACAAAGACATAGGCGGTCGGAACTCAGAAACTATGCACTTTAGAGAAAAATGTCAAGACACCAAAGTTTCCGGGAATCAAAAATGAGGAACAAGTATGGGACAATAGGTGGGACAAAATAAATCCTAAACATGTCCCAACTTGCTTTTTTTTAAATCTTATTCGAATATAGCCAAGTTTGGTATCACTGGAAAGGTCTTTTGAAATGCTATGCAATGGTATATGAAATTTTAAATTTAGGTGATTCGCTTTTGTTTTACAACCGATTTACTACATTTTAATTGTTTTTAAAAAACCTATAGCAGTTATTGAAAAAAGGTATTTAGCTTAATTGTGTATATTTGGAAGGGCTACAACCCAATACCGGACATTTGTTCCAAGTCTCAACAGGTCTAAAGGTAATTGGCTTTTTATAAAATATCACTCAGTTATGGGCGGAATTTTTCTACATAGTTAAAATTTAAATTTTTTTACTACCGTACATGTTTTTCATCTGCCCTATCATAGCGTAGGATTTATTAGCGAGCTCTGACAAAAATTTCTTAAACAGGTTTTTACAGGTCACGAAATTTTCAATTTTTTTTTTAAACTAATCGAGTGTGGTCTCATTGGAAAGCCCTTAAAAAATGCTACCCAACCATATAGTCACACTTAAAATTCGACAAGTTTTTACTTTTTTCGAATTTTTCACCTATATGGAGCTTAACTAGAAACATTTAGCAAAAAACGAATCTATGGACGTTATGTAACGTGCAAAAAGAAATTTAAGTTAATACTTGACATTTTTTCCTAAAACTAATAGTTTAATTTATAAAAATTATCAAAACTCGCAAAAATCAATGAAAATGTAAAATATGAAAATATTCAATAATTTTTCCTGCCAAACCAGTATAAGTTAGAGAAAAAAGTTACTTAGCTATTTTGTAGAGAATTTCATTCTCTATACAAAGCCAGTGAAAAAATATTCAAAATCCTGTTTTTTTTTTTTTTTTTTTTTTTTTGAAAAAATCATAAGGGTACCCCCTTACGAAATTTTTTAAAAATCAGTTTTTAATTTTTTTCTCTTAAACGAAGTATCGTAGAACAATGATTTCTTTACTGGATTATAAAACTCATTATTTCGCATTTTTCGATACCATTCCCGTTTCCATACACCTAACAGTTTTTGAGAAAAAAAATAAAAACCCAGAAGTAAAAAAAAGATTCTAGCGCCCAAATGGCACATGCTAGCAAAGTCCAATTAAAACCATAATATAGAGCTTTTTATTCTCTATCGAAAAGTATTCTTACGAAATTTCTCTAAACCTCATAGTTTTTGAGATATTAACACTTTTTATAATTTGAATTGAAATTCGTACGATTTTATATGGATAAAATTCAAAATGGCCGTCTCAAGATGGCCGACCCCCCCCCCACGCATACGACTCCCGCAACCTGTAGGTATATATTAAAACAAAGACATAGGCGGTCGGAACTCAGAAACTATGCACTTTAGAGAAAAATGTCAAGACACCAAAGTTTCCGGGAATCAAAAATGAGGAACAAGTATGGGACAATAGGTGGGACAAAATAAATCCTAAACATGTCCCAACTTGCTTTTTTTTAAATCTTATTCGAATATAGCCAAGTTTGGTATCACTGGAAAGGTCTTTTGAAATGCTATGCAATGGTATATGAAATTTTAAATTTAGGTGATTCGCTTTTGTTTTACAACCGATTTACTACATTTTAATTGTTTTTAAAAAACCTATAGCAGTTATTGAAAAAAGGTATTTAGCTTAATTGTGTATATTTGGAAGGGCTACAACCCAATACCGGACATTTGTTCCAAGTCTCAACAGGTCTAAAGGTAATTGGCTTTTTATAAAATATCACTCAGTTATGGGCGGAATTTTTCTACATAGTTAAAATTTAAATTTTTTTACTACCGTACATGTTTTTCATCTGCCCTATCATAGCGTAGGATTTATTAGCGAGCTCTGACAAAAATTTCTTAAACAGGTTTTTACAGGTCACGAAATTTTCAATTTTTTTTTTAAACTAATCGAGTGTGGTCTCATTGGAAAGCCCTTAAAAAATGCTACCCAACCATATAGTCACACTTAAAATTCGACAAGTTTTTACTTTTTTCGAATTTTTCACCTATATGGAGCTTAACTAGAAACATTTAGCAAAAAACGAATCTATGGACGTTATGTAACGTGCAAAAAGAAATTTAAGTTAATACTTGACATTTTTTCCTAAAACTAATAGTTTAATTTATAAAAATTATCAAAACTCGCAAAAATCAATGAAAATGTAAAATATGAAAATATTCAATAATTTTTCCTGCCAAACCAGTATAAGTTAGAGAAAAAAGTTACTTAGCTATTTTGTAGAGAATTTCATTCTCTATACAAAGCCAGTGAAAAAATATTCAAAATCCTGTTTTTTTTTTTTTTTTTTTTTTTTTTGAAAAAATCATAAGGGTACCCCCTTACGAAATTTTTTAAAAATCAGTTTTTAATTTTTTTCTCTTAAACGAAGTATCGTAGAACAATGATTTCTTTACTGGATTATAAAACTCATTATTTCGCATTTTTCGATACCATTCCCGTTTCCATACACCTAACAGTTTTTGAGAAAAAAAATAAAAACCCAGAAGTAAAAAAAAGATTCTAGCGCCCAAATGGCACATGCTAGCAAAGTCCAATTAAAACCATAATATAGAGCTTTTTATTCTCTATCGAAAAGTATTCTTACGAAATTTCTCTAAACCTCATAGTTTTTGAGATATTAACACTTTTTATAATTTGAATTGAAATTCGTACGATTTTATATGGATAAAATTCAAAATGGCCGTCTCAAGATGGCCGACCCCCCCCCCACCCATACGACTCCCGCAACCTGTAGGTATATATTAAAACAAAGACATAGGCGGTCGGAACTCAGAAACTATGCACTTTAGAGAAAAATGTCAAGACACCAAAGTTTCCGGGAATCAAAAATGAGGAACAAGTATGGGACAATAGGTGGGACAAAATAAATCCTAAACATGTCCCAACTTGCTTTTTTTTAAATCTTATTCGAATATAGCCAAGTTTGGTATCACTGGAAAGGTCTTTTGAAATGCTATGCAATGGTATATGAAATTTTAAATTTAGGTGATTCGCTTTTGTTTTACAACCGATTTACTACATTTTAATTGTTTTTAAAAAACCTATAGCAGTTATTGAAAAAAGGTATTTAGCTTAATTGTGTATATTTGGAAGGGCTACAACCCAATACCGGACATTTGTTCCAAGTCTCAACAGGTCTAAAGGTAATTGGCTTTTTATAAAATATCACTCAGTTATGGGCGGAATTTTTCTACATAGTTAAAATTTAAATTTTTTTACTACCGTACATGTTTTTCATCTGCCCTATCATAGCGTAGGATTTATTAGCGAGCTCTGACAAAAATTTCTTAAACAGGTTTTTACAGGTCACGAAATTTTCAATTTTTTTTTTAAACTAATCGAGTGTGGTCTCATTGGAAAGCCCTTAAAAAATGCTACCCAACCATATAGTCACACTTAAAATTCGACAAGTTTTTACTTTTTTCGAATTTTTCACCTATATGGAGCTTAACTAGAAACATTTAGCAAAAAACGAATCTATGGACGTTATGTAACGTGCAAAAAGAAATTTAAGTTAATACTTGACATTTTTTCCTAAAACTAATAGTTTAATTTATAAAAATTATCAAAACTCGCAAAAATCAATGAAAATGTAAAATATGAAAATATTCAATAATTTTTCCTGCCAAACCAGTATAAGTTAGAGAAAAAAGTTACTTAGCTATTTTGTAGAGAATTTCATTCTCTATACAAAGCCAGTGAAAAAATATTCAAAATCCTGTTTTTTTTTTTTTTTTTTTTTTTTTTGAAAAAATCATAAGGGTACCCCCTTACGAAATTTTTTAAAAATCAGTTTTTAATTTTTTTCTCTTAAACGAAGTATCGTAGAACAATGATTTCTTTACTGGATTATAAAACTCATTATTTCGCATTTTTCGATACCATTCCCGTTTCCATACACCTAACAGTTTTTGAGAAAAAAAATAAAAACCCAGAAGTAAAAAAAAGATTCTAGCGCCCAAATGGCACATGCTAGCAAAGTCCAATTAAAACCATAATATAGAGCTTTTTATTCTCTATCGAAAAGTATTCTTACGAAATTTCTCTAAACCTCATAGTTTTTGAGATATTAACACTTTTTATAATTTGAATTGAAATTCGTACGATTTTATATGGATAAAATTCAAAATGGCCGTCTCAAGATGGCCGACCCCCCCCCCACCCATACGACTCCCGCAACCTGTAGGTATATATTAAAACAAAGACATAGGCGGTCGGAACTCAGAAACTATGCACTTTAGAGAAAAATGTCAAGACACCAAAGTTTCCGGGAATCAAAAATGAGGAACAAGTATGGGACAATAGGTGGGACAAAATAAATCCTAAACATGTCCCAACTTGCTTTTTTTTAAATCTTATTCGAATATAGCCAAGTTTGGTATCACTGGAAAGGTCTTTTGAAATGCTATGCAATGGTATATGAAATTTTAAATTTAGGTGATTCGCTTTTGTTTTACAACCGATTTACTACATTTTAATTGTTTTTAAAAAACCTATAGCAGTTATTGAAAAAAGGTATTTAGCTTAATTGTGTATATTTGGAAGGGCTACAACCCAATACCGGACATTTGTTCCAAGTCTCAACAGGTCTAAAGGTAATTGGCTTTTTATAAAATATCACTCAGTTATGGGCGGAATTTTTCTACATAGTTAAAATTTAAATTTTTTTACTACCGTACATGTTTTTCATCTGCCCTATCATAGCGTAGGATTTATTAGCGAGCTCTGACAAAAATTTCTTAAACAGGTTTTTACAGGTCACGAAATTTTCAATTTTTTTTTTAAACTAATCGAGTGTGGTCTCATTGGAAAGCCCTTAAAAAATGCTACCCAACCATATAGTCACACTTAAAATTCGACAAGTTTTTACTTTTTTCGAATTTTTCACCTATATGGAGCTTAACTAGAAACATTTAGCAAAAAACGAATCTATGGACGTTATGTAACGTGCAAAAAGAAATTTAAGTTAATACTTGACATTTTTTCCTAAAACTAATAGTTTAATTTATAAAAATTATCAAAACTCGCAAAAATCAATGAAAATGTAAAATATGAAAATATTCAATAATTTTTCCTGCCAAACCAGTATAAGTTAGAGAAAAAAGTTACTTAGCTATTTTGTAGAGAATTTCATTCTCTATACAAAGCCAGTGAAAAAATATTCAAAATCCTGTTTTTTTTTTTTTTTTTTTTTTTTTTGAAAAAATCATAAGGGTACCCCCTTACGAAATTTTTTAAAAATCAGTTTTTAATTTTTTTCTCTTAAACGAAGTATCGTAGAACAATGATTTCTTTACTGGATTATAAAACTCATTATTTCGCATTTTTCGATACCATTCCCGTTTCCATACACCTAACAGTTTTTGAGAAAAAAAATAAAAACCCAGAAGTAAAAAAAAGATTCTAGCGCCCAAATGGCACATGCTAGCAAAGTCCAATTAAAACCATAATATAGAGCTTTTTATTCTCTATCGAAAAGTATTCTTACGAAATTTCTCTAAACCTCATAGTTTTTGAGATATTAACACTTTTTATAATTTGAATTGAAATTCGTACGAGATTTTATATGGATAAAATTCAAAATGGCCGTCTCAAGATGGCCGACCCCCCCCCCACCCATACGACTCCCGCAACCTGTAGGTATATATTAAAACAAAGACATAGGCGGTCGGAACTCAGAAACTATGCACTTTAGAGAAAAATGTCAAGACACCAAAGTTTCCGGGAATCAAAAATGAGGAACAAGTATGGGACAATAGGTGGGACAAAATAAATCCTAAACATGTCCCAACTTGCTTTTTTTTAAATCTTATTCGAATATAGCCAAGTTTGGTATCACTGGAAAGGTCTTTTGAAATGCTATGCAATGGTATATGAAATTTTAAATTTAGGTGATTCGCTTTTGTTTTACAACCGATTTACTACATTTTAATTGTTTTTAAAAAACCTATAGCAGTTATTGAAAAAAGGTATTTAGCTTAATTGTTATATTTGGAAGGGCTACAACCCAATACCGGACATTTGTTCCAAGTCTCAACAGGTCTAAAGGTAATTGGCTTTTTATAAAATATCACTCAGTTATGGGCGGAATTTTTCTACATAGTTAAAATTTAAATTTTTTTACTACCGTACATGTTTTTCATCTGCCCTATCATAGCGTAGGATTTATTAGCGAGCTCTGACAAAAATTTCTTAAACAGGTTTTTACAGGTCACGAAATTTTCAATTTTTTTTTTAAACTAATCGAGTGTGGTCTCATTGGAAAGCCCTTAAAAAATGCTACCCAACCATATAGTCACACTTAAAATTCGACAAGTTTTTACTTTTTTCGAATTTTTCACCTATATGGAGCTTAACTAGAAACATTTAGCAAAAAACGAATCTATGGACGTTATGTAACGTGCAAAAAGAAATTTAAGTTAATACTTGACATTTTTTCCTAAAACTAATAGTTTAATTTATAAAAATTATCAAAACTCGCAAAAATCAATGAAAATGTAAAATATGAAAATATTCAATAATTTTTCCTGCCAAACCAGTATAAGTTAGAGAAAAAAGTTACTTAGCTATTTTGTAGAGAATTTCATTCTCTATACAAAGCCAGTGAAAAAATATTCAAAATCCTGTTTTTTTTTTTTTTTTTTTTTTTTTTGAAAAAATCATAAGGGTACCCCCTTACGAAATTTTTTAAAAATCAGTTTTTAATTTTTTTCTCTTAAACGAAGTATCGTAGAACAATGATTTCTTTACTGGATTATAAAACTCATTATTTCGCATTTTTCGATACCATTCCCGTTTCCATACACCTAACAGTTTTTGAGAAAAAAAATAAAAACCCAGAAGTAAAAAAAAGATTCTAGCGCCCAAATGGCACATGCTAGCAAAGTCCAATTAAAACCATAATATAGAGCTTTTTATTCTCTATCGAAAAGTATTCTTACGAAATTTCTCTAAACCTCATAGTTTTTGAGATATTAACACTTTTTATAATTTGAATTGAAATTCGTACGATTTTATATGGATAAAATTCAAAATGGCCGTCTCAAGATGGCCGACCCCCCCCCCACCCATACGACTCCCGCAACCTGTAGGTATATATTAAAACAAAGACATAGGCGGTCGGAACTCAGAAACTATGCACTTTAGAGAAAAATGTCAAGACACCAAAGTTTCCGGGAATCAAAAATGAGGAACAAGTATGGGACAATAGGTGGGACAAAATAAATCCTAAACATGTCCCAACTTGCTTTTTTTTAAATCTTATTCGAATATAGCCAAGTTTGGTATCACTGGAAAGGTCTTTTGAAATGCTATGCAATGGTATATGAAATTTTAAATTTAGGTGATTCGCTTTTGTTTTACAACCGATTTACTACATTTTAATTGTTTTTAAAAAACCTATAGCAGTTATTGAAAAAAGGTATTTAGCTTAATTGTGTATATTTGGAAGGGCTACAACCCAATACCGGACATTTGTTCCAAGTCTCAACAGGTCTAAAGGTAATTGGCTTTTTATAAAATATCACTCAGTTATGGGCGGAATTTTTCTACATAGTTAAAATTTAAATTTTTTTACTACCGTACATGTTTTTCATCTGCCCTATCATAGCGTAGGATTTATTAGCGAGCTCTGACAAAAATTTCTTAAACAGGTTTTTACAGGTCACGAAATTTTCAATTTTTTTTTTAAACTAATCGAGTGTGGTCTCATTGGAAAGCCCTTAAAAAATGCTACCCAACCATATAGTCACACTTAAAATTCGACAAGTTTTTACTTTTTTCGAATTTTTCACCTATATGGAGCTTAACTAGAAACATTTAGCAAAAAACGAATCTATGGACGTTATGTAACGTGCAAAAAGAAATTTAAGTTAATACTTGACATTTTTTCCTAAAACTAATAGTTTAATTTATAAAAATTATCAAAACTCGCAAAAATCAATGAAAATGTAAAATATGAAAATATTCAATAATTTTTCCTGCCAAACCAGTATAAGTTAGAGAAAAAAGTTACTTAGCTATTTTGTAGAGAATTTCATTCTCTATACAAAGCCAGTGAAAAAATATTCAAAATCCTGTTTTTTTTTTTTTTTTTTTTTTTTTTGAAAAAATCATAAGGGTACCCCCTTACGAAATTTTTTAAAAATCAGTTTTTAATTTTTTTCTCTTAAACGAAGTATCGTAGAACAATGATTTCTTTACTGGATTATAAAACTCATTATTTCGCATTTTTCGATACCATTCCCGTTTCCATACACCTAACAGTTTTTGAGAAAAAAAATAAAAACCCAGAAGTAAAAAAAAGATTCTAGCGCCCAAATGGCACATGCTAGCAAAGTCCAATTAAAACCATAATATAGAGCTTTTTATTCTCTATCGAAAAGTATTCTTACGAAATTTCTCTAAACCTCATAGTTTTTGAGATATTAACACTTTTTATAATTTGAATTGAAATTCGTACGATTTTATATGGATAAAATTCAAAATGGCCGTCTCAAGATGGCCGACCCCCCCCCCACCCATACGACTCCCGCAACCTGTAGGTATATATTAAAACAAAGACATAGGCGGTCGGAACTCAGAAACTATGCACTTTAGAGAAAAATGTCAAGACACCAAAGTTTCCGGGAATCAAAAATGAGGAACAAGTATGGGACAATAGGTGGGACAAAATAAATCCTAAACATGTCCCAACTTGCTTTTTTTTAAATCTTATTCGAATATAGCCAAGTTTGGTATCACTGGAAAGGTCTTTTGAAATGCTATGCAATGGTATATGAAATTTTAAATTTAGGTGATTCGCTTTTGTTTTACAACCGATTTACTACATTTTAATTGTTTTTAAAAAACCTATAGCAGTTATTGAAAAAAGGTATTTAGCTTAATTGTGTATATTTGGAAGGGCTACAACCCAATACCGGACATTTGTTCCAAGTCTCAACAGGTCTAAAGGTAATTGGCTTTTTATAAAATATCACTCAGTTATGGGCGGAATTTTTCTACATAGTTAAAATTTAAATTTTTTTACTACCGTACATGTTTTTCATC
Organism: Clivina fossor; assembly: GCA_963966155.1. Classification (NCBI taxonomy): domain Eukaryota; kingdom Metazoa; phylum Arthropoda; class Insecta; order Coleoptera; family Carabidae; genus Clivina; species Clivina fossor. The sequence goes on from OZ014555.1 coordinate 11,043,227, forward strand.
TGCCCTATCATAGCGTAGGATTTATTAGCGAGCTCTGACAAAAATTTCTTAAACAGGTTTTTACAGGTCACGAAATTTTCAATTTTTTTTTTAAACTAATCGAGTGTGGTCTCATTGGAAAGCCCTTAAAAAATGCTACCCAACCATATAGTCACACTTAAAATTCGACAAGTTTTTACTTTTTTCGAATTTTTCACCTATATGGAGCTTAACTAGAAACATTTAGCAAAAAACGAATCTATGGACGTTATGTAACGTGCAAAAAGAAATTTAAGTTAATACTTGACATTTTTTCCTAAAACTAATAGTTTAATTTATAAAAATTATCAAAACTCGCAAAAATCAATGAAAATGTAAAATATGAAAATATTCAATAATTTTTCCTGCCAAACCAGTATAAGTTAGAGAAAAAAGTTACTTAGCTATTTTGTAGAGAATTTCATTCTCTATACAAAGCCAGTGAAAAAATATTCAAAATCCTGTTTTTTTTTTTTTTTTTTTTTTTTTTGAAAAAATCATAAGGGTACCCCCTTACGAAATTTTTTAAAAATCAGTTTTTAATTTTTTTCTCTTAAACGAAGTATCGTAGAACAATGATTTCTTTACTGGATTATAAAACTCATTATTTCGCATTTTTCGATACCATTCCCGTTTCCATACACCTAACAGTTTTTGAGAAAAAAAATAAAAACCCAGAAGTAAAAAAAAGATTCTAGCGCCCAAATGGCACATGCTAGCAAAGTCCAATTAAAACCATAATATAGAGCTTTTTATTCTCTATCGAAAAGTATTCTTACGAAATTTCTCTAAACCTCATAGTTTTTGAGATATTAACACTTTTTATAATTTGAATTGAAATTCGTACGATTTTATATGGATAAAATTCAAAATGGCCGTCTCAAGATGGCCGACCCCCCCCCCACCCATACGACTCCCGCAACCTGTAGGTATATATTAAAACAAAGACATAGGCGGTCGGAACTCAGAAACTATGCACTTTAGAGAAAAATGTCAAGACACCAAAGTTTCCGGGAATCAAAAATGAGGAACAAGTATGGGACAATAGGTGGGACAAAATAAATCCTAAACATGTCCCAACTTGCTTTTTTTTAAATCTTATTCGAATATAGCCAAGTTTGGTATCACTGGAAAGGTCTTTTGAAATGCTATGCAATGGTATATGAAATTTTAAATTTAGGTGATTCGCTTTTGTTTTACAACCGATTTACTACATTTTAATTGTTTTTAAAAAACCTATAGCAGTTATTGAAAAAAGGTATTTAGCTTAATTGTGTATATTTGGAAGGGCTACAACCCAATACCGGACATTTGTTCCAAGTCTCAACAGGTCTAAAGGTAATTGGCTTTTTATAAAATATCACTCAGTTATGGGCGGAATTTTTCTACATAGTTAAAATTTAAATTTTTTTACTACCGTACATGTTTTTCATCTGCCCTATCATAGCGTAGGATTTATTAGCGAGCTCTGACAAAAATTTCTTAAACAGGTTTTTACAGGTCACGAAATTTTCAATTTTTTTTTTAAACTAATCGAGTGTGGTCTCATTGGAAAGCCCTTAAAAAATGCTACCCAACCATATAGTCACACTTAAAATTCGACAAGTTTTTACTTTTTTCGAATTTTTCACCTATATGGAGCTTAACTAGAAACATTTAGCAAAAAACGAATCTATGGACGTTATGTAACGTGCAAAAAGAAATTTAAGTTAATACTTGACATTTTTTCCTAAAACTAATAGTTTAATTTATAAAAATTATCAAAACTCGCAAAAATCAATGAAAATGTAAAATATGAAAATATTCAATAATTTTTCCTGCCAAACCAGTATAAGTTAGAGAAAAAAGTTACTTAGCTATTTTGTAGAGAATTTCATTCTCTATACAAAGCCAGTGAAAAAATATTCAAAATCCTGTTTTTTTTTTTTTTTTTTTTTTTTTTGAAAAAATCATAAGGGTACCCCCTTACGAAATTTTTTAAAAATCAGTTTTTAATTTTTTTCTCTTAAACGAAGTATCGTAGAACAATGATTTCTTTACTGGATTATAAAACTCATTATTTCGCATTTTTCGATACCATTCCCGTTTCCATACACCTAACAGTTTTTGAGAAAAAAAATAAAAACCCAGAAGTAAAAAAAAGATTCTAGCGCCCAAATGGCACATGCTAGCAAAGTCCAATTAAAACCATAATATAGAGCTTTTTATTCTCTATCGAAAAGTATTCTTACGAAATTTCTCTAAACCTCATAGTTTTTGAGATATTAACACTTTTTATAATTTGAATTGAAATTCGTACGATTTTATATGGATAAAATTCAAAATGGCCGTCTCAAGATGGCCGACCCCCCCCCCCACCCATACGACTCCCGCAACCTGTAGGTATATATTAAAACAAAGACATAGGCGGTCGGAACTCAGAAACTATGCACTTTAGAGAAAAATGTCAAGACACCAAAGTTTCCGGGAATCAAAAATGAGGAACAAGTATGGGACAATAGGTGGGACAAAATAAATCCTAAACATGTCCCAACTTGCTTTTTTTTAAATCTTATTCGAATATAGCCAAGTTTGGTATCACTGGAAAGGTCTTTTGAAATGCTATGCAATGGTATATGAAATTTTAAATTTAGGTGATTCGCTTTTGTTTTACAACCGATTTACTACATTTTAATTGTTTTTAAAAAACCTATAGCAGTTATTGAAAAAAGGTATTTAGCTTAATTGTGTATATTTGGAAGGGCTACAACCCAATACCGGACATTTGTTCCAAGTCTCAACAGGTCTAAAGGTAATTGGCTTTTTATAAAATATCACTCAGTTATGGGCGGAATTTTTCTACATAGTTAAAATTTAAATTTTTTTACTACCGTACATGTTTTTCATCTGCCCTATCATAGCGTAGGATTTATTAGCGAGCTCTGACAAAAATTTCTTAAACAGGTTTTTACAGGTCACGAAATTTTCAATTTTTTTTTTAAACTAATCGAGTGTGGTCTCATTGGAAAGCCCTTAAAAAATGCTACCCAACCATATAGTCACACTTAAAATTCGACAAGTTTTTACTTTTTTCGAATTTTTCACCTATATGGAGCTTAACTAGAAACATTTAGCAAAAAACGAATCTATGGACGTTATGTAACGTGCAAAAAGAAATTTAAGTTAATACTTGACATTTTTTCCTAAAACTAATAGTTTAATTTATAAAAATTATCAAAACTCGCAAAAATCAATGAAAATGTAAAATATGAAAATATTCAATAATTTTTCCTGCCAAACCAGTATAAGTTAGAGAAAAAAGTTACTTAGCTATTTTGTAGAGAATTTCATTCTCTATACAAAGCCAGTGAAAAAATATTCAAAATCCTGTTTTTTTTTTTTTTTTTTTTTTTTTTGAAAAAATCATAAGGGTACCCCCTTACGAAATTTTTTAAAAATCAGTTTTTAATTTTTTTCTCTTAAACGAAGTATCGTAGAACAATGATTTCTTTACTGGATTATAAAACTCATTATTTCGCATTTTTCGATACCATTCCCGTTTCCATACACCTAACAGTTTTTGAGAAAAAAAATAAAAACCCAGAAGTAAAAAAAAGATTCTAGCGCCCAAATGGCACATGCTAGCAAAGTCCAATTAAAACCATAATATAGAGCTTTTTATTCTCTATCGAAAAGTATTCTTACGAAATTTCTCTAAACCTCATAGTTTTTGAGATATTAACACTTTTTATAATTTGAATTGAAATTCGTACGATTTTATATGGATAAAATTCAAAATGGCCGTCTCAAGATGGCCGACCCCCCCCCCCACCCATACGACTCCCGCAACCTGTAGGTATATATTAAAACAAAGACATAGGCGGTCGGAACTCAGAAACTATGCACTTTAGAGAAAAATGTCAAGACACCAAAGTTTCCGGGAATCAAAAATGAGGAACAAGTATGGGACAATAGGTGGGACAAAATAAATCCTAAACATGTCCCAACTTGCTTTTTTTTAAATCTTATTCGAATATAGCCAAGTTTGGTATCACTGGAAAGGTCTTTTGAAATGCTATGCAATGGTATATGAAATTTTAAATTTAGGTGATTCGCTTTTGTTTTACAACCGATTTACTACATTTTAATTGTTTTTAAAAAACCTATAGCAGTTATTGAAAAAAGGTATTTAGCTTAATTGTGTATATTTGGAAGGGCTACAACCCAATACCGGACATTTGTTCCAAGTCTCAACAGGTCTAAAGGTAATTGGCTTTTTATAAAATATCACTCAGTTATGGGCGGAATTTTTCTACATAGTTAAAATTTAAATTTTTTTACTACCGTACATGTTTTTCATCTGCCCTATCATAGCGTAGGATTTATTAGCGAGCTCTGACAAAAATTTCTTAAACAGGTTTTTACAGGTCACGAAATTTTCAATTTTTTTTTTAAACTAATCGAGTGTGGTCTCATTGGAAAGCCCTTAAAAAATGCTACCCAACCATATAGTCACACTTAAAATTCGACAAGTTTTTACTTTTTTCGAATTTTTCACCTATATGGAGCTTAACTAGAAACATTTAGCAAAAAACGAATCTATGGACGTTATGTAACGTGCAAAAAGAAATTTAAGTTAATACTTGACATTTTTTCCTAAAACTAATAGTTTAATTTATAAAAATTATCAAAACTCGCAAAAATCAATGAAAATGTAAAATATGAAAATATTCAATAATTTTTCCTGCCAAACCAGTATAAGTTAGAGAAAAAAGTTACTTAGCTATTTTGTAGAGAATTTCATTCTCTATACAAAGCCAGTGAAAAAATATTCAAAATCCTGTTTTTTTTTTTTTTTTTTTTTTTTTTGAAAAAATCATAAGGGTACCCCCTTACGAAATTTTTTAAAAATCAGTTTTTAATTTTTTTCTCTTAAACGAAGTATCGTAGAACAATGATTTCTTTACTGGATTATAAAACTCATTATTTCGCATTTTTCGATACCATTCCCGTTTCCATACACCTAACAGTTTTTGAGAAAAAAAATAAAAACCCAGAAGTAAAAAAAAGATTCTAGCGCCCAAATGGCACATGCTAGCAAAGTCCAATTAAAACCATAATATAGAGCTTTTTATTCTCTATCGAAAAGTATTCTTACGAAATTTCTCTAAACCTCATAGTTTTTGAGATATTAACACTTTTTATAATTTGAATTGAAATTCGTACGATTTTATATGGATAAAATTCAAAATGGCCGTCTCAAGATGGCCGACCCCCCCCCCCACCCATACGACTCCCGCAACCTGTAGGTATATATTAAAACAAAGACATAGGCGGTCGGAACTCAGAAACTATGCACTTTAGAGAAAAATGTCAAGACACCAAAGTTTCCGGGAATCAAAAATGAGGAACAAGTATGGGACAATAGGTGGGACAAAATAAATCCTAAACATGTCCCAACTTGCTTTTTTTTAAATCTTATTCGAATATAGCCAAGTTTGGTATCACTGGAAAGGTCTTTTGAAATGCTATGCAATGGTATATGAAATTTTAAATTTAGGTGATTCGCTTTTGTTTTACAACCGATTTACTACATTTTAATTGTTTTTAAAAAACCTATAGCAGTTATTGAAAAAAGGTATTTAGCTTAATTGTGTATATTTGGAAGGGCTACAACCCAATACCGGACATTTGTTCCAAGTCTCAACAGGTCTAAAGGTAATTGGCTTTTTATAAAATATCACTCAGTTATGGGCGGAATTTTTCTACATAGTTAAAATTTAAATTTTTTTACTACCGTACATGTTTTTCATCTGCCCTATCATAGCGTAGGATTTATTAGCGAGCTCTGACAAAAATTTCTTAAACAGGTTTTTACAGGTCACGAAATTTTCAATTTTTTTTTTAAACTAATCGAGTGTGGTCTCATTGGAAAGCCCTTAAAAAATGCTACCCAACCATATAGTCACACTTAAAATTCGACAAGTTTTTACTTTTTTCGAATTTTTCACCTATATGGAGCTTAACTAGAAACATTTAGCAAAAAACGAATCTATGGACGTTATGTAACGTGCAAAAAGAAATTTAAGTTAATACTTGACATTTTTTCCTAAAACTAATAGTTTAATTTATAAAAATTATCAAAACTCGCAAAAATCAATGAAAATGTAAAATATGAAAATATTCAATAATTTTTCCTGCCAAACCAGTATAAGTTAGAGAAAAAAGTTACTTAGCTATTTTGTAGAGAATTTCATTCTCTATACAAAGCCAGTGAAAAAATATTCAAAATCCTGTTTTTTTTTTTTTTTTTTTTTTTTTTGAAAAAATCATAAGGGTACCCCCTTACGAAATTTTTTAAAAATCAGTTTTTAATTTTTTTCTCTTAAACGAAGTATCGTAGAACAATGATTTCTTTACTGGATTATAAAACTCATTATTTCGCATTTTTCGATACCATTCCCGTTTCCATACACCTAACAGTTTTTGAGAAAAAAAATAAAAACCCAGAAGTAAAAAAAAGATTCTAGCGCCCAAATGGCACATGCTAGCAAAGTCCAATTAAAACCATAATATAGAGCTTTTTATTCTCTATCGAAAAGTATTCTTACGAAATTTCTCTAAACCTCATAGTTTTTGAGATATTAACACTTTTTATAATTTGAATTGAAATTCGTACGATTTTATATGGATAAAATTCAAAATGGCCGTCTCAAGATGGCCGACCCCCCCCCCACGCATACGACTCCCGCAACCTGTAGGTATATATTAAAACAAAGACATAGGCGGTCGGAACTCAGAAACTATGCACTTTAGAGAAAAATGTCAAGACACCAAAGTTTCCGGGAATCAAAAATGAGGAACAAGTATGGGACAATAGGTGGGACAAAATAAATCCTAAACATGTCCCAACTTGCTTTTTTTTAAATCTTATTCGAATATAGCCAAGTTTGGTATCACTGGAAAGGTCTTTTGAAATGCTATGCAATGGTATATGAAATTTTAAATTTAGTGATTCGCTTTTGTTTTACAACCGATTTACTACATTTTAATTGTTTTTAAAAAACCTATAGCAGTTATTGAAAAAAGGTATTTAGCTTAATTGTGTATATTTGGAAGGGCTACAACCCAATACCGGACATTTGTTCCAAGTCTCAACAGGTCTAAAGGTAATTGGCTTTTTATAAAATATCACTCAGTTATGGGCGGAATTTTTCTACATAGTTAAAATTTAAATTTTTTTACTACCGTACATGTTTTTCATCTGCCCTATCATAGCGTAGGATTTATTAGCGAGCTCTGACAAAAATTTCTTAAACAGGTTTTTACAGGTCACGAAATTTTCAATTTTTTTTTTAAACTAATCGAGTGTGGTCTCATTGGAAAGCCCTTAAAAAATGCTACCCAACCATATAGTCACACTTAAAATTCGACAAGTTTTTACTTTTTTCGAATTTTTCACCTATATGGAGCTTAACTAGAAACATTTAGCAAAAAACGAATCTATGGACGTTATGTAACGTGCAAAAAGAAATTTAAGTTAATACTTGACATTTTTTCCTAAAACTAATAGTTTAATTTATAAAAATTATCAAAACTCGCAAAAATCAATGAAAATGTAAAATATGAAAATATTCAATAATTTTTCCTGCCAAACCAGTATAAGTTAGAGAAAAAAGTTACTTAGCTATTTTGTAGAGAATTTCATTCTCTATACAAAGCCAGTGAAAAAATATTCAAAATCCTGTTTTTTTTTTTTTTTTTTTTTTTTTTTGAAAAAATCATAAGGGTACCCCCTTACGAAATTTTTTAAAAATCAGTTTTTAATTTTTTTCTCTTAAACGAAGTATCGTAGAACAATGATTTCTTTACTGGATTATAAAACTCATTATTTCGCATTTTTCGATACCATTCCCGTTTCCATACACCTAACAGTTTTTGAGAAAAAAAATAAAAACCCAGAAGTAAAAAAAAGATTCTAGCGCCCAAATGGCACATGCTAGCAAAGTCCAATTAAAACCATAATATAGAGCTTTTTATTCTCTATCGAAAAGTATTCTTACGAAATTTCTCTAAACCTCATAGTTTTTGAGATATTAACACTTTTTATAATTTGAATTGAAATTCGTACGATTTTATATGGATAAAATTCAAAATGGCCGTCTCAAGATGGCCGACCCCCCCCCCCACCCATACGACTCCCGCAACCTGTAGGTATATATTAAAACAAAGACATAGGCGGTCGGAACTCAGAAACTATGCACTTTAGAGAAAAATGTCAAGACACCAAAGTTTCCGGGAATCAAAAATGAGGAACAAGTATGGGACAATAGGTGGGACAAAATAAATCCTAAACATGTCCCAACTTGCTTTTTTTTAAATCTTATTCGAATATAGCCAAGTTTGGTATCACTGGAAAGGTCTTTTGAAATGCTATGCAATGGTATATGAAATTTTAAATTTAGGTGATTCGCTTTTGTTTTACAACCGATTTACTACATTTTAATTGTTTTTAAAAAACCTATAGCAGTTATTGAAAAAAGGTATTTAGCTTAATTGTGTATATTTGGAAGGGCTACAACCCAATACCGGACATTTGTTCCAAGTCTCAACAGGTCTAAAGGTAATTGGCTTTTTATAAAATATCACTCAGTTATGGGCGGAATGGGGGGAAGGGGCAAATATGTAAAAAAATTAAAAATTTAAAAATAAAAATTCCTTAATCTAATTAAAAACCAATTAAAACCAGGTCACGAAAACAAAAAAGCCCCGCGGGCATAATTAGCGGCTGGCGGTGAAACTGACAGGGTATCTACTTTTTAATTTTTTTTAATTAAATAAAATATTATCATGTAAAAGTAGTTTAATTAATAATTTTTATTATAATACAAAATATTATAATTAAGTTTCATGTTTACAACTGTTAGAAATTATTTTTTATTTCAATTATATATATATATATATATATATATTAATTGTTTCATTTTTAATCATATTTGGCAACAAATTATAATAAGTACTAGTTTAAAAATAGAAAGTGAATAATAATCACAATATTAACACCTCTGGTGTTAAAAACCAATTTTGGAAAATTCTAGGTACAAAATACCTTTGAGGATTTAAAATGCTAATGATCTAATACCCATTCACAAATAGATAAACAACTTTTCATCTATTTCATTTACATACCTATATACACAATCACGCCATGTACCCTAGAGGGTATGGCACAAACTCTTTTCACTATGCCAAAATTAGTGTTTATCAAAGATTTCTTATCTAAGAGGGGGGGGGGAAGGGGCAAATATGTAAAAAAATTAAAAATTTAAAAATAAAAATTCCTTAATCTAATTAAAAACCAATTAAAACCAGGTCACGAAAACAAAAAAGCCCCGCGGGCATAATTAGCGGCTGGCGGTGAAACTGACAGGGTATCTACTTTTTAAGTCGCTGACCTTTAAAGTGCGCATGCCCGGCAGAAGTGTAACAAAGCTTTTCAATTTTGGATATGTAACTAAACTCATATTATCGTTTATTAGCGATATCTTCTGTTTGTGCCATAAATTTGGTACTTTGGTGGCATATAAGACGGTTCCTAACCCCCCCGCACCTAACCCTGCTAATTTCACCTTTTTATAATATATTATTGTTATCCTTGTCACTTTGTAATACTTTTATTGTTTCTTTGCATTACTTTCCTTGTCTTTTTGAATTTCTTGCATTATGGATATGTTAGTTTACTTTTATTTCTGTCTATTTGCGATATCTTCTGTTTGTGCCATAAAATTGGTACTTTGAAGACATATAAGACGGTTCCTAACCCCCCACCGCACTTAACCCTGCTAATCGTTACACTGTAACTCTGTTGGAAATGTAAACTCGATGTCCAGTATTTTTGGGCATGTAAAAAGCTCTTAAACAGCTATAAATTTTGTTACAGGAATACAAAGAAAATCTCTTTTTATTACAATATATTACAATCATATTGCTTTCCTTGTCTTTTTGCATTACTTTCCTTGTCTCTTTGAATTACTTTCCTTGTCTCTTTGAATTACTTGCATTATGGATATGTAAGTCCACTCTTATTTCTGTTTATTTGCGATATCTTCTGTTCGTGCCAGAAAATTGGCACTTTGGTGGCATATAAGACGGTTCTTAACCCCCCCCCCACACACACCTAACCCTACTAATCGTTTCACTATAACTCTGTTGGAAATGTAAACTCGGTGACCAGCATTTGTGGGCATGTAAAAAGCTATCGTCGTTAAGAGTTTTGTTACAGGGATACATGCAAAATCTCTTCTAATTGTTATAATATATTACTATCATATTACTATTCTTTTCTTTTTACATTACTTTTTGTGTTCGTAACTAACCTAACTCTGATCTTTGTAGAATAGATATGTAAGTTTTTTTTTTGTTTGTGATATATTTTATTCGCTCCAAAATTTTATCAACTTGGAAGTATATCGGTTGATTCTTATCTCTCCCGCACCTAATCTTGCTATCCGTTTTTCCTTAACCCTACTGGAAATGTCCGCACTAATATTTGAGCATGTAATACCTAATAAGTATTAATACATAATTAATTAATACATAATTAATTAATACATAATAAATTAATACATAATAATTAGAATTAAATTATACAAATTTTTAATAAAATATACCGTATTTAATGTAATTAGAAAACATTTGAAGAATAATTTTTACCGCATTAAATTTTTCAAAATTAAATAATTAATTATTAAATTTCATTATTTTTAAAACAAAAAATAAATAAATATATAATTAATTATGTACACAATTTTAATTTACTATAAATTTATTTTGAAAATAAATATTATTTTATTACTTTTTTTAAATATGTAATGCAAATTCTTATTTTTATTTGTTACAAAATGATTACGTAAATGAACCAACAAAACATTACAATCTAATAAAATTCCAACTTTAATTTTAATAAATGTATATTTTTAAAATAAACACATTTGAAATAAAATCAAATTTATAATATATATTTAAATTATTCACTTATAAATATTCTATTTTATTTTACATACTCCTTAATAAACATCAATTTTATTATATATTAATAATAATAATAACTAATACGCCGCATTTGAACAAGATGTTGCGCGATATAATTAATAAAAATTAGTAATACATCATTGTATGAATAAAATATTTTTAATAATATTAATTTTTCTTTATACGCTGTTTCGCCTACTGTTTCGACCCGTCCTGTGGTCTGCCCGCCCTGCGGTCTGCCCGCCCTGCGGTCTGCCCGACCTGCGGTCTGTCCGCCTTGCGGTCTGTCCGCCCTGCGGTCTGCCCACTATGCGGTCTACCCGCCCAGCGGTCTACCTACTATGCGTTCTACCTATTATGCGTTCGTTCTGCCACGCGTCACTAGTGTCTAATGAACGTTTGGTTAAAAAGATTTATTTGAATGATTTTGATGGTATACGTTTGCATGGACGTCCGATGAGTAGTTGGAGTCGTATGATTGAGAGGGTGGCTTGCGTGAGCAAAAGTTTCCAAGTAGTAAGAATAAAAGAGCATGTATGAGTGGAATTATGAATGTGGATGAAGCGAAAGTTGCTTGTTTGGATAGAAATGTTTGGAGGCGACTGATTTCGGGATGATAAAAAGAGTTTGTGCCACACCCTTTTGGGTACATGGCGTGATTGTGTATGTATGTAAGTATGTATAATATTTACCAATTTTCAAAATCATAGCTATATTAGTTTTTGAGTTATTAGCGATTAAATGCAAAAACACAATGTTAACTTTTGAAAAATTTTATAAATTTTAATATTTATTTATATTTATATTTGTTATATATTTTATATTTTATATTTTATATTTTATATATTATAAATATATATATATATATATATATATATATATATATATATATATATATATCGTTACAAAGAAAGAGTATGTTTTTTACACAGCAGGTATTGGAGAATCGAAAAATTGTGCTAAAATGACAATTCCGCCAGTGGCGTAGAATTTAGGAAGGATCAACCTCTCACTTGCCCCTGTTGTACGCCACTGGCAGTAGCCAGAAACTTTTATTTAACATAATTTAGTATGGTGTACGGTACCTACATTTCCTGCCAAGTATGATAAGGATACGTCAAATAGTTTTAAAGTACTGGGCAAAAATCGTTTTTAAATTTTTATATAAAACACCCTGTAGCTCAGTAAGGAGCCACATTTTATCTCAGTGATTTGCATTAAATCTTCATATTCTGAGCCCAGGATACTCCAGTTAAAATTAGGAATAGTTATTCTGTTACACCCTGTATATATGTATATACATATTTAATTAAATCTTAAACAAACTCGTTAATTAATTAATATTAGCGAAAGTTTTATTTATTGAAACAGGTTTTTTAAAAAAATAAAACATACTTGAAATATTGTATATTTTGAAATAAATAACCAAATAAAAACTGGGACACAGACTTTTTGAAGTTTAATTTTTTTAATATTTTGTATAAAAATAATTTTACATATAAAACTCTTTAGGAAGGACACAAACCAATCAAATTTTCATTCACCCAATAGTCTTAGTATGACTTTCAGCTGGTAGATGGCTGTAACTGTATCAAATATAATATTTTAAAAAAATAAAAATTAATGTGTATTAATTATTATTATTATATTTGTTAATAAATGTCTTAATTTAAAGTTAATAATATAATAATATTTTGTACAAAAATGATTTTATAATATATAAAACGCTTTAGCAAGGACACAAACCAATCAAATTTTCATTCTCCCAATAGCCTTAGTATGACTTTCAGCTAGTAGATGGCTGTAACTGTATCAAATATAATATTTTTAAAAAATAAAAATTAATGTGTATTAATTATTGTTATTATATTTGTTAATAAATGTCTTAATTTAATGTTAATTTAATTTTTTGCGTTTTTTTTAGAGGAAAAGGATTTAAAATGTCCCCTGGACAATGACGCATGGTTAGTCAGATTCTTAAGACCGTGCAAATTTTATCCGGAGAGTGCTTTCGAATTGGTGTGTATTATTATTATTATTTTCATTGTTATTATCAATATAATTATAATTTTTTATTAAAATTTTAATATTTTTCACAAAATTATCAAATTTCTGATTTTTTTTTATAAAGTTATGTCATTTTTAACAAAATTATTATATTTTTTTAACAAATTTATGCCAGTTTTTACAAAACTATAATAATTTTTACTAAGTTATCATATTTTTCACAAATTTAAAAATATTATTAATTTTTTACAAGTTTTTAACACTTTTTACAAGCTTCTTATTATTATTATTATTATTATTATTAATATCATTATTATTACCACTTTGACTGCAAGGAAAAAGTGGTATAGCGTTTGGTACGGTATCTGTAACATTTTCACAAAAAAAAAAAATAGTATAGAAATCCTTCATATAGACTCTAGATGACAAATCTGAACTTAGTTTATGTGGGTGTATGAATGTGCGTCGTCAGCTCGCTCGCTCGGTCTTGAGTCAAGATTTTGTGGCCGCAACTCCTCCTAGACGGTTCATCCGATTTTAATGAAATTTTCAGGATAAATTTGTCTAGTACCCAAGATGGTCATGTGGTTTTGGTTTTTTTCCAGTGATGCCAACTTTCCGAGAAAAAAATTACTAAAGTTTTTAAAAATTCCTATTGGCTACGTTATTTATCCTATTTTGATCAAATTTTCAGAAAAGATTTCCCTAATGCTCCCATTAATTATATAATAAAGTTTTAAAAACTTTATTATTGCCATGTTATTCAACCGATTTTACTCAAATTTTTACAAAAGATTCTCCTAATATTCATATAATTATGTAATTTTAACAAATTACAGTGTTGCCAACTTTCCGAAAAAAATTACTAAAATTTTTAAAAATTCATTATGACCACTTTATTTAACCGATTTTAATCAAATTTACATAAAAGATTATCCTAGTGCCTAAATAAATTATGCAATTTTAACAAAATACAGTGTTGCCAGCTTATCGAGAAAAAAAATTCTTTAAAAATTCATTGTGGCTACATTATTTATTCGATTTTGATCAAATTTTCAGAAAAGTATTTCCTAGTGCCCACATAAATTATAATATTATTAAAATACAGTGTTGCAAACTTTTCGAGAAATGTCAAAGTGGTCTATTTATGGATTTACCCACATACTTCTAATCTTGTTATTATTTTAATTTCAGATAAAACGTTATTATGCCTTTAAAGTAAAACACTCAGATGTCTACGATAATTTAACGCCTAGCCGAGAAAAAAAAGTTTTTCAAAATAATCTCTTGACTGTTTTACAAAATCGTGATCAATTGGGCCGGAGAATTCTAGTCATTTCATTGGGCAGTAAGTATATATATATATATATATATATATATATATATATATATATATATATATATATATACCGGGTGTTCGTTCGTCAAGTTCGTATGGGCGTTTAATATGTAATTTCGATAAATTGCAATATACTACTTTCTCGAGTAAAATTCGAAGAAATACTTAGAATACTTTTCGATAGGGCATAAAAGTATTCTAAGTATTTCTTCGAATTTTACTCGAGAAAGTAGTATATCGCAAATTATCGAAATTACATGTTAAACGCCCATACGAACAAGGAACGAACACCCGGAATATACTGGGTGTCCCATTTTAATCCGCCACTTGCAATAACTTTAAAATCGTGCATCGGACAAAAAAATGTTCCGGATAAAAAGTAAATGGTTCCGAGGGGGACATCTGATGCAGAGACCCCTGCCTCCCTTGGACCCCCTGGGGGGCGGGAACGGGGGGCAACTTTGAAATCTTAAATGGAACACCCTATTTTTTATTGCAGATTCGGATAGACCATTAAAAAGTATGTAAATTTTATTTATAAACTTTTTTTTTATCTTTGATAGATGGCGCTGCAAACAGCATTTTTTTTCTCAGTTTATCAGTCTTCAATTTGAAAAAAAAGGTGTTGTTATTCTGCAGATTAATGTTATATTTATTTGCAATAATATTTACCTATGTTATTTATTTTAAACTTAAATATGACATGAAGTATATATATATATACCGGGTGTTCGTTCGATAAGTTCGCATGGGCGTTTAACATGCAAATTCGATAATTTGCGATATATTCCTTTCTCGAGTTAAATTCGGAGAAATACTTAGAATACTTTTCGATAGACAATAAAAAGTTCTATAACTTGGTTTTAGTTTTAATTTGCTAGCATGTGCCGTTTGGACGCTAGAATTTTTTTTTGATTTTTTAGTTTTTATTTTTTTCTCAAAAACTATGAGGTGTAGAAAAATAAGCATGATATGGAAAAATGCGGAAAAACAAAATACAGTGTTGCCAACTTATCGAGAAAAAAATCACAAAAGTTTTTAAAAATTCGTTGTGGCTACATTATTTATTCGATTTTGATCAAATTTTCCTCAAAGTTTCTCCTAGTATCCACATAAATTATAATATTATTATAATACAGTGTTGCCAACTTTCCGAGAAATGTCAAAGTGGTCTATAAATGGGTATATACTTCTAATCTTGTTTTTTTTTTGTAAATTTAATTTGTATATTTGTTTAGGAATGCCGGATTGGAACCGAAGTTTAGTTTGCTGAATACGGAGGTGGTGAATTCGGCGGAACGTTTGATTAGTTCGTTGACAACGTTGGTCGACTTAGGATTGTGTCATGTCGGATTGCTAGGTCTAGCGTTAATGTTATTGTCTTCGGTATTGGCTGGCTTGCTCTCTACTGTACTGGTTTGGGTTGATTCACACACTTGGATTTACATTCGGAAAAGGTAAGTTTCAAAAAAATAATTTTTATTGACTTATAAAACGACGCTCGTAATTTCAATAATATATTTTTCTAATTTATTCGATTCACCGAAAACAATTCACCGAAAACCGTTCACCGAAAACAATTCATCGAAAAACAATTTATCGAATAACCAAATGAAATAGAATTAAACAACCTAACCTAACCCAACCTAACCTAACCTAAACTAACCTAACCCAACCTAACCTAACCCAACCTACACAACACCCCTTCGTAAAGGGTTAAAGAAAAAAAAACGCTTTTTTTAAAGACATTCCTAATATTCATAATATTAAGTATGATGCTATTTATACATACGGTATGTATACGCAATTGGCTATTTATACATACTGAAAAAAAAACAACCTACTAACTTAAGAAGAAAAAGATTTATTTGAATGATTTTGATGGTATACGTTTGCAGGTGGACGTCCGATGAGTAGTTGGAGTGGTATGATTGAGAGTGTTTTACGTGAGCGAAAGTTTCCAAGTAGTAGGAATAAAAGAGCATGTATGAGAAGAATTATGAATGTAGATAAAGCGAAAGTTGCTTGTTTGGATAGGAATGTTTGGAGGCGACTGATTTCGGAATGATGAAAAGAGTTTGTGCCACACCCTTTTGGGTACATGGCGTGATTGTGTATGTATGTATGTATGTATGTATAAATATACTAATAATAAAAAATGTTAAAAATATCAAAAATGTCAAAATGTCACAAAAAACATATAAATCGAAGTGGCGCATGAATATTTTTTTTGTTGAAATATTGAAAACTGTCAAATCAAATATGAAAATGATAAAAATCCTTCTCGTACAGCAATCCTGCAGAAAAATATTTATTTAGCTGTTAGAGTGTACGTTGCGATAATGTAATATTTCAAAAAAAAAAAAATGTAAATGTATTGAGTCGACCTAGCGCGCGAATTTAAAATCATTTGTTTTTATAGAAAAATGGCGGCACCAATCAGAAGCTGAACACTATTTCAGGCTATCGGCCGAACTCTAGTATAGTATCTCTAGTAGTATCTAGAGATACTATAGGTAGAGTTCGGCCGGTGGGCCGCCATTAATATGTGGCGCCAAATTTAACCCTTTGCACTCCGTTGTCGCCGCATTTGCGACATTTCGTATGTTAGGAATAAATCCGTTGTCGCCGCATTTGCGACACGCTTGATTATCTTACTCAGCGCTCTTAAGTCGTAGATAATCAAAAGTGTTTGCGTTCCAATGTGTGTGATCTGCATTTTATGTTTATACAATGAATAGTAAGTGTTTTATTTTGTTTCGTTTCGTTATAATTATTACGTTATAACCCCTCGTGTAGTGAAGATGGAAGGCGAAAATTTTGAGAGATTGAGAGATTTTCAAAAATTCAGTTTTTAATTTTTTTCTACTAAACGATGCATCCTAGAATAATGGTTTATTCACTAAATTATAGTACTCATTATTTCGCATTTTTCCATATCTTGCTTATTTTCCTACACTTCATAGTTTTTGAGAAAAAAAATAAAACCAAAAAATCAAAAAAAAATTCTAGAGCCCACACGGCACATGCTAGCAAATTAAAACTAAAACCAAATTATAGAACTTATTTAACCGCGGTTTAGACAATCGTGTTCCCCAAGAAAAGGGCTACATTTTGTATTTGCGACTTTTTTCTATATCAAATACAACCTTAGAAAACACGACTTTTATACGAAAAATATGGTATTTTAAAAGTCATGCACTTTTTACTAATATAGCTCTGGAGTTACTGGTTCCTACTATTGCTTATTAGGCTGGAGTGCAAAGGGTTAAATTAAAATTCGTTCCATCAAATGATCACAAAATATTTGTTCTTGTTTTCTGCATACAAAAAAACATATAAAACATAAAAATGCAATGTATAATATTGTAATGACGTTTATTTTTTTTTAAAAATGTTAAAAATATCAAAAATGTCAAAATGTCACAAAAAACATATAAATCGAAGTGGCGCATGAATATTATTTTTGTTGAAATATTGAAAACTGTCAAATCAAATATGAAAATGATAAAAATACCTCTCGTACAGCAATCCCGCAGTAAAATATATTTATTTAGCAGTTAGAGTGTACGTTTAGCTACAGTTTAATCTGCGACAATATAATATTTCCAAAAAAAAAATGTAAATGTAATGAGTCGAACTAGCGCGCGAATTCAAAATCATTTGTTCTATAAATTAAAATGGCGGCACCAATCAGAAGCTGAACACTATTTAGGCTATCAGCCGAACTCTAGTATAGTATCTCTAGTAGTATCTGCACGCGCACACCATCTAGCGTACGCCCGTTGCAGTAAAATAAGTGGGAATAAAAAGAAGAATATAAATCTGTCTTTTTCTATTAAAGAGAGAAAATTTTTAGCGGGTATAAATAAAGCGGATTGTGACTAAAATCGCAGAGTCTGCTTGGCTGCTACCAGGCTAACTCCAGAGAGAGTATGCTTGGCCTCCAGGCTAACTCCTCAAGTCTGCTTGGATTACCAGGCTAACTTCGGGTCGACTCGGCTTACCAAGTCCCCTATCTGCGATTGAACAGGCTCTCCGTTCCCGCACTGTCTACGTTACGGTTTTTGCGATACAGTCACGGTGAGTCAAATCGGTGTTTGAAATTTTGTCTCTACTCAAAGTATTATTACAAGTCCGTTCGGGACTTAGAATATTTTATTAAAAGTTTAACTTTTGCTGTACTGAGAGAAATTTATTTAATTTCTGTCTGACTTACGATTATTATTACAAGTCCGTTTCGGACTTAGAATATTTTATTCAAAGTTTACTTTTTGTACTTAGAGAAAATTTTGTTAAAAATTGTTTTAATAAGTTAGATTTAATATCACATATAAGATTTAATAAAAATAAATTTGTTTTCTAATAAACAAGTATTGAGAGTTTATCTGTTGATTATTTTTTTTGTGTTTTTGAATCCCGCTGTACGATTGTAATTTGTATTATCGAACCCTGGCACACGACTTAGCTATCAGGCACCCTCTCCCCGTCTGATCTTACAGGAAACGCGATTGGCGCCTGAACTAACAATAATTCATTGCGAGAAAAATTAGCCTCACAACGCCGAGACGAAGGAGACGTTACAATATCCTGATGAAGACATACGCTAAGTTCGTCAAAACGTTGATTATTAATAAATATGATTACAGAACTATAACCTAAAGCCGTTTTATTTTAATATAATAAGTTCTGAAAGATTTTTTTAGTATGTTATGATATAAATTATTCATATTTTATAGATAATGATCAAGATGAAAAATTTAACAAGTATAGTTACCGTATTAGTATAATTAATAGAATTGTCTGTTCCGATTTTCGGAGCCGAAATTTTATATATTTCAATGACACCATCGCCGAGTCATCATATATGAGACAAAACTTTAGCAATGACACTCAGAGAGAGACATCATAAAATAACATATATTACACATTTTACTGAGAAAAATATCGAAAATTTTACTGTTATTATATTTGAAGGTAAGTCAACTATTTATTTATGTAAAAATATTATTAATTAAATTTTCGAAACATTATAGAAGTATCTTAATTCGGAATGAATTTCGTCATATATTTAAATGTAATAATTATTAATGTACAAATTATGTAGTTTTATTATATTCATAGTCAAATTGTTACATGTAAAAGCTTTTTCCCATTCCCTTAACTTCAGCTTATAGCACTTATTTAATTTCAACTTATACCAGTTTATGTGAAAATATTCTTTATATAAACAGTAATAAAAATTAAACATTAAAACCACTGTAACTGAACAAAATTAAAATAGGCTAGTTCTGTACTATGGTGACAATATGTATATTATAAAATGGTTAAGTTTATAACTTAATCGTACAATGTTGATAGCATTCTAATCTGTTGAAACATCTGCTTGAATATGAAATGGTACAAGATAAATTTTCTGTTTTAAATAAAATCAATCTTATGAGAAGTGTAAGAGATTTATTTACAACCAAAAAAAGCCAAAAACTACATTGTTCAGAAAAATCTTTAATTGATTACCGGTTTCAAATATTTTATATTCATTATCAGATCAAACCAAAACTAAAATATGTCAGGTAATATCAAAACTATTTCCTGTTATTTCCTGTAATAATTTAGTTCTTTCAGTTTGATCTGATGATGAATATAAAATAATCGAAACTGGTAATCAATTAAAGATAATAATTCTGAACGGTTTAGTTATTTGATTTGATATTCAAATAAACCCTTTGCGTTTCTCCTTCATAATAATTCAACTACACTTTGGCTATCTCAATTATCTCAACAATCTTGTTTCAGATGTTTACGAAAAAAACATGGATGCTTTTGATTTTGAACTAATGTCTCTTGATTTGTCATTCGAAGGAGTTAGAATGATGTTTCAATGGATGTACTACACTTGCCAAATAGGCTTTGAAACTCAGGGTTATCAACAAGTCATAGAACTAATCGCTAACAAACCAAAATTCGATTTAATCGTATTTGATCTAACTTTAGGCCATTGTTTATATTCATTAATAGAACTATTTAATATTCCTCCAATAGTTGGTACTTTCCAATTTGGTCTTATTCCTTACTTTTATTATCACTTTGGTATTGATCTGCATTTGTCTTACATACCATCTTATGTTTTAACTTACACCGACAAGATGTCGTTCTTCGAAAGAATGCATAATTATATAATAATTATATAATTAATTTGATGTTCTTGTTCTGGAGACAGTATATCTATATGCCTGCTGTTTGGGAAATGACACAAAAAGAATTTGAAGACCTTATCAGGAAGTGGAGAAAAACATGAGTTTATTGCTTGTGAATTATGATGCTATTTTAGATTATCCTCAACCAATTCCTCCTGCTATTATACCAGTTGGAGGACTACATACCAAAAGACAAACGGCGCCACCGAAGGTATTGTACTTTTTATTTTAAATCTATATAATCATTCGCTAAAACTTTTGTCTCAAAATACAAAATACAAAATACAAAATAGACTTATAAATAAATAATAATAATAAATTAAATAAATTAATAATAATAATGAACTTTTCCATATCGAATATTATTTTAAAATATTTTATTTAACAATCAAAAATGTTGTATCAAGAAAATTAAACTATTTTCAGAGGATACAGTTACTTGATTATTTAGTTTAAAATGTTACTACACAAATACGTTATTTTAATTTTAAATAATATAAAATTTGTAAGATATTTGTGTGATATAATTTTTTACTAAATTCTTACTAAATTGATTTTTTTTTTAAACATATTTTTAGCTCATCCGAATGTGAAGCTTCTATTAACCCATGGCGGTGGTCTAAATACTCAAAAAGCAATGTATCATGGCGTTCCAGTTGTTGCAATTCCATTTTTCGTCGATCAGCATGTAAATGCTCATAAAATGGAAATGAGAAAACTTGGTAAAAAATTCGATTTTTCCACGATGACAAAAGAAATTATTTACGATACTATTACAGAAGTTATTGAAAATCCAGAGTAAGTTTTGTTTTAATTGAAAAAAATAAATATTAATTCGTAGGAGAAAACATGCAATTTTCTTCAGACAAACAACTCTAGTTTTATCCAAATTTATGACATCTCTCATAAGTCTTGGAATCATTCGCTCACGCAAGCCACTCTCTCAATTATATCTACTTATCGGACATCCACGCAAATGTATATATCTTTAAAATCATTCACATAAATTTATTTAACAAAACATTCATTAGACATTCGCTCAAGATGAGCCGAACCATCTTAACTAACTAATACCAACTTTTACAATAACATTTTTTTCAATAATTTAAAACAGATATTTGTATTTGGTTTCTCTATAATATTTGCTTAAATAAATTTTCTTATTACACCGGAAATAGTTTTCTTAAGGCTATTTATAACTTACTTTTTTTTTCGTTCTAAAATACTTTACTGACATAAAGATTTTTGCTAATACTATTATCAAACTATTTCTTATTATTCAGATACAAGGTAAGCTTTCTGTGGTAATGATGGCATACAAATAGGTGATTGTGTTGTTCCTGCTTTAGCGTATGCTGATGACGTGGTTGTTTTGGCTGAATCTGATGAACAACTGAGAAGGATGATTGCGATAGAATTAATGTTGTTGGTAAATGTTGTTGTGTTGAATCAGTTGATAAGTGCAAAGTTTTAGTTTTTGAGAAGGGTGACTTGATGACTGAATGTAATGTATATATTGATTGTGCACGTTTAGAGCAGGTAGATGAATTTGTGTAGTTGGGTAGTTTGCTGTCTAGAGATGGCCGTTTTGATCGTGAAATTGAAAGGAGAGTAAATGCTGGTTGTAAGGTGCTTCGGGTGCTTTGGGAACTTTTGCTAGGAATGTAAATGTTTCCAAAGAAGCCCGTTTGAGTATATACAATGCAGTTTTGGTGCCTACGTTGATGTATGGTAGTGAATGTTGGGTTTGGTTGCAAAAGCATAAACGGAAAATGACTGCTGTGGAAATGAGATTTTTACGTGGGATATGTGGTGTAAATAGGAGAGATCGGGTACGAAATAGATTAGTGTATGATGAGTGTGAAATTGAAAAAAATGTTGTAGCAAAAGTTGGTGTTAGTCAGTTAAGATGGTTCGGACATGTTGAGCGAATGTCTAATGAACGTCTGGTTAAAAAGATTTATTTGAATGATTTTGATGGTATACGATTGCGTGGACTTCCGATGAGTAGTTGGAGTGGTATGATTGAGAGTGTTTTGCGTGAGCGAAAGTTTCCAAGTAGTAGGAATAAAAGAGCATGTATGAGAGGAATTATGAATGTGGATGAAAGTGCGAAAGTTGCTTGTTTGGATAGGAACGTTTGGAGGCGACTGATTTCTCGGGATGATGAAAAGAGTTTGTGCCACACCCTTTTGGGTACATGGCGTGATTGTGTATGTATGTAAATGCAATGAGAATTTCGAATTGGTACAGAGATTAGTCAGCGGATCCACTTAGTAAAGCCGTATGGTGGGTGAAATACGCACTCCAAAATGGTGGAGCTAAACAATTGAGTATCGCATCGAAAAATATGCCAATGTATCAAGGAAACTTTTTAGATATATGGGGTTTAATAATCGCTGTTATAATTAGTGTAATTGTTATCATTAAAATTATCGCGAAAATAATTTGTAAACGTTTTCGTAATAAAAGTGATGCTTCACATATAAAGAAAAAGATAAATTGATATTTAAGTATTCTAAATATAGTATGTGTAACAATTTGTTAATAAATTTATGAATTGTATTATTTTTGTAATACGTATAAATATACTAATATTTATATATTTTTAAAGTTGTAAAATTAAGTGTTGATGTTTCACGCAAGTAATCTTTTATATTTATTATTCAAAATACTACTAATGAATTAACATTCTAGTGATAAAATTATAGTTATAAATATAAATTAATTACAAATTATAGTATATAAATACTAATTATAAAGGTGAGCGATTTTAGTTTTGCAAGTTATTTAATTGATAATTTTAATTGAATCGTTACAATTATGCTTTTGTGGAAATATTTTATATTTTTCTCTAACAACAGCTCGTAGTTATGAAATATGGGACGAAACGCTAGCAAAAGAACTTACAAAAAATCATAATGTTACATTTGTTTCACATTCTAATTATGAAAACATGAAGAACTTCTTCACTACTATTCAATTTGAAGGTATTGTATTTGTTTTTCTAAAATAAAAATTATCCAATGAGAATTAACACATAAAATATTATTTAAAAAGTGGTTCTACAGGTCATATATTTTCTGATACTGTTTAACACGTTGAGTGCCACCATATAATAAAATTTAATGTTCCAAATGGCCGGCACTGTGAGTCCACGTTGGACTCATACGGCACTCAACGTGTTAAACATATTTATATTAAAAATATTGAACAAACGTTATACAAACAAATAAAAGGCTTTTTAAGTTTATTTTTTTACATGTCTACACAATCACGCCATTTACCCAAAAAGATGTGGCACAAACTCTTTCCATTTTCTGTCAATCATAAGTAAATTTAATTATTATTCACGTCAGTCAAGTTACGAATTATTATTTAACACCTTTTGATCAATCAAAATTTTATAAATGTATTTTTCGTTATTGATTAATTATGAAAGGGGTGTATATATAAATGAACATTTAAATATATCAATCAACGCCAGATAATACAAATTTCAATTTCTGCTATTTGCACGCCATGTTATGAAAATTAACGGCAGATGTAATAAATACACGTCAGGTTATTAAGTTTTTATTTTATAAATTAATGTTTAATATGCTATTTTAATGTACATATCAAATAACGGTTGTGAATTTCCATTAATGGTTGTTTACATTGTCCTATTGTGGAATTACTTTACCTTTTTTCATTTAAAAATTGTCTGTATTGTAATTTACTCGCGTGTACTGATTTGGTTAAATAAATTTATTCGCATGAGCAATAATCGTTGAATAATTACTATTATGTCAATAAATAAAACAATAAATATAGTGAATAGGTCCATTTTGGATCCAAATAAAAGCAATCCATTTTTAATGTTGTAGATATTTATGAGAAGTTACAAGATTCCAATTTTATATAAATACTAGCTGGCCCGGCAAACGTTGTCTTGCCTTTATTTTAATGTGTATATTAAATTTTTTATGTACTTTTTTTGTATTACAAAAAAAAAATCAATTACATTTCTCATATTATAATTATTTTCAATTTATTTGGAATCAATTTCTTTCACACTTTTCTATATTTTTCCAGAGGCTACGCTCCCCAAGGCCCTAGAATCCGGGAGTGTACTCAACAACTTCCCAAAGTTACAAATTGATTTATTTATTTACTTATTTATTTATTTTTATTTTATTGAGTTTGGCTAAACGGAACCCCATTGATCAGCTATCGACCGGGGTTAAAAAATATAAAATGCTATTAAAAAGTAGGAGTTGGTGGTAGGAGGGTAAAAATTTAAGAATAAATGTATTTTTTAATGGCACACCATAAAAAAATAACCAAAAAAAAATGTGTTCAAAAAATGAAAAAATTTTTTTTAGGGTGAGCCACCCTTAACACTTAGGGGTATAAAAATTAGTTATAAACCTATTCTCATACCTACTGAATAAACATATAAAATTTCATCAAAATCGGTCAAGCCGTTTCGGAGGAGTATAAACACTAAAAGTGTGACACAAGAATTTTATATATTAGATGGCGTAAAAATAATGCATTGATTATAGTGAATAGGTCCATTTTGGATCAAAATATATGCAATCCATTTTAATGTTGTAGGTATTTATGAGAAGTTACAAGATTCCAATTTTATAGAAATATGGCGTAAAAATAGTGCATTAGATTTTGTATATCACGTACAAGATTTGGCACATCATGTTTGTGAACAAGATTTAGAAACAAACGGCTTTAAAACACTTTTCAAGCAGGTGGCAAGTAACGTCAAATACGACCTAATTTTATTCGAAATGACATTTGGTCAGTGTCTTTACCCAAGAAGCGAACTATTTGGATCACCTCCTGTTATAGGAACATCACCCTATGCCGTCCTTTCCATTTTACCTTTCCATTTGGAATTGATTTAAATATCGCTTATAATCCCGTAAATACATTGAGTTACACTGATCAAATAAGTTATTTTCAAAGGGCAAATAATTTATTTCAAATGCTGGCACTTTGCATTTGGAGACAGTACTATTATCTGTCATGGTATGAGCAAAAATTAGCTGATAAATACTTTGGATCTCATTTTACATCGTTAGCAAAAATTGAGAAGAATTTTAGCTTACTAATTGCTAATACTGATCCAATTCTGGATTATCCTCAGTCACTTCCACCGGCTGTCATTTAGGTTGGAGGTCTTCATACTCAAAGAGTAGAAACGCTAACTCAAGTACGTTTCACAGGAGTTATTTATTTCTATCTAGAATACTGATGCCCGATTTTATTTAAAATTTAATTCGAGTTAATCAACAAACAAAAGTAGAAATATCTCTTTAACCCCAGTTTACATTGTAGTTTTATCTCTGTAGACGAGTTACTTAAATCGGGATTTAATTTAATTGCAAAACATATTTCATTAGCTCGAGTTAAATTTTAACTCACGTTTATAAAGGCTTCTCAATTTCAATTAATGTGTTGCTGTATTTGGAAAAATTGAAATAAATATATTTTTTTCTATTTCTGTGCGTCAAATAATAGTTTCTACATACATACATACATACATAGACAATCACGCCATGTACCCAAAAGGGTGTGGCACAAACTCTTTTCATCATCCCGAAATCAGTCGCCTCCAAACATTCCTATCCAAACAAGCAACTTTCGCTTTATCCACATTCATAATTCCTCTTATACATGCTCTTTTATTCTTACTACTTGGAAACTTTCGCTCACGCAAAACACTTTCAACCATACCACTCCAACTACTCATCGGACGTCCACGCAAACGTATACCATCAAAATCATTCAAATAAATCTTTTTAACCAAACGTTTATTAGACATTCGCTCAACATGTCCGTACCATCTTAACTGACTAACACCAACTTTTGCTACAACATTTTTTTCAATTTCACACTCATTACACACTAATCTATTTCGTACCCGATCTCTCCTATTTGCACCCAGCTACCCCACGTAAAAATCTCATTTCCACAGCAGTCATTTTCCGTTTATGCTTTTGCAACCAAACCCAACATTCACTACCATACATCAATGTAGACACCAAAACTGCATTATATATACTCAAACGGGCTTCTTTGGAAACATTTACATTCCTAGCAAAAGTTCCCAAAGCACCCAAAACCTTACAACCAGCATTTACTCTCCTTTCAATTTAACGATCAAAACGGCCATCTCTAGACAGCAAACTACCCAAATACACAAATTCATCTACCTGCTTTAAACGTGCACAATCAATATATACGTTACATTCAGTCATCAAGTCACCCTTCTCAAAAACTAAAACTTTGCACTTATCAACATTCAACACAAGATTCATATCTTTACCAACAACATTAATTCTATCAATCATCCTTCTCAGTGCATAAAATGTACATTTTACACACCGATGCATAAAATGTACCTGACTACAAAGTCTTTGAGAGTAGCAGTTAGCAGTTGGTATTATATTTGAAAATATGACGAATTGTAGTATTATTATTATTAATAATTCAATAATTCAATAATTTTTTTAATGTAAGGTCTAAGAAAACGTAAGAGCGTATATGCGTAATAAAGTTTTTTACACTCCAAACTCGTCTAACAACTTTATTTTTATGCACTTGTTACACAATATATTAATAGTAAATTGTATTTGCCATGCCTATCTTAAAATGGCTAACTTTTTGAGTTTTAACTAGAGATTTTCGGTTTTATCACAATATCTTTAAACTCTGGCTGGATAATGTTTAGCCATTATTAAAATTTTCATATATTATTAGGAATTACAGAATTATTTGAACCGTTCGAAGCACGGTGTTATACTGTTTACATTAGGATCAATTATACGTCCGGAACTACTCGATAAAGAAAAAATAGAAGCTTTTATTAAAGCATTTTCGCGATTGAAACAAAATATCATATGGAAATTACCATTTCATGTCAACAAGCTACCGGAAAATATACTGACCAGTAAATGGTTACCACAAAATGCAATCTTGGGTACGTACAAGATAAAGTGGTTGTAGATTATAGTTCTGTATTAATATTTATTAATAATCGACTTACTCAACGTACGTCCACATCAGAAAAAAAGATGCAAATGACATTTATAGTAGATAAACAGAACAAAGAACCAAGTTACTAGTAATTTGTCTCTATGTTTTGTTTATTTACTGTAATTTTTATTTGTATCATTATTCCTGATGAAGATGTTCGTTGAGTTCGTTGAAACGTCGATTATTAATAAATATTAATACGGAACTACAACCTAAAGCCGTTTTATTTTAATATAAATAGTTCTGAAAGATTTTTACTATGTTAAATTAATTTTACTTTATTTGACGATTCGGTGATTTGTATAATAACATTGCCAAAATTTTTAATATTTTTAATAATAATAATACTAAGCATAGCAAAAATATATATCAATACAAGAGAAGACGTATAATATATATACAGGGTGTAGAACGTGCCTGCCGAACATAGGACTTTAACATGTAAAATCATACTTTCGTAATTTCTTGCTCCCCTAATTATTTTACAAAAAAATGTTTCAAATAAAAGTTGTAGGGCATAGAATTCTGTATCTGAATCAGTAAATAAAATAATTTTTATGTACTTTGTAACGGCACAAATTAATTATTAAACTTTAAAAAATTACCTCCGAAATCGCAGTAGCCATGGAATCTAAACTCGAAATAAACATTCGTGTGACGGTTTATCTGTCAAATAATATTTCGCAGTATTGTTAATTGAATTGAGACAGTGATTTGAATAGTGTTAAATATTTTTCGGAAATGGACAATTACACAATTAGTGACAATTAGTGACGAATGTTTATTTCGAGTTTAGATTCCATGGCTACTGCGATTTCGGAGGTAATTTTTTAAAGTTTAATAATTAATTTGTGCCGTTACAAAGTACATAAAAATTATTTTATTTACTGATTCAGATACAGAATTCTATGCCCTACAACTTTTATTTGAAACATTTTTTTGTAAAATAATTAGGGGAGCAAGAAATTACGAAAGTATGATTTTACATGTTAAAGTCCTATGTTCGGCAGGCACGTTCTACACCCTGTATATATATATATATATATATATATATATATATATATATATATATATTATGACGTTTTTCTGAGTATTATTTTATTTATTATTTATTTTATTTTTGGCTCCTACCTGAATCCGCCATACGGCTCCGGCTACAGTTGGTTTGGTAGGCAATAGGGGTGGGTTTCAGAGGCGCCACTGAGATATAAAAAATTTACAAGTATCGCAGAAACTCGAAGGCCAAAGGTTTGGACAATTACACAAGGAAACACAAATTTATTGGATAATGGTTTCAGTTTTGTTTATGGAATTATTTATTATGTATTTATTTTTTTTTTTTTTTTGAAATGAAACTCAATTTGATGCAGCAGAATTGAATTTAAATAAATTTTATTTAGTTTAGTAATTTTTCTCACAAAGTTTTAAATTATTATATTGACTACAAATTGTTTAATTGATTTTTGGGCAACAAAGATATGATTGATAGACCTTACGCTTATGGAAGTTACCGAGCAAGGTCCTAGCTAAGTCCTCTTCTTGTTGGAGTAGAAGGCTGAAGGCATCCAGCCAGGACTGTGAGTTGGTACAGCTCGTGGACGACAAAGATAAGCTCAAGTGGACGACAAATATAAGCTCAAGTGGTCAGTGGTCACCTAATATTTGGAACTGGAACGATTTTCCTGAGCCGTGTTTCGGATAGATCGATTTTTTATCAGCGTACTTTGTCTTAACTGACTGAGGCTGGTTCCACCTGGAGACGACGACCAAACGACACAGCCCTAAACTGAATCCTCCAGCAACAACTACACCAACCCTGAAAAATCATATACAAACAACAGTATCCTTGCTACGACTGACAAAATTTTACACAAGATATAAATTAAGTTGCCCAATAAAATCACTGCTCGTGAGCTTACAATGTTTTCTAACTTGAACAGAATAATAATGTAACTAAGCGAGAATGTCATACACAAACTATTTAAAATATTTAGCAAAAATCTTAGTACAATTCAAATACAAAAAAAATTACAATAATTGAAACAATAGTAAATCGCAAATAAAACAAATTGAGCAGAATAATGAATACAATTTAAATACCAAAATGTTAATAATTTCATCAATATCAAACAATAAATAATTACCAATTATAATTTAACATTAGGGCAGATATCAAATAAATACAAAAATCGTTACAAAAACCAATGCTACTTACATTTGCTCTTATTGTGTGAAAATGCTACCACGGAATGCTCCAACTCGAACTTCGCAGAATCTTATTAATTTTTTAGATTGAAGCCAACAGCAAAAAATCGACAACAAGAAACCTGGCTTCAACAATCTAAATACTCGAACATCAACTACAATAAATACAAATTAATAAGAAATGGCAAGATCTCAACTAATGCTGCGCCAACAGCGAAGTTCGAAAAACAAGAATCTTTCACACAAAAAGGAACGATGTCACACACAGCACAGAATTCTCAAACAACAAAAAATTATACACAGAAAATAGGAATTTTAACGGGAAGTAACGACGGAAGGAAAAAGACTCGAGTCACAAAAATAGGATCACAAACACTCCATGATTATGGCTCGGACTCCGGCTGTGCTAAAAACGATAGCAGAAAAGCAGGTTTTTTCATCATCAAAATTAACATACTCAAAATTACGAAATTAACTCAAATAAAACAAAAATATTAATCTCGATCACTAACACGAACATTATTAAATCATATTTTATCAATAAAAACCGAAATTAATAACGGATGACGAAAATAAAACAAGATATTAAATTCAAACTTACATATCCGATCTCAACACAACCGCAGCCAGTACCACAATGACTTGTTCATGCATAGTTTCCGGCAAGCTAGCGAACGCTCGTGACCTGACGTCATAGCCAAAAAAATAGTTTTGCGCGAAATTTGAACTTGCAATATTTAACCAAATTGTAACAATAAAAAATTGTTACACTCCCCTTTTTCCTCATAAAAACAAAAAATTCGTAAGCGTCGTAGTACAACATATCGTCACCGTACGATACATAGAGTCTTTCATCTTGAATTACACGTACGGCAACAATCAACAAACTAACCGAAGAATCAAAATAAAATTCGTACGCGTTCCAATACAACTATCGTCGCACGCGAGACATGGCACATAGCCCTGAGATTTACACGCGCTGCAACAACCAACAACTAACCGAAGAATCAAAAACTATCGTCGCCCGCGAGACATGGCACATAGCCCCGAGATTTACACGCGGTACAACAATCAAAAAAATACGAAGAGTGGCTCTCAAAAAGCCCGAATACTAGAACGCCGGTACGAAGAGAACGATAATTTTCGCCATCACTGCAACAAACAAGCCGAGGGCTACTACGCAGAGCGAAAACTCGTTCAACAATACGCGAAGATCACGCTAACTCTCACAAAAATAATCAACCAAACCGCGAGAGAGCGCTAAACGAAAATACGGTAATTTTCGCCAACAAAATTAACTTACGACAAAGAGGAACGAGAGAGAGTTTGCACAAAAACGGTTACTCGCGCTACTATGACAAAAAAATACGACACGAGAGCTAAACGATAATTGCAATAATTCACGCCCGAATAATATCAATACGATAATAGAGAGTTGCGAGAACGGAAACAGAGAGCGATAGCAAGAGAGGGTGAGAGGAATGATAAGAAAAATGATGAGAGGAATGCTGAGAGTGAAAGAGAGTCAGTTAAGTTCAAAAATTAAAATCTCTAAATTCTCTTGACAAAATTATACTGAATATTACGCACGCGATAGCTTTAAAATTATAACGAATGAACAGCGTCGCTAAACCGTCAGAGGGAGGTTGGATAAAGCAAAAGTGTGTATCATACCCAAAAGATCATGCAACTTAGATTTACAGCACCGTGCATCCAATTCAGCAGGCAAACATAAAGCGGTTTGAACAAGCGAGGCACCCTCCAACTCCAACTGCAATAACCCCGTCAAGACTGTCCTCAAATCTGCGATCGTAGCAGTGTTATCAGCATTCCGGATAGACAATTCATATATAATTTCCTCATCGGAAAGATGCTCAAGACAGAACGGTAAATCGGCCATAATAACAGAAAAATACAATATTAATACAAGAAAATATACGGTGTGTAGCAATGGTTTTACAACAGAATATAACAATAATTTTCTTATACACTAAAATCGAATAATAAATAACAACTATACTGAATAATTAGTAGCACTGATTTTTATAAGCAATACAACTCAAAACAAAACCATTAACCAATCTAAGGAAGGAATGATAGGAATTTTACCACACCTAATGAATAATTGTATGTCACGATTAAGTATAACCAAAATAAAATATCAAATATCAATTACAAAAGACGCTAATCAAAAAATCAACAAAAGCCCCAAGTTGGGAGGCGCCAAAAATGTATGACGTTTTTCTGAGTATTATTTTATTTATTATTTATTTTATTTTTGGCTCCTACCTGAATCCGCCATACGGCTCCGGCTACAGTTGGTTTGGTAGGCAATAGGGGTGGGTTTCAGAGGCGCCACTGAGATATAAAAAATTTACAAGTATCGCAGAAACTCGAAGGCCAAAGGTTTGGACAATTACACAAGGAAACACAAATTTATTGGATAATGGTTTCAGTTTTGTTTATGGAATTATTTATTATGTATTTATTTTTTTTTTTTTTTTTGAAATGAAACTCAATTTGATGCAGCAGAATTGAATTTAAATAAATTTTATTTAGTTTAGTAATTTTTCTCACAAAGTTTTAAATTATTATATTGACTACAAATTGTTTAATTGATTTTTGGGCAACAAAGATATGATTGATAGATCTTACGCTTATGGAAGTTACCGAGCAAGGTCCTAGCTAAGTCCTCTTCTTGTTGGAGTAGAAGGCTGAAGGCATCCAGCCAGGACTGTGAGTTGGTACAGCTCGTGGACGACAAAGATAAGCTCAAGTGGACGACAAATATAAGCTCAAGTGGTCGGGCTGATTTTCGTGACACGAGCGATTTAAATCCTCAGTGATCTAGTCACCTAATATTTGGAACTGGAACGATTTTCCTGAGCCGTGTTTCGGATAGATCGATTTTTTATCAGCGTACTTTGTCTTAACTGACTGAGGCTGGTTCCACCTGGAGACGACGACCAAACGACACAGCCCTAAACTGAATCCTCCAGCAACAACTACACCAACCCTGAAAAATCATATACAAACAACAGTATCCTTGCTACGACTGACAAAATTTTACACAAGATATAAATTAAGTTGCCCAATAAAATCACTGCTCGTGAGCTTACAATGTTTTCTAACTTGAACAGAATAATAATGTAACTAAGCGAGAATGTCATACACAAACTATTTAAAATATTTAGCAAAAATCTTAGTACAATTCAAATACAAAAAAAATTACAATAATTGAAACAATAGTAAATCGCAAATAAAACAAATTGAGCAGAATAATGAATACAATTTAAATACCAAAATGTTAATAATTTCATCAATATCAAACAATAAATAATTACCAATTATAATTTAACATTAGGGCAGATATCAAATAAATACAAAAATCGTTACAAAAACCAATGCTACTTACATTTGCTCTTATTGTGTGAAAATGCTACCACGGAATGCTCCAACTCGAACTTCGCAGAATCTTATTAATTTTTTAGATTGAAGCCAACAGCAAAAAATCGACAACAAGAAACCTGGCTTCAACAATCTAAATACTCGAACATCAACTACAATAAATACAAATTAATAAGAAATGGCAAGATCTCAACTAATGCTGCGCCAACAGCGAAGTTCGAAAAACAAGAATCTTTCACACAAAAAGGAACGATGTCACACACAGCACAGAATTCTCAAACAACAAAAAATTATACACAGAAAATAGGAATTTTAACGGGAAGTAACGACGGAAGGAAAAAGACTCGAGTCACAAAAATAGGATCACAAACACTCCATGATTATGGCTCGGACTCCGGCTGTGCTAAAAACGATAGCAGAAAAGCACGTTTTTTCATCATCAAAATTAACATACTCAAAATTACGAAATTAACTCAAATAAAACAAAAATATTAATCTCGATCACTAACACGAACATTATTAAATCATATTTTATCAATAAAAACCGAAATTAATAACGGATGACGAAAATAAAACAAGATATTAAATTCAAACTTACATATCCGATCTCAACACAACCGCAGCCAGTACCACAATGACTTGTTCATGCATAGTTTCCGGCAAGCTAGCGAACGCTCGTGACCTGACGTCATAGCCAAAAAAATAGTTTTGCGCGAAATTTGAACTTGCAATATTTAACCAAATTGTAACAATAAAAAATTGTTACAAT
The DNA here is from genome assembly GCA_963966155.1 of Clivina fossor. Taxonomy (NCBI): domain Eukaryota; kingdom Metazoa; phylum Arthropoda; class Insecta; order Coleoptera; family Carabidae; genus Clivina; species Clivina fossor. The sequence continues at coordinate 11,077,221 of OZ014555.1, forward strand.
ATATATATATATATATATATATATATATAAAAGTATGAACTCTGTAGCAATATTATATTTTATATTAAATTCATTGAGTAGTTGAATTTTTTATATTAGTTGGTTGAAATTGACCAAATCTTTTCAAATATATTGTTAACATAGTAAAAAAAATTTCAGAACTCGTTATATAAAATAAAACTTCTTTAAGTTCAAGTTTTGTATTAAAATTTACTTATAAACAACGTTTCGACAAAACTCAACGCTTGTTTTCATCAGGAAAACTGAAACAAATGACATTACAGTAAATAACAGAACATAGAAATAGTTTGTCATTGTGAAGGCACTGATAAATTATAAATTGTGAATTATATATATGTAAATTTAGTGTTTTTCAATGTAATTTTAAAATTATTCATCAGTCATGGAGGTGGTCTGGGCACACATGAGGCAATGGTATAAATGGTGTTCCAATTCTAGGATTTCCCTTCTTTACTGACCAACACGTTAATATGGAAAAAATCGTTTGTAGAAAATTGGGACTAAGAATTCAGTTTGACGACATAACAGCTGAAAAATTGTATGAAGCTATTATGGAAATTTTAAGCAATCCAGAGTGAGTTTTTAATTCAAATTTTGTAAAAAAATTACCGTTGTGGTTGAAGGGGTTAAAAATTGTATTTAATGATATAATAATTTATAATAGATACAAGCAAAATGCACTAACAATTTCAAAACAATACAAAGCCAGAAATGAGGATGCATTGACAAGAGCTGGAAGGGCTGTTGAATATTGAATATATTTTAGAATTTGGCGGAGAACATCTTAAAATTGCACCAAAAGATATGAGTTTTGTGCAAATTTATATGCTTGATATTTGTATTCCATTAATTATAATTTTTCTAGTAATTCTTTGGACAATATACAAAACATTATATTATTTATATAAAACTATTATATTATATAAAAACAAAAAGTGTAAAAAAGATTAAAAATTGTATAAAATATTGTTATATAATATAAAACAATAACATATACTTTACATTTTTATATTTTTTAGTAGTAGTAAAAATTTATTTATTTTTACGCATAAGTTTTGATAATTTTGGACAAAAATTTTGCATTTTAAAGTTGCAATGCATTTGTATTTGTTTTATAAATAATATAATTAAAATAAAATAATAATAACCTTAATCAAAAAATGTTCATAAGTGTTTTTAGTGAAATTAATATGTGAACTTTATGTGAATACCTCAACTTTGGAATTTTAAAATAAAATAGTATTATTAAAACTACTACATATTAATACATACATACATACATACAACCACAATCACGCCATGTACCCAAAAGGGTGTGGCACAAACTCTTTTCATCACTCCGAAATCAGTCGCCTCCAAACATTCCTATCTAAACAAGCAACTTTCGCTTCATTTACATTCATAATTCCTCTCATACATGCTCTTTTATTCCTACTACTTGGAAACTTCCGCTCACGCAAAACACTCTCAATCATACCACTCCAACTACTCATCGGACGTCCACGCAAACGTATACCATCAAAATCATTCAAATAAATCTTTTTAACCAAACGTTCATTAGACATTCGCTCAACATGGCCGAACCATCTTAACTGACTAACACCAATTTTTGCTACAACATTTTTTTCAAATTCACACTCATCATACACAAATCTATTTCGTACCCGATCTCTCCTATTTACACCACATACCCCACGTAAAAATCTCATTTCCACGGCAGTCATTTTCCGTTTATGGTTTTGCAACTAAACCCAACATTCACTACCATACATCAACGTAGGATATTAATTACATATTAATGATATTTTTGAAAAGGTATGTACTTTTTTTATTACTACAATAAAATTATAATATAATTTTTGCAAATTATATGGATTGAAGCCATTTTTTGCCATCGTCCTGGATATATGCCAGATATACTAGATATTGTTGTTGCTAAAAACATAACAACATCAACCGAACTTCAGTCAATTTGCAATATAAATTACAAATCCCAATCCGGTTTTACCATGCAAGCGAAATCAAACAGAAAATTTGTGAATACAAGAACGATAGGTGGCGAACAACTTTAGAATCGCTTACGCCCGAAGATAATTCACTTTCGCGTGTGACTAAAAGCAATATTTATTTATTTATATTTATTCAAATTTATATTAATATTATTTTAAATTAAATTATAATTTAGATTTTTCATAAGTAATAGTACACAAAAAATTTGTTTTATCTAAAATTAACTTTATACATATTTGTAATTTGGTTAATACAGAAAATAAAAACAAAAAAAACAAAAATATTATTATAATTCTAACTTCAATTTCTGCAATAAATTAATAATTTTATTTAATTTGTGTATAGATTTCTTAAAACCAATTTATATCAATCAATCATTTTTCTACTTAAAAGTTTATTTTATATTTTGTAAATTATTAAACATTGCATTGACATTCAATAAGATAATGATATTATAATTATAGAAATATAATATATATATATACATATATATATATATATATATATATATATATACATATATATATATGTTGAAAGGATATTATTGGGATTAGAAGTCAATACAGAATATGATATTAATAACTCAATTCATTGTGTACGTTGCAAGCTTTCGGAGGTTGCTTGCCTCCTTCATCAGGCAGACAATGGTAGAGAATTCTGTGTGTTCTTTATCAACAATATTTAGAAATTATGTCCACAATGGAAAAAACCAATCCAGATACAAAACTTTTTTTGAAATAAGATTAAAAATAAAATAAAATTAAATGTATAACAATTTATACGTCAAAAATTGTTATACATTTAATTTTATTATTATTATTAAAATTATTATTATTAAAATTATTATTATTATATATTATTAAAATTGTATTTTTATAATAAAAAAATACAATTTTAATTTTTGACGTATAAATTGTTATACATTTAATTTTATTTTATTTTTAATCTTATTTCAAAAAAACTGTTTTGTATCTGGATTGGTTTTTTCCATTGTGGACATAATTTCTAAATATTGTTGATAAAGAACACACAGAATTCTCTACCATTGTCTGCCTGATGAAGGAGGCAAGCAACCTCCGAAAGCTTGCAACGTACACAATGAATTGAGTTATTAATATCATATTCTGTATTGACTTCTAATCCCAATAATATCCTTTCAACATTTATATAAAGTCAACATTTATTATTATATATATATATATATATATATATATATATATATATATATGTATATATATATATATATATATATATATATATATATATATAAAAAACCATTAACTTTAAGTTAATGGTTTCGAGGGGGATAACTTTAAGTTAATGGTTTCGAGGGGGATAACTTTAAGTTAATGGTTTTGAGAGGATATCTGATTCAGTGACCTTTGCCCCCCCAAAAAACTGAAAAGAACTTGAATATCGTACTATGTTACAACTTTTTTTTCAAATTGAAGACTGATAAACTGAGAAAAAAAAATGCTGTTTGCAGCGCCCTCTATCAAAGATAAAAAAAAAGTTTCAAAATAAAATTTACATACTTTTTAATGGTCTATCCGAACCTGCAATAAAAAATAGGGGGTTCTATTTAAGATTTCAAAGTTGCCCACCGTTCCCGCTCGTCATGGGGTTCAAGAGGAGCAAGGGTCCCTGCATCAGATGTCTCCCTCGAAACCATTTACTTTTTATCCTAAACATTTTTTTGTCCGATGCACGATTTTAAAGTTATTGCAAGTGGCGTATTAAAATGGGACACCCAGTATATAAGTGAAAAATAATGGTTGTAAAGAACAAATGTGAGAGTATATAAAATATAAACATGAAATAACTATTTCATGCTTATATTTGATATACTCTCATATTTGTTCTTTCCAACTATTATTTCTCACTTATATTATAATATTAGTAGCTCACGGCGGTAATAACTTTCAAATATGTGGCTTTACGTACGGATTATAAAAATTATGAAATAACATTGTACTGAAAACTGAAATTAAATGATTAAATCTGTCACTAAGATCTGTTGTCAACTCGGTAGCTCAGTGGTAGAGTGTCCACCCGGCAAGTGGAGAGTCTCTGGTTCGATCCCAAATCGAGGTGATATGAGTTTTTCATTTTCAGTTTAATAGTTATTTCATGCTTATATTTGATATACTCTCATATATATATATATATATATATATATATATATATATATATATATATATATATATATATATATATATATATATATATTAATAAACCAATTTATATAGAATATTTTATTTTAAATATATGTACCTAAAACATATTTATACGACTTTCACTAGAATTTTATTAAAAATGAATTAGGAGAAAATGTTGTATTGATGTATACAGACCGTTAGTTTAATATACAAGATTATAAATGTAGATATTTATGAAATAATTCGTAAAAATATTAAAAATTTGACACGTCAGATTATAGTAAAAATAATGTAGGTATATAATATACTATTAGCAAAAAAAAGTTATAGATCTAATGGAAGATGAGAATTTTGGTAAAATTATGTTAGCGTTTATAGGGTTAAGATTAAAAATGTACTGTTATATAGTTCACAAACAAAATTTTGTTAAAAAAGCTAAAAGTATATCGAAATTAACATTGAAATGTATAACTTTTGATGATTATTATAATTGTTTATTTAATAATGATATACTTATCTGTGAACAATTTAGCATAATTTCAAAAATCATGATGTTTACGCAACAAAACAAAAAACAAAAATAGCACTAAGTCCACATGATGATAAAAGAATTTTAAATTATTTATACGCAAACACTTTACCATGAGGTTATAAATGTGTATTTAATATAAATAAATAAATTAAATAAAATAAAATAAATTTAAAAAATTCTTTTTATTTAAAAACTCAAATTTTGCCTTGCATTCTTTTTTTCTTTTATATACATATACATATTTTATATAATAAAAAAATATAAACTATAATACCTATTTCAAAATAACTAAAACTAGCATATTCACATTTATTCATCATCAGTTTACATCAACACATTTTCTCACTATAGATAAAGAGTTTTTTATCACACACACTACACTTATTCGAAATATCTGTATTAAATATATTAAATGCTTCATCATTCAAAAGAACATTATAACTAACTCTATCGGTTATATGTATATACAGCCTGTTTCAGAGTAAGCGCCTTATTTTTTTTTAGCCACACTATGGGTACTACTTTCAAAATATTTGGCAGTAATATGTTTCAGGATATTCTCTACACGATGGTGATATCAAATTTTTAATTGGACGAATCATTTCAAAATGGCGACGTTCAACTTTTTTTTTTAAATGGGATGCCATAATTTTTTTATTATTATTGAAATCTTAAAAACATTCTTTTTACGATAGTATTTCGTTTTTCTTAAAAATTCATTTCTTTCCCTATCAAAAAGCAAACTAACATTTTAATCTAGTAGCGCATGTTATGTTATTTTTGTCCAAATATCAAGTAGCGGTAGACGTAAAAGAAACAATGAAACTTTATTTTGTCATCTACATCAACTTTTTGAAACTCAAAATTAAAAATTTACATCAAATAAAAATTAGGTATTTACAAAAAATGCTCGAAATGTTTTCCTTTTTTTTCAATACATAAATTGAAACATCGTCCAATGGTGGTGTTTGACGTTTGACTACTAGTTTGTCTACCGCTACTTGATATTTGGACAAAAATATCATCGGGTGTAAAACGTTCATGCGCTACTAGATTAAAATGTTAAATTGCTTTTTGATAGGGAAAGAAATGAATTTTTAAATAAAACGAAATACTATCGTAAAAAGAATGTTTTTAGGATCTCAATAATGAAAAAAAAATTATAGCATCCCATTTAAAAAAAAAAAGTTGAACGTCGCCATTTTGAAATGATTTGTCCAATTGAAAATCTGATATCACCATCGTGTAGAGAATGTCCTGAAACATATTACTGCCAAATATTTTGAAAGTAGTACCCATAGTGTGGCTAAAAAAAAATAAGGCGCTTACTCTGAAACAGGCTGTATATACATATATAAATATATAAATGCAGAATTTAGATCACTTCTACTTGAAATTTTATCAAATATTTCTAAATATTGTACAGCATGTTCTAATAAATTTTTATTATAACACTGATGACACAAACACATTAGTGACCCACAGCCATGTTGTTCATCGAAGGGTACACTTATCGGTATATATGACACCGATAATTATTTTTTTGAAATTCCTTCAAGAAGTTGCCGTATTTGTTTTAATATATTGTTGTGTCTGTCCCACTCAAGTACTTCTTGCCAGATTTGTTCAATTGTAAGACCATCCGGTGAAGTTTTGGGGGTCTGTTCCGGTTCTGATTCTGTCTCTGATCTGACCATTGTAGGCATTATGTCCCCGACCTGCTGAATCTGTCGTTATTTTTAACAAATAACAAATAAAATATCTATTGTAGAATGTATTATAACATAAATTTTTTCTAATTTCCATAGCTAATAATTGTAAAAATATACTTATGCTTACAAAAAACAATTGAGGTTGCTGAAGTAAATTTGTTTTATAACTGTTTTATAAACAGAAGTAAATACACGGCTTGTAATGTTTCAGTATGCTATAATAGCTGACTAAAATTTTCAAAATTTTAATATATATATATATATATATATATATATATATATATATATATATATACATTTTTAGCTAATAATTATAAGAAAATAGGAATTTCAAAATTAAAATAAAGTTTCTTAATTTTATATTTATATTACATTTTTCTTGTATGTATACATAAATTCTTTAACATTGTTTACATCCTTGTTAAATTTTTTCGAATATAAATTAAAATGTTCAATGAAAAGATTTTTTAATTTATTGTTTATACATACAACATCTACTATATCTAATTCTATGTTGTTAATTATATTATTACGAATATAGTTTAAACCAATTTCTTGCGTATATTTTTTATATTCAGCAAATATATCATTAAATTGTTTTACAAAATCTTTATATATTTTATTTATGTAAGGTTTAGGGTGCTTTGGGAATTTTTGCTAGGAATGTAAATGTTTACAAAGAAGCCCGTTTGAGTACATACAATGCAGTTTTAGTGCCTACGTTGATGTATGGTAGTGAATGTTGGATTTGGTTGCAAAAGCATAAACGAAAAATGACTGCTGTGAAAATGAGACTTTTACGTGGGGTATATGGTGTGAATAGGAGAGATCGGGAACGAAATAGATTAGTGTATGGTGAGTGTGAAATTGAAAGAAATGTTGTAGAAAAAGTTGGTGTTAGTCAGTTAAGATGGTTCGGACATGTTGAGCGAATGTCTAATGAACGCTTGGTTAAAAAGATTTATTTGAATGATTTTGATGGTATACGTTTGCAGGTGGACGTCCGATAAGTAGTTGGCGTTATATGAATGAGAGTGTTTTGCGTGAGCGAAAGTTTCCAAGAAGTAGGAATAAAAGAGCATGTATGAGAGGAATTATGAATGTGGATAAAGCAAAAGTTGCTTGTTTGGATAGGAATGTTTGGAGGCGACTGATTTCGGGATGATGAAAAGAGTTTGTGCCACACCCTTTTGGGTACATGGCGTGATTGTGTATATTTTCTTCATTTATTGCAAGAAACGAATTATTTTCTCGCAATTTGATATACTTTTTCGATACTATACTGATCTGTATATTATCAGTAGACAAAATAAAATTTCTGTCACTAAATGTTGTTTTTTCTTTTAATTTAAAACTTTTTAAATTTTTTCCACAAAATTATCTATATTATTAATATTTATAAATGTTTTATATTTGACTAATCTTATTTACTAATGATTTTACTGATTTTACAAAATACTTTAATAAAATGTGTGTCATAAACAAAATTCTTCAAAATATAGATTCTATAATTACTAAGTCATTAAATGACATTTTCAAAAATTATAAAAAAAAAATTTGCTATTTTTAAACATAAAAAATAGATTATCTAAAAATATTTTAAAATACTTTTTTAAATAGCGGCGTAAACAGTAAACTATCTGAATATTTTTAATAATTAATTTGGGTGAGGGGGGCAAGGGTCCCCTCATAACCATTAACTTAAAGTTATCCCCCTCGAAACCATTAACTTAAAGTTAATGGTTTCGAGGGGGATATTTAATGCTATGACCCTTGCCCCCTTCCTCCTCCCTAAGAACTGAAAAGAACTTGAATATCGTACTTAGTTACACCTTTTTTTTTCAAATTGAAGACTGATAAACTGAGGAAAAAAATGCTGTTTGCAGCGCCATTTATCAAAGATAAAAAAAAAGTCTTAAAATAAAATTTACATACTTTTTAATGGTCTATCGCCTAGACGGTTTAACCGATTTTAATAAAATTTTCAGGATAAATTTATCTAGTGCCCAAGATTGTCATGTGGTTTTGGTTTTTTCCAGTGATGCCATTACGTAATTTTAATATAATACAGTGTTGCCAACTTTCTGAGCAAAAAATTATTAAAATTTTTAAAAATTTATTATGGCCACAATATTTATTCGATTTTAATCAAATTTTTACAGGAGATACCCCTAGCGTCTACATAAATTACATAATTTTAGTAAATTACAGTGTTGCCAACTTTCCCAGAAACAAATTACTAAATTTTAAAAATTCATTATGGCCACTTTAACCGATTTTTATCAAATTTTCACAAAACATTCCTTTAGTGCGTTTACACAAACTATATAATTTTAGTAAAATACAGTGTTTTTAGTTTGTAAATATGTTATATTTAAAATTGTTGTCATTAGTTAAAGATTTAATGTAAATACGTCAATAACAAAAAAATAAATAAATAATAAACTGATTAAAAAATTACAATAAATTAGAAACATATGATATATGAAACACACACACATATATATATATATATATATATACGAAAAATTACAATATTCAATTTTTATTACTATTTATTATTTATTGATTTTTTATTATTGACGTATTTATATTAAATTTTTAACTAATGACAACAATTTTAAATGAAACATATTTACAAACTAGAAATTAAAAAAATGTCAAATAATGTTCTTACAATGAAGTGTAGTGTAATGGTACAATTGTTATAAATATTGTTCCTGATGATGGCTTCAGTGAGATTGAAATATCGAACCATATTTTAATAAACTAAAATAAAACTATTGACTGATGTCCGAGTATTAATGTTTTTTAAATCAATATTAATGTTTTTGAGTTATTTTGAGAAAAAAATATTGCTCTTTATTTTTTATACAAATTATAGTATTATCTTTATTGATTAATATTAGTAAACCCCCCCCCCCATGACAAGTTTCTGGCTACGCCACTGTCTTCAGATGTTTGTTTACATTTTCAACAAAGCATATTTGTCTGCTAGCTATCTACCTCTTTGCCCTTGTACCTAGCGTGCAGGGTCCTAGACTGCAAATTCTTGACGGAGATAAAACTAACCAATCATAACCAATGAGACTGAAGACAAAATCCAGCCCTCCTGCTACCGGCCAATTTATCAACACACGTATGCCCCCCTGAGAAACTCAAGGTTTGCAAGTGTAGCGCCTTAAAACTACTTAGAAAAATATGCATTATTTAAGAGAAAATTAACCTTAAGAATTAATACATACATGCACAATCACGCCATGTACTTAAAAGGGTGTGGCACAAACTCACTTTCCACTATTTCGAAATCAGTTTCCTTCAAACATCCCTATCCAGGCAAGCAACTCTAGCTTCATCCACATTCATAATTCCTACTCTCATACATGCTCTTCTATTCTTACTACTCGGAAACTTTCGCTCACGCAAGCCACTCTCTCAATCATACCACTCCAAATACTCAAAATTATTTATATACATTTGTTTAACCAAACGTTCATTATACATTTACTCAAGATGTCCGAACCATTTATAACTGATTAACACAAAAGAAAAAAATTAATCTCACACTCATCATACACTAATCGTATTTCGTACCCTCGATTCCTTCTAGTTACAACCCCACCACGGTACAAAACATAATAGGTAACCTAACTCGTCGTCACAATGTGTCCTCTGAAATGGTTATAGTTCACTGTAACGCCGCTAGGAGCGGTTCCATCAGTAAGTCCTATTTTAAAACAGAGTTTAATGGATATAGATACAAAATTTGCTAATTTTAACAACATCATCCATAAATTACATTTGACAATATATGTAAGACAAACAAAATTTATTCTAAATTAATAATATATTAAGACATTGGTCAGGTATTTAGCTAATTGCATTATATATAATTAATATAGAATCTACAAAAACATAGAATTGTATCGAATCAGAGCCGTAGATAGAAAATAGTTAATATAAATTGAGATGTTACACAAACAATAACTCAAATTATATATTATCAAATTTACAGATGATACGTATTAGTGTACAATTTCCATATTTTTTTTATACGAAAAATTGTTAAATATTTTCATTTCAAGGTAATAGGAAGGAATTTTAAAATATTATATATTTGTAATTGAAATGTATTTTATACAAGAGATATATAAATTACATTATATATTTGATTATGATTTTTGCAACCGCTATAATTTTCGCTTTTGCGCTGTTGCTGATACTTTTTTTAATTACTTTGCCGTCAAAGTGTTATAACAGTATAGTTAGGTTGTCGCCTTAGAACTACGATCATTATTCAAATTAGTTGTAAAGTTGTAATGAAACATAATGCATGCACAGTCCTAGAAAGTAAAAGATTTAGCTTCAAGCCCTGTAAATTGTATCTAATTGTAGACATATGACACAATTTCCTAATCCACATTATTCGTTCAATTTAAAACAAATTTACAGATCATAAACAAAATTGCTTGTTATTTGTATTGTATTATTTCAATTATTTTATTATTTTTTATTATTTCAGTTATATCTACACTGTAAATGAATTCATAGAAAATATTAAACATTTAGTCCGTATTCTTACCTTACGCTTAAAAATGACTTTGGTCAATTTGGTGTTTACTTAAAATTACGCATTAAGCGCATTTTCAATTAGTTTATTTAAATTTTATAGTATTAGATATAAATATATTTATATATATATATATATATATATATATTATATATATATATATATATATATATATATATATATCCAAAATAGAAATACTATTCATATACAGACGATTCCGCTTAATTGGTCCACCTGTTAATTGGGGCAGCCGCTTATTTGGGCCTAATCTCAAAGAACAGAAACCAAACCAAGGAACCAACAGTAAATTTACATGTTTAATTGGGACAACATTCCGCTTAATTGGGTCTGTAAATTTAAGATCACAGTACATATTATGTTACAAATACATATTCACAAGAAAAAAGTATGTACAAAGAATTTAATATGATGCGCTTCATATCTTTTTCATTCACAACATGGAAAATTCTATTTAAAAAAACTAGCAAATATCATAATTAATTACATTAGTATCGCTCGCTGTGAACTTTATTTATACACGTATGACCCAGTGCAAAGTAAATGTTGTGTCACAAAAGCAAATAAAGCCCACCCATATATGTAACCGATAAATATTGTTCCTGGAATGATACGGGTTATTCTTAAAATTGCACGTGTACAGGCATTTCATTAGAAAATTAAAAAATTTGCTTAATTGGGGCAGCCGCTTAATTGGGCCAAAATGCTCTAGTCCCGATGTGTCCCAATTAAGCGGAATCGACTGTATAACAAATTTTTAATTTGTCTATGTCATTGTTGTTAAATTATTGTTTTGTATATTATTTATTTAAGAGTAAAAGTTGGGGTAAATTTGTGTGAATCAAATCCGCCCAGAGGGTGCTGACTATTCTACCGAAATTACTAATGCATACATAGGCAACACAACCGTGTTGGTTGTGTTGCCTATGTGTGCACTGCTAAGCGAAGTCCGTATCAAGCAGTATTATTTTTGTCTTATCTGAAAAATCTATTTATTTTCATAATAATTTTCGTTAGTTATGTAGAAAATACGAAATAAAAATATAAAACATCTATTTTAATGAAAAAATAACTATTATTTGTTTATATTTATTTTCCAATTAAAATAAGAAAACAGATATGATTATTTTTCACATTTGTTTTGATATATTATAACTTTTTAATATAATTTTTATTTTATCATTTATTTAAAATTAAATAGAAATGTTTTTTTTTTTAAATTTGTCTTTTATTTATATGAAAATAATAATATTATTATAATTTGAGTTTATTAAATTATATATAAAATGCCTATACAACTTTCAAATTATATTTTTGTGAAATATAAATAAAACTTATGTGTTTATGACCTAAATGTTAATTTATAAAACCCGCATGAAAAAGTATAACAATAACAAACATACAGTAAGTATAGAATAAAGTACATAATTATATTTCCTATAGTGCAACTTGTTATAAAAATAAAATTAAATATTATAGTATAACATATATTTTTGCAAATTTCGTTATTCACAATGTGATTGATTTTAATAAAACAAGTGATAACAAATATACTAACCTATGCAATATACCATTTTCGGTGGATGAGTTTATGGCTGTTACGGGGAGTGTCCGAAAAAAGAGATCTGCCCCAGGACCAGACATGATAACATATCAAATGTTGCAAAATCTTCCAGTCGACATGAACACGCTAATACTTAATTTTCTCAACCACTTATGGATACACAGATTGTATCCAAAACTTTGGAAAGTTGCATACATTTTCCCGCTATGTAAACCTAATAAATCTCCACTTGAATGCATATCGCCCAATTTCATTAACCTGTCATCTAGGAAAGATATACGAAAAGTTAATTAACCAACGTCTTACTTGGTTTCTTAACATCAATAATGTAATTAAAAACTTCCAGTGTGGTTCACGAATGTCACATTCAACAAATGACATACTAATTCGATTCACTTCTGATATCCAAGAATCCATACTTGAACGTAAACATCTTGTAGCAGTATCATTTAATATTGAAAAAGCATATGACATGACGTGGAGATTCAATATCTTACAAAAACTTTTCAATTGGGGATTGCGAGGCAATATTGCATACGCAATACAGCACTTTTTATCGGACCGTTTCATCCAGGTTAAAATAGGTTTGTCCCTTTCTTCACAGCAGCAGATACATAACGGTATCAGCCAAGGGAGCTCTATTTCTTGTACACTTTTCTTGATCGCCATAAACTCGATCGCTGATGGAATACCTAAAAATGTAAACAGCCTTTTATATATGGATGATCTTATAATATATCTAAAATCGAATGATTTAAAATACCTGAAATTTAAACTTCAAAAAGCTGTTTCTACCGTTGAATATAACGCCAAAAATATCGGCTTTAAATTTTCCTCTTCAAAGACCAAAATTATAGACTTCTGCCGCTTACGCCATGCTCATACAGCACCTCAAATCCAGTTACTTATATGACAAAATTTAACTCTCATATATAAAATGTCAAACATGACTATCTATTATCTACTTATCTTGAAGTTTTTTTCAAATTATTTATATTTTCACAACATAACCTTCAAAATTCATATTGTGGTAAAATTGACACTTCAATACGGTAGCCAGCGCCTCTTTTGGTACGTGCACGCACTAATCGCATTCTGTTTCCTAGCAACCAAATTTTGTTTATCGCAATAGCGGCCATTACTAAACAAATGTCAAAACATAAAACTATCTATCTCAGACAGTTTCATACCAACTCTTCTAAATGAAACATTAATTTCAGTCTGTTACTTGATCAGATAAGTCCGCATATGACCACAGCAGTCGCGCGGACTATAAACGAAATTAAAAAAAAAAAAAAAACAATTAGCCAGTGGCATTACCTCCCCCGCCACCACCAGAGGAAATGCCTTCATGGCTATTGGGGCAGGTGCAGGCTTTGCCGCCGCGGCCGCCGACACCGCCGTCGATGGCGTCGACGATGCTATCGCAGATGGAATCGCCGGAGCCGCCAACACAAAGTAAATAAAATGTATATTTTATATGTTGAATTACATGTAAATTATAATTTAATTTTTTCCAGACTGTGCCAGGAACCCGCCGTTCAAGAAAAAATGTAATGCACACACACACACAGAAATACACATATATACATACATAAAATAAATAAGTATCATTACATTTCATAATTTTGTGAAATTTGTGTTACTTTCAGACAAAAAACAGTTTGGATTTTATGATCCAGCTACTGCGGCGTTCTTCCTCGGGGACAAAAAAAAAATTATAACGGGCAAGTACGGCGACTTGCGACTGGTAAACACATATTATGAATAATATTGTTTTTACAATTAAATTTTAACCCTTTTTTACAGCATAAAAGAAGTTTGAAAGAACTTTTAAAATTACGTTATGAATCCGATTCGGAGTGAAGTAAGGAAAAAGAAATTTTTTATATTATATATAATTTTTTTTGTTTTTGAATTTTTTTTTTGTTTGCAATTTTCTATTATGTTTGTTTTATTTTCACAGGTTTTGCCTGGTATTATATATCCGATTTTTAATTTTTTTACTATAATAGTACTTTTTTTTTTTTGAAATATAGATATAATAAGCAAAATGTTGCAAAAACCCGATCACGATCTCCGTTCCACTCAAAATATTTATTCAGCGGCAAATCCTTGAAAATTTCTTCCCTTCATTATAGCGGTAACATAATACCACATACATATATCACAAATACGGCCACAACAAAAAATTATATTATAGTTTATCGAGACCACCAACAGTGCCCTACACTGAAGGGAAGGGGGGGGGGGCATTGCTTTTATTGACTTTTATTTATATGAAAATAATAATATTAATAATAATATAATAAAATAATATATAATATATAAATATATATATAAAATAAATATAAAATAATATATAATATATAATAAAATAATAATAATATTATTATAATTTTATTATAAGTTGAGTTGCAAAATCCGATTCTAACATAAATTTCATAAATATATTGAAACCTATAATATGTAATTGACATAAATTCAGTAATTTTTATAACATACAGAAAACCCTCGATTATCCGGACTAGTCGGGGATGAAGATAGTCCGGATAACAACAAATCCGGATAATCGAAAACCGTGAAGAAAAATAGGAAAGAAAAATTGCGTACATGAGTTTTTTTTTATTTCATATTGTATACATATAATCATAAAATTCATAAAATTGCAATCCGGATAATCGAAAAATCGGATAATCGAGGTCCGGATAATAGAACGAAGTACATAATTATATTTCCTATAGTGCAACTTGTTATAAAAATAAAACTAAATATTATAGTATAAACACATATTTTTGCCTTTCTGCACCTTGCGGTATTATTACAAAGACTGTGAGCATTATGAAACAATGTAGTTGGAGAGTGAGACAGACAAAACCGGCAGAACAAAAATGCATCGCTTATCAAAACAAACTTCTTGATATGACTTTAGCATGATGCAAAGGCACAAGCCTGACTCACTTACCCTCTCATCCCCGCGCCTAATAAATAAATAAGCATATAGAACAAGAAATTACGTTCGCCACAAGAACTGCCGTACTATCAATGTGGGCTAGGGGTGAAGGAAGTAAGAGGTGCATCTTTTGACGTCATCACGAACCAAGTTTGTTTGAATGGTTCTAAAAAGCGAAACTGCGCATGCGTATATATTAAATTCAATGGAATATTTTCTGATATAAATTGTATTTAATATTATGAATTATTGAAATAACTATTCATTAATATTATATAATATAATATGAACATTATAATAATAAAAGTGTTAGATTTAATAATTTTAATGTAACAACATTCGAATCTGATCAATTACTAACTGACCTATAATATATTTGGCGAACGTAGTTGTCAAATGTTCTGTTTATATTTTGATGTCTACTTATATGCTATATATGCTATGCTAGAGAAAGATCATATTTTATAAACAACAGAAAAATAATGGTTATGAAATTTATACACATAATTTAATATTTTTTTTACTACTAATTTCAAGAACAAAAATTTTTATTTGAAGAATATTAAAAATTATTTCGATAAAGTTCCAACATCAAAATTATATTTTGTAAGTAAATTTAAATATAGTAACGAACAGTACTTAATTTATTTATTTATAGTTATACATCTATGTGGAAGCAATTGATCACAATTGAAATAATTGAACATTTTAAGAAAAGATATAAGGTCCTCATGAAAATATTCTGCAGAATAACTTAGACTGATAACAAAAGAAAACCATTATAGAATTACAATCTGACATTACTGAAGCAAGCTCCATTTATGAAAAATTTGTAATAATTTGTTTTAAAATAATAATCAACTAATGTGACAAACTTTGACAGAAGACGGATTCGATTGATCGGATTAGCTTTAAGAAGAGAAGTTTTAAGATTTTAAAAATTTAAAACAATCTGTTTCACAAAAACCCTATATATATAAAAATTATATTTGCATATTCTTCTTCGGTCATTAATGCATAAATTTGAAATGTATCCAACTTGTATTTGCATTCGAAACAATAATTCATTATGTGGTTTGTGCCGAAATTATATCAGAACTTGTAGTGTTATGATATATGCAAATTTTCTACTATATTTTATTAAAAATATATAATAAAAAATATGTGTCTTATTTTGTACTTTTATTTGGAAAATCTTGTCCTGTTGTGACGATAAACGTTCGCGATTTTTTTAAAATTTAATTTCAGCTAATATTAAACATACATGTTTCCAAATCTTTTATTGATGTATGTGAGTTTCTGTTCATATTTGAATCAGGTACTCCAAATTCTGGATTGTAGTGAAGTTTGTTGATACGTAAAATTAACATATACAAAACCACATCCAATTTCTTGAACTATTATTAATTTTTCAATATATTTCTAAATATAATTGCTGAAAATTTAATTGTAGGAAATAAATATAGGTAAATTAAAATTATTTAATTTATTCATAAATATATATTAAAAAATGTTGATAAAAACAGAAAATTTTTGCCTGTAGTTTATTGCAAACATTCCCATTTTGAACATAATTTTTCAATGTATTTTTTTATAATGTGGTATAATTAATTGTTCAATATTTTCACAATTTTCGAGTCCTGACCATACAAAATAAATTACACCCGCTGTGCTGTTGTTATTTCGTTTCCGATTTTCAAGTACTTCATCTTCTTTTTCGTGGACGCTTGAGATGCACTAATTCAACATATTAAAAATGCTGCAGCCGGTACAAAGACATGACTCAATCGGATCGTGTCAGTATTTCTTGTCATTCGCGTATTGCTCCTATGATCATGTTATTTCGTTTCCGATTGATTCGGATGTAAGCGATTCTAAAGCTGTTTGAGTTTTCAAGTGCTTTATCTCCTTTTTGGGCTTAGTGTACAACCTGAAGAATATGTTTTTGTAATATAATAAAAATTTAATAAGTATAAATTACATACCAGTTGATACCAGCAACGAGTATATGTAGTATATATTATACAGGGTGTCCCCGGATGGGGTTGCCCACTCTTGTAAACTTTTTTATTATGGAGTTTTCGGCAAAATGTTATTCTTTATAAAAAGTTTTGCTTGGCCTGAAACTTATTTTTAGCCTACTTTAGATTTTTTAAAATCAAGTAGGCTTTTCCAGTTGAGCAAAAACTATTTTCATTTTAGGTAAAGTACCTTTTCTGTTCACGGTATGCCAAAATCTTGTTAAGAAAAGTTGTTCGGAATGAGAAGTTATGGCCATATGCAAATAAATAAAATAATAATAATAATAATAATAATTTAGAAGACGATTTGGAAAATTTAAAACAAAAAATCATAGAAGCTGTTGCTAGTGTGAATGAAGAAATGCTTTCATCGACCTACCTAGAATTTAGAACCCGAATAAAAGAATGTGTACTAAGAGGAGGATATTACGTGGAATAATTTCAATGTTTAG
This sequence comes from Clivina fossor, assembly GCA_963966155.1. Classification (NCBI taxonomy): domain Eukaryota; kingdom Metazoa; phylum Arthropoda; class Insecta; order Coleoptera; family Carabidae; genus Clivina; species Clivina fossor. The sequence continues at coordinate 11,095,233 of OZ014555.1, forward strand.
AATTTAATTTGTTTTTTGTTATGTTGTATTAAAGAATAAAATATGCTAGATATGATGTATGCAGTTACAGCAATTGTTTACTGCAGTTCGCTCTATTTTTCCATTACATCATGCAAAGCTTACGCAATTTTATAATATCATTCAAATAGCAGTACTTGACCTACCGTACTTTGATAATAATCACTATGTCGTCGACAATAGCAAAAAGATCTTTATTATTAATTCTGCGACGAAAATTTACATAACTCAATAACTTTTCGAATTTTATCAAAGTAGGACTATCATCTTGAAACTTTGCATATGGCCATAACTTTTCATTCCGAACAACTTTTCTTAACAAGATTTTGACATACTGTGAACAGAAAAGGTACTTTACCTAAAATGAAAATAGTTTTTGCTCAACTGTAAAGGCCTACTTGATTTTAAAAAATCGGAAGTAGTCTAAAAATAAGTTTCAGGCCAAGCAAAACTTTTTATGAAGAATAATATTTTGCCGAAAACTCCAAAATAAAAAAGTTTACAAGAGTGCGCAACCCCATCCGGGGACACCCTGTATATTCTGATACCAGGCGTTAGCTGCTCTATAAATTATTTTTTACTGTCTTCTATATATTGATAATAAATTGAAATGTCACTTTTGACGTTTTGTTTTGAAGAATAAAGATAGGTTAGATTTTCAGGTTAAAAAAATTAATTTAAATTCTATAAAATACTTTAAATAAATTCCTAAATACCAAAATCTGCAATATTTTAACAATTTTCAATATTATCCTTGTTATAATGTCATATATTATATAAAAAGAATAAATTTAAGCCAAATAATTTTTTGTAGCGTGTAACATCGACTTGCCATGAATTTCATAATATTTCGAAGATTTGTTGTCTGTGTCGCTAGCAACTGGAGATATAAAAAAAATATAAAAATTGAAAATATAAAAAATCTTAAAAAAGCGTTATTAAGCATTATTAATTAACAAAAAAAAAAGTATAATATCATTTTATAATTATAAACCCTATATAAAAAAATCAGATTTTATCTTTCTGTAATTTGTACACAGTTTGTACAAGAGAAAATAAAATCCGCCATTTGCTTGATAACTGTCAGCTTTTCTTGTTAAAAGTCAGTATATCTCTATTTTTCAAAATAGATAAAATCCAAAAAAAATATATATTGTTCTATATTACATGTCACATCTCATATATCTTTTCGAAACAATAATAATGCTTACGAAAGAAAATATGGCTTGTTAAAAATATATTTACTTGTATATTATGTAATTTTATTAATAATGGAATATTGATATTAAATTATTAATTATACATATCTTTTTAAAGATTACGTATAATCAGTTATATTGAATATGATCTACAAAATTAATAAAAAAATATTTATTGAATCGTCCGCTGACACGCCCATATCGAGTGTGACTATTGACCTTAAATATGAATATGTATTTACTAGAAAATAACGCTATAATACGAATTTATTTATAAGTTTATGCCTTATTGCCGCCTCCATAAAGTTTGTAAGCATTTTGTAGTTATTACAATTTGTTTATAATATATTTATTTATGTGGGAACAAAGTTATATTTAAGAATGCCAATGTAGAACAAACAAAATACGACAACGTTTAATTTCTTTTTGAATTAAAAATAATTTTCCAGTTTGTTTTAGATTTGTTTCTTCCTTGTATTCAATCAGGGGCGGATCTATAGGGGAGTAAAGGGTGTAACTACCCCCCCTAAGAATTCTAAGATTATTAAAATATGCATAAGAAAAGCTAATTAAATTAAAAAATATATATACATATGTTTTGAAATCTAAATGTATCTATAATGTTTTTTTTTTTAATTTTATAATAATGCTTCACGTATTGTCAAATTGCCATAATAGAATTATTTTGAATCGTTATGTAAAAGTACCGTGAAATTTAACATTATTTCGTTATTTCTTTGTCGGCATTCATTCGGTTATACAGCCCTGCTATGAGTAGGTGAGACGCCAGACCCTTTTTGCTAGCGTTTAGCAGCTAGGTATCTGCTATTGTAAGTCTCCAATAAAAGTAACACATCTGGAAACAATTTCCTGTGTTTAGCGCAATTATGTATTTCTTTATTAAGTATAGTTAATTATTGCTAGGGAGTAGGGATCTTCATAAAAATTATATTATTTAAATAGTAGTCGCAAACGAAAGACTGCTTCAGATTCAATTATAAGTATTCAAAAATATTTTTCAATTAATTATTTTGCGTTATATTTTGTTTTATAATATGTATGACTCTATTTTTTAAATTATTAATTTGTTATATTATGGTCGATTTCTATTTCGTCCAAAGACAACAATATAAAATTAAATTGTTTATATTTTTACAAGTTTATTATAATAAATAAATGAATATAAAATATGTGTGAAATTCTTTATTACCCCCCTCCCCCCCCCTAACATTTGTTGCTGGATCCGCCCTTATATTAAATACACACAAGATATTTGGACATGTGCAGTTAACTCTAATAACATAAACAAATTTTACAATAATATATACCGTAAAAATATATACCGCATTTGTATGTGTATAAACTTTTGATTTAATATTAATTTTATGCTAAATATAGCTAAATATGCTAAATACAGACGATTCCGCTTAATTGGCCCACCGCTTAATTGGGGCAGCCGCTTATTTGGGCCAAATCTCAAAGAACAGAAACCAATCCAAGGAACCAACAGTAAATTTACATGTTTAATTGGGACAACTTTCCGCTTAATTGGGTCAGTAAATTTAAGATTACAGTACATATTATGTTACAAATATATATTCACAAGAAAAAAGTATGTACAAAGAATTTAATATGATGCGCTTCATATCTTTTTGATTCACAAAATGGAAAATTATATTTAAAAAACTAGCAAATATCAATTAATTACATTAGTATTAGTGAACTTTATTCCCAACACATTCATTCACGTATGACCCAGTGCAGAGTAAATGTTGTGTCACAAAATAAAGCCCACCCTTATAACCGATAAATATTGTTCCTGGAATGATACGGTTTATTCTTAAAATTGCACGTGTACAGGCATTTCATTAGAAAATTAATAAATTTGCTTAATTGGGGCAGCCGCTTAATTGGGCCAAAATGCTCTAGTCCCGATGTGTCCCAATTAAGCGGAATTGACTCTATTTGATAAGAGGTAGAAGTAAAAATTTATTTTAAAACAAAAAAATAAAAGCACTTTTTACCATCTTTTCATATATTTTACCACTTTGACTACAAGGAAAAGTGGTATAGCGTTTGGTCTGTAACATTTTCAAAAAAAAAACAAATTGTGCAGAAATCTTTCATATAGCCTCTAGATGACGAATCTGGACGTCGTTTATGTGGGTGTATGGATGTGCGTCGGCAGCTCGCTCGCTCGCTCACTCGGTCGCCAGACAAAATTTTGTGGCCGCAATTCCTCCTAGACGGTTCAACCGATTTTAATAAAATTTTCAGGATAAATTTATCTAGTGCCCAGGATGGTCATGTGGTTTTGGTTTTTGCCAACTTTCCGAGAAAAAAATTACTAAAGTTTTTAAAATTTATTGAGGCTACATTATATATCCGATTTTGATCAAATTTTCAGAAAAGATTTTTCTAATGTCTAAATAAATTATATAATTTTAATAAAATACAGTGTTGCCAACTTTCCGAGAAAAAAATTACTAAAATTTTTAAAAATTTAATACGGCCATGTTGTTTAACCGATTTTGTTCAAATTTTCACAAAAGATTCTCCTGGTATCCATATAAATTAGATAATTTCAACAAAGTACAGTGTTGCCAATTTTCTGAGAAAAAAAATTACTATAATTTTTCAAAATTTATTATGACCATGTTATTTAACCGATTTTAATCAAATTTTCACTAAAGATTTTTCTGGTGCCCGCATAAATTATGCAATTTTAACAAAATACAGTGTTGCCAACTTATCGAGAAAAAAATTATTGTGGCTACATTATTTATCTGATTTTGATCAAATTTTCAGAAAAGTTTCTCCTAGTGCCCACATAAATTATAATTTGTTAAAATACGGTGTTGCCAACTTTCCGAAAAAAAAAATTAATAATTTTCTAAGAATTTGTTATGCCCGCATTATTTATCCGATTTTAATGAAATTCTTACAGAAGATACCCTTAGTGCCTATAATATTATATATTTGCAAAATACAATGTTGCCAACTTTCGGTGAAACATTTTTTTATTTCAATTTCTTATCATGTATGTGATAATGTCAAAATCGTCTATATGTGGGTTTACCCATATACTTCTAATCTTGTTTTATATTCGATTGGTTTAGCATAGATAAAAGAAAGTTGCAGTGTGATTTTACAAGCACATGTGTGCTCTGCTAGTTCTAGGGCCAGTTGTATAAAACATTGCAAATGCTTTGTAATAAAATAAAACGGTTTTAAATTACAGTTCTGTATTAATTTATATTAGTTATCGACGTTTTGACGTACTTCGCCTGCATCATCATCAGGAAGTATTACACACAAATGATATTATAGTAGATAAACAGAACATAGAAATAAGTTACTAGGTACCTAACAAAATAAGCAACTTGTTTTTTATGTATAGTAAAAATGATGTTTAAATATTATATTTATTTTCAAATTTTGTTCAGAAAGAACACTTACTGCAATTACATCGTTTTTATCACTTTGACTGCAAGGAAAAGTGGTATAGCGTTTGGAACGGTGTCTGTAACATTTTCAAAAAAAAAAAATTGTGTATAGAAATTCTTGCTATAGCCTCTATGTGGGTGTATGAATGTGCGTCGTCAGCTCACTAGCTCGCTCGCTCGGTAGTCAGTGAAAATTTCGTGATCGCAACTCCTCCTAGACGGTTCAACCGATTTTAATGAAATTTTCAGGATAAATTTGTCTGGTGCCCAAGATAGGGTCATGTGGTTTTAGTTTTTTCCAGTGATGCCAACTTTCCGAGAAAAAAATTTGTATAGTTTTTAAAAATTCATCGTGGCTACATTGTTTATCTGATTTTAATCAAATGTTTGACAAAAGATTCTCTTAGCGCTTACATGAACTATATAATTTTAGTAAAATACAGTCCGAGCCAATTTTCCGAGCATTTATTTCCTATTTCTCAGCATTTATGTGATAATGTCAAAGTGGTCTATATATGGGTTTACCCATATACTTATAATCTTGTTAAATTGCTGCTAGATGTAGTACCTAACTAATGATTATTTTGGCTTGAGTTCATTATTGAATAGGTCAATTTAAATAAATATGGTGGGGGGGGAATCACCGCAGACTAAAGATTATCAAACTGACAGGGACAGACAGACAGACAGACAGACCATTACCTAACAGCGAGCTAGTATACCATTAGTTATATCACGGGGCAAAGAAGAGTACAGGACCGCGGACTCAGTCTCAAATATTACACGTATATTATACGATATGTGCTAATTTGCAATAGTCCGTAACTTGGAATAAATTCAGTAAATCACTCAGATCTATTTTTATTTTTGAAAAAAAAGCTTGGGGATAGGTCGATTAGTATTTTAAGTTGAAGCATTTTTCCATGAAAAAAAAAATTAGTGTACAGTGTGTGTGTTTCCAAATTTGCGATACAACGTCATTACTAATTTGTTTAAATATGGCAACCCTATTTTTACCACTTTGACTACAAGGAAAAGTGGTAAATTTGTCTAATACCGAAGGATAGGGTCACGTGGCTTTATTTTTTTCCGCTGATGCCAACTTTCCGAGAAAAAAATTACTAAAGTTTTTAAAAATTCATTGTGGCTACATTATATATCCGATTTTGATCAAATTTTCAGAAAAGATTTCCCTAATGCTTCCATTAATTATATAATTTTATTAATATCCAGTGTTGCCAACTTTCCGAGAAAAAAATTACTAAATTATTTAAAAATTTATTATGGCCATTATATTTAAATGATTTTATTCAAATTTTCGAAAAAGATTTTCCTAGTACTCATATAAATTATATAATTTTACCAAAATACGTATTGTGCCTACGTATTGTGCGAGATTCCCTATAAAATCGCAAAGAAATCAGTCACGGAGTAGCTGCATTAAAAAATATACAGGAGAATGGATGGAAACTGCCAAACCTTAAAGGCACACCAAAACATTTCTCCCGGATAGAATTAATCTAAACGCTATAGAAATTATTAATCTTAGTAGGAAGAGTATCCGAGATATGATGGGTATCTTGAGTGGACACTGCCATCTGGCAAAACACCAACACACACTGGGCTTAAAGGATAGCCCAATATGTAGAAAATGTGGAGTCATTTGAAACACCTCTACACCTGATTTGCGACTGTGACTCTCTAGCTCAAAAAAGATACAACAAGTTTGGACTAGACGAGATAGTGAGAGAAACTCAGTGCATAAATTGCCGTAGACTAAGATACTGGATTTCATAAGAGAGACAGGACTTCTTACATAAGATAGATCAAAGGGACAGTACAATAGGCCACTAGGCCGCAGTGCTCTGGAACTCAATGACACCAACCTTTCGAATAGATAGATAGATAGAACCCGTACCGCAAGACGGATTTCTTTGTATAATTTCCTTAAAAACACATTTCAGAGACTTGGGCTGACAAAACGGATTTTGGTTTGGTTTTTCGAATTAGAAATTGGTAAACAAATGCATTTTGATTTGTTGCACAAAAATACGATATTTAAAAATAGTTTTGACAATTGACTGCTGTCTTTAAAACTGTCAAACTATTTAAAAAAAGACTATTTCGATGTTACTGACTTTTATATTGTCATTAAAGCTGACAATTGAAAACGCTATTTTGTCATCTTAAAAACTATTTTTTTGATGGTTGAAGTTATTAACCCATTAATTCCTTGGAAGTTTATAAGAAAGACTAAATACTCTTTAGTGACTTCAAACATCAAAAAAATATTTTTGAAAATAACAAAGTAGCGTTTTTAACTAATTTGACAGCTTGAATAACAACTGTCAATTGTTTTTCAATTAAAATTGTATTAAATATAAGGGTCAGTAACTTCAAGCATAAAAAATTATTTTTAATACGTCCAAATAGCTTTTTTTCTTAAATAGTTTGACAGTTTTAAAGACGGCTCCCAAGTGTCAAAACTATTTATAAATATCGTATTTTTGTACAATAACCCAAAATGCATTAGGTTACCAATTTCTTACCCGAAAAACTAAACCAAAAACCGTTTTGTCGGCCCAAGTCTCTAAAATGCGTTTTTAAGCAAATTAGACAAAGATATCCGTCTTGCGGCACGGGTTAATGTTAAAATAAATTGCTGTAACTTTGAACACCTTATTTTTTTAAAATTTTGAAACCTTTTAGAGGGCGAGGTCAAAGAAATTTTGACATTGCCAAAATAACGACCATCCTAATATATACCGGGTGTAGAAATGAAATGTGAACCATAGGGATTTCAATGTTATTTTTTAAATACGGCTGTATCTCTTTCCCTATTGACTTTAGAGCAAATATTTAAATACAAAACTTGTTCAAAATGTGAAAATGCATGGTATAAAGTCATTTTTTTTACATAAATATTAATATTTTACGATATACAGGGTTAACCACTAAAAAATGAGCTATAACATTGGGAAACGGGAATGGTATCGAAAAATGCGGAATAATGAGTTCTATAATTCGGTGAAAAAATCATTGTTCTACGATACTTCGTTTAGGAGAAAAAAAACTGATTTTTGAAAATTTCGTAAGGAGGTACCCTTGTGTTTTGTTTAAAAAAAAAAAGGATTTTACATTTTTTCAAAATTTTTGGACTAAATTTTGTAAAAAAGTCTTATTCTGAAAAAAATGCCAATGGTCCCCCCTTATCAACTTTTCGAAAAATCTGAAAAACGTGAATAAAAAATTAAAGAAGAACAGAAAAAAAAAGTGTTAGGTACAAAGAGTAGGATAAAAGAGTAGACAACGAAAGCCAGTGTTAAAATATCCAAAATCCTTTTTTTTTTTTTTAAACAAAACACAAGGGTACCTTACGAAATTTTTCAAAAATCAGTTTTTAATTTTTTCACCTAAACGAAGTATCGTAGAACAATGATTATTTCACCGAATTATAGAACTCATTATTCCGCATTTTTTGATACCATTCCCGTTTCCCAATGTTATAGCTCATTTTTTAGTGGTTAACCCTGTATATCGTAAAATATTAATATTTATGTAAGAAAATTGACTTTATACCATGCATTTTCACATTTTGAACAAGTTTTGTATTTAAATATTTGCTCTAAAGTCAATAGGGAAAGAGATACAGCCGTATTTAAAAAATAACATTGAAATCCCTATGGTTCACATTTCATTTCTACACCCGGTATATACCGGGTGTCTACTTTTTTTTTGTTACATAGGGAATACAATGCTAAAATTTTCATTTGGTGATAAATTTTCCCCTAATTATTATAGAACAAAAGTACAAATACGAAAGTTGTTTAGAATTCAAAAATGCATCAAATGATGCCAAATTTATCAATATAGGATGTTCCGATCAAGAATTAGAAGCAAATTAAAATTTCCATTTTTGCGCTCTTTACATCAAAGTGCCATGGAAATTAAACAAATAATTTCATTTCTTCTGGAGTTTGAGTTTGACAGATCGTATTTATTTTATTGTTACGTTCTGTATTATTATCATTATTATTGAAAATAATGAATAAACTTAAGGTAAATGAAAAAGTTCAGTGCGTAAAATGGTATTTTACTGGAAATTCGATACGACGAGTAAGAGATTTATTCAGCGCTTTCTTTGAAAACCGTCCCATACCTTCCGCTATGACTATTCGTAGGATAATTAAACAATTCGAAGAAACTGGAAGTGTGTTAAAACGTTGTAAAAATTGTAGAAAAATCAACGCAGAAGATCAGGAGGAGAATTTAAATCAAAATGCAATTAAAGAAAATACATTGAATATACTTTTGTGTGTAACGGAAAACCCAAATGTTAGTGTGCGTCAACTTGGTGCTGAATTAAATTTGCATCCTTCAACAATACATAAGGTACTAAAAAATGAAAAATATCATTCTTATAAATATTCCACGCACCAAGAGATATTTGAAGCGGATAAAATGGCTAGAAGCGAATTTAGTAACATTATTATGGAAAAATCCAATTTAGACAGAAACTTCTTGAAATCTATTTGTTTTACTGACGAGTCTACGTTTAATTTACACGGCGAACCTAATACACAAAACTTTAGAATATGGAGCCAAACAAATCCTCATTTAATGGTAGCAACACGTACCCAATATCCAGAAAAAGTTAATGTATGGGCTGGAATTTTTGGCAGGTGTATAATTGGGCCATTTTTTATTGAAAATAATTTAAACAACGAAAAATATTTGGATATGTTGCAAAATCATATTGGTCCGCAGTTAGAAGAGTGTGCAACTCAAGATAATGTTGTCTGGTATCAACAAGACGGATGTCCGGCACATTACAGCTGCAACATTAAATTATATTTGGATCAATGTTTTCCAAATTCATGGATTGGTAGAGGTGGTCCAATTAATTGGCCAGCTAGATCGCCCGATTTAGCACCGTGCGATTTCTTTTTATGGCCATATTTGAAGGAGAAAATTTATAAACGACATATCAAAAATCTTGTTGATTTGAAAAATGCCATTGTTGAAGAGTGCAATAATATAACACAAACACAATTAAGCTCTGTACGTCACGAATTTTATAACAGATTAGGTTATTGTTTGGCAGTTAATGGCGATTTATTTGAACATTTAATTTAAATTGTTAGTTTCGTTTTTGTTCTCCTATATCTTGTATTCATGAATTTTTCTGTTTTATAGGTATATTGAATATTGTAATAAATAAAGAAAGTTTTACGGAGTTCAGCTATTTACTATTTATTAAACTCTTATCCGACGTTTCACTGCACAACTTACAGCATCCTCAGGGATAAGTTTAAATTATTATAATAAATATATTAGGCATAATGCCAGTCATCTAATTCAAATGTATTGTTTTTATAACTTGAAGTTAATAAATAAATTAAACAATTACTTAAAATTATAATGGAGACATTCACAATTTAAAACCACAGCTAGTACGTAGTGTACAGCCGAGTAAAATACCCTTTCATTGTAATAAATAATAAATACTTAATACTTTTTATACTTAATAGCTTTTCATTTACATTAAGTTTATTCATTATTTTCAATAATAATAATAATAATAATAATAATAATAATAATAATAATAATACAGAACGTAACAATAAAATAAATACGATCTGTCAAACTCAAACTCCAGAAGAAATGAAATTATTTGTTTAATTTCCATGGCACTTTGATGTAAAGAGCGCAAAAATGGAAATTTTAATTTGCTTCTAATTCTTGATCGGAACATCCTATATTGATAAATTTGGCATCATTTGATGCATTTTTGAATTCTAAACAACTTTTGTATTTGTACTTTTGTTCTATAATAATTAGGGGAAAATTTATCACCAAATGAAAATTTTAGCATTGTATTCCCTATGTAACAAAAAAAAAGTAGACACCCGGTATATATATATATATATATATATAGGATTTACTAAATATACAATAGAGATATCGAGTAAATAAAGTGTTTATTGAATATTAAATAAAATACATAAAATGAGTAAGGTATTAATATATAAATAAAAGTAATCGCGTCGTTTCGCGTCGTAAGTTGTTTGATAGAGTACTTCGTGTGTGATCGTCGTTCACTACTCTTATCGCGTCGTTCGTCGTCGGTAGCTCGTATAACACTATACGTCTGCGTTCGTCGACTTCCAGCTCACGACTGCCTCGTCTCCTCACCACGTAGCCTACTAGCCACCGCTAGCAGCGCCCTACATCTCGGCCCTTCCTGCATTGACCTCGTCCTCGGGGTCCTCGTCCGTCGACGCCCCTCCTTCATCTTCCCATCCGATTGATGACCACGGCTTCATGAAGTCGGCTGATGTCGACGTGTTCTTCGGACCGTCACCTTGGTTGATTCTTTCCACGTCATAGCGGTCGCATGGTTTGACTCGTGTGACCCTATATGGACCTAGAAATTTACATTTCAATTTGGTTAGATTAGTAAATTGAGTTCTTTTTATGGCAACTACGTCGCCACAGTCATATGTAATGGCGGGCTTTCTCTTCTTGTTAAAACCTCTTCGGTTTTCCTCCTGGATCTTCGTTATTTGTTCTTTGGCCATTAGTCGTAAATCTTCGCGGTCATTGTTGAACGCATTTCGGTATTCGGCTTCGATGATATCTCGGAGATGGTAATCTTCTGCTTGCCGTAATTGCACTCCAAACAGCAATTCGAAAGGAGATGTCGCAATGCTCCTTTGATATGTTCGGTTTATCGATCTTTGAACTCGATTTGTGTACTTGTACCACTTCGATTCATCTTCTATTGATAATTTGGTTAGGACAGGAATTATTATTCTGTTTATTCTCTCAACTTGTCCATTAGCGCGTGCTACACCTGTTGTAATGTGTATTAGATCAATCTTCTCGTTCTTGCAATAGTCTTGAAACTCGTTTGAAGTGAATGCGGTACCACGGTCTGCAATAATTCTTTTGGGATTTCCAAATTCTGATCTTTCTGATCTTTCTTTTTTCTGATCTTCAAGTTTGTTAATAACTTCTTTGCTCGTCAACGTTTTCGTCGGGTATAACCAGGTAAATTTGCTGAACCCATCTACGACAACAAGTAAATACTTATACCCTTTGCCTGTCGTCGTCAGTGGTCCCAGATGGTCAACATGATACGTACTAAGTGGTGCGTCGACCTTGTTAATGGGATTCAAAAAGCCTTCAGCTTTTCCTGTTTTTTTCTCTGCTAAGATACACGGTATACAATTCTTAATGCATTCTTCGATTTTCTTCTGCAGTTCAGGTATCCAGAACTCATTCAATATAAGTTCTTTCGTTTTCTTCACACTGAAGTGACCGTTTTCTTCGTGATATTTTTTAATTAGATCGTATTGCATTCGCTTAGGAATGACTAAGAGATTTCTACCTTCGTGCTCTTTGTACAAGAGATTATTCTCCATTACATAGTTTTTGTGGGAATGACCTGATTCCAGAAGTCTTTGGATGACTGACAAATGATCATCCTTCGCCTGGGCTGATTTTATTGCTGTTATTAGATCGTTCTTCACAATCAACATGACGTTGCGAGATAAGGCGTCAGCATGTTTCATTCTTACTCCCGGTCTGTGTTCAATGGTATAGTCAAATTCGCTTAACAACATGACCCATCGTGCCACTCGTGTCGACAGATCACGTTTCTTTATCGTTGCAGTAAAGGCTGAACAATCGGTTATGATCTTGAATGGAATACCAAGCAGATATACGCGAAATTTCTTCAGAGCATAAATTATGGCAAGTGCCTCTAATTCGTAACTACTATACTTGCGTTCGGCCTCCGTCGTCTTCCTGCTCATAAAGTAGATAGGATGCATCTTACTATCGTCGCCTTGCTGGAGCAAAATTGCACCAAATCCGTTGATACAAGCGTCGGTATGTAGCTCTGTCACCGCAGTTGCATCATAGATATTAAGTACAGGTTTCGTGGCTAATGCTTGCTTAAGATTTTCATACGCCGCGTTCTCCTTGTAGCCAAAAGCAAATGGCACATTTTTTCTCAGTAGGTCACTGAGTGGTTTCGCTATCAGTGAGTAGTCCTTGACAAACTTCCTAAAATATCCCGTCAAGCCTAGAAAACTCTGAACTTGTTTTACCGTCGTGGGTCGTGGAAATTTTATAACGGCATCTACTTTGGCTGTAGAAGGTCGTATTTGTCCGTTTTCGATATGATGTCCTAGGTATTCTATGTTATTTCTTAAAAATTGACATTTCTTCCATTGGATTTCTAATCCGTATTCTTGTGCCGTCTTCAACACCTTTTCCAATCTTTCTACTGCTTCTTCTTCGGTTCGCGCCAGAATAACTAAATCATCCATGTACGTCAGTAAAATGCCAGTTTTAATGTGTTCTTTGAAAGTGTCGTTTATGAATCGCTGAAATATCGAAGGCGAGTTACATAATCCAAACGGTACTTTTGTAAATTCGTATTGGGCGGTCGGAGTAACAAAAGAAGTATATTTTCGACTCTCTTCATCAATAGGTACGTGAAAGAACCCATTTTTCAAATCCAACGTACTGAAAACAAGTGAACCCTGTAACCGATCAAGCTGATCCTCGATCAACGGCAACGGGTACCGGTCTTTTATAATCTGTTGATTTAGTTGTCTATAGTCCTGACATATTCGTATGGCACCATCCTTTTTCCTGACTAACACAATCGGACTTGTGAATTCGGATTGGCTTGGTCGAATTATTTCCCGATTTAATAATTCGCTCATCTGTCTGTCTGTTTTTCAAAATAATCTTCATTTTGAGTGGTGTCTCTTTAGTTTTATTGTTACAATCGTAATTTGCGTGTAACTCTTCTATTTTGCTCTTAGTGGTGTGATTTGTAATGTGACTGATATCTATCTCTGATGTCTCACATTCTATATTAAATATGCATTTTTCTTCTTGGTCGAAATCGTTATGTTTGCTTTCCAGAATCTGTGTTCCGTATACGTCCATCTTGATGGTAACATTCTTTAAGAATTCTCGTCCTATGATAACGGGGTACTTCATTGTATCGCTCTTGACAATGTAGAACTTCGCATTAGATATAACATCGTCTGCTTTCACGTCAGTTGAAAGGCTGCCTAGCGTCATTACGCGATTTCCTCCAATACCTGTCAGCGTCACGGCGTCGTTTTGTAGAGTTACTGGACCCAAGGTCAAGAAACAATCATATCTAATTAGATTCACGTCGCTGCCAGTATCGACTAAGGCTGTTATTACTTTTCCCAAAATTGTTACGTCCTTTTCTGCGTTGTTCTTTTGACTTTCGACCAGCATCACATTTTTGTTCTGTGTCTTTTTGGGACAAGCGGCCGACTTGTGCCCAAATTCGTTGCAGTTAAAGCATTTTATCCCCTTCTCTTTATGTGGACAGTTTCTGGATACGTGACCTCTGCTTCCACACGTATAACAACGTGGCGTCGGTGCTTCTTCCTTTAGGTTTGATCCCTTGCTGCTACCACCGTTTTGTTTTTCTCTTGGTGACTGAGTCTTGTCTTTCGACTTTGAATCGGCGGATATTCTTTTCCGTATCGTGTCATATAGTTTAGCTTTTTCTTTAAATTCGTCGAAACTTTTTGCACCGTATAGGATAATCTTGTTTCCAGGGTCGTCGGGTATTCCGTCGATGATGTATTGTATTACAACTTCAGATGGAATGTGGGCTCGGCTGGCGATTTCACGCATCGCTATCGTGTATTCTCGTACAGACTCTTCTCTTTTCTTCGTTCGCGTTGATAGCATTCTGTGTATATCAGCACAACTCGATTTCACTTCGAATTCTCGTGTAAGTAACTGTTTTAGTTTCTTCCAAGTCGTTATACCTCTTTCCGATTGTACCACTAACTTTGCTAGATGAGTTAAAGACTTTTTTGCAAAAATAAGCTTTTGTAAATCATTCCAACCTGTAATTTGTGCAATTTCCTCGAAATCCGATATCCACTTTTCAACTGGGTATCCATCTTTTCCCGAAAACTGTGTGATCGAGTCTTCGATATCTCTAAACGAGAGGGAAAATGTCGTCGTCTTCGTCTTTCGTTTTTCAACGTTGTTCCTTTCACCATCTTCATGATGTTCAGGTGACATCCTTGCTCTGATTTTTCTTGATCTAACGTTAGTTTGGTTATCTTTGAAATCGTTGCTTGCTTCATCGTTATCGTCGTTGTTTCCTGCTTCATCGTCGTCTTCATCGTTAACGTCGTTTTCATCTTTATCGTCGTCTTCATCGTCATCGTAGTTTTCATTCTCATCGTCGTTTTCATTATCCTTACTTTCTGCCTGGATATGTCAAAGAAATGATAAAATTCTTTCACTTACATCGTCTTCGGTCCCATCGTATTGTATGTCTAACACGTGACACACCGTAACTAAATCAGCAAACGATAGCAGAGATTTCATTTCGTCAATCTTCGTTGAGTAGGCTGCGGACTGTTCATCGTATGTGAATCCTTCAAAATTGCTTAGTTCTTTTCTAGTTAGTCGTTTAGATGGATCTCCGGATATGATGATGAATAATGGTTTCAATAATCTACTATTAAAACTTGTTATATTTTGTTCAACGTTACCAATATCTTTTAACGCGGGCATTTTTCACGGTACGCCACTGGTTCGGTGCGCGGATCAACGAAACGAATGTTAAGAACAAACCGCTCGCGCTCTGTTGCTATGAACTGTGACACTCACGTATAACGTAACTCTGACAGATCAACTTTTCACGCACTGTTGTTAATTGTCTTTTAAATACGCCGTCGTATATCAACACAGTTTATTTGTAAGCTTAACAAAGTTTTTTTTTAACAATGAATTTAAAAGTAAATATTTCCGCACGCCACTGGTACTATTTACGTGAGAAATTCTTAGAATTGCGGTTGTCCGTTACTGTGACGTACGCTTCGCTTTGTTGCGGCGGCTTCGCTATTGTATATCTGTTCGCGCGCTTTTACGTTCAATGGAAATTTCGGTTCTAGTATTGAACTTACCCTGTCTTTATAATGTTTTCAATGTTTTTTGCAGCACAGCACTTTGCACAGTGTATCACTTATTGTAACTAATTGTCACTGATTCTCACTAATTACACTGCACTAACTTATTCACTTTTTATTTATTAATTTGGCTCATTTTACGTTCACATCCCGGTTCTGAGCCCCCATATTGTAGGATTTACTAAATATACAATAGAGATATCGAGTAAATAAAGTGTTTATTGAATATTAAATGAAATACATAAAATGAGTAAGGTATTAATATATAAATAAAAGTAATCGCGTCGTTTCGCGTCGTAAGTTGTTTGATAGAGTACTTCGTGTGTGATCGTCGTTCACTACTCTTATCGCGTCGTTCGTCGTCGGTAGCTCGTATAACACTATACGTCTGCGTTCGTCGACTTCCAGCTCACGACTGCCTCGTCTCCTCACCACGTAGCCTACTAGCCACCGCTAGCAGCGCCCTACATATATATATATACTCAAATATAATCATAAAGGAATAATCTGAAAATGAAAAATTCATATCACCGCGACCTGGGATCGAACCAGGGTCCTTCCGCTTGCCGGGCGAATGCTCTACCACTGAGCTATCGAGGACATTACAGATCAAGCGAATGAAACCTAATCATATTCAGTACACATTCTATTCATAATTTTTCATAGTCAACAAATACGCAATATCATTAATTTTTAATGTCTAAATGCATATAAGAACTATACTTATAAAAGGTGTTGGTTCGTGCAATAGTGCAATCATATATAATACATTAATCTGGTTAGTTGATAGATATATCATTTAAATACAGTTAATACTGAAATATAATCATAAAGGAATAATCTGAAAATGAAAAATTTATATCACCTCGACCTGGGATCGAACCAGGGTCCTTCCGCTTGCTGGGCGAATGCTCTACCACTGAGCTATCGAGATATATATATATATATATATATATATAAATATATATATATATATATATATATATATATATATATATATATTATACATTTATCAAAATCCTTCATAGAAACCTCTAAATCAGACGAATCTGAACTTAATTTATAAGAGTATATGTATGTGCGTCGTCATCAGCTTGCTCGCCCGGTCGTCAGTCAAAATTTTAAGTTTGCAATTTTTCCTAGACGGTTCAATCGTCCGATCTTAATCGAATTTTTACAAAAGATTCTTCTAGCGCCCAGATAAATTATATAATTTTATTAATGTACAGTATTGCCAACTTTCCGAGAAAAAAATCTTCACAGATGTAAAAATTTAATTTAAAGCAAGAAGTAAAAACACTTTTTCATTAACATATGAAGTGGAAATACGAGCCAACTTTTTATTATTTATATAACATGTCTGCCAAATAATTTATCGCAAATATAGAATATACATTCTTAGAAATTATTAGAAAATTAAAAAAATATTTTTAATAAGGTACAGATGTCTAGTGTATTGTTTTGAATTTGATTGGAATTTATGACAAATTAATGCAAATTTATATCAAATTTATTTTTCATACATACATACATACATACACAATCACGCCATGTACCCAAACGGGTGTGGCACAAACTTTTTTCATCATTCCGAAATCAGTCGCCTCCAAACATTCCTATCCAAACAAGCAACTATTGTTTATTTTTTAAATTCCATTATATAAATATTATTAAATTTTATATAATTCTATAGAAATAAATATAGGTATAAATAATAATACAAAACCTCTATGAATAGCAACCATCTAGCTTCCTTAGTAATTTAATAAAAATATTTTTAAAATTTACAAGTACAATTTGTAAGTTTTAATGATGAAAGAAACGTTGATTCGATCATTGAGTAATTAAAATATTTTTGTAAAACTAACCAAGTGTTTTATAATAAATAATAACTTCTGTCGTTATTTTTTGTCAAAATTACTTATTAAAATAACTTATTAAACAATTTTAATTAGTTTATTTAAATTTTATAATATTATACATAAAAAAAATAATATATAAAATTAGAAATATTATTCATTTTTGGTAAGAGTTAGAAATAAAAACCTATTTTAAAGTGAAAAATAAAAGCATTTTTTCATACCTAAATAAAAGAGGTCGAAATACGGGCTTAAAAAATTTTTTTACTTAAAATAACTTACTAAACAATTTTAATTAGTTTATTTGAATTTTATTATATTATACATAAAAAAATAATATATCAAAACTGGAAATATTATTCATTTTTGATAAGAGTTAGGAAGTAAAAACTTATTTTAAAGTGAAAAATAAAAGCACTTTTTCATACCTAAATAAAAGAAATGCAAATACGCACCTAAGAGATTTATTATTATTATTGTTTTTAAAATTTTTAATGTTCTAAACATTTTACATTTTGTTTTTAAATAATCTATTACAATAAATTATGTTTCTGTATAAAAATAAATAGGTTAGCAGATTAGTTCTTATATTTAATTATTTATTGTTTACAAAATTGTACATGAATATATTTTTTTAAATAATATATTTGTTCTTGCTTTATCATCCTTTGAAAGTTTACAATGTAACCAGCAGTTTATATATCTTTTTTTTTCTATAAGAAATTTTCTTCGTGATTTATTATGTATTTTTAACTTACGACTGTTTTATATAACAACATATTTTTATCAACTTAACTTTAACCTTAACATGTAACTTACGGAATAAATCCTACCAAAATTGACTTTAATTACGATATATGAACCAACTTATAGTTGTAGTATTATTCATATAACACAAAGTAATTATTATATTTTTGAATTTTTAATAATTTGTAAAATAGTTGAAGATGGTTCACGATTTAATGATGGAAATGTACTAACAAAAAAAAATTATATCAGAAAATATTCTATTTATAACAACAATCCATTGGTGCCTTTTTACCTTCAAAAATAGTAACACAGTGTCCCTTTTTGTTTTTCACTTTTTGAATTCAAATAAAAAAAACAATCGACAGATTTTGACAAATTTTTTATTAAGCTAAAGCCAAAGCTTAGGATATTTATTTTATAAAAACAATATTGTCTAAATGGTGCTTATTTTTCTCCTGACGTTCTTGAAGTCGGACTCTAAAATTTGCCAAAGTTTGTTCAGGTATGGCTGCCATTTCTACCCGAATATTATCAATCAATTCCTCCAGAGTGGCAGGATGATTTCGAAACACTGCCGCTATTTCATCATCGGAAATTATCGGTCCGTTTTTTTTAAGGTAATCGCGGCAAGGCTATGACTGTAAATCGGTGAATTCCGAACGTTATATCGATATGGAACGTAATTTTTTACCAGTTGCTTTTCAAGAATTTGATGGATTTAATCAAGAAACTTGGTTTTAACAAAATGAAGCCAAAGTCACACTTCAAATCGGTCTTTATGGCTTTGCGACTTTTTTTATGAGAATATCTCAAGAATCGAGTGTTTTGTAACCGCCCTGAAACTCTGCAGGAATTAAAGGACAACATTCGGGTAGAAAAAGCAGTCATAATTGAGTAAACTTTGCGGAGCGTGATGGAAAATTTTAGAGCCCGATTTCAAGAGTGTCAGGAAAGGAATGGGCCCCATTTGGAAAATATTATTCTTTGAAAAACAAATTTTCCAAGTTCTGTCTTTAATTAAATAAAGAATTTATTAAAATCGGTCAATTAGTTTTTTTTTATTTGACTTCAGAAAATGAAAAACAAAAAGAGACATCCTATATTTTAATATAATTTTAAAGAAATGTTACATATTTTAATAGGAATTATGTTCTTTTAACACATTTATCTTGGTTCTATCTATAAGCGATTGCGGTGTGGCTTTTAAATCATAAGCCCATCCAATTTTCGCAAATAAATCTATAAATATTGTCATAGATGGAAGAAGTCCTCCGTATTCACCATGACGGTAATCGCGTGGAAAAGCGTGATGAAAATTATGCCAGCCTTCGCCGATAGTGAAAAACTGACACAGTGCATTCTCAACTCCAGAAGTTTTTCTATTATATGGTTTAGTGCCCACTGAATGTCCAAGACTATTGAGAAGTAATGTTACATGTATTATTGCGCAAATACGAAGCGTTCCTGTTACAAACCTAAAAAAAATATATAGGCATATCAATGCATGTTTTGTTTTTAATTATTATTACGGTACATTTTTTTTTTTTAAATGTTATGGTTGGTTTAATCACACCTCAACCCTAGCGCGATTGTACCCCATTTTTTCCACTCCATTATTTCCACCAATACTTTTCTTCCACCAATTCTATTTTTCACCAATTCCTTTTTCACTACAATTTCTTTTTTCACTAATTCGTTTTTTTCACTAATTTTCTTACCAAACATAACCTAACCCTAACCTAACCTAACTTAACCTACCCTAACCAAACCGAAAAATTTGGTGGAAAAAAGTATTGGCGGAAGAAAAGTTTGGCGGAAGAAAAGTACGGTGGAAGAAATGGAGTGGAAGAAACGAAGTGGATAAAATGTCTCCCTAACCCCTAGCGCTAGTATAAGCAGGGATGTGCGATAAGTCAATTTGTCAGCATTACGTACTTCTAAAGGAGTTCAAATATACAGTTTGTCCTTAAAAAGTTTTATACAAATGGAGAAAAAGTTTATCTTACATTTCACATAAAAAATATTCTCGATAAAAAGCTCTGCATGACGTGCACATCCCAATTTAATTACAAATTTTTTAAAACATTCACCGGAATACAGAGGAAAATCAAAGTCATGATTTGGAATGAGAGTAAAATTACGTTCAAACTGTAGTGGAGAGCAAAATGTTTGTTGAAATTATTATTAAGTAGCAAAAAATTAAGTCCACTTGTAGATAAAAAAAATAAATAATAAATAAATAAATAATCTAATTAACAATATCTTGTAATTTTTATCTGGGAAAATCACAAATCTACAAGTGGTCATAATTTTTTGCTACTTAATAACAATTTCAATGAACATTTTGCTCTCCACTACAGTTTGAACTAATTTTACTCTCACTACAAATCATGATTTTGATTTTCCCTGTTTTCCAGAAAATGTTTTAAAAATTTTGCACTTAAATATGGATCTACAAGTCATGCAGAGCTATTTATCAAGAATATATATATATTTTTTTGAGAAATGTAAAATAAACTTTTTCTCCATTTGTATATAACTTTTTGAGACACACTGTATAATAAATTACCTGATAGTTTTAAGAACTCAGATTTGAAAATACTAAAAATTAGACCTAAGGATTATTATTTAAATAAAGAATTTTTAGGTTTGTAATAGATTTAAGAAATATGTATATATGATTTACATATTTTATATGTATTATTATTTTGTATTTTGTATAGGATTTCAGCTAAATAAAAACTATTATTATTATTATTATTATCCTTGATTTTCACTACTTTAGGTAGGTATGTCATTTGCTACAAACCGGGAACAATCTATGTTCCTTAGGTTTGAGCTTGGTCAGTACTTTTCTAATTATGTGCCCTGTTCCAAGGATAGCTGTAATATCTGTTATGTAATTTCTGAAACTATTTGAAATGAATCCAGTGGTGCCAATTACAATCGGAATTACTTTCGTTGGGGTTTTCCACATTCTTTTAATTTCTATTGCTAATGAGACATATTTAGTTCTTTTTTCTGCTTCTTTTGTAATAATATTCTGATCGGATGGTATCGACACGTCAATGAGATAAGTCATGTTTTTTTCGCGTATGATGATGTCAGGTCTATTAGCTAAGACTGTTCTGTCAGTGGTTATGGGGTGGTCATATAAAATTGTTACATTTCCTGTATTGTTTACTGATATGTTTTCGGGGCTATGTTCGTACCATTTACTAGCCGAAATATTACATTTATAATGATTGCATAAATTAAAATGCATTAGTGCGCAAACTTTATTATGTCTTTCAACATATTCCTTTTTTAGTCGTCGTTCAACATAACTTAAACTTAAACTTAAACTTAAACTTATTTTTAACGTCAATTTGTAACTAAATTAAATTAATTTAGTTTTCGACTTAACTGGATTCATAAAAATTCGATTTTTGTTTGAGCTGCATTTTTATTGAATGCAGTTTAGTCAAAAAAGTCAAAAGTTTAGTTTTATTATTTTTTACTTTTATTTAATAAAATATGTTAATTAATTTTATTTTGGTATTTAAATAAAATATTTTGCTTTAATTGTCTCTGTTACTTTTTTTGTTTGATAAAACTTGTGGGAATCACTCACGTTTGTTGCAAATCTATATTTCTGAATGGATCCATTATCATATTTTGTACAAAGAACTTGTTTAAGTATTGACTCACCAAGTATTGAAAAATGTTTCATTCCAAAGGTACATGGGCAACGGGGCAGATACTATCAAGTTGATTAACGTAGCAAGAATAAGATAGTATTTCTTTTGGAATTGTAATAATGGATCGCTGGTTAAATCGGTATGATCTAGTGTTCTTCCTTTAACATGCACTTCCGGATGTCGTTTTATCAGCAACCAACCAATGTGTGCGAAAAAATAGCCTCTTGATGGATTAACAGGATCTGCATCCGTATCACAAAACTTATGATGACTTCTATGATCCCTAGCCCAGTTTATAATTGATCCCTATCAAATATATAAATATTATTAATATGTATTTCGTTTTGTTTTTTTACTTCAATCGCCATTAATTTATTTTGATAAACTAATTAAATCAATAGTTAATTTTTAAATGAAAAAAAAAATGCTAATCAACAGCGCCACAAAAGCACAACGACAAGGTAATGCATTTTCTATATTTAGACTGGTCATGATAAACTCATGTATTTAATTTAGTCGAGTACATCACATTATGTATTTATAAATCTAGCAATGTTAGTTGTATATATATATATATATATATATATATATATATATATATATATATATATAGGGTGACCCAAAAGTCCTGAAACGGTTGAATATCTCGAAAACGAAACGACGGATCGCTAAGTTATAAAACACGCTTTTCTTTATTTTTGGAGAGGTATTGAACCGTGGCACTGAACTACCCCCCACCGCCCCCGGGGGGCGGGGGTAGGGTGACTTGAAAACTTAAATGGAACCCCCCATTTTTATTGTATTTTTCGATTCTCGACCAAAAACTGTTTATGAAAGACCTAAAAACGGTATGTATACGCAATTGGTTATTTATACATAGAATATGTTTACGCAATTGGCTTTTTAGGGTAGGTTAGATTAGTAGGTTGGTTCAGGTTCTTTTTTTCAGTATGTATAAATAGCCAATTGCGTATACATACCTACCGTATGTATAAATAGTCTCATCCTTAATATTATTAATATTAGGAATATCTTTAAAAAAAGCTTATTAATTTTTTATATTATTTTCTTGAACACTTTACGGAGGGGTGATGGGTAGGTTAGGTTAGGTTAGGTTGTTTAATTTTATTTCATTTGGTTATTCGATAAATTGTTTTTCGATGAATTGTTTTTCGATGAATTGGTACTTGGGTGAATTTGGTTTTTTGTTTTTGATGAACGGTTTTCGGTGAATTGTCCGCGACCAACTGATCCTGATATAGGAACTGAGCACTGTATACACAATTATATTAAAATTTAAAAAGAAAAGTTTGACAGTCACTGGAATTTCATTAAAACAAGAAGTAACTTAAGTATAGTAACTTAGTATAGCGCGTATCACACTAAATTAAACAAGTCAGATACTGATTTCTTTGTTCAAGACAAATAAAGATTATATTCTTAACTAGCTGGCCCGGCAAACGTTGTCTTGCCTTTATTTTAATGTGAATATTAAATTTTTTATGAATTTTTTTTGTATTACAAAACAAAATCAATTACATTTTTCATCTTATAATTATTTTCAATTTATTTGGAATCAATTTCTTTCACACTTTTTTATATTTTTCCTTAGGCCCCAGAAACCTTCGCGGGAGTGTACTTAACAACTTCCCAAAGTTTCAAATTTATTTGGAATCATTTTCTTTCACACTTTTCAATATTTTTCCTGGGGCCCCAAAAACTTTCGCAGCAGTGTACTGAACAACTTTCCAAAGTTTCATGGCGATCGGATGAATGGTGTAGTATTGCATAAAGGACCAACAGACATACACTTGATTTTATATACCTATAGTGATTACACATGGCGTATTCTATTTTAAGTTATAGTATTGTTTGTTGTTGCTTAAATCGTCATTAATTTATTTTGATGAACTAATTAAATCATTAGTTAATTTTTTAAATGAAAAACAAAATGCATTTACCTTGTCGGGGTTTAAACCCGGGGTAACTGAATTACAGCAGGTTTTACATAATATAGTTTTACTTATTTTTTCGATATATAATATGATAAATTAACTATTTTACTTAAAATTAAAAAATTATTATAGTATTTTGTTTTCGCTTAAATCGATATACGATCTTACAAAATGGTGTCAAAATTTTAAAAATAAATTACAATAGTAAAATTTTTTTTTTCGAACAATTCATTAATTAGTATAATGTTTCTTTGAAAAATCAGACAAAGTTTTATACATCAACAAAAAAAAAATGTGTTTTTATTATTTATAACTTTATTTCATTTTAATTTGTAACAATCAAAAATAATTTTGAATCTCAAACACCATGTTCAATTTCATGAATTCTGTATAAAGATATGTGTTTGTTTTTGCGAGCTTCAACCACTAATACTAATCTCTTCGAACTTTTCCCTGAAAACGGCCTAAAATAAGGCCGAAAGCTCGGAATTAAATTCGAATAGAGTTTTGAATTATTTAGCCCTACATTGATGACGGATATCCCAATATCTCATATATATATATATGCTTATATATATTTATATATATATATATATATATATATTATATATATATATATAATATATATATATATATGTATATATATATATATATATATATAGTACTCCGTGCTAATGTTGCACAGACAGGTAGAACTGTTTCTACTAGATTTGCTGTTGCACAATATTCGTTAGAAAATCTTCTACTCATAGCAGGGTTGTATAACCGAATGAATGCCGACAAAGAAATAACGAATTAATGCTAAATTTCACGATACTTTTACATAACGATTCAAAATAATTCTATTATGGCAATTTGACAATACGTGAAGCATTATTCTTTCCTGAAAATGTGATCAAAATCGAATAAATAATGTAGCCAATATGAATTTTTAAAAACTTTAGTAAATTTTTTTCTTGGAAAGTACTACACAAATTTACACTGAAAATTTCATTAAAATCGGTTGAACCGTCTAGGAGGAGTTGCGATCACAAAATTTTGACTGACAACTGAGCGAGCTGACGACAAACATCCACACACCCACGTAAACTAAGTTCGGATTCGTCATCTAGAGTCTATATGAAAGATATCTATACATATTTTGTTTTTTTTTTTGAAAATGTTACAGACACCGTACCAAACGCTATACCACTTTTCCTTGTAGTCAAAGTGGTAAAAAATATGAAAAGATGAAAAGTCGTATCAAAAAATGACTCATGTTTCTTTTTTAAGCTATAATATATTGGGCTTTAGTTGAAAGGTTAAAATAATTCATAAAATATCATATATATTAATATGTTATTGTTTTTATTAAATATAAAAATAATTTAAATAATTATTTCAGTAAATATTTAAAAATAATTTTAATATACCACGTGTTTTTAACATTTACTAAAAACTATAAAATACTTCCTTCTAGCCTCATACAGATTTATTATATTTATAAGATATTTACTAGTCATATCGACTAGTGGAAAGGTTAAAATAATTCATAATATATTATCTTTATTAATATTAAATTTGCATTAAATAAATTAATTAAATATATCATATATATATATATATATAAACTGTGTATAAAAATAATTTAAAAATCATTACATTTTTGAGAATGCCACCAAACACAAGTGGTGACAGTACGGCTATAGAGCCAGTCATAGTAAATAATCAAAAATCATCGAGTAAATTTAAATTAGAATGGGGGAATATTGCAATACTAGGCTATATACATATGGGTACGATTTTTGGAATTTACTGTGCCTTCACTTCTGCCAAATTTTTAACAATGCTTTATGGTAAGTATATTACTTTTTTTTTATTTTTATCTCTATATCAATAGAAAATTTATGAATAACATTTATATAACAATGGGATACGCTGAAAAATAATAATCTACCGCTATTATTTTGTGTTTGTACGTGCAAGTAATTACTTACATTAGAAGATATTCAAACAAAATTTTGTGTTTCTCTAACCAGTAAAAGTAGAGGAACACAAATAATCAATGCCAGTAATCAACTCTATTTCAGTTTTAGTAAATAAAATAAAATAATTTAAATTTAAATTGACGGCGAGTGGTCAATTTTGATTGGGTAATAAATTGAAAAGAGTTGATCTTGGGATAGATCCATCGTCTGAATTAAGAAGGTTACCTTTATTTTTGAAAAACAAAATCGGGTCAGTTTCGAGTGATTAATTTTTAAATTTTGTTTCAAACTTTGTATTACTAAGAAAGACTTATTTTCTACTTGCACGTAAGTAATTACTTACATTAGAAGATATTCAAACAAAATTTTGTGTTTCTCTAACCAGTATAAGTAGAGGAACATAAATAATCAATATAATAAATAATAAATAAAATAAAATAATTTAAATTTAAATTGACGGCGAGTGGTCAATTTTGATTGGGAAATAAATTGAAAAGAGTTGATCTTGGGATAGGTCCATCGTCTGAATTAAGAAGGTAATCTTTATTTTTGAAAAAAATTCGGTTCAGTTTTGAGTGATTAATTTTAAAATTTCTAAGAAAAACTTATTTTCTACCATAATTTAGAACAATTTATTCCTACTTTTATCATAAACATACTACGTAAACTGATACAATAATGTAATATAAACAATAAAAATTATAAATTTATTAATTAATTGAAGGTGAAATAATTAAAAGTATGTAATATATGACAATAATACAATTTATTATATAATATACCGGGTGTTCGTTTGTCAAGTTCGTATGGGCGTTTAACATGCAATTTCGATAATTTGCGATATACTTCTTTCTCCAGTTAAATTCGAAAAATACTTAGAACACTTTCTGATAGATCATAAAAAGTTCTATAATTTGGTTTTACTTTTAATTTGCTAGCATGTGCCGTTTGGGTACTAGAATTTAAATTTTTTGGTTTTTATTTTTTTTTTCTCTAAACTATGAGTTGTAGGAAAATAAGAATGTTATGAAAAAATGCGGAATAATGAGTGCTATAATTGAGTAAAGAAACCATTATTCTAGGATGCATCGTTTAGTAGAAAAAATAAAAACTGAATTTTTGAAAATTTTTCAAGGGGGATTTTTTTTTAAATTTGCTCAAAAAAATCTGAAATTTTTTTAGTAAAATAGAGAAGAAAATTAGCTACATAATAAATTAGTAACTTTTTTCTCTAACTCATTTTGGTTTGGCGTGAAAGAAAAAACAAATTAAAATGCAAGAAATATTAATTTTCAATAATTTTTACTGCCAAACCATTATGAGTTACAGAAAAAAGTTACTTATCTATTATGTAGCAAATTTTTTTCTCTATTTCACTGAATTTTTTCAAATTTTTTTGACTAAATTTTGAAAAAAGTCTTATTTTGAAAAAATCCCAAGGAAATTCTCAAAAATTCAGTTTTTAATTTTTTCCTGCTAAACGATGCATCCTAGAATAATGATTTCTTCACTCAATTATAGTCCTCATTGTTCCGCATTTTTCCATACCATGCTTATTTTCCTACACCTCAAAGTTTTTAAGAAAAAAAATAAAATCCAGACAATCAAAAAAAATTTCTAGCGCCCAAAAAGCACATGCTAGCAAAATAAAAGTAAAACCAAATTATAGAATTTTTTATGCCCTGTCGAAACGTACTCTAAGTATTTTTCCGAATTTTACTCGAGAAAGAAGTATATCGCAAATAATCGAAACTGCATGTTAAACACCCATACGAACTTGAACAACAACTGATATACTATTTGCGTTTTTTATTAATTTTTAAAGCCAGTGTGCAAAACCGACTTTTTTGGTTTTTAATTTTTTTCGCTGACTTCAACGAACCGATTTCAATAGAATTTTAGGAATATGTAGGCAACCATAAAAGACACCCAAATAAGTAAAAAAAAGTATAGCATGTAATTTAAAAAGATATATCATCATGGCGTAACACTTTATTGGGACACCCTGTATAATCAAAAATAGCTTCCTGAAATAGATTCGGAGGTACAGAGAACGCCTGCAAAATATCAAAATCCTAACTTAATTAATAAATGAGCTACAGAAGACGGGAGGTGAGGTGCAGGACCCTGTATATATATATATATATATATATATATATATATATATATATATATATATATATATTGAAACGAGGCAAACATCTGTACCTAATTTTTTAATTTTTCATGTTATTAATTTATCTTACTATTAATATTTTTAAAAAAAAATGTTTTTCGATAATAATTATGTCAACTGTACTTGTTTACTTATATTTTAAAAACCACATCTGGTATGTTAAACTTTACTAGTTTATTGTGTATTTTTGCTTATTGAGAAAAGTACATTTCTTTAAGGGTCGTTTATGGTATAGTTATGTTTAGGTATAAACACGATCTTACATGAAAGGTTGACCCAATTTTTTTTATATTTTGGGGTTCTTTATTTTGAAAACAATTTTGTTTTTAAGAATTTGTTTTCTGATTTTGGCACATCCTACTGTTTCCTATCCTAGCCAATGCAAAACGATTATTTGTAAGATAGGTTTTAAAAGTTAATATTATTGGGTGTAGAAAATTATGATGTCATTTTCAGTCAGTACTCTTTAACAAGGATGCTAGAAGTGTAATTTGATTGGTAAAATATTATATCTTGTTAATATGTTCTACTCTTACTAATGATTTTGTATATGCGAACTTTGTTGCAAGTCAACGTGAACTAGGAGTATATGAAAGCTGGCCGATCTCACGAGTGGGCATTCTGGTCTAGAATCAGAACCAGGGAAGCTTGGCCCATGGTATAGTTCATTATACTAGGTAACCTTGTCATCTCTCAGAAATAAGATACATAAGTGGGAATAGTTTAGCAGTTTTGTGCCATTGCGACTGCCTTTTACTATGTAAAAGGAGCTGACGTTACAGAAATCAAAACTGTGAAAACTTAAAGAGAGAAAATATTGTGGGAATAGTTTAGAATGTAAATGGAGGTGCCGTTACAGAAATCAAAGCTGTAAAAACTTAAAACTCTCAGAAAACATTTTGTTTGTACAAAAGTTTCACGAAGATAAGTTCACGTGTAAACTCAAACCATGGCCAGAGCGTACCCAGTCATCGGGCGATTGCCTCCGCCACTAACCGGTGTGCCAGTACATTCTCCGCGGCGGGCCATCGCTGCAACGCCCGGTCGACCGCGTCTGGTTGGGGTAGCCAGAAGCCGTGAGATACCGATTCGACCATGATTTCACTAGACGATCACGCACCAAATACGTAATGTATTCTCACTCCCTTTTCCCCAAATACACATACACTTACACTTACACGTATAAAATGACATATTATTTAGCAAATAACTAATAATTATTGTACATTGGTTTTGGTACCTCGTCGGATTAAAATATAGAATTTTTCGGGCATTTAGATGCGAGTACTTTATACATATTTACTTCTTACATGATTACTAATACACGAGCTCTTGGTCGGCAGAGATTCCGACCCTCATGAGTGACAGTATATCTCTTTGAGTATACGTCCGACCCGTTCATTTGAATTGTGGTCACCCACAGAATACACTACACCTTCTGAAGTATAATAAAGAATTCTTTGAGTTACGTTGTTATTAGAGTTTTTATATCGAATTTATTATTTGCGCACAAGATGCACTGACGAGCCGCCCCTAACCACTTATTCAAAATCTTTCAATAAAATTGTAAACAAAATACAGACAAACACTAAAATTATTGAAATATTTAAATAATTATATAATTTTACAAATTTCTCATGCACAATAAATCGACATAGTTAAACTAAATGTGACTTTTATTTCAAATCATTTTATGTACTCTCCTTATTAAAACACGTTCTATATGTAATTAAGTTTGTTTATTAGTTGTAAAAACAATACAGCCTTAAGTAACTTATACTGCATCTGAACACAACCGTGACTAAACCACAACTAACTCTATATAAGTAAAAGTATATATATTTATGCCAACAGATGGCTCTGCTTGTTAGATATTTAGATATATTTAACACCCCCACTTCAAAATATCAAACAACCACAATACCTAAAGTATTCAAAAAACTATAATGTTTTACAGAAATTAATCCCTTCGTAAGCATATCAGCGGGCATATCAGCTGTCGGTAAATATTTAAATTTTATTAATTTTCGATCAACGGTCTCCTTAACAAAATGATGTCTCACATCGATATGTTTCGACCTTTTGTGCAAAACTGGATTTACAGACAGCTTCTGTGCGCTCTGACTATCATTATAAATAGTTATACAATTTAAAATATCTGCCAACTCAAAATACAAATTTTTCATATAAATGGCTTCTTTTGAAGCTTCTGACATAGCCATATATTCGGCTTCTGTGCTAGATAGAGCTACAGTTTTTTGCTTCTTACTTTCCCATGATACTACGGATCCCGATAGCTTAAAACAAAAACCTGTATAGGATCTCCTATCAAAAGTATTACTTGCCCAATCGGCGTCAACAAAACCTTCTAGTTCCGTAGCATCTTTTACATATTTTAAACCATAATTTTTAGTCTTCTTTAAATATTTCAATATTCTTTTAGCATGCTGCCAATGTATTTCATTATGACAGTTATTAAACTGACTAAGATAGCTAATAGAAAATGCTATGTCAGGTCTAGTTAACACAGCTAAATACATTAAACTACCTATCAGCTGTTGAAATGGTATCTGTTTATTTTTACTATCATTCCTAATCAAATTTAATTTTGCTTCTATAGGTGTCCCTATCGATTTACAATCTAACATATTAAATTTTTTCAATAGCTGATCAATATACTTTTCTTGATCTAAAGTTATACAATTTTTATCTTTGTCTATTTTAACTCTCATTCCTAGACACTGCTTAACTTGATCTAAATCTTTTATTTTAAATTCATTACTTAAACTAACTTTAAGTTTTTCTGTTTCGTTTAAATCATTTGAAAATATAAAAAAATCATCTACATATAATGCAATGAAGGTTTTTAATCCATCTTTGTTTTTTATAAATAAACAAGGCTCCAAATTTGATTTTTTATAATCTAAATTAGTTAGGCAATCCTCAACTTTTTTATACCAAGCCCTTGAGGACTGTTTCAAACCGTAAATTGCTTTATTTAATTTTAAAACTTTATTCTTTTCATTCGATTCAAAACCTTTAGGTAGCATCATGTATACATTTTGTTCCAAAACACCATTTAAGAAAGCAGTTGTGACATCTAAGTGTGTAATATCTAAGTTTAATTTTACAGATAATGCTATTAATAATCTTAATGTAGAATATCTTACTACAGGTGAAAAAGTTTCATCATAGTCAATTCCGGGTTTTTGTGTAAAACCCTTTGCTACTAATCTTGCTCTGTACCTTACATTATTCTCACTATCCACTTTTCTTTTAAATACCCACTTACACTGCACAACACTACCTTCTTCAGGAACATTCACTAATTTCCCTGCTTCATTTTCCTCAAATGATTTCAATTCTTCTTGCATTGCTTGCTGCCATTTTTCGCTGTCTGCTCTTGACATCGCTTCGGTTACAGATGTTGGATTTTCATTCAAATCTATTTCGGTTTCCGCGCATAGATATGTGACATAGTCTGGAAAAACTTTTGGTTTTCGATCTCTGTCTGATCTTCGAACTGTTGATTCACTTTGTTCATCACTGTCATGATTTTCATCCACGTAGTTCGAATCATCTTCTTCGGTTTCTGATTCGTCAAGACTTTCAATTTCAGTAATTGTGTCGCTTGTATCCCCCACTGAATTTGATATCTCGTCATTTCTATGTGGTTTGGTTTCTATCATGATATCTATTTTATTTTCACTGTTATTTTCAATAATAATAACATCTCTGCTTGTTATAATACTGTTTTTGTCTGGATTGTACACTCGGTATCCTTTGACGTTTTCACTGTACCCAACTAAAATCATTTTGTGTGATTTTTTGTCCCATTTTAATCTTTTTTCTTTGGGTATGTGCACCATGGCAGTGCTTCCGAAAACTCTTAGTTTACTGACATCTGGTTTTTGGCCTGTCCATAATTCATAAGGAGTTTTATCATTTCCAGAAACTATGGATCTGTTTCTTAAATATACAGCAGTATTTACTGCCTCTGCCCAGAACTTTTTTTCTAGTTTTGTATCAAAGAGCATACACCTCGCTTTTTCTACTACTGTTCTGTTAAGCCTTTCAGAGGAACCATTTTGTTCTGGTGTATACGGATTAGTTTTTTGGTGAATTATTCCATGTGTCTGCAAGAAATTTTCAAATTCACTGCTACAAAACTCACCTCCGTTATCTGTTCTCAATACTTTTAGTTTTTTATTTGTCTGGTTCTCTACCACGTTTTTAAATTCTTTAAAACGGTCGAAAACTTCACTTTTCGATTTGAGAAAATACACAAAAGCCATTTTACTATAATCATCTTCTAAAATTAAGAAATATGTGGAACCACCAATAGACTTTACCTCCATTGGTCCACAAACATCACTGTGTATGATTTCAAGTAAGTTGTTGGCTCTTGTTCCGCTTTTTGAAAATGGTAACCTTGTTTGCTTGCCTTCACAACAGATTGTACAATTTTCTTTTCCTATTTTTATTTCTTCTGAGTACGACAAACCATTTACTATTCCGTTTTTCATTTTTGTTAGGTCTCTCCAGTTTAAATGACCCAAGCGGCGGTGCCACAGTTCTCCGGTTACTGGAACTGTAAACAAACATGCTTCCGATTTGTTTAAATTTAGTTTATATACACCATCAACCTGATCAGCTGTTGCAACCAGTTCACCAATCTTGTTGTATATCTGACAACAATTTGTCTCAAAAACAACTTTATTTTCATTTTCTAACAATTTACTTACTGATAATAAATTTGTTGTTAGCTCTGGCGCACATGATACATCTTTGATAGTGATATCAAACATCTTATTATTCACTTTTGTAGTAATATCCACATCTCCACAACAAGTCACTGGAATTTTTGTTTTATTTGCCACCATAATTTCTTTCAAATTTTCTTTATTTGTAGCTTCTTTTCTAACCTTAATCCAATCTTGATTTGCTGTTAAATGTACACTTGCTCCTGAATCGACGTACCAATCATCTTTTTTGAATTTTCCACTCAAAAACACAGCACTAAAAGCATTTGACGATTTACTTTCTGTGGATTTATTTGGACATTTATTTTTAAAGTGTCCCATTTGTTTACACTTAAAACATTTGACATTCTTGAAGTTAGAATTTGCACTGTTTGCACTACCGGTACTGCCACCTATTGACGAACTGTTGTAACTACTTGAATTGGTGTGTCGGTATTTTTGGTAGGAACCTGCTTTGCCGGCAAACGGACTTCCGCTTCGACTGACGTCAGTTCCCATGTCGAACAGCTTCGTTTTTATGGCGTCCACTGTAATGGAGATTCCGGAATGTTCTATCGCCATTATCATCGGTGCGAATTTTTCAGGCAAACCTGCTAGCAATATTGATCCCAGCCATTCATCAGTGATCTTGAAACCTGTGCTACTCAACTTCTGTCCAGCCTCCACGATTTGACCAACGTATGTTTCCATCGAATCACTATTTTCTAACCTGATTGACATTAGATTTCTTAGTAAGCTGATTCTTCTTGTGAAACCGGAGTTATTAAATAATAATTTTAATTTGTCCCATAACTCCTTCGTCGTCTTTGATTCTTTAATATGTATGTATAACGAAGTATCTATCGTTAAGATCAATTTAGCTCTTGCCTTGGCGTCGTTTCCAACACTAACGAGATCTGTAGCAATTGGCGGCTCCAGGATGCAACTTGATAAACCTTCCAATATGAGAAAGTTTTCCACCGCAAACGTCCAATCATCGTAATTCTCGCGCCCTTTTAGTTTTGGCACATTTACGATGTAGT
The DNA here is from genome assembly GCA_963966155.1 of Clivina fossor. NCBI lineage: Eukaryota > Metazoa > Arthropoda > Insecta > Coleoptera > Carabidae > Clivina > Clivina fossor. The sequence continues at coordinate 11,129,065 of OZ014555.1, forward strand.
TCGCAGCCATTTTGTTTTACTTTCAACGGTTTTCAGTTCTTTTATTTTACAACTACTGAGTCCACACTCACAAAAAACTTACAATTGAGCGCAATCTGGGCCCATAACCTATTAAAACACGTTCTATATGTAATTAAGTTTGTTTATTAGTTGTAAAAACAATACAGCCTTAAGTAACTTATACTGCATCTGAACACAACCGTGACTAAACCACAACTAACTCTATATAAGTAAAAGTATATATATTTATGCCAACAGATGGCTCTGCTTGTTAGATATTTAGATATATTTAACACTCCTGTCTGCAGTTCGGCGACTTTTAAAGTTCACTGGGGTTACTTAAATTTTTGTTATTCATTTACATAACGTAGTTGGGTCATAAAATCACGGAATAATTAAAGTTTTCTAAATTTAAATCGTTAATTGTCGTTTAATTAATTTGTTATTTAATTGTAAATTTCGCCGCGTTACAATATATATATATACAGGCTGTAACAGAATAACTATTCCTAATTTTCAGAAATGATAGAGTGCACTTAGAGAAACATTTTTTGTTAATAAGCTAGTGTCCGAAAATTTCTCGGTGTCAAGATATACTAGATATCGTTAAAAACAATTTTAATTATTACAACGTCAAAGAGTAGTTAAGTTAAGGAACATTTTATTAGAAATAATAGTGCATTAAACTTTATAAAAATTGTTCGAAGTTACGACCACCATTTTCGATACACAAGTTGTACGATGTACAGGCTGGGCAAATTTGGACGTTTTCATAGGGAAACTCGGAAACTATAAGAGATATGGAAAAATGGACCGCGCATCCTCGATCGCTTTTTCTGAGAGAAACTCAATTATCAAAACGAAAATTAGCTATCGTCTTTTGTTTTCGAGTTATGGCGAAAAGTTCTCTTTTTCCGTATTTTGATAAATGGCGATATCTCGATGGTTTTTTAAATTAGATGAAAATAATTTTCACATTCTTAAGGCACTTTTTTGAGTAGAATAAAATGGTCTTAACGGATATTATAAATCTCTGTTAATTCTCGGGTTATAACATAAAGTTGTGTTTTTACAATCGACTGACCACTTATGTAACACTTTCACTACAAAAGCAGGAGAAATAATACTAAGTTTGCATCAAACAAAATATTTCTTCAACCCCAAAAATATAAATACAATTTCATATTTGGGTGGTGTATAAAGATTAGTAAATTCTACGAAAAATTATTGCAAGTGGACCGATAGGCAATAGTAGGTATACGACTTAGCACAATGGTTTAATACTATAATCTCTTACAGATGTTCGGAGTTTTCGCTTTGGCTTCAACATTGTATCTGAATTTCTTATACAAAAATTATTTCTTTTTTATGGCTTTTACAGTAAAAACCGTTTCATAAACATTACTTACAAAAACAACATAATTTTATAAATAAATTTTTTCCATATTTTTTTGTACTTGGTGGGGGCTCCTTCTTGGTGGGGGCCTCTGGGCAGCCGCCCACTCTGCCAACCCTTAATTCCGGCCCTGGCTAACTATAGAAACACATGATTAAAATCAATAAAAAAAAATTATTTTTTTTCCTCCTAATTTTTAAACAAATGTAGAAAAAATTTAACTGACTTTTGTGCTTTCGCACAAAGCATACAAAAACATTACTTTTATCTCTTAATACACAAAATACTATTACATATTCCATATAGCATGGCTGAGACTGATATCTTGTTTTTTTGTCAAACATGGTAGTATACAAAATTAATTTTTTAAATAAAATCTACCTTCCTAAAACTTTTAGTTTAAACCTTTAGTTCACATTGCGTATTGCACTTGAATTACAAAAATAACAATAACACTCTTAGATCCGAGCATCCAACTCGAAGAATCTTCGTCTGAAAGCCCCAAGCTGGTAGCTTAAAAAACTCAAAACTTACTATCCGTGACTTCTCGAGAAGTATCCACATTCTTCCCAGCATCGTTTCTTGCACAACAAAACTATTTATGTAAATAACAACAATTCTGTGTATTTTCAGCTCTTCTTCCTATTACTGCACTGACGTCATCATAATATGAAACTCGCTACACCAGTGATTCTTAACCAGAAGTGAATAATAACAAGTGAACACCATAAGTTACACAGGATTTAAGGCGGGAATGGAGCTGGAAAAATGTGTATGAAATAGCAGTATTTTTGTTCCTTCATAACTTTTAGAAGAATAGTCCCACAAATATGGTTTTTTTACAGTGGCTAATAAAAGGTGTCTAAAATATGACTACGTATTAATATTGTTGAAATTTTAGCTAGGTGACTTAATATTTTAATGTAAAAATTGACTAAAATAGCAAATATTTAACTGCGTTTTTTCAATAGAATTATTTGAATATGTTAACAAAAAGATACGTCGTTCGCTTTAGTTTTTAATAAATATTAAATTAAAAAAAAAAAATTAAAAAAAAAATATATATTAAGCAAGTTATGAAGGAATAAAAATTGTTAGTTTTTAATTCCAAATTTGTAGTAAAGATGTCGCAGTCTATTCAATTTTGGCACATTTTTAATAAGCTCCGCCATCTCCACCAGGCGTAGATCATGAATTTTTTTAAGGGTAACAATGTAATTTTTTTATGGTATTTAAATTACCATGTTGTAAACATGAAATTTAAAAATTTATTGCTGTTTTTGTATTATTTTAATGTGAGTTGATAATTTTTCTAACAGAAAATTTAAAATATTAAACTATTTATTTAAATTTTTGATGCATTTATCGGTCTTTATTAGAAATAACTGAAAATTTCATATACTTATTTGATTTCTGGAAAAATTATATTACATTGAAATACTATAAAATTTATTTTATAAAAGTATAATTCATTTATAACTACAAAATGTATATTATAGAAATATTAAAATAACATTATTGACTCAGTCATAGCTGAAGAGGACCACAGGGTGGTCGAAATGTACATTCTTTTTTAGAAATAAATATATGAAGAAAAGATTTGTCTCAACATTTTTTAATTAAAATAAGATATTTTTCTTTTACTGTAACTAAAAAAAAACTACATTAATTAATGAACAATATTTGGTATTTATTTTCTGTATAAAAATTAAAATTAAATAGCCTAAAATGCTACCCATTACAATATACACTAGCCACAAAAAAAACGAGCTACTTGAAAATCGGTAGTTTTTCTGTTTTTTTTTGTGTCCAGTGTATATTGTGTGTAAGTGTTGCAAATGTGTACATGTGTGCCACACTTCCTTAAAACTGAAGTGTGGTGCGGTGTGGGGCTATTCATCTCCACTTTTTCCAATAGACCATTTGTAAACTTAATTTTGTTCAATATATGAATATTTGACTGGTCTTCACAACTTTAAAAAGATAAACACAGTTTATATTCTTCGACTAACTGCATTTTGATTCTGTACTGAATCTGTTAGTTCTTTGTCTTGCTTTTTATTAGAAAATATATACTTACGTATATACATATTTATATATTAAATAATTAAATTATAAAATAAATAGATGTAATATAATTCTCACAGATTTGTATGATTAAAATATTTTATAAATTATTTAATTAAAAAAATAAATTAAAAAATTTATATAGAAATTTTTCATATAGCCGAATACATGACGAATCTGAACTTAGTTTATAAGGGTGTTTGTGTGTGTCTTGTAAAATTACTAAAATTTTCAAAATTTTGTTCTGATTACACTACTAATTGGATATTAATCAAATTTTCAAAAAAATATTTTCCTAGTACTTGCAAGTAATAATTTTATTTTGTACAATGTTACTAAATTTCGGAATAAAAAATTACCGTTACAATAATAAAATAAATAACAAATATTAGAATAGAATTTAAAGAAAATAATTCTAAACAAATATTATAAGTATGATTTTAATATGATTGAAATGTGAACACTTTTCAATGTTTTCAATAAGATGGCGCGGAGGGTAGCGCGCGGAGCGTGCGTTGTCTGGTCGGCGCAACAAGGAATACTTTGTGTTGATTTTGAACAAATTGTCATTGTTAGTGTGATTTTTGCTTTGTAAAGCGTGTAAGTTTTTGTTCTTGGTGTATCTTGTATTCTATTTGCTATTATTCAAATATTAAAATCTTTATAAAAATTATATATTTTTTACTTATAAAAATCCTTATAATCTCACTTACAATCATGTAAAATTCTTACAATTTTACTTAAAATCGATAAAATGATAAAAAAAAGTCTACATTTAGTCATTCAAAACTATGAATATAGGATTTTTAACAGCTTTGTGTATTTCCAGTACATCTAACATGTATTTTACGACATTTTTTCTATTGTATGTATAATAGTAATGTTTTTACTGAATAAACTAGGTTGGATCAAATAAATGGTTTTTAAAAGTGGCGTTTGTTTTTAATAATCTAAATGCTTTATTGTGTTTTTTGATTTTTATTATATACATATATATATATATATATATACATATATATATATATATATATATATACATATATATATATATATATATATATATACATATATATATATATATATATATATATATATATATATATATATATATTAAAAATGTAAGTATTTTTTAATTTGCTACGTCTCCCATTTTTAAAAATGACGAGTTGCCACTGTATAAGTTTATCTTGCACTATTTAAGGGTGAAGCGACGATGACTGCGGTATATTGTTTACATTTGCGTTTAGTTTTTGGATAAGAGGGCTCCGCCCCTGAAGGGGCTCAAAGTGAAGGACGAGGTACGAACGTAAAAATTTTTCTAGCTCCATTCCCGCCTTAAAAGAATTTTTTATCATCCTCGAGTAAATCTTTATAAAGTATGTGAAATCCCTCAAATATTTTTTTTAAACAAATATCATGACAACACATCCTACGTTTCCTTCTTTTTAGATCTTTTTACTACTTTGACTGCAAGGAAAAACTAGTAAAGCGTTTGGTACGGTGTCTGTCACATTTTCAAAAAAAAAAAACAAAAATTGTATAGAAATCCTTCATATAGCCTCTAGATGACGAATCTGAACTTAGTTTATGTGGGTGTATGGATGTGCGTCGTCAGCTCGCTCGGTCGTCAGATAAAATTTTGTGATCGCAACTCCTCCTAGAAGGTTCAACGGATTATAATGAAATTTTCAGGATAAATTTGCCTAGTGCCCAAGATGGTCATGTGGTTTTGGTTTTTTCCAGTGAAGCCAACTTTCCGAGAAAAAAATTACTAAATTTTTAAAAATTCATTGTGGCTACATTATTTATCCGCTTTTGATCAAATTTTCAGAAAAGATTTCCCTAATGCTCCTATTAATTAAATAATTTTATTAATATTCAGTGTTGCCACCTTTCCGAGAAAAAAATTACTAAAGTTTTAAAATTTTTATTATGGCCATGTTATTCAACCGATTTTACTCAAATTTTCACAAAAGATTCTCCTAGTATTCATATAATTTATGTAATTTTAACAAAATACAGTGTTGCCAACTTTCCGAGAAAAATATTAGTAAAATTTTTAAAAATTTATTGTGACCATTTTATTTAACCGCTTTTAATCAAATTTTCTTAAATGTTTTTTTTAGTGCCTAAATAAATTATGCAATTTTAACAAAATACAGTGTTGCCAACTTATCAAGAAAAAATCACAAAATTTTTAAAAAATTCATTGTGGCTACATTATTTATTCGATTTTGATAAAATTTTCAGAAAAGTATCTCCTAATGCCCACATAAATTATAATATTATTAAAATACAGTGTTGCCAACTTTCCGAGAAATGTCAAAGTAGTCTATATATGGGTTTATCCATATACTTCTAATTTTGTTGTTTAATTTCTTTATCAAAAAGTATTTTTAATGAATAAAATTCTTCATCAAAATTATCCACTACAAAAATCGTATGAACGCAATGTCAACCGATTACTAACAGAAATTTTTTATTTTTAAATTTAATGCGGGCCCGTCACTAATATGAGTTCTCGCATTTTTGCAGTGTGATGCAATGCGGCCCGCCGACGCAGTAATGTGCTCCAGGCTTTACTTGACTTTCCTCGAAATGACTACCCAAATAAACTATTGAAGTTTGGTACAGTACTTATAAATTATCCTGTATAAAATATTCGACAATTTATTTATTTCAGTATTTAAAATTTAAATATTTTGAACTATTATTAGAGATTTTCATAAGTGGTGTCTCTCTATCATCATACAAAGTAAAAAACTAAAATATTTTTCTCATTTTGAAGTATATTTTTTCTGTAACTATTATATAATCAATTTCTATTAATATTAAATGAAATAAATAATTAGTAATAAACGGAAATCAGTAAGTTATATATTTTTTATTATCTTCTTAACCAACGGTTCGGCACTCACTATTGCATTTTATATAACAATGATAATTTTTATTTTTAAATTTTCTGATCAAATAATGTATATTTGCGTTACATGTAACATTATCTAAAAATATTTTGCTAGCCCTGAAGAAGGCACTAATGATTGCCGAAACGTTGGCTTAGAAGATAATGAAAAATATTTAACTTTCAGAATTCCGTTTATTACTAATTATTTATTAAATGTTACTAGTCGACACTTTTCCGATTTAATTAAATGAAATATTTAATAACACATAAAACTTGTTCATATATAACTCACTGATTTCCGTCTATTACTAATTATTTATTTCATTTAATATTAATAGAAATTGATTATATAATAGTTACAGAAAAAATATACTTCAAAAATGAGAAAAATATTTTAGTTTTTTACTTTATATGATGATAGAGAGACACCGCTTATGAAAATCTCTAATAATAGTTCAAAATATTTAAATTTTAAATACTGAAATAAATAAATTGTCGAATATTTTATACAGGATGATATATAAGTACTGTACCAAACTTCAATAGTTTATTTGGGTAGTCATTTCGACACTGGCGGATCTATAGGGGGGGTAAAGGGTGTAACTACCCCCCCTAAGAATTCTAAGATTATTAAAATATGTATATAAAAAGCTAATTAAATTAAAAAATATATAAATATGTTTTGAAATCTAAATGTATCTATAATGTTTTTTTTTTTGAATTTTATAATAATGCTTCACGTATTGTCAAATTGTCATAATAGAATTATTTTGAATCGTTATGTAAAAATATCGTAAAATTTAACATTATTTTATTTCTTTGCCGACATTCATTCGGCTGTAGAACCCTAGAACCCTGCCATAAATTTGCCAGACACCAGACCTTTTTTTGCTAGCTTGTTTGTCAGCTAGGTATCTGCTATTGTGTCACCAATAAAAGTAACACATCTGGAAACAATTTCCTCTGTTTTGCGCAATTATGTATTTCTCTATTGAGTATAGTTAACTATTGCTGGGAATCTTCAGAAAAATTATATTATTTAAATAGTAGTCGCAAACAGGAGACTGCTTCAGATTCAATTATAAGTATTCAAAAATATGCATTTTGTCACAACAGCCTAAAGTTTTATTGCTTTGGGAAATGTTTATTTATTTTCGCTTGTTCTTTGATACTCTTTAAGTCTGGTCACTCCACCCACCTCTCTGTGGAAAATTGACCAATTAGATTATCTTGCTGGAGTAATAATTTTTTTCTATAAAAAGGTGATAGATTTTAGAGATCCATCACTTATTTTTGACCTAAATATAGCGGTTCCTATTAATTTATTGAAAAAGACGAAAGAAGAAATTAAATCCGCCATTTTTAATATCATGGCATATATTAAGGGTATTGATATAGAATCAGATTTCGACATTAATGTTCAAAAAATGATTCTGACATCCGAAATCGATTTTTGGCTCTTAAAATGGAAAAAAGCTAGTGAAAATGGAAAAAAATATACCCGATAGTGCTCTTCAAGCCCATAATGAATGCGATAAAGAAATGTATCCAACTATAAAAATCATTTTGCAAATACTGTGTACTCTACCTGTAAGTGTCGCTTCCGGTGAACGAAGTTTTTCGGCATTAAAACGATTAAAAACATGGTTAAGGACGACAATGGGCCAGGAGCGTTTGCAAGGATTGGCTCTTCTACATGTGCATAGAGATGCAAATATAAATATTGAGACGATAATTGATTCTTTTGCCAAAGATAAAAATCGAAAATTAGATTTATTGTTATAAATTTTGATTATTTTGCTAGTTTTGTAACAAGAGTTTTTAGAATAAGTTTATTAATATTTGGTCTTATATTATAAAAAGGTATATTTACTTTTATTGTTTTTTTATATATTTTTCAATTAATTATATTCGAAGCAGCAGAGTATTTGAGCATGTGTTATGCGTTATATTTTGTTTTATAATATGCATATCTCTATCTTTTAAATTATTAATTTGTTATATTATAGTCGATTTCTATTTCATCCAAAGACAACAATACAAAATTAAATTGTTTATATTTTTACAAGTTTATTATAATAAATAAATGAATATAAAATATTTGTGAAATTTTTTATTACCCCCCCTAACATTTGTTGCTGGATCCGCCCTTGCATTTCGAGGAATGTCACATATAGCCTGGCGCACGTTACTGCGTCGGCTGGCCGCATTGCATCACACTGCAAAAATGCGAGAGCTTGTATTAGTGACGGACCGGGCCAGTCCGGGCCGCATTGAATTAAAAAATAAAAAATTTCTATTAGTAATCGGTTGACATTGCGTTCGTACGATTTTTGTAGTGGATAATTCTGATGAAGAATTTTATTCATTAAAAATACTTTTTGATAAAGAAATGAAAGAAAAAAGATCTAAAAAGAAGAAAACGTGGGATGTGTTATCATGATATTTGTTTTAAAAAAATATTTGAGGAATTTAACATACTTTTTAAAGATTTACTCGAGGATGATAAAAATTCTTTCAATATTTTAGAAATGCGTACATTTTTTTAAATACTTATTCCTACCGTTCTACATTCATTAAAGTTTTGTAGAGAGACAATATCTGAATACGATTTCATTTTAGTGAACGAACGACGGTTATAATTACAAATTGTCAAAAATTAGTAATTTTTAAAAAAAATCTTATGTTCAAAAGTTTATAGTTTTTTCTAGGTTGATGAAGAAAGCTAAAATTTTCAGGAACAATAGTACCTAAAATCACTTTAAATTACCTGAAAAGGTTTCAATGAACAATTTGTTCCAAACTTATAATTATGAAATGTGATAATTCGGCTATTTTTAAGAAAAATGGTTATCTTCAAAAATTCATATCTTTCTTCTAGGTTTATGAAAAACGCAGATTTTTGCGGAGAAAAACAGCATTTAATTAGGCTCCACCACCGCTTATTAGATGTACCATACCACCTACCACAGGGCATAATTCTATTCTCATTTTTATTTCACACTACATTCATTCATTATTTACACTTTATTTTTATTTATATATATATATATATATATATATATATATATATAGTTTTATTTATATGAGTATTAAATAAACAATTTGTTACACAGAAAATAAATAATGAAAATGTGTTTTTATTTTTGATAAACTTTTCTTTTGTATTCAATTCAATTAATTTATTATTGACAAGTATATATATATATATATATATATATTGTAACAATTTTATTGTTACAGCTGAACAATTATTTTGGTTAATTATTGCAAGTTTAAATTTAGCGCAAAACTACTTTTTCCGCTGTGACGTTTGGCCGAGAGCGCTAGCTCGCTGTGACGGAAACCGCCGCGAAAAGTCATTCTCGCTCGGGCACTGGCGTTGTCAACAACCACATGTGAGTTATCATTTTTTTGATCTTGTTCAATCTTTGTCATCCGTTATTAATTTCGGTTTTTATTGATGAAATATGATTTAATAATGTTCGTGTTAGTGATCGAGATTAATATTTTCGTTTTGTTTGAGTTAATTTAGTGATTTTGAGTGTGTTAATTTTGATGATGCAGCACATGTGTTTTTCTGCTATCGTTTGGGGCAATGCCGGCGTTTGAGCTAGAATCATGTGGTGTTTGTGATCCTATTTTTCGACTCGAGTCCTTTCCTTCCGTCTTTCCTTCCTGTTAAAATTCCTATTTTCTGTATAATTTCTTTGTTGTTTAGATTCATTTTCTTGTTTCGTGTTGGTGATTTGATATGTGATTGTTTTTTTCTTTTTGTGTGAAAAATCCTTTTATGTCGAACTTAGCTTCTGCGCAGCGACAGCTGAGATCTCGCAATTTCTTATTTATTGTAGTTGATGATTGAGTATTTAGATTGTGTTGGAGCCAGCATTCGTTGTTGTTGATTTCTTTGCTGCTGGGCTCATCCGAAAATTAATAAGATATCGCAAAGTTCGATTCGGATCTCATTCCGTTGGCAGCATTTTCACATAGAAAGAGAAATTGTAAGTAGCGTTGGTTTAATTAGCCATTTTTGTATTTATTTTGTATCTGACAGTTAGTTAAATTATTTATAGTTTTGTAATTATTTATTATTTGATATTGGTTCAATTATTAACATTTTTGTATTTAAATTGTATCAGTTATTTTGGCTCAATTTGTATTTATTTACGATTTACTATTGTTTCAATCATTGGAATTTTTGTATTTGAATTGTATTAGTTATTTTTGCTAAATTTTACATAATTTTTGTATGACACTTTAATTTGTTCCATTTTTATACTGTTCACTTTAGAAAACATTGTAAGCTTGCAAGCAGTGATTTCATAGTATGCAACTTAATTTTGAATCTTGTTGAAAAATTATCTATCAGTCGTAGCAAGGATACTTTTGTGTGTGTATGGTTTTTCAGGGTTGGCTGTGGTTGCGCTGGAGGATCCGGTCTAGGGCTATCGTCGTTTGGTCTTCGTCTTCAGGTGGACATACAATTAGTCAGTTAAGCCAAAGTACGATTGTAAAGTCGAGCTATCCTAATAACAGCTCGTGAGAATAGTTCCGGTCCCGATATTATATGACTATATCACTGAGGATTTAATCGCTCGTTTTACGGAAATCAGCCTTTCAACTGGAGATTGTAATTGTCATCCACGGGCCTGATTATTTTACAGTCCTGACCGGAAGCCTTCAGCCCTCTACACCAACAAGAAGAGGAATTAGCTAGACCCTTGCTCAGTAACGTCTCTAATTGTAAAATTTTTCCATCATATTTTCGTTGCCAATACTAGAAATCAAATACCATTTTTGTATTCAAATCTAATTATTTAAACTCTGTGAGAAAATACATAAGCTAAATAAAATTTATTTAAATTCAAGTCTGCTGCATCAAATTGAGTTTCATTTCAAAAAAAATATAATAATAATAATAAATAATTCCATTAAACAAACTGAAACCATTATCCAATCACTTTGTGTTTTTTTTCTGTATTCGTCTAAGACCTTTGCCTTCGTGCAATAGTATAGTTCTTATATGTATTTAGACATTAAAAATTAATGATATTGCGTATTTGTTGACTATGAAAAATTGTGAATAGAATGTGTACTGAAAATGATTAGGTTTCATTCGCTCGATCTGTAATGTCCTCGATACCTCAGTGGTAGAGCATTCGCCCGGCAAGCGAAAGGACCCTGGTTTGATCCCAGGTTGAGGCGATATAATTTTTCATTTTCAGATTATTCCTTTATGATTATATTTGAGTATTAACTGTATTTAAATGATATATCTATCAACTAACCAGATTAATGAATTATATATGATTGCACTATTGCACGAACCAACACCTTTCATAAGTATAGTTCTTATATGTATTTAGACATTAAAAATTAATGATATTGCGTATTTGTTGACTATGAAAAATTATGAATAGAATGTGTACAGAAAATGATTAGGTTTCATTCGCTCGATCTGTAATGTCCTCGATACCTCAGTGGTAGAGCATTCGCCCGGCAAGCGAAAGGACCCTGGTTCGATCCCAGGTTGAGGCGATATGATTTTTTCATTTTCAGATTATTCCTTTATGATTATATTTGAGTATTAACTGTATTTAAATGATATATCTATCAACTAACCAGATTAATGAATTATATATATATATATATATATATATATATATATATATATATTTTGTATTTTTGTATATGTATTGTAGTTTTATTGCGGCGTTTATTGTTAACCGTTATAGTTCCCCGTTAGATTGGCATTTGCAATGACTATAAATAAGTCTCAAGGCCAAACAATGTCTGTTTGTGGCTTAGATTTGAGCACACCATGTTTTTCACACGGACAATTATATGTGGCATGCTCTCGAGTGGGCAAACCATCCAGTTTGTTTGTGTTAGCTAAAGATCGAATGACAAAAAATATTGTACATTCCATTGCACTAAGAGATTGATATTGTTGACTAATATTTTCCGAATTCGTTGTATATATAATTAAAAAAAAAGTTACAATAAATTAAAAAAATTGGTATTTGGTGTGTTGTTATTTTCACATTCCGTCATCGTTTACAGCGCTCCATTGCTCTTCCACTCATATGCCACATACGCACACACTTACAATAAATAACATATATTTCATATTCTAGAAATAATTCATATGGCAAAACAACGTTTGCCGGGTTAGCTAGTATATATATATATATATATATATATATATATATATACATATATATATATATATATATATATATATATATATATATGGGATTTTCAGTCAAAAATAAAAACAACTCAATTCAAAGTGCAAGCTTTCGGAAAAAAATTTATTTCCTTCATCAGGCAAATGGCAGAGTTAAAATTATAAAAATAAATACATGACATAAATATATAACAAGTGCATAGAAATAATAAAATGCTATGGTAACATATTAAGGTGTTGACAGTAAAAATAAACAGATATGCCTTGGAAACAACCCAACAACAAAAAATAAACATAAAGATAATAAACCAATGTATAAGTCTGTACTTTAGGTAATACCCGTTGGCGTTATATTATTTAATGAAATTAAGTAATCATATATTATACTTAAATTATGTATATCAGAACGCTTATTAATACACTTGCTTTGTTTTTTGATATCAATCATTTCTAATAATGATCTTTTCAAATCATTTGATTCAGTGCACAAAACAGAAACATTTTTAAAATCAAAACTATGATCATTATTATGTGCATGGGTAGACAAAGCAGTTGCATTCTGTTTTAAACGACAATCAGACTTATGTTGTGTGATTCGATCTTGTAACCAACGTTTTGTATTACCAATATATATAGCTTCACAATCGTTACATGGAATATTATATATAACATTAGATTTTCTGTGTAACGGAATATTGTCTTTTAATTTGCTAAAAATTGTTCTTAGAGGAACAATGTTTTTCTTAATAATTCTCATATTATCTGACTTCAAAGTGTTTATCAAATTATTGGTTATTTTAGATATATTAGGCAAAACAAAAATCTTAACATTAGATGTTGGTGAATCAACAATGCCAGATGTTACTTGATTGGTAATAGTGTTATCATAAGATACTGTCCAAATCAGCTTACGAAGAAGTTTGATAGGATAACCATTATTGATCATAATAGTGAATAATTTTTGAAGATTATCTTCTTTAAAATCATCATGTGATAAACGTAAAGCCCTATTTTTTAATCCTAATATTGTATTAATTTTAGTATGGTATTGATGATAAGAATCGTAATGAATATAACGGGACGACGCAATTGGTTTAATATACCAGGAAGTTTTAATGCAATTATTAGTGCTACGTTTAAGTAATACATCAAGAAAAGGTATTGCATTGTTCGTTTCTTCTTCGTAAGTGAAATTTAAATGTTCATTAAAATTGTTTAACACATTTATTGAATCTAATATATCTTCTTTTTTAATGGAACATATAATATCGTCCACATATTTTTTAATAAATAATGGTTTAATTTTAAATTTTGGTAGACACTTGTCCAATAAAAAATCCATAACCAATTGAGCAAATATAGGACTAGTTGTTCCTCCCATGGGAGCTCCAAAAGATTGCATATATAATTTGTTATTATAAGTAATAACATTAGTATTAAAAACAAAATCAACTAGTTCAATAAACATATTAAAAGTTATGTCAGTAAACAACTGTATATGAATCCAATAATGTTCCAATACTTTATGTATCAATGACAATGATATGTTGCCAAATAAATTTTCTACATCAAAACTAACCAATATAAAGTCATCTGGTAACTGTTTATTTTGTATGAAATCAACAAAATCAAAAGAATCCCTGATGTAATAATCATTGTCCTTATTATAAGATTTTGTTAGAATGTTTTTAATAAACAATGCGATGTTGCTATTTGGAGTGTTTATGCAACTAACTATAGGTCTCATTTTTAAATTAGAATTATGGTCAACCATTTTATGTAGCTTGGGAAGACAGTATAAAGAAGCTGGCACCGAGTTGTGTATTTTTAAATTCTTAGCTTGATTGTCCGAGATAAGTTGTAAATTAACAAGTTTATCTATATACTTATTAGCTTTTAATTGAATGGTTCTTGTGGGATCCGTTTCCAATAATTTATAACAACCAGTATTCGACAATAATTCATTAACATAATCATTATAATCCTGTTTATTCATTATAGCTGTTATATTACCTTTGTCCGATGTAGTAACCACCAATTCATTGTGGTTCTTTAGAAACCTTTTCGTTTTTTGATACATATGATTAATATAAGTATGTGGTTTATTATTGTATTGGAAAAAGTTAGTAATAATATTAGTGGTGTTTGAGCGTAAAATGTTTCGTTCATTTTCTGGTTTATGAGATATAATTAATTCTATGTCAGATATAAGTTTAGGTAAATGTACCAAATTTGAAAATGGCGCTAAACAGAATTTAGGACCCAATGATAAGAATTTAAGTATATCTAATGGAACATCTATGCCACTAATATTTTTAATCCACTTAGTTTGTGTTACTAAACACGACTCTTGTCTGTTAATTAGAACATTTAGTTTATTAATTTGTGTTTTTTTATTCTTTATAAATAGTTTATTTATTTGTTGATTCTGTTTTGAAAAAAATGTAGTCCAAATATCCAAAAGCAAAATTTCTATTATCTTGTCACGTAACAAACTTTCTCGTTTATTAGCAAAATCTAAGTTTTGATATGTCAATGTAATTTCCAAATTTAACAACCTATGGTTAATTTGAAATTGGTGTTTATTAACCAAATCAAATTGTTTAACAGTGTGAATATCTTGTATGTTGAAAATTGCAGCTGTAGTATCGGTTATATGATTGGGACATAACCCATGGCTTCTGCATTTCAATAAAAATATTCGTCTGTTATTTAATGAACCAATTTTTCGTTTGATTTTGATCCATGATTTTAAACATTTTTTAGTGTTATAGCCATAATGATCTTCTATGTCTTGAAAAAAACCCATGACAATGTATGTATATTAGTGTTAGTGACTGTAAATATTTAAATTATTACAGTGTTTACAGTATGCCAAAATCTTGTTAAGAAAAGTTGTTCGGAATGAGAAGTTATGGCCATATGCAAATTTTCAGGATGATAATCCTACTTTGATAAAATTCGAAAAGTTATTGAGTTATGTAAATTTATTCTTTTATTTTTATTCTTTAATACAACATAACAAAAAACAAATTAAATTCTAAACATTGAAATTATTCCACGTAATATCCTCCTCTTAGTACACATTCTTCTATTCGGGTTCTAAATTCTAGGTAGGTCGATGAATGCATTTCTTCATTCACACTAGCAACAACTTCTATGATTTTTTGTTTTAAATTTTTCAAATCGTCTTCTAAATCGTTTGCGTAAAGCTTTTTCTTTAGGTAGCCCCATAAGAAAAAGTCCAGTGGGTTGAGGTCTGGAGATCTCGCCGGCCACTTTAGTGGTTCAAAGCGTCCAATCCACCGATTAGGAAAATGCTTATTTAACCAGGCCCTAATTCTAAGTGTGGAATGTGCAGAACATCCGTCTTGTTGATAGAATAGCTTTCTTCTGAACTCTAAACTCTCCTCTTCTAATTCGGTCATAACAAAGTTGTTCCAAAGCTCCAAGTATGTATTTTGGTTTAAAACATTCAAAAAATAGGGACCAATGATTCTATTGTACAGCATTCCGCACCAAACGTTTACTTTTTTGAAACGCTGACTCCGGGTTCTGATACGAAAATTTGGATTGTTCTGAGCCCAAAATCTACAATTTTGCGTTGACACAATGTTTAAAAATTAATGTTTTTTGTTATGTTGTATTAAAAATTAAAAATAAAAGAATAAATTTACATAACTCAATAACTTTTCGAATTTTATCAAAGTAGGACTATCATCCTGAAAATTTGCAAATGGGCATAACTTCTCATTCCGAACAACTTTTCTTAACAAGATTTTGGCATACTGTAAACAGAAAAGGTACTTTACCTGAAAATAGTTTTTGCTCAACTGTAAAGGCCTACTTGATTTTAAAAAATCGAAAGTAGGCTAAAAATAAGTTTCAGGCCAAGCAAAACTTTTTATGAAGAATAACATTTTGCCGAAAATTCCAAAATAAAAAAGTTTACAAGAGTGCGCAACCCCATCCGGGGACAGCCTGTATATATATATATATATATATATATATATATATTGATTTAATTTAGAATTACTATGATTATGATTTAGATAGGAGAAAACTAAATAAACATTAATTAAATTCCTCATTTATCTTAATGATAATTACGTTCAACAAATTTCGTTTTCAATTTTTTATTTACAATATTAACCTTCTTTTTATCTGTAACAATAACCTTGTTTTTGATAATTTTGTATAATTTTTTTCCAATAAATATAAAAAATTTGCTTGATTAGTAATATACAATGTATTTTTTTTATCATAGTAATTATAATTATATTTATTATTTACAAGATACCGTTGCATATGTCTGGATAGGAATGTTTGGAGAAACAATTTCGGGATAGTGAAAAGAGTTTGTACCACATCCTTGTTCATGATGTGATTGTGTATGTATGTATGTATGTATGTATGTATGTATATATGTATCTTCAAGTATTAAGACTAAATTTATTAATTTATTAATAATATATTTGTTTTTATTTTATATAGTTATTATTTTTAATTAGAGCCACAATAACCAGTATTAGGATTTTTAAATAATTACAATACTTTTGAAATATAATAGCAGTATTATTTATGTTTATAGGTATATTATTACAAATTTAATATAAATTATGTTGATAACATTATTGTACTGCAGTAGTTTAGATAACTAAATTAAAGATGAAAGAGGTGTCCCGAAATCAAATTAAATATGCATGTACATATAAGTTTTTAGAAATAAGATGGACTAAAACTTAATAAAATAGTACATTATCCAACAAGCATATAATGATGATTATTACTCATGTGGCGATAAAGTCTAATATAAATAACATTTTATTATAAAAATTTCATTGTATTACAACAACAGTACGCGTCTGATATTTCGAATAAAATTTTGTGCGCTTAGTCAGAAATTATTGTTGAGTAATAAACAAATTTTGATTAATCAAAAGTTGTGTTGAGTAATTCATTGTTTTGAGTACTGAACAACAATATCAAGAAACTCATGTATAATGAATATAGTATTTAATAAGAATATAAAAGAAAACAAATATTGGCACAGATACACAAAGCAATGTTAAATGCTTTGTAAGTTAATCAGGTAGTTAACTTTCTAACTAACTAATCAACGTGGCTGTTTAAAGGTATAAGTATAACAATCTACTCGCCTAGTTAACTCACTGATTACGTAAACGATACTTTGTGCAACCGGACCATAATTAAACATATCACAGAAAAAGAAAAGTTAATAGATAAATATTGTTCAAAAATATCGTATTATTTTATTGTTATTAATTTATCATTTAAATTAAACAAATTAAATAATCAGTAAATATTAGTATATTTATAAAAAAAATATAATTATATAACTCTTTTTTGAATATATGAAATGCAGTTTTGGTGCCTACGTTGATACGTATAGGGTAGTGAATGTTGGGTTTGGTTGCAAAAGCATGAAAGCGGAAAATGACTGCTGTGGAAATGAGATTTTTACGAATGGGGGGTATGTGGTGTAACTATAGGAGAGATCGGAGGTACAAAATAGATTAGTGTACGATGAGTATGAAAAAGTTGGTGTTAGTCAGTTAAGATGGTTCGGAGATGTTGAGCGAATGTCTAATGTACGTTTGCTGTTAAAAAGATTTATTTGAATGATTTTGTTGGTATACGTGTGCGTGGACATCCGATGAGTAGTTGAAGTGGTGGGGTATGATTGAGAGAATGGCTTGCGTGAGCGAAAGTTTACAAGTAGTAGGAATAAAAGAGCATACTGTGAAAAAGGAATTATGAATGTGGATGAAGCGAAAGTTGCTTGTGCTGGATATAGGAATATGTTTGGAGGCGACTGATTTGGGGATGATGAAAAGAGTTTGTGCCACACCCTGTTTTGGGTACATGGCGTGATTGTGTATGTATGTATGTATATAACTCTTTTTAGAAATTGTTTTGTATTTATTCTAGCCAATTTTATATGCAAGCCTTTTTCCACCTTTCATAGCCATGTTAATAATATTACCAAGACAATCAGGTACTGGATGCGCATAAGAGACTTGAACAATTGTTAATAATAATATACAAGCGGCGATTATTGCTAGAAAAGAACTTGTGTAATAGTCTCATGATGGACAATTTATTCTTACAATTAGCTTCTTTTAGAAACCGAAAACTATATTCAGTCTTATATACCTACTCAAAATTATCAAGAATTTTATTGAAAGCTATGAATCTTATGTAGCCTATATTAATATATATTTTATTTCAAACTACCCATTATTTTCTATAAAAATTTGATATAGGTATATTTTTATTACCTATATATTTTTTAACAGTAATTTCTCAAAAATTATGTAAAATATATCTATAATTTGATATTCAAAATAAATATGTATAAAAAATATATTAATACTAGCTTTCCCGTCGCGCGTTGCTGCGAAACTGCGCAAAAATTCAGTATTTGAAAGGTAGCTTTCTCGTCGCGCGTTGCTGTGCAACTGCAGCTTTCCCGTAGTGCGTTGCTGCGCAAATACTCAAAAATCGTTCGCAGATATGCATTATAAATATAATTTGATTCAAATTTTTTAAAAAAATTTAAATTTTCCCGAAAACTGTGTAAGAAGTGAGATACAGCTTATTGCAAGAGGGACAGGAGAACGCTCCCATCCCTACTCCGTGCTGTTTACGGGGTGAGAAGTGACACCGGTAGACCCCTGGCGGGGATAGTTGATCAAGTGTTAATGGGGTTCCGTTTTGCCAAACTCCTTCGCTTGGGAGCAGCATAATAGCAAGTTTCGTCGAGCGCAATTTTTCAAATACATCTTAAAAGTAAACATTAAAAAGATATTATAAATTTGTTTAAAAGTTATTTAGGAAAAAAAAAGTTATAACACAATAATACTGTACATTTATAATATTTAAAATACTTACATTTATAATACAGTAATACTGTACCTTTGTTATGACCCAAGCATTTATAATATTTATGAAAAATTAATTATATTTTTAAAATTATTTTTTTTTCTAAATAACTTTTAAGCCAATTTATTATATCTTTTTACCACTTTGACTGCAAGGAAAAGTGGTATAGTGTTTGGTACGGTATCTGTAACATTTTCAAAAAAAAAAATTGTATAGAAATCTTTCATATAGCCTCTTGATGACGAATCCGAACTTAGTTTATGTGGGTGTATGGATGTGTGTCGTCAGCTCGCTCGGTCGTAAATCAAAATTTTGTGGCCGCAACTCCTCCTAGACAGTTCAACCGATTTTAATGAAATTTTCAAGATAAATTTGTCTAGTACCCAAGATGGTCATGTGGTTTTATTTTTTTCCAGTGATGCCAACTTTCCGAGATAAAAATTACTAAAATTTTTAAAAATTCATATTGGCTACGTTATTTATCCGATTTTGATCAAATTTTTAGAAAAAATTTTCCTAATGCTCTCATTAATTATATAATTTTATTAATACCCAGTGTTGCCAACTTTACGAAAAAAAAATTACTAAATTTTTTAAAAATTTATTATGGCCATGTTATTTAACCGATTTCACTCAAATTTTCACAAAAGATTCTCCTAGTATTCGTATAATTTATGTAATTTTAACAAAATACAATGTTGCCAACTTTTCGAGAAAAAAATTTCAAAAATTTAAAAAAATTTGTTATGACCACTTTATTTAACCGATTTTAATCAAATTTTCATAAAAGATTTTTCTAGTGCTTAAATAAATTATACAATTTTAACAAGATACAGTGTTGCCAACTTATCGAGAAAAAAATCACAAATTTTTTTAAAAATTCGTTGTGGCTACATTATTTATTCGATTTTGATCAAATTTTCAGAAAAGTTTTCCCTAGTGCCCACATAAATTATAATATTATTAAAATGCAGTGTTGCCAACTTTCTTTACCCATATACTTCTAATCTTGTTAATCTTTACTTTTAAGATGTATTTGAAAAATTGCGCTCGACGAAACTTGCTATTATGCTGCTCCCAAGCGGAGGAGTTTGGCAAAACGGAACCCCATTGATTAGCTATTGACTGGGGTTAAAAAATATAAAATGCTATTAAAAAGTAGGGGTTGGTGGTATAAGGGTAAAAATTTAGGACTAAATATATTTTTTAATGGCACACCACAAAAAAAATTACCAAAAAAAAAACTGTCAAAAAAATAAAAAAAATTTTTTAGGGTGAGCCACCCTTAACACTTAGGGGTATAAAAATTAGTTATGAACCTATTCTCATACCTACTGAATATACATATAAAATTTCATCAAAATCGGTCAAGCCGTTTCGGAGGAGTATAAATACGAAAACTGTGACACAGGAATTTTATATATTATATATATAAGCTATAGGTATAAAATTCATAGCTTTTAATAAAATTCTTGATAATTTTGAGTATATAAGACTGAATACAGTTTTCAGAAGCTATTTGTAAGAATAAATTGTCTATGATGAGTACCTATTACACAAGTGTTCTTTATTATTATCAACATTTGTTGAAGTCTTTTATGCGCATCCAGTACCTGATCCACATCTTCTTAAACGTGTTTCAGATGTGGTCAATTGGAGTTTGAACAAACTTGGCTAGAGTACGTACAAAACAATTTCTAAATCTAAATTTTTATAAATATACTAATTTACTGATTGTTTAAATTTTTTTTTAATTTACATGGTACATTAATAATAATAAAAAATAATGCGATATTTTTTACAATATCTATATCTATTAACTTATGTTTTTCTGTGATATAGTTATCTATGGCTCGGTTGCACAAAGCATCGTTGGCTTAATTAATGAGTTAATTAGAAGAGTAGATTGTGAAATTGATTAGTCAGTTGGCAAGTTAACTACCTGGTTAACTTACAATATATTTGTTTTTTTTATATTCTTATTAAATTTTCTTATTAAATTCATATTGTTTTTTAATACTCACAACAGTGAATTACACAACACAACTTTTGATAAATCAAAATTGGTTAGTTACTCAACAATTGCTGACTAAGCACAAAATTTTAGATGATAATATAGTATTTTCGTAAAAATTTATCATGTTCTATTTGTGTATATTCTTCTAAATTTTAATCGGAATATGCTAACGTCAATATTTAAAGAAAATAAGTAGTTAGCTATGCTGTTAATAAATTTTAACTCATCTTATATGTACAATGTACATGTTTAATTTCATTTCAGGATACTTCTCTGATCTATAATTTTTAATGTATATGTTTAATTTTATTTCGGGATACTTCTATTATTTGTAATTGAGTTATCTAAACTACTGCAGCAAAATGATCTTATGAACATAATTTATATTACATAAATTTATAATATCATATAAATATAAATAAAATTATATTGAAAAAATTTTGTACTTATTTAAAAATCCTAATAGTGGCTCCTTATTGTGGCTCTAATTAAAAATAACAACTACTTATATGAAATAAAAATTAATATATTATTGATAAATTGATAAATTATTAAAATTATAGTGAAAAATTTGAATAATCATGTAATGTTATGAGAAATAAATGTAGTCTACTTGAATACATACATACATACACAATCACGTCATGTACAGGAATGTGGCACAAACTCTTTCTACTAAGTATCCCGAAATTGTTTTCTCCAAATATTTCTATCCAGAAAATAATAAATATAATTATAATTATTATGATAAAAAAAATTATTGTAAATTGCCAGTCAAGTATATTTACAAAAAAAAATTAATTAAAAATTATCAACCACAAGGTTATTGTTATAGATAAAAAAAATTGTTAAAAAATAAAAAATTATCATAAGAGTTATAACGCGCTCATGCAACAAATTGAAAACGAAATTCATGTTTCAGAGGTTGAACGTAATTATCATTAAGATAAATTAAGCATTTAGTTAATGCTCATTTAGTTTTGCCCTGATGTCTAAAGTATAAGAAATAATTCTAAATTAAATCATAAATTTCTTCTCAATATCTTAAATATTTATTATAACTTTATGATATTATAATTATTATTTTATTTAAATAAAATCAAATGATGGAATTCGGAAATAAAATTAAAAATATAAAAATATAGTTTTTGAAAATCGAAATAATTTACATACATACATACACAATCACGCCATGTACCCAAAAGGGTGTGGCACAAACTCTTTTCAACATCCCAAATTCAGTCGCCTCTAAACATTCCTATCCAAACAAGCAAATTTCGCTTCATCCACATTCATAATTCCTCTCATACATGCTCTTTTATTCCTACTACTTGGAAACTTTCGCTCACGCAAAACACTCTCAATCATACCATTCCAACTACTCATCGGACGTCCACCTGCAAACGTATACCATCAAAATCACTCAAATATATCTTTTTAACAGCAAACGTTCATTAGACATTCGCTCAACATGTCCGAACCATCTTAACTGACTCTAACACGGGGCAACTTTTGCTACAACATTTTTTTTCAATTTCACACTCATCATACTCCAATCTATTTCGTACCCGATCTCTCTTATTTACATCACATACATATAATTATATAATTAACAATATGCGTCAATTTTTAAAAACGAAATTTTTTTATGTAAAAGAATATCTACAAAAACCTGATATTATTAACTAATAAATAATCGTGTAGAAATCTTATGTATTTTTTTCTTACCTATATGTTTTTTTGTAACATTAATTTGTGAAAAATTATGTGAAATATATCTATTCGTATGATTAGTTATTCATAATAATAGGTAATTTGATATGGAATATATATATATATATATATATATATATATATATATATATTGTAACGACACCTCGGTTTCGGTGACGTTATTTTAGTTCTCCTTTTTATTTCCGGATATCGGGCGCCAATCTCGTACTTCCTGCAACCTGTAATACGGGAAAAAGGGAACGGATTGCAGATAGCTCAGTCGCGTTTGTCCGGGGTTCATACACACGTTTAATGGAAGATACACAATTGTATACGTAATTAAAAGAACACAGTTTGAAATACTAACAACACAAATTTTATTTTAAAAAATTTTATCAAAAGAAATTATTAAATTATAAATTATAAATTAATCTAATTACAACAGTAACAATCAAGAAATTTCCAACAAAGATTTAATAAACTACAGTTCCGTGCTGACCGACTGATATATTTTTTTTAAAACCAGAAATTCAACACCGTTCTATCTGTCCACGAAACTAGATCCAATCTGACTGTCCGAAAAATTAAATTTTATACTGACTGCTGAATTTTTCTAAGTCAGAAAAATTAATTCAAAAATTTCCTAAGTTCCAAAAAAAAATTTAAAACTGACGACCGAATTTTTCCAAGTCCGAAAAATTAATTCAAAATTTTTTCTAAGTTTCAAAAAAAATTTAAAACTGACGACCGAATTCTCTAAGTCCGTAAGTGAGTTCGTTCAGAAGCTAAACAAACTCCCCCTTCCCCTGGGTCCGGACACCGGTCAACCAGGGAAGGTTTGTCAGTCTCGACGCGAGACCGAATGTCTTTTTAAGCTACGAATCTTCCCTTTTATAGGCGACAATTCGTTAAAACTAGTTATAACCGCTTGCAGCGCGCTGTCTCACTCGTATTGCGAGAGAGCGCGTCAGTTCTTCTTAATAATGTTAAAACAAAACTCGGCCGGTCGTAACTATACGCGCAGGCAGATGTCTCTACTCATACCGTACAAAGAAAAAAAAAATTTACTAACAGCTGGCCTTCGCACAAAAACATTAAAAACATCGGACATGACTGAACATCGCTATGAGATAATTTCGTTCTTTTTGTTATATTATAACAAAATAATTCAAATTTTAATTTATCGAAGAACGTTTAATTGACGAACCTAAAATATAGGAAAGTGAAATTTTGACCGTTATTATCTCATAGTGAGTTTTACAATTTTGTACAATTATACAACCCAGATTACATGCTAATCTAAATAAACTTGAATATATGTGTCGTAGGCGAAGCGTATCGTCACAATATATATATATATATATATATATATATATATATATATATATATATATATATACCGGGTGTCTACTTTTTTTTTGTTACATAGGGAATACAATGCTAAAATTTTCATTTGGTGATAAATTTTCCCCTAATTATTATAGAACAAAAGTACAAATACAAAAGTTGTTTAGAATTCAAAAATGCATCAAATGATGCCAAATTTATCAATATAGGATGTTCCGATCAAGAATTAGAAGCAAATTAAAATTTCCATTTTTGCGCTCTTTACATCAAAGTGCCATGGAAATTAAACAAATAATTTCAATTCTTCTGGAGTTTGAGTTTGACAGATCGTATTTATTTTATTGTTACGTTCTGTATTATTATCATTATTATTGAAAATAATGAATAAACTTAAGGTAAATGAAAAAGTTCAGTGCGTAAAATGGTATTTTACTGGAAATTCGATACGACGAGTAAGAGATTTATTCAGCGCTTTCTTTGAAAACCGTCCCATACCTTCCGCTATGACTATTCGTAGGATAATTAAACAATTCGAAGAAACTGGAAGTGTGTTAAAACGTTGTAAAAATTGTAGAAAAATCAACGCAGAAGATCAGGAGGAGAATTTAAATCAAAATGCAATTAAAGAAAATACATTGAATATACTTTTGTGTGTAACGGAAAACCCAAATGTTAGTGTGCGTCAACTTGGTGCTGAATTAAATTTGCATCCTTCAACAATACATAAGGTACTAAAAAATGAAAAATATCATTCTTATAAATATTCCACGCACCAAGAGATATTTGAAGCGGATAAAATGGCTAGAAGCGAATTTAGTAACATTATTATGGAAAAATCCAATTTAGACAGAAACTTCTTGAAATCTATTTGTTTTACTGACGAGTCTACGTTTACTTTACACGGCGAACCTAATACACAAAACTTTAGAATATGGAGCCAAACAAATCCTCATTTAATGGTAGCAACACGTACCCAATATCCAGAAAAAGTTAATGTATGGGCTGGAATTTTTGGCAGGTGTATAATTGGGCCATTTTTTATTGAAAATAATTTAAACAACGAAAAATATTTGGATATGTTGCAAAATCATATTGGTCCGCAGTTAGAAGAGTGTGCAACTCAAGATAATGTTGTCTGGTATCAACAAGACGGATGTCCGGCACATTACAGCTGCAACATTAAATTATATTTGGATCAATGTTTTCCAAATTCATGGATTGGTAGAGGTGGTCCAATTAATTGGCCAGCTAGATCGCCCGATTTAGCACCGTGCGATTTCTTTTTATGGCCATATTTGAAGGAGAAAATTTATAAACGACATATCAAAAATCTTGTTGATTTGAAAAATGCCATTGTTGAAGAGTGCAATAATATAACACAAACACAATTAAGCTCTGTACGTCACGAATTTTATAACAGATTAGGTTATTGTTTGGCAGTTAATGGCGATTTATTTGAACATTTAATTTAAATTGTTAGTTTCGTTTTTGTTCTCCTATATCTTGTATTCATGAATTTTTCTGTTTTATAGGTATATTGAATATTGTAATAAATAAAGAAAGTTTTACGGAGTTCAGCTATTTACTATTTATTAAACTCTTATCCGACGTTTCACTGCACAACTTACAGCATCCTCAGGGATAAGTTTAAATTATTATAATAAATATATTAGGCATAATGCCAGTCATCTAATTCAAATGTATTGTTTTTATAACTTGAAGTTAATAAATAAATTAAACAATTACTTAAAATTATAATGGAGACATTCACAATTTAAAACCACAGCTAGTACGTAGTGTACAGCCGAGTAAAATACCCTTTCATTGTAATAAATAATAAATACTTAATACTTTTTATACTTAATAGCTTTTCATTTACATTAAGTTTATTCATTATTTTCAATAATAATAATAAAAATAATAATAATAATACAGAACGTAACAATAAAATAAATACGATCTGTCAAACTCAAACTCCAGAAGAAATGAAATTATTTTTGTTTAATTTCCATGGCACTTTGATGTAAAGAGCGCAAAAATGGAAATTTTAATTTGCTTCTAATTCTTGATCGGAACATCCTATATTGATAAATTTGGCATCATTTGATGCATTTTTGAATTCTAAACAACTTTTGTATTTGTACTTTTGTTCTATAATAATTAGGAGAAAATTTATCACCAAATGAAAATTTTAGCATTGTATTCCCTATGTAACAAAAAAAAAGTAGACACCCGGTATATATATATATATTATGTGAGTGTGTGTGTGTGTGTGTGTGTGTGCGTGTGTGTATTATACATAACATTCTTGATAATTTTGAGTATTTAAGATTGAAAATATTTAAAATTCAATACAGTTTTCGGTTTCTAGAAGAAGCTAATTGTAAGGATAAATTGTCCATGATGAGTATTACACAAGTTCTTTTTCTGGCAATAATTGCTTCTATATTATTAACAACATTTGTTGAAGTCTATTATGCGCATCCAGTACCTGATCCGGCTGCTATTGATAGTCTTAGAAATGCGTCCAATTGGGCTGTGGACATAGTCGCGCATCCAGTACCTGATCCGGCTGCTATTGATAGTCTTAGAAATGAGTCCGATTGGGCTGTGGACACAATTGGCGAATTTCAAGTACGTACAAAACAATTTCTAAATCGAAATTTTTATAAATATACTAATTTGTTTTCTTTTATATTCTTATTAAATATTATTTTCATTATACATGAGAGTTTCTTGATATTGTTGTTTAGTGTGATTTTGATTAATCAAAATTTGTTTATTACTCAACAATTTCTGACTAACAATAAGCATATTATTCGAAATATCAGACGCGTACTGTTGTTGTAATACAATAAAATTTTTTATAGTAAATTGTTATTTATATTAGACTTTATCCTCATGAGTAATAATTATCATTAAATGCTTATATTGACATGTTTAATTTTATTTCAGTGGTAAACTTCTCGCATTTCTAATTGACTTGTATAAACTACTGCAGTACAATGATGTTATGAATATAATTTATAATACATTTGTAATACCATATAAATATACCTAAATAATATTTCAAAAACACTGTAATTATTTAAAAGTCCTAATACTGTTCATTGTGGCTCTAATTAAAAATAACATCTATATGAAATAAAAATTAATATATTATTGATAAATTATTAAAATTATAGTCAAAAATTTAAATTATTATATAATATTATGTCTTCAAACTTGAAAATACATAGATACATACGCAATCACATATAAGAATGTGGCACAAACTCTTTCCACTATCTCAAAATTGTTTTCTCCAAACATTCCTATCCAGACATGCAACTGTAGCTTGAAAATAATAAATATAATTATAATTACTATGATAAAAAAATTATTGTAAATTGCCAATCAAGTATATTTATTTTTTTTTAAATTTTTACAAAATTATCAAGAACAAGTTTATTGTTATAGATAAAAAATTATTGTAACAGTTTTAACGCGCATTTGCAACAAATTGAAAACGAAATTCATGTGTCAGAGATTGAACGTAATTATCATTAAGATAAATTAAAAATTTATAAAATGTTAAAAAACAAAAAACTGATAATTTTTAAATAATTACAATGACCCGCATTCCCATCTCATTTGTTTATGAAAAAATGCTATTATTTTTTGCTTTAAAATAAATTTTTAATTCTACCTCTTTATCAAAAATATGAATACGTAGTATTTCTATTTGTCATATATTTTTCATTAATCCTCTAATACTATAAAATTTAAATAAATCAATTAAAAATGCTTAATAAATAATAATTTTAAGTAAACATCAAAGTACTTTGACAAAAATCACATTTAAAAGTGTGATAAGAATACGCGGGCCAATATTTTTTAAACACAATCTTTATTTAAATACTTATGTTTGTACAAATACAATATAAATTTTGTGTTTACATCATCATTTTACTTCACTTCAATAATGAAAAAATATCCTAAAAGAAAAGACATTTATAATTTTTTTTAAATAATAAGCATTAATAATTTCAATAAATATATATTTTGATGTACAAAATACGAGTCCGACGGAAGAAACTCACCACATAGTTTCTTAGCAAGCACAAACCTGAAACTGATAGTGGGTTTTACACCACAGAAACACAGTCGTTATCAGTTCAGTTCAGTGGTCTACATTATCAAAAGTAATATCTTTATATAAATACTAATGTGAGCATCACACGGAGCGAACCAGGGAACTTTGGGATCCGAATATTAATTAACAATGAAGGTTTAGGTTAAAAGAATATATTTACGTGAATAAAATAAAACGGCTTTAGGTTAACAGTTCTGTATTAATATTTTTAATAAAAATCGAGGTTTTGACGTACTCAATGTACATTTTCATCATCAGTTTTCCTGATGAAGATTACGTTGAGTACGTCAAAACCTCGATTTTTAATAAATAGTAATACAGAACTGTAACCTAAAGCCGTTTTATTTTACTAGAATATTTTCTGACAGATTTTTTACTATGTTATAGGATAGGTGAATGATTTTGATGGTATATAGGTACGTCTGAGTGGAAGTGTCCGATAAGTAGATGGAGTGGTATGTTTGAGAGTGTTTTGCGTAAATGAAAGCTACAAAATCCAAGGAATAGAAGAGCATGTATGAGATGTATCATGAATGTGGATGAAGCTAGAGTTGCTTGTCTGGATAGAGAAATGTTTGGAAAAAACTAATTACGGGATAGTAGAAAAAAATTGTACTACAC
The DNA here is from genome assembly GCA_963966155.1 of Clivina fossor. Classification (NCBI taxonomy): domain Eukaryota; kingdom Metazoa; phylum Arthropoda; class Insecta; order Coleoptera; family Carabidae; genus Clivina; species Clivina fossor. Next base: position 11,158,365 of record OZ014555.1, read on the forward strand.
TCTTTCGATTACATGGCGTGATTATCATACATACATACATAGACAATCACGCCATGTACCCAAATAAGGGTGTGGCACAAACTCTTTTCATCATCCCGAAATCAGTCGCCTCCAAACATTCCTATCCAGCACAAGCAACTTTCGCTTCATCCACATTCATAATTCCTCTCTCACAGCATGCTCTTTTATTCCTACTACTTGGAAACTTTCGCCCACGCAAGCCACCTTCTCAATCATACCACTTCAACGACTCATCGGACGTCCACGCAAACGTATACCATCAAAATTATTCAATGATTATGAATGTATCTATGTAACATTTTTCTGAAATGGTTTTCAACTTACTTTAACCATAATATCTGCTAAATAGGTATATGAGGATCAGGTACTGGATCCGCATAAGAGACTTCAACAACTGATAATAATATGGAAGCAATTATTGCTACCAAAAAAACTTTCGTGTGTGACGAATATTTTTAGATTGTTTCGAACACTGCAATTATATTGAATTTTTTTTAATTTTGCACTTATACAGTGTGTAAAGTGATGAGGTTTCCCATAGGGAAAAACAATTTAATATGAGTTTTATGAGAAAAACTTATTCTATATAAAAAATTTGGTTTCTATCAAAACCCCTTATAGTCAAAGAAAAATCCAGTAATCACTTAAGATAAGATCAAAAACTTGATATTATTTCGAGCTGTTGATTTTAAATATGACTAAGTCCGAATCAGTTACATCTCGACATAATATCAAGTTTCTGATCTTATCGTAAGTGATTACTGGATTTTTCTTTGACTATAAGCGGTTTTGATAGAAGCAAAATTTTTTATAAAAAAATAAGTTTTTTTTCCTAAAACTCATATTAAATTTTTTTTCCCTATAGGAAACCTCATCACTGTATACATAAAATTTTAAAATTTATATATACTACATATAACATAATGACTCATAAAAATTAATCTTATACAACTTATTATTGAATAAAAATATATTTAAATTTTTTTTTAAGCATACTGTTTATACGATTTAAAACAAATCTGAAGGATAGACTCTTTTTTTATATATAATAATTACAAAATTTAATTTTTGAACAATGTTACCAATTTTTGGTGAAAAAATATTAAAATAATGATAATGTCAAAGTGGTCTATATATGAGTTTATCCCCATATAATTTTTATCTTGTTTACTATTGATATTTGTTGTATCATTTTTTCCTGATGATAAGTCCGTTGAGTATATAAATATATTAAAACACAGAACTAATCCAAATCCATTTTATTTGAAATAACAAAATTTTCCTAATCCATATTACTTGTATTTTGTTATATCTAGTAACTTGTTTCTATATAATTATGTTTCTGTTTATTTATCTGTAAATTTTTAGTAATGTTTTCTATAATTTACAATTTTTTTTACAGTGTATGTTAAAAATTTGTGTAAATTTACATACGCTATAAATGTATTTTTGCAGAGAAAATGTAAAACTTATTTTATCGTTAATAATTATGTAAATTTACATTACATATCATCACAAAAGATAATTTTTTCTCTCTTTTTCAAAATTGAACGAAATTTTGTGTCCGAAAAAGTTCAGTCTTTAAAGTTATGTTTACGGTTCAACCGATTTTAATAAAATTTTCATGATTAATTTATCTAGTGCCCAAGATGGTCATGTGGTTTTGGTTTTTTCCAGTGATGCCAACTTTTCGAGAAAAAAATTACTAAAGTTTTTAAAAATTTATTGAGGCTACATTATATATCCGATTTTCAGAAAAAATTTCTCTAGTGCCCACATAAATTTTGTAATTTTAATAAAATACAGTGTTGCCAACTTTCCGAGAAAAAAATTTCTAAAATATTAAACAAATTTATTACGGCCATGTTATTTAACCGATTTTGTTCAAATTTTCACAAAAGATTCTCCTGCTGCCCGCATAAATTATACAATTTTAACAAAATACAGTGTTGCCAACTTAACAAGAAAAAAATTACTAAATTTAAAAAAAAAACATTGTGGGTACATTATTTATCCGATTTTCAGAAAAGATTCACCTAGTGCCTACATAAATTATAATTTTATTAAAATACGGTGTTGCCAATTTTCCGAAAAAAAAAAAACCGAAAAAATAATTTGTTATGCCCGCATTATTTATCCGATTTTAATAAAAATTTTACAGAAGATACTTTTAGCGCCTATAATATTATATATTAGCAAAATACAATGTTGCCAACTTTCAGTGAAAAATTTTTTTATTCCAATTTCTGTGATATATTTATGTGATAATGTCAAAGTGGTCTATATATGAGTATACCCATATACTTTTCTAATCTTGTTCAATATCAGAGTAATAAATAATAAGAGAGGAAAATTACTTGTACAATCTGATGTACAAATTAATTCAAATACCGTAAATTCTTAGTTAAATCGTATAAAATTATGCATACCTACATACATACACAATCAAGAATGTGGCACAAACTCTATTTCCACTATATCTCGAAATCAGTTTTTCCTCCCAATACTTCTATATATCCAGACTAAAGCAACTTTAGTTTCATCTCCACCCAATAAGGCATAAACTTATAAATAAATTTGTATAATAGCGTTATTTTCTAGTAAATGCATATTCATATTTAAATAAATAATATACAAAACAATAATTTAACAACAATGACATAGACAAATTAAATTTTTTTATTAATATTTAGCTATATTTAGCATAAAATTAATATTAAATCAAAAATTTATACACATACAAATGTGGTATATATTTTTACGGTATATATTATTGTAAAATTTGTTTATGTTATTAGAGTTAACTGCACATGTCCAAATATCTTGTGTGTATTGAATACAAGGGCGGATCCAGCAACAAATGTTAGGGGGGGGGGGGGTAATAAAGAATTTCACAAATATTTTATATTCATTTATTTATTATAATAAACTTGTAAAAATATAAACAATTTAATTTTATATTGTTGTCTTTGAACGAAATAGAAATCGACCATAATATAACAAATTAATAATTTAACAAATAGAGACATACATATCATAAAACAAAGTATAACGCATAATAATTAATTGAAAAATATTTTTGAATACTTATAATTGAATCTGAATCAGTCTTTCGTTTGCGACTACTATTTAAATAATATGATTTTTATGAAGATCCCTACTCCCTAGCAATAATTAACTATGCTTAATAAAGAAATACATAATTGCGCTAAACACAGGAAATTGTTTCCAGATGTGTTACTTTTATTGGAGACTTACAATAGCAGATACCTAGCTGCTAAACGCTAGCAAAAAGGGTCTGCCGTCTGACCTACTCATAGCAGGGTTGTATAACCGAATGAATGCCGACAAAGAAATAACGAAATAATGTTAAATTTCACGATACTTTTACATAACGATTCAAAATAATTCTATTATGGCAATTTGACAATACGTGAAACATTATTATAAAATTAAAAAAAAAACATTATAGATACATTTAGATTTCAAAACATATGTATATATATTTTTTAATTTAATTAGCTTTTCATATGCATATTTTAATAATCTTAGAATTCTTAGAGGGGGGGGGGTAGTTACACTCCTGTAGATCCGCCCCTGATTGAATACAAGGAAGAAACAAATCTAAAACAAACTGGAAAATTATTTTTAATTCAAAAAGAAATTAAACATTGTTGTATTTTGTTTGTTCTATACTTTGGCATTCTTAAATATAACTTTGTTCCCACATAAATAAATATATTATAAGGAAATTGTAATAACTACAAAATGCTTACAAACTTTATGTAGGCGCCAATAAGCCATAAACTTATAAATAAATTTGCATAATAGTGTTATTTTCTAGTAAATGCATATTTATTTTTAAATAAATAATGTACTGTAACGCGGCGAAATTTACAATTAAATATCAAATTAATTAAACAACAATTAACAATTTTAAGTTTAGAAAACTTTAATTATTCCGTGATTTTAGGACCCAACTACGTTATGTAAATGAATAACAAAATTTAAGTAACCCCAGTGAACTTTAAAAGTCGCCGAACTGCAAACAGGAAAGTACAAAAAATGATTTGAAATAAAAGTCACATTTAGTTTAACTATGTCGATTTATTGTGCATGAGAAATTTGTAAAATTATATAATTATTTAAATATTTCAATATTTAGTGTTTGTCTGTATTTTGTTTACAATTTCATTAAAAGATTTTGAATAAATGGTTAGTGGCGGCTCGTCAGTGCATCTTGTGCGCAAATAATAAATTCGATATAAAACTCTAATAACAACGTAACTCAAAGAATCCTTTATTATACTTCGGAAGGTGTAGTGTATTCTGTGGGTGACCACAATTCAAATGAACGGGTCGGACGTATATTCAAAGAGATATACTGTCACTCATTAGGGTCGGAATCTCTGCCGACCAAGAGCTCGTGTATTAGTAATCATGTAAGAAGTATGTATGTATATAAAAAATTCTATATTTTAATCCGACGAGGTACCAAAACCAATGTACAATAATTATTAGTTATTTGCCAAATAATATTTCATTTTATACGTGTAAGTGTAAGTGTATTTGGGGAATAGGAAATGTGAATACATTACGTAATTGGTGCGTGATCGTCTAGTGACATCGTGGTCGAATCGGTGTCTCTCACGGCTTCTGGCTACCTCAACCAGACGCGGGTCGCCCGGCGTTGCAATATTGGCTCGCCGCGGAGAGTGATGGCGTACCGGGTACTGGGTACGCTCTGGCCATGGTTTGAGTTTACACGTGAACTTATCTTCGTGAAACTTTTGTACAGTATACTATGTTTTCTGAGAGATGACAAGGTTACCTAGTATAATGAACTATACCATGGGCCAAGCTTCCCTGATTCTGATTTTAGACCAGAATGCCCACTCGTGAAATCGGCCAGCCTTCATATACTCTTAGTCCACGTTGACTTGCAACAGAGTTCGCATATACAAAATCATTAGTGAGAGTAGGACATAATAACAAGATATAATATTTTACCAATCAAATTACACTTCTAACATCCTTGTTAAAGAGTACTGGCTGAAAATGACATAATAATTTTCTACACCCAATAATATTAACTTTTGAAACCTATCTTACAAATAATCGCTTTGCATTAGCTAGGATAGGAAATAGTAGGATGTGCCCATAATCAGAAAAACAAATTCTTAAAAACAAAATTGTTTTCAAAATAAAGAACCCCAAACATAAAAGAATTGGGGTCAACCTTTCATGTAAGACCGTGTTTATATCTAAACATAACTAGACCATAAACGACCCTTAAAGAAATGTATTTTTCTCAATAAGCAAACAACACAATAAAACTAGTAAAGTTCAACGTACAAGATGTGGTTTTTTAAAATACGTAAACAAGTACAGTTGACATAATTATTAAAAAATATTAATAGTAAGATAAATTAATAACATAAAAAATTAAAAAATTAGGTACAGATATTTGCCTCGTTTCAGTACAAAACAATAATTTAACAACAATGAAATAGACAAATTAAAAATTTGTATTAATGTGTCATACATTTCATTTAACATAAATATAAAATCATAAAATATTGAAAACATTTACAAATAAAAAAAATTATTTACAAGTTCCTCTAAAACTTTGTCGCATGTTATACCCACTTATTTTTTAAGGTTAAAAGTATTTAACTGCGAAAAAGTCACCTTCAAATTGAAAATAAAGACTTGCTCGCTAATTTGTTTATTTATTTTTTATGTTAATTAATAATTAATATTAATTTTTTAAAAAAAAAACGTACACAGAATTTGTTGGTAAATAAAATAAAAAAAGAATTATGAGATATGATCGGTTAAAGTTAAAAAATAATTAAATTTAAATTTTTAAATTTTTTTGGAAAAAGTGGATTTCTGAAATTAAAAAAAGAAAAAGTGCATCCACCCACCATCAGATCGGGCAACAAATTTCCTATAAAATGTTGATTTCAAAAATTATATACTAAAAATTTGTATTGGGGCGGAGTTAAAAAAGAAATAGATTCCTACATTGACTGTTGCTGTCTTTGTTCAACTTACTGAATAATAAAGGACAGAATTTTGCAGACATTACCTAGAAAGAAATCGCTATAAGAGCTCTTTAAGAAAGAAAGAGAACGTATTAAACGTGACATAAGTCTGAACAGGCAAGCTAAATAGTATATATCGTTATGATTACAATACTTCTCTTATCATAGTTGAGAGTTGGTAATAATAACAAGATTAAAATTATTTGGGTAAACCCATATATAGACCACTTTGACATTTCTCGGAAAGTTAGTAACACAATATTTTTATTAAAATTATAATTTATGTGGGCACTAGGAGAAACTTTTTTAAAAATTTAATCAAAATCGAATAAATAATGTAGCCACAATAATTTTTATAAAATATTTTGTAATTTTTTGCTTGATTAGTTGGCAACACTGTATTTTGTTAAAATTGCATAATTTATTTAGGCACTAGGAAAATCTTTAATAAAAATTTGATTAAAATCGTTTAAATAAAGTGGTCATAATGAATTTATAAAATACTTAGTAATTTTTTTCTCGGGAAATTGGCAACACTGTACTTTGTTAAAATTACATATATTATATGAATGCTAAGAGAATCTTTTGTGAAAATTTGAATAAAATCGGTTAAATCACATGGTCATAATAAATTTTTAAAAACTTTAGTAATTTTTTTCTCGGAAAATTTTCAATACTATATATTAATAAAATTATTTAATTAATTGGAGCATTAGAGAATTTTTTCCTGAAAATGTGATCAAAATCGGATAAATAATGTAGCCAACATGAATTTTCAAAAACTTTAGTAATTTTTTTCTTGTAAAGTACTATACAAATTTATACTGAAAATTTCATAGGAGGAGTTGCGATCACAGAATCTTGACTGACGACCGAGCGAGCTGACGACGAACATCCATACACCCGCATAAATTAAGTTTGGATTCGTCATCTAGAGGCTATATGAAAGATATCTATACACATTTTTTTTTTTTTGAAAATGTTACAGACACCGTACCAAACGCTATACCACTTTTCCTTGTAGTCAAAATGGTAAAAAATATGAAAAGATAAAAAGTCGTATCAAAAAATGACTCATGTTTCTTTTTTAAGCTATAATATATTGGACTTTAGTTGAAAAGTTAAAATATTTCATAAAATATCATATATATTAATATAATATATAAATAAATAATTAAAATAATTATTATATATATAATTAAAATATATATTAAAATAATTCATAAAATATCATATATATTAATATAATATATATTAATATGATATTGTTTTTATTAAATATAAAAATAATTTAAATAATTATTTCAATAAATATTTAAAAATAATTTTAATATACCACGTGTTTTTAACACTGACTAAATAGTATAAAATATTTCCGTCTAGCCTCATTTCATATTTATTATATTTATAAAATATTTACTAGTCGTATCGACTAGTGGAAAGGTTAAAATAATTCATAAAATATTATCTTTATTAATATTAAATTTGCATTAAATAAATTAATTAAATATATCATATATATATATATAAACATTATTCTGTGTATAGAAATAATTTAACAAACAGTAAATTTTTGAAAATGCCACCAAACACAAATGGCGAGAGTACGGCTATGGAGCCAGTCATAGTAAATAATCAAAAATCATCGAGTAAATTTAAATTAGAATGGGGCAATATTGCAATCCTTGGCTATATACATATAGGTGCGATTTTTGGAATTTATTGTGCCTTCACTTCTGCCAAATTATTAACAATGCTTTAGTCAAAAAAGTCAAAAGTTTAGTTTTATTATTTTTTACTTTTATTTAATAAAATATGTTAATTAATTTTATTTTGGTATTTAAATAAAATATTTTGCTTTAATTGTCTCTGTTACTTTTTTTGTTTGATAAAACTTGTGGGAATCACTCACGTTTGTTGCAAATCTATATTTCTGAATGGATCCATTATCGTATTTTGTACAAAGAACTTGTTTAAGTATTGACTCACCAAGTATTGAAAAATGTTTCATTCCAAAGGTACATGGGCAACGGGGCAGATACTATCAAGTTGATTAACGTAGCAAGAATAAGATAGTATTTCTTTTGGAATTGTAATAATGGATCGCTGGTTAAATCGGTATGATCTAGTGTTCTTCCTTTAACATGCACTTCCGGATGTCGTTTTAGCAGCAACCAACCAATGTGTGCAAAAAAATAGCCTCTTGATGGATTAACAGGATCTGCATTTGTATCACAAAACTTATGATGACTTCGATGATCCCTAGCCCAGTTTATAATTGATCCCTATCAAATATATAAATATTATTAATATGTATTTCGTTTTGTTTTTTTTACTTCAATCGCCATTAATTTATTTTGATAAACTAATTAAATCAATAGTTAATTTTTAAATGAAAAAAAAAATGCTAATCAACAGCGCCACAAAAGCACAACGACAAGGTAATGCATTTTCTATATTTAGACTGGTCATGATAAACTCATGTATTTAATTTAGTCGAGTACATCACATTATGTGTCTATAAATCTAGCAATGTTAGTTGTATATATATATATATATATATATATATATATATATATATATATAGGTTGACCCAAAAGTCCTGGAACGGTTAAATATCTCGAAAACGAAACGACGGATCGCTAAGTTATAAAACACGCTTTTTTTTATTTTTGGAGAGGTATTTAACCGTGGCACTGAACTACCCCCCACCGCCCCCGGGGGGCGGAAGTAGGGTGACTTAAAAAACTTAAATGGAAGGGGGTTCCATCCAAAAATGGGGGGCATTTTTATTGTATTTTTCGATTCTCGACCAAAAACTGTTTATGAAAGACCTAAAAACGGTATGTATACGCAATTGGTTATTTATACATAGAATATGTTTACGCAATTGGCTATTTAGGGTAGGTTAGGTTAGTAGGTTGGTTCAGGTTTTTTTTTCAGTATGTATAAATAGCCAATTGCGTATACATACCGTATGTATAAATAGTCTCATCCTTAATATTATGAATATTAGGAAAGTCTTTAAAAAAAGCTTATTAATTTTTTATATTATTTTCTTGAACACTTTACGGAGGGGTGATGGGTAGATTAGGTTAGGTTGTTTAATTTTATTTCATTTGGTTATTCGATAAATTGTTTTTCGATGAATTGTTTTTCGGTGAATTAGTACTTGCGTGAATTTGTTTTCGATAAATTGTTTTTGATGAACGGTTTTCGGTGAATTGTCCGCGACCAACTGATCCTGATATAGGAACTGAGCACTGTATACACAATTATATTAAAATTTAAAAAGAAAAATTTGACAATCACTGGAATTTCATTAAAACAAGAAGTAACTTAAGTATAGTAACTTAGTATAGCGCGTATCACACTAAATTAAACAAGTCAGATACTGATTTCTTTGTTCAAGACAAATAAAGATTATATTCTTAACTAGCTGGCCCGGCAAACGTTGTCTTGCCTTTATTTTAATGTGAATATTAAATTTTTTATGAATTTTTTTTGTATTACAAAACAAAATCAATTACATTTTTTATCTTATAATTATTTTCAATTTATTTGGAACCAATTTCTTTCACACTTTTTTATATTTTTCCTTAGGCCCCAGAAACCTTCGCGGGAGTGTACTCAACAACTTCCCAAAGTTTCAAATTTATTTGGAATTATTTTCTTTCACACTTTTCAATATTTTTCCTGGGGCCCCAAAAACTTTCGCAGCAGTGTACTGAACAACTTTCCAAAGTTTCATGGCGATCGGATGAATGGTGTAGTATTGCATAAAGGACCAACAGACATACACTTGATTTTATATACCTATATAGATTACACATGGCGTATTCTATTTTAAGTTATAGTATTTTTTTTTTGTTGCTTAAATCGTCATTGATTTATTTTGATGAACTAATTAAATCATTAGTTAATTTTTTAAATGAAAAACAAAATGCATTTACCTTGTCGGGGTTTAAACCCGGGGTAACTGAATTACAGCAGGTTTTACATAATATAGTTTTACTTATTTTTTCGATAAAGAAACGTATATAATATGATAAATTAACTATTTTACTTAAAATTACAAAATTATTATAGTATTTTGTTTTCGCTTAAATCGATATACGATCTTACAAAATGGTGTCAAAATTTTAAAAATAAATTACAATAGTAAAAATTTTTTTTTCGAACAATTCATTAATTAGTATAATGTTTTTTTGAAAAATCAGACAAAGTTTTATACATCAACAAAAAAAATATGTTTTTATAATTTATAACTTTATTTCATTTTAATTTGTAACAATCAAAAATAATTTTGAATCTCAAACACCATGTCCAATTTTATAAATTCTGTATAAAGATATGTGTTTGTTTTTGCGAGCTTCAACCACTAATACTAATCTCTTCGAACTTTTCCCTGAAAACGGCCTAAAATAAGGCCGAAAGCTCGGAATTAAATTCGAATAATAGGTAAAAAAAAAATAAAAACCAAAAAATCTAAAAAAAATTCTAGTACCCAAACGGCACATGCTAGCAAATTTGAACTAAAACCAAATTATAGAACTTTTTATGATCTATCAGAATATATTCCAGGTATTTTTCGAATTTAACTGGAGAAAGAAGTATATCGCAAATTATCGAAATTGCATGTTAAAAGCCCATACAAACTTGACAAACGAACACCCGGTATATTATATAATAAATTGTATTATTGTCATATATTACATACTTTTAATTATTTCACTTTCAATTAATTAATTAATAATTTTTATTGTTTATATTACATTATTGTATCAGTTTACGTAGTATGTTTATGATAAAAGTAGGAATAAATTGTTCTAAATTATGGTAGAAAATAAGTTTTTCTTAGAAATTTTAAAATTAATCACTCAAAACTGAAACGATTTTTTTTCAAAAATAAAGGTAACCTTCTTAATTCAGACGATGGACCTATCCCAAGATCAACTCTTTTCAATTTATTACCCAATCAAAATTGACCACTCGCCGTCAATTTAAATTTAAATTATTTTATTTTATTTACTAAAACTAAAATAGAGTTGATTACTGGCATTGATTATTTGTGTTCCTCTACTTTTACTGGTTAGAGAAACATAAAATTTTGTTTGAATATCTTCTAATGTAAGTAATTGATTGCACGTACAAACACAAAATAATAGCGGTAGATTATTATTTTTCAGCGTATCTCATTGTTATATAAATGTTATTCATAAATTTTCTATTGATATAGAGATAAAAATAAAAAATAAGTAATATACTTACCATAAAGCATTGTTAATAATTTGGCAGAAGTGAAGGCACAATAAATTCCAAAAATCGCACCTATATGTATATAGCCAAGGATTGCAATATTGCCCCATTCTAATTTAAATTTACTCGATGATTTTTGATTATTTACTATGACTGGCTCCATAGCCGTACTCTCGCCATTTGTGTTTGGTGGCATTTTCAAAAATTTACTGTTTGTTAAATTATTTCTATACACAGAATAATGTTTATATATATATATATATATATATATATATATATATATATATATATATATATATATATATATATATATATATATATATGATATATTTAATTAATTTATTTAATGCAAATTTAATATTAATAAAGATAATATTTTATGAATTATTTTAACCTTTCCACTAGTCGATACGACTAGTAAATATTTTATAAATATAATAAATATGAAATGAGGCTAGACGGAAATATTTTATACTATTTAGTCAGTGTTAAAAACACGTGGTATATTAAAATTATTTTTAAATATTTATTGAAATAATTATTTAAATTATTTTTATATTTAATAAAAACAATATCATATTAATATATATTATATTAATATATATGATATTTTATGAATTATTTTAATACAGGGGAAGAAAAAAATGAAGCAAATGATTTAAATAAAAATGAAGAGGTATCGGGGGTTGGGGGTGAAATTTTGGGTGGGGTTACATGTTTTCTTTGACATGTTTATTTTCGTTGTGGATTTAGTTGAGCATTTAAACTGTTCAGGATCATTTTTATTTCAATAATTTTTTTCATCCCCTGTGGAGGGGTGGCGAGGGTTGGGTGTGAAATTTTGAGGCCATACACAGAATTTGTCAAGGAATCCAAAAATGAAAAAAAAATTGGGGGTTTCCATTTAAAATTTTAAAACTACCCTTACGCTCACCCCCTTAGGAGGGGTGGGGGTGGTTTTTTACAACAGAATTCGGTAGATAATTGTGTCAAAAACAACGTTCCTTTGCAATCGTGTTAATCCAACCTTTCGTTCTCGAGATATTTGACCCAGTCCAAACTTTTCGGACACCCAGTATATATATATTGTTAGAATATGAAATCGCCCATGTGTTGTTACCGGACACTAATTTACCTCAATATAGTTTGTAGTGTGCTATGACTGCAAATTGAATGTTGTGTTTTATGTTTTTACTACTTTGACTGTAAGGAAAAAGTAGTATAGCGTTTGGTACGGTGTCTGTAACATTTTCAAAAAAAAAAAACAAATTGTACAGAAATCCTTCATATAGCCTCTAGATGACGAATCTGAACTTAGTTTATGTGGGTATATGGATGTGCGTCGTCAGCTCGCTCGGTCGTCAGACAAAATTTTGTGATCGCAACTCCTCCTAGACGGTTCAACCGATTATAATGAAATTTTCAGGATAAATTTGCCAAGTGCCCGGGATGGTCATGTGGTTTTGGTTTTTTCCAGTGATGCCAACTTTCCGAGAAAAAAATTACTAAAGTTTTTAAAAATTCATTGTGGCTACATTATTTATCCGATTTTGATCAAATTTTCAGAAAAGATTTCCCTAATGCTCCCATTAATTACATAATTTTATTAATATTCAGTGTTGCCAACTTTCCGAGAAAAAAATTACTAAAGTTTTAAAATTTTTATTATGGCCATGTTATTAAACCGATTTTACTCAAATTTTCACAAAAGATTCTCCTAGTATTCATATAATTTATGTAATTTTAACAAAATACAGTGTTGCCAACTTTCCGAGAAAAAAATTAGTAAAATTTTAAAAAATTTATTATGATCATTTTATTTAACCTATTTTAATCAAATTTTCATAAAAGTTTCTTTTAGTGCCTAAATAAATTATGCAATTTTAACATAATACAGTGTTGCCAACTTATCGAGAAAAAAATCACCAAATTTTTTAAAAATTCATTGTGGCTACATTATTTATTCGATTTTGATCAAATTTTCAGAAAAGTATCTCATAATGCCCACATAAATTATAATATTATTAAAATACTGTGTTGCCAACTTTCCGAGAAATGTCAAAGTAGTCTATATATGGATTTATCCATATACTTCTAATCTTGTTATGTTAAATGTTGTACGTCGTATTTTTGTGTGTAAACTATTGTCAATATAATTAATAATTTATATTAATTCACTTAATTTGTAAATCACTATTATTTAAATAAAACGTATTCTGTCAGGTTATGGGCCCAGAATTTTAGTGAATTTAGTGAATTGATTTGTGAAATAAAAACGAGGCAAATTGTTACAAAATGGCTGCCGCTACCGGTTTCGCGAATATTGAAAGACTAACCGAAAACAACTATGAATTATGGAAAGTACAAATGAAAAGTGTACTTGTTTTTAACGATTTGTGGTCGTACGTCGACGGCACAATGGTAAAACCAGAAAATAATGCAACTGGAGCCGCTGAAGCAGCCACAACTGCAGCTGTACTCGATTGGACAAAGAAAGATGCTAAAGCGTTGGCACTAATAAATCTAAGCATTACACTCAGCCAATTAAACCATGTTAAGAAGGCCATATTGTCAAAAGAAGCTTGGGACACTTTGAAGGTAATTTTCGAGTCAAGTGGTCCAGTGAGAAAAGCAGCCCTCTACAAACAGTTGCTTCGTATGGAAAAAGATTCCAACTCTACGATTTCGCAGTATGTAACCGAATTTTCACAAAAATGCGGAACAACTTGAAGAAGTAGGTATTGTAATACCTAATGAGTTGCTGTCGATAATGTTGCTAGGCTCGTTACCCGCCGAGTTTGAGAATTTCAGCATTGCAATAGAATCTCGTGACGACATACCTACGCTTGAAAATTTGAAGGTAAAATTAATGGAAGAGGAGGCAAGACAAACCGACCGCGTCCAAAACACAAAGCCGAGTTCCGCGTTATTTACAAAAGAACGCACCGCTAAATCGCAAAAGTGTTATGAAAATTCAAGAAATCAAAAACAGAAACACGAAACGCGAAAATTTAAAGGAAAATGTTTCAATTGTAACAAAATCGGTCACATGAGTAAAAATTGTAGATCAAGGTCAAATCAAAATGAACAAAACAACGTAAGTGATGCATTGACAACGATTGCATGTAACACCGAGCTTGTTGACAAATCGAAATCATGGTATCTCGACAGCGGCGCGACCAGGCATATGTGCAATAATAAACAAAGTTTCGCAGCATTGGACGAAGGTGAACAATTGAGAGTTTACACCGCCGCGAAAATTTTTTGTAAACTCACACGGTAACGGTGATGTGCGTTTAACCGCGAAAATAAAAGCGAACGAAACGAACCCGGTAAAATTACAAAATGCCATGTACGTTCCGGATTCTTCGTAACAATCTTGTTTCAGTGGCGAGTATTACGGACAACGGGTATAAAGTGACATTCGATAAACACCGTGCGACGTTACGTAGACAAAACGGTATGATAGCGTTGACCGCGACGAGACGTGATCGCTTATATATTGTGGATGAAAAATCGGAACGCGTAGCACAAGCGAGCGATCACAACGATAATTTGCTTCGATGGCATCAGCGTTATGGGCATTTAAACGTCAACGATTTAAAAAAATTAGCAAACAATAATATGGTTACAGGCATGAACCTTGGGGCAATGACAGGCGAAATCAACTGCGAGGTCTGTGCAAGATGCAAGATTCATGTCCAGCCGTTCAAGACGTCTACTAATCGTGAACAGGTCGTTTTAGGATTGGTGCACTTGGATATTTGCGGCCCGATGAAGACGCAATCACTTGGTGGAGCTAAGTATTTCGTAACTTTCATAGATGACTGTTCTAGGTATATGGAAACTGTAATGTTACGTAATCGTTCAGATGTTTTTCAAGCTTTTATAAATTATAAACGAAAAGTAGAAAAGCAGACGGGTCAGCGAATAAAGAAACTTCGGACGGACAACGGCAAGGAGTATTTATCAAATAATTTCAAGAACTTTCTTGAAAAAGAAGGGATCATCCATCATCTCAGCGTTGAATATACTCCCCAGCAGAATGGTGTTGCCGAACGAGCTAATCGTACATTAAACGAGATGGCTAGTTGTCTCATGTTACAAGCAAATTTGCCAGATTCGTTATGGGCCGAAGCAGTCAATACGGCCACCTATCTACGTAATAGGAGTGCAACAAAATGTCTTGAGGGGTTAACTCCAATTGGCATGGACGCAGAAGAAGCCATACGTAGGGTTCTTCAGATCTATAGGCAGCAAGGTCATGGCACTCAACAAGGGTCAAAGAAAAAGTAAGTCTCAACCAAAAGGTGATAAGTACATTTTGGTGGGATATTCCAGTGAGTCGAAAGCGTATCGGCTCTGGAAACCAGGAACCAAGTCAGTCATTAAAGCACGAGATGTCAAGTTCTTTGAAACTGTCAAAAATCCAGTGTCATTATGGCCGATGGACAACTTAGGAACAACCTGGTCAGACAAAAGAAATCAAGATATTCAGAAAGACAGTGTTAAGAGTGACACTGATGAAGATTCTGAAGGTCAATCCGATGAAGAAGTCAAAGATATTGGGAACAATGAGATTGGTGAAACATCCAAATCCAATCAAACAACCAATGTATCACACCGAGCACCTGGACGCCCGAAAGTGGCGAGAACTGGAAAACCGGGTCGACCAAGAAAAATATACAATACCGTAAAAGTGAGCTCAGACCCTCAGTCAGTATCTCAAGTTTTGGGTCGGAGCGATCAAGATCAATGACTAACCGCCATGCAAAAGGACTACGACACGTTACAAGAAAATCAAACGTGGATTCTTGTTCCGAGACCAAATAACAAAAAGATTCTATCAAACAGATGGGTATTTAAGACAAAAGTTAACCAGCAAGGCGAAATCGAGAAATATAAAGCAAGACTCGTTGCACGGGGATACACTCAAAAACAAGGAATTGATTTCTACGAAACGTTTGCACCCGTGGCAAGATATGAAACGATTCGCACATTACTTGCTGCAGCTGTTAACGAAGAGATGTATGTGCATCAAATGGATGTAGTCGAAGCTTATGTTCAAGGAGAACTTTACGATGAAGTCTACATGCAGCAGCCCGAGATGTTTGAACTATATGATCAAGAAGACAAGGTATGCAAATTATTAAAACCACTTTACGGATTAAAACAGTCTGGCCGAGAATGGTACAGGAAGCTTGATGCATATCTTACCGATAACGGTGGTGTTCGTACTGCAGCCGATCCCTGTGTTTATGTGTTCTGCGAAAACAAAAGTCGAGTGATTGTAATAATTTATGTTGATGATCTAATTCTGGCATCAAAAGATATCAGATCACTATATTTTATTAAATCAAAATTGAGTTCGGCATTCAAGATGGTATGACTGAACTAGTTTAAATACGTAGATGAACTTTAATTAGTTTCTACCGCACATGTCGATAGAGGGAGCGTTAGAATATGAAATCGCCCATGTGTTGTTACCGGACACTAATTTACCTCAATATAGTTTGTAGTGTGCTATGACTGCAAATTGAATGTTGTGTTTTATGTTTTTATGTTAAATGTTGTACGTCGTATTTTTGTGTTTAAACTATTGTCAATATAATTAATAATTTATATTAATTCACTTAATTTGTAAATCACTATTATTGAAATAAAACGTATTCTGTCATATATATATATATATATATATATACAGGGTGATTTATTAGTAATTGGAAATATTTCAACTGGAGTATCCTGGGCTCAGAATATGAAGATTTAACGCAAGCCACTTAGATAAAATGTGGCTCCTTACTGAGCTACAGGCTGTTTTATTTAAAAATTTGCCCAGTACTTTAAATCTATTTGACGTATCCTTATCATACTTGGCAGGAAGTGTAGGTACCGTATACCATACTAAATTATGTTAAATAAAAGTTTCTGGCTACTGCCAGTGGCGTACAACAGGGGCAAGTGAGAGGTTGATCCTTCTTAAATTCTACGCCACTGGTGGAATTGTCATTTTGGCACAATTTTTCGATTCTCCAATACTTTCTGTGTAAAAAACATACTCTTCCTTCGTAACGATAAAGTCACTATTTTTCGAGATACTTAAAGTTAAACATGAGCTGCATCCTTGAAATTTTTTCAAAATTTGCTCAAAAAAATCTGAAACAAACAAGTAAAACAAAACAAACTATAACTTAATTTTTGATTTTTCATAAAAATAAAATTGCAATAATATTTATACTTTATAAAACGATAGTATACTTATATTGGCAATATTACCTTAAGTATTGCCAACATTAGTATAAAAAAAATTACTAGCATTTGTATTAAATGGGTTTTATTTATTGTTATAGATTCAAATTAATTATTTTAAAGATATTAAAGCTAATAACGAAAAGAAAACTGTCGTTTTATATAAAAATTAAACTGAATTTCACGGGCTTGTAAACAGTG
Source organism: Clivina fossor (assembly GCA_963966155.1). Lineage (NCBI taxonomy): Eukaryota > Metazoa > Arthropoda > Insecta > Coleoptera > Carabidae > Clivina > Clivina fossor. The sequence goes on from OZ014555.1 coordinate 11,176,145, forward strand.
GCGCACAGCGGTTAGCTTATTGTATGCATATCGTATCTGTTATTGGCATTTTTACATCACATGGAGTCGACCGGATAATCTGTAACTTGAGCCGGAGCTCGGAGAAATTTTTGTAAAGCCGGAGTCTCCGGCCCAAAAGTACACAGTTGGCAACCCTAACGAATTGGAAAAAATTCAAAATCAGTAAGTATAACCGTGTTCACACAATACGGTTTTCCAACTGATGGAAGAACATGAAAAAGTATTTTTCGGGTACATTTGATAAGAATATTCTCAATAAAACACTTGACATTTGTGGTAGGATGATGTCTGGTGCTCACTTTGATAATTAAAAATAAGCGATGCACTCCAAGCAAATATAACCGAAAAATTCTGCCTTATGTTCTTCAATCGGTCGGACTCATAAAAACCATGGAGTGTAAACACACGCTAAATAATGTATTTATTAGCCTTCTATGTTAAACATGGATTTCCCGGTGTAGCACTTGACATTTGTGGTAGGATGATGTCTGGTGCTCACTTTGATAATTAAAAATAAGCGATGCACTCCAAGCAAATATAACCGAAAAATTCTGCCTTATGTTCTTCAATCGGTCGGACTCATGAAAACCATGGAGTGTAAACACACGCTAAATAATGTATTTATTAGCCTTCTATGTTAAACATGGATTTCCCGGTGTAGCTGGTTGTATAGACACTACACACATTGCCATTTTTCCACCAATAATAAACGATCATTTGTATCCGGAAGCGGCACATGTCAATCGGAAAGAATATCACTCCATTAACGTGCAACTAGTAAATATATTTGTTGAGATAGATATAAACCATTGTATGATAATGTATAAATTACATATATTGTAGATATGTGATTCTAATTTAAAAATTCTCAATGTAAATGCAAGATATCCAGAAAGTACCAACGATAATTACATTTGGAATAATAGTAACGTGTTATTTTTCATGCAGAATTTATACAGACGTGGCTACAAATCGTTTTATTTATTATCGGACACTGGATATGGATTACGCCCGTGCATGCTCACTCCTCTTCTCAATCCAGAACCAAATACTCCAGAAGCCAATTATAATGAAGCACAAATGCGCACTAGAGCAACTATTGAACGCTGCAACGGTGTTCTCAAAACAAGATTTAGATGTCTTCTAAAGCATAGAGTGCTTCATTATTCTCCGGAACGAGCGTCCAAAATTATAAATACATGCGTTATTTTACATAACATGTGTGTTGATAATAACATAGATATTGACAATTTATTAGAAGAAAACAATGATATTGATTTTGGAATATACGGTAATGAAAATGATGAAAAACATGAACATTTAAATAGAATAAATCCAGATCTAACAAAAGGGAGAAGAATAAGAAATCGAATCATAAGAAATTATTTTACAAATGTATAATTTTATTTAATATGATATAAAAATATAATTAGATAAGAAAAAATATAATTTTAGATAAACAGTAAAAATAAAAATCTTTTTAATTATTCTAAAAAATATTTATAAATTATTCGTTATACATATATATAATTTTATTAATGTACAGTATTGCCAACTTTCCGAGAAAAAAATCTTTATAGAAGCAAAAATTTATATTAAAGCAAGAAAAAAACAAACTTTTTCATTAACATATATAACATATCTGCCAAATGATTTACCACAAATATAGAATATACATGCTTAGAAATTATTTGAAAATTTAAAAAATATATTTTTAATAAGGTACAGATGTCTAGTGTATTGTTTTGAATTTTATTGGAAATTTATGACAAGTTAATGCAAATTTATTTCAAGTTTATTTTTCAAATACCATTAGATAAATATTATCAAATTTTATATAATTCTATAGTGTTAAAGTATGATCGTATATGCGCTCTATGTCATCGACCATGTACTATGTTACCGACTATGTACTGTATTATCGATTATAGTTCGGACGAGTCCGTGTTCGTTCGTGGCTGTGATGCGCGGGCGAATCTGCCATCTTGGGTGCAGTCTGTAACTAGTAGCCATTCTGTATAGATGTGTGTATTTACTGATATATTCAAACTTTATAATAAACCATTTATTATACACAAATTATTAAGTTTCTTTTGTTACCACAATTTCCTGACAGGTTATGAGCCCCAGGTACGTTTCGTGCGCGATTTGTGTCAGTGAAATAATAAACAGTTAAATAGTGAAATTGTGAGACGCGTAACAAAGCAAAATGGCTACCGCTACTGGTTTTTCAAACATCGAGAAACTTACAGAGGAAAACTATGATCTCTGGAAAACTCAAATGAAAAGTGTTCTCGTGTTTAATGATTTGTGGCCGTATGTAAATGGCAGTTTAGTGAAACCAGAGCAGAATCCAGAAGATTGGATAAAGAAAGACTCAAAAGCATTAGCGTTGGTAAATTTATCCGTTACGTATAGCCAACTGAACCACACGAAGCGAGCTGCAACGTCAAAGGAAGCGTGGGATGCGCTGAAAGCAGTATTCGAGTCTCGAGGCCCGGTAAGAAAGGCTGCGTTGTACAAACAACTGCTGCGAATGGAGAAAAAGTCGCATATAACGATGACGCAATATGTTTCGGACTTCGGACACAAAGCCGAGCAACTTGAAGAGGCGGGAATCAACATTCCGGATGAGCTGCTGTCGATAATGCTGCTGGGATCTTTACCGGCTGAGTTCGACAACTTCTGTGTTGCCATTGAGTCCCGTGACGTCATTCCAGAATTCAAAATTTTAAAGACAAAACTCATCGAAGAAGAAGCTAGACAGAACGATCGCGATGAAAAATCTAACGGTAATGTACGAGGTAATGATGCGTTGTTAGTTAAAGAACAGTCGAAACAAAAACATCAGAAACACGTGAGTACAAACAATAATCTAAAATCGGGAAAACGTAAATTCACCGGCAAATGTTTCAATTGTAATAAAATCGGACATATGAGTCGAGATTGTAAAGTGAAATTGAAATCGAATGCAAACGATGCATTATTTGTTGTTGCGTGTAATACAGAAACAGTTGATCACACGAGTGATTGGTGCATTGATAGTGGCGCGACAAGACATATGTGTAATAACGAACAGAAATTTACAAGTGTTGATTTGAACGAAAAATCTAAAGTTATTACAGCGACGAACCAATTTATAAAATCAGAGGGTGTCGGACATGTAAATTTGAATGCGAAACTGAGTGACCGCGACGCGAACGCTGTCAAAATACAAAACGCTTTACTAGTCCCGGATTTGCGGAAAAATTTATTATCCGTTTCTCAAATCACTGATAATAATTATTCGGTTACGTTTACGAAAAACAAAGCAACTGTCAATCGCGACGACGGTTCGGTAGTTTTAACGGCAAATAAACGCGACGGTCTTTACGTCATAAATGAAACGAAAACTTGCGCTATGCTGACAAGCAATGCGGGTGATGCAAATGCTCTTAAGTGGCATCAGAGGTATGGACACATTAACATTGCTGATTTGAAGAAGATGGTAAATAACGAGATGGTTCGAGGTATAGATTTTGTGCCAAAATCGGACAAATTTCAGTGCGAAGTATGTGCTAAATGTAAAATCTCCGTGCAACCGTTTAAAAAATCTGTTAATCGTGCGAAAGAAATATTGGGACTGGTCCATTCGGACATTTGCGGACCAATGAGTACCGAGTCGCTTGGCGGCGCGAAATATTTTGTGACATTTATCGACGACTGTACTAGATACACGGAAACTATAATGTTGCGTAAAAGATCTGACGTTTTACAGGCATTCAAGAGTTACAAGAATCGAGCGGAAAAGCAGACTGGTCAACAGATGAAGATGCTGCGTACCGACAACGGGCGAGAATATCTCTCCAACGAATTCAACTCGTTTTTGGATGAAGAGGGAATTGTTCGTCAACTCACTGTCGAATATACGCCGCAACAAAACGGGGTGGCAGAACGAGCTAACCGCACGCTAGTTGAGATGGCGAGGTGTTTAATGCTGCAAGAAAATCTTCCTGATTCATTGTGGGCTGAGGCTGTCAACACGGCAACTTATCTGCGAAACAGAAGCACCACGACCTGCCTTGATGGGATCACGCCTCTTGAAGCTTGGTCTGGACGAAAGCCTTACGTTGGTTTTTTGAGAACAATAGGAAGCCAGGCAATTGCACTAAACAAGGGTCAAACGAGAGGAAAATTCCAACCAAAAGCTGATGACTACGTGCTGGTAGGCTACTCTGAAGAAGCTAAAGCCTATCGTCTATGGAAGCCAGGTACTAAAACAGTTATAAAATCTCGAGATGTAAAATTTATCGAGAAGTATGGCGGTCCAACGTCATCGAGAAACATTTTCTGGTTGCCAGAAGAATCTGTGGATACTCAATTCGAAGAAGCTTCTAATTCTGATGTGGATGAGGTCGACGAGGTCAAGAGTGAAGTAGATGCTGCTGACTCTGAGGATGATCTTGCCGAGGTGTCTGCTGGATCTTCCAAGTACAAAAACTCGTCACAAACTCGTCGAAAAGCAGGACGACCAAAGATTAATCGAACAGGCAGACCGGGTAGGCCAGCCAAAAAGTATAACGTCGTAAGGGCTGCCCGTGACGACCCCACGACGCCGGTTCAAGCTTTAGAACGAGATGACCAAAGACAATGACTAAAAGCAACGTCAAATTACGGTATAGTATACTCGAAAAATAACGAAAGATTATCTGCATACACCGACTCTGATTGGGCTGGAGATATAGATGATCGCAAATCTTGTTCGGGTAACGTATTAATATTGTCGGGAGGACCAATTAGTTGGAAATCTAAAAAGCAAACGTCCGTAACACTATCAACGATGGAAGCCGAATACGTCGCGCTTTCTGAAGTGTCACGCGAAGTCATTTATATAAAACGTCTGTTGTATCATATGGGCTTTGAAAGCTGCGTTCAACTACCAATCAACGTTTATTGTGATAATCAAAGTGCCATTCAATTGTCAAAAAATGCTGTATTTCATAATCGCAGTAAGCATATTGACATAAGTTTTCACTTCTCTCGTGAATTAGTGGAAAAGGGTGAAATTGCAGTTCACTATGTACCGACAGAAAATATGCTTGCTGATATATTAACAAAGTCACTTAACAAATGTAAACACAATCGATGTTTAAAAATGTTAAATATGTATGAGATTTAATTGTATGAGAGCTCATATCGATAGAGGGGGTGTTAAAGTATGATCGTATATGCGCTCTATGTCATCGACCATGTACTATGTTACCGACTATGTACTGTATTATCGATTATAGTTCGGACGAGTCCGTGTTCGTTCGTGGCTGTGATGCGCGGGCGAATCTGCCATCTTGGGTGCAGTCTGTAACTAGTAGCCATTCTGTATAGATGTGTGTATTTACTGATATATTCAAACTTTATAATAAACCATTTATTATACACAAATTATTAAGTTTCTTTTGTTACCACAATTTCCTGACATATAGAAACAAATATATGAATAATAATATAAAATCTCTATGAATAGCAAACATCTAGGTTCCTTAGTAATTTAATAAAAATATATTTAAAATTTACAAGTACAATTTGTAAGTTTTAATGATGACGGAAACGTTGTTACGATCATTGAGTAATTAAAATATTTTTGTGAAAATCGCCAAGTGTTTTATAATAAATAATCGTTATTTTTTGTCAAAATTACTTATTAAAATAACTTATTAAACAATTTTAATTAGTTTATTTAAATTTTATAATATTATATATAAAAAATATAATATATCAAAATTAGAAACATTATTCATTTTTGATAAGAGTTAGAGGTAAAAACCTATTTTAAAGTGAAAAATAAAAGCACTTTTTCATACCTAAATAAAAGAGGTGGAAATACGGGCCTAAGAAATTTTTTATTATTATTGTTTTTAAAATTTTTAATGTTCCAATATTTATATATTTTCTTTTAAATAATCTATTGCTACCACAATTTCCTTTTGCTTGGCACTTCCGCGGCTAGCTTGAAGTGGAGACGGTCGTGCTGTAATGTTATCCAAAACGCAATTAGCAAGCAATAGTATATATAAATATACAAATTAATATTAATAATATGGGCGCCAGTTGACCAGCCGGAACGCTATTATAAACCCTACAGAACGGTCAACAGCTCCGATGGGTTGCCAAAGCAATGAACGGTACCAATACTGAAAAAAACGTGATATCAGGAGACGACGTAAGAAAATTCCAACACGATTCTTAATAACAAATATATTAAATACTAAACGTATAAGATTACAAACTAAGTTAATTTGGTCAGTAATATTATTGCAGTAAACAAGTAAATTGTAAGAATTAATTTATTCCGAATACAATCGAACGATATTTCGAACGCTAATTCGAGTTTAGAGTCACGTAAATTGTATGTAAAGTAAGCTATGCAATAATCCAAAATATTATAAATTCGCTCGGTTGATCGGTTCGACGACGTTGGTTTATAATACGAAAGTGCGTCGTATTCGGCTTTGCATTGACGAGAATCGCGAGGTCGACCACGGATATCGTAAATAATCGGCCTAACGACAAAGTAGGAAATACTACTTGATAATAACAATAAGAATAAACCGACGAACGCAGACACGCTCAAACGAGTAGTGAATAAACTACTACTTACAAATATTATCGAATGATAAATCCGTACTCTATACCCGATTACAAAACTGAACATATAATAAATTATGTTGATCTCAAACAATTGTATTACAAACGATTTATCAGGAATAAATCCTCTTAAAGTTATCAGCCACAAGTTGGCAAACTGATATATTAATCTCGACAACAATATCAAAAATCCAAATAACCTAAATCTAGAAATAACCGATTATATAATCTAATATTCAGATCTATATAAAATCAATAATAATCGTAATAATATTCAAGTCGGTATAAATATCAATAATAACCTAACCTATAGCCTGAACTAACGTTAATTAAACAAATACAAATAAAATAAACACAATAATTCTGAATCTTAACTAGCTAACCTATCCAAATAATACTATGGTTCGAACAATAACGCGACAATACTGACTAGCTGAATAGTTGACGGTAAGATAAATAAATAATAAATCCTTAGCTGTAGTGCTTTCGATCCTGCTGCATCCAGCGGGTTCCTGATGCCGGATTCTTCCACCAACTGGTACTGCCGTTCGATTCAGTCTAGCCGAATATGAAATGGTGTTGCCAAGGTTCGAACTCAATTCCGTAACTCCAAGATCCCAGAATCGTTCCAATGATTGCTCCAAAGTGTATCCCGAAGTAAACGGTTATAATTAATCGTAAAAAGATACGACAATAATCATAGAACCAAAAGTACAAAGTACAATCCAAAAACCAAGAAAGATAAAGAGAAACGAAAAAGAACCTGAAACGATGTTGCTAATTAAACTTGTCGTGTGTGGTAACGTACGCTCAAAGCCACGTTTTTCTTATTTACGCTAATTTTACTTTTCACAAAGAAATTATACTTTAATATGATTTACTGAATATCAAAACATATGAAAATGCAAGAAAACAATAATAATAATTAATATTTCTCAGTAAACGTATAAAATTAAGCGACAATTACCTGAGCTGATAGGCGGTTCTAAAGTGTGTTTAATCGCTGAGTTTTTGCTTCAAATCCGACAATACGTCGCAGAAAAACCCTTTCTTTATGATTGTGCACAGTTTTAAATCCGACTAAAGTCGATTAGTGGTTCCAACAGCCAAAATATGCTTTTCCAAATACCACCAAATATTTAACGTATGCACAACTCAGCGCTTAAACTCATACTAACCAGTCTATGCCGAATTTTAATTCGCTCATACGACGAATACCTATAGACGACCCGAATTTCCTTGCGACAAGAAGGTTGAATATCGTTTCGAAAAATAAAATTGTAACAACTTTCCCCTCACCAATTGTAAGGAAATTTTCCTGAAAATTTCCGATCCGATCGACGTCCTAGTAAGGAATTCTCCTGAGTAACACATATAAACCTAATTTGAATCCTCTCCGACATTCGGGTTTGCCTTCAGATTACTACCGTCCCATGTGCCGGGTAAAATTCTATCGTCAAGATTTTTAAGTTCATAATTATTCGTAGATATTCTTTTATTAACCAGAAAAGGTCCAACATATTTATCCGCAAGCTTAGCCGTATAGTATTTCGATGCATCCGACAACACAAAATTTTTCCGCCAAACTAGTTGATTTGGGTGAAAACTCACATCTCTACGTCGTAAATCATAACGAGTTTTTGATCTTAGGTATGCTCTTTGTAGTTTACTTTGAACATCTTTATACAGATCTTGAAAGTTGCATGCACGTGCATTTATCTTAGATTCGTCGCGCTCGAAGTTAACATTTTCCAGAGATGCTTCTGTTCGAGACGATCCCAACAATGATATCTCACGCCCGAAATTAATAAAATACGGTGTAAAATTCGTAACCTCATGTTTGGCTGTTCTAAGTGCACAAGCGACTTTGGGAAGATACTGATCCCACCGACGATGATTTTCAGACACATAAGATGTTAGCATCGTTTTCAGAACTCTATTAATTCTTTCCGTAGGGTTCGCCTGCGGGTGATATAACGAAGTAAAAGCTGGCTTAACATTATATGACGACAACATTTTCCGATATTCATTCGACCTAAATTGAACCACATTGTCCGATAATATTACGCGTGGAGCGCCAAACAATAAAAACACATCATTTTCCAAATGTTGAATTATACTTGAAGCAGTAGCTTTACGTAAAGGAAAACACAAAGAAAACTTGCTGAAGCAATCAGCTACCACAAGTATATACTGAAATCCTCGTGAAGATTTTGGTAAAGGACCCATCAAATCCGCGCAAATAACTTCCCAAGGTTTACTTATTTTACTATGCCCCCCCATCAATCCAATAGCAGGTTTCTGCTCGGGTTTTGTCCTAATACACACCTTACAATTCCTAACATACCTAGCCACATCCTGTTGCATTTTAGGCCAATAATATAATTGACATAACCTATTATAAGTTTTAAATATCCCTAAATGACCACAAACCGGAGTATCATGAAATTTTAAAATTAAATCACGACGTTTATTCTTAGAAACTACTTCTTTCCAATCGTCCTGTTCCTCATTCAAGTCGAACGTATTATTCTTGATAAATTTATACAATCGTCCGTCCCTAATACAAAATGTTGGATAGAGAGCTGGTTCATCTCTTACATTATTAAACAACCTGTTATACCATTTATCGTTGTCATCTGCCATATCATTAACCGCATCGACACGCGGCACACCCCGTGATAGCGCGTCCGGAACGACATGTTCTTTGCCTTTCCTATGTATGATGTCAAACGTATATTGCTGTAATCTAACAGACCAGCGTGCTAAAGGACCAGATGGATTTTGTAGGTTGTTAAGCCACAACAACGAGTAGTGATCTGTCACCGCTGTAAATTTCGTTCCTTCCAGATACGGCCGAAGTTTCTCTATATAAGTTTCTCATAATAAAGCAAGTAACTCCTTTTCCGTTGTGGAGTAGTTTCTCTCGGCTCTGTTCAACGATCGAGATAGATAACAAACGACTCTTTCTTCCTCATTCCCTGACTGAGTGAGCACCGCTCCAAGTCCAAAATCTGAAGCATCCGTTTGCAATATAAATTCACGAGTAAAGTCTGGGCACGATAAAATTGGCGCTGAAACTAAGCTATCCTTTATCGTAGACCAAGCTTCTTCGCAACTTGTATCCCACATAAACTTAGAATTTTTCTTTAACAAGCTTGTTAATGGTCCAATAACCGATGAAAAATGTGGTATGAAACGTCGATACCACGACGCCATGCCCATTAATCGTCGAACATCTGTAACATATTTTGGAGTTGGAATTTCCAAAATGGCACGTACCTTATCCGGGTCTACGTGAAGACCTTTCCGATTCACAACATATCCTAAATATTTGAGCTCCTCACGACAGAAATTACATTTTTCCCGACTGATCGTCAAACCTGCCTTTTTAAGGCGAGTCAATACCTCTTCCAATATCTCCATATGTTTCTCAAAAGTCTGAGTCACAATCACGATATCATCCAAATAACAAAATGCATGTGGTTCCAGATCTACTCCTATAACCTGATCAATAAACCGTTGCCAAGTAGCTGGAGCATTATGCAACCCAAACGGAAGACGACAAAACTGGAATAAACCTCGATTTGGCACTGTGAAAGCTGTGTACTGTTTAGAACTTTCCGCCATCGGTATCTGCCAATACGCTGACTTAATATCGAGTGAACTTAAATAACGAGCATCTCTAAGCTTATCTAGTGTATTGGAGATGTAAGGAAGCGGATATGCATCACGTCGAGTAACACTATTTAACTTGCGATAGTCGACGCAGAAGCGATAACTCCCGTCCTTCTTCGGTACAAGTAAAATCGGTGATGCCCACGGACTATTCGACTTCTCTACAATACCCTGTTGAAGCAGCATATCTAGTTCACTACCAACGTGTTTTTGGACAGCCGGAGATATAGGGTAATATCTCTGTTTTATTGGTGGACTATCCGTCCGAATTTCATGTTCAACTAAGTTCGTACAACCTATAAGTTTGCCCTCAAATGACGCAAATTTTTCTTCTACCAATCTCGATAAAGTAAGCTCCTGTTCTTGAGTCAAATTACTCCTAGATTGAATTACTTCACACACCGTACTCATCTCCGAAGCTGAAAAAGTCCACTCTCCTCGACGAAGGTCAGGTACGATTCCCATAATCCACCAGAAATTTGCTCCCAATATTAGTGAATGAGGTAATTCCGGAACTACTAAAATTTCTACTAACTTAACTTGATCTCTTAACCTAATAGGGACAGATAACGCCCCAAGACAAACACAGTGTTTCCCATTTGCTATAGTACATGAAGATATTGATTTTACGAGAGGAATATTAAAAGTCTGTAAGTTTTCAAAACCAGCACTGCCGACAATAGTACAAGATGCTCCTGAATCCAATAAACCCAAAAATTGTTTACCAAAAATTTGTATTTCCAAATAAGGCCTTTCATCACCTTCCGCATGTGCTAAAATAAAGTCAAGCAATATCCTATTCTCGTTAACCGATGTAGAGCGGGTACGTCGCAGCAGTCGGTTTCCTACTACGCCCTCGAACCGTTTCCCTGGTTACATACTGGACAATTATTCTTAGTCACATCCAACTTCCCGCATCGATAACAATGTTTTCTATGGGGTGACTTACAGAATTTTGCCAGATGATTGTCTTTCCCACAATTCCAACACGAACGTCTAGCTTGAGTTGAGCCGGACGGAGATGATAGGGCATTGACTTTCGTAGATCGTTTAGAATCTTGCCGATCACGCAAGTTCGATTGTTCCGTATATACATATGCTAAATCCGGTTCATATGACTGACTTTTACGTGGTGGAGGCACGTATGCTTCAACTGATGCTTTCCGTTCTTCTAACCTACGGCATAACCTCAATAACTCTGCTACAGTCGGAACTTCAGTTAACCCAAGTTGCGTCAGGGTAAAATGGTGCAATATTTCTCATCAGAATTCGTACTCGGGTTTCCTCTGACAATTTTACGCGCAACCGTGAAAATAAGGATGACATAACTGCCACATATATGCCGATACTCTCGTTTAGGCCCTGAGTGCGATGCTTGATTTCCTCTAATAGTTTTTCTTCGTAATCCACTGGCTGGAATTCTACGCGAAGTGCATCAGCCAGATCGTCCCATGAATAGAATGTGTCCCGATTTGCCCGAAACCATATCAACGCAATCCCACAAAATAAATCAGTCGCCGTACGTAGCAACTGTGACTTCGATACGCTCCTAGCTAACCGTAACTCATCTACTCTTTCTAGAAAAGCATTAACTGACAACTCTTTGAGGTCTCCAGAAAACTTTAGATTCCACTTTGCTACAGGAACAGATTTGATTGACCAACGAAGATCTCTCTTCTCACCATCTGAATCCGTTTCTGACACGGAAGAGTCCGAAGAAGTAGAAGCGTCCATTTGTACCATTGATCGTTCCAGAGTGATGCTTTGTGCTGTCGAAGAATGTCGAATCGATTTGGCTTTGGTTTTTAAGTCCGATTGCAGCACCACTAACTCGGAGAATAAGCTTGACTTCTTTTTTTGTTCATCGTCGCCCTCATCTGTACATCTTTTGACCCGTCCTATAGCGTGTGATATTTTCGTTATCAGTTTCTTATATTCCAAGCTTGCCCTGGTTCCACTGAATGATTCTAATAATTTTCTAATTTCTTTGATGTTTTTAACCGATGCGTCATAATCCTCTTTAATCTTATAGGGATAAGTTGGCCAATTAAATTCTGATTTCTTCTCCAATCGTAACAAGTATCGCAGCGACGCGCGCATTGCAGCAACATTACTATCACCTGTAATGCCCCTAATTTTCAACTCATACATCAGCTCCTCTTTAGACAATCTATTTATCTCCATGAAGGCCAAAAATTTATTTAATTAATAATACACAATAACAATAACCAAAAAAAAATTAACCTATCAATATTCCGATGAAGTAATAAACGAAATCTTAACTAAAGTTTACTCCGATTCGCTAACTTAACAAAGTAAACTAACCCAACCTAGATTATGTATCCTATGTCTGCCTGATATATTTTTTTTTAATTAATAATTTTTTTTTTCTTCGGGGCCCCGGGCCCCCTTTTATTTATCGCCCCACGTTGGGCGCCAAAAACTTGCTACCACAATTTCCTTTTGCTTGGCACTTCCGCGGCTAGCTTGCAGTGGAGACGGTCGTGCGGTAATGTTATCCAAAACGCAATTAGCAAGCAATAGTATATATAAATATACAAATTAATATTAATAATATGGGCGCCAGTTGACCAGCCGGAACGCTATTATAAACCCTACAGAACGGTCAACAGCTCCGATGGGTTGCCAAAGCAATGAACGGTACCAATACTGAAAAAAACGTGATATCAGGAGACGACGTAAGAAAATTCCAACACGATTCTTAATAACAAATATATTAAATACTAAACGTATAAGATTACAAACTACGTTAATTTGGACAGTAATATTATTGCAGTAAACAAGTAAATTGTAAGAATTAATTTCTTCCGAATACAATCGAACGATATTTCGAACGCTAATTCGAGTTTAGAGTCACGTAAATTGTATGTAAAGTAAGCTATGCAATAATCCAAAATATTATAAATTCGCTCGGTTGATCGGTTCGACGACGTTGGTTTATAATACGAAAGTGCGTCGTATTCGGCTTTGCATTGACGAGAATCGCGAGGTCGACCACGGATATCGTAAATAATCGGCCTAACGACAAAGTAGGAAATACTACTTGATAATAACAATAAGAATAAACCGACGAACGCAGACACGCTCAAACGAGTAGTGAATAAACTACTACTTACAAATATTATCGAATGATAAATCCGTACTCTATACCCGATTACAAAACTGAACATATAATAAATTATGTTGATCTCAAACAATTGTATTACAAACGATTTATCAGGAATAAATCCTCTTAAAGTTATCAGCCACAAGTTGGCAAACTGATATATTAATCTCGACAACAATATCAAAAATCCAAATAACCTAAATCTAGAAATAACCGATTATATAATCTAATATTCAGATCTATATAAAATCAATAATAATCGTCATAATATTCAAGTCGGTATAAATATCAATAATAACCTAACCTATAGCCTGAACTAACGTTAATTAAACAAATACAAATAAAATAAACACAATAATTCTGAATCTTAACTAGATAACCTATCCAAATAATACTATGGTTCGAACAATAACGCGACAATACTGACTAGCTGAATAGTTGACGGTAAGATAAATAAATAATAAATCCTTAGCTGTAGTGCTTTCGATCCTGCTGCATCCAGCGAGTTCCTGATGCCGGATTCTTCCACCAACTGGTACTGCCGTCCGATTCAGTCTAGCCGAATATGAAATTGTGTTGCCAAGGTTCGAACTCAATTCCGTAACTCCAAGATCCCAGAATCGTTCCAATGATTGCTCCAAAGTGTATCCCGAAGTAAACGGTTATAATTAATCGTAAAAAGATACGACAATAATCATAGAACCAAAAGTACAAAGTACAATCCAAAAACCAAGAAAGATAAAGAGAAACGAAAAAGAACCTGAAACGATGTTGCTAATTAAACTTGTCGTGTGTGGTAACGTACGCTCAAAGCCACGTTTTTCTTATTTACGCTAATTTTACTTTTCACAAAGAAATTATACTTTAATATGATTTACTGAATATCAATACATATGAAAATGCAAGAAAACAATAATAATAATTAATGTTTCTCAGTAAACGAATAAAATTAAGCGACAATTACCTGAGCTGATAGGCGGTTTTATAGTGTGTTTAATCGCTGAGTTTTTGCTTCAAATCCGACAATACGTCGCAGAAAAACCCTTTCTTTATGATTGTGCACAGTTTTAAATCCGACTAAAGTCGATTAGTGGTTCCAACAGCTAAAATATGCTTTTCCAAATACCACCAAATATTTAACGTATGCACAACTCAGCGCGTAAACTCATACTAACCAGTCTATGCCGAATTTTAATTCGCTCATACGACGAATACCTATAGACGACCCGAGTTTCCTTGCGACAACAAGGTTGCATATCGTTTCGAAAAATAAAATTGTAACACTATTAAAACAAATTATGTTTCTGTATAAAAATATATAGGTTACCAGATTAGTTGTTATATTTAATTATTTATTGTTTACAAAATCATTAATATACATGAATATATTTTTTTAAATAATATATTTGATCTTGCTTCGAAGATATACAATATAACCGTCAGTTAATATATCTTTTTTTCTATAAGAAATTTTTTTCGTGATTTATTATGTATTTTTAACTTACGACTGTTTTATATAACAACATATTTTTATTAACTTAACCTTAACCTTAACATGTGACTTACGGAATAAATCCTACCAAAACGATATGTGAACTAACTTATAGTTGTAGTATTATTCATATAACACAAAGTAATTATTACATTTTTATATTTTTAATAATTTGTAAAATAGCTGAAGATGGTTCACGATTCAATGATCCAAACGTACGGACAATAAAAAATTATATCAGAAAATATTCTATTTATTACAACAATTCAAAAATAAATACAGGGTGTCCCTTTTTGTTTCTCACTTTTTGAATTCAAATGAAAAAAACCAATCGACCGATTTTGACAAATTTTTTTTAAGTTAAAGACAAAACTTGGGATATTTATTTTTTAAAAATGATATTGTCCACATGGTGCTCATTTCTCTCGTGGCACTCGTGAAGTCGGACTCTAAAATTTGCCAAAGTTTGCTCAGGTATGGCTGCCATTTCTACCCGAATATTGTCCTTCAATTCCTCCAGAGTGGCAGGATGGTTTCGAAACACTGCCGCTATTTTATTATCGGGAATTATCGGTCCGTTCTTTAAAAGATAATCGCGGCAAGGCTATGACAGCAAAACGGTGAATTCCGAACGTTATGTCGATATGAAACGTAATTTTTTAAAACTTGCTTTTCAAGAATTTCATAGATTTAATCAAGAAACTTGGTTTTAACAAAAGGGAGCCAAAAGTCACACTACAAATCGGTCGTTATGACTTTGCGACTTTTTTTATGAGGATATCTCAAGAGTCGAGTGTTTTGTAACCGCCCTGAGACTCTGGAGGAATTAAAGGACAATAGAAATGGCAGCCATACCTGAGCAAATTTTGCGGAGCGTAATGGCAAGTTTTAGAGCTCGACTTCAAGAGTGTCAGGAGAGAAATGAGCCCCATTTGAACAATATTATTTTTTAAAAAACAAATTTTCCAAGTTTTGTCTTTAACTTAATAAAGAATTTATCAAAATCGGTCCACAGGGGAGTGGGTGGCGAGAATTCAGTACTAACGGATGCCCCCCTTTGAGATATTAAAGTTTGGATTCGGCAAATTTTTCTGTCCGATGCGTATTTTTCGAAATATAACAAATTCCAGGTTAAATCCATTTTTTGGCGATTACAGCCATCTGTCGAGAATCGAAAAATTTTTTTCGGACCAAATGTACGTAGTTTTTATCGTAGAATCCGAATCTGTGATAAAAAATAGGAGTTCCTATTTAAGATTTCAAAGTTGTCCCCCGCCCCGCCCACAGGGGGCGGGGGTGGTGGCGGAAATTCAGTACTAACGGATGCCCCCCTTTAAGATATTAAAGTTTGGATTCGACAAATTTTTCTGTCCGATGCGTATTTTTCGAAATATAACAAATTCCAGGTTAAATGAATCACCCGGTATATATATATATACAGGGTGTAACAGAATAACTATTCCTAATTTTCAGAAATGATAGAGGGCACATAAACAAACATTTTTTATTAATAAACTAGTGTCCGGAATTTTGTTTTTTTTTTTCGGCAGTCGATTGTAAAAAACACATCTTTATGTTATAACCCAAGAATTAACGGAGATTTATAATATCCGTTAAGACCATTTCATTCTACTTAAAAAAGTGCCTTAAGAATGTGAAATTATTTTCATCTAATTTAAAAAACCATCGAGATATCGCCATTTATCAAAATACGGAAACAGCGAACTTTTCGCCATAGCTCGAAAACAAAAGACGATAGCTAATTTTTGTTTTCATAATTGAGTTTCTCTCAAAAAAAGCGATCGAGGATGCGCGGTCCATTTTTCCATATCTCTTATAGTTTCCGAGTTCCCCTATGAAAACGTCCAAATTTGCCCACCCTGTACATCGTTACAACTTGTATATCGAAAATGGTGGTCGTAACTTCGAACAATTTTTATAAAGTTTAATGCACTATTATTTCTAATAAAATGTTCCTTAACTTAACTACTCTTTGACGTTGTAATAATTAAAATTGTTTTTAACGATATCTAGTGTATCTTGACACAGAGAAATTTTCGGTCACTAGTTTATTAATAAAAAATGTTTCTCTAAGTGCACTCTATCATTTCTGAAAATTAGGAATAGTTATTCTCTTACACCCTGTATATATATATATATATATATATATATATATATATATATATATATATATATATATATATACTAGGAGAATTAATGGGTGTTGCAGCCTGGTTTTGGGATTGGTGTTAAACAAAATCACTCATTTAAAGTTGATGGCAAGCTTTCGTTTTATTTTAAACCTTCTTCAAGGCCACTACATGGAAATAATATAATTTACAATTAGTACAAACATCGATAATAACAAAACTTTAATTAGTTGTATAAATAATTAAATGAGTGCTTTTGTTTAACAACAATCTCAAAACCAGACTGCAACACCCATTAATTCTCCTAGTAATATTACACCAGTCATTATTCATTCAATATATTATATATATATATATATATACTGGGTGTCCCATTTTAATCCGCCACTTGCAATAACTTTAAAATCGTACATCGGACAAAAAAATGTTCCGGATGAAAAGTAAATGGTTTCGAGGGGGACATCTGATGCATCACATGCCCCCTTACGGACCCCCTGGGGGCGGGAACGGGGGGCAACTTTGAAATCTTAAATAGAACCCCTAATTTTTTATTGCAGATTCGGATAGACCATTAAAAAGTATGTAAATTTTATTGTGAGACTTTTTTTTATCTTTGATAGATGGCGCTGCAAACAGCATCTTTTTTCTCAGTTTATCACTCTTCAATTTGAAAAAAAAGGTGTAACTAAGTACGATATTCAAGTTCTTTTCAGTTTTTTGGGAGTGACCCTTGCCCTCCCCCGGCAAGGGTCACTAAATCAGATAACCCCTCGAAACCATTAACTTAAATTTATCCCCCTCGAAACAGTGACTTTTGTGTATTTAATTTTCCACAATTGTTAGCAAGGATATATTATTTTTAGTTTAGTTTCATTTTCGTTTGTCATGCAGATTGCATGGCTTCGGTTACCTCATCTGCAAGTATCTGGGCTAGCTCAACACAATTAAAATTGCTTTGTATTTCTCGGAAAATATTATAAAATAATATAAAATATTTAAACTAGTGTTTACAAATTTAAAAATTATTATAATTGCAAAATTAAAATTCAAATAAATTTTAGAAATGTAATTATGAAACAAAATTAGTTTATTTTTTTGTAAATAAATTATATAAAATATAAAAATAAAATTATATTGAAACAAATATTTTAAATAATGATTATATTTATGAAACATTAACTATAATTTATCTTTTCATATTTCATAATTAAAAGTTTAATCACCTTTAACGTTGTTATAAATTTTAATATAATCTTAATATTATATTATGCTTATTTCATTGTTTTTTGTTTATTGTAAAATTTATTTACTGTTTATTTTTACATATTTATAACCAATAAAGATTTGTATTTTTATCAATTGATATCAATTAATTTTTTGATAAATTGGGAAGGTTATATGAAATATTTTGATTATTTGTACTCTTTGAATAAATATTCATAAATGTATGTACATATCAAATTTAAAAATTTAAATCAGTTAATCAGTTTATTTTGTCATAAATGAAAAGCCAGGTAATGTGTTTATTATCTGACATGTGCATGATGTCATAAACTAAACGGTATTAATCTAGTCAAAAATTTCGGGAATAAAAAAGCGTTATTTATTCCATCAACGTCTTCACAACAGTGGCGTAAATATATATTAACTAGTAAAATAATCAATACAATACACAAAAATCTATACAAAGTTTAGTCTTCGAAAACTAAAATAATCAAATAAGATATTAACATAAATAATTTTATTGCGTCTATGTCAAACATATCTACAATAAAATAAGTGAAAGATTCATTGGGTTTTTTAAACTTACTGTTTATTTGTATCTAAATATTCTTAAACAAAGTGCAACGTTGTATCCATTTGCATACAACAAAGATGGAATACATAGCAAAAATGTAGTAACATAACAAGAAAGAAAACCTTATTGATAATTTGTATTAGTGGAAACGAAATAGATATATCTTTTTAATCTATCTTTATTCTTATAAATGATAAATTTACAACTTTTTTTTAAATATAAATTAACTAATTACAATTAAAAGCCTACACTTTCAATCCTTTAATTTCTTAGATGTTTAAACATGTGGCGAGTAGCATGTAGGATTAATTTCAGAAACTCTAGCGTTTAATGTGATTGGCTGATGAAAAACTACCACTATTTTACTACTTTACACTAATATTTCCACTAAAATTTTATCAGAATTTAATTTTTTTTGTCCCAAATGGTTTGGGTTAGAGGGGATAACTATGTGCAGCCTCAGGTATTATGGGTGATGTAATGGTTGTACATATATAATTCGGGTTTTTACTACAAATTAGAGAACCTGGCCGATATTATTATTATTTTGATTATTATTGTAGTAAGAATAAAAAAGCATGCATGAGAAATATTATGAGTGTGGACAAGGTAAAGATAGATTGTCTGGATAGGAATATTTGGCGAAAGTTAGCTTCTGGTTGAGTAAAACGAGTTTGTGCCACACCCTTATTGGATACATGGCGCGATTATGTACGTGTGTATTATTGTTGTTTCTTATTTCATGTTTGCAGTAAAAAGAAAAAGTAAAAATTACTGAAAATATTTTCACTCAAATAAAATCAACCAATTTTGATTTCTTTTTTTTATCAGAGTGAAAGCAAAAAAATATATCTAACAGTTTTATTAATTTTAAATCATTTTTCTACAATTTTTTTATAATATGCTGAAAAATATACGTAACAAAATCAACAATCAAATATAAAATATTTAATGCTTTTATTCATTAGGCAAAATTCAAGTCCAATATTATTATCAATCTAAAACTTTTAAATAAAAATATTGTTAAACATGTACTTTTGAATTTAACTTGGTATTAATAATTTCAGGTAATAAGTAATTAAAATAAAGAATTTATAATTTTTCTTTCATTATATCATTTCAAAATTTGTCAGCTTTAAAAATTTTATCTATACATACATACATGCAAACTCTTTTCATTCAACTTGAAACCAACTTTTGCCTCTATCCAGATAAGAAACTTTTAGCTCGTCCGCATTCCTAATGCTTCTCATGCATACACTTTTATTCTTACTACTACAAAACTTGCGTTCACGCAAAACATTCTCAATCATATCAATCTATCTACTCATCGGACATCTACGCAAACAAACACCTACAATATTACTCACATATATTCTCGTAACCAAACGGTCAAGATGACCGAACCATCTTAATTGACTAACATCAATTTTTGCATCAAATTTTTTATATATTTTACTCTTCACACACCCATTATTTTGCATTTAAAAAAACTCGAGAATATAGCAGGTCTCTATAATAAAAACACAATAAAAACAATCTAGTTAACAACAAACTGATTAATAGAAACCATTTCCCAAATTCTGAAATTTACAAAATTCAATGTAATAATTGCGATTATAAGTAAAATGTGTCCAAAGATCATAAACTCATAAAATGTCATTCAATAATGTAGAAACGACCCTGGACTACAAACCGAATAAAATTCTAATTTAAACAAATGTGTCACGAATTTTTATTCTTCTCTTTATTCGGGGGATCTACAATTTTTGCAAAAGAGCCTCTATACTTGTACTTGTTAATAATAGTGTACGTGTTAATTCACGTGCACTAGATGGGCACTTTACTCAATAATTCCATCGGCGTCTATAGTTCCGTCAGGCGATGTAGCTAAATAATTATATTTTGTCTATAAATAAACCACAATCTTGAATCGTCAGTCCTGTACTTTTAACACCAATTTTTAAAAATTGCATTATACAAGACCAAACTAATATCGGTTTTATTCCTCCTAACTATAGGGATGATATTTGAACAATTATAATTGTGCAAATATCACCCCTATGTTCAATTGTTTTCAACAAAAAGGCAACAATGTAAGTCGAGAGAAGGCACATATGTTAGCTATTGTATAATAACGGAAGGTGTAAAAAATTTTCAAGATATTTTTTTAAGTATACATATATTTTAAATATATAAAAGAGTGTGGCACAAACTCTTTCCACTATCCCCAAATTACTTTTCTCTAAACATTCCTATCCAGACAAGCAACTTTAGTTTCATCCACATAATATAGGTAATACATTAAATATTTTTAGTAATATTATTTTGTTTATTTGCAATGACTCCATATATAAAATATATTATCATTAGAAAGCAAAAAATGATTGCTGTGGAAATGAGATTTTCACGTAGGGTATGAGGTGTAAATAAGAGAAATCGGGTACGAAATAGATTAGTGTATGATGAGTGTAAAATTAAAAAAATTGTTGGAGCAAAAGTTGGCGTTAATTATTGAAGATGGTTCAGACATCTTGCGCAAACGTCTAATGAACGATTAGTTAAAAAGATTTATATGAATGATTTTGAAGCTATACGTTTGCATAAACATCCGCTGAGTAGCTGGAGTGGTATGATTGAAAGTGTTTTGCGTAAGCGGACGTTTCCAAGAAGTAAAAATAGAAGAGCAAGTATGAGAGAAATTATGAATGTGGATAAAGCGAAAGTTGCTTGTTTATTAAAATCATTCAATTATGCTCATCACTAAGTAGAACTATATTGGTAAATCTATATATATATATATTTATATATATATATATATATATATATATATGTATATATATATATATATATATATATATATATATATATATATATATATATATGTATATATATATTGTTGGGACCCGGTGCTGGCTTGGCGACCACGAAACACTAGTTGTGTCTGTGGGCAAGTGCTCGAGTTCCTAAAAAAGGCGATGCGGCGTGTGTGCGATGATGTAGCGAGCTAGTGGACTGTATTGCGGCGTAAATATGAAGTACGCGTGCGTAACTTGCTGAATAGAACTAATAAATGATATGCAAGAGGATGGATAAGGATCAGAGACGATCTTCACCTATCCGAGCGATAGATAGGGCTTGTACAAGAAGTGGTAGCTCTAGGAAGAAATGAGGAAAGAGGTTGGCCCACAACTGAGGTATAGGAGTGCGGGACGGTAGGTGAGGTGAATTAAACCAATAACTTGTAGCAAGTCAAGTGTCAGCACAATTACTGCACGATTGGAATGAGTAATGCAAAAGCAACTTACGTTTATATAATGTAGTACAGATCCTTAATAAAATGGCGGTTAGATACCTTACACTTGAGCTTAGGATTGTGTGGTTAGTGTGAGAGCTTTCGAGATGCGTGTACTTCAATTAACGTAAGCTGGCTGCTGCTGCGGTGTGTGTCTGGAGCTATGCGTGAATGTGTATAGATCGTCAAATCTTCAACGAGTGTTGAGCGAGAATTAGTGTTAATAAGCTTCCAAAACAATTAATAAAGCACAAATAAAGAAAAGAATCTGCAACTAAATATGAGAATAAATGTTGCAAATACAGCGATGCGAGCGTGAATGATAGATGCGAGTGATGCGACAATAATGTAAGCAAAATACATAAAATGCGTGATAATAATAGTACAAGCGCATAGAATTAGAATAATTCTATGTGTAACAGGTATACAAGCGTTTGTAATTGTAAATAGTAACATGTAAATCACAAAGAATAAAATATGTTGTACTTTCCTTAAATATTTGAAGGTTATTTCACCACGTGTTCGATCAACTATGCGGAAATGTGATATCTTGTAATTCACAATCAGTTAATCACAATTAATAGTAGAAATGATATACTTCTGCGTAATATGTGTAGAATAGCGAATGAAAAGCGAATATATTTGATATAGTAAGTAGCGTGATGCAAGCTAGCGTATATAAAACCATGCGTGTTTTAAGCGAGCGATAATATTTCAATACGTGTTGACAGAATCACACGACAAGTCGTCCGTAAGCGAAAATAACGTAGCATAACTTGCGTGTTTAGTACAAACGACGTAGAATATATAATAATACTTGCTGCGAATGATATTTGATGAGATGAAGTGTGCGTTTTCGTTCAACAGCACAGCGTGGAGATGTTGTCTTGTTCACGGCCGGATATGGACTCTTTTAACTGAATGAATGCGTGCTCAATGCAAAGCGAAAACTAGTACTGAATGCGGGCGTCATACGAAGCTAAGATAATAATATGAAATGTGTTGTGATTTGTACGCGCTAGTAGCCAACAGATGGCACAGCGGTCTTAACATGTTTGACTGATAGCGAAGCGTAACTTGAAGGTTAAGTCAGACGCTTATATGTCAGCCACTTGCCAACAGATGGCAATGCCTGGTCTGAACATGCCGGCCGGCCAAAAACGGAGTTTTTTAGGATCACAAGAGTGGTCACAGTTTGACAACGGATCTTGTTAATACTCCAGAAGCGGTTCGGACTTGAGCTACTCTAGCTACGTTATCTTCCTGGGTGAACCTTAATGATTCAAGCTAGCTTCCACTGAAGGGGAAGTAGTAGATCGTTTTGATGATCACGAGTTGATCAGGTTGAAGATTAACGGTAGAGCGTGTCCATTTTAATCTTTGCTGAAGTGTGTTGAGAGATTCGGCATGCCATAGGTTCCAAAATGATTGTAAGACATTTTGTAACAGGTGCCAGCGGCGTAGAAGATTGGTATTTGATTTCCGATATTCATGATCTGGTAAGTTGCCCATATTAGGATTGATTCCAATAGGATGACAGCGGAAACATTTGATGCATTGTAAAGAATAACTGCGAATCAGACGGCGAGCAGTTACAATCCAAAATCGGCGATTTAAAACTGCTTGAAGTGTTCTTGGCGATGGGTGAAGATATTTCTGATGATAATAATCGATGACACGATCGGTTTAGCGATGACGTAATGGTAGCAGTATAGGTTGTTTATGAGAAACACTTAGGCTGGAATTTCGAAATTCATTCTCAAATTTTGCGATGTCATCAGCGAATGCTTCAAGTTGCGTAATTTTCACCCATGTGATTGAGGCGTTATCGAGTTCTGATACTAATAGTGCAGGCGATGATATTGCTTCCTTCAATTTTAACCTTTTGTAAAATCTGGTGCAGAGTGCAGTAATACTTAACAGGTGATTTAAGTTGGAATATTGATGTAGAAGTTTATAGTCAGCAGGATTGTCTTCCGACGAAATATGATGCCACATATTTTGCAGAAGATTCTGTTGAATTTCAGAAACTTGGCTGGTTACAAAAGTTTTCCATTTGTATGGTGGTGTCCGAACCCATGACAGAGTGATTGTAGAATCGGACGACGCTAAAATATTAAAGAAAGACAATGTTACGGTGTCTAACAAATATTTCATGAAGCGAGATAATAACAAGTGATTTTGTTCTAAGTAATCAGCAATATATTTGCAATATTCCAATTGTAAGTGACTGTCAGATGGTAGGCGACATTGAAAAATATTAAAACATCTAAGTGCGTTCGCGTATAAATTTCCTAACTTAGGAGGATATTCTTTAAGAAAAAGCGGAATTATATAGCGTCCTGATTCTAATCTTCTGTGTTGAGATGAAAAGATATTATTGGCTAGATGATCTAAATTTGACAGTGTAGCGATCGTGGCAGCGTCTTCACGTTCCGAAATTTCCGATAATGCTGGCGAAAACGGGTTCTGAACCGTCAGACATGTGGTAACGGTTGATGCGGTTAGCGAACAGATTGGTCCAGAAACAATCCAACCCAATGAGGTTTCAATAGCAGTCGGACCATTCGCAGTGGTTTGCTTGTGACCAGTGAGAAGATTGAAGTACAGATCAGCACCAATTAACAATTCAATGGGCGCTGGTGTTACAAAGTCTGGATCAGCTAACTGTAGATGTTGAAATTGGCGAAGTAGATCGGAAGAAAGTTACGCCTTTGGTAAATCTTGGATGATTTGCGAAACAATGACTGCGGAGAGCGTGTATGCTGATGAAGCGTTGTGCGAAGAGCATAGACAAATTGTTGTAGTGCCTCGAACGTTGTTCAGAGCTGTAGAGTTTCCAAATCCTGAAACGACGATGTTTGCAGAATGTATTGGTAATTGTAGACGATTGGAACAATTTTCAGAAATGTATGAAGATTCGCTTCCACTATCTAAAAGTGCACGTACTGATTGCCATGATCCTAATGAATCTTGAATACGTACAATAGCTGTACCTAACAGAACTGCTGAAACTGCCGTGCTGTGCGAAAGTGATGAAGTACGAGTTGTACCTGCTATCATAGGCATAGGAGAAGTTGACGGACTATTGTTGATTGCGTTTTCCGTAACTTGCAGCTGACTCAAAGCGTTTGTTGACTTTTCAACTCGTTCAAAGTGCAAGAGCGAGTGATGTCGTTTATTGCATTTGCGACAGTTGAATTTTGATTTGCAAGTAGACGTAGCATGTATTGCTGATAAGCAGTTACGACAACAGTTGTTGGTGCGTATCATCTCGAATCGCTTGGTTGGTTCCATAGATTGAAACTTGAAACATTTGTACAGTGCATGCGGATTGGAACAAGCGATACACTTACTTGTGTTTACAGTTGATACAAATGATGATGTGTTGAATGTCGTGCGATTTGTCTTGAATGACGTACGATTTGTCTGGAATGACTTGCGATTTGTCTGATCGGAGGATCGAGATGTATCTGCTTGAGTGAATGGTTTGCCAATACATTGCCACTGCTGAGATTGTATGAATTTATCTAAAAAATCTAAGAAATCAGCGAGATTAGGTAAATTATCTTTAGATAAACTGCGTTCAAAGCTGTTGCGAATTTTTGTGTCGAGTTTAGTGAGCAGAATGAAAGTTAATACTGGACTCCATTCATCGACAGGTTCGTGATTAGCCCTTAATGCTTCAGTGTGCTCTCTGATTGCAGCAATGAATTTTGTAGCGTGATAATAAGTCATTGGAATTGGCTTTGGCAATTCTATTAGCGCTTGAATATGATAAGATGATATTAATCTTCTTTGAGCGTAGCGATCAGTTAATAATTTGATAGCGATCGAGTAATTATCATCTGTGAGCGATAAGTTCTTGATTAAAGCGAGCGGTTCTTCCTTTACAATAGATTTTAAATATTGGAATTTTTGAACTGGTCGTAGACTGTCATTGTCATGGACGGAGCTGCAAAATATATCAAAAAACGAGTTCCAATTAGCGATCTCACCAGAAAATTGAGGTAAATCCAATTTCGGAAGTTTTGCGTGCGTGTATGACTGTGACAACGTCTGCGATATGAATGCGGTGTTTGCAACGCTGGTATCCAGAGCCGATTGCTCGTAGAATGGAGGTTGCGTGAATGCTGCTTGTATGGTACGTACAGAATCCATGAAGTCATTATATTCAGCGTAAAGCTGATCCTGTTTGGTAGTGTTACTTGAATGGATCATGATTTGAGTGTGATGGTCTTCAAACTCACGAATGCGTTTCGGAAGAAACTTAAACTGGGAGCGTGCTTCTATGACCTTTTGTGAATCTGCAGCCTGTGTGATTAGAGACTGTAGATTGTCTACAAACAGTTGACAAAACTTGCGGCGTACAGACGGAGCTAGTAACTCAGTCATGATAAGAATGTAATGCGAATTGCGATTTGAATAAAATATAAATATATAGATGCGTTGGCTTCGTATGAGCGTGCGTTGCGAGTTCTTGTAGAACTTGAATATATGCGTTTATAGCGTTAGAATGAGCGAGTGATGCGAGTTCTAGTTGAACGTAATATATGCGATTGCTGCTGACGAGCGAGTGATGCGAGTTCTAGATGAACGTGAATGCGTTTGCTGCAGATGAGCAAGTGATGCGAGTTCTAGATGAACGTGGATAAGCGTTTGCTGCTGATGAGCGAGTGAGGCGTGTTCGTGTGGAACGTGAGTATATATGCGTTTGCTGCTGATGAGCGAATGAGGCGTGTTCGTGTTGAACGTAGTAGATGCGTTTGCTACTGATGAGCGAATGAGGCGTGTTCGTGTTGAACGTGATATATGCGTTTGTATGCGTTAGCTGCTGATGAGCAAGTGATTCGAGTTCTAGGTGAACTTGAATCTGCGGTTGCTGCTGATGAGCGAGTGAAGCGAGTTCTAGATGAACGTGATTGCGTTTGCTGCAGATGAGCAAGTGATACCAGTTCTTGTTGAACGTAGTATATGCGTTGGCTGCTGATGAGCTAATGATTCGAGTTCTAGGTGAACTTGAATCTGCGGTTGCTGCTGATGAGCTAGTGATACCAGTTCTTGTTGAACGTAGTATATGCGGTTGCTACTGATGAGCGAGTGAGGCGTGTTCGTGTTGAACGTGATGTGCGTTTGCTACTGATGAGCAAGTGATGCGAGTTCTAGATGAACGTGAATGCGTTTGCTGCAGATGAGCAAGTGAGGCGTCAGCTGATGTGCATTGTATGTGCACAGCGTGGCGACAGCGAAGCGAATTGCGTTTAGAATGCGTAAATATAGCGTTTGATCATGTTCAGAGCGCAAATGATCAATGATGAAGACACGTCAAACGAGTTGTGACTTGCCTAGCGGCTATCGAAGGTTCGAATGATGGTGCACACGTAGCGTAGGTTGTAACCTGCCCATTCGGTGCAAAGGTTACAATGATGGGGCACACGTCAACAGGTTGTGACCTGCCCGTCCAATGATCGTAGGTCCAAATGATGGGGCACACGTCACTAGGGTCGTGACCCGCCCATCCGGCTCGAAGGACCAAATGTTGGGACCCGGTGCTGGCTTGGCGACCACGAAACACTAGTTGTGTCTGTGGGCAAGTGCTCGAGTTCCTAAAAAAGGCGATGCGGCGTGTGTGCGATGATGTAGCGAGCTAGTGGACTGTATTGCGGCGTAAATATGAAGTACGCGTGCGTAACTTGCTGAATAGAACTAATTAATTGATAAATAAGAGGATGGATAAGGATCAGAGACGATCTTCACCTATCCGAGCGATAGATAGGGCTTGTACAAGAAGTGGTAGCTCTAGGAAGAAATGAGGAAAGAGGTTGGCCCACAACTGAGGTATAGGAGTGCGGGACGGTAGGTGAGGTGAATTAAACCAATAACTTGTAGCAAGTCAAGTGTCAGCACAATTACTGCACGATTGGAATGAGTAATGCAAAAGCAACTTACGTTTATATAATGTAGTACAGATCCTTAATAAAATGGCGGTTAGATACCTTACACTTGAGCTTAGGATTGTGTGGTTAGTGTGAGAGCTTTCGAGATGCGTGTACTTCAATTAACGTAAGCTGGCTGCTGCTGCGGTGTGTGTCTGGAGCTATGCGTGAATGTGTATAGATCGTCAAATCTTCAACGAGTGTTGAGCGAGAATTAGTGTTAATAAGCTTCCAAAACAATTAATAAAGCACAAATAAAGAAAAGAATCTGCAACTAAATATGAGAATAAATGTTGCAAATACAGCGATGCGAGCGTGAATGATAGATGCGAGTGATGCGACAATAATGTAAGCAAAATACATAAAATGCGTGATAATAATAGTACAAGCGCATAGAATTAGAATAATTCTATGTGTAACAGGTATACAAGCGTTTGTAATTGTAAATAGTAACATGTAAATCACAAAGAATAAAATATGTTGTACTTTCCTTAAATATTTGAAGGTTATTTCACCACGTGTTCGATCAACTATGCGGAAATGTGATATCTTGTAATTCACAATCAGTTAATCACAATTAATAGTAGAAATGATATACTTCTGCGTAATATGTGTAGAATAGCGAATGAAAAGCGAATATATTTGATATAGTAAGTAGCGTGATGCAAGCTAGCGTATATAAAACCATGCGTGTTTTAAGCGAGCGATAATATTTCAATACGTGTTGACAGAATCACACGACAAGTCGTCCGTAAGCGAAAATAACGTAGCATAACTTGCGTGTTTAGTACAAACGACGTAGAATATATAATAATACTTGCTGCGAATGATATTTGATGAGATGAAGTGTGCGTTTTCGTTCAACAGCACAGCGTGGAGATGTTGTCTTGTTCACGGCCGGATATGGACTCTTTTAACTGAATGAATGCGTGCTCAATGCAAAGCGAAAACTAGTACTGAATGCGGGCGTCATACGAAGCTAAGATAATAATATGAAATGTGTTGTGATTTGTACGCGCTAGTAGCCAACAGATGGCACAGCGGTCTTAACATGTTTGACTGATAGCGAAGCGTAACTTGAAGGTTAAGTCAGACGCTTATATGTCAGCCACTTGCCAACAGATGGCAATGCCTGGTCTGAACATATATATATATAAATATATATATATATATATATGTATATATATATATATATATATATATGTATATATATATATATATAAATATATATATATATATATATATATATATATATATATATATATATATATATATATATATATATGTATATATCAGTGGCGTGGCGTGACTTTCTGAGCAAAGGAAGCAGTGAAAATAAATTCATGTAGACAAAATAAGTATATTATACATTAATTTATTTATTTATTAATACAGAAGAAAATATGTTTAACAAATGAAAAAAACATAAAGTAAATTAAACATTTTCAATAAAAAAAAAAAAGAAAAATAAACTCTTTGTAGAAATATGTATATACTTATAACACTTATTCAATTATAACAAAAAAAAAAAACAGACCATTAAAATTATTTGGTTAAAAATCACAGAAAATTAAAAAATCACATAATGTCCTTGTTAATAATAAGAAAAAATAATTATTTGTAATGAAAATCCAATCTTCTGGTCTTTTTACAAAACTCATCAATTACATTATTGTAAAAATCATCTCTTTTTCTTAAGTCTTCTAATAATTCTTTTTCAATTGATAAAAAAGCCAATGCGGATAATCGTTGCTGGCCCATAGTGTTTCTACTGCTGGTTTTAATTCGTTTTAAAGCTGAAAAACTTCTTTCTGTTGATGCGGATGTTGAGGGAATAGTTAAAATTAATGTAATTAATTTAAATAATTCTGGCATAGCCATATAAATTTCAGAATTTAATAAATGCTCGTATATATCTAAAATTGATTCTTTATGCAGTACACTGTTAGCATAAAAAACTTTCAATTCATTTTTTAATTGTACAAATTCAAATTTTGTACTATACATTCCTCTAAGACAATTTAATCCATGTTCAGGAAAGTTTTCATGGTATTCCTTAAATTTATTACGGTCTAATAAAGTAAAAAATTTTAAATGATCAAGATCTTCAAATCTAGTATTTATTTGTACTATGAGACAATCTATTATTTCAAAAAACAATCTTTTATAATAATCTTTTTTGTTTTTATCTAAATATCTTCGTTTATCTGGTTTGTCTATAATTTTGTTAACACTGTTCCATAGCTTATCAAAAAATGTATGTCTTATATTTTTAAATTCATTTTGTACAAATAAAATTTGTTTTTTGCATGTTATTATATCAATCTGTTTTTTCTGTAAAATGTTAAAAGTTATGTCTGTATGTGGAAACACTTCGGCAAATAATTTTATTAAAAACACAAATTGAAAATCTTGCAAAATTTTTATATATCCCGATGATTCTCTAATAGAAACCTGATCCCACTGTTGGAAATTGTCTAGTATTATTTGAAAAGTTTTTATTATATCACAATAGTGTTCATTTATAGTAAAAATTAACCTAGATGAATAATTCCATCGCGTCGGTGCGACATTTGGTAAACGTTTTTTGATCATTTCATTTAAGATGTTGGTGCGTTTCGGTGAATTGTTGAAAAATGCAATTAAACCATTTAAATTAGAAAAAAATATTTTACATTCTTTTATATATGATACAGACTGAGACAATACTAAATTAAGCCTATGAGCATAACAGTGAACAAAAAGAGCTTCTGGAATTTTTTGTTTTACTTTGGCTTGAACACCGTTTAAATGTCCGGCCATTACCGCGGCTCCATCATAGGTTTGCGCCACTAATTTATTTTCACAATTAAATTCTTCAATACTATTTAAAGCGATCGTAGAAATATTTTCCGCACTTCTGTCCGCACTAACGTCATAAAAACAAATAAAACGTTCATAACATTTACCTTCATACACATATCGGTATACAATTGATAATTGACTGTTATGACTTATGTCAGATGTTTCGTCTATTGAAATAGCTACAAATGATGCCCTACTGATCTGATATTTTACTTCTTTCATTAATATATCATTAATATTTTCAATTAAATCGTTTTGTATATTATTAGAAAGTCCAGTAAAAAGAGTTGAATTTTGTAAATGGTTTTGTAATTTTTCATCAAATTCAGACAGTGTATATATAAATTCAGTATAATTACCTCTGTTTAAAGAGTTAGTGTTCTCATCATGGCCTCTGAAAGGTATTTCTTGTTTAGCTAAAAATATGATAGTTCTAATTAACCGTTTTAAAATTTCTCTGTTGTCGCGTACTCTTTCATTGTGTTTTTTTATTTCTAATTTATATTGTGTATTTAACTGAGTATCTATTCTTGAAATTCCGAATGATTTAAATAAAACCCATGCATTAATATGGTCTTCTGAACACTCATGCCTTGCTATAGATTTGTGTAAATTATTTAAGTCATTGAAACCTTTTTTGCAGTTACTCCATACAGATTCTTTATTATTAAAAAGCAAGCAGGACCAGCAATACAATTTTTTGTAGTGCTCACTACCGCAAAGCCAGGCGTGTTTTTTATATAATTCAGTGTTAAATTTTCGTACTACTCCAGTTTTTTTAATAACAGTTTCTAAGTCTTTTAATTCAGCTAATGGTCTACCTTTATCAATAAATATTTTTTTATTTGCAAAATTTAAAGTAGCAAAAGGAGTTTTTGTTAATTCATAAATTACATCTGAATTTACTGAAGTCATTTTTGATACCCTAAAATTAGTAAATATGTATGAAAAATATGGTTTATTTAAATTCGGAGAGAAAATATAAAATTATAAACTCAAAAATAAGTCAATACGTACGTATAAAACGCTTCTTATGATGTAAACCGCCGCCGTTATATACGCAGCGTAGCCCGACACATAGATTGCCCGACAACGAAGAGAAGCAGAAATTTAAATGCTTCCAAGCGCACTTAACCGGGCTCAAACCATGTTACTGCTTTGAACCCGATGTACACCGATCTAGCGCGGAAATACCCGATCTGTATCCAAACACTCCCTGGCTAGAAGCATAATTCTCGTTGCATCCAGCAGTCATATATTAGTGATTTTCTAGTAATATTTGGCATATTTCTACTATAATTTATACATTTGATTATTGTAAAATAATTATCTTAACCATATTATACAATAACAAATAAAAATATATATTTAACATATTAAAATATCTTTCAGAACACATATTTATAAAACTAAACAACTTTAGGTTTAAATTCTGTTTTTTATTTAAAATAAACGACGTTTCGACAAGGCTAAACGCCTGTCCTCATCAGGCAGAAATGACAGGAAAAAACAAACACATCAACAAGTAACTAGGAAAGCAACTAGATTACAGAATATACTGTAATCTGTATACTGTATATTCTGTAATCTAGTTGCTTTCCTAGTTACTTGTTGATGTGTTTGTTTTTTCCTGTCATTTCTGCCTGATGAGGACAGGCGTTTAGCCTTGTCGAAACGTCGTTTATTTTAAATATAAAACAGAATTTAAACCTAAAGTTGTTTAATTTTATAATATATATTTAATTTTTTTTTTTACAAAAAAAATATTCCAGCCGAATAAACAAGGGATGCACTGCATCCCTTGCTTCCATGGACGCCACGCCACTGGTATATATATATATATATATATATATATATATATAAATATATATATATATGTATATATATATATATATATATATGTATATATATATATATATATATATATATATATATATATGTATATATATATATATATGGGAGGAGGGGGGGCAAAGGTCACTGAATCAGATATTTGCTCGAAACCATTAATTTAAAATTATCCCCTTCGAATCCATTAACTTAAAGTTAATGGTTTCGAAGGGGATATCTGATGCATTGATTCTTGCCCCCCCCCCCCATGTGTCAATAAAAATTGAGATATCGGCCAGAACTACTAGGTTTTCGGTACTAGTTACTGATCAAGTGATTAGAATATCTATATACTCTAATATCCACGTAATTAATTTTCATATTCTATGGTGAACTGTAATTTGTTATGATAGTTTAAAATAATTTTAATATTTATATAATGTGTAATAAGACAACAACCATCTACTATGATGTAGTCTTTAAATTTTGATTATTAATAATGGTTAATTCAATTTTATTAGGTAAGTATCAGATCTGCTAAGACATTACTGATCGTAGATTCTTTAGGAGTACTATCTATTTGGTGGTATATTACTTTTTGAAAACTATAAACAGAAGCTGGAGAACAAAGCCACAACATCCAATGAAAACATAACGTAACCGTCTAGTATTTAAATCTCTGCAATCTCGTTTACAAAAAAAAATATATATATATATATATCACATATTAACTAACATTTATTTATCTTTGGACAATAATAAAGAGTTAACTGATGATGGTAAACTTAAATACAAACAGAAATTACATATTATATGAATAAAAAAAATTAAAACACTGTTATTTAATAAAAATAAAGAATTTACATATGCTGAAAAAGAGTTACTATTTCACATTAAACAGACAAAAACATTTTTGAAACATAATAAAAATATAATGATACTTAAATCTGATAAAAGCAATAAAACGATAATTATGTATAGAAAAAATGATCTGCAGAAAGGTCTTGATATTTTGACTGATAATAATGATATACAGGATGAACCAACAGTCCCGGAACGGTCAAATATCTCGAGAAATATATTTCCAATCGACAAAATAAAAATCACGTGTTCAATCTTTTTCAAAAAGCTATCCACTAATACCCTACTCGACCTCCTACCACCTCAGGGGTTGGGGAGGAAGCAACTTGGATATCTTAAATAGGAACCCCTATTTTTTATTGCAGATTCGGATTCTATGGCTAAAAATACGGAGACGTATAGTTACACCGAAATCTCGAAACTCCGAAATATCGGTACATAGAAATCTCACTGCACCGAAGTGGCAGTACCCCGAAACGTATCCCCAGCCCTGCAGTTTATCATGAAATGTCGTTGCAGCGAAATATCTTTGCAGCGAAATATCTTTGCATCGAACTGGCAGTATCCCGAAATCTCGATACCCAGAAAAATTTTCCCACTACTTTTCACAGGATTGCTGGGCCACACAGTCGTGTACGTACAGTTGCAGTATTACTGGGACAAAGTTTTAAATACGATAAATATATCATATTTTATAAAATTGTATGTTTTATGAACAATATCTAATCGAAACGAAATTTTAAGTATCGTTTTAAATAACATTTTAACATTAGTAACTCAAGTAATCGATACATGATCAATAAGTTTAAGTTAGAAATTAAAATAGACCATAAAGAAATTGAAATAGTTAATAAATGTACATATTTAGAAATTATAATTGATATAAATTTCGAATATAATAAAAATATTTTTATATTATAAATTAACACTATTTCAACAGATACATTCAAATTCAAATAATACAAAAAATTTAAATAATTAAACTTTGAAACAATATACTGCAACTGTACGTACATGGATGTGTGGCCCGGCAATCTCGTGAAAAGTAGTGGGAGAAATTTTCTGGGTATCGAGATTTCAAGGTATTGCCACTTCGATGCAAAGATATTTCGCTGCAACGACATTTCATGATAAACTGCATGGGTGGGGATACGTTTTGGAGTACTGCCACTTCGGTGCAGTGAGATTTCTATGTAACGACACTTCGAAGTTTCGAGATTTCGGTACAACGCCCAAAAATACGACCGCTGTCTGTGTGTAGGTAGCCGGTCCGTGTATGTATGCACGCTTTAATGTTTGTGTGTTCATCGATTATCATTGGATAGCTTTTTGAAAAAGATTAAACACGTATTTCTTGTTTTGTCGATCAGAAGTATATATCTCGAGATATTTGGCAATTTTAATATAAATTCTGTGAATGCACAATGTAAAAAGTTTTGCAACGATATTGGTAGAAGTGATTTGGTTATAAAATATCCGAAAGTTGGTAAAATGTATACATGTTACCAAAAATTCATAAAGAAAATATACCTACCTTTAAGACAAATTCCTTCCACTATTAACAATTTTACGTGTTTACCTGTATTACGTTGGATATCTGTATAATAACATTTTAACAAATATGTGATTATTTTTGTATATTAAAAAATTTATTTGATTTCGTAAACGAGATAGCAGAGATTCAAATATCATACGGCTACGTTATGTTTCCGTTGGATATTGTGGCTTTGTACTCCAGCATACCACAAGAATTGGTATTAAGTTCTGTGAATGAAAATTGGGATAATATCACAAAATATACAGATATAAATTTAAAAATATTTAAAAAAAAATTAAAAATAATATTTCAATTTTTAGTTTTCAAAAAATAACATATCAATAAATAGATGGTACTTTTCAAGAATCTTCGATCAGTAATGTCTTAGCAGATCTAAAACTGAATTAACCATTATTAATAATAAAAATTTAAAGATTCTATATTATAAACGTTACTTAGATAAACCTGTATATAAACCCGGCCGATTTCAACCTAAAATCAGTTGTTATCAATATCATTGAACAGTCATTGATCGGTCATTTAGTGCGAGCTATCCACTAAAAAATAACGAAGAAAAGCAAAGATAACTTCGTCGGTAAAGCACCAGGTGAGCAACCCTCCAGTTCTATATCGACCGTGAGCTCTCCGACTCGAAACGGTGTTCCCGGGATTATAGCGATATTATCAAATCTCTCATCGTCATCGTTCTTTCCATTCACAGTACAGCGAGCGAATTGTCCAGCCGTACTTATCCGATTATCGTGCTATCAGTCACGTTCACAGTACAGCTAGCGAGTTATCATGTTATAAAGCCTCCGCGCCGCGATGTCTGTTGTTCAGAGTACAGTCAGCGAGTTATCCAGCTGTACCTGTTCGGTCACTACAATATAAACTGCATCCGTAGTGCAGCAAGCGAGTTTTCCGGCTTCACATACCCGGTTACTACGGCAGCAATCGTATCCGCAATACAACGAGTCAGTTTTCTACCTGTACACAATCATGGTGCAGCCAGCGAGTTTTCTAGCTGCACACACCTGGTTACTACGACAGCAATCGTATCCGCGATACAGCAAGCGAGGTTCCCAGCTAAATGTTCTGCATGTAAACTTTTTTATTATTTTTACTATCCCTTCAATAAATCAGTTTGTTACATTCATTTGGTTTGTTACTGACCACTGGATTCTACTCCACTAAGCAACCCCGAGACAATGTTCTCTCGAGGATTCTCTTTCAGCTATTTACCGCTGTGGCGCCTGATGAATCAAGGAAAAAGAGGATTATCCAAGGGTTTGTGACACTATCAATTGCCATCCCAGCCAAAATAACGTTACACTAAATTTAGTCAATTTATTTTCTAACAATGTTTTACAATGTAACTTAGTTTATACAATCAATAAATATCTAACAATAAGCTCCGAATATTATTTTTACTAGGTATGGTTTCTTCAGATATGTTCTAAGTAAAATTTGATTGAGAGGCCAAATGAAAGTTTCGTCTTATGTTTAAGGGGGCGACTGCATCCTAGCTCACCATATAATTACAGCTAATATTTAATTAATTAGAAACAAAAATAAAAATTTTAATCGTTACATATATTGTGTAATTACACCGAAATATTATATATATAGAAAATATAGGAGATAACGGATTTCGGCAAATATTAATAAAGATTACAATAACATTAATGTATATTAAATTTATTGTAAAATGCCAATATTTCGCTTAAAATTTTTAAGCTTCTCTAGGACAAAAACACTGAAATATATAATGGAAAAAGTTTATATACCATTTACAATTGAATTCAAACTACAATAGCTTACATGATTAATAAAAACATCAATGTAATCCCATATTGTTCTTTGGAATACATTATTGTACAGACTATAGAACATCAGAGAATAATTTCTTCGTTAAACAATACGTCAATTTTTTAAATAATTTATGTTATTTATGATCCAATATAAAATAACCTCAAAACTATATATTGTATATTTGTTTTGAAAATAAACCGTAATTTTATCAATAAAATTAATGTAAAATATTTTTTCAGTATTTTTTTTAAGAAAATCTATACGTATAATTATATTATTTTCACAGACTAATTGACACCAATTATACGAAATAATAATAAAAAGATGAACAATTCACATGATATTATTGTGAAACAGTATCTCATTTAATTCTGATTCTCACTGATTTGAATTAAGTTGGCATATACATTGTATGTGTGTATAACAAAACTGATATCAGATGTAAGCTATTGTAATTTGAATTCAATTGTAATGGTATATAAACTTTTTCCATTGTATATTTCAGTGTTTTTGTTTTAAAGAAGCTTAAAAATTTTAAGCGAAATATTGACATTTTACAATAAATTTAATATACATTAATGTTATTGTAATCTTTATTAACATTTGCCGACATCCGTTATTTCCTATATTTTCAATAATTTACAGGGCAGTTACAATAAATTTATATATATAAATATACATGTTATGCTATGTATATGTATATGTTTTTTATATATATTTACTGGGTGTCCCATTTTAATCCGCCACTTGCAATAACTTGTGCATCAAACAAAAAATGTTTCGGATAAAAAGTAAATGGTTTTGAGGGGGACATCTGATGCAGGGATCCTTGCTCCCCTTGGACCCCCTAGTGGCCGGGAACGGGAGGCAACTTTAAAATCTTAAATGGAACTCCCTATTTTTTATTGCAGATTCGAATAGACCATTAAAAAGTATGTAAATTTTATTTTTATACTTTTTTTTATCTTTGATAGATGGCGCTGCAAACAGCATTATTTTCTTAGTTTATCAGTTTTCAATTTGAAAAAAAAGGTATAACTAAGTACGATATTTAAGTTTTTTTTAGTTTTATAGGTGGTGGGGGGGCAAGGGTCACTGCATCAGATATCCCCCTCGAAACCATTAACTTTAAGTTAATGGTTTTGAGGGGGATAACTTTAAGTAAATGGTTTCGAGGAGGATAACTTTAAGTTAATGGTTTCGAGGGGATATCTGGTTCAGTGACCTTTGCCCCCCCCCCCCTCTTCCCAAAAAACTAAAAAGAACTTGAATATCGTAATTAGTTACAACTTTTTTTTCAAATTAAAGACTGATAAACTGAGAAATAAAATGCTGTTTGCAGCGCTATCTATCACAGAAAAAAAAAGAAGTCTCAAAATAAAATTTACATACTTTCTAATGGTCTATCCGAATCTGCAATAAAAAATAGGAAGTTCTAATTAAGATTTTAAAGTTGCCCCCCGTTCCCGCCCCCAGGGGTCCAAGGAAAGCAAGGGTCCTTGCATCAGATGTCCCCCTCAAAACCATATACTTTTTATCCGCAACATTTTTTTGTCCGATCCACGATTTTAAAGTTATTGCAAGTTTCGGATTAAAATGGGACACCCAGTATATATATATATACATATATACATACATATATAAATTAATAATTAAATGTATATGTTATGTTGATGAAGTCCACGGGCAGGCAGGCCTCTTATAGAATATAATGCACCAGCAGATGGCTCACGCTTTTTATCGACAAAATAATCAAAATTTGTTGAACTTAGATATAAAGAGTCTGCAAGACTGTCACCGAATTGTATGCCATTTGTTAGCGTAACGGGAAGACCAACAACTTTCTCTATTCTTTTATTATGTGTATCATAATACATTAACTGAAAAATCAATTACATGAAACTGTGTTATCGAGAAGATTTTGGAAAAATATAAAAAAATATTTCTTACATAAGTATATATATATATATATATATATATATTAGGGTGGTCCAAAAAAAACATTTTTTTCGCACCCCCTAAAAAAAACTATTAAAAAAGAAATTTTTGAGCCAAGTTTCGTCAAAAAATATTGATATTAACCCGTGCCTCACTCAAGTTGAAATTTAAATGGACTTGACAAAAAAAAAATTTTTTACTCACTCCCTAAAAAAAACTTTATTAAAAAAGAAATTTTTTAAGCCAAGTTTCGTCAAAAAAATATTGACATTAACACGTGCCGTATCCACAACCTATGTTAAACACCATTTAAATTTCAACTTAAGTGGGGCACGGGTTAATATTAATATGTCTTGACGAAATTTGGCTCAAAAAGTTTCTTTTTAATGAAGTTTTTTTAGGGAATGCGCAAAAAAATTTAAAAAAAAAAATTTTTCTTGGACCACCCTAATATATATATATATATATATATATATATATATATATATATATACAGGGTGGTTTGTAAGTAATTGGAAATATTTTAACTGGAGTATCCTGGGCTCAGAATATGAAGATTTGACCCAAAACACATAGATAAAATGTGGCTCCTTACTGAGCTACAGGGTGTTTTATTTAAAAATTTAAAAACGATTTTTGCCCAGTACTTAAAAACTATTTGACGTATCCTTATCATACTTGGCAGAAAGTGTAGGTACCGTACACCATACTAAATTATGTTAAACAAAAGTTTCTGGCTAGTGCCAGTGGCGTACAACAGGGGCAAGTGAGAGGTTGATCCTTCCTAAATTCTACGCCACTGGCGGAATTGTCATTTTAGCACAATTTTTCGATCAGTAAGGAGCCACATTTTATCTAAGTGTTTTGGGTCAAATCTTCATATTCTGAGCCCAGGATACTCCAGTTAAAATATTTCCAATTACTTACAAATCACCCTGTATATATATATATATATATATATATATATATATATATATATATATATATATATATATCGGTCTACTGGGTGTTTGTTTGCGGGGTGTAAATAAGTAAATCAAATGTTAAAATAACAAGATTGCTTGAAAAAGTTTCTCGATTTACATTTGCACATACTGAAAATCTCAATATTTAACTATTGATAAATAAAATCTTTCAATAAAACCATTAAATTTTCTGTAATAAAGTTTTAGAGAACCATGTTTAAAATAATATTTTTAGCATTACTAATATTTATTAGAATTTATAAAAGCCCGCGTAAACGTAACACCATGACTGAGATAGTAAAATCCAATTTTTTTAATAAATCCGGATTTAATCCTCAATAACTGCATTTTTAACATTTTAATTGAAACGAAAAGTGATATATTTCGATACGGTGCGGTGTCAGAAATATTTCGAAATTTTTATATATATATATATATATATATATATATTAATATATATATATATATATACATATATTGATATATATATATATATATATATATATATATATTAATATATATATATATATATATATATATATATTAATTTATATATATATATATATATATATATATACATATGTATATATATATATATACATATATTGATATATATATACTGGGTGTCCCATTTTAATCCGCCACCTGCAATAACTTTAAAATCGTGCATCGGACAAAAAAATGTTTCGGATAAAAAGTAAATGGTTTCGAGGGGGACATCTGATGCAGAGACCCTTGCCCCCTCTGGACCCCCTGAGGGGCGGGAAAGGGGGGCAACTTTGAAACCTTAAATGGAACACCCTATTTTTTATTGTAGATTCTGATAGGCCATTAAAAAGTATGTAAATTTTATTTTAAGATTTTTTTTTTATCTTTGATAGATGGCGCTGCAAACAGCATTTTTTTCCTCAGTTTATCAATCTTTAATTTAAAAAAAAAAGTGTAACTAAGTACGATATTCAAGATTATTTCAGTTCTTTGGGAAGAGGGGGGCAAGGGTCACTGCATCAAATATCTTCCTCGAAACCATTAACTATAAGTTAATGGTTTCGAGGGGTATAACTTTAAGTTAATGGCTTCGAGGGGATATCTGATTCAGTGACCCTTGCCCCCCCCCCTCTTCCCAAAGAACGAAAAAAAACTTGAATATCGTACTTAGTTACACCTTTTTTTTCAAATTGAAAACTGATAAACTGAGAAAAAAAATGCTGTTTGCAGCGCCATCTATCAAAGATAAACAAAAAGTCTTAAAATAAAATTTACATACTTTTTAATGGCCTATCAGAATCTACAATAAAAAATAGGGTGTTCCATTTAAGATTTCAAAGTTGCCCCCCTTTCCCGCCCCCCAGGGGGTCCGGAAGGGGCAAGGGTCTCTGCGTCAGATGTCCCCCTCGAAACCATTTACTTTTTATCCGTAACGTTTTTTTGTCCGATGCACGATTTTAAAGTTATTGCAGGTGGCGGATTAAAATGGGACACCCAGTATATATATATATATATATATATATATATATATTTATATATATATATATATATATTAATTTATATATATATATATATATATATTAATATATACCGGGTGTAGAAATGAAATGTGAACCATAGGGATTTCAATGTTATTTTTTAAATACGGCTGTATCTTTTTCCCTATTGACTTTAGAGCAAATATTTAAATATAAAACTTGTTCAAAATGTGAAAATGCATGGTATGAAGTCATTTTTTATAAATATTAATATTTTACGATATACAGGGTTAACTACTAAAAAATGAGCTATAACATTGGGAAACGGGAATGGTATTGAAAAATGCGGAATAATGAGTTCTATAATTCGGTGAAAAAATCATTGTTCTACAATACTTCGTTTAGGAGAAAAAAATTAAAAACCGCATTTTTCGATACCATTCCCGTTTCCCAATGTTATAGCTCATTTTTAGTGGTTAACCCTGTATATCGTAAAATATTAATATTTATGTAAAAAAAAATGACTTTATACCATGCATTTTCACATTTTGAACAAGTTTTGTATTTAAATATTTGCTCTAAAGTCAATAGGGAAAGAGATACAGCCGTATTTAAAAAATAATATTGAAATCCCTATGGTTCACATTTCATTTCTACACCCGGTATATATATATATATATATTAATTTATATATATATATATAAATATATATATATATATATATATATATATATATGTATATATATATATATATATATATATATATATATATATATATATAGCTTCTAGATGACGAATTCGAATTTTATTTTATGAGGTTACATGTGAGTGCGGATCTAAACTCGTTCATTCGTACATATTTTATTACCGTATCTCCTCCTTTTTCGAATTTCTAAATTTTTAGGGTAGGTAGGCACAAAATGGGCCTGTGGATTAATTTTTTCCAGTGTTGTCAACTTTCCGAGAAAAAAAAAAGTTAAAATTTATAATGGCTACATTATTTCTCCGATTTTAACCAAATTTTCACAAAAGATTGCCCTAGTGCCTACATAAATTATATAATATTAGTAAAATACAGTATTGTCAACTTTCCGAGTACGAAATTAAAAAAAATTAAAAATATTTTTATGGCTATATTATTTATCCATAATTAACCAAATCTTAACAAAAGTTTTTTTTTTATCATCACATAAATTATATAATTTTATTAAAGTTTTAATGTTGCTAACATTCCGAGAGAAAAAAAAAACTAAAACTGATAAAAAAATTTTAAGGCTACATTATTAATCTGTGCCCACATAAATTGTGTAATTTTACTAAAACACATTTTTGACCATTTTCCGAGAAATAAATTACCAAAATTTTTTAAAATTTATTATTGCTAAATTATTTATCTATCATTAACAGAATTTTCATGAAAGATTATCTTTGTGCCCATATAAATTATATTTTTTAAAAATTTAGTGCTGCCATCTTTCCGAAAACAAAATTATTAAAAATTTTAAAAATTTATTATAGCTACATTATTTATTTGTGATTAACCAAATTTTCACAAAATTACATAACTTTACTAAACTACAACTTTGCCGATTTACCGAGAAATGAATTACTACATTTTTGAAAAAAAATCTATTACGGTTACATTATTTATACATCAATGAAATTTTTACAAAATATTCTTATGGTACTCATAAAAATTATATAAATTTATTGTTGTACACCGTTGCCAACTGATAATGTCAAAGTGATCTTATGTAATTATGAGTTTACCCATATGCTTCTAATTTTGTTGTGTTTCATCTTATTTCTTGATAATCATTTTTCTATTTCTATTTTTTAATTATAATAATTATACTAGTATACATTTACAACAAAATATTATAAACATTACAAATAATCATTGTTAGTTTATCGTACACATTCATAATGCTAAAATTAAAAACATTCAAAATGATATTGTCTATTTTTTACATTTTCTTTTTCAAAGAAATAATTATTTGTAATAAATGTAAGATATTTGTTATGAATGTTAAGTAGCATAACAG
Source organism: Clivina fossor (assembly GCA_963966155.1). Taxonomy (NCBI): domain Eukaryota; kingdom Metazoa; phylum Arthropoda; class Insecta; order Coleoptera; family Carabidae; genus Clivina; species Clivina fossor. The sequence continues at coordinate 11,219,561 of OZ014555.1, forward strand.
TTATAATTAAGAAATAGAAATAAAAAGATTATAAATAAAAATTTAATTAAACAAACAAAAATGCAGTTGTGGGAATTTAAGGAGGGTTTTTGAAATGTCATTCCACTACTTTACAACTGAATCAACGGCATCACTTTTACGTGGGTTTTTGTATATTATAATAAATATTAATAATGCTTAAATACATTATTTTTCAAATAATTATAAATAATTCACTACTACAATTACACTAAAGGCTTGCTATTTATCAATATTTAATTATTGGTGGTATTAGTTTGTGCAAATTTAAGTTATTTTAACATGTAATCTATTTATGTATATCGGGCAAACAAATACCCAGTATATATATACAGTGTGCACTAAAACTATCGCACAAATTTAGTAAAGTGTAAAAAAATTTATTTGGAATAAAATACCTTGAATTTGTTTAAAAAAAAATACTTCCTAATAAAAGATAAAATTATGGACATTCATCCTTGCGTTATGACAATATTAATGAACAATTTTTTTTAAATTAATTTCAATATAAATTTATTTTTTAATACAAACTTACATAAAATCAAGTTGTACATCTGTAACTATTTTTTGAAATTAATTTGTATTTCTATTGTTAAAGTGTTCAATATTTTATTTACCTGTATTATTTACGTTACTTTTTTCAAAGAATATATAAAATGGCCAGGTCTAGTAACTAGTAACACGTATGTTTCTATTAAAATTTAATTCGCATTAATTAATTAAGTTATTAATGTTTTTGTACTGTTAATATTAAAGTCAGTTATAAAAAATGGAGTTTTCATTTAAAAAAAGTAATGGTGGAGTTATAAGTTATAGTTTCTATTAAAAAATATAATCGACGTGTTTGAGAACTTTAGATACAGAAAACGTCAATTTTTTTCAAAACTTTTTTCACTTTATATATAAATTTACACATATTTACCATTCTCGCTTTGGTAAATGACAGCCATAATTTACCGTCAGTATCCACTGCAATATCAGTAACATTCCCAGCATATTGATCCTTGTAATCGTTCATATTGAAAATAATTGATTTATTTGCTAAAAAAAACAAAGTTAAAAATTATAAATGAAATTCTAGATACAAAGAATGGGCCTGACCACTATAATTGAATTTCATTATTTCAATGGTTTTATTTCATTTTATTTCCTAAAATCTTTTTAAATCTTTAACACTATCTTACCACAAATCATGAACTATGTCATTACGCACAGTAGAGTCATAGACAAATCGTATGGTACAGCGTACAATAATCGCGCCAAAACAGTAATAGCACAACATAAAAATACTAAACAAAAGTTCTTACAAAATAGTAAACAGTACGAGAGTTGAAAATGACTGCAAGTAACAGAGGGTAAGTACACGAAATTTATAAGTTGTGCCTAAACCAATAAATGTACAAAGCGCGTAACTTCATTTAACATCAGATATTTAAAGTATAACTTGATTTCATTGGTTGATAGGCATGTGAATTTCCTAATTTTTACACAAATAACTATACGAGAAATAACAAATATTACCCGCTCTTTTGGCAATTTTTTATAATCTTTACCAGACATCTGGCAAATAAATTTCAAAAAAGTATGCATAATTTTTTTTATACAGTAGTTTTAAATTGGAAATTTAAAAAAAAGGTAGTAGAATGAGCCATTTTACAACATAAAAATATACTATAGGAAAAATCATTCTAAACTTGTAAGCACTACATATTCTTAGAGAAAAATTTTGCAATATAAGCGTTTCTAATGAGCAAAAATAAATTCTCTCTATTCCACATGCAAATAACTAAATTTGCTGAAATATATTTTTAATTTAATAAAAAGCCAATATTATATATATATATATATATATATATATATATATATATAAATGGATGTTGAAAAATAATACTATGCAGTGAAATTGTTTCTATTTTAAAATTTCTGTAATCTGTAAGTTACAAATATAAGAATTTACAAATTTACAAGAAAATGAACCGAATTGATCCAGTAATTTTATAAAAACTTACTTGCTTTTCCGGTTTCAGGATCATATCGGTATTGATAAACTATATTTCGTGTAACATGTGCTGCATATAAACGCGTATTACTTTTATCAAATGTAATACCAGCCGTTCTTCCATAAACACCATCAATCACTTGTACAATTTTATTTTTTAAATCAATATGATAAATTTTTGTTTCCACATCTGTTATATTTGGCGGAGCTTTTTTGGTTCCTAAATTAGATAGAAAACAGTTATTTATGTAACCAGATGTGTTCCGAAATTTTGTGCCGAATTTAGCGATGCGCGACAGCATCCAAACGAATTAAAAAAAAAAACTCTATTTACTCACAAGTTACGTACAATAGAGAAGGGCCTGCAAGGTACTAACGTCACATTGGACCCTATAATTTTATTGCTATCGATTGTTTAAACATTTTTTATTTTAAATTTTTATAAATTCTTTTGGTGTAAATGTTTAACAATTTTTATTTTTTGCATTAAACACAATTAATTTTATATTTATTTATCTAATTAAACATTAGACAATTTTTAAATTAAAGAAAAATGCATTGGCCCTGCCGGGGTTTGAACCCGGGACCTTTAGGTTTCGCGCCTAATGCTCTACCAACTGAGCTACATGGCCACTACGACATGTCAATGCATTTTGTTTATTTGACTGGTCATGATAAACTCATGAATTTTATCCAGGCAAATACGATGTTGAAATATTTTACATCTAGCAATGATATTTTTAATTTTTATAAATTCTTTTGGTGTAAATGTTTAACAATTTTTTTTTTTTTTTTTTTTTGCATTAAACACCATTAATTTTATATTTATTTATCTAATTAAACATTAGACAATTTTTAAATTAAAGAAAAATGCATTGGCCCTGCCGGGGTTTGAACCCGGGACCTTTAGGTTTCGCGCCTAATGCTCTACCAACTGAGCTACATGGCCACTACGACATGTCAATGCATTTTGTTTATTTGACTGGTCATGATAAACTCATGAATTTTATCCAGGCAAATACGATGTTGAAATATTTTACATCTAGCAATGATATTTTTAATTTTTATAAATTCTTTTGGTGTAAATGTTTAACAATTTTTATTTTTTTGCATTAAACACCATTAATTTTATATTTATTTATCTAATTAAACATTAGACAATTTTTAAATTAAAGAAAAATGCATTGGCCCTGCCGGGGTTTGAACCCGGGACCTTTAGGTTTCGCGCCTAATGCTCTACCAACTGAGCTACATGGCCACTACGACATGTCAATGCATTTTGTTTATTTGACTGGTCATGATAAACTCATGAATTTTATCCAGGCAAATACGATGTTGAAATATTTTACATCTAGCAATGATATTTTTAATTTTTATAAATTCTTTTGGTGTAAATGTTTAACAATTTTTATTTTTTGCATTAAACACCATTAATTTTATATTTATTTATCTAATTAAACATTAGACAATTTTTAAATTAAAGAAAAATGCATTGGCCCTGCCGGGGTTTGAACCCGGGACCTTTAGGTTTCGCGCCTAATGCTCTACCAACTGAGCTACATGGCCACTACGACATGTCAATGCATTTTGTTTATTTGACTGGTCATGATAAACTCATGAATTTTATCCAGGCAAATACGATGTTGAAATATTTTACATCTAGCAATGATATTTTTAATTTTTATAAATTCTTTTGGTGTAAATGTTTAACAATTTTTATTTTTTGCATTAAACACCATTAATTTTATATTTATTTATCTAATTAAACATTAGACAATTTTTAAATTAAAGAAAAATGCATTGGCCCTGCCGGGGTTTGAACCCGGGACCTTTAGGTTTCGCGCCTAATGCTCTACCAACTGAGCAAAATATCATTGCTAGATGTAAAATATTTCAACATCGTATTTGCCTGGATAAAATTCATGAGTTTATCATGACCAGTCAAATAAACAAAATGCATTGACATGTCGTAGTGGCCATGTAGCTCAGTTGGTAGAGCATTAGGCGCGAAACCTAAAGGTCCCGGGTTCAAACCCCGGCAGGGCCAATGCATTTTTCTTTAATTTAAAAATTGTCTAATGTTTAATTAGATAAATAAATATAAAATTAATGGTGTTTAATGCAAAAAATAAAAATTGTTAAACATTTACACCAAAAGAATTTATAAAAATTAAAAATATCATTGCTAGATGTAAAATATTTCAACATCGTATTTGCCTGGATAAAATTCATGAGTTTATCATGACCAGTCAAATAAACAAAATGCATTGACATGTCGTAGTGGCCATGTAGCTCAGTTGGTAGAGCATTAGGCGCGAAACCTAAAGGTCCCGGGTTCAAACCCCGGCAGGGCCAATGCATTTTTCTTTAATTTAAAAATTGTCTAATGTTTAATTAGATAAATAAATATAAAATTAATGGTGTTTAATGCAAAAAATAAAAATTGTTAAACATTTACACCAAAAGAATTTATAAAAATTAAAAATATCATTGCTAGATGTAAAATATTTCAACATCGTATTTGCCTGGATAAAATTCATGAGTTTATCATGACCAGTCAAATAAACAAAATGCATTGACATGTCGTAGTGGCCATGTAGCTCAGTTGGTAGAGCATTAGGCGCGAAACCTAAAGGTCCCGGGTTCAAACCCCGGCAGGGCCAATGCATTTTTCTTTAATTTAAAAATTGTCTAATGTTTAATTAGATAAATAAATATAAAATTAATGGTGTTTAATGCAAAAAATAAAAATTATTTTTTATTTTGATTTTCGTTTTTATGTCTCACTCATTTTCAACAAAAGAAGTTCTTAATGAATTAAAATAAGGTCATGCTTCGCTGATTTCTCTCTCAAATGATTGTATAAACCCAATTTGTAAGTTTTCATTATAATTTAGTTTAATTTCATTGTCATAAATGTAATTATTTAAGTTAAATGAAGTGGTGCGTTAATTTTATCCAGGAGTTTATATATATATATATATATATATATATATATATATATATATATATAAATTGAAAATTTCACGACTAGACGATATTATATTGTAACCATTGACTATCTTCCCGTTAAAACTTTTTACTATATATATATATATATATATCTATATATATATATATATATATGTATATATAAGAAATTAATGGTTGTCACTAAATCTGGTGTCAGTTCGGTAGCTCAGTGGCTAGAGCGGCCACCCGGCAAATGCAGTGACCCTGGTTCGATCCCAGGTCGAGGTGACATGAGTTTTTTCATTTTTTTTATATATATATATATATATATATATATATATATATATATATATACCTATATAAAGATTTTTTACGGAACCCAAATATTTTCATTCTACCGAACCGTTATATTTAACGAAAATGTTTATGCATAATGGGGATAGTTATAAATATAAGTTTTTATTGTTGGACATAATATTTCAAAGAAACTGTTAACAGTGCAACAATATTTATTGAGTGCTACCGGTCTTTTGGTATGTGTTGCTGCAATACTATAGTTAATGTGGAAGATTATGTCGTTGGTACAAGACTAGAACTATTAATAAAAACAAACAAATAAAAAATGTAAATCAGTGCTTTTTAATTGTGACTGCATTATAATTTGAAAAATTATTAACAAAAATTACTCCACGTATAAAGAAACGGAATATTTTTGATGGAATTTCTATTGGACGATTGACATTTATATTACAATAAAAATTTAGAATATAGAGGTAGTGTCGGTTATAATTTGTATTTGTAATATATTTTCATTATCTATCATTGGGTAGAATTTTATAAAATATCACTGTTGAAGAATATGCAAGAAATTTATGCAATCAGTCATTGTATTGAGATAATGAAGAATGTCGTGCTGACGAAAGTGTACGTAAAAAAAAATTTATAAAAACTTATACACGTAATATATATATATAAAAGTATTATTATTATCGACAATTTGCATACGAACTTGCCCTACCCGTTTTTGGTTATATAGAGTGCAGTCACTTTATTTTTATTTCTCGCTTGTTTTGAAGAGACAGAAAAGTAAATATTGTTCTTCTGTTAAGATTTTTGTATGAATATAACAAAAATAAAAATTCTGTTATGCCATTTTCTTTGTGTTATTTAAAATAATATGTACGTCCGGTAATGCATATTAATTATCGTTAAATAAAAATATTTTAATGTACATATTGCACGAAAAAAATTTATATAATATATTTGCATATTATTGGAACAACTTTTAAAAATTTACAATATTAACAAAAAAAAATTATTGGATTAATAGGTAAATATAATTGGTTGTATGCAACTGGATGCAGCTAGCCACTGTTGGCTGCAACTGATATGTCAGCGTTCGGCTATTATCTCAAACTACATTTCATTGTGCTGGTTTAAATTGCTACTGTAATATATCGACTAAATCCAAATAATTTAAATATAGTAATAATAAATCCTTTGATTTTGACTGCATTATAGTTACATGACATCGGCAATACTGGTTCATTAAGACATCTCACTATAACCTCATTTGGTATAAATTAATTTTTTACAATGTCTATAGTGAAAATTTTAGATGCAGCCATAAATAATACTTGCTTATGAAACAAATGTGTAAGTATAGCTCAATTTCGTGTCAACCAAAAACGAGACCCGAAAACAAGTATGATATCAAACAAGTTGAATTCAAAATTTGTCGACGGCCCCAAATTAAACAAACAAACAAGAAAACTTTTATAAAAATGTATGAATACGTTAAGTTTTTTTGAACAAATGTAATTTGCAATAACTTAAAAATGGTACTTAAAATTATTAGATTTAGATTATTTTTTAGATTTAGAATTACAGTAGAACCCCGATTATCCGTGCGCGCATTATCCGGGCGGCGGATTCTCCGTGCGGCATTTTTAAAATGTCATCCGTGCGCGGATTATCCGTGGCTGACGGCCAGAGGTTGGCGCATGAACGCTGAATGCACCGTGCTCGTGCAGTCGTTCGTCTCGGGGAAAGTTCGACTTGGAAAATCCCTCGTTTATGTGTTTACTTATTATTTTCGCCAACTGCCGACCGACTCATTAGTTAAACGTAAACAGACATATGTACATACATATATATATATATATATATATATATATATATATATATATATATATATATTGTGACAAAAACACTTTTTGTCACGAGTCAAAATTTGTATAAAAAAAGATATTTTTATAGAATATTTATTTTTTAGTGCAATGGCAACATTGATTTAAATTGTGAATTAGCAGGCACATAAATACCGCTTGTACCGGTGAAATATCTCTCTCTCTTGCGCGTGAACTACCGAGCTGAGCAGACTTCTACTGGTTTTGTCTTCGTTATATCTGTGATGAGTTGAAGGTTAATTTACCATGCGGCCTGATAAGTTTTTGTATTCAATATGGAATTGGTTCGTTTGGATTTGAAACGATGTAAGTTGACAATTTATTTATTTTGATTATGTTTGAATTGTTATTCATGAGATTTTATTGATATTTGGATTATTTTAGTAACGTAATTTTCGCTCTCGTGAATACAATGATGGTCAACTTACATTTGATTTCGTTTTGTATTTTTTGTAAAGCCAATTTCTTTCTTGAATAATTTTGTTAGTTAATTTGTTTTGAGTTATGATTTATAGAGTTCAATTTATTAGAGTTTGTATCGTTATAGTTTATTTGATGATTAGTAATTTTAATTTGACAAATTAACCTTGAAGCAGCACAGATTCCCGTTCCAATCCTCATTTCTTTCTTTGTAAATACTAGTAGATTTCCTTCCCGTTTTCCGTTTGTGAAAGTTCTTTAGTGCGTATCATTGTCTGTGTTTGTAAATGTCGAGCCCTTGCTAGAGCGCGTTATGATCTTCAGATTTTTTGTGCCGTGCTGCGAGCACGGATTTGATAATTTTATTCGCGTATTAAAACGACCGACGTTTTAATGTTCGAACTTTTGTAGAGTTCGGGATTGTTGCAATACGAGTTATTTTGAGGCCACGTGCCATTGTTCGTGTTGCGATGATTTTTTGCTTTATCGTATCGTATAATTTTGCTATTATCACAGCGCTTAAATTTTAGGCTGAAGAAGCTATACCGGCTGTGATGATATTTTGTTTGTAGTATATTTTTGGTGGCCACGTCGTAATTCTCGGTGAAATACCCTATGTTTTCGTGGGCTACTCCTATAAGATCAGAATGCGTTCATTGGCTTCCGGATTTACAAATTACGGGAAAGACATTCGGTCTAGATCGGCTAAAGTACTTTCGTGTTTTGTCTCTCCTGCGCACGCGACCCCCCCCTCTGTTCCATGTTCTATGTTCCCTCTTCGTGATCCCTTTTCTTTGTTGTATGAATGACGTGTAGTAAATCGTAAGTAGCAAATCATCACTTTATTTGTATTATTTTTGAATTGAATATTTTTGTTGAGCAAGTAACTTTGACTTATTTAGCTGGGAAACATTGTTGAGTCATTTTATTGTAGTATTGTTGAATTTTCTTTGAGTTACGTATTTTTGTTTCTAGTTAAATATTTTAATTTTGCTTGTATCATTTTTTAAACTATGCTATTTTCACTTAGCTTTTGTATCTTGCGATTATACTGTTGTTATTTATTTTGTTGGCTAAGTGAACTATGCAATTATCGTTTAACTTTTCTATTATGAGATTATTCTGCTGTTACCATTTTGTTTGCTAATTGAATCATGTTATTACCGCTTAAATTTTGTAATCTGATATTTATTTTGTTTGCTAAATTCATTAACGTCACTTGAGCTAACTTATGAGCTGCGTACTTTAAATTGTAAATTGTAAAGTATTTTGATTTTGCATTAATTTGTTATATTGATGATATTGTATGAAAATATTGCTTATCGTTGTAATTTCGATTGTATCGACCTTTATTTCAAGTTCGATTTGTTTGATTTTATCATGTTTATTATGTTGGATAAATCTGCTGTGCCCCCTCATGTTTAGATGAACAGGCTGTCGTTTTCAACGGTGTCCGAGCGAGATTCAGATGTATAGCGGCACCAGTTAATTGTGGAAACCGAATTTGGATCAACAAATGAAAGATATCGGCCATACTCTAAATCGAGCAGGAATAATTGACTGGATGATTTTTTTATGACGTACTAAAGCCCGCGGGGCGTATTCCGATTTCGAGGGCGATCATTTTCATGATGTCTCCTTCCATGATCACGCCGCTTTGTTGCGCTGTGCATTCTGACATCTCCTCGGCGCTGACGAAAACGCAGAAGAAGATCTTCTTTAGCTAGACCACCCGCTAACCAGCAGACATCAAACAAACGACGTACGTACTCTGTATTTGGAATATCATACAATATAACTACATGGTATTACAAAATTGTAAGTAATTTTTGATTTAATTATTTATCGCATTTCCGAAACAAATTCTCGAAAAATGAAATAAATCCCTATCCCGTTAAGTTCCTTTTTGAGATTTGTCAAAGCTTCTCAATTTTGTGTCAACATTCCGCTTTGACTGGCGCCCACCTAATTTACCAACATCACAAAATAAAGTTCCTACCAACCCCACCTACGACCTAGCTCTCCTCCAAACAACTGACGCCGTGCCCATTATGGGTGACAGGTAGGATAAAAATCAGATGAATAAAATATTTCAAAATTTGAACACTTTGATAAAATTTAACTTTGAACATCTAATATTTTTCTTCATCTAAATGTCACACATAATTTTGGCGCCCAACGTGGGGCTTTGATTGATTTTTTGTCTTCGAATTAGACCATTCCTTCCTTTCACTTTTCCGAGAATTTGAGTTCGAAAATTTATGTAGTTCTGATTATTTTTTGTAATTGCTACTTACATTTCATGTTTAGTTATGATGATTATTTGTTATTTGTATTATGTTATATTTGCTACTTACTCTTTTGATTTATGATGTTGATTTATATTATTTTGTATGTGATTGAGTCATGATTTATATTTTGTTTAGTGCACTGAGTGAGATGAGATTTCACAGTTTTTTGATTGATTAGTTTTTCTTTGATTTGAGTATTTTATTGAGTTACGAATATTTCTTTGTTGGAAAGTTAAAAATTTTTTTGTAAATGAGAAAAAAAAATTTTTTTTTGGTGGAAGGGCTGTGTGACAAAAACACTTTTTGTCACGAGTCAAAATTTGTATAAAAAAAGATATTTTTATAGAATATTTATTTTTTAGTGCAATGGCAACATTGATTTAAATTGTGAATTAGCAGGCACATAAATACCGCTTGTACCGGTGAAATATCTCTCTCTCTTGCGCGTGAACTACCGAGCTGAGCAGACTTCTACTGGTTTTGTCTTCGTTATATCTGTGATGAGTTGAAGGTTAATTTACCATGCGGCCTGATAAGTTTTTGTATTCAATATGGAATTGGTTCGTTTGGATTTGAAACGATGCAAGTTGACAATTTATTTATTTTGATTATGTTTGAATTGTTATTCATGAGATTTTATTGATATTTGGATTATTTTAGTAACGTAATTTTCGCTCTCGTGAATACAATGATGGTCAACTTACATTTGATTTCGTTTTGTATTTTTTGTAAAGCCAATTTCTTTCTTGAATAATTTTGTTAGTTAATTTGTTTTGAGTTATGATTTATAGAGTTCAATTTATTAGAGTTTGTATCGTTATAGTTTATTTGATGATTAGTAATTTTAATTTGACAAATTAACCTTGAAGCAGCACAGATTCGCGTTCCAATCCTCATTTCTTTCTTTGTAAATACTAGTAGATTTCCTTCCCGTTTTCCGTTTGTGAAAGTTCTTTAGTGCGTATCATTGTCTGTGTTTGTAAATGTCGAGCCCTTGCTAGAGCGCGTTATGATCTTCAGATTTTTTGTGCCGTGCTGCGAGCACGGATTTGATAATTTTATTCGCGTATTAAAACGACCGACGTTTTAATGTTCGAACTTTTGTAGAGTTCGGGATTGTTGCAATACGAGTTATTTTGAGGCCACGTGCCATTGTTCGTGTTGCGATGATTTTTTGCTTTATCGTATCGTATAATTTTGCTATTATCACAGCGCTTAAATTTTAGGCTGAAGAAGCTATACCGGCTGTGATGATATTTTGTTTGTAGTATATTTTTGGTGGCCACGTCGTAATTCTCGGTGAAATACCCTATGTTTTCGAGGGCTACTCCTATAAGATCAGAATGCGTTCATTGGCTTCCGGATTTACAAATTACGGGAAAGACATTCGGTCTAGATCGGCTAAAGTACTTTCGTGTTTTGTCTCTCCTGCGCACGCGACCCCCCCCTCTGTTCCATGTTCTATGTTCCCTCTTCGTGATCCCTTTTCTTTGTTGTATGAATGACGTGTAGTAAATCGTAAGTAGCAAATCATCACTTTATTTGTATTATTTTTGAATTGAATATTTTTGTTGAGCAAGTAACTTTGACTTATTTAGCTGGGAAACATTGTTGAGTCATTTTATTGTAGTATTGTTGAATTTTCTTTGAGTTACGTATTTTTGTTTCTAGTTAAATATTTTAATTTTGCTTGTATCATTTTTTGAACTATGCTATTTTCACTTAGCTTTTGTATCTTGCGATTATACTGTTGTTATTTATTTTGTTGGCTAAGTGAACTATGCAATTATCGTTTAACTTTTCTATTATGAGATTATTCTGCTGTTACCATTTTGTTTGCTAATCGAATCATGTTATTACCGCTTAAATTTTGTAATCTGATATTTATTTTGTTTGCTAAATTCATTAACGTCACTTGAGCTAACTTATGAGCTGCGTACTTTAAATTGTAAATTGTAAAGTATTTTGATTTTGCATTAATTTGTTATATTGATGATATTGTATGAAAATATTGCTTATCGTTGTAATTTCGATTGTATCGACCTTTATTTCAAGTTCGATTTGTTTGATTTTATCATGTTTATTATGTTGGATAAATCTGCTGTGCCCCCTCATGTTTAGATGAACAGGCTGTCGTTTTCAACGGTGTCCGAGCGAGATTCAGATGTATAGCGGCACCAGTTAATTGTGGAAACCGAATTTGGATCAACAAATGAAAGATATCGGCCATACTCTAAATCGAGCAGGAATAATTGACTGGATGATTTTTTTATGACGTACTAAAGCCCGCGGGGCGTATTCCGATTTCGAGGGCGATCATTTTCATGATGTCTCCTTCCATGATCACGCCGCTTTGTTGCGCTGTGCATTCTGACATCTCCTCGGCGCTGACGAAAACGCAGAAGAAGATCTTCTTTAGCTAGACCACCCGCTAACCAGCAGACATCAAACAAACGACGTACGTACTCTGTATTTGGAATATCATACAATATAACTACATGGTATTACAAAATTGTAAGTAATTTTTGATTTAATTATTTATCGCATTTCCGAAACAAATTCTCGAAAAATGAAATAAATCCCTATCCCGTTAAGTTCCTTTTTGAGATTTGTCAAAGCTTCTCAATTTTGTGTCAACATTCCGCTTTGACTGGCGCCCACCTAATTTACCAACATCACAAAATAAAGTTCCTACCAACCCCACCTACGACCTAGCTCTCCTCCAAACAACTGACGCCGTGCCCATTATGGGTGACAGGTAGGATAAAAATCAGATGAATAAAATATTTCAAAATTTGAACACTTTGATAAAATTTAACTTTGAACATCTAATATTTTTCTTCATCTAAATGTCACAATATATATATATATATATATATATATATATATATATATATATATATATATATATATATATATATTGTGCAATGTACGTTTATACACATCATGTATAAATATTAAAAGTGTAATTTGTGTTACATGAATGTAGTATCACGTTTCTTTTCTTCGTTTAACATATGTATTTGTCTGAATAAATTATTAAAAAAATGAAAATAAGGTCTTTGGATTATCCGTGTTTTCGATTTTCCGGCGAAGGCTCTGTCCCGGCTGGCCCGGATAATCGAGGTTCTACTGTATATCTTATTGTATTAGTTTTATTTATTATATCAACAAATAAGAAACCATAAAAATACAAAAAATTGGGCTGTCATTGACCATTTACAGGTAAAAGTTAAGTTAAGCAAAGTCAAGTTGTAGTCATGTTGTAGCAATAGCTGACTTATAAAAAATCACGGCACATTTTCATTATAAAATTATTTGCACTTAAATATAATATATAATTATTATTACTCCTCTAATGTGCCTTTTCTTCAAAGAGAAAAATATTAAGAGACAGTTAGTAATAAATATGTGGCAGGATTCTATCTAATCTCCTAATCAAAATTGAAAAACTTATAATTTTTTATTTTGGACTTTATATATTATTTCTATACAAAGCATGTGTCAGAAAATACATTCAGTAACAAAAAAAACTAAAGCAATAAGAACCTAAATCAAAGAAATTTTACTTTTGTTAATCGTAAAGTTTTGCGTGCTAGAATATTGATAAAACTATTACGATTAAGAGAAGCAAATTTCATTATTTTAAGTTTGTATTTACTTCAGTATTCTCTGACACATGTTGTGTATTTATTTTTTACATATGGTAAATATTTCTAAGCCATCAAAGTAAACTTTTATCTTGTATTAAGATCATAAAAAAATGTTATATAGTTTTGCTATTGGTCTGATGTCCAATGTATCATTAATATTAGAATTACTGTTACTTTACCTCATCGTATTATAACATCGTTCGGTAAACGTCAATTTTTCACAGTGTCTATAATATGTCAAGTGTAAACTTTTAGTGCGGCCGTAGATAAAAATATGGGTACGTAAAAGTTACTTATTTTTCATACCCATTATTAACCTTCCTTTTACATCAACAGTTCCTTGATTAAGTACAATGTCTGGATTATCGAATACTCGCAGTAATGGTGTTATTGTATAAGTATTATTAATATAATTATCGTAATCTACTTTATAAATTGTATCTGATGCAGCTATGATAAATGACGCAAAAGTGAAAGGTATTGGTACTGCTTTGGCAAATTCTCGGTTTGCTAAAAGAAAAAAAAAAACATAAATTTTTCTACTGATTAATTTTGATTAAGAATCAGCGCTGTATGTCATCCAGTAAATTTGTTTTTTTTTTTAATACAAAAAGTAACATTAGGTGTGAATATCGCATCTTCTGAGACGTTTACAAGAAAAAGTTTTAAGTCTTAGGCAGTAACTTGAAAAATAAATTTGAAATATACTTTTAAATATACAAAGTTATTCATTCGTAAAAAGTGTATATCAAAATTAACTATCATTTATTGATGCGCTTGAGAAACTTTCTAGTTTTGGATTCAATACTAAACTAAAAGGTGAACTGTGAAAATCGCGATTTCCCTATTCCAAAAATTACCGGCCAAAACAGACAAAATATAATTAAAATCTAAACATACTGTATATTATTAAAAAATTTCGGAAATACTATCATTAATGAATTATTATCTTAAATATTAACAATTAAAATTTTTGACAGTTTTGATTATTTTTTTTGTTTGTGTAAAATATTAACGACGCTTGGTACTTTATACCCGGTATTTCAGTACAACATCAGTTAAACTCAGTTTAAACTTAATTTAATGAAAAAAAAATGAGTGTAAGCAGTACAAATTAAACTCGCGATACGAGTTGAAACCTGAGCGGCCATTCTTATAGGTTTAAACTTAGTTTATTGGCTAGCTGAATATTCGAACCCAGTTATTTAGTTCGTTTACATGAAATAATAATAAATTTAGTACATTTTTATAATTAACTTTATGAATATATAAACTGGAATGAAAAAGCAAAAATAAAAAAAAGAATAGAAAAAAATTCATACACTTATCATGATGATATATGTATGTTTATCAAAAGCTTTAAATTTTCTTATTTTTTCATTAGATATTAATGATGTACGTTCAATAATTATACATTCTGTTTTTGTTTGAGATAAAATATTAGGCTCTTTCTCTATTAAAATTATATGCTTTTGATTTTCTTTGATGTAGGAATTTTTTTGTACAAAATAACTTGAATATTTCAATTGCTTTAAATATAAAATACTAAAATTATTGTACGTATAAATATATAATATAAATAATTAAATCTTAGAATGTATTTATCTAGTTTTTATATCACAATATCAATATAGAAAACGCATATACAGGATGTAACAGAATAACTATTCCTAATTTTAACTGGAGTATCCTGGGCTCAAAATATGAAGATTTAATGCAAATCACTGAGATAAAATGTGGCTCCTTACTGAGCTACAGGGTGTTTTATATAAAAATTTAAAAACGATTTTTGCCCAGTACTTTAAAACTATTTGACGTATCCTTATCATACTTGGCAGAAAATGTAGGTGCCGTACACCATACTAAATTATGTTAAATAAAAGTTTCTGGCTACTGCCAGTGGCGTACAACAGGGCAAGTGAGAGGTTGATCCTTCTTAAATTCTACGCCACTGGCGGAATTGTCATTTTAGCACAATTTTTAGATTCTCCAATACTTGCTGTGTAAAAAACATACTCTTCCTTTGTAACGATAAAGTCACTGTTTTTCGAGATATTTAAAGTTAAACATAAGCTGCACCCTTGGGATTTTTTCAAAATTTGCTCAAAAAAATCTGAAAAAATTAAGTAAAATAGAGAAAAAAATTAGCTACATAATATCTAAGTAACTTTTTCTCTAACTCATTCTGGTTTGGCTGGAAAAATTATTGAAAATTAATATTTTTTGCATTTTATTTTTTTTATTTTCAATAATTTTTACAGCCAAATCAGAATGAGTTAGAGAAAAAAGTTACTTAGTTATTATGTAGCTAATTTTTTTCTCTATTTTACTGAATTTTTTCAGATTTTTTTGAGCAAATTTTGAAAAAATTCCAAGGGTGCAGCTTTAAATATCTCGAAAAACAGTGACTTTATCGTTACAAAGGAAGAGTATGTTTTTTACACAGCAAGTATTAGAGAATCGAAAAATTGTGCTAAAATGACAATTCCGCCAGTGGCGTAGAATTTAGGAAGGATCAACCTCTCACTTGCCCCTGTTGTACGCCACTGGCAGTAGCCAGAAACTTTTATTTAACATAATTTAGTATGGTGTACGGTACCTACATTTCTTGCCAAGTATGATAAGGATACGTCAAATAGTTTTAAAGTACTGGGCAAAAATCGTTTTTAAATTTTTATATAAAACACCCTGTAGCTCAGTAAGGAGCCACATTTTATCTCAGTGATTTGCATTAAATCTTCATATTCTGAGCCCAGGATACTCCAGTTAAAATTAGGAATAGTTATTCTGTTACACCCTGTAGAAGTAAAATTTCGAATTTTGACAAATATCAATGTCATTTTGAAACAAAAGTCATAAACCAACCTAAGCGAGATAGAAATTTAGCTAAACTTTATAGTGTAATACAGGTCAGTAGTTTAAGCAAAATTTCAAGTTTAGCTGAACCAAAGTTTAAGTGTTTACTGTAATACCGGGCTTTACTGTTTAAATTGAAAATAGGAATTACTTTAATCTTCGTGTTTTTCAAGTATTTCTTGAATTTTTTAAAAATTACACAATGTGTAGTAAGATGTAACTACTTAGTCGTCCAACCAAAAAGCGATTAACGGCACTAATCGCGCCTAGTCACACAACTACGTTGATACATGCTACCACCAAATATGCTTAATTTTTTACAATATTTTTTTAATTCTGCAAATTTCAGACGAATAAACTTAGAAATATGTTGTTTACACAATTTTATTTATAATTTAATAAATGATATAAAACTAGCAAAAAAATTATTTTCGTATAATCTTTACAAATGAATTACTCTGTCTATTCCGAAGTATTTTGAATATGTAGCTCAAGCAACGGCCTAAAACATTTGTTTAATTTTTTTCTTATAAATTTGTTAGAACTACATATCTACATTCAAATATACTCATTCTCAAAAAAAAAATCTTTGCAGATTCAAAATAACCCATTTATTGCGGTAAATAAAAGAAAAAGCTATATTTTTTTTTGTCTACAGTTTACCATACTTTTTCTACAGTTTATACTTGTATTAAAAAATTATAAAATTAATAAAATTAGAAGTATATGGGTAAACCCATGTTTAATTAAAATTGGATAAAATTTAGCTAAAATATTTTTTTTAAAATTGGCAAAGCTGCAGATATAAAATTAGGTGAAGGTTATTGATTCTAA
Source organism: Clivina fossor (assembly GCA_963966155.1). NCBI lineage: Eukaryota > Metazoa > Arthropoda > Insecta > Coleoptera > Carabidae > Clivina > Clivina fossor. The sequence goes on from OZ014555.1 coordinate 11,236,773, forward strand.
AAGAATTTAGCCGGAAAATTTAATTAAAATTGGATGTGACCAAAGAAAATATTAAAAATTTAAATATTCCATTATCCGAAATAATATTATATAATTCTCATAAATATTAGGTGAATACTTTCTAAAATTTGAATTAAAATATTGTAAATAGCGTAATCTCAATTATATTTTAGAAAATTCTATAGCAGTCCATCTTGGACACTAAACAAACCTATCCTGAAAATTTTATCAAAATTTGTTGAATCATCTAGAAGGAGTTGCAATCACAAAATTTTTACTGAAATCTAAACCAGCTGATTACGAACACATACACTATCATAGACCACATTCAGATTCGTCATCTAGAGACCATATAAAAGAGTTCTATATATTTTTCTTTAATTTTTGCAATCCGTGTCGAAAATATTATTTCCCTTTTCCTTTCAGTCAAAGTGGTATTTATAAATGAAACACTTACCTAATTCTTTGATAAAGCATTGTTTAACAGCTCCATTTGCAGGATAATATAGATATATGGCAGATGTGCTTCGGTCTAAGAATAGTAAACGCTGCTTATCTCTTTCGTAATGTAAACAACATTGATATGTAAAATTGTTATTAGTAATTTTTTGAATCATTATTCCACCAACAGTTGAAGCGCGAGATGCCGTTATATTATCAGGAAATGTGTAATCTATGCATGCATATGCATACCTGAAACACATATTATATTATGTTACGAGACGTAGAAAGCAATTTGAGCGAAATATGAAAAAAAGCATTCTGCTCCGAATGCCACATGCTATATTTTCTTTGGTACCCCGACATAAGCGCTCGCGACGTAAGCGCCCCGACATAAGCGCTACCGACAATTGAGCCACCGACAATTGCGCTTCCCGACAAAAGCGCTCCAGATAATAAAAATTTAGTATTTTTGGGTTATGGTTAAAAAAATAATTATAAATATTATTTTGAATTACTATTTATTTTTTATCAGCAGAGTAGATGATATGTAAATAATATTGTAAATATTATTATTATTAAAATTATGTGTTTTATATACCTATGTTAAAGTGACCAGATGTTTTACATTGGGATGCGGAGCAGATAAAACACACGTTCTATTTTTAATTATTATTTTATTATTATTATTATTATTATTATTATTATTATTATTATTATTATTATTATTATTATTATTATTATTATTATTATTATTATTATTATTATTATTATTATTATTATTATTTATTTATCTATTTAAAAATTCCAAAACATGTCTGTATTATATAAACATCTTTGTATTTACACAAAAACAAAATATTGTCCAAAGTGGGACATTTTGTGGGATAGTTTTCGATGTGGAACAAGAAACCAAACTGTGGGACAGTCCCACCTAATGTGGGACGTCTGGTCACCTTAACCTACGTATGTATATATATAAAAAATATAAAAATTTAAAATAATGGCATTAGTGTATTTCGTTCGTTAGGAATAAAAGTCAAAAATGTATTTCATAAAATTATTTAATTTGTCAAACATCATATTAATTAAACGAATAAAATAAAACATCATACGATAATAAAAGTTATAATTATAAATTTAGAAAATGTACTCTTAACTAGTGTCACAAGAATAATTCTTTGCAACTCAATTTTAATAATAATAATAATAATAATAATAATAATAATAATAATTAGCCGGGCGTGGGGTGTCGCCTTCACGTGGCGCCCGGTGTCAGTAGTCACAATGATCTGCTAAGCTATGCCAACTGGAGTTTATGCTCCTGGCAGGGTCACCCAAGTTGGACAGGTTAGCAGAGAGTGATGAAGCTAAGAGCACCTCACAGCGTAGATCAATCAACGGCCCAGGGCGGATGAATTTTTCTACCGAACGCGTCTGCTCGCCAGTGGTGCGGCGTTCAACAGCGTCTGTTCCTCATGTTAGAGGCGGCTGAACTAGAAGCTGGTCAGAAGCTATAAAATGGCAAACCCTTATACAAGGTGAAATGTATAAATATGGATTTAAGAAAAAAGAAAATACAGCGAGACGGGCCGGAGGAACCTAGTACTTCGGATCGGACCCGTTCTCAATATGGACTGGAATCAACGGAAACTGACTCAGGCATTGTTAAACGGACCACGAGATCAAACACTAAACAAACAAGACCTACGAATAGCAATAACAATAACCAGGCAGGTCAACAGCCAACGGGATTAAATGTGACATGCAACGATTCAGTTCAAAGCACCACTTTATCCCAACAAATACCCACAAATAGAAAAACTAGGAAAAATTGGTCAAATACCGAATATAAAAATGTACTGTGGTGCTATTTCGTAGCAAAACACTTATGGCCTAATAATATCACAGAAGGCACTTTTAATGTGTGGAAAGATAATTTTGCAGACGCAAGACCTCAACTAACCGCAAATACCTTAGCAACACAAAGACGTTTTATTTTAAACAATGATAAACTCAAGCAATCTGAAATAAATCAAATCAGAAATGATGCAAAAATTTACTGTGAACAGCTTCATAAAGAAACAATAGATGACACAAATAATACACAAAACCTAAACCAAACAATAACCCATACAATAATTTCTGCAGACGTTAGCTCTATTATTAACCCAAGTACACAAGAAGTCGAGCAAGACAAATCTATTGAAAATGAAATATTACCAACATGTTCACCCGAATTGGAATATACAAATAATCAAAATCTAACAATAGAGAGTAGAGTAACAACCATATTTAAAAATCACCTCCAAACGGAATCAGAAAGCACAAATCACCCACCACAAAAAAAATTAAAAGAAAACTGGGAGTTTAAATCTATCGTAAAAAATATTGATACCACTCTATATAATCTGTATAGTAATTGCACACTCAGCTTAACTGACATTAATCAAATAATATATGCAGCAGGAAAAACGGCAGAAGAACTTTTAAACATAAAACCAACGGTAATAAAAGAAAAACCCCACTGTAATACACCCCCCTGGAAACTAAGAATAAATAAACAAATTGAACAAATGAGATCAGATCTATCAAAATTAACAGCATACATAGAAAACAAATTGAAAAATAGAAAACAACTTCAAATTTTAAAAGAAAAATATAAAATTGATAACATAGAAACATGCGAAATAGAAATAGAAACACTGAAACAAAAAATAACTGCAAAAGCCCAACGATTAAAAAGATATGAAAAACGAACCAACGGATTCAAACAAAACCAATTATTCCAAAATAACCGATCTCAGTTATATAGACAACTCAAACACACAAATATCATGCCAACCGAAATGCCAGATAAACAAAGTTTAATTAATTACTGGTCTGATATATGGAGCAAACCTATAGAACATGAAAACACACAACTTATACAAAGCGCAACTAACAGCATCACAATCAATAAATCAATGCAGTCAACTGAAATAACTACAGAAGACATAAAAAGACTAGTAGCTAAAGCCTCAAATTGGAAAGCCACAGGAATGGACGGCGTAAGAAATTTTTGGTTAAAAAAACTCACATCAATGCATAGTCACATAGCGAAATCATTTCAGAAAATTCTAAAAGGTACAGAAAGCATACCAAACTGGTTATTAGAAGGAAAAACCATCCTAATCCCTAAGTCAAATAATCCATCAACTCCTAGCAATTACAGACCTATTACCTGTGTACCTGTGATCTACAAACTTTTAACTTCTATTATTAGCAACAGAATTTACGAACACTTAGAATATAATAACCTATTTCCGCCTGAACAAAAAGGATGCTACAAAGGAAGTTATGGATGTAAAGACCAATTATTAATAGACAAAACAATATTAGAACACTGCAAACAAAACAAAACAAATCTACATATGGCGTGGATAGACTACCGTAAGGCTTTTGATAGCGTCCCACATAGTTGGCTCATTGAAGTTTTAAAAAAATATCAAATAGACGAAACTATAATAAATTTTCTAAAAGAATCAATGCAACTCTGGAATGTTAATTTAACCATAGCCACGAACTCTGGAATAGAAAGCCTAGGTAAAATAAAAATTAATAGGGGAATATTTCAAGGTGATTCCATGTCTCCCCTTCTCTTCTGCATTGCACTTTTTCCATTAACAAAACTACTGTCGCATAGTAATACTGGTTACAATATTTTTAAAAATGGTCACCCATATTCGCATCTACTGTATATAGACGATTTGAAACTATACTCTAGCTCAGAAAACGGTTTAACAAAACTTTTAAACATTGTACAAGAATTTAGTAGTAACATTAAAATGAAATTTGGTTATGAAAAATGTGCTAGAGCAACAATAACAAATGGGAAGCTTGATTCTTTCATTAAATTACCACAATCGCCCGAATTAGACTTAGAAGTAGAAAGCCTTGATTCCTATAAATACCTAGGTATAGAAGAATCGCAAGATATTGAACATGAAAAAATGAAACAACAATTGAAAAGTGAATACTGCAAAAGATTAAGATTAATACTAAATTCGGATCTGAATAGCAATAACAAAACAATAGCAATGAAAAGTTTGGCTCTCCCAGTAATGACTTATAGTTTTGGGATATTAAATTGGACAGTAAAAGAATTAGAAGATATAGACAGAAAGAGTAGAAAAATACTTACAATTTACAAATTTCATCACCCCCAAGCAGATATAGATCGTCTTTACATACCTAGAAAAATAGGAGGACGAGGACTTAAAAGCTTAACTGACACATACAAAATTGAAATAATTGGTATGCAGGCTTACCTAAAAAATTCCACAAATTTCTTCCTTAAAGAAATACGCCGATTTGACCTAAAAAAGAAAACAACAAAATCAATTAATAATTGCGCAAAAAAAATTTTATTAGATCTTAACACAAATGAAAATGACATTATATTTAACACTACAGAACAAAAAACAACCAAAATAGCAAAATTAATTAAAGAAAAAACATCAAAGCTATCCGTAAAGAAAAGAATGAAAAATTGGGAACAGAAAAAACTACATGGTCAATACATAAAACAGCTTACCGAAATACCAAACATTGACACAACATCAACTTTTTCTTGGCTTACCCGTTCAGACTTAAAACCTGAAACAGAATCTTTAATATTTGCCATTCAAGAACAAGCAATTTCAACCAACTACATTAAAAAGAAAATACACAAAAGTACTGACAATAGTTTATGTAGGTTATGCCATACAAATCAAGAAACAATTCATCATCTAGTATCAGGATGCGCCGTTCTAGCAAAAAACGAATATATCAATAGACACAACGACGTGGGTAAACACGTCCACTGGAATATTTGCAAATCCGCAGGAATGGATGTGTCAGACAAATGGTACACACATACTCCAAAGAAAGTTCAAAATAAAGAACAACTCACTATTTTATGGGACATGTCAATTCGTACAGATAGAACTATAGAATCAAATAGACCGGATATTGTAGTTAAAAACACAGAAAACAAAACTTGCCTATTGATTGACATATCTATCCCTGCGGACAATAACATTCAAAAAAAAGAAACAGAAAAAATCCTGAAATATAAAAGCCTGCAAATTGAAATAGAGCGGATGTGGAAATTGAAAGCAAAAGTGATACCAATTATAATCGGCGCAACTGGAGCTGTCACAACAAACTTACCAAAGTACTTGGGAGCTATACCTGGCTGCAATGGTGAATTGATCCAGTCACTACAAAAAACAGCAATATTGGGCACTGCACACATTATTAGGAAGACCATTTAGTATCCTTAAGATCTAGGTCAGATCTCGGATACTAAATCAGTCCACCACAACCTCACTTTATCTCTGGGTTGTAAGAAATCCGTTACCCCGATCACCTGGGTAACTCAGCCAAGTTGAGGTGGTGTGAAATAAAAACGAATAATAATTATAATATATATATATATATATATATATATATATATATATATATATATAAATGTATATAACCATATATAAGCACAAATTTGTTTATTTTTATTATATAGAGCGCTTTTGTCGGGAGGCGCTTTTGTCGTGTAGCGCAAATGTCGGTAGCGCTTATGTCGGGGCGCTTATGTCGGGGCGCTTTTGACGGGACACCATTTTCTTCAAGCATTAAAAACAAAACATTAAATAAAAATTTATACCAAATAACCTTAACCGTAATAGAAGTTGTAAAATAATAAGTAAATGTATATGCACATGTGAGAATGAATGTGAGAATTATTTGTGAGAATTAATGTTTCTTAGTATTAGGAAGTATATTAGAACGGTACCCCGACATAAGCGCTCGCGACATTAGCGCCCCGACATAAGCGCCCTGACATAAGCGCCCTGACATAAGCGCTACCGACAATTGCGCTACCAACAACTGCGCTTCCCGACAAAAGCGCTCCAGATAATAAAAATTTATAATAATTCTAGTTCTAACTTTTTCTTTGCAACTCTGCCAAAACACACAACAATGCTACCGAACAAGACAAGAAACCGGACCAAATTTACAAACAAATTTTTTTACTGAAAAACTATAAATGTTAATTGACCACAGTTTTTACTGATTGAAAGAATAGTTTTTGAACTTTATTCAGTAATTTTTATTTCTATTTTCGTTGAAAATCAAGCGAGTTATAACCCCCTTTCTTTGCAACTCAATTTTAATAATAATATGTATATAAGCACACATTTCTTTATTTTTATTATATAGAGCGTTTTTGTCGGGAAGCGCTTTTGTCGTGAAGCGCTTTTGTCGAGAAGCGCTTTTGTAGGGAACCGCTTTTGTCGTGTAGCGCAAATGTCGGTAGCGCTTATGTCGGGGCGCTTATATCGGGGCGCTTATGTCGGGGCGCTTTTGACGGGACACCATTAGAACATATTCTATTTGTATTATAAATTAATAAATCTATTTAATTTTAAATTTCATCTGTTTGCTGATGATACTATTATTTAATATGTAAGTAAAAACCAGAAAGATTTTTCAACGAAGTTAATGAACTTATCATATTGGCTACAAATAAATAATTTAAAATTAAATCTTAATATAATAAAGCCATACCCATAAAAATAAACGGTGAAGGATAAATGGTCAAATAATAGTTTTCATTTCAAAATTAATTATAAACAAATTGATATTATGTCCCAAATAAAATATCTTGGGTTTATTGTTAATGATAAAGTAAAATGTAAAGAACATGTAAACTATATAAATTTTCAAGAAGTGGGCGTTTTAAATAAAATAAGTACTTAGTAATCTTCAGGTTTTCACGGCCGTATCCATTGAATTTATCGGATTTTTTGCGTTGCCAACCGCAGATGTTTCGTCATACATCGTAGATGGCATCCTTAGTGATTGGTGATTGAATGGCTGTTACCAAGAACTTAGGATGCCATCTACAATATATGGTGAAACATCTGCGACAAAAATAGATCGACCACGGCATACCAGCCGAAAAAATTCTATAAATTTAATGAATAAGTGTTTGTTTAAATATATGGAATCTAAAAGTTTTATACAGTACGATAATAATTTAACATTTTTATTTTCCAGTACAGTTATTTATATATATATATATATATATATATATATATATATATATATATATATATATATATATTGATTTCGCCCGCTGGGCAAAAAAATAATAGTTTTTGGTGAGATAAGAGTCCCCGTTTACCTGGAAACACTTTCTGGTCATTCTAGAGGTAGCACCGATCGCTCAAAAACGCGTTTTTTTGCACTTTTTTTAGTTTTTTTAAGTAAAACTGCATCTTATATTAATCGAAACTGGTTCAACTTTTGATATTTTATTCCCAGATAACCCCCGATAAAGTCATTGTAATAACATAATATGTAATTTTTTCCCTAAAATAAAAAAAATTCCTTAAAGTGCGCAAAAATCATTGTTGTTACATTAATTTTGTTTCTTTTTATTTTCGAAAATTTGTATTTACTACCGTAACATATTCAGAAAGGTGAATTTATTATTTTTGTAATTGTAAAAACTTATTTCAACAAAATAATAATATTTACAGGTGGCAGCACCGTCTTGAACACAATATTTATAGTTAAACCGAAAAATCCCCATAAGACGGTGTGCCACCGAAGAGTATTATTATTTTATTAAAATGAGTTTTTTACAATTACAAAAATGATAAATTTATTTTTCTGAATATGTTACGGTAGTAAATACAATGTTTCGAAAGAAAAAAAAAACAAAATTAATGTAACAATAATGATTTTTGGGCAATTTAAGGAATTTTGTTTTATTTTAGGAAGAGAATGACATATCATATTATTACAATGACATATTAATCTGGGAATAAAATTTCAAAAGTTGAACCAGTTTCGATTAATATAAGCAGTTTTACTTAAAAAAAACTAAAAAAGTGCAAAAAAACTCGTTTTTGAGCGATCGGTGATTCCTCTGGAATGACCAGAAAGTGTTTCCAGGTAAACGGGGACTCTTCTCTCACCAGAAACTTTAATTTTTTTCGACCCACCCTAATATATAAAAATGAAATATATATAAATGAACTAATAATGACTGGTAAATTTTTTTGTGAAAAGATAATGGGTATTTCACTATTAGTTTAAGGCCTTTGAAGAAAATTAAAAAATATAATCGAAAGCTTGCCTAGTAAACTTGAATGTGTTTTAATTAAAAATCCATTCCAAAAATTGACTGAAATACCAATTATCTTTTCACAAATATATATATATATATATATATATATATATATATATATATACAGAGTGTTCGTTCGCCAGGTTGATATAGGGCAATAACATGGGATACCGATAATATGCAGAATACTTCTTTCTGAAGTAAAATTCAGAGAAATACTTAGAATACATTTCGATAAAGAATAAAAAGTTATATAATTTGGTTTTAGTTTTAATTTGCTACCATGTGCCGTTTGGGCGCTAGAATTTTTTTTTAAATGTTTTTTAGAATTTTCAATAATTTTTCCTGCTAAATTAGTATGAGTTAGAAAAAAAAGTTACTTAGCTATTATGTAGCCAGTTTTTTTCTCTATTTGACTGAATTTTTTTATATTTTTTCTGAGTAAATTTTGAAAAAAGTCTTAGTTTGAATTTTTTCAATATGTAACTTTTTTCAAAATTTGCTCAAAAAAATCTGAAAAAATGCAGTCAAAAAGAGAAAAAATTAGCTACATAATAGCTAAGTAACTTTTTTGTCTAACTCATACTGATTTAGCAGGAAAATTTATTGAAAACTCTAAAAAACATTTAAAAAAAAATTCTAGCGCCCAAACGGCACATGCTACCAAATTATAACTAAAACCAAGTTATACAACTTTTTATTCCCTATCAAAAAGTATTCTAAGCATTTCTCCGAATTTTACTTCAGAAAGAAGTATTCTGCATATTATCGGTATCCCATGTTATTGCCCTATATCAACCTGGCGAACTAACACCCTGTATATAAATATATATATATATATATATATATATAGTCTGTCCGCGGACTGAGTTCACTATAGGTGTAATCGGCAAAAAATTTAAGAATTTAATTTTCATGTTTTGGGATCCCGCCCTGCTCTGTCTGAAAACAATTTTAAGCATATATTTACTATTTTATATTCAGGTAAAGTGCCTTGTTTGACAATAGTACGGCATAATGTTCTCGAGAAAAGTTGTTCAGAATTTTAAATTATGACTTTATACAAAATTTCAGAAAGATCGACTAACTTTCATTAAATCCGCTTTTTGTGTTATTTAACGGAAAATTGCAGTAGTCGCAAAAGAAACATTATAAATAATTATTATTTATAAAAAAATTTACCAGTCGAATATTTTCCTATTTAACTATTTTAAGTCTTTAAAATTTGATACATACTAATTTTTACTTTAATTAATTGTACAATTGTTTTGAAAAAATTTGCGGATGGCAATTTTAAGATTGGCGTCAAGTGATAATATTTATCTATTTAACAATATATATATATATATATATATATATATATCAGAGCTGGGCAAGCTACTCGATAAATGTAGCTAAGTTACAGCTACAAGCTATTTTTAAAAAAAATTTAAAGCTGAAGCTACAGCTACTTTTTCAAAAGTATCTTAAGCTAGAACTATAAGCAATTATAAAAGTAGCTGTCATATCTTAAACTACTTTTAAAGCTACTTTTATACATACATGCATACATACATAATGTACCCAAAATGGTGTGGCACAGACTCTTTTCATCATCCCGAAATCAGTATTCTCCAAACATTCCTATCCAAACAAGCAACTTTTGCTTTCTCCACATTCTTAATTCCTCTCATACATGATGTTCTATTTTCTACTACTTGGAAACTTTTGCTCACGCAAAACACTCAATCATACCACTCCAACTACTCATCGGACGTCCACGCAAACGTATACCATCAAAATCATTCAAATAAAACTTTTTAACGAAACGTTCATTAGACATTCGCTCAACATGTCCGAACCATCTTAACTGACTAACACCAACTTTTGATACAACATTTTTTTCAATTTCACACTCATCATATACTAATCTATTTCGTACTTGATATCTCCTATTTACACCACATTCCCCATTTAAAAATGTCATTTCCACAGCAGTCATTTTCCGTTCATGCTTTTGCAACCAAACCCAACATTCACTACCATACATCAACGTAGGCACCAAAACTGCTCAAACGGGTTTCTTTGGAAACATTTACATTCCTAGCAAAAATTCCGAAAGCACCCAAAACCTTACAACCAGTATTTACTCTCCTTTCAATATCACGATCAAAACGGCCATCTCTAGACAACAAACTACCCAAATACACAAATTCATCTGCCTGCTCTAAATGTGCACTACCAATATATACATTACATTCAGTCGTCAAGTCACCCTACTCAAAAACTAAAACTTTTTAGTTATCAACATTCAACAACATCAATTCTATCAATCACCCTTCTCAGTTGCTCTTCAGATTCAGCCAAAACAACTACGTTATCAGCATACTCTAAAGCAGGTGCAACACAATCTCCTATATGTGTACCATTATTACCACAGAAAGCTTTCCGAAGGAGAACATCCATATATAAATTAAATTGCCAAGGAGACACTTCACAGTCCTGTTTCAAGCCAACATCTATACGAAACCAATCACAACAACAATCAACTAGTACAGCAGCTTCCCTGCTATCATACAGAGCTTGAATTGCTTTTAAAAGATTACCATTAACACCGTATTCGCAAAGCACATCCCACAAGATTTCCCGAAAAACACTGTCATAAGCTTTTCTTAAATCGAGAAAGCCGCAGAACACATTTTTATTTTGGTCAAGTGACTTTTCAACAATCAGACGAAGAGCAAACAATTGATCCACACATCCTCTCTCTGGAAAAAAGCCACCCTGTACGTCACTAATTTTTGAAATAGTTAGTGCTCTAACGTTATGAATTAATATTTTACCAAATAATTTACCGGGAACACTCAGAAAACTAATCGCTCGAAAATTAGTACATTTACTTGAACTTCCTTTACCTTTAAATAAAGGGCAAATGACAGCTCGTTTTAAGTCATCAGGAACCATACAACGCTTTAAACATAAACGAAATATAAAAACTAACCACTCAAACACTTTTTACTACTTTTATGCTATTTATTAAGCTACATTTTAAGCTACTTTTAAATATACTTTTTAGCTACTATATATTGTCCCATTTTATTTTGCAGCACGACCGTTCTAAGATATTTTAGTATCTTGGGTTACTAAAATGTAATGCTCAGATTGAAAAACGCCTACTATTCAAAAAATATATTGCCAAAAATATAAAATATACAAAAAAATATTAGATATATTTAGCGTTGCATAAAAAAAAAAAAATTATTTTTTTGTATTATATTTATAGACTACCATTTTTTAATTATACATCGTTGCCAATTTAAATAGAGAATTTTCTTATAAAATACTACATACTACTACTAGGAAAAGTAGTTATTAAGTATAGAACTAGTAAAACTAGTATAAACTAGTAAAAATTGCTATGAACTACTAAAAGTAACTATAAGCTACTAAAAGTGACTATGAGCTAATAGAAGTAGCTATACTAAAAGTAGCTTTTAGTTACTATAAGTAGCCCTAAGGTACTAGAAGTAACTACAAACCATTAAAAGTAGTTTCAAGCTACCAAAACTAACTACAAATAATAGCTTTATGTTATAACTACTATTTATAAGCTACTTGGGACAAATCCTGAAGCTACAAGCTACAGCTACTTTAATTTTTTTGTAACACAGCTAAAGCTATAGCTACCAATAAAAGTAGCTGAGCTAGTCGTTAAACTATTAAAGTACTGCCCAACTCTGATATACATACACCTTCACGACGCAAAAGTATCTTTACGATTTTTAATTTTAATAATTCTTTCTGAATTTAATATTTGAGCTTTTCTTTTTTAGGTTAAAATAAATACTTGAGAGTTTCGAAATATAATTTAAAAGACATTAGTAGTAAAAAACGTAGCTTACTTATCATTGTACATATTATTTAACAAATACCTTTTTTTTAACTTTTCTTATTATTTTTTTGTAATTTAACATTATAAAAAATAGTATGCAAAAGCTAGACAAAAATATACGCTTTTCAAAAATGAAAAAAAGTGGGTGTTATTTAAAAAAAAAAAATTGGTTCCCATAACAGCAAAAACAAAACAGGTATAAACAATATAATAATGGGAAGAAATGCAATAAAATAAATCAAATAACTTTCATTTACATTTTTTCTTGTGGAAGAACAAACAAAAAAGATATAGCGATTATTCGTTACTTTATTTACTTTATTTACTTTATTTTAGTAATTCTCAAATAAAATATTAATTAGATAATTTTGGAATATTATTATTAGAAAGAGTATTCAGAAAATAATTTAATTCAAGATACTTACATTCGGGTATATATTATAAATTTCAAGAAAAGATACACAGTTATATGTAACTTCATTTTCAGAAATGTATTACAAATAATTTTATAATAATAACAGCCTTCTATTTATACTTTAAATATATTTATATTATAAATTACTCTGAATTATAGCTAATTTTCTTATCTTCATATTTAAGTTAAATAAACAAATTAAAAAAATGATTGCAGATAGTTTTTTACCGTTTATATAAATATAAACAACTATCTGCAGTTAATTTATTTACATAAAACCTGTCAACTTAAATAATATATGTTTGGCAGAATTTCATTTCTGCTTTATTGGAAATTTTGTTCCACATCGTAATGGGTACATGCAGTGGCGTAGCTAGGGTGGATGTCACCCCGGACAGAAGTAACGGTGTCACCTCTATACTTAGATGTAAAAAAAAATTAGAAATCCTATAAATTAAAGAAAATTTAGAGAGTTATACAATAACGCAAAAAAACAAAAACAATAATACAATAAAGTAATCAAGTTATATACTCATAGAATAAAATTATTATTGACAAATAATGTACTATTTTATTTATTGGACGAAAGATTAGAACATAGAATAAGAACAAAAATGACTATGATTCTATGTCTCTTTTACATCAATTTTCTTCTACATTTTACAGCAGCAAACTCATTTATAACATCTTTAAAATTAATTTCAAATGCTATTTCATTTTCAATCTTTGATTATATAGAACTGGATGTCACGAAGTATGTACCGTGTATGAAGAACAGAGATAGAGAATATAACGTAAAAACGAATTGCGCAAGCGCAACTGTATATGATGGAGTTTGCGCAGTACAGTTTTACATTTTATATTCTCTGTTACTTTTACACTATTTGATTTTATATAATCTGTTTTCGTCTGACTTACGAGTACAAAACCTTGTATATTATATTATAAGCGTCAGCGTATCCAGTTCTATATAATCAAAGTTTTCAATCGACAATAAAGTTAACGATAAGCTGGAAAGCCTCGACTGATTCATCGTTGTTTTCAAATAGGTTTTTATAAGTTTGAGTTATGAGAAACCTTTTTTCACATGATGAAACAGAAACGCATATCATGAGAAACAATTTGAGACTAAGAGTGAAGTTTGCGAGAGATTCAACGAAACTAAACAAAAACATATCTTTTTCTGATTTTGAGAATAAAAATTCAAATTATTAAATGTGTTTAAATCTCAAATTCACTAAAATAATTCAGTTGGTGAGATGTGTCATCCTGAGAATGGTGTAACCCTTAAAATGGTGGCACCCGGGGCGGACCGCTCCCCTTGACCCCCCCCCCCACAGCTACGCCCCTGGATACATGGCATGATTGTCTACATATGCCTGTCTGTTAAATAAACGGATTAATGTATATAGAATAGAAAAAATAATTATTTAGATATCGCCTGTAATATAATAGTGTTAAATAGAATGAATATTTAAATAAAAAAAAATTTAAATGTTCTTTAATAATATTATACTCATAAATAAATAAATTATATTGTCATACAATATATAACATATAATTAGTAGCCAGGGCCGGATTTACGTGCAAGCGGAACAAGCACGTGCTTGTGGCCCCCAACCCAAGGGGGCCCTCGGTCAACCTTTTTTTTTTATTTTTATTTTTATTTTTTTTTTTTATTTTATTTTTTTAAAGGAAGTTCTCTACACGGAAAACATTTTTTTTAAGTAAAGATAAGGGCTCCATCCCTACCTCGTGCTTGGGGGCCCCGCAAGCTGTAAATCCGGCCCTGTTAGTAGCAATTACCTAGGTGCCTATATAATGCAACTATTCCTTATTGCGATTAGCTAAAAAACCGATCTATTAATATTACACAATGAAACTACTTATAGCAGTATGCTATTTTTATACTGTGTTGTACATGTAAGTATTAATTAAAAATGTATTATATTCAAATGTACCAAATAAAGTAGATTTTTTACATGCAAGTATGACATTTAAAATCTAAAACGTAACATTTAAATACTGATGTGTACCAAAAACATATAATGTACGCACTGAAATACTTACAAGTTACATTAAAAGACTTCGTGGGAAATAAGTTTACACAAAAATAAAATTTGTAGTAAAATTTAATCATATGTTAAACGAATATATTGCAGTTTGCCCAAAACACGATTTTGGCCAGACTAAGTGTCAGTGTGTATCAGTTTGTGTTTTTGTAATAAAAACAAATAAGATAAGTGTCTTGAAAATACAGGTAATATTGCAAAAATACGAATTACTCAATATTTCCGCAAAATTTACACAAGAATATTTTTCCGTCAAATCTCGTAATGTTGCAGCATTTTATACTTATCTATGTGCAGTATGTGTGTGCCGAATCAGATTTTATTTATTGTATTTCAGAATATTTTTGTGGTATATTATGTGACAAATTAGATTATGCATTTGTCATTTCATTAAATGCCAATTAAAATTACATTTAACAAAAAGACTATAGAGTCGCTGCCAAATAATGATTATAACAATAATAGAAAAGTTGTGTAATGGAATTACAAGTCATTGTAAATTAAACAATTGTAAAAGCAATACACCCCACAGTTGGCCGAATTTCGCCTGAGGCATAGATGTTTGTGATGTCTTTGTATCGTTCAAATACACTTTAAAAAAGGGATATCTAAGCATCTACTGGTTGATGGTCTTCGCTACCAAATCCATTTGTGTAAAATTTTTTTTTTTACACACAACGCAGCTATGCGCGCATAATATTAAAATGCAATTTCTTGCGGTAAAAATGCGCCAATCTTAAGTTGTCGCATATTAAATTGTGGCTAAACGTACCTGTTAAACGATGGCCGGTGAGATTCTATTGTGGAATTGCTCTAAATAAAGTATTTTTATCAATTTCGATATATTAATTTGACATTTTTCAATTTGGTAGTGAGATTCTTTTTTTTTTCATAGCTATCTCAGTTTATTACATAGATATATTATATTTTTGATTGCGATATTACACACACACACACACCATCACACACACACACACACACACACACACAAACACACACACACACACACAGGCGATTTTAACGATTTTACATGATTTTAAGCGCGGTTGTATTGATTTTACACGATTTTAAGCGCGATTTTAACAATTTAAAATGATTTTAAGCACTTTTAATACTTTTATATTTATATACTGTGTTCTTTTACCTATTGTTCTATGGGGCGCGCGCATGCGCGCGCCCTTTATAAATATACAATATAAAATGTACTCAATAATAGTAAAATACATATCTCTCTCTCTCTCTCTCTCTCTCTATCTTTTCTATTTTTATTGTCATCTAATATGCACATTATGTTTATAATATCATACATATCTCTCTGTATCTCTCTCTCTCTTTTTCTCTTTCTTTCTGTCTTTATCCCTCTCTCTCTCTCTTTCTCTTTCTTTCTTTCTCTCTCTTGTTGTCATGACAACCAAATGTCATGTTATCTCTGTTTATCTCTCTCTCTCTCTCTCTCTCTCTCTATCTCTCTCTCCCTTTCGACTTTCAATATAATATACACATTATGTTTATACTGTACCATTTACAATGTCATACATATCTCCCCTTATCTCTCTCTCTCTCTCTCTCTTTCTTTCTCTCTCTCTCTCTCTCTATTTCTCTCTTTCTTGTTACCAAGGCAACCAAATGTCATATTTCTGTTTATCTCACGTTCTCTCTCTCTTTTCTTTTTCTACTGTCATTTAACATACACACTGTATGTTTATACATATCTCTCGCTCTCTCTCTCTCCCTCTCTCTCTCTTGTTACCAAGGCAACCAAATGTCATTTTTGTCTCTGTTTCTCTCTCTTTCTTTCGACTTTCATCTAATATACGTCATTTTTATCTCTGTTTATCTCTCTCTCTTTCTCTTCCATTCGACTTTCATCTAATATACGTCATTTTTATCTCTTTTTATCTCTCTCTCTCTCTCTTTCTCTCTCTATCTCTCTCTCTCTCTCTCTTTCTTTCGACTTTCATCTAATATACATCATTTTTTTCTCTGTTTATCTCTCTCTCTCTCTCGTTCTCTCTCCCTTGTTGCCATGGCAAGCAAATGTCATTTTTTATCTCTCTTTATCTCACTCTCTCTCTCTCTCTCTCTATCTTTCTTTCTTTCTTTCAACTTTCATCTAATATACCCATTGTGTTTATACTATTAAATTTATAATATTGTTGTCATGGCAACCTAATGTCATTTTTTATTTCTCTTTATCTCTCTTTATATATATTTTTTGTTAGATTTGGGGTAAATTAAATTTCGAAAGGGGCGCGCGCATGCGCGCGCCCTTCATAAATAAAATATTATCTCTGTTGTCTTGGTTACAGTGACAAATATTAGTTCACCCCAATCTGCCAGAGGGCGCCAAAAATTTTTACTAAATTTTTGATTGATTTGAGACGCGCGCGCCTTTTATAAAGTTAATATTATCTCTGTTGTCATGGCAACAATGTCAAATATTAGTTCACCCCAATCCGTCAGAGGGTGCCACAAATCTAACTAGTTTTTTTGTTAGATTTGGGGGCGCCCTATAGCGGTTTTGGGTAAATTAATTTCTGAAAGGGGCGCGTGCGAGCACGCGCCCTATAATAAATATAATATTATCTCTGTTGTCATGGCAACAGTGTCAAATATTAGTTCAACCCAATCCGCCAGAGGGCGCCACAAATTTTTACTAAATTTTCGATAGATTTGAGGTGCCTTCTGGTGTTTTGGGGTAAATTAATTTCTGAATAAAATATTATCTCTGTTGTCATGGCAACAGTGTCAAATAGTAGTTCAACCCAATCTGCCGGAGGGCGCCACAAGTTTTTACTAAATTTTTGATAGATTTGAGACGCGCGCGTTTTTTACAAAGTTAATATTTTCTCAAAACCGACTTTTTTTGGTTTTTATTTTTTTTTGCTGAATTCAACGAACCGATTTCAATAGAATTTTAGGAATATGTAGGCAACCATAAAAGGCACCCAAATAAGTAAAAAAAAGTATAGCATGTAATTTAAAAAGATATATCATCATGGCGTAACACTTTATTGGGACACCCTGTATAATCAAAAATATTTTCCTGAAATAGACTCGGAGGTACAAAGAACGCCTGCAAAATATCAAAATCTTAACTTAATTAATAAATGAGCTACAGAAGACGGGAGGTGAAGTGCAGGACCCTGTATATATTTTTTTTTTTTTCGCCAAACGGTTTGTTTTGATTTCCGCCACACTGTTTCAATAGTTTTGTTTTGCTTTGCCATACAAAGACTTACGTACCCCGCAGATCCCGTTTTTTTCAGCTTGATTAATTTTATTTTTGCCACTACAGCGCCATCTATCACAAATTCAAAAAAATTGTATGAAATAAAATCTTCATAGTTTTTTATGTGAAATCCGATTCTGTAATAAAAAAATAGGGGTTTCTATTTAAGATATTAAAATTAACCCCCTCCCCCGCGCCTGAGGTGTAATGGTAAAAAAAAATGACAGGACCAGATGGCCCTTTCAAAACCATTAAACTTTCATTCGGAACATTTTTTGTACGACACATTTAATCGATATATTCCAGTAGATTAATTAAAATGGGTCACCTGGTATATATATATATATATATATATATATATATATATATATATATATACAGTGTGTCCCCGGATTGAGTTCACTATAGGTGTAATCGGCAAAAAATATAAGAATTTAATTTACATGTTTTGGGATTCCGCCCTGCTTTGTCTGAAAACAATTTTAAGCATATTTTTAGTTTTTTTAAAATCAAGGCGGCTATGAAAAATGTAAAAAACTATTTTATATTCAGGTAAACGGCCTTTTCTGTCAATAATACGGCATAATTTTCTTGACAAAAGTTGTTGAGAATATGAAATTATGGCTCTGTGCAAAATTTCAAAAAAAATTAGTTTTTGAAAAAAGTGTCTGGACATAACGCCGACTGGACAAAACGCCGACTGAGGATACTACGCCGACCGTTCATTCGCATTTGCGCAAGCTAAATAAACAAAAGGTTGACGCTTGTACAAGCCAAAACGTTGAGGGTTGAGGAAAATTTGTCAATACATCAATCTCATGCAAAATATCTAACAATAACAACAATTAGCAGTCGGAGTTTTGTCCAGTCGGCGTTATGTCCAGACACTTTTTTTAAAAACTGATTTTTTAAAAATTTTGCACAGAGCCATAATTTCATATTCTCAACAACTTTTCTCAAGAACATTATGCCGTATTATTGACAGAAAAGGCCGTTTACCTGAATATAAAATAGTTTTTTACATTTTTCATGGCCGCCTTGATTTTTAAAAAAACTAAAAATATGCTTGAAATTGTTTTCAGACAAAGCAGGGCGGAATCCCAAAACATGAAAATTAAATTCTTAATTTTTTTGCCGATTACACCTATAGTGAACTCAATCCGGGGACACACTGTATATATAATTTCAGTAAGTAAATAACGCCATAAGACTAAATAATATAGTTTAAATTGAATAAAAACATTGATTAATTGAAAATTAAATTAAAAATTTGTCAACCTATATCGTCTGGGAATCGAACCCAGGTCCACCATGTATCCGGCACGGCGCTCTTACCTTCTGAGCTAACAATATACAGACGATTAAGTTGAAATTTTTAATCAATATAAAGTATTCATAATTTTTGTATATTCACCTGCATACTACTACGATTACATTTAAGCAAATTTGTAGCCTAGTATGCTGGATTAATACGTATGAAAAATGTTAGTGTATTTATTCAAATATAACGTCCGAAAGACAATGTGTAAATAATAATTTAAATAAGTAAATAACGCCATAAGGCTAAATAGCATAGTTGAAATTGAATAAATAACATTGATTAATTGAAAATTAAATTAAAAATTTAAATTATTATTTTTTTCTCTATTTTATTAATTTTTTTCAGATTTTTTTGAGCAAATTTTGAAAAAAGTTTTATTTTGAAAAAATCCCAAGGGTACCCCCTTGAGAGATTTTCAAAAATTCAGTTTTTAATTTTTTTTTTCTACTAAACGATGCATCTTAGAATAATGGTTTATTTACTAGATTATAGTACTCATTATTCCGCATTTTTGCATATCATGCTTATTTTCCTACACCTCATAGTTTTTGAGAAAAAAAATAAAAACCAAAAAATCAAAAAAAAAATCTAGCGCCCAAACGGCACATGCTAGCAAATTAAAACTAAAACCAAGTTATAGAACTTTTTATGCCCTATCGAAAAGTATTCTAAGTATTTCTTCGAATTTAACTCTAGAAAGTAGTATATTGCAATTTATCGAAATTACATGTTAAACGACCATACGAACTTGACGAACGAACACCCGGTATATATATATATATATATATATATATATATATATATATATATATATATATATATATATATATATATATATATTGGTAGGTTACTATAACCCATGCGAGTGTCAAAATATTGATAAAATGATAGCTCGTAAAAAATTAAATTTTTAATAAATAATATTTATGAAAATAAAAGGTATTTATGAAATTTTGTGTATCTAATTGAATCGTTCATTTCAAAAACCACATAAGTCAAAATTTAGCAAAATTGAGTTTTTGCCACGATCCACTTCCTTAGGGGTACTTACATGTTCTGTGCAAAAACTACACAAGTCCCACAACGCGTTAGCAAGATATTTCAGTGTAAATTTCTTTGTTCGGTGCAGAAACCATATAAGTCGGTGACGGTTTTTTAGCTCTAGTGAAAATTCAACTTTTTTGACTAATGTGGTTTTTGAAATGAGTGATTCAATTGTATCTGAACTTAAATGAATCGTATTTAAAAAAAAAAGAACAACCTCCATTACACAATTTCTCCATGGAAAGCATATCTTTGATTGTTATTTCATATTTGCGTTGTTATTTTAATAAAGGTTATTATGTAATCGTTTTACGATAATATGGCCACTTTATTTGGCAGCGACAATAATTAAATCTGCTTTTCTTTGTAGAAATATATGCGAGTGTAAAAAATTCCCTAACTCTGAAAAAACCAATAAGGAACTTGGTTCATCGTTCGGTGGAGCAATTGTTCAGAAAAGAACTGATAGTAATTTTACATATCAATGTGGTTTACATTATGATTTCAACAAAAATCGCTTATTATTAGTAGATCGAAAGAAAGCTACTTTCATTATGTATTATCCTAAAGGCGATGTATATTCTTGTCATATCAAAGAAATAGGTAAACATTTTTCTGCAGCTACAAGAATATACTATCTGTGTTTTAAAAACTATATAATATTATGTTAAGCAGTTTTGTATATGATCTAAGAATTTCTCGTCATACTTATTCGAAAAAATAGTCAATAAGATGCCATTTCTTGTTTAATCAGAAGTAGACTCTAACTTTTTTATTTTAAAGAAAATATCCCATTTTTATTTTATTGTTTAAATGCTGGTTGTAAGGTTTTGGGTGCTTTTAAACTTTTGCTAGGAATGTAAATGTTTCCAAAGAAGCCCGCTTGAGTATATACAATGCAGTTTTGGTGCCTACGTTGATGTATGGTAGTGAATGTTGGGTTTGGTTGCAAAAGCATAAACGGAAAATGACTGCTGTGGAAATGAGATTTTTACGTGGGGTATGTGGTGTAAATAGGAGAGATCGGGTACGATATAGATTAGTGTATGATGAGTGTGAAATTGAAAAAAGTGTTGTATCAAAAGTTGGTGTTAGTCAGTTAAGATGGTTCGGACATGTTGAGCGAATGTTTAATGAACGTTTGGTTAAAAAGATTTATTTGAATGATTTTGATGGTATAAGTTTGCGTGGACGTCCGATGAGTAGTTGGAGTGGTATGATTGAGAGTGTTTTGCATTAGCGCAAGTTTCCAAGTAGTAGGAGTAAAAGAGCATGTATGCGAGGAATTATGAATGTGGTTGAAGCGAAAGTTGCTTGTTTGGATAGGAATGTTTGGAGGCGACTGATTTCGGGATGATGAAAAGAGTTTGTGCCACACTATTTTGGGTACATGGCGTGATTGTGTATGTATGTATGTATGTTTAAACATCTTAGGCAAATCGTCTAATAAACGTTTCGATACAAGAATATATGTAGTGATGTTTGAAGTTTTTATATCTGCGTGGACGTTCAATGAGTAGATGGAGATGAATAATCGAAACTGTTTTCTATGGGCAAATATTTACAAGTGGTAAGAATAAAAGAGTAAGTGTGAAAGTATCGTTAAAGCAAAAGTTTCTTGTTTGCATAGAAATATTTGGCGGAAACCAAATTTTTATATAGTGGAAAGAGTTTTTGTCGCACCTTTATAGATACTTTACGTGATTGTGTATGTATATATTGTTGAAATTAAGAGTAAATGTTATATATAAATTATCAAAAATATTTTGTTTTAGTTCAACTGTTTTCGATGTATTTCAACCTTTATTTTGATATTTTTGTTTCAAATCGGCAACAAATTTCTGTGTCTGTATCTCAAAAATTTAAATTTATAAACAAAATCTTATTAAGGAAGCGTTGGGCTACGGAAAATGCACCTCTCACAAAGACAAAAAAATGTTACAAATAAATTCTTCATCGGGGTGTTCACTTTTTGCGTCATTCGATAGAGCAAATCAATATCAGCAAATCAATGCCCTAGGTTTTGTTAAAAAATATCAAGCCCCTGCATTATAAAGGGGGTGGACGGGTGGTCTGGACTACCCGGTATATATATACCGGGTGTCCAAAAAGAATGGAAACTATTAAATATCTCGAGAACGGCACATTGGATTACAAAGTTACAAAACACGTTTTTTTTTATTTTTGAAAATCTATTTAGGGGTGATATGCGAAAACCACCCACACCTTCGCTGGCGGGGGGAGCGGGGGCAAGTTTTAAAATTTAAATAGGAACACCCATTTTTTATTGCACAGTTGCATTCTCCATAAAAAACTGTTTCTGGATTTGAAAATTGAGCATATTTTCCTACATCTCATAGTTTTTGAGAAAAAAAAATATGAACCTAAAAATCCAAAAAAAATTCTAGCGCCCAAACGGCATATGCTAGTAAATTAAAACTAAAATCAAATTATAGAACTTTACAAATTATATGCTGTCAGTATTCCTTGAAACACGTTACCTATGCTATATTAATTGCAAAGATAAATATCCATAAGAGTGTAACATAAACTTTTCATTCAAACAGAAATAATTTTGCGTAAAATATTTCTATTTAGACAAGCAATTATCGCTTTATCCACACTTATGATACCTCTCATATATACTCTTATAACCTTAACGTTTGCAAACAGTCACTCACGCAAAACGCTCTCAAACATATCTACCCATCTACTCATCGAACGTCCACTTAGACGAATACCTTCAATGTTGCTTCAGTACGTTTAAGAAGGCCGAATTATCTTACCTGTCTAACACCAATATTTGCATCCACATTTTTGCCAATTTTTTTCTCTTATACCATATATCCTTTCATTTTAATAACAACACTCAACACGCATTTACATATCTAGTAAATCTACCCAAACCGTATGACCAACATTTTACACATCTTTCAATCTCTTGGCCAAAGCGCCATCCTTAGAAAATAAACTAAATAATTACACAAACTCATCTGCCTAATCTAGACGTATACCATTAACATATGCATTACATTATTTGGAAAAAATTATGAATTAATTTTATTTGAGGATAATCTAAATTTATAGAAATTTAAAAAATATATGCACGTATATGTTTAGGAAACGAAGAATTAGCATTTGGAATTGCAGTGTCAAACAAAGAAGATACTTATGTATTAGCAGCAAAACAAACGATCTATGAATTGAAATATAATGCTTACACAGAAATTGATCAAAATATTTACAATATGTCTTGCAGTTATAAATTAACACCATTAGTCAATATAACAGCAAAATATTTCGAAACTATTGCACATGGAACTATTGATGAAACAGGAAATTTAATAGTTGGTAATGAAAAATGTATTTTCACTAAATTAAACTTTTCATTCTATTCTTTGAGTCTTTGTTGCAAAATTATGAAATTCATATAGGAACAATATCGTAAGTGAAGTGCTACATCATAATTTGAACGTGAAACAAAAATACTTTTTTTTATTCAAGGTCAATTAGTCAATTTTTTTTTAGATATATATATATATATATATATATATATATATATATATATATATATATGACTAATTGATCTTGAATTAAAAAAAATATTTTTGTTCAGTAAGAACTTTTATATTGCAAAGTTTCACTCGGCAAAAAAAAACGCGCAACTTAACTTAACTTAACTAATCACAAAAAATTACCGATTTTCAAATAGGAGTTTGACAACATGTACAGCATACAAAAAAAATCAACTCAATTTACCAAGCGGGCGTAAAAATTCAAATATTTCTACGTAAATTCTCCTTAATTTCAAGGACTTGCGATGCTTTGGCGAAAAGTTATAATTTTTCCAAATTTACCCTGCATTTTGCGAGGTTTCGGGGCATAACTTGGTTAATTTTGAATAAAAATGGATGAATTTTGGAAAAAAAATTGAAGCTTTCTTTTTAAGGCCGTAGAAAAAAAAGCAACGTTTAAGCCATCATATTCCGCAAAAAAAAAGTTTTTGAATTAAAAAATTGTGTAGTATAAAAAAAAATTTACCAAGCGGGCGTAAAAATTCAAATATTTCTACGTAAATTCTCCTTAATTTCAAGGACTTACGATCCTTTGGCGGGAAGTTGTTTTTTTTGAAAATCACTCTGCATTTTGCAAATGATTTTTTTTTTGAGGTTGACTCTGCAAAATGCTTATCAATTTTGAACTTTTCTCTTAACCGAAGAATGTTTTACCATTGAACACATTTGTTTGCTAGTTAAAATAGTCAAAATGTTCCAAATTTGTCAGAACTTTGAACTCGCAAAAAGCAAAGTAAATTAAAAAAAAAAACATAACTTCGCGCCAAAGGATTGCAAGTCCTTGAAATTAAACGAAATTTATGTAGAAATGTTTAAATTTTTACGTCCGCTTGGTAATTTGAGTAGAAACATTTTTTTTGTATGCTATTCATGTTGTCAAATTTCGACAATTTTTAAAGTCAAAACATGTTTTTTTTCTGCGGAGTGTGGTGGGGAGCGGAATGGTTCAAATGAGACATATCTTACATAAACTTAAAAATGAGATTTCAAGTTTTTTCGTACAAAAAATTTCATTCAATTTTGTTAAAAATTTTGTTAAAAATCAGTAATTTTTGTAATTTTTCAAGTGGCGCGTTTTTTTTTGCCGAGTATATATATATATATATACAGCAGCTGGCTAGCAACCGGCAGGTCCTGGGTTCGATCCCCAGACGAGGCAGTTTGACAATTTTTAATTTAATTTTCAAATTATTATCGATGTGTATTTATTCAACTATTTCACTATATATATATATATATATATATATATATATATTATATTACATAGGACATCCCACAAATAGCTTATACTAACCGTATATTAAAAAATGTACAATATTATTATACGAAATTTGTTATGTAAGAGTATTCAAATATGCTCAATTGAAGTAAAATATTGAGGAAAAGATGCCATTTCTGGTTTAACCAGAAGTCGATTCTAATTTTTTATTTTAAATGAAATACCCAATTTTTTTTAATTTATCATTGAATTTAGAAGTAAATTTTACTTATATTAATAACATTTTATTTAGTTCAACTGCTCCGACGTATTTCAGGGTTGCCTTTTATATTTCGGGATTTGGCAACCCTGGTGTTGCAATCTGTCAACTGACAGCTCTATCGTAAAGTTAGACGTTTTTGAGGTTATACGTACTCAGAACGTTTTGACATACGAGCGCTATTTGTGTTGTTTACAGTAAGTTAAAAGATTCATCTGCCCCCAAAAATGGAATTAAATCGTGAACATTTTCGTGCGATTATTTTTTACAACTTTCGACGTGGATTAACTCAGCAGCAGTGCATGAATGAACTTAATTCAACTTTTGGCGATGAAGCTCCATCAAGGACCAGTGTTTATCGATGGTATGGTGAATTCAATCGTGGTCGGAGTTCACTCCAAGACGAATTTCGTGAAGGTCGTCCAAAATCAGTTGTTGTTCTGAAAAACATTGATGCTGTGCGCGAACTGATATTGCAAGATCGTCATGTGACCTATCGTGAGATAGAGACAACCTTAAGCATTAGTGGGACCAGCATACACTCAATATTGCATGAACATTTAACTGTCAAAAAAATTTGTTCGCGTTGGATCCCACACAATTTGTCAATCGCTCAAAAAAAGGCTCGTGTCGATTGGTCGAAAGAAATGCTCGAAAAATACGATCGCGGTGCTTCAAAACACGTCTATGACATCGTGACAGGTGATGAATCGTGGATTTACGCGTATGAGCCCGAAAGTAAACAGCAGTCGACTGTATGGGTGTTTCAAGATGAGCCAAATCCAACAAAAGTTGTTCGCGCACGAAGCACTTCCAAGCAAATGGTCGCATGTTTTTTCGGAAAAACTGGACATGTCGCAACCGTACCACTAGAACAACGCAGAACAGTCAATTCTGAGTGATACACAACAATTTGTTTGCCAGTTGTCTTCCAAGAAATCAGGAAAACTAACCGCCGAAGACGGATCACTCTTCACCACGACAATGCGAACTCTCACACATCGGCTCAAACAACTGCATTTTTGAGCACCCAAAACATCGATTTGATGAGTCATCCGCCATATAGACCTGACCTTTCACCAAATGACTTCTTTTTATTCCCGTACGTAAAAAACAAACTGAGAGGTCAACGTTTTTCGACACCTGAAGAAGAGGTTGCTGCATTCAGAATGCATGTTTTGGAGATACCTCAATCAGAGTGGAAAAAGTGCTTCGACAATTGGTTCAAACGCATGCAAAAGTGTATAGATCTTCATGGGGAATATTTTGAAAAACAATAAACTAAAAATGTTTCTGGAATATTACTGTAAATTTTAAGTGAAAAATCATTTAAATCTAATTTATTTTCAAATAAAACCCTCCATTATTTACTACTTTAATGAGTTTTATGTTAAAAGATAGTGTTGTTTATGTAATATGTCCTATGTTGAAAGATGATAGATTTTTTTAGTAAAATATAAAAATATGTAATTTGGATACGTTGTCATTATTATTATTCATTTCATAATGACTGTCAGGCATTCTCTATGCAGGTCTCTATATTAAAATGTAACTATGTTGCCCACAAAAAAAGTACCTAACAATATTTTTCACTCGTGCAAATAGTTTATAAGTATTTAGTTATATTTTATTATTTAGGTACCAAAACTAGATCAGGTCAAACAGTATATTTTGAAGCAAACCTCTACAGTGTTAATTTAAAAGGTCGTTCTGCAAAACTAATCGATCAGAATTATATATTTACGGCAGAAATTCAATTTGATAAAAGTAATAAAAATCTTTACGTACAAGATACAACCGCAAATTTAATTTATCAGTTAACATATGATGCACAAACAGGAACAGTTTGTAAGTATAATAATTTGTCTATTATCGCTTGGTATATATTTTTTTTTAATTTTATGAGAATGATGTGCAAGACTTAAGCGCGATAAACACGGTATTCTTCCAGGTAGGCACGAGTACTAATCAGTCAGCAATCTAATAACTTGTTTTAATTTAAAAACAAAATTAGAAATATATGGGTAAACCCATATATAGACCATCTTGGCATTATCATATAAATGCTAAGAAATAGGAATAAAATTTTTATATTTTTTTACCAAAAGTTGGCAGCATTATTTAAAAATTAAATTTTTTAGTTATTATGCACAAAAAAGAATCGGTCCCAAAAATTTGTTTTATATCTTACAAACAGTATGCTTAAAATAAATTTTGAATAGTTTTTCCGGAAAATTGGGAACATTGTACATATAATGTAAAAAATAACAACATAAAAAGTAAAGCCAAAATTAATTTTTTTAAATTTTAGTAATGTTTTTCTCGGAAACTTGACAACACTGTATTTTGCTAAAATTATAAAATTTATGTGGGCACTAGGAGAATCTTTTTGTGAAAATTTGATTAAAATCTGATAAATAATGTGACCATAGTAAATTTTTAAAAACTAGTAATTTTTTCTCAGAAAGTTGGCAACACTATATTTTATTAAAATTTAGGTGGGTACAAGAGGAACCTTTTCTGAAAATTTGATCAAAATCGGATAAATAATGTAGCTACATTAAATATTTAAAACTTTAGTAATGTTTTTCTCGAAAAATTGGTATCACTAGAAAAAAATAAAACCACATGATCATCTTGGCACTAGATAAACCTATTCTGAAAATTTCATTAAAATCAATTGAACCGTCTAGACCAGCGTTTCTCAACCTTTTTTGGCCCGCGGACCAGTAAATTTGTAAAAAAAAATCGCGGACCTGTGATATTTTTTTAACAACAAAATTTCACTAGATATTAAAGAACTACTACATAAGTTAATTGTAACATTTTTATTATCATTTACTTACAATAATATTTAAATGTGAAGATATGTAATTATATATACATATAAATATTGAGTATATAAAGCTTTAACAAAAATCACAGAAAATTATAAAAAATATCACAAACTCATGGACATAGGAACACAACAAAAAATTTCACTCTTACGATTATTATTATTATTTTTTTGATAGGTAAATTTTTTTTGCGGATAGAAAAAATTGTCCGCGGACTAGTAAAATTTCTCCGCGGACCACTGGTGGTCCGCCGGACCAGCGGTTGAGAATAGCTGGTCTAGACTACAAGGAGTTGCGATCACAAAATTTTGACGTCGCACATCTATACACCCACATAAACTAAGTTCGGATACGTAATCTAGAAACTATATAAACGATTGCTATATAATTTTTTTTTTAATGTTACAGACAACGTACCGATCACTAAATCACATTTTCCTTAAAGTCAAAGCGGTAAAAATGCATTATATGTATGTAAAATAATAACATCATATCAATAAGTAGATATTCAAATAACGTATAACTTCCGTGCTTAAGTGTCAACTTCAGTTGCACCGTATGTGTGTGTGGAACACAAGATAAACTAATTACTAATCAGTTAAGTTGCGAAAAAGTTGATGCAATTGGGTTAATAACTAGTTGCTCCTTGTGTCTTAGGTCCATTATCATTCCTTAAAATACTTAATTTATTATGTTATTTTGGTACCTTTCTTTTGCCAAATTTTTATTTTAGCTGACAAAACCGTTATTTTTAATATGACCGCACAGAGGGACACTTATATTGGAAGAATGACTGGACTCGCTATAGATGCAGAAAATAAATTTTGGATAGCTTTCAACGAAGCTAGAATGGTATTTACTTTTCTTGAGCAATAATTTTTGTGTTGTAATATATTTGGAAATTGTGATCCTTGTTGAAATTATAGAGTAGTATTAAGGTACAGTCAATCTGGTAATTTTTGTATTGGCTTTGTCCTTTGTCAAAAGGTGAAGGGAATGTTGTGAACGAAAAACTGAGTTTTTGGGTTTGGGATTGTTGTCATTCGGCCGCCATCTTAAAATAAATGTAAAATTAGTATTTTTCTTTAGCGGTATAATCGTATAAATATATGTGTAAATAATTTTTGTAGAAAATGTAATAATTATTATTAATATATTTTTGGTGTAACATAAAAAATAAAAAAGTAATAAGCAAAACGTTTGTGGAAAAATATATTTGAATAAGATAACTCTTTCATTTTCAACCTAAAATTAACAAATTTATTAATTTTTTATGGTGCTTTTCCTAATAAACAATTTAATATATTTTATTATATTATTATTATTATTATTAATATTATTTGAAAATAATATGTAATATATTATCAAGAAAACGATATATAAAAATAATTTGTTAGATAAAGAAGAAAAAAACTTATTTTAAAGATGATGACAGATTGACATCACTTCCCGACTCAAAAATTCAGTTTTACACTCACGATCGACGTCACTATGGAATAAAATTGAGTTCTAATAAACAATACCCTTAACAATATATTAACAATATTTAAATGTAAAGCCAATATCATATTCAAAACTTCAAAACTCAAATTATTTTAAGTTATTTTAAGTTATTTTAATTTTATTTCAAAATTACAGAAATAAAAATAAAATATACATATATAATATATATAACCTTGTAGCTCTTGCGTTTTGATCCAAATACGAAAATGATTGAGCGTGTAATAAGTGTGCCCGTGTCCGTAACAAATTCTATAACATTTGGTGATACAAATATGGATACTTTGTATCTGGCTACTGCTAATCTCGATCATGTGGTAGATAAAGTACAAGAACCACAGGCCGGAGCATTGTATGGAATCAAAGGATTGCCTGCTACAGGATTCAAACCAAATATGTTAATATATTAAAATGTTTTAATATTATTAAATGCACATTATGTATCGCAAAAGATGATTTATTTTTCTTGTTCCTTAATACACAAAAATTTGTTGTGGGACTGCAAAATCGACTATCATATTAAACAACTTAAAAAAATTGTAACAGAAAAATTATTATTGAAAAAGATAATTCGGCGCATTAAGAACCTCTTAGGAAATGCAATAGGTCTATCCAATATATGTAATTGGATTTTATTATCACAATGGTTTTATTTCATTCTGTTACCTAAAATATTTTAAATATTGCCATCTAAAAAAAATTAATATAAATCAGTTTGACAAAATACTTTAAAAATCATACTTTTCAAATTTTTAAACATTCTACAAAGCATAGACTATGTCATTGAAAATTGTAGTTATTAAAAAAATTTACGACACAATATAAAAATACTGAACAAAGGATTATAGAAAATCTTAATCTGAACGCAAATAACTGCAGCTATCTCTTTCTACACTACATCAATTAATTTCCGATACAAATGTGTCTGTATTGCATCAAAAATATGAAGTATAACTTTACAAATAACTGCGAAAAATAGCCAGTATTACCCGCTATTTAGGCAATTTATAATGATACTTTTAAAGCAAATAGCACATCGTGTAAAAAGATTATGTATATTTTTTTAAAATTGCAAAATAAAATATAAAATTTTTGGAAAGACCCATTTCTGAACAAATCAATAAGCTAATCGATTCAGCGGATTTTTTCCCCCGCTGTGCCGCTGGCAGCACATGAACTACCATTTACTACCCAAATATCATCGACGAGTGACAATTGATTATGATTTCATATATCGACTTAATATCAGATCAATCCAACTATCAGATCGATTTGATCTATTTTTATTTCTTTATTTTAATTTGGATCGATCAATTAATCTTTTAGTCAAATTGATCTGATCGACATTTTTTCGCAATCCTAATTATAATATTGAAAAATAGTAATAAATTGATTATCTTCCGAAAATTTTTCTTTTTTGCTGTAAAATTTTGAACAATGAACCTAGAAATACATGATCTTCTATTCCTACAATTTTTAAATATTGTATATATATATATATATATATATATATATATATATATATATATATATATATATATGCGTGTGTGTGTGTGTGTGTGTGTGTGTGAGTATTAAAGTTCCCGCGTCTGATAGACAGCATTCGCGTTTAGTCGCCTCTCGACTCGAAGCTTGTCCGAATACATGAATCGGCAGACGAGAAGAGACGACGGCGACGTTGAGATTCCACGAGGTTCAGACGATAAAAACGAACTAAAGACGCGTTTACTATTATATTATATTTATTGTATACTTTTATTTAATGCAATATATTTATTTTAATAAAGTTCAAGTTAGATATGTACGTATATTTTATGTAAGTAATTATATACTTTTTCGATAAAAAAACGTATATAATATATGGCAAATTAATTACTCTACAAAAGATTACAAAATTATATTATTTTTATCGAAAATGTATGTATACCCTTGTTTTCCTGAAATAATCACATATTATTTCAGGAAAACAATGGTATACATACATTTTCGATAAAAATAATATTATTTTGTAATTTTACTATGGTTTTTATGTAAAATGGCAACTATTTTTACAGTGTACTCAAGGAATGTCTACCTTGAATATCACTAACATAAAAAAAATTAGAATATGTTTATATATAAAAGTATAATTTTCTTGATTATCATAGAATAGAAAAACGTTGACGTAATTTTTCTATTAACACATAATATATTATTATTCAAAAATAAAATTTTATAATTATTATGCATAAAAGTAAATTTAGAATTGTGTATTTTTTATTTCTCTTAAAAGCTTAAAATGCTAATTTACTTTTAAACAAAATCTTAATAAATATATGGAATACTAAAAATTGTATCACAATAACTACTGCAGCATTACGGTAACTAAAAATAAAACTGTCTTGACGTAAATATATGCCATTTAAACCTAACATAGTAAAAAATCTTTCAGGATTCATTATATATATATATATATATATATATATATATATATATATACATATATAAATCAAACGGCTTTAGATTTAAGATCTGTATTAATATTTATTAATAATCGACATTTTGACGAACTGAATGTGCGTTTTCATCAGGAAAATTGATTTAAATGACATCTACAGTATATATGTTCATTTCATTATGCGATTATGCCGGCCGGGTAACACAAATTAATCTGTTTTTCTTTTATTTTTTAATTCGTTGGTGTTCCACGAAAATTGTGGAACAGTGGAAGTTGCGCGTATATTGGAATGATTACAATACTTCTCTCACTATAGGTGACGATTGGTAATAATAAATAATATGAAAAAATAATTTATTAAGTCCTATCAAAAAAAATCACTCAAATTTTTTCAATCTATAAAATATTGACTGTAGTTGAAAAGTACAATAATTTAAATAATTATTTAAATTAAAAAAAAAATAATATACCACGTTATTAAAACGGATTACAAAGTATAAAATAATTTCTCTTAGTCCCGAATAGATTTATAACCACGTAGAGAAAATCATGGGGCAACGACAGCAACTCCCTACACTTTTTACATATTGCATATTGCATGCGCCCTACATTTTCCTGCATAAGGTTATAAATCCCTGAATGAGGAGCAAGGAGAAATTATTTTATACTATTAATTTCTACTATAGCCTCATATAGATTTATAACCCCATTTTATTATATTTACAAGATATTTATTAAGTCGTATCAAAAAATGACTCATGACTTTTATTCATAAAATAATATTTAGAATTGAATAAAAAACGTTTATGGATTTGCAAATTACAACATCCCCCACTGCTTCAATTCTTTGGCGAAAAAATTATTTTGCATGCACTGTTGCATTCTTTATAAAAAAAAGTTGATGTGTTTGCAAAATACCCTCATTCTCCACTCCCAAGGGGAGTGGAAGTTGGGGTAATTTGCAAACCCATAATCGTTTTTTTATGAAGAATAGAGCATTGCATGCAAATAATTTTTGCTAAAAAACAACTAATACCGCCCCTTTTTCCACTCCCAAGGGTGGGGGTGATTTTCAAATCCTGAAACAGTTTTTTTTTATAGAGAATGCAATAGTGCAATAAAAAGTATAGCGGCTACCTACACAGGCGACCGATCTCTGTGTGTAGGTGGCCGGTTCGTGTATGTATGCGCGCGTATGTGTTCGAGTGTCGATTACAGCGCTATCTATCATGAATAGAAAAAATGTTTCAGACAAATCCTACATATTTTTAGCCATAGAATCCGAATCTGCAAAAACACTAGGGGTTCCTATTTAAGATTTCATAGTTGACCTCCTTCCCGCCCCCTGGAGTGGATGTTTTAGTTCATTTGTTTAGTCATGCTCGTATAACAGTTACGTTGTTTTCAAACCTGTATTAGTTAAAACCAATTTTGAAATCCAGCTCGTAATACGTGCCTTTCAGTTTATGATCTATATTAATATTTATTAATACCTAATCGACTTTTCGACGAAGTCAACGTCCGTCTTCATCAGGAAAACTGATACGAATGACATTTACAATATATACGAGTAGACCACTTTATATGTTTATTTCATTATTCATTATGCGATTATGCCGGCCAGAGCAAAAAAAATATTTATCTGTTTCTTTTACTTTTTAATTTTTCTGTCGGTTGCTTCGGGCCGTGTTTTACGAAACGCGTGGAATATTGGAAGTTATGCGTATATTGGTATGATTACAATACCACTTTCACTATAGGTGACGGTTGTTAAAAATAAAAAATATAATAAGATATTTATTACGACGTATCAAAAACTGACTCATGTTGTTTTAAGCTATAAAATATTGACTCTAGTTGAAAGGTTAAAATATAATCTTTATTATTACTAAAATTAAATTAAGTGTGAATTAATATACATATATGTTAATATAATATTGTTTTTACTAATTGTAAGTATAGAAATAATTTTAAATAATTATTTAAATAAATACAAAATAATAATACATATATCACGTTTTTAACACGACCTAAAAAGTATACAATAATTTCTACTAAAGCCTCATAGAGAAATATAAAACCCCATTTTATTATATTTATAAGATATTTATTAAGTCGTATCAAAAAATGACTCATGACTTTTTATTCATAAAATATCTTATTAATATTAAATTTGAATTAAGTTGGATTATTTAAATATATTGCACATAATATATAAACATTATTCTCTCGTTAAATCAAAATCAAATCGTTCTGTTAGGTAGTTGTCTATAAGTATATGTGAATATAATATTGTTTTTATTAAGTATAAGAATATAGAAATGGAGCCAGTCATATTAAATAATGAAAAAACATCTAAAAAATTTCAATTAGAATGGAAAAACATTTCAATATTAGGCTATATACATATAGCAGGGATTTTTGGAATTTACTCTACCTTTACTTCTGCCAAATTATTAACAATTTTTTATGGTAAGTATATTCTTTTTTTTAATTTTTATTTCTATATCAATAAAAAATTTAAGAATAACATAAACACAGCAGTGGGGTGCACAGAAAAATATTAATCTATCGCTTTTATTTTATTTTGTGCTTTGTACGTGGATGCAATTACTTACATTTGCATAAAATTTTGTGTTTCCATAGGCACTAGAGGTAGAGGAACGCAAATTGCCAATGCTACTAATTAACTGTATTTCAGTTTCAGCAAATAAAATAAAATAATTTTCCTTAAAGTTAGTGCGAATGGTTAATTTTGATTGGGTAACAAATCGAAAAGATTTGATTTTGGGATAGGTCCATCGTCTAAATTAAGGAGGTTATCTTTATTTTTGAAAATATGAATGCTTTCTAAAACATTTTCCTAAATATTTTTTTTTATTGGTTTAGGAGTACTATTATTTTGGTTGGGAATATTCGGAACAGTAGTTGGCACACATCGTTTATGGTCACATAGAGCATTTAAAGTTACGAGACCGCTAAAAATAATTTTATTCGTTACATCTAATCTATCATTTCAGGTATGTATAAAATATACAAAAATTTAATTTCTCTGCCCCTTCCCCTTAGTTTATTTATGTAAAAATTTGTATGCACACTGAAAAATGTAACAATCGCAATAATAGAAATTCACAGCCGTTATTTAATATGCATATTAAAATTGCATATTAAACATCATGCAATTTATAAAATGAAACAACCGTATAGGATATATCACAATATAAAATTTCTTTCAACATTTTTTAAAACATTACAGATCAGGTAATAGTATTATAATACCTATCTAGTTAAGTTCTTTCATGTTGAACCGTAAAAACTATTAATGAGTGAGTTTCTCACCCACCTCATTAATAATACCTACTTATAAGGACTGCTATATGAGTATTTGCATCATTAAAAAAAATATTAGAAATAGTGAGATTAAGTTTATAATTTTAAAGAAAAAAATATTTATACTGTATAATAATAACCATATGTTTCTATTCTTTATTATTATAGTTATTTCTCTTTTTCTTATTGTGTATTTATTACATCTGGCGTCAATTTGCCTAACCTGACGTGCAAATAGCCTAAATTGCAGTTTCTATTATCTAACGTTCATTGGCATATTGAAATGTTCATTTATATAATCCTTGTTTCTTTAGATGTTATATCGAATTTTGTTCATTTAAACGATTTTGTAAATTCCATCGGAATAAATCAAATAATTTCCGCGTGAAGTGATTCAATGAATCAAGAAAAAGCCTTCTCTGCTTCCTTAAATCAATGATTTCATTTTTAATTATTCTTCTATTACGGCAACTATTCAAATACCAAAATAAAATATAGGTCATGTCTTAAGATAGTTTAATAAATAATGTAAATATAAATAGTTTAACATACAAAAAATTTTTTATGAGTTTATCGTTACCAGTAAAATAATAGAATATGCATTACCTCGTCGTTGTGATTTTGTGACGCAGCCGGACGCAGCTGGTTAGCGCAGCGCTTCTGCCACGAAATCAGAAAGTCCCCGGGGAGGTTAATGCATTTTTCTTTATTTAAAATTTAACTAATGATTTAATTAGTTCATCAAAATAAAGTAAGGCCATTTAAACAACGAAAAGAAAAAAAACAAAATGTATATTAAAAATATTTGCACATTTGATAGGGTTCAATCATAAACTGGGCTAGGGATCATCGAAGCCATCATAAGTTTTGTGATACGGATGCAGATCCTGTTAATCCATCAAGAGGATATTTTTTCGCACACATTGGTTGGTTGTTGCTAAAACGACTTCCTGAAGTGCATGTTAAAGGAAGAACACTAGATCATACCGATTTAACGAGCGATCCATTATTACAATTTCAAAAGAAATACTATGTCATTGTTGCAACGTTAATCAACTTGATAATATCTGTCCCGTTGCCCATGTACCTTTGGAATGAAACATTTTTAAATGCTTGGTGAGTAAATACTACTTGAAATGCGCAAAAACTTAAAACAAGTTTTTTGTACATAGTATGATAATGGTGTCATTCTGAAATATAGATTTGCAACAAACGTGTTTGATTGCCTGAAGTTTTAACAAAAAAGAACAGACACAATTAAAGCAAAATATTTTATTTAAATAATGAGAGAAAATTAATTAACACATTTTGTTAATTAAAAGTAAAAAATAATAAAATTATTACAATAATTGACATAACTTAAAATAGGTGTTCTTATTTTAAACGTCAATCCGTAACTAAATTAAACTAATTTAGTTTTCGATTAAACTGGATTTATAAAAATGCAGCTTAAACAAAAATCGAATGCATACAAAATTTGAACGACGAATAAAAATATAATAATAATAATAATAATAATAATAATAATAATAATAATAATAATAATAAAAATAAAAAAATAAAAAAATAAAATAAAAATACATCTACTTGCAACTACAAAAAGCAGTAATCTTAAGTACATGCGCAATAGTCCGAAGAGTGTTAAATAAAGAGTAGCATAATTTAACATAACACGTTGGAAAAAAAAAAGTAAATTTGAATGTGATTTTCTTTATTATATTTATATAATAATAATTTTGTAATACTATTATATTATATCACTGTTGTACATACTTGCCTCCACGGAGGCCGTTGTACAATGTTGTGTACCTCTAGAGGTGAAGTAAAGAATAATAATAATAGTCTTTATTTAACCCAAATGCTATACAAAATACAAAATAATAATATAAAATATAAATCATATATAAAAATTTCTTAAATCTGTTATAGACATAAAAAAAATTTATTTAAATAATAATTCTTAAGTCTAATTTTTAATATTTTTAAATCTAATTTCTTAAAACTATCAGGTAACTTATTATATATTTGCACTCCTTTAAAAATAGGAAAGTAATGCTGACAAATTGACAAAGTTCGATACACCCGACAGTTGTGAATACACAACTGTTAAAATATAATAATATATGGTCGCATATTAATATTTTCCAAAAAAAAAAAAACACTCATGTGGAAAACAAGTTATCATTTGTAGACAATCAAGTCTCTCAATTAGATAAAAGTTCTCTGTTTTAGACAAACTCACTCCTGTATTATTTATTTCCCGTGCAAGCATGTTTAATCTTCATATTATTGTAAGTAGGAATGAATGTATAAAACTTGAACGTAAATAAAAACTGAAATTACAATCATTTGATACTAATACAATTGTGCACGCTTATTTAGATATTTAGTCTAAAACCAGGGGGAAGATGCACGTGCACCCTGTTGCATATATGTATATATATATATATATATATTCATATATATTTTTTAGGTTTGTATCAGGAACGCTTCGTATTTGCGTAATAATACATGTATCATTACTTATCAATAGTCTTGGACATTCAATAGGTACTAGACCATATAATAGAAAAACTTCCGGAGTTCAGAATTTACTGTGTAACATTTTGACTATCGGCGAAGGCTGGCATAATTTCCATCACGCTTTCCCACGCGATTACCGTCATGGTGAATTTGGAGGACTTCTTCCATCTATGACACAATTTATAGATTTATTTGCGAAAATTGGATGGGCTTATGATTTAAAACCCACACCGCAATCACTTATAGATAAAACCAAGATAAATGTGCTAAAAGAACATCATTCCTATTAATATATGCAACTAGTTTTTTATTTAAATTAAAAATAAAATTCATGTACAACTTTTATAATAATATTGTAAACAATAAATAATATTTAAATGCAACAACTAATATAAGTAACTTATATATATATATATATATATATAT
This sequence comes from Clivina fossor, assembly GCA_963966155.1. Lineage (NCBI taxonomy): Eukaryota > Metazoa > Arthropoda > Insecta > Coleoptera > Carabidae > Clivina > Clivina fossor. The sequence goes on from OZ014555.1 coordinate 11,275,436, forward strand.
ATATATATATATATATATAAGTAACTTATATATATATATATATATATATATATATATATATATATATATATATAAGTTACTTATATTAGTTGTTGCATTTAAATATATATATATATATATATATATATATATATATATATATATATATTTGTACAGAAACATAATTTGTTTTGATAGATTATGTAAAAACACAATATAAACAATAATAATAAAAAATCTCTTAGGCCCGTATTTCCATCTGTTTTGTTTATGAAAAAGTGCTTTCACTTTTCATTTTAAAATAAATTTTTACTTCTACCTCTTATCAAATATGAATAGTATTTCTATTCTTAATATTTAATATTATAAAATTCAAATAAACTAATTAAAAATGTTTAATTAGTAATTTTAAGTAAACATCAAAAGCGTATTTTGACAAAAATTAACGATAAAGGTTAGTACACTTGGTTAGTTTCACAAAAATATTTTAATTACTCGATGATCGTTTCAACCTTTCGGCCATCATTAGGAGTTACAAGTACTTGTAATGTTCATACAAATTATTGTACTTGTAAATTTTAAAAACATTTTTATTAAATTATTAGGAAAGCCAGATTTTTGCTATTCATAGAGATTTTGTATTTTTATCATTATATATGTTGCTATAGAATTATATAAAATTTAATATTATTTATATAATGGTATTTGGAAAATAAACTCGAAAATAAATTTGCATTAACTTGTCATTAATTTCCAATCAAATTGAAAACAATACAACTTATATCTGTGCCTTTTTAAAATTATTTATTATATTCCATTTTTGTGATGAATAATTTTTAAGATATGTTATACATATAAATAATAAAAATGTTGACCCATATTCCTACCTTTTTGTTTATGAAAAAATGCTTTTATTTTTTGCTATAAAACAAATTTTTATTGCTACCTCTTTTCAAATATGAATAGTATTTCTATTTTTGATATCTAATATTATAATATTTACAAATAATTGAATTAAAATTGTTTAATAAGTAATTTTAAAAAAACGTGAAAAGTAATTTTGACGAAAACCACTTTAAAAAGTCAAGTGAGAGAAGTGAGCTGATTTTAAAGTCATATCTTTTGAGTGTATGTATTAATAAAAATGTATGAATTTGATATATATATATATATATATATATATATATGTACATATTAAAATAAATTAGAATTACAATACAAGCATGTATATTGACTATTCATAAATTGAGAATATTCAAAGTAACCTTGATTTTATTGAATTAATGAATGCTATTTAGTTCACATGTGCATGCAGTTACATATATATATATATATTGAAATAATATACTTATACTTAATATATATACAAGATTAGAGCATATAGGTAAAGCCATATATAGACCACTTTGAGATTATATATATATATATATATATATATATATATATATATATATATATATATATCTATATATACCTATATATTAAGAAAAGGAAATAATTTTGTTATATTTTATTCTCAATAGTTGGCAATGCTATCCAAAAATAAAATTACCTATATAATTTTTGTAGGCGCTAAAAAAATTTTTCTCTAGAATTTTTATTAATCTCTGATATCCAGTGTAACCAAAATATAATTTTAGTAATTTTTTTAGTTGTTAACGTTATAAAACACTAAAATCTTTTATGTGGGCACTAATAAAGTCTTTTGTATAAATTTGAATAATCCCGGATAATTAGTAAAGCAATTATAAAATTTTAAAAATTTTAATGTTTTTTTCTCGGATAGTTTACAATACTGAACATTAATAAAATTATATAATTTATCAGGGAGCTAGAAGAAACCTTTGTAAAAATTTGATTAAAATCGGATTGTTAAACTGTCTAGGAGAAGTTGCGAACTTAAAATTTTGACTGACGACCGAGCGAGTAAACTGATGTCGCACATAAGTGTACCCTTATAAATGAATTTCGGATTCGTCTGATCTAGAGGTTATATGAAGGACTTCTATTTAATTATTTTTTTTAATTTTGGAAAATGTTACAAATACCGTACCGAATGAAACTATACCCTTTTTCCTTTCAGTCACAGTGGTAAAAAATGTATATGCTCATATTTTAATAAGAATTTAAGAATAATTTTTAATAATAAGTTTTAACTAATCAGATAATTATAAATAACACAAAAATATGTATGTATAGTAAAACAAATTTATATTGTCATGAATTTAATGTATTTTTCTGTTTTTTTTTAATTATTATTTACATACAAAATCACGCAATGTACACATAAGGTGTGGCATAAACTGTTTTAATTTATGCCGATATCAGTTTCCTCAAATATTCCTAAGCAAATTTTACTTCATTTACATTTATGATATTATGGTACATGACATAAATGCGCATGTCCTCATATATCTGCCCCAAATATTTAGTGAAAATAAATCAATTTCAAATATTTATTTATTATTTATTTCAAATATTTATTCATAAATTATTACCGTCTAAAGTGGCCTGAATATTAAATAAATCTTAAAAATCATAATTTGTTTTACATTATTCCAACAGATTTAACATTTTTTAAGTAATTTTCGTGTGAAGATCTTCATATTGATTCTTTTTAAAATGATCTGTCACGACACTACAATAACTAAATATGGCCTTTATTTTTGCATCAAGTAAACTTATAATAAAAAAAATTACAAATAAAATAAATAGATAATTATAAAATCTTTCCACTGACGTAGAAATATATCTATTAATTAACACAATTTTGAGATATTACGTGAACTTATGATTTTTAAAATACAAATGATTTTTATTTTAAAAAATTAGATATTTTCTCTTTCTTTAATAATATAAAACATAATAAATTTTAAATATAAATATATATATATATATATATATATATATATATATAAATATATTAAATCAAATATTTCTTCTTCTAAACTTTGTTAATTTTTAACATATTGATACAATTTTAATGCTGAACAATGATAAATTAAATGACAATCAAAAATACAATAAAAATAATTTGTTTTTATTTTATTTATTTTTTATTAAATTAGAGTAATTACAAATATATATAAATATATATATATATATATATATATATATATATACAGGGGTGCACAGAGAAGTTGAGGGGCCTTAATTAATTTAAATTATTTTGTAGAGAAGCAATTTTTTGGGTATAAAAATGAAAATATTCACAGTAGTAATTAAATTTATAATAAATTAAATTCTTTTTTACAAATAAAGTTCCAGAAATTTAGTCAGAAACAAATTTTCCGTGCTTTAACACGAGCAAATTTTGGATTATAATATAAAAATCTAGCTCTGTCGCTTTTTAGTACTCGATTGTGGGCCCCTCATTCAGTGGTGCTTGGGGCAACCGGCCCCACTTGCTCCCCCCTCTGTGCGCCACAGTATATATATATATATATATATATATATATATATATATATATATATATATATATATATGTACATACATATATGTACATATAATATTTATGTATAATATTAATAATTAATAAATTAAAGTTAAAAAGTGATTCCATTCAAATCACAATTATAATTTGACGTCATAGTGACGTTTAATTCCCAATGACGCAATGGCTAGAGGTGGCGCTACTAAATTCAAATATCAAAATATACATATTTTGGCAGAGCAACAGATAATAAAAAATATATATTCTAATGAAAGTTTTGTTTTTCTAATATATTTAATTTTGCTTGTTTTATAAGTGTTTGTGGCGTAGTTTTCAAATCATAAGCCCAACCAATTTTCGCAAATAAATCTAGAAATTGAGTTAGAGAGGGAAGGAATTCCCCAAATTCACCATGACGATAATCTCGAGGAAAAGCGTGATGAAAATTATGCCAGCCTTCACCGATAGTCAAAATGTTGCACAACAAATTCTGAACTGCAGAAGATCTTTTAGTATATGGTCTAGTACCCCATGAGTGTCCTAGGCTATTTATAAGAAATATTGTATTTAATCCCACGCAAATACGGAGTACTCCTGGTATAAACCTAAAAATATTAATACTCAGCCATTATATATATATAGGTACCAGGTAACCAGATACATATTTCATTTCAAACGCCTCGTTCACACCAATCATTTGGTCAAATAAATTTGAGCAAAATAATTTGTTCCCGTTCACACTCATCATAAAAATATTTTAGAAATTTTAATGCAGAAATGATATTTACAATATTAAAACTGATTTTAAAAATTCGGTTTTAACATTTTGAATGTTGAAAAATTGCTGGCATATTTTTTCATGTTTATATAACTACTAGCAGATACTGTTATTTTTAATTTTTTTACGTTAAAAACAACTAAAAAAAAATTTACATTGCTTTAATACTAAACATTAACAAATTAACTTTTTTTACCTTATCTATTCTGCAATGAGCACCACCATATATGTTAAGTACAACCAATTTATCTTACGTATAACTTATGTTAAAAACGAATTTTCAAAATATGTTTTAACATTGTAAATATCATTTCCGCACTAAAATTTGGAAAAGTAATAATATGTAAAGTTTAAAGTAAATGTATTTGGTATCCGTAAAGTAAAGTTTAGTTATTACCAGCAAAACGTTTTCAATCTTCTACGTAGTTATGTATTATATAAAAAATATGTCACATACGTTACTTATAAAAACAAGATATGAGGTTAGGTTGTAAAACAAGAACTCTAATATTTACAATGCTCGTTGCATTTGTAGAGAATGTTTTTAGTTTTAGTCTTAAAGTTAATAATTGGAAACTTTCACAATGCATTTCTTATGACACAACGTTTCTCAACTTTTAAGATTAGGATTAGAAGCAGGACTAAGACAACGTTGCATAAACCGGGCCTTACTTACCAAGCATTTACAAATGTTTCATTCCATAAATACATCGGCAGCAAACCGGGCAATATGAAAGCAATAAAAATTGCAATAATAAAATAATATTTCTTTTGGAAACGTAATAAGAGATCGTCAGTTAAATCGGTATTATCTATCAATTTTCCTTTCTCATTCACGTCCGAATGTCTCTTTACGAACAACCAACCGATATGTGTGAAAAATAATCCTCGTACCGGATTAACAGGATCTGCATTACTATCGGAAAACTTATGATGGCATCGATGATCCCTAGCCCAGTTTATTATTGGACCCTATCAAAATCCATATATGTTATCAATATTGTGTTTTGTAAGTATGCAACAGTCGTGCATGGATACTACATATTTGGCACTATTCGGAAGTTAGTACATCGACATATCCACGACTGTCAAGTGCATCGAGCTTCATCAGGTTATCAGATTTTTTAATCATCGTTTAAAGTTCGATTGCATTTGATTTTTATTTAAGATGAAATTTTATGAATCCAGTTTAGTCGAAAACGTAACTTAGTAGATATTCTTATTTTAAACCTCGACTAAACTGGGTTCATAAAAATGCAGCTTAACAATAACCAAAAATGCTAATAAAGAGACAAAGTTCGATGCACTCAACAGTCGTAGATATATTAATATATTAACTTCCAAAAATGCTAAATATCAAATATCCACTGCTATTACAAGTATTTATATCTCCCAAAAGTTCTATTTACTTGAATGGTTTTTTTGTTAAAAAATAGAGTAAATTCATTAAATTTACTTGTGAACTAGTTACTTTCTAATTTATAAAATAAACGGAAAATGACAGCTGTAGAAATGAGATTTTTATGTGGGGTATGTGGTGTAAATAGGAGAGATCGGGTACGAAATAGATTAGTGTATGATGAGTGTGAAATTAAAAAAATGTTGTAGCAAAAGTTGGTGTTAGTCAATTAAGATGGTTCGGACCTGTTGAGCGAATGTCTAAAAAAAGTTTGGTTAAAAAGATTTATTTGAATAATTTTGATGGTATACGTTTGCGTGGACGTCCGATGAGTAGATGCAGTGGTATGATTGAAAGTGTTTTGCGTGAGCGGAAGTTTCCAAGTAGTAGGAATAAAAGAGCATTTATGAGAGGAATTATGAATGTGGATAAAGCAAAAGTTGCTTGTTTGGATAGGAATGTTTGGAGGAGACTGATTACGTAATGATAAAAAGAGTTTGTGCCACACCCTGTTGGGTACATGGTGTGATTGTGTATATATGTATGTTTTTATAAAATAAAGTTTTAATGATTAGAATTTCGATAATTATGCATACATACCATAAATGTCATAGTAGAAGTAATGAATAGAATTAATTTTAAAGGTAACGTAGCCTGAAATGCTCTGTGTGACCAATATCGATGTGTGCCAACTATTGCTCCAAATTGTCCAAGCCAAAATAGTAGAAATGCTGAATAAATAATGAGGAAATATTTTACAAATCTGTTAAATTCGACAATAAACTATTTTCGCAACGAGTGAAAATTATTGCCGTAAATTTTTACACGGCTTCGAACCGTTATATTTTTCATTCCGGTTTTGGTTCCAGTTTAATTCCAGTGGCGGATCCAAGGGGGGGGCCATGGGGGCCATGGCCCCCCCCCTTGGGCCTAAGAACATAATACAAAATACATACAAATATATATTCCACACAACAATTATTATTAATCCACCTTGCATACAGCTATGCATATAAAATGGGATAATAATTTTTTATATAGGCTTAAAACTTCTTAATAATTATTTACCTTTATCTTAAAAAAAAAGGTAAAATGCCCCCCCCCCTTGACAGTTTTCTAGATCCGCCCGTGTTTAATTCAAATAATATATATATATCGGTACGGTTCCAGTTTATCGTTTTGACAAAAATAACGGTTTTTACGGTTTATCTGAATGATTTAGGCGAATTAACCTCTAATTGACAAAATATAAGAGGTCAGTTTTTCAAAATCGTTCAGATAAATCTGCTATTGCTGAACAATTTAAAGATACTAGACAAAATTTATAAAGAAAATGATAACATCAATCACTGTGAAGGCACTGAATTAAATAAAATTTAGCTTCTACTCGTATTAATTAAAAATCTATAAATGATCTAGTTACTTATTTGTTACCTAGTAACTTGTTTCTATGTTTTGTTATTTACTATAATGTCATTTAAATCATTTATCCTGATGAAAACAGACGTTGAGTTCCATCGAAACGTCGATTTTAAATAAATATTAATACAGAACTTTAACCAAAAGCAGTTTTATTTTAAATAATACTTTTTTCTCTATGATGCGTTACTAATTATCACAAGGTAAATATATATATATATATATATATATATATATATTATATAAATATATATAATATATTACAAAAAGAATATACTTACCATAAAGGGTTGTTAATAATTTGGCAGAAGTAAAAACTAGATAAAATCCATAGAAAGCTGCTATATGTATATATGTTAATACTATAATATTAATCCACATTAATTCTATTTTTGGTTTTTTATCATTTAATTTTGCTAATTCTGTGACTGCATTATTATTTATTATTTTTGGAGTCATTTTAAATGTAATTGCTCTTATGAGATGATTATTTCTATACTTAACAAAAATTATGTTATTCATATAAATATAAACTGCTATTTATACACCTAATGTACACATCGTGTATTTAAAAATTATACTAAATAAACATGTATTATATCTATTTTTGTAAGAACAATAACAAAAACATAATAGGTAAATTTACATACTGACTTTCAATAATTGTTTACAATAATAGAATAATAAAAAAATTACTAAAATTAATATAAATTTATATTGTACGTATGGTTTTAATATATAGTACTAGTATTTATTTGAAATAAATATTTAATAACAAATAAAATTGTTAAATTAAAATTAATTGGTAACACTGTATATTAAAATAAAATTATATAATTTATGTTGACACTAGAAGAATCTTTTGTGAAAATTTTATTAAAATCAGATGAATAATATAGCCATAATTAATTTTTGAGAAATTTTTTACTCGGCAACTTGGCTCCATTAAAAAAAAAACCACATAATCAACTAGGGCACTAAATAAACCTACCTATCCTAAATTTTTTTTATTGAAATCAGTTAAACGGTATAGGGTGACCGAGCGAGCAAACGAGCTGACTACGCACACACATACACCCTCATAAATTAAGTTCGGATTCGTCATTTATAGGCTGTATGAGGGATTATATATATATATATATATATATATATATATATATATATATATATATATATACATATATATATATATATATATACATATATATATATATATATATATATATATATATATATATATATATATATATATATATATATATACATATATATATATATACATATATATATATATATATATATACATATATATATATATATATATATATATACTGGGTGTCCCATTTTAATCCGCCAACTGCAATAACTTTAAAATCGTGCATCGGACAAAAAAATGTTTTGGATAAAAAGTAAATGGTTTCGAGGGGGACATCTGATGCAAAGACCCTTGCCCCCTTCGAACCCCCTGGGGGGCGGGAAAGGGAGGCAACTTTGAAATCTTAAATAGAACACCATATTTTTGATTGTAGATTCTGATAGGGCATTAAAAAGTATGTAAATTTTATTTTAAAACTTTTTGTTTATCTTTGATAGATGGCGCTGCAAACAGCATTTTTTTTTTAGTTTATCAGTTTTTAATTTGAAAAAAAAGGTGTAACTAAGTACGATATTTAAGTTCTTTTCAGTTCTTTGGGAAGAGGGGGGGCAAGGGTCACTGAATCAGATATCCCCTCGAAGCCATTAACTTAAAGTTATACCTCTCGAAACCATTAACTTAAAGTTAATGGTTTCGTAAAAGATATTTGATGCAGTGACCCTTGCTCCCCCCTCTTTCCAAAGAACTGAAAAAATCTTAAATATCGTACTTAGTTACACTTTTTTTTTCAAATTAAAGATTGATAAACTGAGAAATAAAATGCTGTTTGCAGCGCCATCTATAAAAGATAAAAAAAAAGTCTTAAAATAAAATTTACATACTTTTTAATGGCCTATCAGAATCTACAATAAAAAATAGGGTGTTCCATTTAAGATTTCAAAGTTGCCCCCCCTTTCCCGTCCCTCAGGGGGTCCAGAGGAGGCAAGGGTCTCTGCGTCAGATGTCCCCCTCGAAACCATTTGCTTTTTATCCGAAATATTTTTTTGTCCGATGCACGATTTTAAAGTTATTGCAGGTGGCGGATTAAAATGGGACACCCAGTATATATATATATATATATATATAGTATGTCTGAAAAAGTTGGCAACAAATGGGAAATTTTTTATTATTGATTTTACGACAAAAAGTCATTCTTTATAAAAAGTTCTGCTTGTGGAAAAAATAAGTGTACCATCAGAAAATCTAAGATTAAATGTACAGAATGACCCGAAATTAAGATAACATGAAAAGAGAAGTACCATTTATTGTATTTTTTATTTTAAATTTAAAATTTCAATTAATTAAGAAAGTCAACAAAAATTATTCTAGAAGATTATTGTTCTAGAATGCATCGTTTAGAAGAAAAAAAAATTAAAAACTGTTTTTTTTTTTAATTTTTGAAAGTAACGGGATTTTTACAAAATAAAACTTTTTTCAAAATTTGCTTAAAAAAATCTGAAAAAATTCAGTAAAATAGAGAAAAAAATTAGCTGCAGAATAGCAAAATAATTTTTTTTTTAACTCATTTTGGTTTGGCAGGAAAAATTATTGAAAATTAATGAATTGTACTTCTCTTTTCATGTTATCTTAATTTAGAGATATTCTGTACATTTAATCTTAGATTTTCTGATGGTAAACTTATTTATTCAACAAGCAGAACTTTTTATAAAAAAATGACACTTTTTGCCGTAAAATCAATTATAAAAAAATTGCCCATATGTTGCCAAATTTTTCAGACATACTGTATACTTATATATATAATTTTGAATAATGTGACAGACATTATACGAACAATATACCACTTTACCGTGCAGTTAAAATAATAAAAATAAATATATATAAAAGATAATTATTATTATTATTGATTGTCATATATATATATATATATATATATATATATATATATATATATATATATATATATATATATATATATATTATATAAATATATATAATATATTATTAAAAGAATATACTTACCATAAAGGGTTGTTAATAATTTGGCAGAAGTAAAAACTAGATAAAATCCATAGAAAGCTGCTATATGTATATATGTTAATACTATAATATTAATCCACATTAATTCTATTTTTGGTTTTTTATCATTTAATTGTGCTAATTCTGTGACTGCATTATTATTTATTATTTTTGGAGTCATTTTAAATGTAATTGCTCTTATGAGATGATTATTTCTATACTTAACAAAAATTATGTTATTCATATAAATATAGACTGCTATTTATAATAAATTATTAACAATTATTAAAATTAACGCTATTTATTTAAAACTAAAGAATATCATAAATTAATTTTTAAATAAAGTTTTAATTGTTTTAACCCTTTCACTATAGTAATTTTTTTTATTTCGTAAAGTGACGAATAATATTCTACACTTAATATCAAATCATATAAACATAGTAAAAAATTGAATTTATAAAATTTTCTGGGCTTGTATGCCGTGGTCGATCTATCCTCGTCGTAGACGGTTTCCCATACATCGTAGATGGCATTCTCAGTGCATGATGATTGGGTATGCCAGTCCAGAGAATTTTATAAATTTAATGGATACCGATCGTGAAAGCTTGCAAATTACTATTATGTAGTAAAGATTCTTTCAGAGCTCATTATATCATCATAAAAATCTGTTTTGGCCACCATTGAACCGACTGTCATCGTTTTAAATAAATTTATGGAATAGGATATATATATATATATATATATATATATATATATATATATATATATATATATATATATTAGGGTGGCCTTATAAAAAAATTTCTAGAAAGGAAAATCCACAATTTTACATCGAAAAAATATCAGAAATAATTTTTTTTTACTATTATATTCAAAATGTTTTTATCATATTGTGTAATTTTACATAAAATATAATTTTACAAAAGATATAATATTACTGCCTATTATCTGTAATATGGCAAAATACATAATATTATCTGTTGCAGCAAAAATTTACGTAAACTCTCGTGAAAATATACAAAAAATATGTAAATTTGCTATTTTATTTTATGTAATATTTTAATTCCATAAAAGTTTCATAAAATTTACAGAATAAATGTAGTAAATTTGCATTACAAAGAAAATTGTATGATTTTTTACTATGAAAAAATATGTAAATTCACACACGTTTTTTCAGTGTAGTAACACATGCCCTTCTGCGAGTATTCCCACTAAGTACTTGGAAACGTTTTCTCACACAAGCCACTCTCTCAATCATACCTCTTCACCTACTATCAGACGTCCATGCAAACGTATACTTTCGATAATAAATCACATATTCTTTTAACCAAATGTAATACTTGTTAAACTTTGTCGTATGCATTAGGTATTATTTTAGACTTTCGTAATTAAAGGTTTAATTATATTAATAAAATTCAAATTAAAAATTATATTCCAATATAGTAACTAACAATTGAATTATAATACATTAAAGTTAAACATGCGTCAAAGTTTTTCTATGTAATATAACAATAAATATTTTTATTTTACTTCATAAATTTGTAAGTTGTTATTGTTATATTAAATACATGACCGACAGAAAAAGTTAACAATTTTCAAATATAGATTTGCAAATAAAATTTTAAGATATTACATAAATATTTGCCAAATTTATGATTTTTAAATGGAACCCATAATGGATATTTATCTTCAAATGATACATTTTAAATGTAAAATAAATTATTTTTTTTGCAAATATCAAATCTTTTTCGTTCTAATGTAACACATCGTCAGTTTTTAATAAATTCAAACAATTTTATTCCTAATTAATGGGAATTTTAATGAAAATCAATAATAATAATAATTATCTTTTATATATATATATGTCTCGCAATCAGAGACTTAATAAAATTGAGGAAAGGTGGAGAAATGAACCAACACGTGTAGTTGCAGCAAGTAATTACTGTAATTGAACACATAAAATAACAAAATAATACAATACAAATATATACAATATAATATACAAAGTACAGCACCTGAATCAACACAATTGTCGGTATTCCATTCTAAATGTATTTACAAAAATACAATGATTGTATTTCGTATGACAGTTTATAAACGAATAGAATCTGTTTACACTCAGTTGTTTGTAGTGAATGTTTCTCAGCCACCTTTACGAATTAATGTTGCTAAGTAGGCAACTAAGTTTACGAAGACGTCAAACTTACATCCCCCCCTTTTCTTGTTGAAGGTTCGGTAGATGAGTGGTAGGGAATAAGTTTACTAGCATGGAAAAAATTTGATGCATTTTTCTTAATTCTACTGTCTATTATATATATTAAATTAGATATTTTTTCTTTTATTTCATATGGGCCCGTTCTAATTGGGTCTAATTTATTTCTATTTAACTTATTACCATTTTGTATATATACTAAGTCTCCTACATTGTACTCTATAATACTTTTATTTTTATCAAAATAGATTTTATTCTGTTCATGAACTTTTTTTGAATTTTGAAACGCTAATAACCTGTTATCTTTCAAATTATCTTCATTATTATGATTGAGTTCGTTTGGTAAAATTGATTTATCTCTTCCGGTTAATAAATAATTAGGCGTAAAGCCTGTTGAGCTATGGATCGTATTATTGTATTCTTCAACGCATTCTTCTGCTATGATGGACCATGGGCGATCTTTATTCTCAAATATTTTACATCTTATCCTATTGACCAATATTTGGTTGGTTCTTTCATTTAGACCATTAGAAAAAGCACAATCTACTGCGGTAAACACTAAATTTATCTTTTTAGATTTTAAATATGGTTTAAACTCTCTTGAGTTAATTCCTGCGTATTGATCTGTAAATAAGGTATGTATAATATTTTCCTTTTTTATTTGGTTCACTAATTTTATAAAATCTTTTGCGATCTGTGTTTTTGATGTCGAAATAAAAGCATATCTTGTAAAATGGTCAATCAGCAAGTGTAGATATCTTTTTGGACTTTTATTCCCTGCAAAACCTCCTATTGTGTCTAATGCAATAATTTCGAATGGTTCAGAAGCTGGACCTAGTTGTGATAATGGAGCTTTGAAGTTACCAATTCTAGTTTTATTTTTAATACAAGTTTCGCAGGAGCGACATATCGTTTTTATGTGTTTATGCATATTTTTGAAATAAAATTTATGAGTAATTGTTAGAGTTAATTGTTTTGTTCCTATATGTCCCTGTTTATTATGTATATTTTTGATTAATTCAATACCAAATTCTTCAGTTAACCATATTTTCCTCTTATTATTTAATGTTCTATAAATTATATTATTCTCAATTTCATAGTTATTATCAAGCTTCAATTGTTTTTGATTACTAACTATTTCATCTAATTTTAGAAAATTTATTATTTTTATTCTTGATGTTTCATCTTCTTTATTGTCTTCTTCTAATACTGGGTTTCGTGATAAACAATCTGCCTCCAAATTAATTTTACCCGGGTTATATATTATATCGAAATCAAATTGAGACAGGTAATTTAAAATTTGTCTCAATTCTGGATCATTACATTTTTTAATATTGAAATTTTCCATCGGTTTGTGATCTGTGAAAACCGTAAATTTTTGCCCTATTAAATAATACTGCCAATATAAAATAGCCTCTTTTATAGCAAGACATTCAATATAGATTGCTTTTTTTGTTTTTTGTGATTCTGTTAGCTTGCGCGAAAAGAAAAATACTGGTTTTATCATTCCATTTATTTGGCGTTGTTTTAGTATTGCCCCCACCCCTTGTAGACTAGCGTCCGTATAAATATATATCGGGATGGCTGGATCGAAAATTGCTAAAATCGGTTCTGAACTTAAATAATCTTTTATTTTATTAAAATTCTCTTGGCAAATTTTCGACCAATTAAATTCTACATTTTTTCTCAATAGATTATGAAATGGTTCCAATATTATACTTGATCTAGGAATATATTCCAAATAAAAATTTATTTTTTCCAGGAATTGTCTAATATGTTTCCTCGTCCTTGGTGTTGGAAAATCTTTAATAGCAATTACATTATCATTTAAGGGTTTCACACAATTATTTCCTATTTCGTGGCCTAAATATGTTATTTTATTTTGTGCAAAAACACACTTTGCTAAATTTAATTTGTATCCATGTTCTTGTAAAGCTTTCAATTCCAGTTCAATATGTTGTACATGATCACAGTAATTTTCTGAATAAATCAAAATATCATCAATGTAATTTACTGTGAAAGACGCTAAATTATTTTTCCTTATTACGCTGGACAATATTCGTTGAAATATTGCCGGCGAAGATTTTAGTCCAAATGGTAAACAACACCATTGCCAATGCCCATGATGAGTTACAAACGCAGTTTTGTATTTGTCTTTGTTACGTAACGGGATCGACCAAAACGCCGAATTCACATCTAGCTTTGTGAAATATTGACAATTTCTCGCTCGTAACGTCAAATCTTCGATTCTTGGAAAAGGTTGGCTTTCCGGGACCACTATTTTGTTTAGTTCTCTATAATCGATACATAAGCGAGATTTTCTCGCTTCTTCCTTTTTGTATGCTAATGTAACCGGCGCAGCGTATGTACTGCATGATTCCTCAATCAACCCCGCCTTTAATAATTGATTGATCTGGCTTTCAATCTCTATTTTATCTTGAATCGAACATTTATACGGTTTTCTTGCTATATATTTATTTTCGGTCAGTTTTATCGTCGCTTCATAATTTTTTACTATGCCAATATCAAATTTTTCCTTTGCAAAAACATTTTTATATTTAGTCAATAAGTATTTCAAACTATTATTCTCAAAATTTATATTATTTATTATATTTTTATTCGTTCTGGAATCATCATTTATTTGTTTTATATCTACATCATTTTTTTGCCATATTTTCAAATTTTCATCTTGACAAAGTTTGAATTCTTTTATACAGTCTAAACCTAACAATACATCATCTCTAAATGACTCGCTTTTTATTATGAAAAATGTAAATTGTTTCGTTATGTTAAAAATTGTTACTGATAAATTAATCACACCTTCTGCTTTTGAAATTCCTGAAATCGTCTCTATATTGCTATCCCCACTTATTTTTTTATGAAAATTTTGTTTTTTCCAAAAATTATAATTTATTAAAGATATATTGGCCCCCGAATCATAAAGACCGATGGCTGTTTTATTATTTATCAAAATTTTCAATTTTATAAGTGGGGTCACTAATCGTTTTTTGCTTCTTTTGTACAAGCAATCGCGTCTTGAATTTCTATATTATTTGCTACTTTAATTTTGTCGTTTTTATTTACTTTTTGATTTGCAATTTTCGTGCGACATAATTGTTCTGGATGAAATCTATTAGGGAAACCTAAATTATCGCAGAACGAACACGGAGCGTATTTGTTTTGGATTTTGAGTTTATTGTCATTTCTTTCACTTAAATTGTAATTATAATTGCTTCTCAAAGGTTTAATTTGTCTAAGCGTTGACATTAAATCTTCTACGTTTGTTAAACTTTTTTTATTTAATCGAGATTTAACAAAATTAGGTAGAGCTATCACTATCATGTTTATTTGAGAGTTAATAGTTAAATTTGGATCCACATCTATTAACATGTTTCTCTTTTTTAAAGCAAAGTCTACAAAAGATCCATTTAAATACTTAAAAGTGTAAGCATACCCGATTTCGGACCACGATTTTGGTCCGAACGTGTCTACAAAAGAATTATTCCAGAATTCCCAGGCATATGATAATGAATTTGTTTTTAAAAATATTGAAAACCAATCCAAAGCTGGACCTTCTAAGAATAATCTCAAAACTTCTGAAAATCTGTTTTCTTTTATCTCGAATCTTTTACATTCTGTTACAAAAAGTTCTAACCACGACTCAGCATTAAAATTTTTTCCATTAAATTTTTCTAGTATCATGTTTTTCGAAATTGAATGGATTTGTTTTTCATGTGACTGAATTTCAGGAGTAGGATTTTGCAATGTAATTAGGGAACCAATTTGAATTGCTTCTAGATAATATCCATTAAAAACAACATTACCTTCGTCATCTAAATAAATTTCCTTCAATTTTCCTTCCGCTAAAGTTATGACCACATTTCGGAATTTGTTGCGTGTCTTCAAACTTTTGACGACTCCCTTTGTCACTGCATTTTCAAAAAGTTGAGGGTGTAGAGCACTCGTTTGCAGATCTTGTGGAAATTGAAAAATTTCTGGTTGTCCCACCAATTGGATTGTTTTGACTTTAACCGTTGTAGTTCTGGCATCTGTTGCCTCTGATGCGAAGTGGAATCTTGCCTTAATATCTTCCATATTGTGTTGATTTATAAGTCTCGCAATCAGAGACTTAATAAAATTGAGGAAAGGTGGAGAAATAAACCAACACGTGTAGTTGCAGCAAGTAATTACTGTAATTGAACACAAAAAATAATAAAATAATACAATACAAATATATACAATATAATATACAAAGTACAGTACCTGAATCAACACAATTGTCGGTACTTCGTCTAAATGTATTTACAAAAATACAATGATTGTATTTCGTATGACAGTTCATAAACAAATAGAATCTGTTTACACTCAGTTGTTTATAGTGAGTGTTTCTCAGCCACCTTTACGAATTAATGTTGCCAACAATTAGGCAACTAAGTTTACGAAGACGTCAAACTTACATATATATATTGATTATTTTGGAATCTACTATACATTGATAATCTATTATTTGTTAATAAGCAAACTTCCCATAATGTTGACAATGAAAATGCTTAATATCGCAAATTAATTATAATTTAGTACAAGCAACCTCAATATTTAACTTATTCTGTGTTCCACCACTTCCATCTCCAGTTAGAATCTCAAATGAATTGTTCAAACGTAAATTTTAAACTCCGTATGTTCCTGATAGTTTTTCACTCTCAGAGATTCTTGCTTGAACGAAGCTGTTATGTATTGAATAAAATTATTTCAACTTGTAAAAAAAAATTGAATACTAAAATTTATAGTTTGTAATTTACAGTTTTAATAATAAATTAAAAACACAAACAACGTTTATCTATAAAGTAAATAAAGTCAGTCATATAAATAAATAAAATAAGTTTTCGAACCAATATCAATACATTTTACAAAGGTGTTAAAATAACATTCCTTGGAGAAAATCGTGCTTTACAATATTGTTTAGCAAACCTCAGTGGGAAAAAGAAACTGTCTACCACTTTCTATATTTTATTATTATTTCTTCGAACAAACCACAAAAGTATCTACTTAACCGAACATGACTTATGTCGCCGCGCCACATAAAAATTCCCGCTCAGTGCGCGACGCGGCGAAATATTTATCAAGCCATTTGATTCTTGCGATTTGCCGCTTCAAGCCGCCGCCGCATTCTATTCGCTCTCTCTCTCTTTCGCGAAACAGAGAGTCGGAAGCAAAAATAAAGAGAAAAAGAACGGCCGATTGGCAATTGAACATCGAACGACCAATATGGAATGTATGTGCCTCTCAGTACGTCTAATAAGTTTCATAGTTTATTTGGGTTTTTGGTAGAGAAAGAAAATGCCCCCGTCCATTCGCTGACGATTTTGCCGCTCATAACGTCGTAAACTGCCGCATTCATTTTGACTCAGCGGTTATCGTATGCGGCGAGTCGATTTTCCTTTTTCTTTTCATAAAAGAAACGAATAAAATATGGTGATGAAAATTTATTGTTATGTTTTGAATATGCTCGAATTTTATTTTATTTTATTTGATCAAAATATAAATATTAAATTATTGTAAAAATATTATATAATGTCCGCACTAGAAAATTGACAAATGTAGTATTTATTTTTGCAATTATACTCCAAAGTTTGTATTTCCAAAAAAATATTACAAATTTTTTTAAAGTTTTTTTAATAACATTTCTATAGCGTATGGAGATATATCTAATGTGAATTTTTCAGTAATACAAGTATTTTTTAAACAATATTTATTATTAGATGTATTTCTGGTCTTCATAAAATTAAAAAAAAAAAAAAACTTTTAACAATATTTTTAAGCAACAAAGGATATAATAATATAATTTAAAATAAAATTTTAAAAATAAATTAATTCCACTATATAATAATAAAAATGTGGCACAAGCTCTTTTTTATATACTTATTTTATTACAATAATTATAATCTTATTAAATTATAGAACAAATATATATTTTTAATACAAAAATATTCTTACTGATCTATAAGCATCTTAATCAAACACAACTTATCTTTTTCATTTCTTTTCTATGTGATATATTTCGTCCCTCGACTCGCATTCATCGACCATTCAGGCTACTTTCTTGCTGCTTCTTCATGTCCCCGTTCGTTCCGCATTAAATCCTCACCGTCGAGAATTATATTTCGGTGTCACGGGCCAAGTTTTCTTCGCGAGAAATAAACAACGTTTCCATAAACAATCTCGCAGCTCGCCTGCTTTCAGCTATACTCCGCTGTGCTGTGGTTCGGACGTGCGCCACACCGATGCTGCTGTTTTCATTTTCACACTTAACACATACACCCCCAACAAAAAAAAAAGATTATTTACAGGTAGATGAAACTTATACGTGGTTTGTATTTTTTTCTTAGTTTCTCGAGAAAATGTCTTACGTTGTGCACGAAATTTATATCGCTTTAACTTACTTGTTAAACAAAAGTACAGAAATAAGACGTACAATTTTGCGAATGTTGGTTAAAAAGTGATACACACACATTGAGATATCTTTTTGATAAAATAACGCAGCAGTATTTCTGTACTATAATTTTGCATCTACATCCACACAAAAACCCGTGTCCTGATATGATTATATTAAACTGCGTGCACTTTTTTAGTGAAAGAAGATAGTTTTTATTATAAATTTACTAAAATATTTTTATAACTAGTAAGATTTGTAATAAATTAAAATATGATCTTACTGTTGCTAAAAGTTAATAAAATGAAATAACTTTCCTTAAACTTCAAACAATAATTAAAAAAAAAAGCAATATACGTTATTGTTTGTGATTTAAGGGAAATTATTTTATTTTGGAAAGTTTAATACTACCTGAAATTATTAATTTCATTTTTTACAACATTGTTATATCAAAGAAACATCACAGTAAACCGAACGAGAGCCAAAAAAAAAACCGCTTGTTAATCAAATGACCAAATTGAAAATCCAGCCCAAAAAATAATTGTCACTCAACTGTTGTGTCCTAACCCATTGAGTCACATAATTTTTGTGCGATGCGTCAAGCTGTGCGAGCCACTCGTTGCTGTGAAGCTAAAGTCATCCCTTCCGACATCCGGCTATACGCGTTCCATCGGTGATGGGCGAAGAGGGCGGTTTTCATTTGAATAACATCGCATCGAACGCGAGCGGGGTTTTTAGCTCAGCCATATGTGTTGGTGCGCGGCACGCGGCGCGCCGCCGCCGTGGTTTAATCAGAACGCTGTAATGCGTGAACGAACAGAGCATCAAAACAAAATTTAATTTGCCAGCTGACCGCGTGTTTGAGCCTCTTTGCCCCACTGTAGGTTTACTGGACCGGCTGGATTGAGCTTGGAAGTAACGTGGTAGGATTTTATTGCAATATTAAGAGAATGGATTCATATTTTGAGAGTAGCCAATAATAAGTTCAGAAAGTAATGAAATAGTTTGAATTTGACAATAATTATTTTACAAATACGTAATCCATGACTTGAAATAATAATATATGTATGTGTAACTAGATAAATATAATTAAATTTTTATTAAACTAGCAAGGGCTTTTGGTTATATTTCTGCATTATTTTTGTTAAAATTTGATGTTTCGATTTATTAAATATGAATAATCATCAGGAAAAAACATAAATAAACAAATATAACTAAGAAACAAGTAAATAGATTATTAATTATTAATCAAAAGTGACAAAAATGTAAATAAAAAAATTTCTTAAAGCCACACAATTAATTTAAAGTATAGCTAAATTTCGGAAAACAAGCCACTATCATTAGTAACTGAACTGATGATAGAAGCTTAACTTTTGAAATATATATTTAGCTTCATTTTTAATTAATTTTGTGATTTTAGAAAAAAATTCAATTTTAATAATAATCTTAAATTTGTTTTTCGTTTAAAGCAAAGCAAAGTTTTTTTTTTACTTAATTGCGAAAAATTACAATTTTATAACAACTGTATATGATTATACGAAGTTTATTGTAATTATATTTAAAAAAAATTACTTTAACGTTTGCAAAAATAAACTAAATATAGAAATGCATTCATTTCTATATTAATTTTTCGAAAAACAATATATGATACATGGTTCTTAAATGCAAATAACAGAATTTCGGAAATTATAAAAAAAAGCTCGATTTTATTTCGCTATTTCAAACCTTTCATCGATTGTGTTATAATGCATTTACCAAACTTGTATCATAATATACTGTAAAGAGTTTATAATTTTATATTTTCTATAGCAATATTTTTCAAACACAATATTCTCCTTGTACGAGTATATAATGAAGCGGTTGATGCAATTTGCAAACCAATAATGTAATATAATGAATAGATGAAGTAGCGATTGTGACATAAAGTTAATAAAGGTAGTTGTGGTCAGTGCGGTAACTAACTTTAGCTATCTTAACTCTATAGGGATATTCTAGTCTAGTAGTCACTTCCGCAGCACCACACTATACTCTAACTGAAAACCACGATCTAACTTTGTCAGAAATTTCATTTGCTCGCCACCACACTGCTTCGATTTAAGATAAAGAGATTTACATTGATAGTTGAAGAGATAATCGCTATTCTATAGTTGTTTAACTAAATTAATTTTTATTTCTATCGCTTATTAAAACTTTCAAGGGAATTTACCAACATTTTATTGAGCACGATTTATATTTGTGCAACTATAAAAACAAGTTATAGTAATTGATTAAAAAAAAATTAATTCAAACGCCAATATTTCTTATATTTTAAATGGGGCGTTCAGAGTAGTAGACTAAGTCTATTTTTACAATTTGAAATAACTAGAAGTAGAGTTTAATAAATCCATTTGATTAAATAATAATAATAATAATAATATTAATAAGTATTATTATTATTATTATTATTAATTCAATTTTTTTTAGAATTTGCGAAAAACAGGATTACTGTACAAATTCTATTTATATTTTTTTAATTTGTATAACAAATTATTCTATGTACTAAAACAAATATACATTTTATTAATAATAAAAAGCGATGCGCATCAAATAACCAAATTGAGTTTTAACCTAAATTTAGTGAGCTTACGTTGTACTTTTATTTTAGATCAATATTCCCTACTTCAGTACTTTTCACACACGAAGTCTATCATTCTTTCCATTTTATAGTTATTGTTAGCTAGGTTATCCGTCGAATTTGTAGACTGCGTACGCTTTATAGATTCTTGCGTATGGTTTCTAAGATAAAGTAGAATTTTAGTTTTATTACGTGAAACGAAATTGAAAGATTCACTGTAATTTATTCTGGGTCGGTTTGACTTTTATTTGCCTGTTTCTTTTAATAAGTAAATAAGTAATTGAATTTATTACGTCGAAAAATCTTTAATTTATTTTGTTTTAAAATTCATGTATATTAATAAATAAAATATCTTAACGAAAAAAAAAACAGAAAATTTTAAAATAATGTTCAAAAAATTATATGAAATTATAAAATAAGTTGAAGCATAAAATCATATTTAAAATACAAATTTAATATAAAAATATATACTTAGTTAATTTGAAATTTCAAATACGCTTAAATATCAAATTAATTTGCTAAAACATTATTTTATATTTAGAATATATATATATATATTGTGACGATTCGGATTCCTCTCGGCACAAATATAGGACAATATAAACTATTATGATCAAATTTATTATAACGCGGGTATTATTTGTATTATTTTTCATGTACACAGCGTTCGTAAATTGTGACCGCATGGTTTTAACTCGTTACAAGTTTACGAACGCATCACGTGACTAGCGCACTGCTAGTGCTAGAGAAATTGCATAGATGACGTTAGCAGTATTTATTAATTCTCCCGTTTAGTTCATGTATTGCTGGGTATTAGTACCAGCGATTTTTCAAACAGGAAGGCAAGTTTTGACGCTTGGAGTTTTCAGCTCAGACTTGTTTAAATTCCAGTCGACTTGGTAGCCCTCGTCCTGGAGTTCGTGTTTCTCAGCAACAGTACGGTTTGATTTTTTTGCTACGGTGAGTGCAATTTTTCTAAGTGCGATTATTTATTTTTTTCGACTTAGAATCTTTTTTTTCGGTTTTGTATTTAAAATTGTAGTTTGATTTACTGTGCAATTTTTTTCTAAGTGCGATTATTTATTTTTTTCGACTTAGAATCTTTTTCGGGTTTGTATTTAAAATTGTAGTTTGATTTACTGTGCAATTTTTCTAAGTACGATTATTTATTTTTTTTGACTTAGAATCTTTTTCGGTTTTGTATTTAAAAATTGTAGTTTGATTTACTGTGCAATTTTTCTAAGTGCGATTATTTATTTTTTTTGACAGAATCTTTTTCGGTTTTGTATTTAAAAATTGTAGTTTGATTTACTGTGCAATTTTTCTAAGTGCGATTATTTATTTTTCGACTTAGAAAAATTTTGGAATGTACCAAATCTTATGTTGGAGATTTGGTCTCAATTCTAGTTTTGATTTACTGTGAACGTCTTCTAAGTACGTTGTTGTCAACTTAGAACAATTTTGGTATTTATAACAAAATTTGTAATTTTCAAGTGTGTTTTTAATTTCCGTAATTAAAAATTCAGTGAATAACTGTTTACTTTAAACAGGTGCCGTCAGTTTAATTTGTGTGTGTTAAATTTGTGTACATAACCCGTATCCGAACCCTGGCGACACGACTGAGCTGTCAGGCAAAACCCCTCTCCTGTGCCTGAGTTGCAGGAAACGTGTCTGGCGCCCGAAACCAGAAAACACGGAAGCAGGAGCCATTACAATATATATTAATGTAAATTACATTCTAATCTCTTATCGTTAACATAACAAAAAATTTATATTCGTTTATTCTGAACAAACGCTCGAAGCGACAGAAAACGAATTAAATCAAATTTTAATGAATCCATATGTAAATCAAGGATTATCCACAGCTCTACGTCTCTTTATATACTCGACAATTGCCCAGTACTTGTCATCGTAGAATTCCAAATTTTCAAAATACGAACAAAAGTGGCTGTGATTTTACGACAACTAAAGCTTCATTTACAATAAAAACTAATCATTTCCTAATAATAATACTACTACTTTAATTTTTTTTATTAGAAATACTTATAACATTAATAAATTTTAAATGTAAATCCCCAGAAAAGCAGTATTATTTTTTTATTTAAATCAGTGACAAGCATCACAATCTCAGTTTTGGGTGTACTAATTTATTTATTTAGTTTCTGTCTTATGAAAATATGATTTAAAATTGAAATTAAAATCGACTGTGCAATACTAATAGTCAATGTTTAAACAGTAATAATACTTTTAATTAACTCTTGTAAAATATATTATTTAAATATAATATTATTTACCAAGCATTTTATGCTTAGAACTTACAAAGATAAAGTTTGTTGAAAATTATTTATAATAACTATTTTAATAGAAGTGAACTTGAACTCGACAAAAAAAACATTGTTCAATTGATAACATCAAATAATTTTGCTATTAAAATTTGAAGAGTTGACAAGAAAGCGTAGTTTTATTGATATTAACAATAATTTTGTCAGTAGAATTTAAAATCGATACTTTTTATATCGGCTTAAAGTCGACTTTAGTTAAAGTGTTTATTATGAAAAAGTGTTTATATAAAAACGGGAGCGGCAGTTTCGACATCTTCCAAGAAAAATTTAACAATGCATTAAAATATATACAGGAAAAATATTATAAATGGGAGGTAGTTATAGCAGGTGACTTTAACATCAATTTTAGAGGTCACTCAAAGGAACTAACCTTATTTCTGGATATAATAAATGCATATGGATTTAATATAACCACAACTGAACCGTCAAGAATACAAAACTGTATAGACAATATACTAGTAACTGGCAATAATTATTTTAATATTAAAACACTAAATTTTCATCTATCAGATCATCGTGCACAACTACTAGAAATTGAAGTACATAGACAAGGGCATGAAAATGATCCAGCAGCAAAAACTAGATGCTTCAGCAAAACCAACCTACAAAAATTTAAAACTAAGTTAAGCTTGGTAAACTGGAAAGAATTGCTAAAAAATAGAAATGCTGAAGAGATGTACAACATCTTTCATTTCAACTTTATGAAATTTTATGAAGAATGTTTTGTTGAAATACAAAAGAAAAAGAAAAATTTCAAGGAAAATCTACTAAAAAACGATGAACTACAAAAAATTAAAAGTACATTAGATGCGTTAGAAACAATAATGCAAGTAAAAAGAGATATTAATTCGATGCAATTATATAAGCAGTGGAAAGAAAAATATGTTTTAAAAATTAAAGATTTAAAAAAGAAATATAATTCCAGTATAATAAATAAATATGATAACAAACAGAAAGCCATATGGAAAATAATAAATTCAGAAACTGCTGTTGGTAAAAAAAAAAACAAAACAGAGAGAAATGTCCATAAATGCAACTGAGTTAAATGAATACTTTGTAAATGTGGGACAGGATATAAACAAATCCATAGATATTTCCGGAAAGGATCATAATCTTTTTCTACAAAACATGAAAACCAACAACGTTCACTCTTGTTACTTGACAAATGTCACAGTAGAAGAGATAAAAGAAATAATAACATCTTTAAAGAGAAAATCTACACAAGATATTTATGGAATATCTACATCATTGTTATACGAAGTAAAAGATGAAATCGCTGAAGCTTTGGAAATTATAATAAACAAATGCTTTGAAACTGGAAAATTTCCTGAACAATTAAAA
The DNA here is from genome assembly GCA_963966155.1 of Clivina fossor. NCBI lineage: Eukaryota > Metazoa > Arthropoda > Insecta > Coleoptera > Carabidae > Clivina > Clivina fossor. The sequence continues at coordinate 11,300,496 of OZ014555.1, forward strand.
GTAGCAAAAGTTATTCCTCTTCATAAACAAAATAATGCAGGGTTATGTGAAAACTATAGACCACTGTCTATTCTACCTACATTCTCTAAAGTTGCCGAAACTGCATTAAAAATAAGAATGGAATCATTTTTAGAGAAAAATAAAATTTACCACAACAGTCAACATGGATATAGAAAAAATAAATCTACCATAACAGCGCTGCTTCAAATGATTGACGGCATAATAGCATCGAAAAACAAAGATGAAAAAGTAATGATGACTTCATGCGATCTATCAAAAGCTTTCGATACAGTTGATCACAAAATTTTAATTGAAAAATTACAATATTATGGATTTAGAGGGTTCTGGCAAGAAATATTAGAATCCTATCTCACAGGCAGGAAACAACTAGTACAATTTAATAATATTACATCTCAACTTAAAGAAATAAATGTAGGAGTACCTCAAGGATCGATATTGGGGCCAATATTATTCACAATATATATATATATATATATAAATGACCTTCCGGCAAACATAAATCCTAATATGACATGGCTATACGCAGATGACACCTCATTTTTGGTAAAAAGGAAAAATGAACAAGAACTTATTATAAAAACAAACAGCGTTTTAAAGGAAGCAGAGGAGTGGTTCAACACAAACAAATTAAAAATAAATATTAGTAAAACACAACATCTTCAATTTCAAAAGGAAGAGGTAGCAGAATCAATTAAATTTTTGGGGGTACATTTCGATAAAAATTTAACTTGGAAGATACAAATTGACACATTAAGCAATAAATTAACAACAGCTCTATTCTGTATAAATCGAATAAAACAAGTGGCTTCATTTGATTGTGCAAAAACAGCTTACTTCGCATTCTTTCATAGTTGTTTAAGCTATGGTATTTTGTTATGGGGAACTTCGGCACATACAGAAAGAATATTAACATTGCAAAAACGAGCAATTCGAATACTCTGCTCTTTAGATTGGAAAGAGAGCTGTAGAGAATATTTTAAAAAAGAAAAAATACTAACAGTTACAAGCATCTTCATACACGAGTGTCTAAAATATATACACTCTAATAAAACTTTATATCATAAAAATTCCGACAATCACAATCATAACACCAGACGAAAATCTGAGTTAGTAATTCCATATTGTAAAACAAACAAATGTCAGAACTCAGTCTACTATTGGGGACCAAAACTGTATAACATTCTTCCAGTCGAAATAAAAAATCTAGATATAAAACAATTTAATAAACATTCAAAATGGATGCTCTTGGAAAAGACTATATACACATTTGATGATTATTTTCTGTATTTGAAAACATGACATACTCTTCTGTAAAAATTGTACTTTTTTATTGTTTGACATATCATGTAAAATTTGATGATAAAATAAAATTATTATTATTATTATGAAACTGACCATAAGTTGTAGTCATAACATACCACTGACAGTAAAAACAATATGACGTGAATGAGATTTCAAGATAATTATAATTTGACAACTGAACGATATTCTGGCAACGATGTTAATTTACGGGTTATTTATTTTCGACTGTGTAGTTAGAGTTTTGAAAAATGGCAATCGGTCAAAAATCGTTAATTATGATTTCATAACTCAGTATAAAGTATAACTAGTGTTGGAACAGATAAAGAAAAAAAATCTAGATAAAGATGGCGTAACAGCACCAGAAAATAGATCTACCGCGGCATACCAGCTCAGAAAATTATGTAAATTCAATGGATACCGGCCATGAAAGTCTGAAGATTACTATTGTATGTTATATTTTCGATTCAATAATAATTATTTAGTTGATTGATTGATTAAATTAAGTAAGAGTGATCAAAAATGTAAAGAATTACAAGCGCAGTAGCAAGCTATGCTAAGAAATTTTGTAAATACGGCAATTAATTGTATCTAGTTGATTTAGAAATAAATTGCAAAAAATTCATGAAGATTAGATAATAGATATAAAATTTTAAGTTTATCTTTATTAAAATAAAAAATATCGATTTCTATCTAGATTAATTAGTTAGATAAATCCAACACTGTATTGCATAACTTGATAATTATAAACTTATTGATCAACAGACAGAAAAAAATTATATATTATATAAAATTTCTCAATATAAATTCTTTTACATCTTTCAATAGCATTACCATCAGCAACCATAGCTGTAATTGTGAATGAAGCCTCAAAGTGCAAATCTCCAAACAAAGCCTTTTCTATCTGCATACAACTAAAATTATTTAATTCTCGTCTGTCGGCGACAGCATCCGAGAATGCGTTCCGTTCAGCCTCCATCACGAAGGCCGTACCGTATCTCAAATTGCGTTATTTACATTTTTGCTGTACACGAAATGCTGTTAAGCTGCGAATATAAAGTAAATGAACTCTTAAAGTGTGTTTGTTCTTTGCCATCTCTGTCTCTGGCGTTGCTCGCGGATGCGCGTCAGAGTGTGCAAATGTTTGTTAATGAGATTGAATTTGTAATGAACGTCTCTCGGCAGAGGGAGGCTGCAAGTCCTTATAATAGCCCCCCGACGCTCTAAGCAAGCATCCGGACTCCAACAAATTAAACGTATACGTAATAAGTTTTTCGCGCTGCTTTTTTTGCTGCTCAACTATGTTTTAATCAAAGCTGAAAATTAGCTGTTGCTTGCGTTCGTTGCCTTTCTCTAGTTTTGCCATATGCATATCTATGTAAATAGTTGTATTTGTTTTATTTGTTACATTTGCTTGAATTATTTGTAAATATTATGTCTATTCACAGAAATGTTTCTTGCTGCTGCATGTGTAATATGAAAATTTTATTGTTATTATATCCTATTTTGTTTTATACGTAATATGTATATTCTAGTTTATAATTTTACATATAAAGATATTATTATCAGCAATAATTTGAAAATATAATAAAATAATAGAAATATTTTTTTATAAACAACTATATTTGAAAACAAATTTTAACAAGTAAAAACAAAATAATAAATAAATATTCTATAAAAAAGGTTATTTTTTTATTTGTTTAGAAATTACAATACACTTAAAGTTTTAGATCCAACTCAGTATTAGATAGGTTATGCTAAAAATGTTAATTTTTTATTTATTTAAAGAGCTTGAGTTATCGAACATTTACATTTTTTACTAGTAGATTTTATTAAAATAACCAGCAGAACTTAGTCTGCAAATTATAAATTTTATGTAGCAAAATTCTTTAAATTACATGAATTTTTTATTATTTTATCCGACTATTTAATTTTCTATTGAGCATTTAATATATTTTTATTCCGAAAAATGTTTCGTTTAGAGCGTTTGAAGAAAAAATCGTATGTATCACTCGGAATAGAAAGCTGTTTTTGTGTTTCGCCAAGCTTGCTTTGCCTTGACTACACATATCTGGGCTCAACATAATAATCATCGCTTTCTATTCCTCGTAACATAATATATTATTATATTTACCTGCATTTTAGCATTCTACGTGTGCTAATATTAAATTCTTAACCGAAATTAAGCAGAATTTCTTCTTTAAAGTCATAAAATATTGTAGAAAACTAGCAGCAACGAAGCTGTCTAATTTATAAGTATTCAAAAATAGGCCAGAGTAATTTTAAACCGAGAACTACATAAGTAGATTTGTTGTAGCGTTGATAAGGTCCACGCGGCAGTAACAGATCCGAGTGTAACAAATGGAGAAACGTGGCACGATGCGCGGGGAGGGTGTTGTACAAGCGCGCGCGCGCGCGCAAGGGTTTGTTTAAAATACATTAGAAACCGGAAACGGAACTAGGGGTTTTATGTAGCGCGCATTACCATAGTACACGAATTAAGCGGAGCAGAAATTAGGAGTTAACATCTTTATAAATGGCGTCATTTGTAGCTGCCTTGGTGCGCCCGTTGTTACCCGTAGCATGTCGTCTCCCTTCAAATGCAGGGAAATGTCAACCCTCCCACCCCTCACCAACACACCGTCAGTTTCTTGGCCTTGTACTTACCTTAGAACGCGACCTCACTGCAACAAATAATCTTTAACTGAAGTTTTGTACAAGTAGTTGAAAATGGAGTTGCAATGTGCGTCATTATGTGATAACGGTATTGATATTAAAACCCTGTGCTCTCTTAGAAACGTTCTATGCTAATTATCAAATTAAAATTACATGCTAAGACGACTGTGTATTATACATTTTACCTTTTAGTTTCATCGCTTGGTATAATTGTACCTATTTTCATATTCATATTCTTGCAATAAAATTTAGTTGGTACTACAAACAACAATAAATGATAAAATATTTTTCAGAACTCATTGTATAAAATAAAAACTGTTTTAGATAAAATTATTTTATAAAAACGACGTTTCGACGAAACTGAATGTTCGTCTTCATCAGGTCAAAATTTACTAATGACATTAAAGTAAATAACAGTACATAGTAACAAAATACTAGGTAACATAGATCATAAGAATAATAGATATTTTAATTAATGGAAGAAATTATATTTATCTTTTTTTAATGTGCATCTATGTGCAATCTATGCATGAGCTATAGACATTACGTAGGTATCTATGTTTATAGTTAATCTGATCAGAAATCACACACAGTGAATAATGCTTCTACATTATCAATTCCTGTTTTTTGTCAAACAGATAACTGACAAAAATATAAATATTTTAAAAAGTAAATGAACCAGTAATTTAAATAAGTTTGAAAACAAATATCTACTTTAAACTGAAAATTATCATGAAATAAATAAACTTTCCAGAAATGCAACCGAAAGTTATTGTAATAAAATATTAATAATCAGGAAAACTGTCATCGTCACAAAATCTATAAATTTATAATTGAATTTAAAAGTTAAGTCAACCGGATTAAAAATTTTAATAATTAAAATACGGTACCGAAAATACGGTGCCCAGATAATTTTCAAATATTTATCGTTGAAACAAATAAAATATTTGTGATTTGTCGGCATTTACCATGCAATATTTGGTTTAGAAGACAGTCGAGCGGGTCTGTTTCGTATCGAACTGTCACCATTCTCATGGGAATAAACCTGTGTCTGTCTGCATTCTTTGATCCATTTCTTTGTATTTTAGTTTATTTTAGATTTTATGGGTGACCTCTTTGTTGACGTAAGAGCTACTACTACTTTGATATTTATAATACAATATTTAAGTAAAATCTGTGATTTTGCATTCGATTTTTTGTACTACACAATGTAATTCAACTTTATTCAAGACAAATTTCAGAAATAAATCTAACAGTAATTTTAAACAACACAAAATTGGAATAAAATTTATTACGCCATATATCCACAAGAACAAAACGCTATAACATTTTTTCTGTAATTTACTTTTTGAAATTACTTATATTTCGAAGTTGTGAAAAGTGCATAGAAATAATTCTCGACTTACGATAAAATTTAATTCTGACAAGTTCTGACAAATCAGTTCTGACGTAAGTCAAATACTGTTTTAGAAATACAGATCCAATTTTGTTTACCTGCTTTAAAATTGTTTTGACATGAATGTGTGCAAATTCTGATTTTGATAACAAAGTTTAAAATTCATAAAATATAAACAAAAAATATATATATTATATAAAAATAATTTTATTTTTTGGTTTTGTATAAAAATAAAAATGTATATTATTCTTACGTTAGACCATTATGTGTACAGAACAAAACTATACACTTATTTCAGCAAAACTGTCCATCAGAATCGAAACAATCAAACTCGATTCTTTCATTTCTAACCCCGCCGATCAATTAATCACAGCGAGCGGGTCAGGGCACTGGGCACGTTTGGTCACTCACCAACCTAACCTACTCTATAGCAGGAGCGTAAGGTAAAGGAGGCTAACATTGACAGTAGGGTAACATTGACACATCTTTGAAAACGGCTTTTAAAATTTTTATAGTGAGTCACAGAACGCTGTTGATTAGCTCTAAAAATAATGTATGTGACTACTGTAGATAATATCACCATCCATCGCTCGTTGCTCGAAGCTTAGGGCTTATGGCGTATGGATACCGACGTGTTGTATTTTTATATGGTGACAATTCGTGTTTGAAACTTCCATTCTAAGAGGTTTTTACCTGCAATTCGCGTACCATTTCATGCACAATTCGTTTTTTTTAAGAAAGCGAGGAGGTCATTTTACTTTTCCGGACATTACAGACAAAAGTTACGTTCTTGCTACAGATATAGTACGCGTGCTGCCTCAACCACGAATTCGTCGTGACATGTATTTTTTTCAAACAAAATTTTTCGATGCTGAGTAAAATTCTTTAATTGTTAATTAATTGCATGTATATTATCAATTTTCTTAAAATTACAATAAAGTTCACTCTTATGTTATTATTCCTTTATTTACTACCTAGTATTTACTTATAATAAGAATAGAAGAATTATTTATCACTAAGGAAATAATTGGTTTCATAAAAATGCACTTTTGACCAATTTTTTTAAATAAATTTAAAATTGTCAAATTATAAAAAGAAAGTTCTATGTCAAAATTAAATTCCTATATTGTAATATTGCCATTTCAATGCATAAAGCAAGAAAAAACAAGGCATGTCAATGTTACCCAGTAGGGTAACATTGACTAATTATGGTATATACATATATATTAAATATTTTCAATACCGTTTATGATAATCAAAAAATTACTTTACATTTTAGAAACTAATATATGTAGCTAATTATTCTACTAAGAAAAAAAAAATTATAAATCTTAATAAAATTTTAAAAAATTAATAACTAAAGATGTGTCAATGTTTGACGGTTTTACCTTATACAATAAGCTCCTGCACAAGCAGGTGCAGGTAAAGGTATTCCGGTACTACCTCAAGTCGGCGTGACGTGGTGCAGGCAACGTCTGCGTCCGACACATTGACAAATGACCGTACCCCTCGTCCGCCACCCCGCCTCGGTAAGGGGCTAATTCGCCGATTTATTGCCACCGTGCTGCATTGGGTTTCAGCGAGCGGCGAAATGGAACTGAAGCTCGAAGTTCCAATAGGGACGGGAGTGGATTATTTACTTTGGACGTCGATAACGCGAGTTTATTTCCAACTGGGGGGCAACTAGGTTAGATGCTGATCATTTCGGAAGAATTAATTTTTGAGTTTTGTTATTGAAATATATTTTATTTATTATTTTAACGTTTTGACAGCAAGTTGGTGTAATTAAAAAAAATAAAATGCATGACCGCTTATTCAGTAATTATTTTTTAAATTAAAACTAATTCATTCGAAAGAAATTTTTAGATAATTTAATTTATTACTATCTTTAAAATACATTTAATATGCGGTTGAAGGTTAATTGATGGTATTTCTAAGACATGCATTCCGTATTAGAATTCAGCAGTAGGATGAGTAGAGTCTGCAAGAAAACAAAAATACGTGAAATTTAACAGCATAATAATTTTTTTTTAAATTATATTTAAAGTACCTTGTCAATCAAGTGCTGAAAGATTAATTTATTTCCAAATAATTTAATACATAGCAAAATTTTTTTACATTGTTCTTGTGTTTTGTTTTGTATTATTTTTAGAAATTGTTAGATCCCACTTTATTAATATTGCATAGTCATAGTTGAAAAAAAAAAATCAAAATTGATGTAAAATTTCGAAAAGAAATAAATAAGAAGAATCAGAAAAATTGATAAAATACAGTTGTTAAAGGAAACTGAAGTTAGCCAGAAAAAAAATTAAATATCTTTTTTTAAATACATTTTAAATAAAATTACAGATATTTATTAAAACCAACTTTGGAATGGAAAAACCAAAATGTTAGAGGACATCAGTGTTGTCTGACGATGCTGAAACGCGAAACTATAGTCAGAAATTTAAATAATACAGTGAAATTTAGCAAAGTTATTTTTTTTTATTCCAATGTGAATTTAAAATTTCACAAAGTAAAAAAATCGATTTTAAACTACACTAGGATATTAAATAACAAATGCTCAGTCAATTCTTTTGCTTATTCAGGTCAAATATGCTCTACGTAAAAAAAAATATTGTAAATCCACATATTTTATAAAAGTTTTTTTTTTTATAAAAATGTAATATTACGAAAAAAACTGTACAAAATTATATAAATTTAAATTACATTTTTTACGGTGTACAACAACTTCAAACTTCTTGTCTTATATAAAAACCACTACAAATTTCTAAAGCGCAGTTCTTTTTGTTTAAATTTTTATGTCTACTATTATTAACATTACTAATTGAATAATTAAATTTGAATTTGTGAAAGTTTTGGAAAATTACATTTACGATCGCGGCAATCATTAATATTGTACGATAGGTCTAATCAATTATTTATATTGACGTAAACTATAAATACAGTTGACCAAAAGCGTATAAGTTCTTAGTCAAATATTTGCCAAAATTCGGGGAGGCGTTAAAGTTAGGAAAACGGGAACAGCAACCAAATCGGCAAATTTGCATCTGCGAATTAATCCGAATGAGTGAGCCTATATATATACGTACCTACCAGCATATGTATACCGAACCAACACACTGATTGAAATTATTGCTTTCATTTATCATTCTTATCTATCAAACACGATAAATAATAACGCGAAACGATATCACGGCGTCGCCGTCGGTAGCATCCGTGACCAGTGTCGTTCGTCTATTCTGTCCGATCAGTGGCGTGCATAAAATATATTACCTATATACGGCCGTTCGGTATTTTGGTTCTATTGTTTTTGTTATGTGATTCGGGATATGAAAAGCGGATCATACGCTTTTTTTTTTCGCGACATCGATCATACGTGAATGGTTTAGTTTCGTTTTACGTGAAATATATTTTTTTTATTCGTTTATGCGGGATCATCAAAACAAGCGCGTGTTTAGTTAATTTGAATTCACCGAAAAAAAATTATTACTGCAATTGAATTTTTTATTATTTTTTTTACATATTTGAACACTAGCATTAGTGCTTGCGTATTAAGAATATACAGTACGTATGTTTATAAGAATAAATAACTAAATAGAACTACAACCTTAAAAATTATTATAAAACACCTTTTATTTTCATAAATATTAATAATTTAAAAAATCTATTTTTTACTCGCCATCATTTTGTCGATATTATGACGTCATTTATATTTGTGTAACACTTATATAAGTTATGTAGTCACAACCTACAAAATATGTTAGTCAGACATTTTTTGTGCTGAATTATTTGAATAATTCTTTCGAAATATGTTTATTCTTGTACTAAGAAATACATATGTTAGAAAAAATAATTTATATGTATTTCCGGTTTCAATATAAGTTATGTCATACAAAAATAATTACAATTTGTTGATACTTTTTCATATTTTTTTCTTTGTAACGAAACAAAATTGAAAAAGATGTATTATATATTTTGATATTTGAGACTTCAACTTTCAAGAAAAAAAAAACAACTATTATTCAACAAGAGTAGAAAAAGATAATTTTATTTATATTCAATATGTAATAAAATATTTTAATATGAATATCATCAAAAGCAGAAATTTTTCTGCATAATGCTACAGTTTGCAATTCATATCAATATTTGTATTATCAGTCACATTTGTCAATGTCAGATAAATCTGGTGTAATAAATTATTATGCCATATACAAGATTTACTTTAAATGTTGTTTATAAGGTATATAAATTTTATCGCTCTTTATTTCAATAATTTTTTTGTGAAAATTGTATTATTTTAATATAAAATATTCTGTTTCAGATAAATCGATAAAGTGTGGTAAGTTTTTGCATTTTGTTTTATTAATTCCGTTTTCATATCATAATGTTTCCATGGCAGATCTTTTTATTATACTTATTATTTCAAATATTAATTTCATATCATAATGTTTTCATGGCAGATCTTTTTATTATACTTATTATTTCAAATATTAATTTTGTTATCTTCTTTGTTAAGAAACTGACATTAAAATTACATTGTGGAGATACATATTCTTGAGTTGTAAAATAATTTAACTTTAAATTTCTTATTTAAGGACTGCAATATTTGCTCTAGTTTGTATTATTAATACGAAAAAAATAAAATTTTAAAAATAGACAATTTCAAGATACTTCAATTTAATTTTTGCAAAGTATCAAAGAGCTTTGCAGAACCAAGTCAACACAGGTACAATTACATGTAATTATTTTTTAGTAACTACTTTTTAAAATAATAAATATAAAAATTTTCTTGATAATAACATAATTTTTAATTAAAATCATAATATTATTTTTAATATTAATTTATTTTTAAAACTTTTGATAACATGAATATTTCTGAATCATTTTCATTTGCTAGAAATGTAAATATATCCAGAGAAACTCGTTTGACTGCATACAATTCTGTTTTGCTGCCTTTATCAATAATAAAAATACATACAATTAAATATATATATATATATATATATATATATATATACAATATAATTATATAAAAAGTGGTATAATTATGTAATATATTTACAAAAATTTCTTAATTTGTCTAAACACCGTAACTGAATTAGAATAATTAATATTATGCGGAAAATTATTGAAAGCAAGCAGACCTTTATTATAAATAGACAAACATATTTTTGTTTTATTTGTTAATAAAATTTTAAATGTAAAATATTTTTTATTAAGTCTTGTTTTTTGCTAGTCAATTATTTAAACATTTATAACAAATTTTATAAAAAAATCAGCTACCTACGTTTTTCTTTTTAATTAAAAGTATATTTATGTCTAATTACATACATTTGCATTCGTCATAATATTTTCTCAAACATACTTCTGCTAAATACGTGAACCAGAAATGTTTGTAAGTACCTTCATTATACTTTTTCCCCCGTATTTAAAACAAAACATCTAACAGATACACGCCACATGTTAACTATACGAAAAAGCAAAATAATAATAAAAACTCTGTCAGTGGGTTTGTACGTGAAAAAAACTTCAAAAGCTACGTAAAACAAAGATCACAATAACCAACCAGTACAGATAAAACAAAACATTATACATATGACAGCTATCCTTTGATACACGTGAGTATGCTTACGATTTTATAATAACCCATAGCGTGTTTTTCAATTAGAGTACCGACAAAGAGCAGACCCCGTGTTTTTTTTCCTATCTCCATTTTGAGTTACTTTACGTTATACTTCATATCATACAATGATTTTTTTTCCCAGGTTTTATCTCTTGTCTCAGTTACCTTGAATCTTTTGTATCTCTTGGCTTTTCTCACTTTTATGTTTGTTGTTTTTTTTTTTCATAGACTGAGAGACGCATTTATTAACTGCCTACTTGTTTAAATCTGCTTGTTAACGGAGCTTTTTCTTTGATGCCACGTCGACTGACTAACTTTGATAACTCTGACTTTGTTTTTCTTTTCGTGCGCTACGAATTTCGTCTAGTGGAAAATGTTACTTTTGTAATGAAAATATTTTTTCTCTTTTGTCTACTTTCTAGTTTTAGTTTTTTATGTTTTGCTGAAAAAAAGTTTTAACGTGGTTATGCAAAATAATGTAATAAGCACTTAATTTTTTGATGTCTAAAAATTATATAATAAAACTGGTTCTTTAATTTAAATTTGTTGCAAAGAACATATAAAATTTATAAAAAGATAATAATTATAGTCATTTTTAGTTAAGTGGGTGTACTTGCTTTGTAAAATAGAAATAAAGGAGTTTGCTTATAATTACTTTAACATTATTTATAATCAAATAACCTAAAATTTAAATTAATGAAAGTAGAATTGATATAATGTTCTTTATAATATCTACAACATCGTCAAAAATAAATAGAAAAACATACATTCCTGCAGGATGAATGTAAACTTAGTTTGTGATTTATAGTTGTTTATTAAAATTAATAAGGTATACAAATAACTATAAAGTTATTATTAAAAGAACTTTTGTATGGAACAGTTGAAGATAGCCGAAAGGTTAAAACGATCGTCGAGTAATATAAATTTTGAGAAACTAACCAAATGTTTCTTTTAATAATAACCTTTATAGTTATTTTTATTCCTTATTAATTTTTTTTAAATGTTTTATCAAGTGCCAATCACTAAATGTGTATAAATGTTAGTTGTTTATTATCTCGCTTGCTCATGTGTCTAATTTTATAACCTCATAATATACAAAAAATATATATTCGATTTCAATAAAAGAAATAAGTTTGTAGCAAAATAATTTTTTTTAATTGTTACAAAATTTTATATATATTTTTACTAGATTATATAATTTAAATAATAGATTTTATATATATTTTTCGATACTTCAAATAACAATATTTGCGCAGTATTGTAAATTATTCTAAAGAAAAATACGTATTATTTTTAATAAAATTGTTATCACATATTTTTTGCATATATGTCATTATAGACATTTTATTTATGACAACAATATCTTAAAAAGTTTAATTATTTAAAACTTGATTTCATAAAAACAAAACTAACAGCTAGAAAATGTAATAAAATATTCATGAATATCACAAAACATAATTGGAATGGTATGTAGTACGCGTAGCATTTGCAAAATCCTTTTTGCTAACTCATGTTATTTGTAATGCAACCATTAAATTCTTATTATGAGCCAAGAACTCATCTGTTGTTGTAAATTTCCAACGGCGAATTTTAAGCTAAATATCCTAAAAAACACATGAATATGGAAACATGCATACATTCATACATATAGTGCAGAAATGACTGTACGCTACACATCGCAACGCTGCGGATAGCATTGTAAATTCGGTACTTGTTAGTTAAATTATTTAGAATACAAGTATGTTTGTGCACTTGCTCTAGTTTTACAATCTTTATTTTATTCTATGTTTGTATGCACAAGGTTTACCAAAAAAGTATCACAAGTTTTTGTTAAACTATTTAACAAATAGAAACATTAAAATAATTTTGAAAAATAAAAATAAAATCTAAATGATAATACAGTAGATCAGAGGTTCTTAAACTTATGTACTCCGCGAACCCCCACTTGAAAAAATTTTTTTTGACGGACCCCATCCCAACTTTAGGTACTTTACGTCATTTTATTAGTTAATTTCTGGCTTACGATCTCATAAGGACAAGGATATATGATGAATATTTCTAACAGTGATTGGTGAATAACGATTTTTTGCATATTGTAGAACACATTTTATTAGAAATTATAATATTGAAGAAAGAAAATATAAACATTGTCATAGCAACAAATCTCACAAATTATAATGGGTACTTACATTAAATTTTTATAAATATTTAATAAATTAATGAGATGGATGCAGTTGTTTTCTTGAAACAAGAAGCTCAATATCTGGCTTAATACTGGAAACTTTTATTCTAAGATCCGGCTCTATATTTAATTTGTTTCTATATTTAGACTTAATATAAAATAGTTCCGAAAAAGCTTGTTCGCATAAATATGTTGTGCAGAATGGAATCAAATGTTGAAGTGCTTTATTTGCAAGCGCAGGGTAATCTGACCTGAGAAGTAACCAAAAGCTGGTCAATTCAGTTTTGTTGAATTTTAGTTTATAAGTCGTATCACATGATAATTCCGCGAGAATATCTTGTTCAGGTGCAGATAAATATTTAGCATTTGCAATTTCCATGTTAAATGGATCTCTGATCCAGTTATTGCAAGGATCAGGAGTAGGAAAATACTTCCTGAAGTTGCTTTTCAAAGTAATTAAATGTTCAACAAATAATTGACGCGTTTGAATAAGCAATTCTTCACTGGAGCTTTCTATGAAATCATTGAGAGTTGGAAAAGACTCATATACACCGTTCTGGATGCGTTTCGACCACAAGTCGATTTTTTTAATAATTGCTTCTATTTTATCTTCAACTTTAAATATATTTACAACAGTACCTTGCAGGCACAAATTAAGTTCATTCAATTTTGTAAAAATATCAGTTAAGTAAGCCACCTTAGCTAACCAGTTAAAGTCATTGAAACATTCGGTCAGTTCAAAATGCGCATCTATTAAGAACAATCGTATTTCATCTCGAAGCTCAAAAAGCCGAGTGAGTACTTTCCCGCGAGACAACCAACGTACATCTGTGTGTAATAATAAATGTGTATGTTGACTACCCATTTCCTCACACAAAATTTTAAAAACTCGGGAATTAAGTGGACGAGCCTTAATGAAATTGACAATTTTAACAACTTCGTCTAATGTTCTTTTCAAATCTGGTGACATATTTTTGGCTGCTAATGATTCTCTGTGAATGCAGCAATGATTCCAAACAGCCTGAGGCGCAACATTTTTAATACGAGCAATCAATCCAGTTCTTGTACCTGACATTGCACGAGCACCATCAGTGCAAATTCCAACACATTTTGGCCACTCTATTTCATTTTTGGCTATAAAATTATTCAAACTGTTAAATATGTCATTAGCTGTCGTTTGTGAAGGTAGTGAATCACAAAACAATAAATCTTCTTGTATTTGATTTTCAAACTCATATCTAATGAAAGCTAACAAATTGGCATTATTAGTGACATCAGTACTTTCATCCAATTGTAATGAGTAATAGTGACTTTTGCGCACTCTAGATATTAATTTCTCTTTTATATTACATGACATGTCTTGAATCCTATTCTTAACCGTATCATTTGATAATGAAATCAAATTTATGTCGTTTGCTGCTTTAGTTCCTAACATTATATTTGTAATTACTTTAGTAGCAGGAAGAATTAATTGCTCTGCTATATTATGCGGCTTTCCTGCTTTAGCAATAAGTAGGGCTACTTCATATGATGCCATTACTGCTTTCTTATTCATACTACCAGTTGCCGTCTTTACCATCAAATTCTGACTTGAAGTAAGTTCTTGTTTTTTCATTGTAAAAAAATCTATAGACTTACTAACATGCTCGCTGTGCTTTGTTTGTAAATGACGTCTGAGATTAGCAGGTTTCATACTTTCATTGGATAAAATTTCGTGACATAGAACACAGACTGGTCTTTCCACATCATTCTTGCAAATATAAGTAAATCCAAATGATAAATAATCATCCATATATTTTCTAATTTTGCGTTTCTTGGTAGAGTTTGCTGTTGATGCCTCCTCATCTGATTCTTTTCGTTTCTGTGTTGAACCAGTTTGTAGCCAACGATCCATTTTATGGAGCAATTTATTAACATTGAACTACAATAATATAAATATAACGAATTATTATTTATAAAATGTATTACTATTCATATACCAATATTTTACCTGGACTTATCAAATCAATTTTCACGATCACAACACTTGGAACTTGAATTAAAAAAACCGTTACAATTGGAATTGGCTTTGGCAACGAACGACCAAAAGTACACACACGATGGAAGAGACCGAAATGAAACGAAACCAAGCCGAGTCGAACCGAACCCAAAGGAACGTTACACGCCGATGCAAACGACATCGACGCCCGAAACTAGCAACACGCAACGCGGTAAATTTTCGAGGGTAGGATATACTTAAACAATGAACTTTAAATATTTATATATGTATATATTTTTACGATGTTTTTTTTTTCAAATGGCTTTGCGGACCCCCAGTAACGGCTTCGCGGACCCCCAGGGGTCCGCGGACCACAGTTTAAGAACCTCTGCAGTAGATCATCGATTATTCAGAGTTATTCAGAAATTTTGTATAAGAAAACCGTCGTACTTTAAATATTCAGTTTTTGCTTTATATATATATATATATATATATATATATATATATATATATTAGAGAGTCCGTTAAAAAAAAAATTCCAGTAAGGCTAAAATCGATATATTTACATCGAAAAACATCAGAAATAATATTTTTTTCTTTTTTTTTTACGAAAGTAAGAGATTTCTCCACAGAATTAAAATTTTCAAAAAAAGCGTGTTAATACATAAGCGATATAAACTATATATATATATATATATATATATATATATATATATATATATATATATATATATATATATATTTTCAAAAATTTCAATTGTGTGGAGGAACCTGTTACCCTGTTACCTGTTACCTGTGTTTCGTAAAAAAAAAAGAAAAAATATTATTTCTGATGTTGTTTCGATGTAAATTTATCGATTTTAGCCTTACTTGAAAAATGTTTGTTTTAAGCCTGGCGCACACTAGGCCGGGCCGCCTCGCAACCCATCGCATGCAATTATCCGCCCGGATCGTTTTTATATATTTTATATGGCTTTTTTTTTTAATGAGTTCTGAAAGATATTTTACTATTTTTATACATATATATATATATATATATATATATATATATATATATATATATATATATATTTAGAGAGACAGAGAAAGAGAAAAAATGGAAGCAAGAGAAAAAAATAGAAAAGAGAAAAAAATAGAAAATTAAATACAAATATACGTCACAAGAAAATGTTATATATTACGATACAAGGTTGGTAAAAACTGAGATGAAGTCGGGTTTTTTATTTTTGAGATCTTATTATTAGCACTTAACAAACATTTATCATATACTGGTTTTTGCACAATCGATTTAGATACATAAGTTATATTTGTATTTAGTTTATTTTTGTCAATGTCAAAATCAAAATTTTAATTAAATCACTCGCTCTCTTTTTTTATATAATATATATATATATATATATATATATATATATATATATATATATATATATATATATATATATATACATTTGAGACAAGAAAAATTAATTAAAAATATTTTTTTGAATAAAGCAAATAACAACAATTACTTATTTAATATTTATTTATTTTATATTTAATTAATCATCAGTGATATTGTTTTCTAAGTTACAACTTATTAGTTATTTGAAAATCCTTAATTTTATCTGTGTGGTAAAATCAATGAAATTTCAACTACAGTGTTGTTTATTACAATTTTATCATCGACTACATGAATTCTATGTTTTGCAAAATATTTTATGATTGCTGTACCAATGTTTTTATGTTTTGTTTTTCAATTCTCCGACAGAGTATGTCTTGAAGAAGATGAAGAATACCACCAAAAACTTGACATAGAATATTAAATGAGAGTTTGATTCGAACATCTAACCCTTTTTGACTATCCTATTAAATTCAATCTACTTTATTACATTCTAATAATGACTAATATATATACAGTGTGGAAATTAAGTAAGAAATAAATTCAGTAATTCGGTTAGTATTAATTTTTAGGAAAAAATCTTGAAGGGGTATAGCGATTTTGACTACAGCGAATATGTTCAGTCTATTTCCAGTTTCTTATGTTATTTATTTTTCATGTTATGATGTTATCGACTTTTTTTTTAAATATAACAACCTATACTTTTTATTATTGATTTTGGTAGTACTTTTTATTCCGTTTCAAACCGTTAAACATTTCCAATATGTTACATTTGAAAAAAATTGAGGAAAATAGTCTTCAAGTTCAAATATTAAAAATTAATTAAATTGGCAAAATAAATCTAGTTATCGGTGCATAAAACGAAAAACATCAGCTACAACTGTCAGAATTATACAATTTATAAATGTTAATTCGCTGTAGTCAAAATCGCTGTTTCCTTTCGAGATTTTTTCCAAAAAATTAATATCAACGGGATTACTGAATTTATGCGGTACTTAATTTCCACACTGTATATGTATATATATATATATATATATATATATATATATATATATATATATATATATTCCTGTATTTACTGTCTTTTTAAATATTATTTCACATTTCGAAAAATAAATTGTGCCAGGAATTATCGCAAATCTCATGCCGAATTTAATCCTGTGGTTGAATAGGTCAATTATTTACAATTTCTGTGTGGTTTATTTGCAATTACGGAAGAAATAGCAGGATAGTAATTAACATTCTTCATATAGGTATTACAGCACTCGTTAAGATGTAACGTACAACAGCAGTGCGATTTTGTCAGTTGCTATATGAAAACTTGTCGAAATAATAATTGAATTCACACAGTCAGTCAACAATGTTGTAAGTACGCAAAAAAACACGTTTATGCGAAAATATAATTAATTTTACTAACTGAATTTTTATCAAAAAAATTGTCTATTGTATATTTTAATAGCAAAAAAATATTAGTTTTGCGTTGCGGAATGTGATTGATATATTGTTAGAAAAAGAAAAATTAGAAGTCAAAACGCGTCATTGCTAAAAACAATAACGAACCTGATAGGGAATTTAATAGCATTATAATTAATCATAACGCAGATTTAGGACCCAAGAACAAAAGTTTATCTTTTGACATTAATATTAAAACTATTCTATTATAATTATGAACAAACATATCTATGACGAAACGATAAATAAATTATGACAATGTCTACTTGATTTGCATATAATATGCTGTATGAATATAATGCAGTATTTTAATTTCAATTTGGAATGCTTATTTAAATTTGTGAAAAAATTATATAATTAAAAGTTTTACATTAAAAGTTTAACATAGTAAAAAATCTTTCAGAACTCATTATATTAAAATAAAACTGCTTCAGGTTAAAGTTCTGTTTTAATATTTATTTAAAATCGACGTTTCGACCAAACTCAAACTATAAAACTTTAATATTTTTATTTTAATTTATTTTTTTAATGAAGAGGTTCAGAAAAAATTGTTATCCGAACATATGTTTTGCAGTCCGCGAACACAAAAATCTTTCGTGAAACTGTTCGTTGTCCGAATTGTTCGCAGTCCGAATTGTTCGTTAACCGATCACCCACTGTATATACAAGTCCGACTGCATGTTCTTGTTGTAACAAAATAACAATACAAAGATGTCAAAAAGGAAACATTATATAGATTTTGGATTAATATAAAAAAGATATGTAATTTTAATAAATATTTATTTTATTTTTTTACTCGACATTGTCGGTTTCTTGATTATGTAGGTTTGTATGTAAAAATTACTAAACATAACTATCATAGTTAGCGCTTGTGATAATATAAGTGCAGACCAGAAACGTGGATATGTACAATCCGGTGTAAATAACGCAGAAGAAAAGACTACTGCATAGATTAAAAATTGCACCTGTAACAAAGAACATAAATATATAGTATTTATGTTACATACGAAATATATTATGTTACGGGGAATAGAAAGCGATGATTATTGTGTTGAATTCAGATATTCGTGGCTGAGGCAAAGTCGAAGCCAAGTAATCCAGGCGAAACACGAAAAGAGCTTTCTATTCCAAGTGACATGTAAGATTTTTTCTTCAAGCGTTCTAAACGAGAAACTAAACTAAAAATCAATAAAAATACATATCAAGGAAGTTTAAGCAGTAGCTAACAATAGTATGTACGTGTATATATTTGTTAGGTGATTAATCAATAATCATATTCAAATTCAAGCGAAAATAAACAACTAACTTAAATTAATTTTTTTGTAATATATCCGTTGGAGATGTCAAATTAAATAAACTTGAGCGTCTGTCATTGGTCGAATATGCAGTGTCAGATTACACTGGACTGTGTACATTGTATTTCTTGCACTTCTTTACACATTTAATAATAATCAAATTAAATGTCAAGCGAAAATGAACAATGCAATTGTCAATTAACTTAAGTTAATTTGACGTTGTAGTTATGTATGGTGCTTCCACTAGTGGTGTGTATAATGTAGTAACTAACTGTTGTACAATAATGTCATTATTGACATAGTTCTACATAGGCAATATGGTAATGTAATATTAATATTATGATACGCTTGAAGAAAAAATATTATTATTTAATATTAACATTTAATAGAAAAGAATTTCTCTGAAAATATAGTTACTGTATGAAATTATTATAAGAAAAATATTGATTACGTTACCAGTTGTATGATGGTCATGCTTTTCTTCAGAATAAGATTTTGTTGATACTTTTTATCGATAGCTGCGAGTAAATAATAACTATACATTAAGGAATGAACCAAACAATTAGTGAAAGCAACGTATATGAGTGAACCTCCGGGTATCGTTAGTACAGCGATCCAAGTCAGTCCTGTCATCATAACATGATGATAAAAATGCAATACTGTTATTTGATTATTTTTTTTTCTTAATACGAAGAATATCTACAAACAAGTGCATTTTTAAACCATGTTGTATTTAAAGAATATTAATTATATACTAGCAAGGCTGCGACAACATTTTTATGACCAAGCGTAGCATATTCATACCATAGACTATAGACAATCATGCCATATACTCAAAAGAGTGTGAAAAAATAAATAATTAAATATACTTACGGTATCTAAAAGATCTAATATTTTCATATAGTGATAGTACAATGCATACGATTTTAAAAATATTGCATCAGGCAAGTCAGAATAGTCCACAACTTCGCATCTCCAATTAGATTTTAAAACATTTGGAAATAACTAAAAGAAATTTTATTTTTATTAGAAAATATCATTTACAGTGATATATATATTTATTCGACGCTCTTGCAGTTTTAATTATCATAAAATCAACATTTTTCTGATAATTTAAAAATAAATAATAATAAATATTTGTAATTACAGTTATAGTATAGTAAGTACATGTAATAATTTGTACTAAATTATATACAATCATTATCGTTTTTAGCTCGAATGGTTTCCTATTTTCCATCAATTTCGGGCCTAATTTTTTAATGAAATAAACATATCCTGATATTATTAATATTGGATATATTGGTGATGTCATTAAAGGCCATTCTTTAGTATTTAGATCTAAAAAACACAAGTAGTATATTAGATTTGATTCTGTTAACAAATAGCGTAGTATTGTAAGAGAGTTCTGGATTACGATGAAGAGACAGCAAAATAAATTGCAAACAGCGGAAATGAAATATCTAAGAAGAGTATGAAGTAACAGCAAAAGCATTTAAAATGTACGGTGTTATTTATAGAAACTGTGAAAACTTTAGCAATATACAAACATTGCGTGTATTCTATTTTTCATTAGTAATACCTGTACTTGAGTATACAGATCTTTAAACCTGGTCACCTTATTATGCAACTTATATTTCACATATCGAAAGAATTCAACACCGATTTTAATTTTTTTTATAATTATTCAGATTTATTGTTAAGATTTATCATTGGAAATAAGACGTAATATTGTCTCGATTAAATTTATTTATAGTATACTTTACAACAAAATTGATTGCATTTTGATTTTAAATAAATTAAATTTTATAGTTCCACGTAGGTACTCACTTTCGTCAAACTTTAACATTTTATAATAATTTTAATAGAACAAACACACGTTTAAATTTTCCGATATTTAGAATGTGTGATAATTATAATAGGATTTGTCGTGCTTGTGATATTCATAATAATAGTTTCCAATTTATTAAGAAAAACGTAGTTACAGTATTTAATTAATTAAACTATATTATGTAATATTCTTCTTTATTTATATAAAATAAATATTATAGGTTTTAATATTAACTAATTTTAGTTGCATTTTCTATGTATTAGTTGGTCCACTAACGTTACTTATTTCTTTATTTGTTAATATTAAATATTTAATGTAATATATTTTTGTATTTTTCCTGTAATTGGATGTCTACCTGTTGGAAAATAAACGTATTATTATTATTAAGAGTAGAGGAAGTAACGAGAATGGATAGAATTAGAAATATCACTATTAGGAAGAGACTATAGATAATTTTATAAAACAGAGAAAATTCAAGAAAAATAGCTACAATGGTTTGACCATATTATGAGAATGTCTTAAGTCATGCCTTGCAAAAAACTCTAGATCTTGATGAAGACTAAGAAAGACTTGAAATGACTGGATCGAAAAAATTAGAAGGAAAAAGAATATAAACAGGAGCTCAGTTTCGATAACTAGCGAAAACCAGGAGAAAATGGAAAAATTTTCTAAAATTGTCACAGGAAAAAAGATATTTAACCTCATCATACTCAGGGTACAAAGAAGAAATATGTAACATATAGCGTACATTTCTGCTTAAGTATTTTATTTAATTGAGAATCGACTATAAGTTGTTTATATCTGTGAAATCTAAGGGAAGATATAAAAAAACATATATATTTTTTTACCAACAACACTAGTTAGGTTCTTTTCCAACAGCACTGAGATTTTATCGGTTGCTACGGAAACTTGTTGAAGTGCAGTAAATTCAATTGACGTGCATTTATTAACAAAGATTGTAAGTACGTATAAAACCACAATTGTGCAAGAAATATATTAAGTTATAAATAAAGTAATTATTATAATAAAAAAAGCCTTATCTTCGACACACGACAAAATTTAATGATCATTAAGCTACATTTAGACTGTGATCTTAGCAGTAGCAGTAAAGTGGAGATACACTAGTAGCTATCTAATTGAATTTTTGTAAATATAACTATAACTTATAATATAACTATATAATATATATATATATATATATATATATATATATATATATATAATATTGAATATTTAAAAATATAGATTGTAAAAACAAAGTATGCAGATATCGATTTTTGTTTCTAAATATTTGGCAATGATTTAAGTTGAAATTAATTGCCAACAAAAAAGGCCGTTGTGCAACTAATTAAAAAACATTTAAAAAGAAAATAAACGAAATAATAATAATAATAATAATAATAATAATATTGCCGTTTGTAGTGGGATGTACTGGTGAAATTCCCAAAAGTCTGGGCTCTAATTTAAAACATCTTGGCTTACCAGATAAGCTGTTTTTACCCAAACAAAAGGCAGTACTCCTGGACACCTGCCGCATAGTGAGACGAGTACTGGGAGAAAATTAACACCTATGGAAAATTTCGGTTTCATCTCCAAACAGAAAACATTATTGTACATACTTGCCTTTAAAAAGGCCGTTGTGCAACTAATTAAAAAACATTTAAAAAGAAAATAAATGAAATAATAATAATAATAATAATAATAATAATAATAATAATAATAATCTCATATTTTAAGAAAAGTCCTGCTATAGTGTATAATTGTATATATGCATGGTTTGCATCTGAGTGCGACATAGCAACAAATACCAGGTAAAACCTGTGAAAATAAAACACACATAATAATAATAATAAACAAGATTAGAAGTATATGGGTAAACCCATATATAGACTACTTTGACATTTCTCGGAAAGTTGGCAACACTGTATTTTAATAATATTATAATTTATGTGGGCATTTGGAGATACTTTTCTGAAAATTTGATCAAAATCGAATAAATAATGTAGCCACAATGAATTTTTAAAAAATTTTGTGATTTTTATCTCGATAAGTTGGCAACACTGTATTTTGTTAAAATTGCATAATTTATTTAGGCACTAGGAAAAACTTTTAAGAAAATTTGATTAAAATCGGTTAAATAAAATGGTCATAATAAATTTTTAAAAAATTTTCTAATTTTTTTCTCGGAAAGTTGGCAACACTGTATTTTGTTAAAATTACATAAATTATATGAATACTCGGAAAATCTTTTGTGAAAATTTGAGTGAAATCGGTTGAATAACATGGCCATAATAAAATTTTTAAAACTTTAGTAATTTTTTTCTCGGAAAGTTGGCAACACTGAATATTAATAAAATTATATAATTAATAAGGTAAATCTTTTCTGAAAATTTGATTAAAATCGGATAAATAACGTAGCCAATATGAATTTTTAAAAACTTTAGTAATTTTTTTCTCGGAAAGTTGGCATCACTGGAAAAAAATAAAACCACATGACCATCTTGAGTACTAGAAAAATTTATCCTGAAAATTTCATTAAAATCGGTTGAACCATCTAGGAGGAGTTGCGATCACAACATTTTGTCTGACGACCGAGCGAGCGAGCTGACGACGCACATCCATACACCCACATAAACTAAGTTCAGATTCGTCATCTAGAGGCTATATGAAGGATTTCTATATACAAATTTTTTTTTTTTGAAAATGTTACAGACACCGTACCAAACGCTATACTACTTTTTCAAAGTAGTAAAAATAATAAAAATAATTAGAAATGTGCTGACCTAGCTCAAACCTAAGGAACATGGATTGTTCCCGGTTTGTAGCAAGTGATATATCTACCTAAAGTAGTGAAAATCAAAAATAATAATAATAATAATAATGATTTTATTGCCCAACAATTTTACAACCAATTACAGGACAAGATATATATAAAAAAATGACAAATGACAAGTAATATATCATATTGATACATATGCAAATATATTTTTATGACTAATTTAATTATTTAAGATATTAATTAGTGAATGTAAATTTTTTTTAAAAATATTAAAATCAGGTAAGCAATTGTTAAAATTTCTGCACATTATGTTGATTGGTGCGTTATATGAAATATTTAAAAGAATCACAATAAAACGTTCGAGTTGAACGAGACGAATAATTGTTTTTCAAATAAGTTAGGACAGTCAATCATATTATGCAATTATTTGTACAATGTAACTATACTAGTTTTAATTTGTCTCCGATCTAAGGTTTCAAAGTCAAATCTATTTAGATATCATGAGCTGCTGCCTGCTGTGGATTTGCTGTATCAATTCTAAAAGTAATATTTTTTAGAAATATTCTTTGTACTGATTCTAATTCATATTGCATATGTTTTATATTTTTGACAGTGATTTCAAATTTACTTTAAAAATGCCAAATTTTATAAAATTATAAGAAATAAATTAAAATGCAATCTGTATTTGAATGACTTAATAGAATTATATTATCACATTGTACATATCACGTTATAGTATCAAATATAAATAAATAATAAATAATATATTTAAAAATATATCTACCTGCTTTCTCGTATATCATTGATATTAACATTTTGTTAATTTTTGTGCACACAACTTTCAACATAATGTTACCTAAAAGTGTAAAAATCTATAATAATGCGACATTTAAATAGCACGTTGTAGTTTATATATTCGCTATATAAATGTACTTCACAAAAAAATTAACATACAAAAAAAATTAATATGTTTTTGGTGACGTATATGTTAATTATTACTTCGTTTCGAATTAGCTGAAATATTAAAATTTAATAAACTCTTAACAGGGCCGGATTTACATAGGTGGGGGCCCCTGAGCGAATGTTTGTTGGGGGCCCACCGGCGGCCAGAAATTTTTTTTTATGTTGAATTTTTTCTTTCCTTCAGTATAATATACATATAATGAAGAATTATATTACAATTTTAATAACATTTTTAATAAAAAAATATTTTATATTTCGCAAATATATATTATTTATTTATTTATTTTTAATTTCATTTTTTTTTACAATCTAAAAGAGGCACTTTTCTAACTTTTCGCATGGCAAAGTCATTGATCAAGTCCTCAAAAAATAACTATCAGTATATATATATATATATATATATATATATATATATATATATATATATATATATACCGGGTGTTCGTTCGTCAAGTTCGTATGTGCGTTTAACATGCATTTTCGATAATTTGCATTATACTTCTTTCTCGAGTAAAATTCGAAGAAATACTTAGAATACTTTTCGATAGGGCATAAAAAGTTTTATAATTTGGTTTTAGTTTTAATTTGCTAGCATGTGCCGTTTGGGCGCAAATTTTTATTTTTTTTATTTTTTGGGTTTTATTTTTTTTCTCGAAATTTATGTGTAGGAAAATTTGCATGGTATGGAAAAATGCGGAATAATGAGTACTATAATTGAGTAAAGAAACGATTATTCTAGGATGCATTGTTTAGTAGAAAAAACTGAATTTTTTAAAATATCTCTAGGGGGTACCCTTAAGATATTTTTCAAAATAAGACTTTTTTCAAAATTTGCTCAAAAATTCTACTAAACAATGCATCCTAGAATTATCGTTTTTTCACTCAATTATAGTACTCATTATTCCGCATTTTTCCATATTATGCTTATTTCCTACACCTCCTAATTTTCGAGAAAAAAAAACAAAAAAATAAAAACAAAAATTTGCGCCCAAATGACACATGCTAGCAAATTAAAACTAAAACCAAATTATAGAACTATTTATGCTCTATCGAAAAGTATTCCAAGTCTTTCTTCGAATTTTACTCGAGAAAGAAGTATATCGCAAATTATTGAAAATGCATGATAAACGCCCATACGAACTTGACGAACGAACACCCGGTATATATATATATATATATATATATATATATATATATACATACAGGATGATTTATTAGTAATTGGAAATATTTTAACTGAAGTATCCTGGGCTCAGAATATGACGATTTCACGCAAATCTCTTAGATAAAATGTGGCTCCTTACTGAGCTACAGGGTGTTTTATTTAAAAATTTAAAAACGATTTTTGCCCAGTACTTAAAAACTATTTGACGTATCCTTATCATACTTGGCAGGAAGTGTAGGTACCGTACACCATACTAAATTATGTTAAATAAAAGTTTCTGGCTACTGCCAGTGGCGTACAACAGGGGCAAGTAAGAGGTTGATGCTTCCTAAATTCTACGCCACTGGCGGAATTGTCATTTTAGCACAATTTTTTGATTCTCCAATACTTTCTGTGTAAAAAACATACTCTTCCTTCGTAACGATAAAGTCACTATTTTTCGAGATATTTAAAGTTAAACATAAGCTGCACCCTTGGGATATTTTCAAAATTTGCTCAAAAAAATTTGAAAAATTAAGTAAAATGGAGAAAAAAATTAGCTACATAATAACTAAGTAACTTTTTTTTCTAACTTATTTTGGTTTGGCAGGAAAAATTATTGAAAATTAATATTTTTTGCATTTTAATTTTTTATTTTCAATAACTTTTCCTGCCAAAGCAAAATGAGTTAGAAAAAAAAGTTACTTATTTATTATGTAGTTAATTTTTTTCTCTATTTTATTGAATTTTTTCAGATTTTTTTGAGCAAATTTTGAAAAAATCCCGAGGGTGCATCTTATGTTCAACCTTAAATATCTCGAAAAATAGTGACTTTATCGTTACAAAGGAAGAGTATGTTTTTTACACAGAAAGTATTGGAGAATCGAAAAATTGTGCTAAAATGACAATTCCGCTAGTGGCGTAGAATTTAGAAAGGAATAACCTCTTACTTGCTCCTGTTGTACGCCACTGGCAGTAGCCAGAAACTTTTATTTAACATAATTTAGTATGGTGTACGGTACCTACACTTCCTGCCAAGTATGATAAGGATACGTCAAATAGTTTTTAAGTACTGGGCAAAAATCGTTTTTAAATTTTTAAATAAAACATCCTGTAGCTCAGAAAGGAGCCACATTTTATCTAAGTAATTTGGGTTAAATCGTCATATTCTGAGCCCAGGATACTTCAGTTAAAATATTTCCAATTACTAATAAATCATCCTGTATATATATATATATATATATATACTGGGTGTCCCATTTTTATCCGCCACCTGCAATAACTTTAAAATCGTGCATCGAACAAAAAAATGTTTCGGATAAAAAGTAAATGGTTTCGAGGGGGACATCTGATGCAGAGACCCTTGCCCCCTCTAGACCCCCTGGGGGGCGGGAAAGGGGGGCAACTTTGAAATCTTAAATGGAACACCCTATTTTTTATTGTAGATTCTGATAGGCCATTAAAAAGTATGTAAATTTTATTTTAAGACTTTTTGTTTATCTTTGATATATGGCGCTGCAAACAGCATTTTTTTCTCAGTTTATCAATCTTCAATTTGAAAAAAATGTGTAACTAAGTACGATATTCAAGATTTTTTCAATTCTTTGGGAAGAGGGGGGGCAAGGGTCACTGCATCAAATATCTTCCTCGAAACCATTAACTTTAAGTTAATGGTTTCGAGGGGTATAACTTTAAGCTAATGGCTTCGAGGGGATATCTGATTCAGTGACCCTTGCCCCCCCCTCTTCCCGAAGAACTGAAAAAAACTTGAATATCGTACTCAGTTACATCTTTTTTTTCAAATTAAAAACTGATAAACTGAGAAAAAAAATACTATTTGCAGCGCCATCTATTAAAGATAAACAAAAAGTCTTAAAATAAAATTTACATACTTTTTAATGGCCTATCAGAATCTACAATAAAAAATAGGGTATTCCATTTAAGATTTCAAAGTTGCCCCCCTTTCCCGCCCCCCAGGGGGTCCAGAGGGGGCAAGGGTCTCTGTATCAGATGTCCCCTTCGAAACCATTTACTTTTTATCCGTAACATTTTTTTGTCCGATGCACGATTTTAAAGTTATTGCAGGTGGCGGATTAAAATGGGACACCCAGTATATATATATATATATATATATATATATATATATATATATATATATAAATATAATATTTAATGTTGACTTTATATAAATGTTGATAAGGATGTTATGTTATATAAATATATATATATACAAGGTCCTGCACCTCACCTCCCGCTTCTGTAGCTCAGTTACTAATTAAGGCGGGAATGGAGCTAGAAAAATTTTTACGTTCGTACCTCGTCCTTCACTTTGAGCCCCTTCAGGGGCGGAGCCCTCTTATCCAAAAACTAAACGCAAATGTAAACAATATATCGCAGTCATCGTCACTTCACCCTTAAATAGTGCAAGATAAACTTATACAGTGGCAACTCGTCATTTTTAAAAAATGGGAGACGTAGCAAATTAAAAAATACTTACATTTTTAATATATATATATATATATATATATATATATATATATATATATATATATATGTATGTATATATATATATATATATGTATATATATATATATATATATATATGTATATATATATATATATATATATATATGTATATATATATATATATATATATATATATATACCGGGTGTCTACTTTTTTTTTGTTACATAGGGAATACAATGCTAAAATTTTCATTTGGTGATAAATTTTCCCCTAATTATTATAGAACAAAAGTACAAATACAAAAGTTGTTTAGAATTCAAAAATGCATCAAATGATGCCAAATTTATCAATATAGGATGTTCCGATCAAGAATTAGAAGCAAATTAAAATTTCCATTTTTGCGCTCTTTACATCAAAGTGCCATGGAAATTAAACAAATAATTTCATTTCTTCTGGAGTTTGAGTTTGACAGATCGTATTTATTTTATTGTTACGTTCTGTATTATTATCATTATTATTGAAAATAATGAATAAACTTAAGGTAAATGAAAAAGTTCAGTGCGTAAAATGGTATTTTACTGGAAATTCGATACGACGAGTAAGAGATTTATTCAGCGCTTTCTTTGAAAACCGTCCCATACCTTCCGCTATGACTATTCGTAGGATAATTAAACAATTCGAAGAAACTGGAAGTGTGTTAAAACGTTGTAAAAATTGTAGAAAAATCAACGCAGAAGATCAGGAGGAGAATTTAAATCAAAATGCAATTAAAGAAAATACATTGAATATACTTTTGTGTGTAACGGAAAACCCAAATGTTAGTGTGCGTCAACTTGGTGCTGAATTAAATTTGCATCCTTCAACAATACATAAGGTACTAAAAAATGAAAAATATCATTCTTATAAATATTCCACGCACCAAGAGATATTTGAAGCGGATAAAATGGCTAGAAGCAAATTTAGTAACATTATTATGGAAAAATCCAATTTAGACAGAAACTTCTTGAAATCTATTTGTTTTACTGACGAGTCTACGTTTACTTTACACGGCGAACCTAATACACAAAACTTTAGAATATGGAGCCAAACAAATCCTCATTTAATGGTAGCAACACGTACCCAATATCCAGAAAAAGTTAATGTATGGGCTGGAATTTTTGGCAGGTGTATAATTGGGCCATTTTTTATTGAAAATAATTTAAACAACGAAAAATATTTGGATATGTTGCAAAATCATATTGGTCCGCAGTTAGAAGAGTGTGCAACTCAAGATAATGTTGTCTGGTATCAACAAGACGGATGTCCGGCACATTACAGCTGCAACATTAAATTATATTTGGATCAATGTTTTCCAAATTCATGGATTGGTAGAGGTGGTCCAATTAATTGGCCAGCTAGATCGCCCGATTTAGCACCGTGCGATTTCTTTTTATGGCCATATTTGAAGGAGAAAATTTATAAACGACATATCAAAAATCTTGTTGATTTGAAAAATGCCATTGTTGAAGAGTGCAATAATATAACACAAACACAATTAAGCTCTGTACGTCACGAATTTTATAACAGATTAGGTTATTGTTTGGCAGTTAATGGCGATTTATTTGAACATTTAATTTAAATTGTTAGTTTCGTTTTTGTTCTCCTATATCTTGTATTCATGAATTTTTCTGTTTTATAGGTATATTGAATATTGTAATAAATAAAGAAAGTTTTACGGAGTTCAGCTATTTACTATTTATTAAACTCTTATCCGACGTTTCACTGCACAACTTACAGCATCCTCAGGGATAAGTTTAAATTATTATAATAAATATATTAGGCATAATGCCAGTCATCTAATTCAAATGTATTGTTTTTATAACTTGAAGTTAATAAATAAATTAAACAATTACTTAAAATTATAATGGAGACATTCACAATTTAAAACCACAGCTAGTACGTAGTGTACAGCCGAGTAAAATACCCTTTCATTGTAATAAATAATAAATACTTAATACTTTTTATACTTAATAGCTTTTCATTTACATTAAGTTTATTCATTATTTTCAATAATAATAATAATAATAATAATAATAATAATAATAATAATACAGAACGTAACAATAAAATAAATACGATCTGTCAAACTCAAACTCCAGAAGAAATGAAATTATTTGTTTAATTTCCGTGGCACTTTGATGTAAAGAGCGCAAAAATGGAAATTTTAATTTGCTTCTAATTCTTGATCAGAACATCCTATATTGATAAATTTGGCAACATTTGATGCATTTTTGAATTCTAAACAACTTTTGTATTTGTACTTTTGTTCTATAATAATTAGGGGAAAATTTATCACCAAATGAAAATTTTAGCATTTTATTCCCTATGTAACAAAAAAAAAGTAGACACCCGGTATATATATATATATATATATATGTATATAATAAAAATCAAAAAAACACAATAAAGCATTTAGATTATTAAAAACAAACGCCACTTTTAAAAACCATTTATTTGATCCAACCTAGTTTATTCAGTAAAAACATTACTATTATACATACAATAGAAAAAATGTCGTAAAATACATGTTAGATGTACTGGAAATACACAAAGCTGTTAAAAATCCTATATTCATAGTTTTGAATGATTAAATGTAGACTTTTTTTTATCATTTTATCGATTTTAAGTAAAATTGTAAGAATTTTACATGATTGTAAGTGAGATTATAAGGATTTTTATAAGTAAAAAATATATAATTTTTATAAAGATTTTAATATTTGAATAATAGCAAATAGAATACAAGATACACCAAGAACAAAAACTTACACGCTTTACAAAGCAAAAATCACACTACCAATGACAATTTGTTCAAAATCAACACAAAGTATTCCTTGTTGCGCCGACCAGACAACGCACGCTCCGCGCGCTACCCTCCGCGCCATCTTATTGAAAACATTGAAAAGTGTTCACATTTCAATCATATTAAAATCATACTTATAATATTTGTTTAGAATTATTTTCTTTAAATTCTATTCTAATATTTGTTATTTATTTTATTATTGTAACGGTAATTTTTTATTCCGAAATTTAGTAACATTGTACAAAATAAAATTATTACTTGCAAGTACTAGGAAAATATTTTTTTGAAAATTTGATTAATATCCAATTAGTAGTGTAATCAGAACAAAATTTTGAAAATTTTAGTAATTTTACAAGACACACACAAACACCCTTATAAACTAAGTTCAGATTCGTCATGTATTCGGCTATATGAAAAATTTCTATATAAATTTTTTAATTTATTTTTTTAATTAAATAATTTATAAAATATTTTAATCATACAAATCTGTGTAGAATTATATTACATCTATTTATTTTATAATTTAATTATTTAATATATAAATATGTATATACGTAAGTATATATTTTCTAATAAAAAGCAAGACAAAGAACTAACAGATTCAGTACAGAATCAAAATGCAGTTAGTCGAAGAATATAAACTGTGTTTATCTTTTTAAAGTTGTGAAGACCAGTCAAATATTCATATATTGAACAAAATTAAGTTTACAAATGGTCTATTGGAAAAAGTGGAGATGAATAGCCCCACACCGCACCACACTTCAGTTTTAAGCAGAGATTTTTATATATAACCTAGATGCCTAACTCGATGCGTAAAAGTGAAGCATGTCAATTCGTGTGGCGGCCATTTGTCGAAAAGGCAGAAAGTGTAAACAGTGATAAAGAATCGTGTATACGAAATCATTTATATTTAACGTTTTAAAGTGATATAATTAATTTGTGTTGTACAGAACTGTTATTTTATTATTATAGTTGCAAATTACCAATAGCAATGCCAACTTCGTGTTCCGCTTTTGGTTGTAAAAATAGATTTAAAACTGGAGGGACAGTACAGTTTTTTGGGTAAGCATTGTCTACTTTTATAATCTGAAACAATATAATAATTAAATTTAAAGTTTAAATATATTTCTGTAATTGGTAATTTGATAATATCGAGGTAGGGGACAAATTTTTTTATCAAATAAATAAATCCTAACCTTAAGGCAGCCCTATATATCGATATTATCAATATATCATCAAATTATTTCATTTAGAAGATCCGTAATTGAATACGTTTTTTTTTTCTAATTTTAGATTTCCTCTAAAAAATAAAGATTTATTAAAATCTTGGGTTATAAGTGTAAGAAGAAAGGATTTTACACCAACAAGAAGTAGTAAAATTTGCAGCGACCATTTCAAAGAAAATGATTATTTAGTAAGACCAGGAATATATGTTAAAAAATTAAAGCAGGATGCAGTCCCCTCAATATTTCCCGCTTTTCCTAGTTATTTAAAAGAAAATAAAAGTAGCCGAAGGGTCTTAAAAAAAAGAAATATATGTCATTCTGGCATGGCAATTGATC
This sequence comes from Clivina fossor, assembly GCA_963966155.1. Taxonomy (NCBI): domain Eukaryota; kingdom Metazoa; phylum Arthropoda; class Insecta; order Coleoptera; family Carabidae; genus Clivina; species Clivina fossor. The sequence goes on from OZ014555.1 coordinate 11,333,381, forward strand.
GTCCAATAGAAAGTACCAGTGCAAGTAGTTCAACATCGAACAATGAAGTTCATGATGAAATTTTGCCATTCCAACAACAAATTAGTGTACCATGCAAAGAAGAGAAAGAAACACAAACAGAAGAAAATGCAATCGAGAAAAAACTAAAACAAAAAATTAAAACTTTACAACAAAAAATAAGACGACGAAATAAAAACATCACAAATTTTAAAGAAATGATGAAAACATTACGGAAGAAAGGCCTTCTACAACAAGAAGCGGAAAGTTTAATGAGAGAGCAATTTGAAGGTATGGCTCTAGAAATTTTCAAGAATGAATCGAAAAACTTTGGAAAAAAAGCAAAGGCCTTTAGATATAGTAAAGAAATTAAACAGTTCGCTTTAACATTGCATTATCATTCTCCTAAAGCGTATGAATTTTGTAGGTTGGTGTTGGGAAAATTTTGCATGCTAAAATAATTTATTTCGAAATAAATTTAAATAATTTTTACTTTCTAAAATTTTTCAGACACATTTTTTGCTTGCCACACAAATCGGCCCTTACAAATTGGACAGCATCAGTAAATGCAGAACCTGGATTTTTTAAAGAAGTTTTTGCGGCAATAGCTAATTTTGAATTGAGAGATCGTGATTGCAATCTTGTTATAGATGGTATGGCCATACGAAAGCAATTAATTTGGGATGCAAAATCGGGAAAGTTTATAGGTTATTCTGACTTTGGAAAAATTCTTAAGCTTGAAAATGAAGAAAATTTAGCTACTGAAGCCCTCGTTTTTATGTTAGTTAGCTTAAACGGGAAGTGGAAATGGCCGATAGGGTATTTTCTGCAAACTAAAAGCACTGCTTCAGTACAGGCTGAATTAATAAAAACTGCTATAGTGTTAGCCAGTAATGCAGGATTAAAAATTTGGGGAGTTACTTGCGATGGAACTGCTACAAATATTTCGACATTTGAGTCTTTAGGTTGCCATGTATATGGCGAATACGAGCTTATTAAAAATTATTTCAGGCATCCTAATAGGGATCAGGAAATTTGTTTTATACCTGATGCGTGTCATATGGTAAAATTAGCTCGTAATGCACTAGGGACCCTTAAATGTTTTAAAAGTGTTGAAGGTTTAGTGGAATGGCGTTTCATTGAAAATTTAAATAAATTTCAAGAAGATATGGGCCTTAAATTTTCAAATAAATTAAGCAAAACTCATATTGATTGGGAAAAAAATATAATGAAAGTGAAGTTAGCTACCCAAACTCTTAGTGCCTCCACGGCTGATGCCCTAGAATTTTTAAATAAACTTGGTTTTGAGGAATTCCAAAATTGCGAAGAAACTGTCAAATTTATTAGATATATAGATAGAATATTTGATTTTTTGAATAGTCGCAGCCCATTTGGAAAAGGTTATAAGAAGCCTATCTATGCAAATAATATACAATTTTTAGAAGATTGCATAGTACCTTTAATTCAGTATTTATATACTCTAAGAGATATCAAAGATAATTTTTTATATAAAGGACCTCGAAAAACTTTTATTATCGGTTTTGCAACGGCAGTATTATCCATATTTAAAATTTCCAGAAATCTCCTGCCCGATAGTAAACACTTAAAATACTTGCTTACTTATAAGTTTTCCCAAGACCACATCGAACTGCTATTTTCACGAATTAGAAAAAGATTTGGATTTAATAATAATCCAAATGTGCAGCAATTTAAAACTGCTATGAAACAAATTCTTCTGAAAAATAGTATACAGCCTTCTGCTGCTGCAAATTGTATTGCATTAGATTTAAATTCGGTAGGTTGCATATTTGAAATAAAATGGTCAAAAAAAATTGTAACAGATGATGTAGAGAACGGAAAGCTTCTTTTTGATGATGAAGATCTTGAAAGTTTTTCTACATTATATTTCTCCAATAACAATAGTTTATTTACAGAAGCAAAAGAAAATGTATTGTATTATATAAGTGGATATATAATTAGAGGGCTTCTAAAAAAAATTTCATGCAATTCTTGCGCCGAAAATTTATTAAATTTAACATCAGAACATAATTATGCTCACAGTTTTAAATTTTCAGTTTTCACTGATTTAAAAAATAATGGAGGATTAATTTATCCATCAGAAAGTGTTTTTAAAATAATTCAAGCTACTGAAGTAGAAATTAGTATTTTGATTAATAATTTTTCGAATAAAATTATTACTAAAAAGATAATAAATGTTTTAAGTAATCGCTTTGCTGTTGAAAAAAACATTTTTCCCAATTTAGACTGTGAAATTTCCTTGGAAAACAATCACAAAATTGATTTAATTGTATACATTTGTAAAAACTACTTAAATCTTCGTTTGCACAGTATATCAAAGTCATTGAATCAAAAAAAATAATGTTAGTATAAGACATAAATTCAATAAATTAATATTATTTGCAAACCAATGAATTAAAATGTAATGTAAGATGTATTTGTTGTTGTTGTATTTGTCATGTTTTTTTTAATTATTTCAAAGCTACATATTATATATATATATATATATATATATTATAATATATTTGCAATCAGTTAACTTTTTACTTTATTTAGCTAATAAATAAATGTTGAGTTAAAATTCTTGTGTTTTATTTCATATTTTACTAAATAAAATATATAATTAATAACTTTATTCGTTATAATATTGATATATCAATTATATTTGAAGTTATATTTCATACATTCTATACACAACATATACATATTGCCTTTTTGACAAATGGCGTCTAGTGACCTTGAGGCTTCACTTTTAGAGCGGTTTGTTATATTGAGTTCGGTATCTAGTTATATATAAAAGTCTCTGGTTTTAAGGAAGTGTGGCACACATGTACACATTTGCAACACTTACACACAATATACACTGGACACAAAAAAAAACGCGCCAGTTGAAAAATCAGAAAAACTACCGATTTTCAAGTAGCTCGTTTTTTTTGTGGCTAGTGTATATTGTAATGGGTAGCATTTTAGGCTATTTAATTTTAATTTTTATACAGAAAATAAATACCAAATATTGTTCATTAATTAATGTAGTTTTTTTTTAGTTACAGTAAAAGAAAAATATCTTATTTTAATTAAAAAATGTTGAGACAAATCTTTTCTTCATATATTTATTTCTAAAAAAGAATGTACATTTCGACCACCCTGTGGTCCTCTTCAGCTATGACTGAGTCAATAATGTTATTTTAATATTTCTATAATATACATTTTGTAGTTATAAATGAATTATACTTTTATAAAATAAATTTTATAGTATTTCAATGTAATATAATTTTTCCAGAAATCAAATAAGCATATAAAATTTTCAGTTATTTCTAATAAAGACCGATAAATGCATCAAAAATTTAAATAAATAGTTTAATATTTTAAATTTTCTGTTAGAAAAATTATCAACTCACATTAAAATAATACAAAAACAGCAATAAATTTTTAAATTTCATGTTTACAACATGGTAATTTAAATACCATAAAAAAATTACATTGTTACCCTTAAAAAAATTCATGATCTACGCCTGGTGGAGAAGGCGGAGCTTATTAAAAATGTGCCAAAATTGAATAGACTGCGACATCTTTACTACAAATTTGGAATTAAAAACTAACAATTTTTATTCCTTCATAACTTGCTTAATATATATTTTTTTTTTAATTTTTTTTTTTTAATTTAATATTTATTAAAAACTAAAGCGAACGACGTATCTTTTTGTTAACATATTCAAATAATTCTATTGAAAAAACGCAGTTAAAAATTTGCTATTTTAGTCAATTTTTACATTAAAATATTAAGTCACCTAGCTAAAATTTCAACAATATTAATACGTAGTCATATTTTAGACACCTTTTATTAGCCACTGTAAAAAAACCATATTTGTGGGACTATTCTTCTAAAAGTTATGAAGGAACAAAAATACTGCTATTTCATACACATTTTTCCAGCTCCATTCCCGCCTTAAGTTAGGATTTTGATATTTTTCAGGCGTTCTCTGTACCTCCGAGTCTATTTCAGGAAAATATTTTTGATTATACAGGGTGTCCCAATAAAGTGTTACTCCATGATGATATATCTTTTTAAATTACATGCTATACCTTTTTTTACTTATTTGAGTGTCTTTTATGGTTGCCTACATATTTCTAAAATTCTATTGAAATCGGTTCGTTGAAGTCAGCGAAAAAAAACAAAAACCAAAAAAGTCGGTTTTGCACCACTGGCTTTAAAAATTAATAAAAAACGCATATAGTATCTGGTTAATAAAATTTTAGGACATAGTCATTAAGTAAAGTCTAGTAGTCTCGTTAACCAAGTTTTTATTGATCCAGATTATACAGGATGATCAAAATCTAGTGTCAAATTTCGCAAACTTTAAAGCACTTTATCTTTCTTATTTCAAATGGGAACCCCTATATATTTTTATATAATTCGATGCGGAATTGAAAAACAAACATTTTTTCTAATTACAACCCTATGGCAATTCCTAACATTTTACAAGTTATTCACTATAAACTTATTTTATCAACTATTCCAATAGCAATTTTAATTGTTTATCAAAGGCACCTTCGATTTTTATCAATTAAAATTGCTATTGGAATAGTTGATAAAATAAGTTTTTGGTGAATAACTTGTAAAATGTTAGGGATTGCCATAGGGTTGTAATTAAAAAAAATGTTTGTTTTTCAATTCCGCATCGAATGATATAAAAATATATAGGGGTTCCCATTTGAAATAAGAAAGATAAAGTGCTTTAAAGTTTGCGAAGTTTGACACTAGATTTTGATCACCCTGTATAATCTGGATCAATAAAAACTTGGTTAACGAGACTACTAGACTTTACTTAATGACTATGTCCTAAAATTTTATTAACCAGATACTATTTGCGTTTTTTATTAATTTTTAAAGCCAGTGTGCAAAACCGACTTTTTTTGGTTTTTATTTTTTTTCGCTGACTTCAACGAACCGATTTCAATAGAATTTTAGGAATATGTAGGCAACCATAAAAGACACCCAAATAAGTAAAAAAAAGTATAGCATGTAATTTAAAAAGATATATCATCATGGCGTAACACTTTATTGGGACACCCTGTATAATCAAAAATAGTTTCCTGAAATAGACTCGGAGGTACAGAGAACGCCTGCAAAATATCAAAATCCTAACTTAATTAATAAATGAGCTACAGAAGACGGGAGGTGAGGTGCAGGACCCTGTATATATATATATATATATATATATATATATATATATATATATACATATATATATATATATATATATATATATATATATATATATATACATATATATATATATATATATATATATATATATATATACATATATATATATATATATATATATATATATATATATATATATATTGAAACGAGGCAAACATCTGTACCTAATTTTTTAATTTTTCATGTTATTAATTTATCTTACTATTAATATTTTTTAAAAAAAATGTTTTTCGATAATAATTATGTCAACTGTACTTGTTTACTTATATTTTAAAAACCACATCTGGTATGTTAAACTTTACTAGTTTATTGTGTATTTTTGCTTATTGAGAAAAGTACATTTCTTTAAGGGTCGTTTATGGTATAGTTATGTTTAGGTATAAACACGATCTTACATGAAAGGTTGACCCAATTTTTTTTATATTTTGGGGTTCTTTATTTTGAAAACAATTTTGTTTTTAAGAATTTGTTTTCTGATTTTGGCACATCCTACTGTTTCCTATCCTAGCCAATGCAAAACGATTATTTGTAAGATAGGTTTTAAAAGTTAATATTATTGGGTGTAGAAAATTATGATGTCATTTTCAGCCAGTACTCTTTAACAAGGATGCTAGAAGTGTAATTTGATTGGTAAAATATTATATCTTGTTAATATGTCCTACTCTTACTAATGATTTTGTATATGCGAACTTTGTTGCAAGTCAACGTGAACTAGGAGTATATGAAAGCTGGCCGATCTCACGAGTGGGCATTCTGGTCTAGAATCAGAACCAGGGAAGCTTGGCCCATGGTATAGTTCATTATACTAGGTAACCTTGTCATCTCTCAGAAATAAGATACATAAGTGGGAATAGTTTAGCAGTTTTGTGCCATTGCGACTGCCTTTTACTATGTAAAAGGAGCTGACGTTACAGAAATCAAAACTGTGAAAACTTAAAGAGAGAAAATATTGTGGGAATAGTTTAGAATGTAAATGGAGATGCCGTTACAGAAATCAAAGCTGTAAAACTTAAAACTCTCAGAAAACATTTTGTTTGTACAAAAGTTTCACGAAGATAAGTTCACGTGTAAACTCAAACCATGGCCAGAGCGTACCCAGTCATCGGGCGATTGCCTCCGCCACTAACCGGTGTGCCAGTACATTCTCCGCGGCGGGCCATCGCTGCAACGCCCGGTCGACCGCGTCTGGTTGGGGTAGCCAGAAGCCGTGAGATACCGATTCGACCATGATTTCACTAGACGATCACGCACCAAATACGTAATGTATTCTCACTCCCTTTTCCCCAAATACACATACACTTACACTTACACGTATAAAATGACATATTATTTAGCAAATAACTAATAATTATTGTACATTGGTTTTGGTACCTCGTCGGATTAAAATATAGAATTTTTCGGGCATTTAGATGCGAGTACTTTATACATATTTACTTCTTACATGATTACTAATACACGAGCTCTTGGTCGGCAGAGATTCCGACCCTCATGAGTGACAGTATATCTCTTTGAGTATACGTCCGACCCGTTCATTTGAATTGTGGTCACCCACAGAATACACTACACCTTCTGAAGTATAATAAAGAATTCTTTGAGTTACGTTGTTATTAGAGTTTTTATATCGAATTTATTATTTGCGCACAAGATGCACTGACGAGCCGCCCCTAACCACTTATTCAAAATCTTTCAATAAAATTGTAAACAAAATACAGACAAACACTAAAAATATTGAAATATTTAAATAATTATATAATTTTACAAATTTCTCATGCACAATAAATCGACATAGTTAAACTAAATGTGACTTTTATTTCAAATCATTTTATGTACTCTCCTTATTAAAACACGTTCTATATGTAATTAAGTTTGTTTATTAGTTGTAAAAACAATACAGCCTTAAGTAACTTATACTGCATCTGAACACAACCGTGACTAAACCGCAACTAACTCTATATAAGTAAAAGTATATATATTTATGCCAACAGATGGCTCTGCTTGTTAGATATTTAGATATATTTAACACCCCCACTTCAAAATATCAAACAACCACAATACCTAAAGTATTCAAAAAACTATAATGTTTTACAGAAATTAATCCCTTCGTAAGCATATCAGCGGGCATATCAGCTGTCGGTAAATATTTAAATTTTATTAATTTTCGATCAACGGCCTCCTTAACAAAATGATGTCTCACATCGATATGTTTCGACCTTTTGTGCAAAACTGGATTTACAGACAGCTTCTGTGCGCTCTGACTATCATTATAAATAGTTATACAATTTAAAATATCTGCCAACTCAAAATACAAATTTTTCATATAAATGGCTTCTTTTGAAGCTTCTGACATAGCCATATATTCGGCTTCTGTGCTAGATAGAGCTACAGTTTTTTGCTTCTTACTTTCCCATGATACTACGGATCCCGATAGCTTAAAACAAAAACCTGTATAGGATCTCCTATCAAAAGTATTACTTGCCCAATCGGCGTCAACAAAACCTTCTAGTTCCGTAGCATCTTTTACATATTTTAAACCATAATTTTTAGTCTTCTTTAAATATTTCAATATTCTTTTAGCATGCTGCCAATGTATTTCATTATGACAGTTATTAAACTGACTAAGATAGCTAACAGAAAATGCTATGTCAGGTCTAGTTAACACAGCTAAATACATTAAACTACCTATCAGCTGTTGAAATGGTATCTGTTTATTTTTACTATCATTCCTAATCAAATTTAATTTTGCTTCTATAGGTGTCCCTATCGATTTACAATCTAACATATTAAATTTTTTCAATAGCTGATCAATATACTTTTCTTGATCTAAAGTTATACAATTTTTATCTTTGTCTATTTTAACTCTCATTCCTAGACACTGCTTAACTTGACCTAAATCTTTTATTTTAAATTCATTACTTAAACTAACTTTAAGTTTTTCTGTTTCGTTTAAATCATTTGAAAATATAAAAAAATCATCTACATATAATGCAATGAAGGTTTTTAATCCATCTTTGTTTTTTATAAATAAACAAGGCTCCAAATTTGATTTTTTATAATCTAAATTAGTTAGGCAATCCTCAACTTTTTTATACCAAGCCCTTGAGGACTGTTTCAAACCGTAAATTGCTTTATTTAATTTTAAAACTTTATTCTTTTCATTCGATTCAAAACCTTTAGGTAGCATCATGTATACATTTTGTTCCAAAACACCATTTAAGAAAGCAGTTGTGACATCTAAGTGTGTAATATCTAAGTTTAATTTTACAGATAATGCTATTAATAATCTTAATGTAGAATATCTTACTACAGGTGAAAAAGTTTCATCATAGTCAATTCCGGGTTTTTGTGTAAAACCCTTTGCTACTAATCTTGCTCTGTACCTTACATTATTCTCACTATCCACTTTTCTTTTAAATACCCACTTACACTGCACAACACTACCTTCTTCAGGAACATTCACTAATTTCCCTGCTTCATTTTCCTCAAATGATTTCAATTCTTCTTGCATTGCTTGCTGCCATTTCTCGCTGTCTGCTCTTGACATCGCTTCGGTTACAGATGTTGGATCTTCATTCAAATCTATTTCGGTTTCCGCGCATAGATATGTGACATAGTCTGGAAAAACTTTTGGTTTTCGATCTCTGTCTGATCTTCGAACTGTTGATTCACTTTGTTCATCACTGTCATGATTTTCATCCACGTAGTTCGAATCATCTTCTTCGGTTTCTGATTCGTCAAGACTTTCAATTTCAGTAATTGTGTCGCTTGTATCCCCCACTGAATTTGATATCTCGTCATTTCTATGTGGTTTGGTTTCTATCATGATATCTATTTTATTTTCACTGTTATTTTCAATAATAATAACATCTCTGCTTGTTATAATACTGTTTTTGTCTGGATTGTACACTCGGTATCCTTTGACGTTTTCACTGTACCCAACTAAAATCATTTTGTGTGATTTTTTGTCCCATTTTAATCTTTTTTCTTTGGGTATGTGCACCATGGCAGTGCTTCCGAAAACTCTTAGTTTACTGACATCTGGTTTTTGGCCTGTCCATAATTCATAAGGAGTTTTATCATTTCCAGAAACTATGGATCTGTTTCTTAAATATACAGCAGTATTTACTGCCTCTGCCCAGAACTTTTTTTCTAGTTTTGTATCAAAGAGCATACACCTCGCTTTTTCTACTACTGTTCTGTTAAGCCTTTCAGAGGAACCATTTTGTTCTGGTGTATACGGATTAGTTTTTTGGTGAATTATTCCATGTGTCTGCAAGAAATTTTCAAATTCACTGCTACAAAACTCACCTCCGTTATCTGTTCTCAATACTTTTAGTTTTTTATTTGTCTGGTTCTTTACCACGTTTTTAAATTCTTTAAAACGGTCGAAAACTTCACTTTTCGATTTGAGAAAATACACGAAAGCCATTTTACTATAATCATCTTCTAAAATTAAGAAATATGTGGAACCACCAATAGACTTTACCTCCATTGGTCCACAAACATCACTGTGTATGATTTCAAGTAAGTTGTTGGCTCTTGTTCCGCTTTTTGAAAATGGTAACCTTGTTTGCTTGCCTACACAACAGATTGTACAATTTTGTTTTCCTATTTTTATTTCTTCTGAGTACGACAAACCATTTACTATTCCGTTTTTCATTTTTGTTAGGTCTCTCCAGTTTAAATGACCCAAGCGGCGGTGCCACAGTTCTCCGGTTACTGGAACTGTAAACAAACATGCTTCCGATTTGTTTAAATTTAGTTTATATACACCATCAACCTGATCAGCTGTTGCAACCAGTTCACCAATCTTGTTGTATATCTGACAACAATTTGTCTCAAAAACAACTTTATTTTCATTTTCTAACAATTTACTTACTGATAATAAATTTGTTGTTAGCTCTGGCGCACATGATACATCTTTGATAGTGATATCAAACATCTTATTATTCACTTTTGTAGTAATATCCACATCTCCACAACAAGTCACTGGAATTTTTGTTTTATTTGCCACCATAATTTCTTTCAAATTTTCTTTATTTGTAGCTTCTTTTCTAACCTTAATCCAATCTTGATTTGCTGTTAAATGTACACTTGCTCCTGAATCGACGTACCAATCATCTTTTTTGAATTTTCCACTCAAAAACACAGCACTAAAAGCATTTGACGATTTACTTTCTGTGGATTTATTTGGACATTTATTTTTAAAGTGTCCCATTTGTTTACACTTAAAACATTTGACATTCTTGAAGTTAGAATTTGCACTGTTTGCACTACCGGTACTGCCACCTATTGACGAACTGTTGTAACTACTTGAATTGGTGTGTCGGTATTTTTGGTAGGAACCTGCTTTGCCGGCAAACGGACTTCCGCTTCGACTGACGTCAGTTCCCATGTCGAACAGCTTCGTTTTTATGGCGTCCACTGTAATGGAGATTCCGGAATGTTCTATCGCCATTATCATCGGTGCGAATTTTTCAGGCAAACCTGCTAGCAATATTGATCCCAGCCATTCATCAGTGATCTTGAAACCTGTGCTACTCAACTTCTGTCCAGCCTCCACGATTTGACCAACGTATGTTTCCATCGAATCACTATTTTCTAACCTGATTGACATTAGATTTCTTAGTAAGCTGATTCTTCTTGTGAAACCGGAGTTATTAAATAATAATTTTAATTTGTCCCATAACTCCTTCGTCGTCTTTGATTCTTTAATATGTATGTATAACGAAGTATCTATCGTTAAGATCAATTTAGCTCTTGCCTTGGCGTCGTTTCCAACACTAACGAGATCTGTAGCAATTGGCGGCTCCAGGATGCAACTTGATAAACCTTCCAATATGAGAAAGTTTTCCACCGCAAACGTCCAATCATCGTAATTCTCGCGCCCTTTTAGTTTTGGCACATTTACGATGTAGTTCGCAGCCATTTTGTTTTACTTTCAACGGATTTCAGTTCTTTTATTTTACAACTACTGAGTCCACACTCACAAAAAACTTACAATTGAGCGCAATCTGGGCCCATAACCTATTAAAACACGTTCTATATGTAATTAAGTTTGTTTATTAGTTGTAAAAACAATACAGCCTTAAGTAACTTATACTGCATCTGAACACAACCGTGACTAAACCACAACTAACTCTATAAGTAAAAGTATATATATTTATGCCAACAGATGGCTCTGCTTGTTAGATATTTAGATATATTTAACACTCCTGTCTGCAGTTCGGCGACTTTTAAAGTTCACTGGGGTTACTTAAATTTTTGTTATTCATTTACATAACGTAGTTGGGTCATAAAATCACGGAATAATTAAAGTTTTCTAAATTTAAATCGTTAATTGTCGTTTAATTAATTTGTTATTTAATTGTAAATTTCGCCGCGTTACAATATATATATATATATACAGGCTGTAACAGAATAACTATTCCTAATTTTCAGAAATGATAGAGTGCACTTAGAGAAACATTTTTTGTTAATAAGCTAGTGTCCGAAAATTTCTCGGTGTCAAGATATACTAGATATCGTTAAAAACAATTTTAATTATTACAACGTCAAAGAGTAGTTAAGTTAAGGAACATTTTATTAGAAATAATAGTGCATTAAACTTTATAAAAATTGTTCGAAGTTACGACCACCATTTTCGATACACAAGTTGTACGATGTACAGGCTGGGCAAATTTGGACGTTTTCATAGGGAAACTCGAAAACTATAAGAGATATGGAAAAATGGACCGCGCATCCTCGATCGCTTTTTCTGAGAGAAACTCAATTATCAAAACGAAAATTAGCTATCGTCTTTTGTTTTCGAGTTATGGCGAAAAGTTCTCTTTTTCCGTATTTTGATAAATGGCGATATCTCGATGGTTTTTTAAATTAGATGAAAATAATTTTCACATTCTTAAGGCACTTTTTTGAGTAGAATAAAATGGTCTTAACGGATATTATAAATCTCTGTTAATTCTCGGGTTATAACATAAAGTTGTGTTTTTACAATCGACTGACCACTTATGTAACACTTTCACTACAAAAGCAGGAGAAATAATACTAAGTTTGCATCAAACAAAATATTTCTTCAACCCCAAAAATATAAATACAATTTCATATTTGGGTGGTGTATAAAGATTAGTAAATTCTACGAAAAATTATTGCAAGTGGACCGATAGGCAATAGTAGGTATACGACTTAGCACAATGGTTTAATACTATAATCTCTTACAGATGTTCGGAGTTTTCGCTTTGGCTTCAACATTGTATCTGAATTTCTTATACAAAAATTATTTCTTTTTTATGGCTTTTACAGTAAAAACCGTTTCATAAACATTACTTACAAAAACAACATAATTTTATAAATAAATTTTTTCCATATTTTGTTTGTACTTAGTGGGTGCTCCTTCTTGGTGGGGGCCTCTGGGCAGCCGCCCACTCTGCCCACCCTTAAATCCGGCCTTGACTCTCAAATTATTTATAATAGATTATATTGTTTGCGACCCATAAAAAATATAGCGTATTTTCCGCATAAATTAGTAAGCTAGAAATTTGCTGAGAATAAATATCCTTAGATATTTTTGCAAATTATACGTGGATAAAATTGAATAATCATTAAGATACATTCACACTGCGATTTTAGCAGTAACAGTACAGTTACTACTACATCCCCAGTCTATTGCTACTGCTGAAACCGCAGTCTGAATGTAGCTTGATGATCATTATATAATATGCATCGCATCAAAAAAAAAAAAGGCTTGAATCAAAAGTTTGGTGGTTTAGAGGGAGGTATCTGCTGATCTTTACATAAACTTATAAAATATTCATATATGTAATACATAAATTTACTTAAAAATACTGAGTACCTATGTAAAATGTGGAAATGAAGAGAACATGAAAAAATAATTCTAATTTATTAAATGAGAAACACATGTGATAAAATAGGAGACTTTGTTTGTCGATTAAAACGATCAGAACTACAAGTATATCCTAAAGCTGTTTTGTTTTAGTATAATGAGCTCTGAAAGATATTTTATTATTTTTATACATATATATATATATATATATATATATATATATATATATATATATATATATATATATTTAGAGAGACAGAGAAAGAGAAAAAATGGAAGCAAGAGAAAAAAATAGAAAATTAAATACAGATATACGTCAAAAGAAAATGTTACATATTACGATACAAGGTTGGTAAAAACTGAGATGAAGTCGGGTTTTTTTATTTTTGAGATCTTATTATTAGCACTTAACAAACATTTATCATATACTGGTTTTTGCACGATCGATTTAGATACATAAGCTATATTTGTATTTAGTTTATTTTTGTCAATGTCAAAATCAAAATTTTAATTAAATCACTCGCTCTCTTTTTTTATATAATATATATATATATATATATATATATATATATATATATATATACATTTGAGACAAGAAAAATTAATTAAAAATATTTTTTTGAATAAAGCAAATAACAACAATTACTTATTTAATATTTATTTATTTTATATTTAATGAATCATCAGTGATATTGTTTTCTGAGTTACAACTTATTAGTTATTTGAAAATCCTTAATTTTATCTGTGTGGTAAAATCAATGAAATTTCAACTACAGTGTTGTTTATTACAATTTTATCATCGACTACATGAATTCTATGTTTTGCAAAATATTTTATGATTGCTGTACCATTTTTTTATGTTTTGTTTTTCAATTCTACGACAGAGTATGTCTTGAAGAAGATGAAGAATACCACCAAAAACTTGACATAGAATATTAAATGAGAGTTTGATTCGAACATCTAACCCTTTTTGACTATCCTATTAAATTCAATCTATTTTATTACATTCTAATAATGACTAATATATATACAGTGTGGAAATTAAGTAAGAAATAAATTCAGTAATTCCGTTAGTATTAATTTTTAGGAAAAAATCTTGAAGGGGTATAGCGATTTTGACTACAGCGAATATGTTCAGTCTATTTCCAGTTTCTTATGTTATTTATTTTTCATGTTATGATATCATCGACTTTTTTTTTAAATATAACAACCTATACTTTTTATTATTGATTTTGGTAGTACTTTTTATTCCGTTTCAAACCGTTAAATATTTCCAATATGTTACATTTGAAAAAAATTGAGGAAAATAGTCTTCAAGTTCAAATATTAAAAATTAATTAAATTGGCAAAATAAATCTAGTTATCGGTGTATAAAACGAGAAACATCAGCGACAACTGTCAGAATTATACAATTTATAAATGTTAATTCGCTGTAGTCAAAATCGCTGTTTCCTTTCGAGATTTTTTCCAAAAAATTAATATCAACGGGATTACTGAATTTATGCGGTACTTAATTTCCACACTGTATATATATATATAATTATATATATATATATATTCCTGTATTTACTGTCTTTTTAAATATTATTTCACATTTCGAAAAATAAATTGTGCCATGAATTATCGCAAATTTCATGTCGAATTTAATCCTGTGTTTGAATAGGTCAATTATTTACAATTTCTGTGTGGTTTATTTACAATTACGGAAGAATCCCTCAGGATAGTAATTAACATTCTTCATATAGGTATTACAGCACTCGTTAAGATGTAACGTACAACAGCAGTGCGATTTTGTCAGTTGCTATATGAAAACTTGTCGAAATAATAATTGAATTCACACAATCAGTCAACAATGTTGTAAGTACGCAAAAAAACACGTTTATGCGAAAATATAATTAATTTTACTAACTGAATTTTTATCAAAAAAATTGTCTATTGTATATTTTAATAGCAAAAAAATATTAGTTTTGAGTTGCGGAATGTGATTGATATATTGTTAGAAAAAGAAAAATTAGAAGTCAAAACGCGTCATTGCTAAAAACAATAACGAACCTGACCCAAGAACAAAAGTTTATCTTTTGACATTAATATTAAAACTATTCTATTATAATTATGAACAAACATATCTATGACGAAACGATAAATAAATTATGATAATGTCTACTTGATTTGCATATAATATGCTGTATGATTATAATGCAGTATTTTAGTTTGAATTTGGAATGCTTTTAAACAAAAATTATATAATTAAATTTTTACATTAAAAGTTTAACATAGTAAAAAATCTTTCAGAACTCATTATATTAAAATAAAACTGCTTCAGGTTAAAGTTCTGTTTTAATATTTATTTAAAATCGACGTTTCGACGAAACTCAAACTATAAAACTTTGATATTTTTATTTTAATTTATTTTTTTAATGAAGAGGTTTAGAAAAAATTGTTATCCGAACACATGTTTGTTGTCCGGAACACAAAAATCTTTCGTGAAACTGTTCGTTGTCCGAATTGTTCGCAGTCCGAATTGTTCGTTAACCGATCACCCACTGTATATACAAGTCCGACTGCATGTTCTTGTTGTAACAAAATAACAATACAAAGATGTCAAAAAGGAAACATTATATAGATTTTGGATTAATATAAAAAAGATATGTAATTTTAATAAATATTTATTTTATTTTTTTACTCGACATTGTCGGTTTCTTGATTATGTAGGTTTGTATGTAAAAATTACTAAACATAACTATCATAGTTAGCGCTTGTGATAATATAAGTGCAGACCAGAAACGTGGATATGTACAATCCGGTGTAAATAACGCAGAAGAAAAGACTACTGCACAGATTAAAAATTGCACCTGTAACAAAGAACATAAATATATAGTATTTATGTTACATACGAAATATATTATGTTACGGGGAATAGAAAGCAATGATTATTGTGTTGAATTCAGATATTCGTGGCTGAGGCAAAGTCGAAGCCAAGTAATCCAGGCGAAACACGAAAAGAGCTTTCTATTCCAAGTGACATGTAAGATTTTTTCTTCAAGCGTTCTAAACGAGAAACTAAACTAAAAATAAATAAAAATACATATCAAGTAACTTTAAACAGTAGCTAACAATAGTATGTATGTGTATATATTTGTTAGGTGATTAATCAATAATCATATTCAAATTCAAGCGAAAATAAACAACTAACTTAAATTAATTTTTTTGTAATATATCCGTTGGAGATGTCAAATTAAATAAACTTGAGCGTCTGTCATTGGTCGAATATGCAGTGTCAGATTACACTGGACGGTGTACATTGTATTTCTTGCACTTCTGTACACATTTAATAATAATCAAATTAAATTTCAAGCGAAAATGAATAATGCATTTGTCAATTAACTTAAATTAATTTGTCGTAGTTATGTATGGTGCTTCCACTAGTGGTGTGTATAGTGTAGTAACTAATTGTTGTACAATAATGTCATTATTGACATTTTTCTACATAGGCAATACGGTAATGTAATATTCATATTATGATACGCTTGAAGAAAAAATATTATTATTTAATATTAACATTTAATAGAAAAGAATTTCTCTGAAAATATAGTTACTGTACGAAATTATTATAAGAAAAATATTGATTACGTTACCAGTTGTATGATGGTCATGCTTTTCTTCAGAATAAGATTTGTTGATACTTTTTATCGATAGCTGCGAGTAAATAATAACTATACATTAAGGAATGAAACAAACAATTAATGAAACCAACGTATATGAGTGAACCACCAGGTATCGTTAGAACACCGATCCAAGTCATTACTATCATCATAACATGATGATAAAAATGCAATACTGTTATTTGATTTTTTTTTTCTTAATACGAAGAATATCTACAAACAAGTGCATTTTTAAACCATGTTGTATTTAAAGAATATTAATTATATACTAGTAAGGCTGCGACAACATTTTTATGACCAAGCGTAGCATATTCATACGGGTACATGGCGTTGCACCGAAATCTCGAAACTCCGAAATGTCGTTACACAGAAATCTCACTGCACCGAAATGGCAGTACACCGAAATGTATCCCCACCCCTGCAGTGTATCATGAAATGTCGTTGCACCGAAATATCTTTGCATCGAAGTGGCAGTATGCCGAAATCTCGATATCCAGAAAATTTCTCCCACTACTTTTCACAAGTTTGCTTGCCTACACAGCCTTGTACGTGCAGTTGCAGTATTACTGGGACAATGTTTTAAATTCGATAAATTTGCCACAGTATATACTGTTGCTTAATATTATATGTTTTATGAATAATATCTAATCGAAAGGAGATTTTAAGTAACATTATATATTTAGTAATTGAACCTTTAGATAGAAATAGATTATTACAAAAGTTAAAATAATAATTCAAGTAATCAATAGTTTATCAATTAATTTAAGTTATAAATAAAAATAGACCATAAAGAAATTGAAATAGTTAATAAATGTAAAGCTAAAAATTACGAATTAAAGTTGATAAAAATTTATAATTTAATAAAGATATTACCTACACGAGTGGGATAATTTCGAAAAGTGTCATAATATGGAATACATTTAACGGAATTAAGCAGGAAGACAATATAAATAATTATGATATAATATCTATCTACTAGCATTACTTGGCATATATTTTGCACACATAATACTTATTATATTTGTGAAACATAGAATATTATAATAAGCTCTAAAATATACATTATTATTATTATTTTTATACGTATTATATATATTTTTATATTTATATTATAATTTTTATTATCTAAAAAATAATATGATATAAAATAAGAAGCTATATACATACATAAAATCACATTTAATTTCGTATATTTAAATAATAAATTAACAAAATTTAAACAGATATCACACTTTACAACATAAAAATACTCATCATGGACAAAATACATTATTTATTAAAGAGATTTAGTTGTACAAAAATTACATTATAGCTTACAGTTGCTATTCCAAAGTAGCATTGAAAGCTGTTTTTAGAATGTCATAAAGTTATTACAACTGTCTGAAATTCTATTTAGCAATAATTACTATCTACTATAATCAACACCATTTCAAAACATTTTGCTAACAAAAATATACCCATGTTTCAATTAGTCGTTTATTTTTCTGTACAGTCACACATGTCACTAATTTAATTTTAATAAATTGGAAATTAAAATACAGACTATAAAAAATTGAAATAGTTAATAAATGTACATATTTAGGAATTATAATTGATATAAATTTCGAATATAATAAAAATATTTTTATATTATAAATTAACACTATTTCAACAAATATGTACATTCACAATTCAGATAATACAAATTTTCTAGAATGGTTAAGAGGGGTGAGGTATAGTGGTTGGTTTGGTCATTCGGTGTTTGCGGGTACCCGTGTTTGCTTGTTTTTATTGAGGGATTTTCTTATTTCTATTGACTCTAATAAATTTAGTTTCGCGCCTTTTTCTGTTAAATGCAAAATTTCTGTGTGAAAATTGCTTTTGTGCTCATGTTCTAACAGATGGTTAGCAAATGTGGAGTCGTTTTTTATGTAAATAGTGTTAATTTATAATATAAAAATATTTTTATTACATTCGAAATTTATATCAATTATAATTCTTAAATATGTACATTTATTAACTATTTCAATTTTTTTATAGTCAGTATTTTAATTTCCAACTTATTATAATTAAATTAGTGACATGTGTGACTGTACAGAAAAATAAACAATTAATTGAAACATGCAGGGTATATTTTTGTTAGCAAAATGTTTTGAAATGGTGTTGATTATAGTAAATAGTAATTATTGCTAAATAGAATTTCAGTGATACTGCAACTGTACGTACACGGCTGTGTAGGCAAGCAAACTTGTGAAAAGTAGTGGGAGAAATTTTCTGGGTATCGAGATTTCGGCATACTGCCACTTCGATGCAAAGATATTTCGGTGCAACGACATTTCATGATACACTGCAGGGGTGGGGATACGTTTCGGTGTACTGCCATTTCGGTGCAGTGAGATTTCTGTGTAACGACATTTCGGAGTTTCGAGATTTCGGTACAACGATACGTCCCCATTCATACCATAGACAATCATGCCAGATACTCAAAAGAGTGTGAAAAAATAAATAATTAAATATACTTACGGTATCTAAAAGATCTAATATTTTCATGTAGTGATAGTACAATGCATACGATTTTATAAATATTGCATCAGGCAAGTCAGAATAGTCTACAACTTCGCATCTCCAATTACATTTTAAAACACTTGGAACTAACTAAAAGAAATTCGATTTTTATTAGAAAAAAATCATTTACAACGATATATATGTATATATATATATATATATATATATATATATATTCGGCGCTCTTGCAGTTTTAATTATCATAAAATCAACATTTTTCTGATGATTTAAAAATAAATAATAATAAATATTTGTAATTAACTTTATCGTAATGTAAGCACATGTAATATTTTGTACTAAATTATATACAATCATTATCGTTTTTAGCTCGAATGGTTTTCTATTTTCCATCAATTTTGGGCCTAATTTTTTAATGAAATAAACATATCTTGATATTATTAATATTGGATATATTGGGGATGTCATTAAAGGCCATTCTTTAGTATTTAGATCTAAAAAACACAAGTAGTATATTAGATTTGATTCTGTTAACAAATAGCGTAGTATTGTAAGAGAGTTCTGGATTACGATGAAGAGACAGCAAAGTAAATTGCAAACAGCGGAAATGAAATATCTAAGAAGAGTATGAAGTAACAGCAAAAGCATTTAAAATGTACGGTGTTATTTATAGAAACTGTGAAAACTTTAGCAATATACAAACATTGCGAGTATTCTATTTTTCATTAGTAATACCTGTACTTGAGTATACAGATCTTTAAATCTGGTCACCTTATTATGCAATTTATATTTCACATATCGAAAGAATTCAACACCGATTTTAATTTTTTTTATAATTATTCAGATTTATTGTTAAGATTTATCATTGGAAATAAGACGTAATATTGTCTCGATTAAATTTATTTATAGAATACTTTACAACAAAATTGATTGCATTTTGATTTTAAATAAATTAAATTTTATAGTTCCACGTAGGTACTCACTTTCGTCAAACTTTAACATTTTATAATAATTTTAATAGAGCAAACACACTTTTAAATTTTCCGATATTTAGAATGTGTGATAATTATAATAGGATTTGTCGTGCTTGTGATATTCATAATAATAGTTTCCAATTTATTAAGAAAAACGTAGTTACAGTATTTAATTAATTAAACTATATTACGTAATATTCTTCTTTATTTATATAAGATAAATATTATAGGTTTTAATATTAACTAATTTTAGTTGCATTTTCTATGTATTAGTTGGTCCACTAACGTTACTTATTTCTTTATTTGTTAATATTAAATATTTAATGTAATATGTTTTTGTATTTTTCCTGTAATTGGATGTCTACCTGTTGGAAAATAAACGTATTATTATTATTAAGAGTAGAGGAAGTAACGAGAATGGATAGAATTAGAAATATCACTATTAGGAAGAGACTATAGATAATTTTATAAAACAGAGAAAATTCAAGAAAAATAGCTACAATGGTTTGACCATATTATGAAAATGTCTTAAGTCATGCCTTGCGAAAAACTCTAGATCTTGATGAAGACTAAGAAAGACTTGAAATGACTGGATCGAAAAAATTAGAAGGAAAAAGAATATAAACAGGAGCTCAGTTTCGATAACTAGCGAAAACCAGGAGAAAATGGAAAAATTTTCTAAAATTGTCACAGGAAAAAAGATATTTAACCTCATCATACTCAGGGTACAAAGAGGAAATATGTAACATATAGCGTACATTTCTGCTTAAGTATTTTATTTAATTGAGAATCGACTATAAGTTTTTATATCTGTGAAATCTAAGGGAAGATATAAAAAAACATATATATTTTTTTACCAACAACACTAGTTAGGTTCTTTTCCAACAGCACTGAGATTTTATCGGTTGCTACGGAAACTTGTTGAAGTGCAGTAAATTCAATTGACGTGCATTTATTAACAAAGATTGTAAGTACGTATAAAACCACAATTGTGCAAGAAATATATTAAGTTATAAATAAATTAATTATTATAATAAAAAAAGCTTTATCTTCGACAAACGACAAAATTTAATGATCATTAAGCTACATTTAGACTGCGATCTTAGCAGTAGCAGTAAAGTGGAGATACAGTAGTAGCTATCTATCACCGCATTGTGAATTTTTGTAAATATAACTATAACTTATAATATAACTATATAATATATATAATATAATATAACTTTGTGAATATTCAAAAATATAGATTGTAAAAACAAAGTATGCAGATATCGATTTTTGTTTCTAAATATTTGGCGAAGATTTAAGTTGAAATTAATTGCCAACAAAAAAAGGCCGTTGTGCAACTAATTAAAAAACATTTAAAAAGAAAATAAACGAAATAATAATAATAATAATAATAATAATATTGCCGTTTGTAGTGGGATGTACTGGTGAAATTCCCAAAAGTCTGGGCTTAAACTTAAAACATCTTGGCTTACCAGATAAGCTGTTTTTACCCATTCAAAATGCAGTACTCCTGGACACCTGCCGCATAGTGAGACGAGTACTGGGAGAAAATTAACACCTATGGAAAATTTCGGTTTCATCTCCAAACAGAAAACATTATTGCACATACTTGCCTTTAAAAAGGCCGTTGTGCAACTAATTAAAAAACATTTAAAAAGAAAATAAACGAAATAATAATAATAATAATAATAATCTCATATTTTAAGAAAAGTCCTGCTATAGTGTATAATTGTATATATTTTTATATTTATTGCCAAACTCTAAGATGCATGGTTTGCATCTGAGTGCGACATAGCAACAAATACCAGGTAAAACCTGTGAAAATAAAACACACATAATAATAATAATAAACAATATTAGAAGTATATGGGTAAACCCATATACAGGGTGATTCAGGACTAGTGTAACAAACTTTAACAGCTTATTCCTGAGGTAATTTTGAGCCAAAAATGACATATGAACATAGGTCCTATTCCTTCTAGTTACCAAAATACAAGAGGTTGAAGTTCTATAAATAACACGAAATTTTCTAATTTTTGTAATCAAGATACTTTCGGAAAACAAGAGTTTTATTGAAAAGTCATACTTTATTTGTCTTAATTAATTTTATTTATTAATATTAACGAATAAGATTTAGAGAACAAAACATAAAATGACATAATTAAATAAACAAATAAATAAATTCTAAATACAGAACAACATAACCAAACAGAAAAAAAAAGAAAATTTTGTGTTATTTATAGAACTTCAACCTCTTGTATTTTGGTAACTAGAAGGAATAGGACCTATGTTTATATGACATTTTTGGCTCAAAATGACCTCAGGATTAACGTTAGTACACAGGGTTCAAATGGCGCGTAACGCAAATTCAAAAATATGTTGAATTTCATATTGAATTTGTTCGTTTAATACAACATATTTGTTGTAACTGACTGTTCTGAAAATTACATAATGAATGTTGAATTAATAATTCAATAAGAAATTTAATATTATTAATTGATTTATATAAAATAAAAAAAAAATAGAAATAAAAATTTTTTTAACTGGCTCTAGTTTCTACTAAAACGATAATTAGTGTACCGAAAAAATACCTGATATACAATATCCTATGTAGAATAATAGGAATTTTTTTGAAATTTTTTAATTTTGGGAAATAGAGAAAAAAAAATTTTTTCCAAAAAATAACACATTTATTGCTTTTATTTTCCAAACTATAAACCCGAAAAATTTAAAATTTTTATATATGCTTCATAATTATATTATACTATGATTAGGATTTTTTTTTTTATTTAATTATTGTTTTAACAGATTTTTATAATTTTAGAATTTTAGAATTTTTTCATAAGCAAAATTTTCAAGCAGGTGCTGACGCATACGGCAAATTTGCAAACTAAATGGCAAAGCCAGTATTACACAGTATTATGATATTATCATAAATAGATTAATTTTATTTTATTCTTTTATATATGATAAAGATAATATTAACAATTTAATAAGAAACTAAGAAATAATAGTAAGTTTTTAATATTATAAAAAAATAATAATAAATTTTGAAGCTTATTGTGCGTGGAATGATATTGACGTATGATTTACGTCAAGTTATGTTATTTTATAATTTTGTATCTCGCGAAAAACCCATGTGTTTAGTGGTTTGTGACCATTATTATTATGACATTTCAGAAAATGAAAAAAATATGAATTTTATTTCAGAATTTAATATATTTCTATTAATTTTTCAATTTTTATCAATACAAAGAAAATTTTTTTGTTTACTATAATTGTAATATATATATATATATACCATATATATATTTATATATATATATATATATATATATATATATATACATATATACCATATATATATATATACACACCATATATATATATGGTATATATATGATTAATAAAGAGCATATGAGAAGAAATCTTGGATTATTATAGCCTAATATTGATATTTTGATAAAATATTTTTTTTGTTGGTATGCCGTGGTCGATTTATTTTCGTCGCAGACGTTTCGCCTATATATCGTAGATGGCATCTTCAGTGCTTGGTGACTAAGTACTGACGATGTCATCTACGATGTATAGCGAAACGTCTGGACGAGAATAGATCGACCACGGCATACCAACCCAAAAAATTCTATTTCGTTTTATTCGTTACACTTTTGTGCGCAAATAATAATAATTATTATAAGTTTACATTATTATAAGTTTAAATAAATATTTATTTTACTAGACATTCGCTACATTTTCCATTCAAATAGAAACAAAATATGTGTATATTTCAAAACTTTTTTTGTAGAATTATTGTAGGCATGATTTTGTAGTAAGACAAGTTTTGTTTTTTCTCTTTCTCGCTCTCATTTGTTCTATATCTGTATACATATATAGATATCTACATATAAACAAACATTGCAAGCGAGATAGAGAGATATAATTTATGCAAAATGTTTATTGGGTTGCTACAATGTATTATTTGTCATGTAGCAAAAACAATTTTTATTATAATAGTCTGTTTGCTATATCGTGTTTATTCATTGACGCTTATTTTTAATCCTTATAATATTTGAATAACATTTATTTGGTCGGAGCCAGAAGGGCCTACAATTTTTTAGGGGTCATATGGAATGTAAATGAATTTTAATAATAATTTAATAATGTCAAAGTGGTTTATGTACTTCTAATCTTGTATTTTAGCTAGTCGAAAAACTAGCTTATAAAATCAAACCACATTCGACTAGCTCCATTCTCGCTTTGCGAGAATATTATTTATATATTAATTTGTATAAATACAAAAAGCAACAAATTTAGACAATATATCAATCTGTCATATATTTATGTCAAATGAGTATAATTATTTTCAACTGAAATACAATTTTTTAGTATGACATTTCGGAAATTTAAATAATACGAATTTTATTTCAGAGTTGACTAAAATAATATATGTACATATGTCTATAAATAATTATTCGCTCGGTATTCAATTTTGTATACAATTCTAGCAACTTAGAGACCTAACCGTTACACAGCGTACCCTAAAATTTCGCTACCTGTTTGAAACATACAAACATTCCATTCTTATCTACGTTTTCGTATTTCTACTTCTCACCCCTCTACCTCACTTACCCCGTACACATCTTGTGTCATCGCGATGATACATTGTATTGCCCTGTTACTTTTATATTTTTAATTTTATTGAATTATTTTATAAAATGTACAATAAATATTTATATATATATATATATATATATATATATATATATATATATATATATATATAAATATTTGCCCACAAAAGTGTAACGAATAGAACGAAATAGAATTTTTTGGGCTAGTACGCCGTGGTCGATCTACTCTCGTCGCAGACGTTTCGCCATACATCGTAGATGACATCGTCAGTGCTTAGTCACCAAGCACTGAGGATGCCATCTACAATGTATGACAAAACGTCTGCGACGAGAATAGATCGACCACGGCATACCAGCCCAGAAAATTCTATAAATTCAAATGTATTTCTTATTGTTCTTTACAGTAACTAGAACTACTGTGTTATTTATAAATAAAAAAAATTAATTTCTTAAATTTGCAGACAAATTTATTTATTTAAATGTTTATATACTTTTTAATTACAAATATTATAATAAAATAACAAAAAAACACAAAATTAAATTAGTTATTACACATAATTAGAAAAATTATCAAAAAATTATAATAGTATTATTATTTTCATATAAATAAAAGTCAAACTTTAAAAAAAATCAATTTCTATTTAATTTTAAATAAATAGTAAAATAAAAATTATATTAAAAAGTTATAAAATATCAAAACATATGTGAAAAATAATCATTTGTTTTCTTATTTTAATTATGGAAAATAAATATAAACAAATAATAGTTATTTTTTAATTAAAATAGATGTTTCATATTTTTATTTCGTATTTTTAACATAACTAACAAAAATTATTATGAAAATAAATAACAAGCATTTTTTAAGGTAAGTAACAAAAATAATACCGTGTGATACTGACTTTCGCATTTCGTTCTGTTGGTTGCGTTGTAAGGCAACACAATCAACACAGAAAAATACGAAGTTGCATACATAGGTAATTTCAACAGAAGGATCAGAGCCCTCTGCGCAGATTTGATTTAAACTATATCACCCTATGTACTAACGTTAAGCTGTTAAAGTTTGTTACACTAGTCCTGAATAGACTACTTTGACATTTCTCGGAAAGTTGGCAACACTGTATTTTAATAATATTATAATCTATGTGGGCATTAGGAGATACTTTTCTGAAAATTTGATCAAAATCGAATAAATAATGTAGCCACAATGAATTTTTAAAAAATTTCGTGATTTTTTTCTCGATAAGTTGGCAACACTGTATTTTGTTAAAATTGCATAATTTATTTAGGCACTAGGATCAGAGCCCTCTGCGCAGATTTGATTTAAACTATATCACCCTATGTACTAACGTTAAGCTGTTAAAGTTTGTTACACTAGTCCTGTATAGACTACTTTGACATTTCTCGGAAAGTTGGCAACACTGTATTTTAATAATATTATAATCTATGTGGGCATTAGGAGATACTTTTCTGAAAATTTGATCAAAATCGAATAAATAATGTAGCCACAATGAATTTTTAAAAAATTTCGTGATTTTTTTCTCGATAAGTTGGCAACACTGTATTTTGTTAAAATTGCATAATTTATTTAGGCACTAGGAAAAAGTTTTATGAAAATTTGATTAAAATCGGTTAAATAAAATGGTCATAATAAATTTTTAAAAATTTTTCTAATTTTTTTCTTGGAAAGTTGACAACACTGTATTTTGTTAAAATTACATAAATTATATAAATACTAGGAAAATCTTTTGTGAAAATTTGAGTAAAATCGGTTGAATAACATGGCCATAATAAAATATTTAAAACTTTAGTAATTTTTTTCTCGGAAAGTTGGCAACACTGAATATTAATAAAATTATGTAATTAATGGGAGCATTAGGTAAATCTTTTCTGAAAATTTGATTAAAATCGGATAAATAACGTAGCCAATATGAATTTTTAAAAACTTTAGTAATTTTTTTCTCGGAAAGTTGGCATCACTGGAAAAAAAAAACCACATGACCATCTTGAGTACTAGACAAATTTATCCTGAAAATTTCATTAAAATCGGTTGAACCATCTAGGAGGAATTGCGATCACAAAATTTTGTCACATCCATACACCCACATAAACTAAGTTCAGATTCGTCATCTAGAGGCTATATGAAGGATTTCTATATATAAATTTTTTTTTTTTGAAAATGTTACAGACACCGTACCAAACGCTATACTACTTTTTTAAAGTAGTAAAAATAATAAAAATAATTAGAATAGAATTAGTAAATGGTACGAACGTAGCCCCGAAAACATATCAGTAAACAATACAGGAAATGTAACAATTTTATATGACCACCCCATAACCACTGACAGAACAGTCTTAGCTAATAGACCTGACATCATCATACGCAAAAAAAACATGACTTATCTCATTGACGTGTCGATACCACCCGATCAGAATATTATTACAAAAGAAGCAGAAAAAAGAACTAAATATGTCTCATTAGCAATAGAAATTAAAAGAATGTGGAAAACCCCAACGAAAGTAATTCCGATTGTAATTGGCACCACTGGATTCATATCAAATAGTTTCAGAAATTACATAACAGACATACCGGGAAAACATAATACCAATCAAATACAAAAAACAGCTATCCTTGGAACTGGGCACATAATTAGAAAAGTACTGACCTAGCTCAAACCTAAGGAACATGGATTGTTCCCGGTTTGTAGCAAGTGATATACCTACCTAAAGTAGTGAAAATCAAAAAGTAGTGAAATTCAATAATAATAATAATAATAATGATTTTATTGGCCAACAATTTTACAACCAATTACAGGACAAGATATATAAAATAAATGACAAATGACAAGTAATATATCATATTGATACATATGCAAATATATTTTTATGATTAATTTAATTATTTAAGATATTAATTAGTGAATGTAAATTTTTTTTAAAAATATTAAAATCAGGTAAGCAATTGTTAAAATTTCTGCACATTATGTTGATTGGTGCGTTATATGAAATATTTAAAAGAATCACAATAAAACGTTCGAGTTGAACGAGACGAATAATTGTTTTTCAAATAAGTTAGGACAGTCAATCATATTATGCAATTATTTGTACAATGTAACTATACTAGTTTTAATTTGTCTCCGATCTAAGGTTTCAAAGTCAAATCTATTTAGATATCATGAGCTGCTGCCTGCTGTGGATTTGCTATATCAATTCTAAAAGTAATATTTTTTAGAAATATTCTTTGTACTGATTCTAATTCATTTTGCATATGTTTTATATTATTGACAGTGATATCAAATTTACTTTGAAAGTGCCAAATTTTATAAAATTATAAGAAATAAATTAAAATGGAATCTGTATTTGAATGACGTAATAAAATCATATTATTACATTGTACATATCACGTTATAGTATCAAATATAAATAAATAATAAATAATATATTTAAAAATATATCTACCTGCTCTCTCGAATAACATTGATATTAACATTTTGTTAATTTTTGTGCACACAACTTTCAACATAATGTTACCTAAAAGTGTAAAAATCTATAATAATGCGACATTTAAATAGCACATTGTAGTTTATATATTCGCTATGTAAATGTACTTCACAAAAAAATTAACATACAAAAAAAATTAATATGTTTTTGGTGACGTATATTTTAATTATTACTTTGTTTAGAATTAGCTGAAATATTAAAATTTAATAAACTCTTAACAGGGTCGGATTTACATAGGTGGGGGCCCCTGGGCGAATGTTTGGTGGGGGCCCACCGGCGGCCAGAAATTTTTTTTTATGTTGAATTTTTTCCTTCCTTCAGTATAATATGCATATAATGAAGAATTATATTACAATATTAATAACATTTTTAATAAAAAAATATTTTATATTTCGCAAATATATATTATTTATTTATTTATTTTTAATTTCATTTTTTTTTTACAATCTAAAAGAGGCACTTTTCTAACTTTTCGCATGGCAAAGTCATTGATCAAGTCCTCAAAAAATAACTATCAGTATATATATATATATATTTATATATATGTATATATATATATATATATATATATATATACCGGGTGTTCGTTCGTCAAGTTCGTATGTGCGTTTAACATGCATTTTCGATAATTTGCAATATACTTCTTTCTCGAGTAAAATTCGAAGAAATACTTAGAATACTTTTCGATAGGGCATAAAAAGTTTTATAATTTGGTTTTAGTTTTAATTTGCTAGCATGTGCCATTTGGGCGCAAATAGGTCAACTGTAATTGTTTACTTATATTTTAAAAACCACATCTGGTATGTTGAACTTTACTAGTTTATTGTGTATTTTTGCTTATTGAGAAAAATACGTTTCTTTAAGGGTCGTTTATTGTATAGTTATGTTTAGGTATAAACACGATCTTACATGAAAGGTTGACCCAATTTTTTTTATATTTTGGGGTTCTTTATTTTGAAAACAATTCTGTTTTTAAGAATTTGTTTTCTGATTTTGGCACATCCTACTGTTTCCTATCCTAGCCAATGCAAAACGATTATTTGTAAGATAGGTTTTAAAAGTTAATATTATTGGGTGTAGAAAATTATGATGTCATTTTCAGCCAGTACTCTATAACAAGGATGCTAGAAGTGTAATTTGATTGGTAAAATATTATATCTTGTCAATATGTTCTACTCTTACTAATGATTTTGTATATGCGAACTTTGTTGCAAGTCAACGTGGACTAGGAGTATATGAAAGCTGGCCGATCTCACGAGTGGGCATTCTGGTCTAGAATCAGAATCAGGGAAGCTTGGCCCATGGTATAGTTCATTATACTAGGTAACCTTGTCATCTCTCAGAAATAAGATACATAAGTGGGAATAGTTTAGCAGTTTTGTGCCATTGTGACTGCCTTTTACTATGTAAAAGGAGCTGACGTTACAGAAATCAAAACTGTGAAAACTTAAAGAGAGAAAATATTGTGGGAATAGTTTAGCATGTAAATGGAGGTGCCGTTACAGAAATCAAAGCTGTAAAAACTTAAAACTCTCAGAAAACATAGTATACTTGTACAAAAGTTTCACGAAGATAAGTTCACGTGTAAACTCAAACCATGGCCAGAGCGTACCCAGTCATCGGGCGATTGCCTCCGCCACTAACCGGTGTGCCAGTACATTCTCCGCGGCGGGCCATCGCTGCAACGCCCGGTCGACCGCGTCTGGTTGGGGTAGCCAGAAGCCGTGAGATACTGATTCGACCATGATTTCACTAGACGATCACGCACCAAATAAGTAATGTATTCTCACTCCCTATTCCCCAAATACACTTACACTTACACGTATAAAATGACATATTATTTAGCAAATAACTAATAATTATTGTACATTGGTTTTGGTACCTCGTCGGATTAAAATATAGAATTTTTCGGGCATTTAGATGCGAGTACTTTATACATACTTCTTACATGATTACTAATACACGAGCTCTTGGTCGGCAGAGATTCCGACCCTCATGAGTGACAGTATATCTCTTTGAGTATACGTCCGACCCGTTCATTTGAATTGTGGTCATCCACAGAATACACTACACCTTCTGAAGTATAATAAAGAATTCTTTGAGATACGTTGTTATTAGAGTTTTTATATCGAATTAATTATTTGCGCACAAGATGCAGTGACGAGCCGCCACTAACCACTTATTCAAAATCTTTCAATGAAATTGTAAACAAAATACAGACAAACACTAAAAATATTGAAATATTTAAATAATTATATAATTTTACAAATTTCTCATGCACAATAAATCGACATAGTTAAACTAAATGTGACTTTTATTTCAAATCATTTTATGTACTCTCCTGTCTGCAGTTCGGCGACTTTTAAAGTTCACTGGGGTTACTTAAATTTTTGTTATTCATTTACATAACGTAGTTGGGTCCTAAAATCACGGAATAATTAAAGTTTTCTAAATTTAAATCGTTAATTGTCGTTTAATTAATTTGTTATTTAATTGTAAATTTCGCCGCGTTACAATATATATATATATATATATATATATATACAGGCTGTAACAGAATAACTATTCCTAATTTTCAGAAATGATAGAGTGCACTTAGAGAAACATTTTTTATTAATAAGCTAGTGTCCGAAAATTTCTCGGTGTCAAGATACACTAGATATCGTTAAAAACAATTTTAATTATTACAACGTCAAAGAGTAGTTAAGTTAAGGAACATTTTATTAGAAATAATAATGCATTAAACTTTATAAAAATTGTTCGAAGTTACGACCACCATTTTCAATACACAAGTTGTACGATGTACAGGGTGGGCAAATTTGGACGTTTTCATAGGGAAACTCGGAAACTATAAGAGATATGGAAAAATGGACCGCGCATCCTCGATCGCTTTTTTTGAGAGAAACTAAATTATGAAAACAAAAATTAGCTATCGTCTTTTGTTTTCGAGTTATGGCGAAAAGTTCGCTATTTCCGTATTTTGATAAATGGCGATATCTCGATGGTTTTTTAAATTAGATGAAAATAATTTTCACATTCTTAAGGAATTTTTTTGAGTAGAATAAAATGGTCTTAACGGATATTATAAATCTCTGTTAATTCTCGGGTTATAACATAAAGTTGTGTTTTTACAATCGACTGACCACTTATGTAACACTTTCACTACAAAAGCAGGAGAAATAATACTAAGTTTGCATCAAACAAAATATTTCTTCAACCCCAAAAATATAAATAGAATTTCATATTTAGGTGGTGTATAAAGATTAGTAGATTCTACGAAAAATTATTGCAAGTGGACCGATAGGCAATAGTAGGTATACGACTTAGCACAATGGTTTATTACTATAATCTCTTACAGATGTTCGGAGTTTTCGCTTTGGCTTCAACATTGTATCTGAATTTCTTATACAAAAATTATTTCTTCTTTATGGCTTTTACAGTAAAAACCGTTTCATAAACATTACTTACAAAAACAACATAATTTTATAAATAAATTTTTTCCATATTTTTTTGTACTTGGTGGGGGCCTCTGGGCAGCCGCCCACTCTGCCAACCCTTAATTCCGGCCCTGGCTAACTATAGAAACACATGATTAAAATCAATAAAAAAAAATTATTTTTTTTCCTCCTAATTTTTAAACAAATGTAGAAAAAATTTAACTGACTTTTGTGCTTTCGCACAAAGCATACAAAAACATTACTTTTATCTCTTAATACACAAAATACTATTACATATTCCATATAGCATGGCTGAGACTGATATCTTGTTTTTTTGTCAAACATGGTAGTATACAAAATTAATTTTTTAAATAAAATCTACCTTCCTAAAACTTTTAGTTTAAACCTTTAGTTCACATTGCGTATTGCACTTGAATTACAAAAATAACAATAACACTCTTAGATCCGAGCATCCAACTCGAAGAATCTTCGTCTGAAAGCCCCAAGCTGGTAGCTTAAAAAACTCAAAACTTACTATCCGTGACTTCTCGAGAAGTATCCACATTCTTCCCAGCATCGTTTCTTGCACAACAAAACTATTTATGTAAATAACAACAATTATGTGTATTTTCAGCTCTTCTTCCTATTACTGCACTGACGTCATCATAATATGAAACTCGCTACACCAGTGATTCTTAACCAGAAGTGAATAATAACAAGTGAACACCATAAGTTACACAGGATTTAAGGCGGGAATGGAGCTGGAAAAATGTGTATGAAATAGCAGTATTTTTGTTCCTTCATAACTTTTAGAAGAATAGTCCCACAAATATGGTTTTTTTACAGTGGCTAATAAAAGGTGTCTAAAATATGACTACGTATTAATATTGTTGAAATTTTAGCTAGGTGACTTAATATTTTAATGTAAAAATTGACTAAAATAGCAAATTTTTAACTGCGTTTTTTCAATAGAATTATTTGAATATGTTAACAAAAAGATACGTCGTTCGCTTTAGTTTTTAATAAATATTAAATTAAAAAAAAAAAATTAAAAAAAAAATATATATTAAGCAAGTTATGAAGGAATAAAAATTGTTAGTTTTTTATTCTATTCAATTTTGGCACATTTTTAATAAGCTCCGCCTTCTCCACCAGGCGTAGATCATGAATTTTTTTAAGGGTAACAATGTAATTTTTTTATGGTATTTAAATTACCATGTTGTAAACATGAAATTTAAAAATTTATTGCTGTTTTTGTATTATTTTAATGTGAGTTGATAATTTTTCTAACAGAAAATTTAAAATATTAAACTATTTATTTAAATTTTTGATGCATTTATCGGTCTTTATTAGAAATAACTGAAAATTTTATATGCTTATTTGATTTCTGGAAAAATTATATTACATTGAAATACTATAAAATTTATTTTATAAAAGTATAATTCATTTATAACTACAAAATGTATATTATAGAAATATTAAAATAACATTATTGTCTCAGTCATAGCTGAAGAGGACCACAGGGTGGTCGAAATGTACATTCTTTTTTAGAAATAAATATATGAAGAAAAGATTTGTCTCAACATTTTTTAATTAAAATAAGATATTTTTCTTTTACTGTAACTAAAAAAAAACTACATTAATTAATGAACAATATTTGGTATTTATTTTCTGTATAAAAATTAAAATTAAATAGCCTAAAATGCTACCCATTACAATATACACTAGCCACAAAAAAAACGAGCTACTTGAAAATCGGTAGTTTTTCTGATTTTTCAACTGGCGCGTTTTTTTTTGTGTCCAGTGTATATTGTGTGTAAGTGTTGCAAATGTGTACATGTGTGCCACACTTCCTTAAAACCAGAGACTTTTATATATAACTAGATACCGAACTCAATATAACAAACCGCTCTAAAAGTGAAGCCTCAAGGTCACTAGACGCCATTTGTCAAAAAGGCAATATGTATATGTTGTGTATAGAATGTATGAAATATAACTTCAAATATAATTGATATATCAATATTATAACGAATAAAGTTATTAATTATATATTTTATTTAGTAAAATATGAAATAAAACACAAGAATTTTAACTCAACATTTATTTATTAGCTAAATAAAGTAAAAAGTTAACTGATTGCAAATATATTATAATATATATATATATATATATATATATATATATATATATATATATATATAATATGTAGCTTTGAAATAATTAAAAAAAACATGACAAATACAACAACAACAAATACATCTTACATTACATTTTAATTCATTGGTTTGCAAATAATATTAATTTATTGAATTTATGTCTTATACTAACATTATTTTTTTTGATTCAATGACTTTGATATACTGTGCAAACGAAGATTTAAGTAGTTTTTACAAATGTATACAATTAAATCAATTTTGTGATTGTTTTCCAAGGAAATTTCACAGTCTAAATTGGGAAAAATGTTTTTTTCAACAGCAAAGCGATTACTTAAAACATTTATTATCTTTTTAGTAATAATTTTATTCGAAAAATTATTAATCAAAATACTAATTTCTACTTCAGTAGCTTGAATTATTTTAAAAACACTTTCTGATGGATAAATTAATCCTCCATTATTTTTTAAATCAGTGAAAACTGAAAATTTAAAACTGTGAGCATAATTATGTTCTGATGTTAAATTTAATAAATTTTCGGCGCAAGAATTGCATGAAATTTTTTTTAGAAGCCCTCTAATTATATATCCACTTATATAATACAATACATTTTCTTTTGCTTCTGTAAATAAACTATTGTTATTGGAGAAATATAATGTAGAAAAACTTTCAAGATCTTCATCATCAAAAAGAAGCTTTCCGTTCTCTACATCATCTGTTACAATTTTTTTTGACCATTTTATTTCAAATATGCAACCTACCGAATTTAAATCTAATGCAATACAATTTGCAGCAGCAGAAGGCTGTATACTATTTTTCAGAAGAATTTGTTTCATAGCAGTTTTAAATTGCTGCACATTTGGATTATTATTAAATCCAAATCTTTTTCTAATTCGTGAAAATAGCAGTTCGATGTGGTCTTGGGAAAACTTATAAGTAAGCAAGTATTTTAAGTGTTTACTATCGGGCAGGAGATTTCTGGAAATTTTAAATATGGATAATACTGCCGTTGCAAAACCGATAATAAAAGTTTTTCGAGGTCCTTTATATAAAAAATTATCTTTGATATCTCTTAGAGTATATAAATACTGAATTAAAGGTACTATGCAATCTTCTAAAAATTGTATATTATTTGCATAGATAGGCTTCTTATAACCTTTTCCAAATGGGCTGCGACTATTCAAAAAATCAAATATTCTATCTATATATCTAATAAATTTGACAGTTTCTTCGCAATTTTGGAATTCCTCAAAACCAAGTTTATTTAAAAATTCTAGGGCATCAGCCGTGGAGGCACTAAGAGTTTGGGTAGCTAACTTCACTTTCATTATATTTTTTTCCCAATCAATATGAGTTTTGCTTAATTTATTTGAAAATTTAAGGCCCATATCTTCTTGAAATTTATTTAAATTTTCAATGAAACGCCATTCCACTAAACCTTCAACACTTTTAAAACATTTAAGGGTCCCTAGTGCATTACGAGCTAATTTTACCATATGACACGCATCAGGTATAAAACAAATTTCCTGATCCCTATTAGGATGCCTGAAATAATTTTTAATAAGCTCGTATTCGCCATATACATGGCAACCTAAAGACTCAAATGTCGAAATATTTGTAGCAGTTCCATCGCAAGTAACTCCCCAAATTTTTAATCCTGCATTACTGGCTAACACTATAGCAGTTTTTATTAATTCAGCCTGTACTGAAGCAGTGCTTTTAGTTTGCAGAAAATACCCTATCGGCCATTTCCACTTCCCGTTTAAGCTAACTAACATAAAAACGAGGGCTTCAGTAGCTAAATTTTCTTCATTTTCAAGCTTAAGAATTTTTCCAAAGTCAGAATAACCTATAAACTTTCCCGATTTTGCATCCCAAATTAATTGCTTTCGTATGGCCATACCATCTATAACAAGATTGCAATCACGATCTCTCAATTCAAAATTAGCTATTGCCGCAAAAACTTCTTTAAAAAATCCAGGTTCTGCATTTACTGATGCTGTCCAATTTGTAAGGGCCGATTTGTGTGGCAAGCAAAAAATGTGTCTGAAAAATTTTAGAAAGTAAAAATTATTTAAATTTATTTCGAAATAAATTATTTTAGCATGCAAAATTTTCCCAACACCAACCTACAAAATTCATACGCTTTAGGAGAATGATAATGCAATGTTAAAGCGAACTGTTTAATTTCTTTACTATATCTAAAGGCCTTTGCTTTTTTTCCAAAGTTTTTCGATTCATTCTTGAAAATTTCTAGAGCCATACCTTCAAATTGCTCTCTCATTAAACTTTCCGCTTCTTGTTGTAGAAGGCCTTTCTTCCGTAATGTTTTCATCATTTCTTTAAAATTTGTGATGTTTTTATTTCGTCGTCTTATTTTTTGTTGTAAAGTTTTAATTTTTTGTTTTAGTTTTTTCTCGATTGCATTTTCTTCTGTTTGTGTTTCTTTCTCTTCTTTGCATGGTACACTAATTTGTTGTTGGAATGGCAAAATTTCATCATGAACTTCATTGTTCGATGTTGAACTACTTGCACTGGTACTTTCTATTGGACGATCCATTGCCATGCCAGAATGACATATATTTCTTTTTTTTAAGACCCTTCGGCTACTTTTATTTTCTTTTAAATAACTAGGAAAAGCGGGAAATATTGAGGGGACTGCATCCTGCTTTAATTTTTTAACATATATTCCTGGTCTTACTAAATAATCATTTTCTTTGAAATGGTCGCTGCAAATTTTACTACTTCTTGTTGGTGTAAAATCCTTTCTTCTTACACTTATAACCCAAGATTTTAATAAATCTTTATTTTTTAGAGGAAATCTAAAATTAGAAAAAAAAAACGTATTCAATTACGGATCTTCTAAATGAAATAATTTGATGATATATTGATAATATCGATATATAGGGCTGCCTTAAGGTTAGGATTTATTTATTTGATAAAAAAATTTGTCCCCTACCTCGATATTATCAAATTACCAATTACAGAAATATATTTAAACTTTAAATTTAATTATTATATTGTTTCAGATTATAAAAGTAGACAATGCTTACCCAAAAAACTGTACTGTCCCTCCAGTTTTAAATCTATTTTTACAACCAAAAGCGGAACACGAAGTTGGCATTGCTATTGGTAATTTGCAACTATAATAATAAAATAACAGTTCTGTACAACACAAATTAATTATATCACTTTAAAACGTTAAATATAAATGATTTCGTATACACGATTCTTTATCACTGTTTACACTTTCTGCCTTTTCGACAAATGGCCGCCACACGAATTGATATGCTTCACTTTTACGCATCGAGTTAGGCATCTAGGTTATATATAAAAATCTCTGCTTAAAACTGAAGTGTGGTGCGGTGTGGGGCTATTCATCTCCACTTTTTCCAATAGACCATTTGTAAACTTAATTTTGTTCAATATATGAATATTTGACTGGTCTTCACAACTTTAAAAAGATAAACACAGTTTATATTCTTCGACTAACTGCATTTTGATTCTGTACTGAATCTGTTAGTTCTTTGTCTTGCTTTTTATTAGAAAATATATACTTACGTATATACATATTTATATATTAAATAATTAAATTATAAAATAAATAGATGTAATATAATTCTACACAGATTTGTATGATTAAAATATTTTATAAATTATTTAATTAAAAAAATAAATTAAAAAATTTATATAGAAATTTTTCATATAGCCGAATACATGACGAATCTGAACTTAGTTTATAAGGGTGTTTGTGTGTGTCTTGTAAAATTACTAAAATTTTCAAAATTTTGTTCTGATTACACTACTAATTGGATATTAATCAAATTTTCAAAAAAATATTTTCCTAGTACTTGCAAGTAATAATTTTATTTTGTACAATGTTACTAAATTTCGGAATAAAAAATTACCGTTACAATAATAAAATAAATAACAAACATTAGAATAGAATTTAAAGAAATGTGAACACTTTTCAATGTTTTCAATAAGATGGCGCGGAGGGTAGCGCGCGGAGCGTGCGTTGTCTGGTCGGCGCAACAAGGAATACTTTGTGTTGATTTTGAACAAATTGTCATTGTTAGTGTGATTTTTGCTTTGTAAAGCGTGTAAGTTTTTGTTCTTGGTGTATCTTGTATTCTATTTGCTATTATTCAAATATTAAAATCTTTATAAAAATTATATATTTTTTACTTATAAAAATCCTTATAATCTCACTTACAATCATGTAAAATTCTTACAATTTTACTTAAAATCGATAAAATGATAAAAAAAAGTCTACATTTAGTCATTCAAAACTATGAATATAGGATTTTTAACAGCTTTGTGTATTTTCAATACATCTAACATGTATTTTACGACATTTTTTCTATTGTATGTATAATAGTAATGTTTTTACTGAATAAACTAGGTTGGATCAAATAAATGGTTTTTAAAAGTGGCGTTTGTTTTTAATAATCTAAATGCTTTATTGTGTTTTTTTGATTTTTATTATATACATATATATATATATATATATATATATATATATGTATATACTTATGAAAGGTGTTGGTTCGTGCAATAGTATAGTTCTTATATGTATTTAGACATTAAAAATTAATGATATTGCGTATTTGTTGACTATGAAAAATTATGAATAGAATGTGTACTGAAAATGATTAGGTTTCATTCGCTCGATCTGTAATGTCCTCGATACCTCAGTGGTAGAGCATTCGCCCGGCAAGCGAAAGGACCCTGGTTCGATCCCAGGTTGAGGCGATATAATTTTTTCATTTTCAGATTATTCCTTTATGATTATATTTGAGTATTAACTGTATTTAAATGATATATCTATCAACTAACCAGATTAATGAATTATATATGATTGCACTATTGCACGAACCAACACCTTTCATAAGTATAGTTCTTATATGTATTTAGACATTAAAAATTAATGATATTGCGTATTTGTTGACTATGAAAAATTATGAATAGAATGTGTACTGAAAATGATTAGGTTTCATTCGCTCGATCTGTAATGTCCTCGATACCTCAGTGGTAGAGCATTCGCCCGGCAAGCGAAAGGACCCTGGTTCGATCCCAGGTTGAGGCGATATAATTTTTTCATTTTCAGATTATTCCTTTATGATTATATTTGAGTATTAACTGTATTTAAATGATATATCTATCAACTAACCAGATTAATGAATTATATATGATTGCACTATTGCACGAACCAACACCTTTCATAAGTATAGTTCTTATATGTATTTAGACATTAAAAATTAATGATATTGCGTATTTGTTGACTATGAAAAATTATGAATAGAATGTGTACTGAAAATGATTAGGTTTCATTCGCTCGATCTGTAATGTCCTCGATACCTCAGTGGTAGAGCATTCGCCCGGCAAGCGAAAGGACCCTGGTTCGATCCCAGGTTGAGGCGATATGATTTTTTCATTTTCAGATTATTCCTTTATGATTATATTTGAGTATTAACTGTATTTAAATGATATATCTATCAACTAACCAGATTAATGAATTATATATATATATATATATATATATATATATATATTTTGTATTTTTGTATATGTATTGTAGTTTTATTGCGGCGTTTATTGTTAACCGTTATAGTTCCCCGTTAGATTGGCATTTGCAATGACTATAAATAAGTCTCAAGGCCAAACAATGTCTGTTTGTGGCTTAGATTTGAGCACACCATGTTTTTCACACGGACAATTATATGTGGCATGCTCTCGAGTGGGCAAACCATCCAGTTTGTTTGTGTTAGCTAAAGATCGAATGACAAAAAATATTGTACATTCCATTGCACTAAGAGATTCATATTGTTGACTAATATTTTCCGAATTCGTTGTATATATAATTAAAAAAAAAGTTACAATAAATTAAAAAAATTGGTATTTGGTGTGTTGTTATTTTCACATTCCGTCATCGTTTACAGCGCTCCATTGCTCTTCCACTCATATGCCACATACGCACACACTTACAATAAATAACATATATTTCATATTCTAGAAATAATTCATATGGCAAAACAACGTTTGCCGGGTTAGCTAGTATATATATATATATATATATATATATATATATATATATACATATATATATATATATATATATATATATATATATATATATATATACATATATATATATATATATATATATATATATATATATATATATATATATATATATATATATATATATATATATATATATATATATATATATATATATATATATATATATATATATGGGATTTTCAGTCAAAAATAAAAACAACTCAATTCAAAGTGCAAGCTTTCGGAAAAATTTTTATTTCCTTCATCAGGCAAATGGCAGAGTTAAAATTATAAAAATATATACATGACATAAATATATAACAAGTGCATAGAAATAATAAAATGCTATGGTAACATATTAAGGTGTTGACAGTAAAAATAAACAGATATGCCTTGGAAACAACCCAACAACAAAAAATAAACATAAAGATAATAAACCAATGTATAAGTCTGTACTTTAGGTAATACCCGTTGGCGTTATATTATTTAATGAAATTAAGTAATCATATATTATACTTAAATTATGTATATCAGAACGCTTATTAATACACTTGCTTTGTTTTTTGATATCAATCATTTCTAATAATGATCTTTTCAAATCATTTGATTCAGTGCACAAAACAGAAACATTTTTAAAATCAAAACTATGATCATTATTATGTGCATGGGTAGACAAAGCAGTTGCATTCTGTTTTAAACGACAATCAGACTTATGTTGTGAGATTCGATCTTGTAACCAACGTTTTGTATTACCAATATATATAGCTTCACAATCGTTACATGGAATATTATATATAACATTAGATTTTCTGTGTAACGGAATATTGTCTTTTAATTTGCTAAAAATTGTTCTTAGAGGAACAATGTTTTTCTTAATAATTCTCATATTATCTGACTTCAAAGTGTTTATCAAATTATTGGTTATTTTAGATATATTAGGCAAAACAAAAATCTTAACATTAGATGTTGGTGAATCAACAATGCCAGATGTTACTTGATTGGTAATAGTGTTATCATAAGATACTGTCCAAATCAGCTTACGAAGAAGTTTGATAGGATAATCATTATTGATCATAATAGTGAATAATTTTTGAAGATTATCTTCTTTAAAATCATCATGTGATAAACGTAAAGCCCTTTTTTTTTAATCCTAATATTGTATTAATTTTAGTATGGTATTGATGATAAGAATCGTAATGAATATAACGGGACGACGCAATTGGTTTAATATACCAGGAAGTTTTAATGCAATTATTAGTGCTACGTTTAAGTAATACATCAAGAAAAGGTATTGCATTGTTCGTTTCTTCTTCGTAAGTGAAATTTAAATGTTCATTAAAATTGTTTAACACATTTATTGAATCTAATATATCTTCTTTTTTAATGGAACATATAATATCGTCCACATATTTTTTAATAAATAATGGTTTAATTTTAAATTTTGGTAGACACTTGTCCAATAAAAAATCCATAACCAATTGAGCAAATATAGGACTAGTTGTTCCTCCCATGGGAGCTCCAAAAGATTGCATATATAATTTGTTATTATAAGTAATAACATTAGTATTAAAAACAAAATCAACTAGTTCAATAAACATATTAAAAGTTATGTCAGTAAACAACTGTATATGAATCCAATAATGTTCCAATACTTTATGTATCAATGACAATGATATGTTGCCAAATAAATTTTCTACATCAAAACTAACCAATATAAAGTCATCTGGTAACTGTTTATTTTGTATGAAATCAACAAAATCAAAAGAATCCCTGATGTAATAATCATTGTCCTTATTATAAGATTTTGTTAGAATGTTTTTAATAAACAATGCGATGTTGCTATTTGGAGTGTTTATGCAACTAACTATAGGTCTCATTTTTAAATTAGAATTATGGTCAACCATTTTATGTAGCTTGGGAAGACAGTATAAAGAAGCTGGCACCGAGTTGTGTATTTTTAAATTCTTAGCTTGATTGTCCGAGATAAGTTGTAAATTAACAAGTTTATCTATATACTTATTAGCTTTTAATTGAATGGTTCTTGTGGGATCCGTTTCCAATAATTTATAACAACCAGTATTCGACAATAATTCATTAACATAATCATTATAATCCTGTTTATTCATTATAGCTGTTATATTACCTTTGTCCGATGTAGTAACCACCAATTCATTGTGGTTCTTTAGAAACCTTTTCGTTTTTTGATACATATGATTAATATAAGTATGTGGTTTATTATTGTATTGGAAAAAGTTAGTAATAATATTAGTGGTGTTTGAGCGTAAAATGTTTCGTTCATTTTCTGGTTTATGAGATATAATTAATTCTATGTCAGATATAAGTTTAGGTAAATGTACCAAATTTGAAAATGGCGCTAAACAGAATTTAGGACCCAATGATAAGAATTTAAGTATATCTAATGGAACATCTATGCCACTAATATTTTTAATCCACTTAGTTTGTGTTACTAAACACGACTCTTGTCTGTTAATTAGAACATTTAGTTTATTAATTTGTGTTTTTTTATTCTTTATAAATAGTTTATTTATTTGTTGATTCTGTTTTGAAAAAAATGTAGTCCAAATATCCAAAAGCAAAATTTCTATTATCTTGTCACGTAACAAACTTTCTCGTTTATTAGCAAAATCTAAGTTTTGATATGTCAATGTAATTTCCAAATTTAACAACCTATGGTTAATTTGAAATTGGTGTTTATTAACCAAATCAAATTGTTTAACAGTGTGAATATCTTGTATGTTGAAAATTGCAGCTGTAGTATCGGTTATATGATTGGGACATAACCCATGGCTTCTGCATTTCAATAAAAATATTCGTCTGTTATTTAATGAACCAATTTTTCGTTTGATTTTGATCCATGATTTTAAACATTTTTTAGTGTTATAGCCATAATGATCTTCTATGTCTTGAAAAAAACCCATGACAATGTATGTATATTAGTTTTAGTGACTGTAAATATTTAAATTATTACAGTGTTTACAGTATGCCAAAATCTTGTTAAGAAAAGTTGTTCGGAATGAGAAGTTATGGCCATATGCAAATTTTCAGGATGATAATCCTACTTTGATAAAATTCGAAAAGTTATTGAGTTATGTAAATTTATTCTTTTATTTTTATTCTTTAATACAACATAACAAAAAACAAATTAAATTCTAAACATTGAAATTATTCCACGTAATATCCTCCTCTTAGTACACATTCTTCTATTCGGGTTCTAAATTCTAGGTAGGTCGATGAATGCATTTCTTCATTCACACTAGCAACAACTTCTATGATTTTTTGTTTTAAATTTTTCAAATCGTCTTCTAAATCG
This sequence comes from Clivina fossor, assembly GCA_963966155.1. NCBI lineage: Eukaryota > Metazoa > Arthropoda > Insecta > Coleoptera > Carabidae > Clivina > Clivina fossor. The sequence goes on from OZ014555.1 coordinate 11,376,723, forward strand.
TTTGCGTAAAGCTTTTTCTTTAGGTAGCCCCATAAGAAAAAGTCCAGTGGGTTGAGGTCTGGAGATCTCGCCGGCCACTTTAGTGGTTCAAAGCGTCCAATCCACCGATTAGGAAAATGCTTATTTAACCAGGCCCTAATTCTAAGTGTGGAATGTGCAGAACATCCGTCTTGTTGATAGAATAGCTTTCTTCTGAACTCTAAACTCTCCTCTTCTAATTCGGTCATAACAAAGTTGTTCCAAAGCTCCAAGTATGTATTTTGGTTTAAAACATTCAAAAAATAGGGACCAATGATTCTATTGTACAGCATTCCGCACCAAACGTTTACTTTTTTGAAACGCTGACTCCGGGTTCTGATACGAAAATTTGGATTGTTCTGAGCCCAAAATCTACAATTTTGCGTTGACACAATGTTTAAAAATTAATGTTTTTTGTTATGTTGTATTAAAAATTAAAAATAAAAGAATAAATTTACATAACTCAATAACTTTTCGAATTTTATCAAAGTAGGACTATCATCCTGAAAATTTGCAAATGGGCATAACTTCTCATTCCGAACAACTTTTCTTAACAAGATTTTGGCATACTGTAAACAGAAAAGGTACTTTACCTGAAAATAGTTTTTGCTCAACTGTAAAGGCCTACTTGATTTTAAAAAATCGAAAGTAGGCTAAAAATAAGTTTCAGGCCAAGCAAAACTTTTTATGAAGAATAACATTTTGCCGAAAATTCCAAAATAAAAAAGTTTACAAGAGTGCGCAACCCCATCCGGGGACAGCCTGTATATATATATATATATATATATATATATATATATATATATATATATATATATATATATATATATATATATATATATATTGATAAAGACTACGATATCACTTCATATATAGATACTTATTATACGTTGTCACTTCATATATAACGCAGTGTCTTCCAATTTTGGAAGTCACAACGTTGCACATGTTTTTTCATGTTTTTCTGCCACTTTGGATCAAATGATGACGAAATACAAAAATTGTGTTAGAAGTCAAATTGACCCAAAATATCCTCAAAAAGTGTCCCTTAGTTCAAGCCTTGGCCGTTGGCGCTGCGATCAATTTTACAGTTGGATATGCTACATACGATATCACTTCTGATTATATATAGCATTTGAAGGTACTTGGTCTCTTCCGAGAACTGGCAACAGCGGATAAGAGTTAAATTTCTATATGTTCAAATATCTGTCATTTTCTTGCTTGGAGGAAAGCTGTTATATAGGACTTGAAAATTATTCTTACCAAAAAAATTTGAAAAAATATTTTAATTGCTTATCTGTATTTACTTATAATACTATTAATTTTTATTTCGTGTGTATTCGAAAAAATACATTAAGTATTATGTCATTTTATTTCTTCATCAAAATTTATTTGGCTGTATTGTACATGTAATATTTATTATATTTAATTAATAACTGACTTTCGTATACATTTGCGAGTGTTTGACTTATTAGTTCATTTATATATAAGCTTGTTAAAAAAATGAACCATCAATTACTTTTTAATATTGGATATAACGTATTTGCAAAATATTCATTTAACTAATTACAACAATAAGTAAAATTTAAAAAATTTATTTTTTCTTCTGTACTTTATAGTAATTCGGGACACAGTACAATAACTAATATTTTGTGATTTCCAGTTTTTACAATTTTTTTTTTATCAAATTAAATTATAACTTTATAAATAAAATATTTTATATAATTAATAAGTAGAATTTAAATAACAAATATAAAAATTATTTCATTGTGGGATTTAGATATTTAGCAATTAAATATCTAAATAATATTAATAGATTTATATATAATATATATTATTTAATATTTTAATTGAAAAAAATAACACATCCTGTACCTTGATTTAATTGATTCTAAAATAATATTATATATATTTTTTTTATTTTATAATTCTTTGATGCAAATTTTATAATCTAACTTAGTGTGGCATTACGTTTTACATAGTGCGGGGATTCATCACTAAATTTATGTTCGTTCTCAGTATCTAAATGTGAAATTTCCGTGTATATTTTATCAGTTACTTTGTCTTTATTAATCGTTTTATCGTCATCTATAGATTCTAATATGTGATATTAGTAAATGTCTCAGTTTTATTAATGATGACTTTATTGTTAATAATTAATGGTTGAGATTTTATGTAGATTGGATTCTTCTCTGGTGGAGTATTAAAAATTAATTTTACATCTTCTTCTTTGTACTCAAATGTGTCTACCATTTTATCTCTATCATTATTTAGTACTGACTCCCTGTCCTCAAATTCGTAAACATCAGTTAAGGTTTTGTTTTCATTTTCTGCATTTAAATTTTGATTGGTGTTTTTGATTTAAAATTTGTCTTCGAATACGATTTTTTTTCCAAAATACTGTTATTAATTGGATACTTTTCAAAATTACTACTATTAATCCAATTCTAAAAACGTGATGAAATATATGTTTTAAAAACTAAATTGCAAATATTTTATAGTGAAGTAAACGAAAAAAATATGTTTGCATTATATGATTGCATATACAGAATGAACCAAAAGTCTCGGAACGGTCAAATATCTCTAAAAATATATTTCCGATCAACAAAATAAAAAACACGTGTTTAATCTTTTTCAAAAAGCTATCCACTGATATCCCACCTGACCCCCTACACCCACCCCCAGGCGGGGGGGGGGTGGTCAACTTTGAAATTTTAAATAGGAACCCCTATTTTTTATTGCAGATTGGGATTCTATGGCTAAAAATACGTATTATTTGTCTAAAACATTTTTTTCTATTTATGATAGATAGCGCGAAAAAATTATTAAAATTTCTAAAAAACATTTTAGAATTTTCAATAATTTTTCGTGCCAAACCAGCATGAGTTTGAGAAAAAAGTTACTTAGCTATTATGTAGCTAATTTTTTTCTCTATTTTACTGAATTTTTTCAGATTGTTTTCAGCAAATTTTGAAAAAAGTTTTATTTTGAAAAAATCTCAATGATACCCCACCCCCCACCCTTGAGAGATTTTCAAAAATTCAGTTTTTAATTTTTTTCTACTAAACGATGCATCCTAGAATAATGGTTTATTTACTAACTTATAGTACTCATTATACCGCATTTTTCCATATCATGCTTATTTTACTACACTTCATAGTTTTTGAGAAAAAAAATAAAAACCAAAAAATAAAAAAAAAATTCTAGAGCCCACACGGCACATGCTAGCAAATTAAAACTAAAACCAAATTATAGAACTTATTATGCCCTATCGAAAAGTATTCTAAGTATTTCTTCGAATTTTACTCGAGAAAGTAGTATATCGCAATTTATTGAAATTACATGTTAAAGTCCTATGTTCTGGGGTCGCGGTCAGCACACTGAATATTTCTACTATATTTCTATATTTCTATTAATTACAGCGCTATCTATCATAAATAGAAAAAAATGTTTTAGACAAATAATACGTATTTTTAGCCATAGAATCCAAATCTGCAATAAAAAATAGGGGTTCCTATTTAAAATTTCAAAGTTGACCACCCCCCCACCGCCTGGGGGTGGGTGTAGGGGGTCAGGTGGGATATCAGTGGATAGCTTTTTGAAAAAGATTAAACACGTGTTTTTTATTTTGTTGATCGGAAATATATTTTTAGAGATATTTGACCGTTCCGGGACTTTTGGTTCATTCTGTATATGCAATCCTTTACTAAAATTCATTTATCTATCGCCTTATAGGATCAAGATATTTAACCGCGGGTTAGACAATCGTTTTCCCCAAGAAAAGGGCTACATTTTGTCTTTGCGACTTTTTTCTACATCAAATACAACCTTAGAAAACACGACTTTTATACGAAAAATATGATATTTTAAGTTTTTTTTCGTTTTAAAAAATTCTGTAACGGTGAAAACGGGTAAAAAAACTCTTGAAAATAATTGTATGTATACTCTAAAGTCTGTAGAATATTATACTGTTACTAATAATTCGGTTAAAACAAGTTAATTACAAGAAAAAAAAAAAATTTTCACAATTATATAAAAAAAACCGGTTTTTACCGTTTTGAGGTTATCGTTACGGACTAGAAATTTAAAAACCATCTGAATCTTGTTTTTTATTAGTTTTTAAGTGATCAAAAGCTACGACAAGTCAAAATTCGTCTGGGGCCGATTTCCTATGCTTATCCTGCTACCCCCTTTATAACATATTTTTTTCGTTGAATATAAAAATATGTTGTCTTTTTATTTTCATACATTGTCAATTTAAAATTGTATATTTTGTCATTTAAACATAAATTGCAAACAAAATATTGATTGATACAGTAATCTCATTTATGAGGTTAATATACCATAACATAGATAAAATAGGGTATTTATTTTAAATATTTATATTCACAGCAAATTTTCATACTTTTCAAAAAATAATAATTTTTGTTAGGTATTAATTTTCATATTATATTTAATTGTACAATATTATAATAAACTCCAAAAATTATAGGAGTATTGCTTATTTTTAATTTTAAAAAATACTGTTTTCCATATTGTGTTCTAATAATTTAAATTATTCAAAGATAAATAAAGAATATTTTTGTAGTATTTTTTTTTGTAAAATATATTTTATCTAATTTATAATTTTTTTCAAGTAAGTTATTTGTTCTTGATAATTATAATTATTAGAAATATATTTTATTTACTTTTAAATGCTTTCAATATTTTAAAATTTAATTTATTTAACGCGAATATATTAGTTCTTTTATAATATAAATTTAACTATTAAAAAATTATAGTTGAAGTAAAGTTGTTTAATAAAATATAATGTTCATTTGTATAAAAAACATTTTTAATTTTAAATATGGATTTTTTCGTTATTAATTTATCTTCTCAATATTTATATATTTCCTAAACCAAATTTTTGTTCAGTTACAATGCACAAACTTAACTCACCGGGATCGTAGCAGTACCTTCTTAATGACAAATTAAAAATATATAAAAACCTGTATTTTCTACTAAAGTATAACTGCACTAATTTAAGATATTTGGCAACGCTGGTGGAAGTCCGTAAGTTGCATTCATTGTTCCTATATAACAACAGTGATGGAAGTGATTTCGTATTTATTATATCTGTATATATATATGAAATTTTAAAGTCATATATCGTTTCCCCTCTTTTGAAAAACTTATTCAGCAAGTTCCCCTAAAGCCATATATATATTTTATATTTACTTATTTTAACTAATAAATATGGAGGTGTGGACGCCTTTGAAACATACCGGAAGTGACTCCTTAACACGTATCAATATATATATATATATATATATATATATATATATATATATATATATATATATTGATTTAATTTAGAATTACTATGATTATGATTTAGATAGGAGAAAACTAAATAAACATTAATTAAATTCCTCATTTATCTTAATGATAATTACGTTCAACAAATTTCGTTTTCAATTTTTTATTTACAATATTAACCTTCTTTTTATCTGTAACAATAACCTTGTTTTTGATAATTTTGTATAATTTTTTTCCAATAAATATAAAAAATTTGCTTGATTAGTAATATACAATGTATTTTTTTTTATCATAGTAATTATAATTATATTTATTATTTACAAGATACCGTTGCATATGTCTGGATAGGAATGTTTGGAGAAACAATTTCGGGATAGTGAAAAGAGTTTGTACCACATCCTTGTTCATGATGTGATTGTGTATGTATGTATGTATGTATGTATATATGTATCTTCAAGTATTAAGACTAAATTTATTAATTTATTAATAATATATTTGTTTTTATTTTATATAGTTATTATTTTTAATTAGAGCCACAATAACCAGTATTAGGATTTTTAAATAATTACAATACTTTTGAAATATAATAGCAGTATTATTTATGTTTATAGGTATATTATTACAAATTTAATATAAATTATGTTGATAACATTATTGTACTGCAGTAGTTTAGATAACTAAATTAAAGATGAAAGAGGTGTCCCGAAATCAAATTAAATATGCATGTACATATAAGTTTTTAGAAATAAGATGGACTAAAACTTAATAAAATAGTACATTATCCAACAAGCATATAATGATGATTATTACTCATGTGGCGATAAAGTCTAATATAAATAACATTTTATTATAAAAATTTCATTGTATTACAACAACAGTACGCGTCTGATATTTCGAATAAAATTTTGTGCGCTTAGTCAGAAATTATTGTTGAGTAATAAACAAATTTTGATTAATCAAAAGTTGTGTTGAGTAATTCATTGTTTTGAGTACTGAACAACAATATCAAGAAACTCATGTATAATGAATATAGTATTTAATAAGAATATAAAAGAAAACAAATATTGGCACAGATACACAAAGCAATGTTAAATGCTTTGTAAGTTAATCAGGTAGTTAACTTTCTAACTAACTAATCAACGTGGCTGTTTAAAGGTATAAGTATAACAATCTACTCGCCTAGTTAACTCACTGATTACGTAAACGATACTTTGTGCAACCGGACCATAATTAAACATATCACAGAAAAAGAAAAGTTAATAGATAAATATTGTTCAAAAATATCGTATTATTTTATTGTTATTAATTTATCATTTAAATTAAACAAATTAAATAATCAGTAAATATTAGTATATTTATAAAAAAAAATATAATTATATAACTCTTTTTTGAATATATGAAATGCAGTTTTGGTGCCTACGTTGATACGTATAGGGTAGTGAATGTTGGGTTTGGTTGCAAAAGCATGAAAGCGGAAAATGACTGCTGTGGAAATGAGATTTTTACGAATGGGGGGTATGTGGTGTAACTATAGGAGAGATCGGAGGTACAAAATAGATTAGTGTACGATGAGTATGAAAAAGTTGGTGTTAGTCAGTTAAGATGGTTCGGAGATGTTGAGCGAATGTCTAATGTACGTTTGCTGTTAAAAAGATTTATTTGAATGATTTTGTTGGTATACGTGTGCGTGGACATCCGATGAGTAGTTGAAGTGGTGGGGTATGATTGAGAGAATGGCTTGCGTGAGCGAAAGTTTACAAGTAGTAGGAATAAAAGAGCATACTGTGAAAAAGGAATTATGAATGTGGATGAAGCGAAAGTTGCTTGTGCTGGATATAGGAATATGTTTGGAGGCGACTGATTTGGGGATGATGAAAAGAGTTTGTGCCACACCCTGTTTTGGGTACATGGCGTGATTGTGTATGTATGTATGTATATAACTCTTTTTAGAAATTGTTTTGTATTTATTCTAGCCAATTTTATATGCAAGCCTTTTTCCACCTTTCATAGCCATGTTAATATTATTAACAAGACAATCAGGTACTGGATGCGCATAAGAGACTTGAACAATTGTTAATAATAATATACAAGCGGCGATTATTGCTAGAAAAGAACTTGTGTAATAGTCTCATGATGGACAATTTATTCTTACAATTAGCTTCTTTTAGAAACCGAAAACTATATTCAGTCTTATATACCTACTCAAAATTATCAAGAATTTTATTGAAAGCTATGAATCTTATGTAGCCTATATTAATATATATTTTATTTCAAACTACCCATTATTTTCTATAAAAATTTGATATAGGTATATTTTTATTACCTATATATTTTTTAACAGTAATTTCTCAAAAATTATGTAAAATATATCTATAATTTGATATTCAAAATAAATATGTATAAAAAATATATTAATACTAGCTTTCCCGTCGCGCGTTGCTGCGAAACTGCGCAAAAATTCAGTATTTGAAAGGTAGCTTTCTCGTCGCGCGTTGCTGTGCAACTGCAGCTTTCCCGTAGTGCGTTGCTGCGCAAATACTCAAAAATCGTTCGCAGATATGCATTATAAATATAATTTGATTCAAATTTTTTAAAAAAATTTAAATTTTCCCGAAAACTGTGTAAGAAGTGAGATACAGCTTATTGCAAGAGGGACAGGAGAACGCTCCCATCCCTACTCCGTGCTGTTTACGGGGTGAGAAGTGACACCGGTAGACCCCTGGCGGGGATAGTTGATCAAGTGTTAATGGGGTTCCGTTTTGCCAAACTCCTTCGCTTGGGAGCAGCATAATAGCAAGTTTCGTCGAGCGCAATTTTTCAAATACATCTTAAAAGTAAACATTAAAAAGATATTATAAATTTGTTTAAAAGTTATTTAGGAAAAAAAAAGTTATAACACAATAATACTGTACATTTATAATATTTAAAATACTTACATTTATAATACAGTAATACTGTACCTGTACCTTTGTTATGACCCAAGCATTTATAATATTTATGAAAAATTAATTATATTTTTAAAATTATTTTTTTTTCTAAATAACTTTTAAGCCAATTTATTATATCTTTTTACCACTTTGACTGCAAGGAAAAGTGGTATAGTGTTTGGTACGGTATCTGTAACATTTTCAAAAAAAAAAATTGTATAGAAATCTTTCATATAGCCTCTTGATAACGAATCCGAACTTAGTTTATGTGGGTGTATGGATGTGTGTCGTCAGCTCGCTCGGTCGTAAATCAAAATTTTGTGGCCGCAACTCCTCCTAGACAGTTCAACCGATTTTAATGAAATTTTCAAGATAAATTTGTCTAGTACCCAAGATGGTCATGTGGTTTTATTTTTTTCCAGTGATGCCAACTTTCCGAGATAAAAATTACTAAAATTTTTAAAAATTCATATTGGCTACGTTATTTATCCGATTTTGATCAAATTTTTAGAAAAAATTTTCCTAATGCTCTCATTAATTATATAATTTTATTAATACCCAGTGTTGCCAACTTTACGAAAAAAAATTACTAAATTTTTTAAAAATTTATTATGGCCATGTTATTTAACCGATTTCACTCAAATTTTCACAAAAGATTCTCCTAGTATTCGTATAATTTATGTAATTTTAACAAAATACAATGTTGCCAACTTTTCGAGAAAAAAATGTCAAAAATTTAAAAAAATTTGTTATGACCACTTTATTTAACCGATTTTAATCAAATTTTCATAAAAGATTTTTCTAGTGCTTAAATAAATTATACAATTTTAACAAGATACAGTGTTGCCAACTTATCGAGAAAAAAATCACAAATTTTTTTAAAAATTCGTTGTGGCTACATTATTTATTCGATTTTGATCAAATTTTCAGAAAAGTTTTCCCTAGTGCCCACATAAATTATAATATTATTAAAATGCAGTGTTGCCAACTTTCTTTACCCATATACTTCTAATCTTGTTAATCTTTACTTTTAAGATGTATTTGAAAAATTGCGCTCGACGAAACTTGCTATTATGCTGCTCCCAAGCGGAGGAGTTTGGCAAAACGGAACCCCATTGATTAGCTATTGACTGGGGTTAAAAAATATAAAATGCTATTAAAAAGTAGGGGTTGGTGGTATAAGGGTAAAAATTTAGGACTAAATATATTTTTTAATGGCACACCACAAAAAAAATTACCAAAAAAAAAACTGTCAAAAAAATAAAAAAAATTTTTTAGGGTGAGCCACCCTTAACACTTAGGGGTATAAAAATTAGTTATGAACCTATTCTCATACCTACTGAATATACATATAAAATTTCATCAAAATCGGTCAAGCCGTTTCGGAGGAGTATAAATACGAAAACTGTGACACAGGAATTTTATATATTATATATATAAGCTATAGGTATAAAATTCATAGCTTTTAATAAAATTCTTGATAATTTTGAGTATATAAGACTGAATACAGTTTTCAGAAGCTATTTGTAAGAATAAATTGTCTATGATGAGTAAGGTAAAACCGTCAAACATTGACACATCTTTAGTTATTAATTTTTTTAAATTTTATTAAGATTTATAATTTTTTTTTTCTTAGCAGGAAAATTAGCTTCATATATTAGTTTCTAAAATGTAAAGTAATTTATTGATTATCATAAACGGTATTGAAAATATTTAATATATATGTATATACAATAATTAGTCAATGTTACCCTACATGTGGGTAACATTGACATGCCTTGTTTTTTCTTGCTTTATGCATTGAAATGGCAATGTTACAATATAGGAATTTAATTTTGACATAGAACTATCTTTTTATAATTTGACAATTTTAAATTTATTTAAAAAAATTTGTCAAAAGTGCATTTTTATGAAACCAATTATTTCCTTAGTGATAAATAATTCTTTTATTCTTATTATAAGTAAATACTAGGTAGTAAATAAAGGAATAATAACATATGAGTGAACTTTATTGTAATTTTAAGAAAATTTATAATATACATGCAATTAATTAACAATTAAAGAATTTTACTCCGCATCAAAAAAATTTGTTTGAAAAAAATACATGTCACGACGAATTCGTAGTTGAGGCAGCATGCGTACTATATCTGTAGCAAGAACGTAACTTTTGTCTGTAATGTCCGGAAAAGTAAAATGACCTCCTCGCTTTCTTAAAAAAACGAATTGTGCATGAAATGGTACGCGAATTGCAGGTAAAAACCTCTTAGAATGGAAGTTTCAAACACGAATTGTCACCATATAAAAAACAACACGTCGGTATCCATACGCCATAAGCCCTAAGCTTCGAGCAACGAGCGATGGATGGTGATATTATCTACAGTAGTCATATACATTATTTTTAGAGCTAATCAACACCGTTCTGTGACTCACTATGAAAATTTTAAAAGCCGTTTTCAAAGATGTGTCAATGTTACCCTACTGTCAATGTTAGCCTCCTTTACCTTACCTATTACACAAGTGTTCTTTATTATTATCAACATTTGTTGAAGTCTTTTATGCGCATCCAGTACCTGATCCACATCTTCTTAAACGTGTTTCAGATGTGGTCAATTGGAGTTTGAACAAACTTGGCTAGAGTACGTACAAAACAATTTCTAAATCTAAATTTTTATAAATATACTAATTTACTGATTGTTTAAATTTTTTTTAATTTACATGGTACATTAATAATAATAAAAAATAATGCGATATTTTTTACAATATCTATATCTATTAACTTATGTTTTTCTGTGATATAGTTATCTATGGCTCGGTTGCACAAAGCATCGTTGGCTTAATTAATGAGTTAATTAGAAGAGTAGATTGTGAAATTGATTAGTCAGTTGGCAAGTTAACTACCTGGTTAACTTACAATATATTTGTTTTTTTTATATTCTTATTAAATTTTCTTATTAAATTCATATTGTTTTTTAATACTCACAACAGTGAATTACACAACACAACTTTTGATAAATCAAAATTGGTTAGTTACTCAACAATTGCTGACTAAGCACAAAATTTTAGATGATAATATAGTATTTTCGTAAAAATTTATCATGTTCTATTTGTGTATATTCTTCTAAATTTTAATCGGAATATGCTAACGTCAATATTTAAAGAAAATAAGTAGTTAGCTATGCTGTTAATAAATTTTAACTCATCTTATATGTACAATGTACATGTTTAATTTCATTTCAGGATACTTCTCTGATCTATAATTTTTAATGTATATGTTTAATTTTATTTCGGGATACTTCTATTATTTGTAATTGAGTTATCTAAACTACTGCAGCAAAATGATCTTATGAACATAATTTATATTACATAAATTTATAATATCATATAAATATAAATAAAATTATATTGAAAAAATTTTGTACTTATTTAAAAATCCTAATAGTGGCTCCTTATTGTGGCTCTAATTAAAAATAACAACTACTTATATGAAATAAAAATTAATATATTATTGATAAATTGATAAATTATTAAAATTATAGTGAAAAATTTGAATAATCATGTAATGTTATGAGAAATAAATGTAGTCTACTTGAATACATACATACATACACAATCACGTCATGTACAGGAATGTGGCACAAACTCTTTCTACTAAGTATCCCGAAATTGTTTTCTCCAAATATTTCTATCCAGAAAATAATAAATATAATTATAATTATTATGATAAAAAAAATTATTGTAAATTGCCAGTCAAGTATATTTACAAAAAAAAAATTAATTAAAAATTATCAACCACAAGGTTATTGTTATAGATAAAAAAATTGTTAAAAAATAAAAAATTATCATAAGAGTTATAACGCGCACATGCAACAAATTGAAAACGAAATTCATGTTTCAGAGGTTGAACGTAATTATCATTAAGATAAATTAAGCATTTAGTTAATGCTCATTTAGTTTTGCCCTGATGTCTAAAGTATAAGAAATAATTCTAAATTAAATCATAAATTTCTTCTCAATATCTTAAATATTTATTATAACTTTATGATATTATAATTATTATTTTATTTAAATAAAATCAAATGATGGAATTCGGAAATAAAATTAAAAATATAAAAATATAGTTTTTGAAAATCGAAATAATTTACATACATACATACACAATCACGCCATGTACCCAAAAGGGTGTGGCACAAACTCTTTTCAACATCCCAAATTCAGTCGCCTCTAAACATTCCTATCCAAACAAGCAAATTTCGCTTCATCCACATTCATAATTCCTCTCATACATGCTCTTTTATTCCTACTACTTGGAAACTTTTGCTCACGCAAAACACTCTCAATCATACCATTCCAACTACTCATCGGACGTCCACCTGCAAACGTATACCATCAAAATCACTCAAATATATCTTTTTAACAGCAAACGTTTATTAGACATTCGCTCAACATGTCCGAACCATCTTAACTGACTCTAACACGGGGCAACTTTTGCTACAACATTTTTTTCAATTTCACACTCATCATACTCCAATCTATTTCGTACCCGATCTCTCTTATTTACATCACATACATATAATTATATAATTAACAATATGCGTCAATTTTTAAAAACGAAATTTTTTTATGTAAAAGAATATCTACAAAAACCTGATATTATTAACTAATAAATAATCGTGTAGAAATTTTATGTATTTTTTTTCTTACCTATATGTTTTTTTGTAACATTAATTTGTGAAAAATTATGTGAAATATATCTATTCGTATGATTAGTTATTCATAATAATAGGTAATTTGATATGGAATATATATATATATATATATATATATATATATATATATATATATATATATATATATATATATTAGACTGTGCCAAAAAAAAAATTTTTTTTTATTTCTCGCTCTTCTTTTAGTATATGTTACAATACATAAAAACATGGCAGTATGACGGATTTGAGTCAAATCGGTTAACACTTAGAGGTCGCTCAAGTCGAAAACGTGTTATCGTTTTCGACAAATTATTGATTATGGAGACTTTTTAATATTTATTCACGTTTATTTATTATTTATGCAATAAATCATGTTTTAGTATTTGAAAACAGTATTAGAAAGATTGCTGAACGATTGAAGTCAACGTCGGTTGAGTATTACGGAAGTACCGTAACTATTTGCTTGGCTATCTGAGCTAAAATTTCAGTTTTTTTATAATAATAGCTAAAACAACTATACTTTCATGCATCCTTATCATTCATTTAATGTTTTTCAGTTTATACATGTTATATAAATTGTTTTTAATGTACATGTTCTTAATTGAAACCAACATATATCTACCAAAAAATAATTATTTACATTACTTGAGAAATCGCACCTATGCTTTTCCGAAGTAAAACTAAAAATAATAATAATTAGTTGTAAATTGATATTCAATTAGTTAATTAAACTTTATTACATACAGTGTAATATATGCTTTTTAAGCTTCCCGTATCCGACATGGGTATAATATACCCTTGTCTGTATTACGCGGTGCCGTTCGATGTCGGCTTGTCGAAGGCTAAGCAACATAAGTCGATAGTTCTAAATTATATTGGAGGAATCAGATGTTTTTGTTTATTTAATTAATATAATTAGTAATTTTAAAACATTTTAATGAGCTAATATAAAGTTTCATTTATTCAACATCTTTTGTTAATAGTCCATAATAATATTTACAAATTCGATTTAGCGGAACTTTGTTTCAGCCTTCTATATTCGCTTGCAATTTTTAGCAAATATTGCTTTTGTTTTTCATTTTTTGTGAGTGAAGAATTGAATTGTGTGAGTTGAAAATGAGCAAATTGCTCTTGCAGCTCTTAGGAAATTTGGAAACCATTTATGATACCTTTCTGATGAAATCATTGGTCTAGCATTTTTCGATTCCAATGTACCCTCCAAAATAAAACAAAAAATGGTTACAGATTTAAAGGAGAATATTAATTTTAACGAACCAGTAAACCGAGTAGTGATAGATACGAGTTCGAATGCAATCTTAGATTATTGGAAGACACGTAATTTCGAAGAGTTAGTATCACAACATACACAAAAACTGTTCGAGAGATTTCAGATTAATTGTGATTTTCTTGACGATGATCCAGTATCATGGAAATCAAATGATAATTACAGAAAAGCTAAATATTTGTTTTCGCATTTGCGCGTTATCAACGATGCATCAGAAAGAGGAGTAGCATTGATCACACAATTCAATTCTTCACTCACAAAAAATGAAGAACAAAAGCAATATTTGCTAAAAATTGTAAGCGAACATAGAAGGCTGAAACCAAGTTCCGCTAAATCGAATTTGTAAATATTATTATGGACTATTAACAAAAAATGTTGAATAAATAAAACTTTATATTAGCTCATTAAAATGTTTTAAAATTACTAATTATATTAATTAAATAAACAAAAACATCTGATTCCTCCAATATAATTTAGAACTATCGACTTATGTTGCTTAGCCTTCGACAAGCCGACATCGAACGGCACCGCGTAATACAGACAAGGGTATATTATACCCATGTCGGATACGGGAAGCTTAAAAAGCATATATTACACTGTATGTAATAAAGTTTAATTAACTAATTGAATATCAATTTACAATTAATTATTATTATTTTTAGTTTTACTTCGGAAAAGCATAGGTGCGATTTCTCAAGTAATGTAAATAATTATTTTTTGGTAGATATATGTTGGTTTCAATTAAGAACATGTACATTAAAAACAATTTATATAACATGTATAAACTGAAAAACATTAAATGAATGATAAGGATGCATGAAAGTATAGTTGTTTCAGCTATTATTATAAAAAAACTGAAATTTTAGCTCAGATAGCCAAGCAAATAGTTACGGTACTTCCGTAATACTCAACCGACGTTGACTTCAATCGTTCAGCAATCTTTCTAATACTGTTTTCAAATACTAAAACATGATTTATTGCATAAATAATAAATAGACGTGAATAAATATTAAAAAGTTTCCATAATCGATAATTTGTCGAAAACGATAACACGTTTTCGACTTGAGCGACCTCTAAATGTTAACCGATTTGGCTCAAATCCGGCATACTGCCATGTTTTTATGTATTGTAACATATACTAAAAGAAGAGCGAGAAATAAAAAAAAATTTTTTTTTTGGCACAGTCTAATATATATATATATATATATATATATATATATATATATATATATTGTAACGACACCTCGGTTTCGGTGACGTTATTTTAGTTCTCCTTTTTATTTCCGGATATCGGGCGCCAATCTCGTACTTCCTGCAACCTGTAATACGGGAAAAAGGGAACGGATTGCAGATAGCTCAGTCGCGTTTGTCCGGGGTTCATACACACGTTTAATGGAAGATACACAATTGTATACGTAATTAAAAGAACACAGTTTGAAATACTAACAACACAAATTTTATTTTAAAAAATTTTATCAAAAGAAATTATTAAATTATAAATTATAAATTAATCTAATTACAACAGTAACAATCAAGAAATTTCCAACAAAGATTTAATAAACTACAGTTCCGTGCTGACCGACTGATATATTTTTTTTAAAACCAGAAATTCAACACCGTTCTATCTGTCCACGAAACTAGATCCAATCTGACTGTCCGAAAAATTAAATTTTATACTGACTGCTGAATTTTTCTAAGTCAGAAAAATTAATTCAAAAATTTCCTAAGTTCCAAAAAAAAATTTAAAACTGACGACCGAATTTTTCCAAGTCCGAAAAATTAATTCAAAATTTTTTCTAAGTTTCAAAAAAAATTTAAAACTGACGACCGAATTCTCTAAGTCCGTAAGTGAGTTCGTTCAGAAGCTAAACAAACTCCCCCTTCCCCTGGGTCCGGACACCGGTCAACCAGGGAAGGTTTGTCAGTCTCGACGCGAGACCGAATGTCTTTTTAAGCTACGAATCTTCCCTTTTATAGGCGACAATTCGTTAAAACTAGTTATAACCGCTTGCAGCGCGCTGTCTCACTCGTATTGCGAGAGAGCGCGTCAGTTCTTCTTAATATTGTTAAAACAAAACTCGGCCGGTCGTAACTATACGCGCAGGCAGATGTCTCTACTCATACCGTACAAAGAAAAAAAATATTTACTAACAGCTGGCCTTCGCACAAAAACATTAAAAACATCGGACATGACTGAACATCGCTATGAGATAATTTCGTTCTTTTTGTTATATTATAACAAAATAATTCAAATTTTAATTTATCGAAGAACGTTTAATTGACGAACCTAAAATATAGGAAAGTGAAATTTTGACCGTTATTATCTCATAGTGAGTTTTACAATTTTGTACAATTATACAACCCAGATTACATGCTAATCTAAATAAACTTGAATATATGTGTCATACGCGAAGCGTATCGTCACAATATATATATATATATATATATATATATATATATATATATATATTATGTGAGTGTGTGTGTGTGTGTGTGTGTGCGTGTGTGTATTATACATAACATTCTTGATAATTTTGAGTATTTAAGATTGAAAATATTCAAAATTCAATACAGTTTTCGGTTTCTAGAAGAAGCTAATTGTAAGGATAAATTGTCCATGATGAGTATTACACAAGTTCTTTTTCTGGCAATAATTGCTTCTATATTATTAACAACATTTGTTGAAGTCTATTATGCGCATCCAGTACCTGATCCGGCTGCTATTGATAGTCTTAGAAATGCGTCCAATTGGGCTGTGGACATAGTCGCGCATCCAGTACCTGATCCGGCTGCTATTGATAGTCTTAGAAATGAGTCCGATTGGGCTGTGGACACAATTGGCGAATTTCAAGTACGTACAAAACAATTTCTAAATCGAAATTTTTATAAATATACTAATTTGTTTTCTTTTATATTCTTATTAAATATTATTTTCATTATACATGAGAGTTTCTTGATATTGTTGTTTAGTGTGATTTTGATTAATCAAAATTTGTTTATTACTCAACAATTTCTGACTAACAATAAGCATATTATTCGAAATATCAGACGCGTACTGTTGTTGTAATACAATAAAATTTTTTATAGTAAATTGTTATTTATATTAGACTTTATCCTCATGAGTAATAATTATCATTAAATGCTTATATTGACATGTTTAATTTTATTTCAGTGGTAAACTTCTCGCATTTCTAATTGACTTGTATAAACTACTGCAGTACAATGATGTTATGAATATAATTTATAATACATTTGTAATACCATATAAATATACCTAAATAATATTTCAAAAACACTGTAATTATTTAAAAGTCCTAATACTGTTCATTGTGGCTCTAATTAAAAATAACATCTATATGAAATAAAAATTAATATATTATTGATAAATTATTAAAATTATAGTCAAAAATTTAAATTATTATATAATATTATGTCTTCAAATTTGAAAATACGTAGATACATACGCAATCACATATAAGAATGTGGCACAAACTCTTTCCACTATCTCAAAATTGTTTTCTCCAAACATTCCTATCCAGACATGCAACTGTAGCTTGAAAATAATAAATATAATTATAATTACTATGATAAAAAAATTATTGTAAATTGCCAATCAAGTATATTTATTTTTTTTTAATTTTTTACAAAATTATCAAGAACAAGGTTATTGTTATAGATAAAAAATTATTGTAACAGTTTTAACGCGCATTTGCAACAAATTGAAAACGAAATTCATGTGTCAGAGATTGAACGTAATTATCATTAAGATAAATTAAAAATTTATAAAATGTTAAAAAACAAAAAACTGATAATTTTTAAATAATTACAATGACCCGCATTCCCATCTCATTTGTTTATGAAAAAATGCTATTATTTTTTGCTTTAAAATAAATTTTTACTTCTACCTCTTTATCAAAAATATGAATACGTAGTATTTCTATTTGTCATATATTTTTCATTAATCCTCTAATACTATAAAATTTAAATAAATCAATTAAAAATGCTTAATAAATAATAATTTTAAGTAAACATCAAAGTACTTTGACAAAAATCACATTTAAAAGTGTGATAAGAATACGCGGGCCAATATTTTTTAAACACAATCTTTATTTAAATACTTATGTTTGTACAAATACAATATAAATTTTGTGTTTACATCATCATTTTACTTCACTTCAATAATGAAAAAATATCCTAAAAGAAAAGACATTTATAATTTTTTTTAAATAATAAGCATTAATAATTTCAATAAATATATATTTTGATGTACAAAATACGAGTCCGACGGAAGAAACTCACCACATAGTTTCTTAGCAAGCACAAACCTGAAACTGATAGTGGGTTTTACACCACAGAAACACAGTCGTTATCAGTTCAGTTCAGTGGTCTACATTATCAAAAGTAATATCTTTATATAAATACTAATGTGAGCATCACACGGAGCGAACCAGGGAACTTTGGGATCCGAATATTAATTAACAATGAAGGTTTAGGTTAAAAGAATATATTTACGTGAATAAAATAAAACGGCTTTAGGTTAACAGTTCTGTATTAATATTTTTAATAAAAATCGAGGTTTTGACGTACTCAATGTACATTTTCATCATCAGTTTTCCTGATGAAGATTACGTTGAGTACGTCAAAACCTCGATTTTTAATAAATAGTAATACAGAACTGTAACCTAAAGCCGTTTTATTTTACTAGAATATTTTCTGACAGATTTTTTACTATGTTATAGGATAGGTGAATGATTTTGATGGTATATAGGTACGTCTGAGTGGAAGTGTCCGATAAGTAGATGGAGTGGTATGTTTGAGAGTGTTTTGCGTAAATGAAAGCTACAAAATCCAAGGAATAGAAGAGCATGTATGAGATGTATCATGAATGTGGATGAAGCTAGAGTTGCTTGTCTGGATAGAGAAATGTTTGGAAAAAACTAATTACGGGATAGTAGAAAAAAATTGTACTACACTCTTTCGATTACATGGCGTGATTATCATACATACATACATAGACAATCACGCCATGTACCCAAATAAGGGTGTGGCACAAACTCTTTTCATCATCCCGAAATCAGTCGCCTCCAAACATTCCTATCCAGCACAAGCAACTTTCGCTTCATCCACATTCATAATTCCTCTCTCACAGCATGCTCTTTTATTCCTACTACTTGGAAACTTTCGCCCACGCAAGCCACCTTCTCAATCATACCACTTCAACGACTCATCGGACGTCCACGCAAACGTATACCATCAAAATTATTCAATGATTATGAATGTATCTATGTAACATTTTTCTGAAATGGTTTTCAACTTACTTTAACCATAATATCTGCTAAATAGGTATATGAGGATCAGGTACTGGATCCGCATAAGAGACTTCAACAACTGATAATAATATGGAAGCAATTATTGCTACCAAAAAAACTTTCGTGTGTGACGAATATTTTTAGATTGTTTCGAACACTGCAATTATATTGAATTTTTTTTAATTTTGCACTTATACAGTGTGTAAAGTGATGAGGTTTCCCATAGGGAAAAACAATTTAATATGAGTTTTATGAGAAAAACTTATTCTATATAAAAAATTTGGTTTCTATCAAAACCCCTTATAGTCAAAGAAAAATCCAGTAATCACTTAAGATAAGATCAAAAACTTGATATTATTTCGAGCTGTTGATTTTAAATATGACTAAGTCCGAATCAGTTACATCTCGACATAATATCAAGTTTCTGATCTTATCGTAAGTGATTACTGGATTTTTCTTTGACTATAAGCGGTTTTGATAGAAGCAAATTTTTTTATAAAAAAATAAGTTTTTTTTCCTAAAACTCATATTAAATTTTTTTTCCCTATAGGAAACCTCATCACTGTATACATAAAATTTTAAAATTTATATATACTACATATAACATAATGACTCATAAAAATTAATCTTATACAACTTATTATTGAATAAAAATATATTTAAATTTTTTTTTAAGCATACTGTTTATACGATTTAAAACAAATCTGAAGGATAGATTCTTTTTTTATATATAATAATTACAAAATTTAATTTTTGAACAATGTTACCAATTTTTGGTGAAAAAATATTAAAATAATGATAATGTCAAAGTGGTCTATATATGAGTTTATCCCCATATAATTTTTATCTTGTTTACTATTGATATTTGTTGTATCATTTTTTCCTGATGATAAGTCCGTTGAGTATATAAATATATTAAAACACAGAACTAATCCAAATCCATTTTATTTGAAATAACAAAATTTTCCTAATCCATATTACTTGTATTTTGTTATATCTAGTAACTTGTTTCTATATAATTATGTTTCTGTTTATTTATCTGTAAATTTTTAGTAATTTTTTCTATAATTTACAATTTTTTTTACAGTGTATGTTAAAAATTTGTGTAAATTTACATACGCTATAAATGTATTTTTGCAGAGAAAATGTAAAACTTATTTTATCGTTAATAATTATGTAAATTTACATTACATATCATCACAAAAGATAATTTTTTCTCTCTTTTTCAAAATTGAACGAAATTTTGTGTCCGAAAAAGTTCAGTCTTTAAAGTTATGTTTACGGTTCAACCGATTTTAATAAAATTTTCATGATTAATTTATCTAGTGCCCAAGATGGTCATGTGGTTTTGGTTTTTTCCAGTGACGCCAACTTTTCGAGAAAAAAATTACTAAAGTTTTTAAAAATTTATTGAGGCTACATTATATATCCGATTTTCAGAAAAAATTTCTCTAGTGCCCACATAAATTTTGTAATTTTAATAAAATACAGTGTTGCCAACTTTCCGAGAAAAAAATTTCTAAAATATTAAAAAAATTTATTACGGCCATGTTATTTAACCGATTTTGTTCAAATTTTCACAAAAGATTCTCCTGCTGCCCGCATAAATTATACAATTTTAACAAAATACAGTGTTGCCAACTTATCAAGAAAAAAATTACTAAATTTAAAAAAAAAACATTGTGGGTACATTATTTATCCGATTTTCAGAAAAGATTCACCTAGTGCCTACATAAATTATAATTTTATTAAAATACGGTATTGCCAATTTTCCGAAAAAAAAAAAACCGAAAAAATAATTTGTTATGCCCGCATTATTTATCCGATTTTAATAAAAATTTTACAGAAGATACTTTTAGCGCCTATAATATTATATATTAGCAAAATACAATGTTGCCAACTTTCAGTGAAAAATTTGTTTATTCCAATTTCTGTGATATATTTATGTGATAATGTCAAAGTGGTCTATATATGAGTATACCCATATACTTTTCTAATCTTGTTCAATATCAGAGTAATAAATAATAAGAGAGGAAAATTACTTGTACAATCTGATGTACAAATTAATTCAAATACCGTAAATTCTTAGTTAAATCGTATAAAATTATGCATACCTACATACATACACAATCAAGAATGTGGCACAAACTCTATTTCCACTATATCTCGAAATCAGTTTTTCCTCCCAATACTTCTATATATCCAGACTAAAGCAACTTTAGTTTCATCTCCACCCAATAAGGCATAAACTTATAAATAAATTTGTATAATAGCGTTATTTTCTAGTAAATGCATATTCATATTTAAATAAATAATATACAAAACAATAATTTAACAACAATGACATAGACAAATTAAATTTTTTTATTAATATTTAGCTATATTTAGCATAAAATTAATATTAAATCAAAAATTTATACACATACAAATGTGTTATATATTTTTACGGTATATATTATTGTAAAATTTGTTTATGTTATTAGAGTTAACTGCACATGTCCAAATATCTTGTGTGTATTGAATACAAGGGCGGATCCAGCAACAAATGTTAGGGGGGGGGTAATAAAGAATTTCACAAATATTTTATATTCATTTATTTATTATAATAAACTTGTAAAAATATAAACAATTTAATTTTATATTGTTGTCTTTGAACGAAATAGAAATCGACCATAATATAACAAATTAATAATTTAACAAATAGAGACATACATATCATAAAACAAAGTATAACGCATAATAATTAATTGAAAAATATTTTTGAATACTTATAATTGAATCTGAATCAGTCTTTCGTTTGCGACTACTATTTAAATAATATAATTTTTATGAAGATCCCTACTCCCTAGCAATAATTAACTATGCTTAATAAAGAAATACATAATTGCGCTAAACACAGGAAATTGTTTCCAGATGTGTTACTTTTATTGGAGACTTACAATAGCAGATACCTAGCTGCTAAACGCTAGCAAAAAGGGTCTGCCGTCTGACCTACTCATAGCAGGGTTGTATAACCGAATGAATGCCGACAAAGAAATAACGAAATAATGTTAAATTTCACGATACTTTTACATAACGATTCAAAATAATTCTATTATGGCAATTTGACAATACGTGAAACATTATTATAAAATTAAAAAAAAAACATTATAGATACATTTAGATTTCAAAACATATGTATATATATTTTTTAATTTAATTAGCTTTTCATATGCATATTTTAATAATCTTAGAATTCTTAGAGGGGGGGGGGGTAGTTACACTCCTGTAGATCCGCCCCTGATTGAATACAAGGAAGAAACAAATCTAAAACAAAACGGGAAAATTATTTTTAATTCAAAAAGAAATTAAACATTGTTGTATTTTGTTTGTTCTATACTTTGGCATTCTTAAATATAACTTTGTTCCCACATAAATAAATATATTATAAGGAAATTGTAATAACTACAAAATGCTTACAAACTTTATGTAGGCGCCAATAAGCCATAAACTTATAAATAAATTTGCATAATAGTGTTATTTTCTAGTAAATGCATATTTATTTTTAAATAAATAATGTACTGTAACGCGGCGAAATTTACAATTAAATATCAAATTAATTAAACAACAATTAACAATTTTAAGTTTAGAAAACTTTAATTATTCCGTGATTTTAGGACCCAACTACGTTATGTAAATGAATAACAAAATTTAAGTAACCCCAGTGAACTTTAAAAGTCGCCGAACTGCAAACAGGAAAGTACAAAAAATGATTTGAAATAAAAGTCACATTTAGTTTAACTATGTCGATTTATTGTGCATGAGAAATTTGTAAAATTATATAATTATTTAAATATTTCAATATTTAGTGTTTGTCTGTATTTTGTTTACAATTTCATTAAAAGATTTTGAATAAATGGTTAGTGGCGGCTCGTCAGTGCATCTTGTGCGCAAATAATAAATTCGATATAAAACTCTAATAACAACGTAACTCAAAGAATCCTTTATTATACTTCGGAAGGTGTAGTGTATTCTGTGGGTGACCACAATTCAAATGAACGGGTCGGACGTATATTCAAAGAGATATACTGTCACTCATTAGGGTCGGAATCTCTGCCGACCAAGAGCTCGTGTATTAGTAATCATGTAAGAAGTATGTATGTATATAAAAAATTCTATATTTTAATCCGACGAGGTACCAAAACCAATGTACAATAATTATTAGTTATTTGCCAAATAATATTTCATTTTATACGTGTAAGTGTAAGTGTATTTGGGGAATAGGAAATGTGAATACATTACGTAATTTGTGCGTGATCGTCTAGTGACATCATGGTCGAATCGGTGTCTCTCACGGCTTCTGGCTACCTCAACCAGACGCGGGTCGCCCGGCGTTGCAATATTGGCTCGCCGCGGAGAGTGATGGCGTACCGGGTACTGGGTACGCTCTGGCCATGGTTTGAGTTTACACGTGAACTTATCTTCGTGAAACTTTTGTACAGTATACTATGTTTTCTGAGAGATGACAAGGTTACCTAGTATAATGAACTATACCATGGGCCAAGCTTCCCTGATTCTGATTTTAGACCAGAATGCCCACTCGTGAAATCGGCCAGCCTTCATATACTCTTAGTCCACGTTGACTTGCAACAGAGTTCGCATATACAAAATCATTAGTGAGAGTAGGACATAATAACAAGATATAATATTTTACCAATCAAATTACACTTCTAACATCCTTGTTAAAGAGTACTGGCTGAAAATGACATAATAATTTTCTACACCCAATAATATTAACTTTTGAAACCTATCTTACAAATAATCGCTTTGCATTAGCTAGGATAGGAAATAGTAGGATGTGCCCATAATCAGAAAAACAAATTCTTAAAAACAAAATTGTTTTCAAAATAAAGAACCCCAAACATAAAAGAATTGGGGTCAACCTTTCATGTAAGACCGTGTTTATATCTAAACATAACTAGACCATAAACGACCCTTAAAGAAATGTATTTTTCTCAATAAGCAAACAACACAATAAAACTAGTAAAGTTCAACGTACAAGATGTGGTTTTTTAAAATACGTAAACAAGTACAGTTGACATAATTATTAAAAAATATTAATAGTAAGATAAATTAATAACATAAAAAATTAAAAAATTAGGTACAGATATTTGCCTCGTTTCAGTACAAAACAATAATTTAACAACAATGAAATAGACAAATTAAAAATTTGTATTAATGTGTCATACATTTCATTTAACATAAATATAAAATCATAAAATATTGAAAACATTTACAAATAAAAAAAATTATTTACAAGTTCCTCTAAAACTTTGTCGCATGTTATACCCACTTATTTTTTAAGGTTAAAAGTATTTAACTGCGAAAAAGTCACCTTCAAATTGAAAATAAAGACTTGCTCGCTAATTTGTTTATTTATTTTTTATGTTAATTAATAATTAATATTAATTTTTTTTAAAAAAAACGTACACAGAATTTGTTGGTAAATAAAATAAAAAAAGAATTATGAGATATGATCGGTTAAAGTTAAAAAATAATTAAATTTAAATTTTTAAATTTTTTTGGAAAAAGTGGATTTCTGAAATTAAAAAAAGAAAAAGTGCATCCACCCACCATCAGATCGGGCAACAAATTTCCTATAAAATGTTGATTTCAAAAATTATATACTAAAAATTTGTATTGGGGCGGAGTTAAAAAAGAAATAGATTCCTACATTGACTGTTGCTGTCTTTGTTCAACTTACTGAATAATAAAGGACAGAATTTTGCAGACATTACCTAGAAAGAAATCGCTATAAGAGCTCTTTAAGAAAGAAAGAGAACGTATTAAACGTGACATAAGTCTGAACAGGCAAGCTAAATAGTATATATCGTTATGATTACAATACTTCTCTTATCATAGTTGAGAGTTGGTAATAATAACAAGATTAAAATTATTTGGGTAAACCCATATATAGACCACTTTGACATTTCTCGGAAAGTTAGTAACACAATATTTTTATTAAAATTATAATTTATGTGGGCACTAGGAGAAACTTTTTTAAAAATTTAATCAAAATCGAATAAATAATGTAGCCACAATAATTTTTATAAAATATTTTGTAATTTTTTGCTTGATTAGTTGGCAACACTGTATTTTGTTAAAATTGCATAATTTATTTAGGCACTAGGAAAATCTTTAATAAAAATTTGATTAAAATCGTTTAAATAAAGTGGTCATAATGAATTTATAAAATACTTAGTAATTTTTTTCTCGGGAAATTGGCAACACTGTACTTTGTTAAAATTACATATATTATATGAATGCTAAGAGAATCTTTTGTGAAAATTTGAATAAAATCGGTTAAATCACATGGTCATAATAAATTTTTAAAAACTTTAGTAATTTTTTTCTCGGAAAATTTTCAATACTATATATTAATAAAATTATTTAATTAATTGGAGCATTAGAGAATTTTTTCCTGAAAATGTGATCAAAATCGGATAAATAATGTAGCCAATATGAATTTTCAAAAACTTTAGTAATTTTTTTCTTGTAAAGTACTATACAAATTTATACTGAAAATTTCATAGGAGGAGTTGCGATCACAGAATCTTGACTGACGACCGAGCGAGCTGACGACGAACATCCATACACCCGCATAAATTAAGTTTGGATTCGTCATCTAGAGGCTATATGAAAGATATCTATACACATTTTTTTTTTTTGAAAATGTTACAGACACCGTACCAAACGCTATACCACTTTTCCTTGTAGTCAAAATGGTAAAAAATATGAAAAGATAAAAAGTCGTATCAAAAAATGACTCATGTTTCTTTTTTAAGCTATAATATATTGGACTTTAGTTGAAAAGTTAAAATATTTCATAAAATATCATATATATTAATATAATATATAAATAAATAATTAAAATAATTATTATATATATATATAATTAAAATATATATTAAAATAATTCATAAAATATCATATATATTAATATAATATATATTAATATGATATTGTTTTTATTAAATATAAAAATAATTTAAATAATTATTTCAATAAATATTTAAAAATAATTTTAATATACCACGTGTTTTTAACACTGACTAAATAGTATAAAATATTTCCGTCTAGCCTCATTTCATATTTATTATATTTATAAAATATTTACTAGTCGTATCGACTAGTGGAAAGGTTAAAATAATTCATAAAATATTATCTTTATTAATATTAAATTTGCATTAAATAAATTAATTAAATATATCATATATATATATATATATAAACATTATTCTGTGTATAGAAATAATTTAACAAACAGTAAATTTTTTAAAATGCCACCAAACACAAATGGCGAGAGTACGGCTATGGAGCCAGTCATAGTAAATAATCAAAAATCATCGAGTAAATTTAAATTAGAATGGGGCAATATTGCAATCCTTGGCTATATACATATAGGTGCGATTTTTGGAATTTTTTGGATTTTTGGGGCAGATACTATCAAGTTGATTAACGTAGCA
Organism: Clivina fossor; assembly: GCA_963966155.1. NCBI lineage: Eukaryota > Metazoa > Arthropoda > Insecta > Coleoptera > Carabidae > Clivina > Clivina fossor. The sequence continues at coordinate 11,403,771 of OZ014555.1, forward strand.
AGAATAAGATAGTATTTCTTTTGGAATTGTAATAATGGATCGCTGGTTAAATCGGTATGATCTAGTGTTCTTCCTTTAACATGCACTTCCGGATGTCGTTTTATCAGCAACCAACCAATGTGTGCGAAAAAATAGCCTCTTGATGGATTAACAGGATCTGCATCCGTATCACAAAACTTATGATGACTTCTATGATCCCTAGCCCAGTTTATAATTGATCCCTATCAAATATATAAATATTATTAATATGTATTTCGTTTTGTTTTTTTACTTCAATCGCCATTAATTTATTTTGATAAACTAATTAAATCAATAGTTAATTTTTAAATGAAAAAAAAAAATGCTAATCAACAGCGCCACAAAAGCACAACGACAAGGTAATGCATTTTCTATATTTAGACTGGTCATGATAAACTCATGTATTTAATTTAGTCGAGTACATCACATTATGTATTTATAAATCTAGCAATGTTAGTTGTATATATATATATATATATATATAGGGTGACCCAAAAGTCCTGAAACGGTTGAATATCTCGAAAACGAAACGACGGATCGCTAAGTTATAAAACACGCTTTTCTTTATTTTTGGAGAGGTATTGAACCGTGGCACTGAACTACCCCCCACCGCCCCCGGGGGGCGGGGGTAGGGTGACTTGAAAACTTAAATGGAACCCCCCATTTTTATTGTATTTTTCGATTCTCGACCAAAAACTGTTTATGAAAGACCTAAAAACGGTATGTATACGCAATTGGTTATTTATACATAGAATATGTTTACGCAATTGGCTTTTTAGGGTAGGTTAGATTAGTAGGTTGGTTCAGGTTCTTTTTTTCAGTATGTATAAATAGCCAATTGCGTATACATACCTACCGTATGTATAAATAGTCTCATCCTTAATATTATTAATATTAGGAATGTCTTTAAAAAAAGTTTATTAATTTTTTATATTATTTTCTTGAACACTTTACGGAGGGGTGATGGGTAGGTTAGGTTAGGTTAGGTTGTTTAATTTTATTTCATTTGGTTATTCGATAAATTGTTTTTCGATGAATTGTTTTTCGATGAATTGGTACTTGGGTGAATTTGGTTTTTTGTTTTTGATGAACGGTTTTCGGTGAATTGTCCGCGACCAACTGATCCTGATATAGGAACTGAGCACTGTATACACAATTATATTAAAATTTAAAAAGAAAAGTTTGACAGTCACTGGAATTTCATTAAAACAAGAAGTAACTTAAGTATAGTAACTTAGTATAGCGCGTATCACACTAAATTAAACAAGTCAGATACTGATTTCTTTGTTCAAGACAAATAAAGATTATATTCTTAACTAGCTGGCCCGGCAAACGTTGTCTTGCCTTTATTTTAATGTGAATATTAAATTTTTTATGAATTTTTTTTGTACTACAAAACAAAATCAATTACATTTTTCATCTTATAATTATTTTCAATTTATTTGGAATCAATTTCTTTCACACTTTTTTATATTTTTCCTTAGGCCCCAGAAACCTTCGCGGGAGTGTACTCAACAACTTCCCAAAGTTTCAAATTTATTTGGAATCATTTTCTTTCACACTTTTCAATATTTTTCCTGGGGCCCCAAAAACTTTCGCAGCAGTGTACTGAACAACTTTCCAAAGTTTCATGGCGATCGGATGAATGGTGTAGTATTGCATAAAGGACCAACAGACATACACTTGATTTTATATACCTATAGTGATTACACATGGCGTATTCTATTTTAAGTTATAGTATTTTTTGTTGTTGCTTAAATCGTCATTAATTTATTTTGATGAACTAATTAAATCATTAGTTAATTTTTTAAATGAAAAACAAAATGCATTTACCTTGTCGGGGTTTAAACCCGGGGTAACTGAATTACAGCAGGTTTTACATAATATAGTTTTACTTATTTTTTCGATATATAATATGATAAATTAACTATTTTACTTAAAATTACAAAATTATTATAGTATTTTGTTTTCGCTTAAATCGATATCCGATCTTACAAAATGGTGTCAAAATTTTAAAAATAAATTACAATAGTAAAATTTTTTTTTTCGAACAATTCATTAATTAGTATAATGTTTCTTTGAAAAATCAGACAAAGTTTTATACATCAACAAAAAAAAAATGTGTTTTTATTATTTATAACTTTATTTCATTTTAATTTGTAACAATCAAAAATAATTTTGAATCTCAAACACCATGTTCAATTTCATGAATTCTGTATAAAGATATGTGTTTGTTTTTGCGAGCTTCAACCACTAATACTAATCTCTTCGAACTTTTCCCTGAAAACGGCCTAAAATAAGGCCGAAAGCTCGGAATTAAATTCGAATAGAGTTTTGAATTATTTAGCCCTACATTGATGACGGATATCCCAATATCTCATATATATATATGCTTATATATATTTATATATATATATATATATATATATTATATATATATAATATATATATATATATATATATATATATATATATATATATATATATATATATATATAGTACTCCGTGCTAATGTTGCACAGACAGGTAGAACTGTTTCTACTAGATTTGCTGTTGCACAATATTCGTTAGAAAATCTTCATTATGTAAAATTCAAAGATTATTTAGACTTTAAAATCTTGTAGAAATTGAAGTTGTACAATCTAGTCTTTGTGTATATGTTATTATACATACTTGAAATGACAGATGAGATGTAACGAATAAAATTATTTTTAGAGGTTGCGTAGCTTTGAATGCTCTATGTGACCATAAACGATGAGTGCCTACTATTGTTCCGAATATTCCTAACCAAAATAATAGAACTCCTAAACAAATAAGGAAGAAATATTTTAGAAACAAAGTATAGTATATTATGTTACGAGGAGTAGAAAGCGATGATTATTGTGCTGAGCCTAGAGATTCGTGGCCGAGGTCAAGCAATCTGGGCGAAACATAAAAAAGAACAATCTATTCCGAATCAGACGCTGACGATTTTTTTTTCAAGAATTCTAAACAGGATTTGAAAACTGTACTGAACCAAAAACCGTCAAAAACCGTTATTTTTGCTGGAAAGAAAATCGAAAATGGACCGATATTTGTAGAAACATTTTTTCATTTTTTGCTTTTTGTAAACGAATATTCAGTTATTGAAATTGCCGATGGAAACTAGGGATCACTTTGAGGTAGGTGTATTTCTATGATAATAACTTTGCTTTCAATAATCTTTAAACAGTTTAAATGGAAATACATTGGAAAATATTTTAATAATTAAAGATAATTTATATTTTCTTCTAATTATAAATTTATAAAAATTTTGCATACAAAAATTTGTTATGTTAACATACCGGGTGTTCGTTGTTCAAGTTCGTATGGGTGTTTAACATGCAGTTTCGATTATTTGCGATATACTTCTTTCTCGAGTAAAATTCGGAAAAATACTTAGAGTACGTTTCGACAGGGCATAAAAAATTCTATAATTTGGTTTTACTTTTATTTTGCTAGCATGTGCTTTTTGGGCGCTAGAAATTTTTTTTTATTGTCTGGATTTTATTTTTTTTCTTAAAAACTTTGAGGTGTAGGAAAATAAGCATGGTATGGAAAAATGCGGAACAATGAGGACTATAATTGAGTGAAGAAATCATTATTCTAGGATGCATCGTTTAGCAGGAAAAAATTAAAAACTGAATTTTTGAGAATTTCCTTGGGATTTTTTCAAAATAAGACTTTTTTCAAAATTTAGTCAAAAAAATTTGAAAAAATTCAGTGAAATAGAGAAAAAAATTTGCTACATATTAGATAAGTAACTTTTTTCTGTAACTCATAATGGTTTGGCAGTAAAAATTATTGAAAATTAATATTTCTTGCATTTTAATTTGTTTTTTCTTTCACGCCAAACCAAAATGAGTTAGAGAAAAAAGTTACTAATTTATTATGTAGCTAATTTTCTTCTCTATTTTACTAAAAAAATTTCAGATTTTTTTGAGCAAATTTAAAAAAAAATCCCCCTTGAAAAATTTTCAAAAATTCAGTTTTTATTTTTTCTACTAAACGATGCATCCTAGAATAATGGTTTCTTTACTCAATTATAGCACTCATTATTCCGCATTTTTTCATAACATTCTTATTTTCCTACAACTCATAGTTTAGAGAAAAAAAAAATAAAAACCAAAAAATTTAAATTCTAGTACCCAAACGGCACATGCTAGCAAATTAAAAGTAAAACCAAATTATAGAACTTTTTATGATCTATCAGAAAGTGTTCTAAGTATTTTTCGAATTTAACTGGAGAAAGAAGTATATCGCAAATTATCGAAATTGCATGTTAAACGCCCATACGAACTTGACAAACGAACACCCGGTATATTATATAATAAATTGTATTATTGTCATATATTACATACTTTTAATTATTTCACCTTCAATTAATTAATAAATTTATAATTTTTATTGTTTATATTACATTATTGTATCAGTTTACGTAGTATGTTTATGATAAAAGTAGGAATAAATTGTTCTAAATTATGGTAGAAAATAAGTTTTTCTTAGAAATTTTAAAATTAATCACTCAAAACTGAACCGAATTTTTTTCAAAAATAAAGATTACCTTCTTAATTCAGACGATGGACCTATCCCAAGATCAACTCTTTTCAATTTATTTCCCAATCAAAATTGACCACTCGCCGTCAATTTAAATTTAAATTATTTTATTTTATTTATTATTTATTATATTGATTATTTGTGTTCCTCTACTTATACTGGTTAGAGAAACACAAAATTTTGTTTGAATATCTTCTAATGTAAGTAATTACTTACGTGCAAGTAGAAAATAAGTCTTTCTTAGTAATACAAAGTTTGAAACAAAATTTAAAAATTAATCACTCGAAACTGACCCGATTTTGTTTTTCAAAAATAAAGGTATCCTTCTTAATTCAGACGATGGATCTATCCCAAGATCAACTCTTTTCAATTTATTACCCAATCAAAATTGACCACTCGCCGTCAATTTAAATTTAAATTATTTTATTTTATTTACTAAAACTGAAATAGAGTTGATTACTGGCATTGATTATTTGTGTTCCTCTACTTTTACTGGTTAGAGAAACACAAAATTTTGCTTGAATATCTTCTAATGTAAGTAATTACTTGCACGTACAAACACAAAATAATAGCGGTAGATTATTATTTTTCAGCGTATCCCATTGTTATATAAATGTTATTCATAAATTTTCTATTGATATAGAGATAAAAATAAAAAAAAAATAATATACTTACCATAAAGCATTGTTAATAATTTGGCAGAAGTGAAGGCACAGTAAATTCCAAAAATCGCACCCATATGTATATAGCCTAGTATTGCAATATTCCCCCATTCTAATTTAAATTTACTCGATGATTTTTGATTATTTACTATGACTGGCTCTACAGCCGTACTCTCACCACTTGTGTTTGGTGGCATTTTCAAAAATGTAATGATTTTTAAATTATTTCTATACACAGTTTATATATATATATATATATATATATATATATATATATATATATATGATATATTTAATTAATTTATTTAATGCAAATTTAATATTAATAAAGATAATATATTATGAATTATTTTAACCTTTCCACTAGTCGATATGACTAGTAAATATCTTATAAATATAATAAATCTGTATGAGGCTAGAAGGAAGTATTTTATAGTTTTTAGTAAATGTTAAAAACACGTGGTATATTAAAATTATTTTTAAATATTTACTGAAATAATTATTTAAATTATTTTTATATTTAATAAAAACAATAACATATTAATATATATGATATTTTATGAATTATTTTAACCTTTCAACTAAAGCCCAATATATTATAGCTTAAAAAAGAAACATGAGTCATTTTTTGATACGACTTTTTATCTTTTCATATTTTTTACCACTTTGACTACAAGGAAAAGTGGTATAGCGTTTGGTACGGTGTCTGTAACATTTTCAAAAAAAAAACAAAATATGTATAGATATCTTTTATATAGACTCTAGATGACGAATCCGAACTTAGTTTACGTGGGTGTGTGGATGTTTGTCGTCAGCTCGCTCAGTCGTCAGTCAAAATTTTGTGATCGCAACTCCTCCTAGACGGTTCAACCGATTTTAATGAAATTTTCAGTGTAAATTTGTGTAGTACTTTCCAAGAAAAAAATTTACTAAAGTTTTTAAAAATTCATATTGGCTACATTATTTATTCGATTTTGATCACATTTTCAGGAAAGAATAATGCTTCACGTATTGTCAAATTGCCATAATAGAATTATTTTGAATCGTTATGTAAAAGTATCGTGAAATTTAGCATTATTTCGTTATTTCTTTGTCGGCATTCATTCGGTTATACAACCCTGCTATGAGTAGGTCAGACGGCAGACCCTTTTTGCTAGCGTTTAGCAGCTAGGTATCTCCTATTGTAAGTCTCCAATAAAAGTAACACATAGTTAATTATTGCTAGGGAGTAGGGATCTTCATAAAAATTATATTATTTAAATAGTAGTCGCAAACGAAAGACTGCTTCAGATTCAATTATAATTATTCTAAAATATTTTTCAATTAATTATTATGCGTTATATTTTGTTTTATGATATGTATGTCTCTATTTTTTAAATTATTAATTTGTTATATTATGGTCGATTTCTATTTCGTTCAAAGACAACAATATAAAATTAAATTGTTTATATTTTTACAAGTTTATTATAATAAATAAATGAATATAAAATATTTGTGAAATTCTTTATTACCCCCCTAACATTTGTTGCTGGATCCGCCCTTGTATTCAATACACACAAGATATTTGGACATGTGCAGTTAACTCTAATAACATAAACAAATTTTACAATAATATATACCGTAAAAATATATACCACATTTGTATGTGTATAAATTTTTGATTTAATATTAATTTTATGCTAAATATAGCTAAATATTAATATAAATTTTAAATTTGTTTATGTCATTGTTGTTAAATTATTGTTTTGTATATTATTTATTTAAATATGAATATGCATTTACTAGAAAATAACGCTATTATATTATATTTATAAGTTTATATTTATTTATAAGTTTATGCCTTATTGCCGCCTCCATAAAGTTTGTAAGCATTTTGTATTTATTATAATTTGTTTATAATATATTTATTTATGTGGGAACAAAGTTATATTTAAGAATGCCAATGTAGAACAAACAAAATACGACAATGTTTAATTTCTATTTGCATTTTTTCTTCCTTGTATTCAATACGCACAAGATATTTGGACATGTGCAGTTAACACTTTTAACATAAACAAATTTTACAATATTATATACCCTAAATATATACCGCGTTAATATGTGTATAAATTTTTGATTTAATATTAATTTTATGCTGAATATAGCTAAATATTTTAACTAAATAATTATTAGAAACATAATTAGTTAAAACGAGTAATTAATTAAAATTTATTTAAATCATTGATTAATATTAAAGAAATCGAAACGACTAAAATTGTGATTAAAATCAAATAATTAAATCAACCCAATCCTGGTACCGCCACCGTTACTCTATTAGTTTGTTGTGAATTTTCATAGCGCGAGAGGTGCGGCTAGCAGCATTGATGAGCGTAATTTACCTCCAACAATTTGACTTGATTCATAGTCTTGTTTGTAACGTAAGTCTCAAGACACGGCCCGAAGGCATCGACAGAAAAATGAAAAATTAAAAAAAAACAATTTTCCATTGTTTCATTTAGAACCAAAACGCCAAAATTACAAATATTCAAAAGACATTTAAATAAATTTTTTGCATTGGCCGCCATAATCGCATAATGAATAATGAAATAAACATAGAAAGGGGGTCTACTCGTATATGTTGTAAATGTCATTCATATCAGTTTTCCTGATGAAGATGGACGTTGAGTTCGTCGAAATGTCGACTATTAATAAATATTTATTAATACAGATCTTAAACTTAAAGCCGTTTCAATATATATATACATACATATATATATATATATATATATATATATATATATATATATATATATATATATATATATATACAGAGTGTCCAAGATAACTCCGTATGCATGGGGATCTCCGGAACTGTTGGAGATACGACCTCGGTTAAGTTAGATGAAAGTTGCCTCATTAGTAGGCGAGTTTAGTCATCTTTTGTTTTTTCCAAAAAAATCTTTAGGTTACTAGATATAGACAAAAATGCAAATTTTGCTTTTTTATATTTTCGCTTATAACTCTCGAATGCAAAACGATAAATGATTTTGGTTTGCACTTTCTTAAGACACTTTTTTACACAGAATTTCCAGGAGTAACCAAAATTTTTTTATCATGTACCGTTTTCGAGATTTATGATGCAACTTTCATTTTTCTTATGTAACTAGTATTTCAATGTAGTGTCATTAAAAAGATTTTTTTTTTCTCTTTCCAGTGATATAACATTGTCCTATTTTATTTTAAATAATAACATGGAAAATTGAAAAAAATCTATTTTGCAAAGTTATAATTTATTTTTTTAGTTGAAAACCGAGTATGCCATATCAAGACAAATGAATCATGAGAAATAGGCTTTGTTTTCGTTATTATTAGATTTTTGGTTTTGCTTTTCTTCTGATTATTGTCTTAGTTAGTTAGTTGGTTTTATTGGAGTGCTTATTGAAAGAATTTTAATTCATGGAGCAGTTTGAAAATTTAGAGAAGTTTGAAATGCTTTATTGTTACATTCGTTGTCAAAGTAACGCAGTATTAGCCGCGGAAATGTATTTAAATTTATATCCTTAAAGAAGGCAACCCAGTGTAGGGATGTATAAGATATTAAATATGAATTTGATTGAGTACGGTATTAAATACCTAAAACTAACCTAACACAAGCTATGCTTAAGAGAACACGTATGTTCATTCTAGAAAACGATGGTTTGTTTCAACACTTAATGTAATTTTACTATTATAGTTATTAGTTATTACGAATGTAAAATATAGCATTAGTATTTTATAAATTGTTTTTTTTTTTTGGATTATAATTCTATATTATTGTTTAAACTAAAGTAGGGCTCATGTTTCATTTGTTTTAACATGGCCTACTTAGTTTTTAACTAAAAAAATGAATTATTACTTTGCAAAATAGATTTTTTTCAATTTTCCATGTTATTATTTAAAATAAAGTAGGACTATGTTATATCACTGGAAAGCAAAAAAAAAGATATTTTTAATGACACTACATTGAAATACTAGTTACATAAGAAAAATGAAAGTTGCATCATAAATCTCGAAAACGGTACATGATAAAAAAAATTTGGTTACTCCTGGAAATTCTGTGTAAAAAAGTGTCTTAAGAAAGTGCAAACCAAAATAATGTATCATTTTGCATACGGGAGTTATAAGCGAGAATTTAAAACAGCAAAATTTGCATTTTTGTCTATATCTAGTAACCTAAGGAATTTTTTGGAAAAAACTAAAGATGACTAAACTCGCCTACTAATGAGGCAACTTTCATCTAATTTAACCGATGTCGTATCTCTAACAGTTTCGGAGATCCCCATGCATACGAAGATATCTTGGACACTCTGTATATATACATACATATATATATATATATATATATATATATATATATATATACTGGGTGTCCGAAAAGTTTGGACTGGGTCAAATATCTCGAGAACGAAAGGTTGGATTAACACGATTGCAAAGGAACGTTGTTTTTGACACAATTATCTACCGAATTCTGTTGTAAAAAACCACCCCCACCCCTCCTAAGGGGGTGAGCGTAAGGGTAGTTTTAAAATTTTAAATGGAAACCCCCAATTTTTTTTCATTTTTGGATTCCTTGACAAATTCTGTGTATGGCCTCAAAATTTCACACCCAACCCTCGCCACCCCTCCACAGGGGATGAAAAAAATTATTGAAATAAAAATGATCCTGAACAGTTTAAATGCTCAACTAAATCCACAACGAAAATAAACATGTCAAAAAAAACATGTAACCCCACCCAAAATTTCACCCCCAACCCCCGCCACCTCTTTATTTTTATTTAAATCATTTGCTTCATTTTTTTCCTCCCCTGTATTAAAATAATTCATAAAATATCATATATATTAATATAATATATATTAATATGATATTGTTTTTATTAAATATAAAAATAATTTAAATAATTATTTCAATAAATATTTAAAAATAATTTTAATATACCACGTGTTTTTAACACTGACTAAATAGTATAAAATATTTCCGTCTAGCCTCATTTCATATTTATTATATTTATAAAATATTTACTAGTCGTATCGACTAGTGGAAAGGTTAAAATAATTCATAAAATATTATCTTTATTAATATTAAATTTGCATTAAATAAATTAATTAAATATATCATATATATATATATATATATATATATATATATATATATATATATATATATATATATATATATATATATATATATATATATATAAACATTATTCTGTGTATAGAAATAATTTAACAAACAGTAAATTTTTGAAAATGCCACCAAACACAAATGGCGAGAGTACGGCTATGGAGCCAGTCATAGTAAATAATCAAAAATCATCGAGTAAATTTAAATTAGAATGGGGCAATATTGCAATCCTTGGCTATATACATATAGGTGCGATTTTTGGAATTTATTGTGCCTTCACTTCTGCCAAATTATTAACAATGCTTTATGGTAAGTATATTACTTATTTTTTATTTTTATCTCTATATCAATAGAAAATTTATGAATAACATTTATATAACAATGAGATACGCTGAAAAATAATAATCTACCGCTATTATTTTGTGTTTGTACGTGCAATCAATTACTTACATTAGAAGATATTCAAACAAAATTTTGTGTTTCTCTAACCAGTAAAAGTAGAGGAACACAAATAATCAATGCCAGTAATCAACTCTATTTTAGTTTTAGTAAATAAAATAAAATAATTTAAATTTAAATTGACGGCGAGTGGTCAATTTTGATTGGGTAATAAATTGAAAAGAGTTGATCTTGGGATAGGTCCATCGTCTGAATTAAGAAGGTTACCTTTATTTTTGAAAAAAAATCGTTTCAGTTTTGAGTGATTAATTTTAAAATTTCTAAGAAAAACTTATTTTCTACCATAATTTAGAACAATTTATTCCTACTTTTATCATAAATATACTACGTAAACTGATACAATAATGTAATATAAACAATAAAAATTATTAATTAATTAATTGAAAGTGAAATAATTAAAAGTATGTAATATATGACAATAATACAATTTATTATATAATATACCGGGTGTTCGTTTGTCAAGTTTGTATGGGCTTTTAACATGCAATTTCGATAATTTGCGATATACTTCTTTCTCCAGTTAAATTCGAAAAATACCTGGAATATATTCTGATAGATCATAAAAAGTTCTATAATTTGGTTTTAGTTCAAATTTGCTAGCATGTGCCGTTTGGGTACTAGAATTTTTTTTAGATTTTTTGGTTTTTATTTTTTTTTTCTCTAAATTATAAGTTGTAGGAAAATAAGAATGTTATGAAAAAATGCGGGATAATGAGTGCTATAATTAAGTAAAAAAACCATTATTCTAGAATGCATCGTTTAGTAGAAAAAATAAAAACTGAATTTTTGAAAATTTTTCAAGAGGGATTTTTTTTAAAATTTGCTCAAAAAAATCTGAAATTTTTTTAGTAAAATAGAGAAAAAAATTAGCTACATTATAACTTAGTAATTTTTTTCTCTAACTCATTTTGGTTTGGCGTGAAAGAAAAAATAAATTAAAATGCAAAAAATATTAATTTTCATTAATTTTTCTTGCCAAACCACTATGAGTTAGAGAAAAAAGTTACTTAGCTATTATGTTTCTCTATTTTACTGAATTTTTTCAAATTTTTTTGACTAAATTTTGAAAAAAGTCTTATTTTGAAAAAATCCCAAGGAAATTCTCAAATATTCAGTTTTTAATTTTTTCCTGCTAAACGATGCATCCTAGAATAATGATTTTTTCACTCAATTATAGTCCTTATTGTTTCGCATTTTTCCATACCATGCTTATTTTCCTACACCTTAAAGTTTTTAAGAAAAAAAAAAAAACCAGACAATCAAAAAAAATTTCTAGCGCCCAAAAAGCACATGCTAGCAAAATAAAAGTAAAACCAAATTATAGAATTTTTTATGCCCTATCGAAACGTATTCTAAGTATTTTTCCGAATTTTACTCGAGAAAGAAATATATTGCAAATTATCGAAACTGCATGTTAAACACCCATACGAACTTGAACAACGAAACACCCGGTATGTTAACATAACAAATTTTTGTAAGCAAAATTTTTATAAATTTATAATTAGAAGAAAATATAAATTATCTTTAATTATTAAAATATTTTCCAATGTATTTCCATTTAAACTGTTTAAAGATTATTGAAAGCAAAATTATTATCAAAGAAATACACCTACCTCAAAGTGATCCCTAGTTTCCATCGACATTTTCAATAACTGAATATTCGTTTACAAAAAGCAAAAAATGAAAAAATGTTTCTACAAATATCGGTCCATTTTCGATTTTCTTTCCAGCAAAAATAACGGTTTTTGAGGGTTTTTGGTTCAGTACAGTTTTCAAATCCTGTTTAGAATTTTTGAAAAAAAAAATCGTCAGCGTCTGATTCGGAATAGATAGTTCTTTTTATGTTTCGCCCAGATTGCTTGACCTCGGTCACAAATTTCTAGGCTCAGCACAATAATCATCGCTTTCTACTCCTCGTAACATAATATATTAGACTTTGTTTCTAAAATATTTCTTCTTTATTTGTTTAGGAGTTCTATTAATCTGGTTAGGAATATTCGGAACAATAGTAGGCACTCATCGTTTATGGACACATAGAACATTCAAAGCTACGCAACCTCTAAAAATAATTTTATTCGTTACATCTCATCTGTCATTTCAGGTATGTATAATAACATATGCACAAAGACTAGAATGTACAACTTTAATTTCTAAGATTTTAAAGTCTAAATAAACTCAATTCACACTAATTGATTTTATTTTTGTCTTTACAAATTTCTATTGCTTCTCTTACCAATCTATTGTTAAAATTGTTGGATATTACAATTATATAGTATCTTCGAATTTTACATAATGAAGATTTTCTAACGAATATTGTGCAATAGCAAATCTAGTAGAAAAAGTTTTACCTATTATTCGAATTTAATTCCGAGCTTTCGGCCTTATTTTAGGCCGTTTTCAGGGAAAAGTTCGAAGAGATTAGTATTAGTGGTTGAAGCTCGCAAAAACAAACACATATCTTTATACAGAATTCATAAAATTGGACATGGTGTTTGAGATTCAAAATTATTTTTGATTGTTACAAATTAAAATGAAATAAAGTTATAAATTATAAAAACATATTTTTTTTGTTGATGTATAAAACTTTGTCTGATTTTTCAAAAAAACATTATACTAATTAATGAATTGTTCGAAAAAAAAATTTTTACTATTGTAATTTATTTTTAAAATTTTGACACCATTTTGTAAGATCGTATATCGATTTAAGCGAAAACAAAATACTATAATAATTTTGTAATTTTAAGTAAAATAGTTAATTTATCATATTATATACGTTTCTTTATCGAAAAAATAAGTAAAACTATATTATGTAAAACCTGCTGTAATTCAGTTACCCCGGGTTTAAACCCCGACAAGGTAAATGCATTTTGTTTTTCATTTAAAAAATTAACTAATGATTTAATTAGTTCATCAAAATAAATCAATGACGATTTAAGCAACAAAAAAAAATACTATAACTTAAAATAGAATACGCCATGTGTAATCTATATAGGTATATAAAATCAAGTGTATGTCTGTTGGTCCTTTATGCAATACTACACCATTCATCCGATCGCCATGAAACTTTGGAAAGTTGTTCAGTACACTGCTGCGAAAGTTTTTGGGGCCCCAGGAAAAATATTGAAAAGTGTGAAAGAAAATAATTCCAAATAAATTTGAAACTTTGGGAAGTTGTTGAGTACACTCCCGCGAAGGTTTCTGGGGCCTAAGGAAAAATATAAAAAAGTGTGAAAGAAATTGGTTCCAAATAAATTGAAAATAATTATAAGATGAAAAATGTAATTGATTTTGTTTTGTAATACAAAAAAAATTCATAAAAAATTTAATATTTACATTAAAATAAAGGCAAGACAACGTTTGCCGGGCCAGCTAGTTAAGAATATAATCTTTATTTGTCTTGAACAAAGAAATCAGTATCTGACTTGTTTAATTTAGTGTGATACGCGCTATACTAAGTTATTATACTTAAGTTACTTCTTGTTTTAATGAAATTCCAGTGATTGTCAAATTTTTCTTTTTAAATTTTAATATAATTGTGTATACAGTGCTCAGTTCCTATATCAGGATCAGTTGGTCGCGGACAATTCACCGAAAACCGTTCATCAAAAACAATTTATCGAAAACAAATTCACGCAAGTACTAATTCACCGAAAAACAATTCATCGAAAAACAATTTATCGAATAACCAAATGAAATAAAATTAAACAACCTAACCTAATCTACCCATCACCCCTCCGTAAAGTGTTCAAGAAAATAATATAAAAAATTAATAAGCTTTTTTTAAAGACTTTCCTAATATTCATAATATTAAGGATGAGACTATTTATACATACGGTATGTATACGCAATTGGCTATTTATACATACTGAAAAAAAAAACCTGAACCAACCTACTAACCTAACCTACCCTAAATAGCCAATTGCGTAAACATATTCTATGTATAAATAACCAATTGCGTATACATACCGTTTTTAGGTCTTTCATAAACAGTTTTTGGTCGAGAATCGAAAAATACAATAAAAATGGGGGGTTCCATTTAAGTTTTTTAAGTCACCCTACTTCCGCCCCCCGGGGGCGGTGGGGGGTAGTTCAGTGCCACGGTTAAATACCTCTCCAAAAATAAAAAAAAGCGTGTTTTATAACTTAGCGATCCGTCGTTTCGTTTTCGAGATATTTAACCGTTCCAGGACTTTTGGGTCAACCTATATATATATATATATATATATATATATATATATATATATATACAACTAACATTGCTAGATTTATAGACACATAATGTGATGTACTCGACTAAATTAAATACATGAGTTTATCATGACCAGTCTAAATATAGAAAATGCATTACCTTGTCGTTGTGCTTTTGTGGCGCTGTTGATTAGCATTTTTTTTTTCATTTAAAAATTAACTATTGATTTAATTAGTTTATCAAAATAAATTAATGGTAATTGAAGTAAAAAAAACAAAACGAAATACATATTAATAATATTTATATATTTGATAGGGATCAATTATAAACTGGGCTAGGGATCATCGAAGTCATCATAAGTTTTGTGATACAAATGCAGATCCTGTTAATCCATCAAGAGGCTATTTTTTTGCACACATTGGTTGGTTGCTGCTAAAACGACATCCGGAAGTGCATGTTAAAGGAAGAACACTAGATCATACCGATTTAACCAGCGATCCATTATTACAATTCCAAAAGAAATACTATCTTATTCTTGCTACGTTAATCAACTTGATAGTATCTGCCCCGTTGCCCATGTACCTTTGGAATGAAACATTTTTCAATGCTTGGTGAGTCAATACTTAAACAAGTTCTTTGTTCAAAATATGATAATGGAGCCATTCAGAAATATAGATTTGCAACAAACCTGAGTGATTGCCACAAGTTTTATCAAACAAAAAAAGTAACAGAGACAATTAAAGCAAAATATTTTATTTAAATACCAAAATAAAATTAATTAACATATTTTATTAAATAAAAGTAAAAAATAATAAAAACTAAACTTTTGACTTTTTTGACTAAACTGCATTCAATAAAAATGCAGCTCAAACAAAAATCGAATTTTTATGAATCCAGTTAAGTAGAAAACTAAATTAATTTAATTTAGTTACAAATTGACGTTAAAAATAAGTTTAAATTTAAGTTTAAGTTATGTTGAACGACGACTAAAAAAGAAATATGTTGAAAGACATAATAAAGTTTGCGCATTAATGCATTTTAATTTATGCAATCATTATAAATGTAATATTTCGGCTAGTAAATGGTACGAACGTAGCCCCGAAAACATATCAGTAAACAATACAGGAAATGTAACAATTTTATATGACCACCCCATAACCACTGACAGAACAGTCTTAGCTAATAGACCTGACATCATCATACGCAAAAAAAAACATGACTTATCTCATTGACGTGTCGATACCACCCGATCAGAATATTATTACAAAAGAAGCAGAAAAAAGAACTAAATATGTCTCATTAGCAATAGAAATTAAAAGAATGTGGAAAACCCCAACGAAAGTAATTCCGATTGTAATTGGCACCACTGGATTCATATCAAATAGTTTCAGAAATTACATAAAAGACATACCGGGAAAACATAATACCAATCAAATACAAAAAACAGCTATCCTTGGAACTGGGCACATAATTAGAAAAGTACTGACCAAGCTCAAACCTAAGAAACATAGATTGTTCCCGGTTTGTAGCAAATGACATACCTACATAAAGTAGTGAAAATCAAGGATAATAATAATAATAATAGTTTTTATTTAGCTGAAATCCTATACAAAATACAAAATAATAATACATATAAAATATGTAAATCATATATACAAATTTCTTAAATCTATTACAAACCTAAAAATTCTTTATTTAAATAATAATCCTTAGGTCTAATTTTTAGTATTTTTAAATCTGAGTTCTTAAAACTATCAGATAATTTATTATACAGTGTGTCTCAAAAAGTTATATACAAATGGAGAAAAAGTTTATTTTACATTTCTCAAAAAAAAAAAATATATATTCTTGATAAATAGCTCTGCATGACTTGTAGATCCATATTTAAGTACAAAAATTTTAAAACATTTGCTGGAAAACTGGGAAAATCAAAATCATGATTTGGAGTGAGAGTAAAATTAGTTCAAACTGTAGTGGAGAGCAAAATGTTCATTGAAATTGTTATTAAGTAGCAAAAAATTATGACCACTTGTAGATTTATGATTTTCCCAGATAAAAATTACAAGATATTATTAATTATATTATTTATTTATTTATTATTTATTTTTTTTATCTACAAGTGGACTTAATTTTTTGCTACTTAATAATAATTTCAACAAACATTTTGCTCTCCACTACAGTTTAAACGTAATTTTACTCTCATTCTAAATCATGACTTTGATTTTCCTCTGTATTCCGGTGAATGTTTTAAAAAATTTGTAATTAAATTGGGATGTGCAAGTCATGCAGAGCTTTTTATCGAGAACATTTTTTATGTGAAATGTAAGATAAACTTTCTCTCCATTTGTATAAAACTTTTTAAGGACAAACTGTATACTTGAACTCCTTTAGAAGTACGTAATGCTGACAAATTGACCTATCGCACATCCCTGCTTATACTAGCGCTAGGGGTTAGGGAGACATTTTATCCACTTCGTTTTTTCCACTCCGTTTTTTTCCACTCCGTTTTTTCCGCTCCATTTTTTCCACTCCATTTCTTCCACCGTACTTTTCTTCCGCCAAACTTTTCTTCCGCCAATACTTTTTTCCACCAAATTTTTCGGTTTGGTTAGGGTAGATTAGGTTAGGTTAGGTTAGGGTTAGGTTAAGTTTGGTAAGAAAATTAGTGAAAAAAACGAATTAGTGAAAATAAATTTGTAGTGAAAAAGGAATTGGTAAAAATAGAATTGGTGGAAGAAAAGTATTGGTGGAAATAATGGAGTGGAAAAAATGGGGTACAATCACAACATTTCTTAAAAAAAAATGTACCGTAATAATAATTAATAACAAAACATGCATTGATATGCCTATATATTTTTTTAGGTTTGTAACAGGAACGCTCCGTATTTGCGCAATAATACATGT
Organism: Clivina fossor; assembly: GCA_963966155.1. Lineage (NCBI taxonomy): Eukaryota > Metazoa > Arthropoda > Insecta > Coleoptera > Carabidae > Clivina > Clivina fossor. The sequence goes on from OZ014555.1 coordinate 11,421,718, forward strand.
AACATTACTTCTCAATAATCTTGGACATTCAGTGGGCACTAAACCATATAATAGAAAAACTTCTCGAGTTGAGAATGCACTGTGTCAGTTTTTCACTATCGGCAAAGGCTGGCATAATTTTCATCACGCTTTTCCACGCGATTACCGTACTGCTGAATTCGGAGGACTTCTGCCATCTATGACAATATTTATAGATTTATTTGCGAAAATTGGATGGGCTTATGATTTAAAAGCCACACCGCAATCGCTTATAGATAGAATCAAGATAAATGTGTTAAAAGAACATAATTCCTATTAAAATATGTAACATTTCTTTAAAATTATATTAAAATATAGGATGTCTCTTTTTGTTTTTCACTTTTTGAAGTCAAATAAAAAAAAAACTAATTGACCGATTTTAATAAATGCTTTATTTAGTTAAAGACAGAACTTGGAAAATTTGTTTTTCAAAGAATAATATTTTCCAAATGAGGCCCATTCCTTTCCTGGCACTCTTGAAATCGGGCTCTAAAATTTTCCATCACGCTCCGCAAAGTTTATGACTGCTTTTTCTACCCGAATGTTTTCCTTTAATTCCTCCAGAGTTTCAGGGCGGTTACAAAACACTCGATTCTTGAGATATTCTCATAAAAAAAAGTCGCAAAGTCATAAAGACCGATTTGAAGTGTGACTTTTGGCTTTCTTTTGTTAAAACCAAGTTTCTTGATTAAATACAACAAATTCTTGAAAAGCAAGTGGTAAAAAATTACGTTTCATATCGATATAACGTTCGGAATTCACCGATTCACCGTCATAGCCTTGCCGCGATTATCTTAAAAAAAACGGACCGATAATTCCCGATGATGAAATAGCGGCAGTGTTTCGAAATCATCCTGCCACTCTGGAGGAATTGATTGATAATATTCGTGTAGAAATGGCAGCCATACCTGAGCAAACTTTGGCAAATTTTAGAGTCCGATTTCAAGAACGTCAGGAGAAAAATAAGCACCATTTAGACAATACCATTTTTATAAAATAAATATCCTAAGCTTTGGCTTTAACTTAATAAAAAAAATTTTTTAATTTGAATTCAATAAGTGAAAAACAAAAAGGGACACTGTGTATCTATTTTTGAAGGTAAAAAGGCACCAATGGATTGTTGTTATAAATAGAATATTTTCTGATATAATTTTTTTTTGTTAGTACATTTCGATCATTAAATCGTGAACCATCTTCAATTATTTTACAAATTATTAAAAATTCAAAAATGTAATAATTACTTTGTGTTATATGAATAATACTACAACTATAAGTTGGTTCATATATCGTAATTAAAGTAAATTTTGGTAGGATTTATTCCGTAAGTCGCATGTTAAGGTTAAAGTTAAGTTGATAAAAATATGTTGTTATATAAAACAGTCGTAAGTTAAAAATACATAATAAATCACGAAGAAAATTTCTTATAGAAAAAAAAAGATATATAAACTGCTGGTTACATTGTAAACTTTCAAAGGATGATAAAGCAAGAACAAATATATTATTTAAAAAAATATATTCATGTACAATTTTGTAAACAATAAATAATTAAATATAACAACTAATCTGGTAACCTATTTATTTTTATACAGAAACATAATTTATTGTAATAGATTATTTAAAAACAAAATGTAAAATGTTTAGAACATTAAAAATTTTAAAAACAATAATAATAATAAATCTCTTAGGTTCGTATTTGCATTTCTTTTATTTAGGTATGAAAAAGTGCTTTTATTTTTCACTTTAAAATAAGTTTTTACTTCCTAACTCTTATCAAAAATGAATATTTCCAATTTGATATTTATTATTTTTTTATATATATAACAGTGTTGCGAAATAAAGTATAAGAAATTGTAAATACGTCTGCAAAACACAGTATAAGCAGTAAGGAATTTGTAAACAATTTGTTTATGATACGACGAAAGCGAACTGTGTAATCCTATAGAAACTACGAGAATATACTTTTCAGACATCTAGAAAAGACTAGTAGCTTAAACGCGCCTATAAAAGCAACGCGTTGCTAGCAGTCAGGCAGTCGCAATCAAAATGGTGTATTGAAAATAGTCAAGTGAATATAGATAGCCATCGGTGATATAAAAGAACGTGCGGTTGTTTGTTTGACATAAATTGTAATATAAAATAAGTTATAAGGTTATCCGCTCGGCCTGTTGACATAATTATTAAGTAATATTTATTCGTTTATTAACTATTCTTTTATTAAACATTTAACCATTATTATTATATATATATTTAACTATTTATTATTGTACTTATTACATTTTTGTAGTATTTAGTAAACTATTTTATTTCGTATATTTAAATATATTTTTAGTTTTAGTTAATTTAAGTGTTTGTATTTATTTTTAACCAATTTCACCTAGTGCGAACTTTAAACACGTAACAATATAATAAAATTCAAATAAACTAACTAAAATTGTTTAATATGTTATTTTAAGTAAAAAATCTCTTAGGCCCGTATTTCTTTAAGACAATACACTAGACATCTGTACCTTATTAAAAATATTTTTCAAATTTTCAAATAATTTCTAGGAATGCATATTCTATATTTGTGGTAAATCATTTGGCAGACATGTTATATAAATAACAAAAACGTCGGCTCGTATTTCCACCGCTTATGTTAATGAAAAAGTGTGTTTTTATTTCTTGCTTTAATATAAATTTTACTTCTATGAAAATTTTTTCTCGGAAAGTTGGCAATACTGTACACTAATAAAATTAAATAATTTATTTGGGCGCTAGAAGAATCTTTTGTAAAAATTCGATTAAAATCGGACGATTGAACAGTCTAGGAAAAGTTGCAAACTTAAAATTTTGACTGACGACCGGGCGAGCAGGCTGATGACGACGCACATACATATACCGTTATAAATTAAGTTTGGTTTCGGCTGATGTAGAGGTTTCTATGAAGGATCTCGATATATATCTATACAAGGGTAGGTTAGATTTAGGTTAGGTTAGGCTAGGTTAGGTTAGTTATATATATATATATATATATATATATATATATATATATATATATATAATAAAAAATGTTGACTTTATATAAATGTTGAAAGGAAAATTATTGGGATTAGAAGTCAAAACAGAATATGATATTAATAACTCAATTCATTGTATACGTTGCGAGCTTTCGGAGGTTGCTTGTCTCCTTCATCAGGCTGACCTATTTATTGTAAAATACAAAATTATGTTAAAATACAATCAAATCTAATTAGTAATTACAATGTAAAATGATTTAATAAACTTACAATGGTAGAGAATTCTGTGTGTTCTTTATCAACAATATTTAGAAATTATGTCCAAATGGAAAAACCAATCCAGATAACAAAACAGTGTTTTTTTGGAATAAGATTAAAACTAAAATACCATTAAATATATAACAATTTGTACGTCAAAAATTAAAATTGTATTCTTATATATAAATAAAAATAAAAATAAAAACTAGTTATAAGTAATTGTCAGTAATATAAAAATTCTTAAATTTTTTCACAATACCAAATGTAAAAGACGTTAGACACGAATTAATTTTTAATTACTACGAAGGTTGATAAAAATAAATTTTTTATTATCAACTGATTTTTTTAGAGGGAAAATTATAACCAACCTAAAATTAGTCACGTGACATATAACGACGCACTCATGTCAATAACAACATAACCTATGTTTTAATCACAACAAATTTAGATGACAACACACGCTTCACGCGCAACAGTCAGATTGTTTATCACTGAAACCAAACAACTAAGTAATATCACGAGATGAACCATTACTTTTATTCACAAACGTAAGTAGAAAGTCATATATTATACTGAGGTGCTGAATATCAGCGCGCTTGTTTACACTCATGCTATCTGTTTTAATATAGATCATTTCTAAAAGCGATCGTTTAAATGATTTATCTTCAATACAAACCACAGACGTGTTCGTAAAATCAAACTTATGTTGTTTTTGATGTGAATGAATTGATAAAGCCGTTGCTTGAGGTTTCAACCTACAATCCGATCTATGTAACGCCAACCGTTCTTCTAGCCATCGCTTCGTGTTCCCTATGTATGTCGCATCACAATCTGCACATGGAATCTTGTAAACCAAGTTTGACTGCTTCTTGATAGGAATGACATCTTTCAGTTTAGTGTAAATTTTCTTAGTAGGTAAGATGTTTTTTCTAATTATTTTTATGTTGTCTGATTTTAAAATGTTAATTAATTTCTCTGTTATTTTAGGTAAATTTGGGAGTGTGAAAATATTCTTTTTTATATCCAATTCAGTACGTGGAACTTCTAACGTGTTACTATTACTTAGTGGAGTCCTGATATGTGGAGTTGACCAAATTATTTTATTTACTAACTTCTTAGGATATCCATTATCGATCAATATTGTAAACAATTTACTAAGATTAGCATTTTTGTAGTTATTATGAGATAACCTGACAACCCTGTTTTTTAAACCAAGGATGGTGTTAATTTTTGTGTGTTGTTGGTGGTAAGAATCAAAATGTATATAACGACAAGACGCTGTAGGTTTAATGTAATTTTTTTCAAAATATCGAACATCTATATGGTGACCACACCAAACTTATGTTAAAATCATGGATCAACATAAAAAAGAAGATTAATTCAATAGAAAATAGACGAATTTTCTTATTAAAATGCCGAAAATTAGGAATTTGTCCTAACCACATTGACAATGCTACAAAAACAGTGTTTGAAATACAGGAATTTAATACTGCAAAACAATCATCATTAGTTAACACACATCAAATACAAATTAATAAAAGATTGTTAAATTTAGAAATTTCATTAACATTACAAAATTTACATAACGCGAATAAAGAAACTAAAACATTACTAGATGAACTAAAACTCATATTACCAATGGAAGTGCTTGATACGTTTTTACAAAAACAAAATAGTAATTTAAAAAAACATTATAATAATATAAAGAACACTCAAATAAGAAAAATTAATAATTTAATCCTAAGACAAAGTGAACCGATAAAAGTTCAAGAAAAATGGTTAAAAAACATTAGCGACAAAACAATACCTAATGATATAGAACAATTTCTTGCTTTAGGGGCAAAATTTTGCACACAACCGACAAGTAATGTTGTGAATTTACCGTCTTTAATAGCTGACGTTGAATTAATCATTTCAACCAAACCTGATAACCAACGAAACATAGTAAGATCAAAATGTACTAATGTTGTAACGAATTTTGTACAAGATAGTAATAATCAATATAATAAATTTAACCAATTACACATCAAAACCAAATCATTCTTAAAGAACAATCCGGACATAATAGTTACGGCATCAGACAAAGGTAACATCACAGTCATCATGAACTCCCAAGATTACAATACATACATAGAACAATTAATGTCTAACACACAGGATTACAAATTACTGAATACGGATCCGATCAGATCCATCCAAAACAAAGCGAACAAATACATAGATCAATTATATAAAATTGATGCAATAAATGAGAACCAACACAAATCTTTAAAAATCTACAATTCAGTTCCGGCCACATTATATTGTTTACCAAAAATACATAAATTAACAGAAGAAAATTCAAATATAAAAATGAGACCAATTTGCTGTTGCATTAATACGCCAACTAGCAATATAGCTAATTTCATAAAGAATATATTAACAATTTCATATAATAAAGACAATGAATATTATATTAACAACTCAATGGATTTTGTTGAAACAGTACAAAATATGAGATTGCCGGATGATCATGTATTGGTCAGCTTTGATGTGGAAAATTTATTTGGTAACATATCTCTTGAATTGATACATACAGTGTTAGAACAAAATTGGCCTAACATACAAAGTATTACAAATATTCCATACAACATGTTCTTAGAAATGGTAGATTTCATATTTTCGAATAATTTAATAACAGTTAAAAACAAATTATATATTCAGAAGTTTGGTACGCCTATGGGTGCCACTATTAGCCCCATAATAGCACAATTGGTTATGGATTTTCTATTGGATGATTGTGTGAAGAAATTTAACATGAAACCAGTGTTTATAAAGAAATATGTCGATGACGTAATTTGTGCAATCAAAGAAGATGAGATCCAATCTTCGTTAGATGTTTTGAATGTATTTAATGAACATCTTAATTTTACTGTTGAATATGAAACTAATAAGTCCATCCCATTTTTGGACATCTTATTAATTCGAGATGTGGATAACTGTATAAAAACTAGTTGGTACATTAAACCTACAGCGTCTTGTCGTTATATACATTTTGATTCTTACCACCAACAACACACAAAAATTAACACCATCCTTGGTTTAAAAAACAGGGTTGTCAGGTTATCTCATAATAACTACAAAAATGCTAATCTTAGTAAATTGTTTACAATATTGATCGATAATGGATATCCTAAGAAGTTAGTAAATAAAATAATTTGGTCAACTCCACATATCAGGACTCCACTAAGTAATAGTAACACGTTAGAAGTTCCACGTACTGAATTGGATATAAAAAAGAATATTTTCACACTCCCAAATTTACCTAAAATAACAGAGAAATTAATTAACATTTTAAAATCAGACAACATAAAAATAATTAGAAAAAACATCTTACCTACTAAGAAAATTTACACTAAACTGAAAGATGTCATTCCTATCAAGAAGCAGTCAAACTTGGTTTACAAGATTCCATGTGCAGATTGTGATGCGACATACATAGGGAACACGAAGCGATGGCTAGAAGAACGGTTGGCGTTACATAGATCGGATTGTAGGTTGAAACCTCAAGCAACGGCTTTATCAATTCATTCACATCAAAAACAACATAAGTTTGATTTTACGAACACGTCTGTGGTTTGTATTGAAGATAAATCATTTAAACGATCGCTTTTAGAAATGATCTATATTAAAACAGATAGCATGAGTGTAAACAAGCGCGCTGATATTCAACACCTCAGTATAATATATGACTTTCTACTTACGTTTGTGAATAAAAGTAATGGTTCATCTCGTGATATTACTTAGTTGTTTGGTTTCAGTGATAAACAATCTGACTGTTGCGCGTGAAGCGTGTGTTGTCATCTAAATTTGTTGTGATTAAAACATAGGTTATGTTGTTATTGACATGAGTGCGTCGTTATATGTCACGTGACTAATTTTAGGTTGGTTATAATTTTCCCTCTAAAAAAATCAGTTGATAATAAAAAATTTATTTTTATCAACCTTCGTAGTAATTAAAAATTAATTCGTGTCTAACGTCTTTTACATTTGGTATTGTGAAAAAATTTAAGAATTTTTATATTACTGACAATTACTTATAACTAGTTTTTATTTTTATTTTTATTTATATATAAGAATACAATTTTAATTTTTGACGTACAAATTGTTATATATTTAATGGTATTTTAGTTTTAATCTTATTCCAAAAAAACACTGTTTTGTTATCTGGATTGGTTTTTCCATTTGGACATAATTTCTAAATATTGTTGATAAAGAACACACAGAATTCTCTACCATTGTAAGTTTATTAAATCATTTTACATTGTAATTACTAATTAGATTTGATTGTATTTTAACATAATTTTGTATTTTACAATAAATAGGTCAGCCTGATGAAGGAGACAAGCAACCTCCGAAAGCTCGCAACGTATACAATGAATTGAGTTATTAATATCATATTCTGTTTTGACTTCTAATCCCAATAATTTTCCTTTCAACATTTATATAAAGTCAACATTTTTTATTATATACTGAGTCATGGGTTTTTTTCAAAATATCGAACATCTATATGGTGACCACACCAAACTTATGTTAAAATCATGGATCAACATAAAAAAGAAGATTAATTCAATAGAAAATAGACGAATTTTCTTATTAAAATGCCGAAAATTAGGAATTTGTCCTAACCACATTGACAATGCTACAAAAACAGTGTTTGAAATACAGGAATTTAATACTGCAAAACAATCATCATTAGTTAACACACATCAAATACAAATTAATAAAAGATTGTTAAATTTAGAAATTTCATTAACATTACAAAATTTACATAACGCGAATAAAGAAACTAAAACATTACTAGATGAACTAAAACTCATATTACCAATGGAAGTGCTTGATACGTTTTTACAAAAACAAAATAGTAATTTAAAAAAACATTATAATAATATAAAGAACACTCAAATAAGAAAAATTAATAATTTAATCCTAAGACAAAGTGAACCGATAAAAGTTCAAGAAAAATGGTTAAAAAACATTAGCGACAAAACAATACCTAATGATATAGAACAATTTCTTGCTTTAGGGGCAAAATTTTGCACACAACCGACAAGTAATGTTGTGAATTTACCGTCTTTAATAGCTGACGTTGAATTAATCATTTCAACCAAACCTGATAACCAACGAAACATAGTAAGATCAAAATGTACTAATGTTGTAACGAATTTTGTACAAGATAGTAATAATCAATATAATAAATTTAACCAATTACACATCAAAACCAAATCATTCTTAAAGAACAATCCGGACATAATAGTTACGGCATCAGACAAAGGTAACATCACAGTCATCATGAACTCCCAAGATTACAATACATACATAGAACAATTAATGTCTAACACACAGGATTACAAATTACTGAATACGGATCCGATCAGATCCATCCAAAACAAAGCGAACAAATACATAGATCAATTATATAAAATTGATGCAATAAATGAGAACCAACACAAATCTTTAAAAATCTACAATTCAGTTCCGGCCACATTATATTGTTTACCAAAAATACATAAATTAACAGAAGAAAATTCAAATATAAAAATGAGACCAATTTGCTGTTGCATTAATACGCCAACTAGCAATATAGCTAATTTCATAAAGAATATATTAACAATTTCATATAATAAAGACAATGAATATTATATTAACAACTCAATGGATTTTGTTGAAACAGTACAAAATATGAGATTGCCGGATGATCATGTATTGGTCAGCTTTGATGTGGAAAATTTATTTGGTAACATATCTCTTGAATTGATACATACAGTGTTAGAACAAAATTGGCCTAACATACAAAGTATTACAAATATTCCATACAACATGTTCTTAGAAATGGTAGATTTCATATTTTCGAATAATTTAATAACAGTTAAAAACAAATTATATATTCAGAAGTTTGGTACGCCTATGGGTGCCACTATTAGCCCCATAATAGCACAATTGGTTATGGATTTTCTATTGGATGATTGTGTGAAGAAATTTAACATGAAACCAGTGTTTATAAAGAAATATGTCGATGACGTAATTTGTGCAATCAAAGAAGATGAGATCCAATCTTCGTTAGATGTTTTGAATGTATTTAATGAACATCTTAATTTTACTGTTGAATATGAAACTAATAAGTCCATCCCATTTTTGGACATCTTATTAATTCGAGATGTGGATAACTGTATAAAAACTAGTTGGTACATTAAACCTACAGCGTCTTGTCGTTATATACATTTTGATTCTTACCACCAACAACACACAAAAATTAACACCATCCTTGGTTTAAAAAACAGGGTTGTCAGGTTATCTCATAATAACTACAAAAATGCTAATCTTAGTAAATTGTTTACAATATTGATCGATAATGGATATCCTAAGAAGTTAGTAAATAAAATAATTTGGTCAACTCCACATATCAGGACTCCACTAAGTAATAGTAACACGTTAGAAGTTCCACGTACTGAATTGGATATAAAAAAGAATATTTTCACACTCCCAAATTTACCTAAAATAACAGAGAAATTAATTAACATTTTAAAATCAGACAACATAAAAATAATTAGAAAAAACATCTTACCTACTAAGAAAATTTACACTAAACTGAAAGATGTCATTCCTATCAAGAAGCAGTCAAACTTGGTTTACAAGATTCCATGTGCAGATTGTGATGCGACATACATAGGGAACACGAAGCGATGGCTAGAAGAACGGTTGGCGTTACATAGATCGGATTGTAGGTTGAAACCTCAAGCAACGGCTTTATCAATTCATTCACATCAAAAACAACATAAGTTTGATTTTACGAACACGTCTGTGGTTTGTATTGAAGATAAATCATTTAAACGATCGCTTTTAGAAATGATCTATATTAAAACAGATAGCATGAGTGTAAACAAGCGCGCTGATATTCAACACCTCAGTATAATATATGACTTTCTACTTACGTTTGTGAATAAAAGTAATGGTTCATCTCGTGATATTACTTAGTTGTTTGGTTTCAGTGATAAACAATCTGACTGTTGCGCGTGAAGCGTGTGTTGTCATCTAAATTTGTTGTGATTAAAACATAGGTTATGTTGTTATTGACATGAGTGCGTCGTTATATGTCACGTGACTAATTTTAGGTTGGTTATAATTTTCCCTCTAAAAAAATCAGTTGATAATAAAAAATTTATTTTTATCAACCTTCGTAGTAATTAAAAATTAATTCGTGTCTAACGTCTTTTACATTTGGTATTGTGAAAAAATTTAAGAATTTTTATATTACTGACAATTACTTATAACTAGTTTTTATTTTTATTTTTATTTATATATAAGAATACAATTTTAATTTTTGACGTACAAATTGTTATATATTTAATGGTATTTTAGTTTTAATCTTATTCCAAAAAAACACTGTTTTGTTATCTGGATTGGTTTTTCCATTTGGACATAATTTCTAAATATTGTTGATAAAGAACACACAGAATTCTCTACCATTGTAAGTTTATTAAATCATTTTACATTGTAATTACTAATTAGATTTGATTGTATTTTAACATAATTTTGTATTTTACAATAAATAGGTCAGCCTGATGAAGGAGACAAGCAACCTCCGAAAGCTCGCAACGTATACAATGAATTGAGTTATTAATATCATATTCTGTTTTGACTTCTAATCCCAATAATTTTCCTTTCAACATTTATATAAAGTCAACATTTTTTATTATATACTGAGTCATGGGTTTTTTTCAAAATATCGAACATCTATATGGTGACCACACCAAACTTATGTTAAAATCATGGATCAACATAAAAAAGAAGATTAATTCAATAGAAAATAGACGAATTTTCTTATTAAAATGCCGAAAATTAGGAATTTGTCCTAACCACATTGACAATGCTACAAAAACAGTGTTTGAAATACAGGAATTTAATACTGCAAAACAATCATCATTAGTTAACACACATCAAATACAAATTAATAAAAGATTGTTAAATTTAGAAATTTCATTAACATTACAAAATTTACATAACGCGAATAAAGAAACTAAAACATTACTAGATGAACTAAAACTCATATTACCAATGGAAGTGCTTGATACGTTTTTACAAAAACAAAATAGTAATTTAAAAAAACATTATAATAATATAAAGAACACTCAAATAAGAAAAATTAATAATTTAATCCTAAGACAAAGTGAACCGATAAAAGTTCAAGAAAAATGGTTAAAAAACATTAGCGACAAAACAATACCTAATGATATAGAACAATTTCTTGCTTTAGGGGCAAAATTTTGCACACAACCGACAAGTAATGTTGTGAATTTACCGTCTTTAATAGCTGACGTTGAATTAATCATTTCAACCAAACCTGATAACCAACGAAACATAGTAAGATCAAAATGTACTAATGTTGTAACGAATTTTGTACAAGATAGTAATAATCAATATAATAAATTTAACCAATTACACATCAAAACCAAATCATTCTTAAAGAACAATCCGGACATAATAGTTACGGCATCAGACAAAGGTAACATCACAGTCATCATGAACTCCCAAGATTACAATACATACATAGAACAATTAATGTCTAACACACAGGATTACAAATTACTGAATACGGATCCGATCAGATCCATCCAAAACAAAGCGAACAAATACATAGATCAATTATATAAAATTGATGCAATAAATGAGAACCAACACAAATCTTTAAAAATCTACAATTCAGTTCCGGCCACATTATATTGTTTACCAAAAATACATAAATTAACAGAAGAAAATTCAAATATAAAAATGAGACCAATTTGCTGTTGCATTAATACGCCAACTAGCAATATAGCTAATTTCATAAAGAATATATTAACAATTTCATATAATAAAGACAATGAATATTATATTAACAACTCAATGGATTTTGTTGAAACAGTACAAAATATGAGATTGCCGGATGATCATGTATTGGTCAGCTTTGATGTGGAAAATTTATTTGGTAACATATCTCTTGAATTGATACATACAGTGTTAGAACAAAATTGGCCTAACATACAAAGTATTACAAATATTCCATACAACATGTTCTTAGAAATGGTAGATTTCATATTTTCGAATAATTTAATAACAGTTAAAAACAAATTATATATTCAGAAGTTTGGTACGCCTATGGGTGCCACTATTAGCCCCATAATAGCACAATTGGTTATGGATTTTCTATTGGATGATTGTGTGAAGAAATTTAACATGAAACCAGTGTTTATAAAGAAATATGTCGATGACGTAATTTGTGCAATCAAAGAAGATGAGATCCAATCTTCGTTAGATGTTTTGAATGTATTTAATGAACATCTTAATTTTACTGTTGAATATGAAACTAATAAGTCCATCCCATTTTTGGACATCTTATTAATTCGAGATGTGGATAACTGTATAAAAACTAGTTGGTACATTAAACCTACAGCGTCTTGTCGTTATATACATTTTGATTCTTACCACCAACAACACACAAAAATTAACACCATCCTTGGTTTAAAAAACAGGGTTGTCAGGTTATCTCATAATAACTACAAAAATGCTAATCTTAGTAAATTGTTTACAATATTGATCGATAATGGATATCCTAAGAAGTTAGTAAATAAAATAATTTGGTCAACTCCACATATCAGGACTCCACTAAGTAATAGTAACACGTTAGAAGTTCCACGTACTGAATTGGATATAAAAAAGAATATTTTCACACTCCCAAATTTACCTAAAATAACAGAGAAATTAATTAACATTTTAAAATCAGACAACATAAAAATAATTAGAAAAAACATCTTACCTACTAAGAAAATTTACACTAAACTGAAAGATGTCATTCCTATCAAGAAGCAGTCAAACTTGGTTTACAAGATTCCATGTGCAGATTGTGATGCGACATACATAGGGAACACGAAGCGATGGCTAGAAGAACGGTTGGCGTTACATAGATCGGATTGTAGGTTGAAACCTCAAGCAACGGCTTTATCAATTCATTCACATCAAAAACAACATAAGTTTGATTTTACGAACACGTCTGTGGTTTGTATTGAAGATAAATCATTTAAACGATCGCTTTTAGAAATGATCTATATTAAAACAGATAGCATGAGTGTAAACAAGCGCGCTGATATTCAACACCTCAGTATAATATATGACTTTCTACTTACGTTTGTGAATAAAAGTAATGGTTCATCTCGTGATATTACTTAGTTGTTTGGTTTCAGTGATAAACAATCTGACTGTTGCGCGTGAAGCGTGTGTTGTCATCTAAATTTGTTGTGATTAAAACATAGGTTATGTTGTTATTGACATGAGTGCGTCGTTATATGTCACGTGACTAATTTTAGGTTGGTTATAATTTTCCCTCTAAAAAAATCAGTTGATAATAAAAAATTTATTTTTATCAACCTTCGTAGTAATTAAAAATTAATTCGTGTCTAACGTCTTTTACATTTGGTATTGTGAAAAAATTTAAGAATTTTTATATTACTGACAATTACTTATAACTAGTTTTTATTTTTATTTTTATTTATATATAAGAATACAATTTTAATTTTTGACGTACAAATTGTTATATATTTAATGGTATTTTAGTTTTAATCTTATTCCAAAAAAACACTGTTTTGTTATCTGGATTGGTTTTTCCATTTGGACATAATTTCTAAATATTGTTGATAAAGAACACACAGAATTCTCTACCATTGTAAGTTTATTAAATCATTTTACATTGTAATTACTAATTAGATTTGATTGTATTTTAACATAATTTTGTATTTTACAATAAATAGGTCAGCCTGATGAAGGAGACAAGCAACCTCCGAAAGCTCGCAACGTATACAATGAATTGAGTTATTAATATCATATTCTGTTTTGACTTCTAATCCCAATAATTTTCCTTTCAACATTTATATAAAGTCAACATTTTTTATTATATACTGAGTCATGGGTTTTTTTCAAAATATCGAACATCTATATGGTGACCACACCAAACTTATGTTAAAATCATGGATCAACATAAAAAAGAAGATTAATTCAATAGAAAATAGACGAATTTTCTTATTAAAATGCCGAAAATTAGGAATTTGTCCTAACCACATTGACAATGCTACAAAAACAGTGTTTGAAATACAGGAATTTAATACTGCAAAACAATCATCATTAGTTAACACACATCAAATACAAATTAATAAAAGATTGTTAAATTTAGAAATTTCATTAACATTACAAAATTTACATAACGCGAATAAAGAAACTAAAACATTACTAGATGAACTAAAACTCATATTACCAATGGAAGTGCTTGATACGTTTTTACAAAAACAAAATAGTAATTTAAAAAAACATTATAATAATATAAAGAACACTCAAATAAGAAAAATTAATAATTTAATCCTAAGACAAAGTGAACCGATAAAAGTTCAAGAAAAATGGTTAAAAAACATTAGCGACAAAACAATACCTAATGATATAGAACAATTTCTTGCTTTAGGGGCAAAATTTTGCACACAACCGACAAGTAATGTTGTGAATTTACCGTCTTTAATAGCTGACGTTGAATTAATCATTTCAACCAAACCTGATAACCAACGAAACATAGTAAGATCAAAATGTACTAATGTTGTAACGAATTTTGTACAAGATAGTAATAATCAATATAATAAATTTAACCAATTACACATCAAAACCAAATCATTCTTAAAGAACAATCCGGACATAATAGTTACGGCATCAGACAAAGGTAACATCACAGTCATCATGAACTCCCAAGATTACAATACATACATAGAACAATTAATGTCTAACACACAGGATTACAAATTACTGAATACGGATCCGATCAGATCCATCCAAAACAAAAGCGAACAAATACATAGATCAATTATATAAAATTGATGCAATAAATGAGAACCAACACAAATCTTTAAAAATCTACAATTCAGTTCCGGCCACATTATATTGTTTACCAAAAATACATAAATTAACAGAAGAAAATTCAAATATAAAAATGAGACCAATTTGCTGTTGCATTAATACGCCAACTAGCAATATAGCTAATTTCATAAAGAATATATTAACAATTTCATATAATAAAGACAATGAATATTATATTAACAACTCAATGGATTTTGTTGAAACAGTACAAAATATGAGATTGCCGGATGATCATGTATTGGTCAGCTTTGATGTGGAAAATTTATTTGGTAACATATCTCTTGAATTGATACATACAGTGTTAGAACAAAATTGGCCTAACATACAAAGTATTACAAATATTCCATACAACATGTTCTTAGAAATGGTAGATTTCATATTTTCGAATAATTTAATAACAGTTAAAAACAAATTATATATTCAGAAGTTTGGTACGCCTATGGGTGCCACTATTAGCCCCATAATAGCACAATTGGTTATGGATTTTCTATTGGATGATTGTGTGAAGAAATTTAACATGAAACCAGTGTTTATAAAGAAATATGTCGATGACGTAATTTGTGCAATCAAAGAAGATGAGATCCAATCTTCGTTAGATGTTTTGAATGTATTTAATGAACATCTTAATTTTACTGTTGAATATGAAACTAATAAGTCCATCCCATTTTTGGACATCTTATTAATTCGAGATGTGGATAACTGTATAAAAACTAGTTGGTACATTAAACCTACAGCGTCTTGTCGTTATATACATTTTGATTCTTACCACCAACAACACACAAAAATTAACACCATCCTTGGTTTAAAAAACAGGGTTGTCAGGTTATCTCATAATAACTACAAAAATGCTAATCTTAGTAAATTGTTTACAATATTGATCGATAATGGATATCCTAAGAAGTTAGTAAATAAAATAATTTGGTCAACTCCACATATCAGGACTCCACTAAGTAATAGTAACACGTTAGAAGTTCCACGTACTGAATTGGATATAAAAAAGAATATTTTCACACTCCCAAATTTACCTAAAATAACAGAGAAATTAATTAACATTTTAAAATCAGACAACATAAAAATAATTAGAAAAAACATCTTACCTACTAAGAAAATTTACACTAAACTGAAAGATGTCATTCCTATCAAGAAGCAGTCAAACTTGGTTTACAAGATTCCATGTGCAGATTGTGATGCGACATACATAGGGAACACGAAGCGATGGCTAGAAGAACGGTTGGCGTTACATAGATCGGATTGTAGGTTGAAACCTCAAGCAACGGCTTTATCAATTCATTCACATCAAAAACAACATAAGTTTGATTTTACGAACACGTCTGTGGTTTGTATTGAAGATAAATCATTTAAACGATCGCTTTTAGAAATGATCTATATTAAAACAGATAGCATGAGTGTAAACAAGCGCGCTGATATTCAACACCTCAGTATAATATATGACTTTCTACTTACGTTTGTGAATAAAAGTAATGGTTCATCTCGTGATATTACTTAGTTGTTTGGTTTCAGTGATAAACAATCTGACTGTTGCGCGTGAAGCGTGTGTTGTCATCTAAATTTGTTGTGATTAAAACATAGGTTATGTTGTTATTGACATGAGTGCGTCGTTATATGTCACGTGACTAATTTTAGGTTGGTTATAATTTTCCCTCTAAAAAAATCAGTTGATAATAAAAAATTTATTTTTATCAACCTTCGTAGTAATTAAAAATTAATTCGTGTCTAACGTCTTTTACATTTGGTATTGTGAAAAAATTTAAGAATTTTTATATTACTGACAATTACTTATAACTAGTTTTTATTTTTATTTTTATTTATATATAAGAATACAATTTTAATTTTTGACGTACAAATTGTTATATATTTAATGGTATTTTAGTTTTAATCTTATTCCAAAAAAACACTGTTTTGTTATCTGGATTGGTTTTTCCATTTGGACATAATTTCTAAATATTGTTGATAAAGAACACACAGAATTCTCTACCATTGTAAGTTTATTAAATCATTTTACATTGTAATTACTAATTAGATTTGATTGTATTTTAACATAATTTTGTATTTTACAATAAATAGGTCAGCCTGATGAAGGAGACAAGCAACCTCCGAAAGCTCGCAACGTATACAATGAATTGAGTTATTAATATCATATTCTGTTTTGACTTCTAATCCCAATAATTTTCCTTTCAATATATATATATATATATATATATATATATATATATATATATATAAATGTGTGTTTCAGTGAAATTGGTAAAAACAATGTGTATGCTTCTATTTCAATAATAATTTAGGAATAATCTTCAATAATAAGTTTTAACTAATCTGAAATTATAAATTACACAAAAATATGAATTTAATGTATTTTTCTGTTTTGTTTTTTTTTATTTACATGCATAATTACGCGCAATACGTATACAGATGATAAGATAAATTCGCATGTCCTCATAAATTTGCCCCAAATATTTAATGAAAATAAATCAACCTCAAATATTTATTCATTGTTTGATCTTGATTCTTTCTAAAATGATCTTTCACTGCAATAGATAAATATGGTCATTATTATTGCTTCTAAATAACTTTGTAAATAAATTTATAATAGAAAAAAGTTCAAAAATAAATTAGATAAATAATTATAAGATCTATCTACTGACGTGGAAAAATATCTACTAATTAAGACAATTTTAAGATTTAACGCAAATTTATAATTTTATACATACATACACAATCACGCCATGTATCCAAAAAAATGTGGCACAAACTCTTTTAATTATCTCGAAATCAATCTCCTTCAGACATTCCTATCCAAATAAGCAACATTCCTTCATCCACATTCATAATTCCTCTCATACATGCTCTTCTATTCCTACAACTTGGAAACTTCCGCTCACGCAAAACACTCTCAATCATGCCACTCCAACTACTCATCGGACGTCTAATGGCAAACGTATACCATTTTTTTACCATTTATATATATATATATATATATATATATATATATATACTTACGATAGTTAAATGCGTTTCGTTACATTCATTTTTGGGCTCGGGCACTGATCTATAATAGAGACAAGTTTTGAAATTTGTCAGTAATTCGTCATTCAGTTCGAAGCGCTTTCTTAATTCCACTTTGTACGGTGACATAAAATCTGTTAGAAGCATTGGGGAAATACAGAGCTGTTAAAATTCTCAATATATAGTTTTCAATGACTAATATAATATACAGAATGTTTACGGTAACTTAGTCACAATTTGTTTTTTCTATTTGAACAGATACCTACAATGTCTAGCAAATTAGACAAAATGCTCAAAATTATGATAAAACATAAATGACATTTTTTTCAATTAGTGGTTCTGGAAATATTAAATACAACTTTATTAACTAATTAGGTTTCTAATAATTATTTAGTTAAAATATTTAGCTATATTTAGCATAAAATTAATATTAAATCAAAAATTTATACACTTACAAATGCGGTATATATTTAGGGTATATAATATTGTAAAATTTGTTTATGTTAATAGAGTTAACCGCACATGTCCAAATATCTTGTGCGTATCGAAAGCAAGGAAGCAAAAAATTCAAATAGAAATTAAACATTGTCGTTTTTTGTTTTTCCTACATTGGCATTGTTAAATATAACTTAATTCCCACATAAATAAACAAATTGTAATAATTACAAAATGCTTACAAACTTTATGGAGGGGGTAATAAGGCATAAACTTATAAATAAAATTGTATTTTAGCGTTACTTTCTAGTAAATGCATATTCATATTTAAATAAATAATATACAAAACAATAATTTAACAACAATGACGTAGACAAATTAAAAATTTGTATTAATTTATCATCATATGTTAATATGACATTGTTTTTATTTAGTTTAGAAATAATTAAAATAAATATTTTAATAAATAAATAAATAAATATAATTTTAATATAGCACGTGTTTTTAATAGAGACTAAAAAGTATAAAATAATTTCTTCTAAGCTCATACAGATTTATTAAATTTAAAATATTTATTAGTCGTTTCGACTAGACTAGTGGAAAGGTAATATATAAACATTATTTTGTGTATATGTGAATATAAGATTGTTTTTATTAAGGGGAGGTACCACCCTGAATACTAAAAAATAGAGGTTATTTTCACGAATTAATTTTGGGCACAGAAATGTAAATAAATTACTACTTTTTTTTACATTGTATTTGGCACATATTCCTCTATATTTTCAAATAGTTCGAAGCCTTTTTGTAACCAATTGCGACCGCTCAACCTCCGAACCAAGACCATATCCCAAAAAGACTGCTGCTGCGTTAACAGGCTGGAACGCTCAATTCCCATTTGAAATAAATTTTCTTGTTTTTAAAATGTAAAGTAGATTGTAACTTAGGGATCAACTGGCCGGATTTCAAAAAAATACATTTTTCGCCAAGTTATACTCATTTGAAAATTTCGTTTTTTTTTTTGGGTCGCTAAAATCAAAAAAACTACATATCAAAAAAATGACCAGTTGATCCCTAAGTTGAAGTTTTGGCAACATTTTCCCCAAATTCCAAATTAATCTGACAAAAATTGCGACTTGTATGCTGTCAACGCAGTTTAAAAACATAGTTTCTAGAAAAACGCGTTTAAAGTTTCAAGTTTCAAGCAGAGCGCTGCTGAGCGCTCTCTATAAAATGCTTTGTTGCACATTTATTATTGCGATTGACGCTTCCATACTTTAAAACCTGGTTCTAAAGGGTTCAAAAACACATTTAAGTTAAAAAAAAAATCGATTTTTTGAAATTTTCAGAGTGGTACCTCCCCTTAAGTATAGAAATAATTTAAAAATCAGTAAATTTTTGAGAATGCCAACAAACACAAGTGGTAACAGTACGGCTATAGAGCTAGTCACATTAAATAATAAAAAATCATCGAGAAAATTTAAATTTGAATGGACGAATGTTTCAGTAATAGGCTATATACATATAGCCAGTGGCGTAGCCAAAAACTTGTCATGCGGGGGTTTACTAAAGAAATGATATAATATTAATCAATAAAGATAATACTATAATTTGAATAAAAAATAAAGAGCAATAAAAATTATTTTTATAAAAATGAAAGTAAAATAACATATTTCACATACGTATGTTTTTGGTCGTTCAGGTTCATTGGGGTGGGGTGGGAGTTTAACCCCCCCCTAACACCCCCTGGCTACGCCACTGCATATAGCAGCGATGTTTGGAATTTACTGTGCCTTCACTTCTGTCAAATTATTAACAATCCTTTACGGTAGGTATATTTATTTTTTTTATTTTATTATAGCAATGGGATACGCTGAAAAATAGTAATTTGTCGATATTATTTTGTGTTTGTAAATGGATGCAATTACTTACATTGAAAGATATTGAAACAAAATTTTGTGTTTCTATAACCAGTAAAAGTAGAGGAACGCAAATAGTGAATGCCAGTAATCAACTGTATTTCAGTTTTAGTAAATAAAGTAAAATAATTTCTCTTAAAGTGACGGCGAGTGGTCAATTTTGATTTGGTAATAAATTGGAAAGAGTTGATTCTGAGATAGGTCCATCGCATCGTCTCAATTAAGAAGGTTACCTTTATTTTTGAAAAAAAATTCGGTTCAGTTTCGAGTGATTAATTTTTAAATTTTTTCAAAGTTTTTATTTCTAGGAAACACTTATTTTCTAACACAATTTAGAACAATTTATTCCTACTTTTATCATAAGCATACTACGTAAACTGATACAATAACATAATATGAATAATAATAATTAATAATTAATTAATTAAAGGTATGATAATTAGAAGTATATAATATATGATAATAATACAATTTATTATTCGAAACTTATATAATTCTTATGTATATTTTAATTATATAAGAAATTTTTGAATACAAAATTTTTATAAATTTATAATGTAACAAAATGAAGTTCTATATAATTTCCAGAAGAGTGATTATGTTTGCATGTGTGTGTGAGTGCACATGTGTGTGTGTATACGTGCGGTGAGGCACGCTATTGAAATGTGTTTACGTAATGTGATGACGTAATGTCGGTGTGAGTTGTGTGTGTATGTATGTGTGGAAAGATCTAGTTAGGCTTCTAGAAAAACACTAGTGCATTCGAGTAGGTTTGGTTGCCGCCTATATTAGGCTCTTCGAATGACAGCAGAAGCAGTCATCATGAGATAAGCGTCATGGTTGCATCGTTGGTAGTCGGTCCCGTTGGGCCGAATAGTGATGGCTCAGTTAGTTATCGCCAGATAGCCGACCTAGTCAGATCGTAGTAATCGGTCTGATAGTATTATTGGGTCAAGCGGTGGTAACTCGTTGAAATAAATAATAGTGTGATATAAATATGTAGATATAAATGTGTGCAAGTATAAGTGAATATGGTGTTAGTTTATAAGTTGTGTTATTGTCAGTCCGATAGTTGTAAGATTAATTATAAGTATTGTAAATAGTCTAATTGTTTGTTTAGCTCCGCTCGGCTAACCATTGTTGTTGTATAGTATTGTTAGTTAGTATTTAAATGTTGTAAATAAATGCTAGTCAAAATACAATCGCAAATATGATGGTAATTATTTTAATACATTGCCAATACTGTTCGAACGACCCCGACACGAATTCAAATTCACGTTACAATAATTAGAAGAAAATATAAATTACCTTTAATTATTAAAATATTTTCTAATGTATTTTTATTTAAACTGTTTAAAGATTATTGAAAGCAAAGTTATTATCAAAAAAATACACCTACCTCAAAGTGATCCCTAGTTTTGATCGACAATTTCAATAACTGAATATTCGTTCACGAAAAGCAAAAGATGAAAAAATGTTTCAACATATATTCGGTTCATTTCTGATTTTCTTTCCAGCAAAAATAACGGTTTTTGTCGATTTTTGGTTCAGTACCGGTTCCAAACCCTGTTTAGAACGCTTGAAAAAAAAATCGTTAGCGTCTGATTCGGAATAGATAGTTCTTTTTATGTTTCGCCCAGATTGCTTGGCCTCGGCCACAAATCTCTAGGTTCAGCACAATAATCATCGCTCTCTACTCCTCCTAACATAATATACTAGACTTTGTTTCTAATAGATTTCTTTATTATTTGTTTAGGAGTTCTATTATTTTGGGTAGGATTATTTGGAATAATATTAGGCCTGCATCGTTTATGGGCGCATAGAACATTCAAAGCTACGAAACCACTAAAAATAATTTTATTTGTTATAACTCATCTGTCATTTCAGGTATGTATAATAACATATATACACAAAGCCTAGATTGTACGACTTCAATTTCTTTTCAAGATTTTAAAATCTATAAGAATTCAATTTCCCTTATTTAAATCAGTTACTAGTGTGTAAGGCTGGGAAAAAATCTCGATATATCGATAATTTATCGATATATCGATATATCGATAATTGATATTAAAAATAAAAATTATCGATATATCGAAATATCGATATATCGATATATTGATATATCGATATTAAGGCTGGGAAAAAATCTCGATATATCGATAATTTATCGTTATATCGATATATCGAAATATTGATATATCGATATATTGATATATCGATATATTGATATATCGATATATTGATATATCGGTATTTCAATATATCGATATTTAAGATAGATGATATCCTCTTTGTAAGCTACAAATATTGGATCTCGCATATGGATGAGACATAATAAAAATGATTGGTTTTAATTGAAGTATATAACGATTTACAATAACGACATCTAATATACAAGATTAATCATTTTTATTTGCGCTTGATAATAAAGTGTATTTTAAAATCAGATAAAATTAAAATTATCTATCTGTAACGTGAATTTGAATTCGTGTCGGGGCTGTTCGAACAGTATTGGAAATATTATAAAATAATTACCACCATATTTGCGATTGTATATTGACTAGCATTTATTTACAACACTTAAACACTACATAACAATACTATACAACAACAATGGTTAGCCGAGCGGAGCTAAACAAACAATTACACTATTTACATTACTTATAATTAATCTTACACCTATCGGACTGACATTAACACAACTTATGAACTAACACCATATTCACTTATACTCGCACACATTTATATCTACATATTTATATCACTATTTATATCACACTATTATTTATTTCAACGAGCCATCACCACCGACCCATTACTATTAGATCGATTACTAGATCTAACCAGATCGGCGCTTCAATGATGACTGCCCGAGCTTGTGCCGCCTAGCGCTATATATAGGCCTGCAACCAAACCTACTCGAATGTACTAGTGTTTTTATAGAAGCCTAACCAGATCTTTCCACACATACATACACACACAACTCACACCGACATTACGTCATCGCATAAACACGATCTAATAGCGTGCCTCACTGCACGTATACACACACACACACACATGTGCACTCACACACACATGCAAGCATAATCTTCTGGAAATTATAGAACTTCATTTTGTTACATATCTATAAATTTTTGTTATAATTAGTTCACAAGTATAAGTATGATATGTCAAAGTAATTATGAAACGTTTTATTTATTTTTTAAATTAAATATTCCAAAATCTATAAATACCGTCAGCAACTTATTAATTAAGAACCCGGCTCGCTAAAGATAAATCAATGTTATCGATATAATGATAATTTTTTAAAATATTAATTAGCAATATACCGATATATCGATTCATATAATATTGATTTATATATATATATATCGATATACTAATATATCGATAATATCGATACATATATATATATATATATATCGATATATAAATTTATCGATAATATCGATATATCGATATATCGATAAATTGATATATCGATATTATCGATATTTTTTGAATATAAAATATCGATATTAAAATTCTAATATCGCCCAGCCCTACTAGTGTGACATTGATTGATTTTATCTTTTTCTTTATAAATTTCTATTGCTTCTCTTACCAACCTACTGTTAATATTGTTGAATCTTACAATTATATAGTATTTTCGAATTTTACATAATTAAGATTTTCTAACGAATATTATGCAAAAGCAGATTTATTTGTTAATTTGTCTTATGTTGCGTCAATCTAGTAGAAACAGTTCTACCTGTCTATTCAACATTATATATATATATATATATATATATATATATATATATATATATATGTATATATATAATCCAGATAAATCAATAAATTAACAGTAGATTGATAAGAAAAGCAATAGAAATTTATAAAGAAAAAGATAAAATGAATCAGTGTGACTAGTAATAGATTAAAATAAAATTTGCCTTCATTTATTAAAAATTTATAAATTTTAAATAAATCTAGTTACTTATTTTGTTACCTAGTAACTTGTTTCTATGTTCTGTTTATTTGTATAATTTTTCTTGATGCTAAAGTACATTAGGGTGCGTCAAAATGTTGATTATTAATAAAAATTGATACAGAACTCTTACTATAATTACAATACTAAAGTCATTTTATTTTAATAAATAGTTTCATAAATACAGCACATAATATAAATTTAGAAATAAATTAAATATCTATTTATGTTTGTTACGAGACTGAATTTGAAATCTGTGCCTCACCTAACCTAACCTAACTTAATCTAACCTAAGTCATCTTGGTAAATACATAGGCCCGTATTCTCATCTCACTTTTAAAAGTGATTTTTGTCAAAATTACTTTTGACGTTTATTTAAAATTAGGTACTTATTATGCAATTTGAATTAGTTTATTTGAATTTTATAATGTTAGATACTTATGCAAAAGTATATACCGGGTGATTCATTTAACCTGGAATTTGTTATATTTCGAAAAATACGCATCGAATAGAAAAATTTGCCGAATCCAAACTTTAATATCTCAAGGGGATGCATCCGCTAGTACTGAATTCCCGACACCCCCCTACCCCCTGTGGGCGGGGCGGGGGTCAACTTTGAAATCTTAAATAGGAACCCCTATTTTTTTATTACAGATTCGGATTCTACGATAAAAACTACGTATATTTAGTCCAAAAAAAAATAATTTCGATTCTCGACAGATGGCGCTGCAATCGCAAGAAATGGATTTAACCTGGAATTTGTTATATTTCGAAAAATACGCATCGGACAGAAAAATTTGCCGAATCCAAACTTTAATATATCAAAGGGGGGCATCTGTTAGTACTAAATTGTTGCCACCCCCCACCCCCTGTAGGCGTGGCGGGGGCAACTTTGTAATCTTAAAAATTTCTTGCGATTACAGCGCTATCTGTCGAGAATCGAAACAATTTTTTCGGACAAAATGTACGTAGTTTTCATCATGAAATCTGAATCTATGATAAAAAATAGGGGTCCCTATTTAAAAATTCAAAGTTGCCCCCCGCCCCGCCCACAGGGGGTAAGAGGGTGGCGGGAATTTAGCACTAATGGATGCCCCCCTTTGAGATATTAAAGTTTGGATTCGGCAAATTTTTCTGTCCGATGCGTATTTTTCGAAATATAACAAATTCCAGGTTAAATCTATTTTTTGCGATTACAGCGCCATCTGTCGAGAATCAAAATTTTTTTCGGACGAAATGTACGTAGTTTTTATCGTAGAATCCGAATCTGTGACAAAAATAAGGGTTTCTATTTAAAATTTCAAAGTTGCCCCCCGCCCCGCCCACAGGAGTTGTGGAGTTGGCGGGAATTTAGTACTAACGGATGCCCCCTTTTGAGATATTAAAGTTTAAATTCGGCAAATTTTCTGTCCGATGCGTATTTTGCGAAATATAACAAATTCCAGGTTAAGTGAATCATCCGGTATATCAAAAATAGAAATACTATTCATATAATATTCCACTTTTTTTGAAAATTTATTAGTTCAGCTTTCAAAATTTCTTTCGTAATATTTTTATTTAATTTTTGATTTATTAAATTGGTTAAAGGTTCAAAAGTGTGACTAGGTATATTACTACTTGAAATTTGTTGGAAATTATTTTGAGCTAAATAGAATAAAGAGGATCATTTTTTAAAAATTGTTCATTCGTGTTACTTGTAACTGTATCCATTATAGCATATTGTATACACTTATACGAAATCTATCGTTCTATTTCTTTTATTTGTTTGACATAACACATTGTTTCGATTTAAATTTCGATTTCTCTCTTGTCTAGTTCTTCGTTTGCAGCCAATACAAAATTTACTGCTGCTTGATATACACTTAATATATTTGTGGGCTCACCGAGATATTCCCGGTATCCCGGTGGGCTAGTCCAGCACTCTTCACCATTTAACCGATCGCCATGAAACTTTGGAAAGTTGTTCAGTACACTCCCGCGAAGGTTTTTGGGGCCCCAGGAAAAATATTGAAAAATGTGAAAGAAAATGATTCCAAATAAATTTAAAACTTTGGGAAGTTGTTGAGTATACTCCCGTGAAGGTTTCTGGGGCCCTGTGGGGGTAAGGGTGGCGTAGCCTACTCCCCCAGGGCCTAAGTAAAAATATAGAAAAGTTTGAAAGAAATTGATCCCAAATAAATTAAAAATAATTATAACATGGAAAATGTAATTGATTGTTTTTTGTAATACAAAAAAAAAAATTATCAAAAATTTAATATTCACATTAAAATAAAGGAAAGACAACGTTTGCCGGGCTAGCTAGTTAAGAATATAATATACCGGGTGGTCCAGACCACCGCACCGGTCCCCGCCCACCTCTTTCATAATGCAGTGGCTTGTTATTTTTTTAACAAAACGAAAAGCAATCTAACTGATATTAATGTGATCTATCGAATGATGCAAAAAGTGAATTTCCTCGACCACCTCTTGTTGAGATAAGGGGGGGGGGCAACTTTAAAATTTCAAATAGTAACCCCTATATTTTATTGTATATTTAGATTCTATTGATCTAAATATGAAGAATTTATTTGAAACATTTTTTCGCCTTCGTTTTTGCATTTTCCGTCATCTCACTCGGGGTTTAAGGATGTGTAACAATGTTTATAATTGTAAATATCAGTTTTATCAGATGTTTCTACAATAATAATAACAAAACGTTGCTGGAATTTCAAATTTTTTGTCACTTATTCTTATGTATTGGTCAATTTTAACTTAATACTTGTTTCAATTATTCACGCAAAAAATAACAACGTTTTGTTATTACTATTTTAAATAAATATGAAAAAACTGATATCTACAATTATAAACATTGTTGCACGCCTTTAAATCCCGAGTGAAATGAAGAAAACTGCAAAAAAGAAATGCGATTACAGCACTATCTATCACGAGGATAAAAAAATGTTACAAATAAATTCTTCTTTTTTTTATTAATAGAATCTAAATATGTAATAAAATACTTAAAATTTTAAAGTGCCACCCCTCCTCCCCGCCATTCTGTTCACATTGGCCAAGAGACATTTAAAACTTTGAACTGCTCACCATTATGGAACCTTTGTTTATAGAAAACAGTAGCTGGCAATTCCGCTCGAAGTTGGAAATGGACAACAGTAGATAATGAAAAATCTTCTTTCTCGGTTTTTTTCTTTTTTGTTAATAAACGGTGATCCAGAGGTTGAGCGTGTACAGGTTTAAAATTCTCGAAATCCGATAAATTCATTTTTAACACAGTTGTATCTGTTGAAATTGCTTTCAGAGATAATCTTTTTTTTCTTTTTAGTAGATGCACTTTGATGTAATTAATCTAAAATAAATTTTATTTTATTACACACCAGAGGTAATCATATGTTCGGTAATTAATAAAAAGGATTTAATTAATTTAATTTAATTAAAAGGAGTAAACGGAATTTGAGAATTTATTAAAATAAGAAAAACGATGTAATAAAAATTATTGTAGCGAAACATAACCTCACTGTGTTATTTACCTTTATTAGTGTTTAACTTCTCGACGCGATCCATCATAAAAAAAAAACGCAACTATTGTTTTTCAGCTCGATTTACATTATACTAGATTCGGCTAGAAACTAGTTTACATACTAGACGCACTTGTCAAAACTTGGATAATGTAAATCAGAAAAAATCCAGCCAAGTTTTCAAACTAGAATCGTCTAGAAGTTGATATTCAAACTATGTTCGGACCAATTTTTCATCCAAGTTTCTTTACTAGACCTGCGCGCTAGCGGTAATTTCAATGCTACCAACTCTGTGCAAAGTGTAAATGCGTAACTAAATAGCTCAGAAAGCTTCAAAATCTTAGAAATTTTAACTAGTTTTTCTTGTTTACGTCTATAAAAATTTATTTTGTAGTTAACCTCTTATTTTCAGACAATAACAAACTGGTATATAAACACTACGTATATTTTGGATGTTGGCAAACCTAACTCACATCCAATTCCGCGCCTGCGTACAACTAAAAAGTATGAACATGCGTCTTAATAAAAAGTTTTAACTACTTTAAAGACAATTCTAGTTTCAAATCTAGTATGTAAACTAGTCAAAGTGATTGCTTGAAGTTTTATCAAAAAAATAACAGAGACAATTAAAGCAAAATATTTTATTTAAATAACGAAATAAAATTAATTAACATATTTTGTTAATTAGAAGTAAAAAATAAAAAATTAATTTAATTTAGTTAAGGATTGACGTTTAAAATAAGAACATCTGTTTTAAGTTACGTTGAACAACGACTAAAAATATAAAAATAATAATAATAATTGTCTTTATTTAGCTCAAATGCTATAAAAAATACAAAATATAAAAATACAAAATAACATATAAAAAATGTAAATGATATATACAAATTTCTGAAATCTATTATATATAAACCTAAAAATTCTTTATTTAAATAATAATTCTTAAATCTAATTTTTATTATATTTAAATCTGAGTTCTTTAAACTATCAACTAATTTATTGTACAGTGTGTCCCAAAAAGTTTTATACAAATGGAGAAAAAGTTTATCTTACATTTCAAAAAAAAAATATTCTTGATAAAAAGCTCTGCATGACTTGCAGATCCATATTTAAGTACAAAAAATTTAAAACATTTGCTGGAAAACAGGGAAAATCAAAATCATGATTGAGAGTAAAATTACGTTCAAACTGTAGTGGAGAGCAAAATGTTCATTGAAATTGTTATTAAGTAGCAAAAAATTATGACCACTTGTAGAGTTATGATTTTCCCAGATAAAAATTACAAGATATTATTAATTAGATTATTTATTTATTTATTTATTATTTTTTTACTACTTTGACTGCAAGGAAAATAAGGAAAAGTAGTAAAGCGTTTGGTACGGTGTCTGTAACATTTTCAAAAAAAAAAAAATTGTATAGAAATCCTTCATATAGCCTGTAGATGACGAATCTGAACTTAGTTTATGAGGGTGTATGTGTGTGCGTCGTCAGCTCGCTCGCTCGCTCGGTCGTAAGTCAAAATTTTGTGGCCGCAACTCCTCCTAGACGGTTCAACCGATTTTAATGAAATTTTCAGGATAAATTTGTCTAGTACCCAAGATGGTCATGTGGTTTTGTTTTTTTCCAGTGATGCCAACTTTCCGAGAAAAAAATTACTAAAGTTTTAAAAAATTCATATTGGCTACGTTATTTATCCGATTTTCATCAACTTTTCAGAAAAGATTTCGCTAACGCTCCCATTAATTACATAATTTTATTAATTTTCAGTGTTGCCAACTTTCCGAGAAAAAAATTACTAAAGTTTTAAAAATTTTATTATGGCCATGTTATTCAACCGATTTTACTCAAATTTTCACAAAAGATTCTCCTAGTATTCATGTAATTTATGTAATTTTAACAAAATACAGTGTTGCCAACTTTCCGAAAAAAAAATTTGTAAAATTTAAAAAAATTTATTTTGACCATTTTATTTAACCGATTTTAATCAAATATTTATAAAAGTTTTTTCTAGTGCCTAAATAAATTATGCAATTTTAACAAAATACAGTGTTGCCAACTTATCGAGAAAAAAAATCACAAAATTTTTAAAAAATTCATTGTGGCTACATTATTTATTCGATTTTGATCAAATTTTCAGAAAAGTATCTCCTATTGCCCACATAAATTATAATATTATTAAAATACAGTGTTGCCAACTTTCCGAGAAATGTCAAAGTAGTCTATATATGGGTTTACCCATATACTTCTAATCTTGTTTATCTACAAGTGGACATAAATGTTTCAAAAATTTTGTACTTAAATTGGGATCTGCAAGTCTTGCAGAGCTTTTTATCGAAAATATTTTTTTTGTGAAATGTAAGATAAACTTTTTCTCCATTTGTATAAAACTTGTTGGGACACACTGAATATTTGAACTCTTTTAAAAGTACGTAATGCTGTCAAATTGACGTATCGCACATCCCTGCTTATACTAGCGCTAGGGGATAGAGAGACATTTTTCCACTTCGTTTTTTCCACTCCGTTTTATCCACTCCATTTCTTCCACTACAAATCTTCCACCGTACTTTTCTTTCGCCAAACTTTTCTTCCGCCAATACTTTTTTCCACCAAATTTTTTGGTTTGGTCAGGTTAGATTAGGTTTGGTTAGGTTAGGTTAGGTTAGGGTTAGGTTATGTTTGTTAAGAAAATTAGTGAAAGAAAAGAACTAGTGGAAAAATATATAGTGAAAAAGGAATTGGTGAAAAAAGAATTGGTGGAAGAAAAGTATTGGTGGAAATAATGGAGTGGAAAAAATAGGATACAATCGCGCTAGGGTTGAGGTATTATTAAACCAACCTTAACAAAAAAAAAAATTTACCGTATTAATAATTAATAATAAAACATGCACTGATATACTTATATATTTTGTTTACGTTTGTATCAGGAACTCTTCGTATTTGCGCATTACAAAATGTAACATTTCTTCTCAATAGTCTTGGACATTCAGTTGGTACTAAACCATATAATAGAAAAACTTCCGGAGTTCAGAATGCACTGTGTCACATTTTGACTATGGGCGAAGGCTGGCATAATTTCCATCACGCTTTTCCACGCGATTACCGTCAAGGTGAATACGGAGGGCTGCTGCCATCTATGACACAATTTATAGATTTATTTGCGAAAATTGGATGGGCTTATGATTTAAATGTCACGCCGCAATCGCTTATAGATAGAACCAAGATAAATGTGTTAAAAGAACATAATTCCTATTAATATATGCAAATAGTTTTTATTTAAATTAAAAATAAAATTCATGTACAACTTTTATAATAATATTGTAAACAATAAATAATATTTAAATGCAACAACTAATATAAGTAACTTATATATATATTTGTACAGAAACATAATTTGTTTTGATAGATTATGTAAAAACACAATATAAACAATAATAATAAAAAATCTCTTAGGCCCGTAGTTCCATCTCTTTTGTTTATGAAAAAGTGCTTTCACTTTTCATTTTAAAATAAATTTTTACCTCTACCTCTTATCAAATATGAATAGTATTTCTATTCTTAATATTTAATATTATAAAATTCAAATAAACTAATTAAAATTGTTTAATTAGTAATTAGTAATTAGTAATTAGTAAACATCAAAAGTGTATTTTGACAAAAATTAACGATAAAGGTTATTATTTATTATAAAACACTTGGTTAGTTTCACAAAAATATTTTAATTACTCGATGATCGTTTCAACCTTTCGGCCATCATTAGGAGTTACAAGTACTTGTAATGTTCATACAAATTATTGTACTTGTAAATTTTAAAAACAAATTTTTATTGCTATCTCTTATCAAATATAAATCGTATTTCTATTTTTGATATCTAATATTATAATATTTACAAATAATTGAATTAAAATTTTTTAATAAGTAATTTTAAATAAACGTAAAAATTTTTTTTAAAGAAAACCACTTTAAAAAGTGAAGTGAGAGAAGTGAGCTGATTTTAAAGTCATATTTTTTCAGTGTATGTATTAATAAAAATGTATAAACTTTATATATATATATATATATATATATATATATATATATATGTACATATTAAAATAAATTAGAATTACAATACAAGCATGTATATTGACTATTCATCAATTGAGAATATTCAAAGTAACCTTGATTTTATTGAATTAATGAATGCTATTTAGTTCACATGTGCATGCAATTACATATATATATATATATATATATATATATATATATATTAAGAAAAGAAAATAATTTTGTTATATTTTATTCTCAATAGTTGGCAACGCTATCCAAAAATAAAATTATATAATTTTTGCAGGCGCTAAAAAAATTTTTCTCTAAAATTTTTATTAATCTCTGATATCCAGTGTAACCAAAATATAATTTTAGTAATTTTTTTAGTTGTTAACCTTGTAAAACACTAAAAAAATTTATGTAGGCACTAATAGAACCTTTTGTATAAATTTGAATAATCCCGGATAAATAGTAAAGCAATAATAAAATTTTAAAAATTTTAATGTTTTTTTCTCGGATAGTTGGCAATACTGAACATTAATAAATTTATATAATTTATCAGGGCGCTAGAAGAGACCTTTGTAAAAATTTGATTAAAATCGGATTATTAAACTGTCTAGGAGAAGTTGCGAACTTAAAATTTTGACGGACGACCGAGCGAGTAAACTGATGGACATAAGTGTACCCTTATAAATGAATTTCGGATTCGTCTGATCTAGAGGTTATATGAAGGATTTTTATTTAATTTTTTTTTATATTTTGGAAAATGTTACAAATACCGTACCGAATGAAACTATACCCTTTTTCCTTTCAGTCAAAGTGGTAAAAAATGTATATGCCCATATTTTAATAAGAATTTAAGAATAATTTTTAATAATAAGTTTTAACTAATCAGATAATTATAAATAACACAAAAATATGTATGTATAGTAAAACAAATTTATATTGTCATGAATTTAATGTATTTTTCTGTTTTTTTTTAATTATTATTTACATACAAAATCACGCAATGTACACATAAGGTGTGGCATAAACTGTTTTAATTTATGCCGATATCAGTTTCCTCAAATATTCCTAAGCAAATTTTACTTCATTTACATTTATGATATTATGGTACATGACATAAATGCGCATGTCCTCATATATCTGCCCCAAATATTTAGTGAAAATAAATCAATTTCAAATATTTATTTATTATTTATTTCAAATATTTATTCATAAATTATTACCGTCTAAAGTGGCCTGAATATTAAATAAATCTTAAAAATCATAATTTGTTTTACATTATTCCAACAGATTTAACATTTTTTAAGTAATTTTCGTGTGAAGATCTTCATATTGATTCTTTTTAAAATGATCTGTCACGACACTACAATAACTAAATATGGCCTTTATTTTTGCGTCAAGTAAACTTATAATAAAAAAAATTACAAATAAAATAAATAGATAATTATAAAATCTTTCCACTGACGTAGAAATATATCTATTAATTAACACAGTTTTGAGATATTACGTGAACTTATGATTTTTAAAATGCAAATGATTTTTATTTTTAAAATTAGATATTTTCTCTTTGTTTAATAATATAAAACATAATAAATTTTAAATATAAGTATATATATATATATATATATATATATATATATATTTATATATATATATATATATATATATATATATATATTCATATATATATATATATATATATATATATATATATATATATTCTAAACTTTGTTAATTTTTAACATATTGAAACAATTTTAATGCTGAACAATGATAAATTAAATGACAATCAAAAATACAATAAAAATAATTTGTTTTTATTTTATTTATTTTTTATTAAATTAGAGTAATTACAAATATATATATATATATATATATATATACAGGGGTGCACAGAGAAGTTTAGGGGCCTTAATTAATTTAAATTATTTTGTAGAGAAGCAATTTCTTGGGTATAAAAATGAAAATATTCACAGTGGTAATTAAATTTATAAT
Source organism: Clivina fossor (assembly GCA_963966155.1). Taxonomy (NCBI): domain Eukaryota; kingdom Metazoa; phylum Arthropoda; class Insecta; order Coleoptera; family Carabidae; genus Clivina; species Clivina fossor. The sequence goes on from OZ014555.1 coordinate 11,455,841, forward strand.
AAATTAAATTCTTTTTTACAAACAAAGTTCCAGAAATTTAGTCATAAACAAATTTTCCGTGCTTTAACACGAGCAGACTTTTGGATTATAATATAAAAATCTAACTCTCTCGCTTTTTAGTACTCGATTGTGGGCTCCTCATTCAGTGAAGCTTGGGGCAAACTGCCCCACTTGCTCCCCCCTCTGTGCGCCTCTTTATATATATATATATATATATATATATATATATATATATGTATAATATTAATAATTAATAAATTAAAGTTAAAAAGTGATTCCATTCAAATCACAATTATAATTTGACGTCATAGTGACGTTTAATCCCAATGACGCAATAGCTAGAGGTGGCGCTACTAAAAATTATTCAAATATCAAAATATACATATTTTGGCAGAGCAAACAGATAATTAAAAATATATATTCTAATGAAAGTTTTGTTTTTCTAATATATTTAATTTTGTTTGTTTTATAAGTGTTTGTGGCGTAGTTTTCAAATCATAAGCCCAACCAATTTTCGCAAATAAATCTAGAAATTGAGTTAGAGAGGGAAGGAATTCCCCAAATTCACCATGACGATAATCTCGTGGAAAAGCGTGATGAAAATTATGCCAGCCTTCACCGATAGTCAAAATGTTGCACAACAAATTCTGAACTGCAGAAGATCTTTTAGTATATGGTCTAGTACCCCATGAGTGTCCTAGGCTATTTATAAGAAATATTGTATTTAATCCCACGCAAATACGGAGTACTCCTGGTATAAACCTAAAAATATTAATACTCAGCCATTATATATATAGGTACCAGGTAACCAGATACATATTTCATTTCAAACGCCTCGTTCACACCAATCATTTGGTCAAATAAATTTGAGCAAAATAATTTGTTCCCGTTCACACTCATCATAAAAATATTTTAGAAATTTTAATTCAGAAATGATATGTACAATATTAAAACTGATTTTAAAAATTCGGTTTTAACATTTTGAATGTTGAAAAATTGCTGGCATATTTTTTCATGTTTATATAACTACTAGCAGATACTGTTATTTTTAATTTTTTTACGTTAAAAGCAACTAAAGAAAATTTACATTGTTTTAATACTAAACATTAACAAATTAACCTCTTTTACGTTATCTATCCTGCAATGAGCGCCACCATGTATGTTAAGTACAACCAATTTATCTTACGTATAAACGAATGTTAAAACGAATTTTTGAAAAATGTTTTAACATTGTAAATATCATTTCCGCACTAAAATTTTGCAAAAGTAATAATATGTAAAGTTTAAAGTAAATATATTTGGTATCCGTAAAGTAAAGTTTAGTTATTTCCAGCAAAACGTTTTCAATCTTTTACGTAGTTATGTATTATATAAAAAATATGTCACATACGTTACTTATAAAAACAAGATATGAGGTTAGGTTGTAAAACAAAAACTGAAATATCTACAATGCTCGTTGCATTTGTGGAGAATGTTTTTAGTTTTAATTTTAAAGTTGATAATTGGAAACTTTCACAATGCCTTTCTTATGACACAACTTTTCTCAACTTTTAAGATTAGGATTAGAAGCAGGACCTAGATAACGTTGCATAAACCGGGCCTTACTTACCAAGCATTTACAAATGTTTCATTCCATAAGTACATCGGCAGCAAAGCGGGCAATATAAAAGCAATAAAAATTGCAATAATAAAATAATATTTCTTTTGGAAACGTAATAAGGAATCGCCAGTTAAATCGGTATTATCTATCAGTTTTCCTTTCTCATTCACGTCCGAATGTCTCTTTACGAACAACCAACCGATATGTGTGAAAAATAATCCTCGTACCGGATTAACAGGATCTGCATTACTATCGGAAAACTTATGATGGCATCGATGATCCCTAGCCCAGTTTATTATTGGACCCTATCATATGTTATCAATATTGTGTTTTGTAAGTATGCAACAGTCGTGCATGGATACTTCATATTTGGCACTGTTCGGCACTGTTAGTACATCGACATATCCACGACTGTCAAGTGCATCGAGCTTCATCAGGTTATCAGATTTTTTAATCTAAGATGAAATTTTATGAATCCAGTTTAGTCGAAAACGTAACTTAGTAGATATTCTTATTTTAAACCTCGACTAAACTGGGTTCATAAAAATGCAGCTTAACAATAACCAAAAATGCTAATAAAGAGACAAAGTTCGATGCACTCAACAGTTGTAGATATATTAATATATTAACTTCCAAAAAATGCTAAATATCAAATATCCACTGCTATTACAAGTATTTATATCTCCCAAAAGTTCTATTTACTTGAATGGTTGTTTTGTTAAAAAATAGAGTAAATTCATTAAATTTACTTGTAAACTAGTTACTTTCTAATTTATAAAATAAACGGAAAATGACAGCTGTGGAAATGAGATTTTTATGTGGGGTATGTGGTGTAAATAGGAGAGATCGGGTACGAAATAGATTAGTGTATGATGAGTGTGAAATTAAAAAAATGTTGTAGCAAAAGTTGGTGTTAGTCAATTAAGATGGTTCGGACCTGTTGAGCGAATGTCTAAAAAACGTTTGGTTAAAAAGATTTGTTTGAATAATTTTTATGGTATACGTTTGCGTGGACGTCCGATGAGTAGTTGCAGTGGTATGATTAAAAGTGTTTTGCGTGAGCGGAAGTTTCCAAGTAGTAGGAATAAAAGAGCATTTATGAGAGGAATTATGAATGTGGATAAAGCAAAAGTTGCTTGTTTGGATAGGAATGTTTGGAGGAGACTGATTACGAAATGATGAAAAGAGTTTGTGCCACACCCTGATGGGTACATGGTGTGATTGTGTATGTATGTATTTATAAAATAAGATTTTAATGATTAGAATTTCGATAATTATGCATACATACCATAAATGTCATAGTAGAAGTAATGAAAAGAATTAATTTTAAAGGTAACGTAGCCTGAAATGCTCTGTGTGACCAATATCGATGTGTGCCAACTATTGCTCCAAATTGTCCAAGCCAAAATAGTAGAAATGCTGAATAAATAATGAGGAAATATTTTACAAATCTGTTAAATTCGACAATAAACTATTTTCGCAACGAGTGAAAATTTTTGCCGTAAATTTTTACACGGCTTCGAACCGTTATATTTTTCGTTCCGGTTTTGGTTCCAGTTTAATTAAAATAATATATATATATATATATCGGTACGGTTCCAGTTTATCGTTTTGACAAAAATAACGGTTTTTACGGTTTATCTGAATGATTTAGGCGAATTAACCTCTAATTGACAAAATATAAGAGGTCAGTTTTTCAAAATCGTTCAGATAAATCTGCTATTGCTGAACAATTTAAAGATACTAGACAAAATTTATAAAGAAAATAATAACATCAATCACTGTGAAGGCACTGAATTAAATAAAATTTAGCTTCTACTCGTATTAATTAAAAATCTATAAATGATCTAGTTACTTATTTGTTACCTAGTAACTTGTTTCTATGTTTTGTTATTTACTATAATGTCATTTAAATCATTTATCCTGATGAAAACAGACGTTGAGTTCCATCGAAACGTCGATTTTAAATAAATATTAATACAGAACTTTAACCAAAAGCAGTTTTATTTTAAATAATACTTTTTTCTCTATGATGCGTTACTAATTATCACAACGTAAATATATATATATATATATATATATATATATATATATATATATATTTTATAAATATATATAATATATTATAAAAAGAATATACTTACCATAAAGGGTTGTTAATAATTTGGCAGAAGTAAAAACTAGATAAAATCCATAGAAAGCTGCTATATGTATATATGTTAATACTATAATATTAATCCACATTAATTCTATTTTTGGTTTTTTATCATTTAATTGTGCTAATTCTGTGACTGCATTATTATTTATTATTTTTGGAGTCATTTTAAATGTAATTGCTCTTATGAGATGATTATTTCTATACTTAACAAAAATTATGCTATTCATATAAATATAAACTGCTATTTATACACCTTATGTACACATCGTGTATTTAAAAATTATATTAAATAAACATGTATTAAATCTATTTTTGTAAGAACAATATCAAAAACATAATAGGTAAATTTACATACTACATTTCACGGAATACAAAACTTGTTTACAATAATAGAATAATAAAAAAATTAGTAAAATTAATATAAATTTATATTGTACGTATGGTTTTAATATATAGTACTAGTATTTATTTGAAATAAATATTTAATAACAAATAAAATTGTTTTATTAAAATTAATTGGTAACACTGTATATTGAAATAAAATTATATAATTTATGTTGACACTAGAAGAATCTTTTGTGAAAATTTTATTAAAATCAGATGAATAATATAGCCATAATTAATTTTTAAGAAATTTTTAACTCGGCAACTTGGCTCCATTAAAAAAAAACCACATAATCATCTAGGGCACTAAATAAACCTACCTATCCTAAATTTTTTTTATTGAAATCAGTTAAACGGTATAGGGTGACCGAGCGAGCAAACGAGCTGACTACGCACACACATACACCCTCATAAATTAAGTTCGGATTCGTCATTTATAGGCTGTATGAGGGATTTATATATATATATATATATATATATATATATATATATATATATATATATATATAAATAGGTAATTTAAATAGGTAATTTATCATATTTGAGAACATAAATTTTTGTATAGTTATCAACCTTTTCTAAAGCATTTTATATTTTTTTGTCGTCGTCGTGTCGTCATTATAAAATAAAAATTCATTTACATTTTTAATAATTACTTTTTGTTGGAACATTATTTTTATATGTGACGGATTACGTTCAGCGTTTGGCTTTCCTTAATTTTGTTAACTTTGTAATTACATCATTACAAAATTAATCCAACTCCGAATTAATAGCCGAACCTACAATAAAGAGTCGTTCTACAGCAGTAGATGAGAACTATTAGGTGTTGTAACGTTTACTATATCCAGCTTAACTAATATTTATCACTCGGCATCACGTTGGATGACAATGTGGCAATCACTATATCTAATTACACTAAATACAGTTATCGTTTGTTTTGTAATGTCCAAATGACTTTAATATTATTATTATAACTAACACAAATGATGCGAACACTGCTCTACTTTTAACACACTAGACACACGACTATTATTCACTGGCACGGCACATACGTTTTTATTACGCTAAGACGACACGCACCCACCTTGCTTGAAGACCAACTCACCACTCATGTCTAACGAATTACCTACTCCGCTCCACTAACCGGCGACGGTTGGGATATCTGATCCCTTCATAAGTTTACGCAAGGAATTCGGAGAAAAACAACACTGAATACATTGTTGTCGTTATACACTCCCCCTTTGGACAGCGGGTGGCTTTGACGAACGTTGTCCAAGATTCTTCTTAGGTCTTCCACGAGGTTTAGAAGTCATCTGAGGAACGGCAGGTTCACGCTTTTTTGGAGGTCGACCACGCTTCCTTTTGGGAACCACAGGTTTAGGAGAATTTGGTGTCACACTAATAAATGGCGACAAATCTGACACATGATAACGTCCTATTGTTTCACTAGGTTCACTACAAGTAGTAAGTTTATATGTGGTCGGCGATACCACTTTACTTATTTTATACGGTCCGTCGCGTTTTGGCGCGAATTTTGACGTTGTACCCCGTGCGGTACTACTAAGAAAGTGAGTTTTTAACAGTACTTTGTCCTTTACTTTAAACACTAGCGATCGGCGATTTTTGTCCATATGATCTTTACGTTGATCTTGTTTACGCGTTTGCACTTCGACCGAGTCTTGTAAGATATTTGCTAACGATTTTAGATACGGAGTTATACGCGGTACAAAATGTTCAGCTTCAACCACTTCACGTAAATCGTAGACAGTATCGTGTGGTGTTCGAAGTTCTCTTCCAATTGTCGAATAATTCAATTCCGACGCAGTCAACATATGACTGACACATTCCACTGGTCGTTGCTCGTGTTCCTCACCCTGCATTAAAGATACTAACGGTTTGGACTGAGCTGCTTGAATCAAAATCGGTGCTTCGACTAATTTTGTTTTCAGAATTTTAAACTCATTCTGTTCTTCCTCCTTTGCTATTAATTGAAGAGATCGTGTTAACAACGGATTATCTTCAATGAACGGAAACTTAGTTTCTGGTTTTTCTATAAAATACCAAGTTTTTCTTGCAACATCTATTATAATTCCAGCATCACTCAAGAAATCTGTTCCCAGTAATGTTTTATTGTTTTTAAGATGAGGTAATATAATAAAGGTTGTCGGTATTATCTTATCTTGAATTTTAACATCAACTTTTGTTTTTAAAATGGATTCTTCTTTGATTAATCCATCTGCGAAGGATAGATTCAACTTCGTTGTTGTAAACAAAAAATTATTCTTCTTAAAATGTTCGTATAACAAGGCTCCAGCGATACTAACTTGAGCTCCTGTGTCAGCAAAACCCGTACCATTTGCTTGTAATATTTGAATTGGCAATAACGGTTTCCAATTTCTTTCGCCGATATTTGATGTTTGGCAAAACGTCAAAATATTAGCATCCAGCACTTCCAATTTATCTGTACTCTGATTTTGTTGCATAACACATTGTATTTTCTTATTAGAACAATCAGGACACTTTGATCTAATAACATTTGGTTTGCCACAACCATAACAAGATATTTCTTTTTGTTTGACATTTGTCGATCTTATAGGATTTTCTTCTTTTTTATTCAATTTTTGACAATCTTCTTTGACATGTCCAAAATTTTTACAGTAAACGCACTTAGGTCTCGGTTTCTTTTCCATAGAAACTTTTACATCGTTGGTAACTTTTTCTTTCGGTGTTTCCAATAATGAATACTCAATCTCTCTTGTACGTTTCAATAGTTGCGAAAAGGTTAAAACATTTCTTCGAGGTACTCGTTTACGAACTTTCCTAGATAATAAACCATATACCATATCCAACTGAGCTTCTTCTGATAGTACATATGGCAACTGTGCAAACAAAGCACGAATTCTACATACAAATATTTCGGTTGTTTCATTCTCTTCTTGTTCACGTAGAAAGATTTCTCTATAAATACGATGTGGTGGTAATTTCTTTGAAAATGTATCGTGAAGAATTCTGATTGCATCATCCCAACTGCTAACAGTATTTTTAATGCCTTGCCACCAAGTAGCAGCAAAATTCTCAAATAACATGGGTAATCCACGTAGTGCATTCTCATTTGAAATATTCGTACAATCTTTATAAATTGTAATCGTATCAATAAAAGCTTCGACATCTTCATTATCGCTGCCTGAATACTTTGTAGAGCATTTGGAAAAATTTCCATCATAAACGATGTCCGATGACATAGTAAAAGAACGACGATTTGACCTTTTATCATCAGATGATTTTTGAGTGAGAGAAACTAAATTACGAAATTGTTCTTCAGTTAGTGTAATAAACGTAGGTGTAGGTGTAGTCGATTGATGTGTCTCCTGTGTCTCCGACGACGAACTAGCTTTTAGTTTTCCCTTTTGAGACATTGTGTTAATCAGTTCACAACAATTAAAGTGCAAATTTGCATTTATATTACTATAAATGATAAAAATTTTACAGAGTCCGAGAACGTAGTAACCAATACACGTTGCGAAATCCGTGCACACTTTTTTTAAATTGTTCACGCGTCGCGCTGCACACAATACACACGGTATGTAGTGATGAAACGACAAAGCGCGCCGACAACAATTGTCGGTTTGAAGCTATACTACACGTATAAGTTCTGCGTATAACACGAAAATGTTCGTTATTTTTTGTCAGAAATAAATATATTTATCATTCAGCCATCACGTTGGACGCCAATGTAACGTTTACTATATCCAGCTTAACTAATATTTATCACTCGGCATCACGTTGGATGACAATGTGACAATCACTATATCTAATTACACTAAATACAGTTATCGTTTGTTTTGTAATGTCCAAATGACTTTAATATTATTATTATAACTAACACAGATGATGCGAACACTGCTCTACTTTTAAAACACTAGACACACGACTAGTATTCACTGGCACGGCACATACGTTTTTATTACGCTAAGACGACACGCACCCGCCTTGCTTGAAGACCAACCCACCACTCATGTCTAACGAATTACCTACTCCCCTCCACTAACCGGCGACGGTTGGGATATCTGAACCCTTCATAAATTTACGCAAGGAATTCGGAGAAAAACAACACTGAATACATTGTTGTCGTTATAGTGTTAAATTGTATGAAACGCAACGTAACTAATAAGCAAATTGTATCTTGCAATGCAGGTACACATATCATCTGTTTCTAAGCTCATAGATCATTTAGATATGATCTAGATCAAAATCTGTAAAGATGAAATGAACTGGATCAGATTTATAACAAAAAATAAATATATAAATAAATAAATATAAATATATATATATATATATATATATATATATATATATATATATATATATAATAAAATATAAATAAATATAAATAAATAAATATTTATTTTTTAGATTTATAACAGCGGATGATCAATGGTCGCAGTCATCAGGCGACACAAAAATGTTTATAGTTTTAAATTTATGTTTATCAAACAACTAAACTATCCACTGAGTTCACATTTTCTGTTTAGTTGGCGAAAAATAAAAATGAAGCAAAATTTGCTTGTCAGGATAGGAATGTTTAATTTCGGCATAAATGGAAACAATTTATGCCACACCTTATGTACACATCGTGTATTTAAAAATTATATTAAATAAACATGTATTATATCTATTTTTGTAAGAACAATATCAAAAACATAATAGGTAAATTTACATACTGAATTTCACGGAATACAAAACTTGTTTACAGTAATAGAATAATAAAAAAATTAGTAAAATTAATATAAATTTATATTGTACGTATGGTTTTAATATATAGTACTAGTATTTATTTGAAATAAATATTTAATAACAAATAAAATTGTTTTATTAAAATTAATTGGTAACACTGTATATTAAAATAAAATTATATAATTTATGTTGACACTAGAAGATTCTTTTGTGAAAATTTTATTAAAATCAGATGAATAATATAGCCATAATTAATTATTAAGTAATTTTTAACTCGGCAACTTGGCTCCATTAAAAAAAACCACATAATCATCTAGGGCACTAAATAAACCTACCTATCCTAATTTTTTTTTATTGAAATCAGTTAAACGGTATAGGGTGACCGAGCGAGCACACGAGCTGACTACGCACACACATACACCCTCATAAATTAAGTTCGGATTCGTCATTTATAGGCTGTATGAGGGATTTATATATATATATATATATATATATATATATATATATATATATATATATATATATATATATAGTATGTCTGAAAAAGTTGGCAACAAATGGGAAATTTTTTATTATTGATTTTACGACAAAAAGTCATTCTTTATAAAAAGTTCTGCTTGTGGAATATATAAGTGTACCATCAGAAAATCTAAGATTAAATGTACAGAATGTCCCGAAATTAAGATAACATGAAAAGAGAAGTTCTATTTATTGTATTTTTTATTTTAAATTTAAAATTTCAATCAATTAAGAAAGTCAACAAAAATTATTCTAGAAGATTATTGTTCTAGAATGCATCGTTTAGAAGAAAAAAAAATTAAAAACTCTCGGGATTTTTACAAAATAAAACTTTTATCAAAATTTGCTTAAAAAAATCTGAAAAAATTCAGTAAAATAGAGAAAAAAATTAGCTGCAGAATGGCAAAATAATTTTTTTTTAACTCATTTTGGTTTGGCAGGAAAAATTATTGAAAATTAATGAATTGTACTTCTCTTTTCATGTTATCTTAATTTAGGGATATTCTGTACATTTAATCTTAGATCTTCTGATGGTAAACTTTTTTATTCAACAAGCAGAACTTTTTATAAAAAATGACACTTTTTGCCGTAAAATCAATTATAAAAAAATTGCCCATATGTTGCCAAATTTTTCAGACATACTGTATACTTATATATATAATTTTGAAAAATGTGACAGACATTATACGAACAATATACCACTTTACCGTGCAGTTAAAATATTAAAAATAAATATATATAAAAGATAATTATTATTATTATTATTGATTGTCATTAAAATTCCCATTAATTAGGAACAAAATTGTTTGAATTTATTAAAAACTGACGATGTGTTACATTAGAACGAAAAAGATTTGATATTTGCAAAAAAAAATTAAATTTATTTTACATTTAAAATGTAGCATTTGAAGATAAATATCCATTATGGGTTCTATTTAAAAATCATAAATTTGGCAAATATTTATGTAATATCTTAAAATTTTATTTGCACACCTATATTTGAAAATTGTTAACTTTTTCTGTCGGTCATGTATTTAATATAACAATAACAACTTACAAATTTATGAAGTAAAATAAAAATATTTATTGTTATATTACATTGAAAAACTTTGACGCATGTTTAACTTTAAAGTATAATAATTCAATTGTTAGTTACTATATTGGAATATAATTTTTAATTTGAATTTTATTAATATAATTAAACCTTTAATTACGAAAGTCTAAAATAATACCTAATGCATACGACAAAGTTTAACAAGTATTACATTTGGTTAAAAGAATATATGTGAATTATTATCGAAGGTATACGTTTGCATAGACGTCTGATAGTAGATGAAGAGGTATGATTGAGATAGTGGCTTGTGTGAGAAAACGTTTCCAAGTACTTAGTGGAAATGCTCGCAGAAGAGCATGTGTTACTACACTGACAAAAACGTGTGTGAATTTACATATTTTTTCATAGTAAAAATCATATAATTTTCTCTGTAATGCAAATTTACTACATTTATTCTGTAAATTTTATGAAACTTTTATGGAATTAAAATATTACATAAAAAAAATTAGCAAATTTACATATTTTTTGTATATTTTCACGAAAGTTTACGTAAATTTTTGCTGCAACAGATAATATTATGTATTTTGCCATATTACAGATAATATTCAGTAATATTAAAACTTCTGTAAAATTATATTTTATGTAAAATTACGCAATATGAAAAAAAATAATAATTTTGAACATAATAATAAAAAAAAAAATTTCTGATATTTTTTCGATGTAAAATTGTGGATTTTTCCTTTCTAGAAATTTTTTTATAAGGCCACCCTAATATATATATATATATCCTATTCCACAAATTTATTTAATACGATGACAGTCGGTTCAATAGTGGCCAAAGCAGATTTTTATGATGATATAATGAGCTCTGAAAGAATCTTTACTACATAATAGTAATTTGCAACCTTTCACGATCGGTATCCATTAAATTTATAAACTTCTCTGGACTGGCATACCCAATCATCATGCACTGAGAATGCCATCTACGATGTATGGGAAACCGTCTACGACGAGGATAGATCGACCACGGCATACAAGCCCAGAAAATTTTATAAAGAGCAATTACATTTAAAATGACTCCAAGCATAATAAAGAATAATGCAGTCACAGAACTAGCACAATTAAATGATAAAAAACCAAAATTAGAATTAATGTGGATTAATATTATAGTATTAACATACCGGGTGTAGAAATGAAATGTGAACCATAGGGATTTCAATGTTATTTTGTAAATACGGCTGTATCTCTTTCCCTATTGACTTTAGAGCAAATATTTAAATATAAAACTTGTTCAAAATGTAAAAATGCATGGTATAAAGTCATTTTTTTTTACATAAATATTAATATTTTTCGATATACAGGGTTAACCACTAAAAAATGAGCTATAACATTGGAAAACGGGAATGGTATCGAAAAATGCGAAATAATGAGTTCTATAATTCGGTGAAAAAATCATTGTTCTACGATACTTCGTTTAGGAGAAAAAAATTAAAAACTGATTTTTGAAAAATTTCGTAAGGGGGTACCCTTGTGTTTTGTTAAAAAAAAAAAGATTTTGGATATTTTAACACTAGATTTCGTTGTCTACTTTTTTATCCTACTCTTTGTACCAGACACTTTTTTTCCTGTTTTTCTTTAATTTTTTATTCACCTTTTCCTGATTTTTCGAAAAGTTGATAAGGGGGGACCATTGGCATTTTTTTCGAAAATCAGTTTTTAATTTTTTTCTCCTAAACGAAGTATCATAGAACAATGATTTTTTCACTGAATTATAGAACGCATTATTCCGCATTTTTCGATACCATTCCCGTTTCTCAAAGTTATAGCTCATTTTTTAGTGGTTAACCCTGTATATCGTAAAATATTAATATTTATGTAAAAAAAAAATGACTTTATACCATGCATTTTCACATTTTGAACTAGTTTTGTATTTAAATATTTGCTCTAAAGTCAATAGGGAAAGAGATACAGCCGTATTTAAAAAATAACATTGAAATCCCTATGGTTCACATTTCATTTCTACACCCGGTATATACATATAGCAGCTTTCTATGGATTTTATCTAGTTTTTACTTTTGCCAAATTATTAACAACCCTTTATGGTAAGTATATTCTTTTTATAATATATTATATATATTTATATAATATATATATATATATATATATATATATATATATATATATATGACAATCAATAATAATAATAATTATCTTTTATATATATTTATTTTTATTATTTTAACTGCACGGTAAAGTGGTATATTCTTCGTATAATGTCTGTCACATTTTTCAAAATTATATATATAAGTATACAGTATGTCTGAAAAATTTGGCAACATATGGGCAATTTTTTTATAATTGATTTTACGGCAAAAAGTGTCATTTTTTATAAAAAGTTCTGCTTGTTGAATAAATAAGTTTACCATCAGAAGATCTAAGATTAAATGTACAGAATATCCCTAAATTAAGATAACATGAAAAGAGAAGTACAATTCATTAATTTTCAATAATTTTTCCTGCCAAACCAAAATGAGTTAAAAAAAAAATTATTTTGCTATTCTGCAGCTAATTTTTTTCTCTATTTTACTGAATTTTTTCAGATTTTTTTAAGCAAATTTTGAAAAAAGTTTTATTTTGTAAAAATCCCGAGGGTACCCCCTTGACATTACTTTCAAAAATTAAAAAAAAAACAGTTTTTAATTTTTTTTTCTTCTAAACGATGCATTCTAGAACAATAATCTTCTAGAATAATTTTTGTTGACTTTCTTAATTGATTGAAATTTTAAATTTAAAATAAAAAATACAATAAATAGAACTTCTCTTTTCATGTTATCTTAATTTCGGGACATTCTGTACATTTAATCTTAGATTTTCTGATGGTACACTTATTTATTCCACAAGCAGAACTTTTTATAAAGAATGACTTTTTGTCGTAAAATCAATAATAAAAAATTTCCCATTTGTTGCCAACTTTTTCAGACATACTATATATATATATATATATATATATATATATATATATATATATATATATATATAAATCCCTCATACAGCCTATAAATGACGAATCCGAACTTAATTTATGAGGGTGTATGTGTGTGCGTAGTCAGCTCGTTTGCTCGCTCGGTCACCCTATACCGTTTAACTGATTTCAATAAAAAAAAATTAGGATAGGTAGGTTTATTTAGTGCCCTAGATGATTATGTGGTTTTTTTTAATGGAGCCAAGTTGCCGAGTTAAAAATTTCTTAAAAATTAATTATGGCTATATTATTCATCTGATTTTAATAAAATTTTCACAAAAGATTCTTCTAGTGTCAACATAAATTATATAATTTTATTTTAATATACAGTGTTACCAATTAATTTTAATAAAACAATTTTATTTGTTATTTAATATTTATTTCAAATAAATACTAGTACTATATATTAAAACCATACGTACAATATAAATTTATATTAATTTTACTTTTTTTTTATTATTCTATTATTGTAAACAAGTTTTGTATTCCGTGAAATTCAGTATGTAAATTTACCTATTATGTTTTTGATATTGTTCTTTCAAAAATAGATATAATACATGTATATTTAATATAATTTTTAAATACACGATGTGTACATAAGGTGTGGCATAAATTGTTTCCATTTATGCCGAAATTAAACATTCCTATCCTGACAAGCAAATTTTGCTTCATTTTTATTTTTCGCCAACTAAACAGAAAATGTGAACTCAGTGGATAGTTTAGTTGTTTGATAAACATAAATTTAAAACCACAAACATTTTTGTGTCGCCTAATGACTGCGACCATTGATCATCCGCTGTTATAAATCTAAAAAATAAATATTTATTTATTTATATTTATTTATATTTTATTCGCTTGGTTGATATAGGGCAATAACATGGGATTTCGATAATATGCAGAATACTTCTTTCTGAAGTAAAATTCGGAGAAATACTTGGAATACTTTTCGATAGGGAATAAAAAGTTATATAATTTGGTATTAGCTTTAGTTTGCTAGCATGTGCCGTTTGGGCGCTAGAATTTTTTTTAAATGTTTTTTAGAATTTTCAATAATTTTTCCTGCTAAATCAGTATGAGTTAGAGAAAAAAGTTACTTAGCTATTAAGTAGCTAATTTTTTTCTCTATTATACTAAATTTTTTCAGATTTTTTTGAGCAAATTTTGAAAAAAGTTATATTTCAAATTTTTTTCAAATATAACTTTTTTCAAAACTTGTTTTAAAAAATTGTGAAAAAATTCAGTAAAATAGAGAAAAAAATTAGCTACATAATAGCTAAGTAACTTTTTTCTCTAACTCATACTGATTTAGCAGGAAAAATTACTGAAAATACTAAAAAACATTTTAAAAAAATTCTAGCGCTCAAACGACACATGCTAGCAAACTAAAACTAAAACCAGATTATATAACTTTTTATTCCCTATCGAAAAGTATTTTAGGTATTTCTCCGAATTTTACTTCAGAAAGAAGTATTCTGCATATTATCGAAATCCCATGTTATTGCCCTATATCAACCAAGCGAACGAACACCCTGTATATATATATATATATATATATATATATATATATATATATATATGTATATATTTATATTTATTTATTTATATATTTATTTTTTGTTATAAATCTGATCAGGTTCATTTCATCTTTACAGATCTTGATCTAGAATTCTAGATCATATCTAAATGATCTATGAGCTTAGAAACAGATGATATGTGTACCTGCATTGCAAGATACAATTTGCTTATTAGTTACGTTGCGTTTCATACAATTTAACAGCTAATAGTTCTCATCTACTGCAGTAGAACGACTCTTTATTGTAGGTTCGGCTATTAATTCGGAGTTGGATTAATTTTGTAATGATGTAATTACAAAGTTAACAAAATTAAGGAAAGCCAAACGCTGAACGTAATCCGTCACATATAAAAATAATGTTCCAACAAAAAGTAATTATTAAAAATGTAAATGAATTTTTATTTTATAATGACGACACGACGACGACAAAAAAATATAAAATGCTTTAGAAAAGGTTGATAACTATACAAAAATTTATGTTCTCAAATATGATAAATTACCTATTTAAGCGACATATTCGAGTTTAGCCCGCAATTTTTCATTCTTTACTCCATAAAATGCACGAAACGTTATTTTTATCTTATAAACGTCAAATTTGTTCAGAAAACAATTTATAATTTAAATATTTATTGCTACTGAGCATGTACGCTCCTAAATCTACGTTCTACAAATGGAGTTAACTCTTTTTGCTTCACACAGTATTAGCGAAACTACAAAAATATTACTTTATGCACTCCAAAGGCAATACCCGAACAGTTACAGAACACTTCACAGAAAAAAGAGTAACTCAAATAAAATAGCCAAATCCATCTTTTGTAGTGGTAGTAGAGGTTTTGACTATATATATACAGGGTGTAACAGAATAACTATTCCTAATTTTAACTGGAGTATCCTGGGCTCAGAATATGAAGATTTAATGCAAATCACTGAGATAAAATGTGGCTCCTTACTGAGCTACAGGGTGTTTTATATAAAAATTTAAAAACTATTTTTGCCCAGTACTTTAAAACTATTTGACGTATCCTTATCATACTTGGCAGGAAATATAGGTACCGTACACCATACTAAATTATGTTAAATAAAAGTTTCTGGCTACTGCCAGTGGCGTACAACAGGGGCAAGTGAGAGGTTGATCCTTCCTAAATTCTACCCCACTGGCGGAATTGTCATTTTAGCACAATTTTTCGATTCTCCAATATTTGCTATGTAAAAAACATACTCTTCCTTTGTAACGATAAAGTCACTGTTTTTCGAGATATTTAAAGTTAAACATAAGCTGCACCCTTGGGATTTTTTCAAAATTTGCTCAAAAAAATCTGAAAAAATTCAATAAAATAGAGAAAAAAATTAGCTACATAATAACTAAGTAACTTTTTTCTCTAACTCATTCTGATTTGGCTGTAAAAATTATTGAAAATAAAAAAAATAAAATGCAAAAAATATTAATTTTCAATAATTTTTCCTGCCAAACCAGAATGAGTTAGAGAAAAAAGTTACTTAGTTATTATGTAGCTAATTTTTTTCTCTATTTTACTGAATTTTTTCAGATTTTTTTGAGCAAATTTTGAAAAAATCCCAAGGGTGCAGCTTATGTTTAACTTTAAATATCTCGAAAAACAGTGACTTTATCGTTACAAAGGAAGAGTATGTTTTTTACACAGCAAGTATTGGAGAATCGAAAAATTGTGCTAAAATGACAATTCCGCCAGTGGCGTAGAATTTAGGAAGGATCAACCTCTCACTTGCCCCTATTGTACGCCACTGGCAGTAGCCAGAAACTTTTATTTAACATAATTTAGTATGGTGTATGGTACCTACATTTCCTGCCAAGTATGATAAGAATACGTCAAATAGTTTTAAAGTACTGGGCAAAAATAGTTTTTAAATTTTTATATAAAACACCCTGTAGCTCAGTAAGGAGCCACATTTTATCTCAGTGATTTGCATTAAATCTTCATATTCTGAGCCCAAGATACTCCAGTTAAAATTAGGAATAGTTATTCTGTTACACCCTGTATATATATATATATATATATATAGAAAAATTTGATGGGAAAAGCAGCCAAGGTTGTTTATTTAAATTAATTAAATACTCATTGTTTTATATTTGACGAGCTTTCGACCAACGTTCGGGTCTTTTTCAAGTCGCTAAAACGGACAAAAGAAGAAAGCCTTTATTAGAAAATTTTTTAAAAAATAAATATACAATAAATTTCTTATAATTAAAAATAAAACAAGAATTCAATTACAATTATAACACATTATGTCAAATTACTTAAAATTAAATGTACTTACTTAATATTCTGAGTATTATTGTCCAAACATATAACAGTAAATGTAAAAAACATGTATTATTAAGTCAAAATATATATAAAAATCTTTTTTTAAAAAAGAAAACTATTGTCACTGTATATACCAAATTCGGAAAAGTATTTATTGCTGTATAAATTTTTTTTCTAGAAACCGTTACAGAAAACAACAAATGCGCTATAGCATGATACAGCACAAAAAGTGTTTTTTCTCGTTCAAACCAATTTCAAAAAATTCAAATAGAATAATCAAAATAAGAACAAACAAAACAAATTAATCCAGACAATTTTTCGTGAATATAAATGAATAAGAAGAAAAATTGTGCAACTATGCCATCTATTGACTGAAATTGATAACTACGTGACAAACAGTTTATTAACCTAGCTTTATGGTAAAAACAACAAAATAAATATATTGAAAAATTGATCATAAAGGCAATAATTTAAACAGTACCAATACTGGCATTTGCTGCTGAAGGCTTAACAAATGAGTGTATTAAGTAATCATAAATACCACTAAGTCCTCGTATATCTGAACGTTTGTTGAAACACTTCTTGTTGGCTTTAATATAAATCATTTCAAGAACACTGCGTTTATACAAATTCTTCTCTTTAGATAACACTCTTGAATTATCATAGTCCATGGTATGTTTCTTCGACTGGCAATGTATTGAGAGGGCCGTTGCACCTTTTTTAACTCTGCAGTCAGATTTGTGAGAAATAATTCTGTCTTTGAGTAAACGCTGTGAGTTGCCCACATAGAACTCATCGCAGTCTTTACATGGAATTAAATAAACTGAATATGGAATTTTCATAGTCTCTGGTTTCGTTCTACAACCGTTAAAAAGTGATCTGCTGGTAAGTGAATTTCGTTTGATAATTTTTGTATTATTCAAAGGAAAACTATTGATGATAGTGTCTGTGATTCCAGGATTATTGTCCATTGAATATATATTCTGTTTTTCTTCGATGTTTTCTATAATCGGATCAGGATCTGCTGTCACAACGTTTGTCGGAGTCGAAAAAAGCAATTTGTTCAGCCTTTTTATATGATAACCATTTTTTTGTAACAAGGTACGTAGTAATAAAATGTTTTTGTGAACGTATGACGGATCCGATAATTTCTTAATCCGAGTTTTCATGCCTAATATGACATTTGTTTTAGTGTGATTTGCATGAGCTGAAAGATTGTTAAAATAACGTCCTGAAGCCATAGGTTTTCTGTACCAATCAGTCATCAGTTTACCGTCATGTGTTCTGTGTAATTTAACATCCAAAAAAGAGATTACACAGAACACATGACGGTAAACTGATGACTGATTGGTACAGAAAACCTATGGCTTCAGGACGTTATTTAAACAATCTTTCAGCTCATGCAAATCACACTAAAACAAATGTCATATTAGGCATGAAAACTCGGATTAAGAAATTATCGGATCCGTCATACGTTCACAAAAACATTTTATTACTACGTACCTTGTTACAAAAAAATGGTTATCATATAAAAAGGCTGAACAAATTGCTTTTTTCGACTCCGACAAACGTTGTGACAGCAGATCCTGATCCGATTATAGAAAACATCGAAGAAAAACAGAATATATATTCAATGGACAATATTCCTGGAATCACAGACACTATCATCAATAGTTTTCCTTTGAATAATACAAAAATTATCAAATGAAATTCACTTACCAGCAGATCACTTTTTAACGGTTGTAGAACGAAACCAGAGACTATGAAAATTCCATATTCAGTTTATTTAATTCCATGTAAAGACTGCGATGAGTTCTATGTGGGCAACTCACAGCGTTTACTCAAAGACAGAATTATTTCTCACAAATCTGACTGCAGAGTTAAAAAAGGTGCAACGGCCCTCTCAATACATTGCCAGTCGAAGAAACATACCATGGACTATGATAATTCAAGAGTGTTATCTAAAGAGAAGAATTTGTATAAACGCAGTGTTCTTGAAATGATTTATATTAAAGCCAACAAGAAGTGTTTCAACAAACGTTCAGATATACGAGGACTTAGTGGTATTTATGATTACTTAATACACTCATTTGTTAAGCCTTCAGCAGCAAATGCCAGTATTGGTACTGTTTAAATTATTGCCTTTATGATCAATTTTTCAATATATTTATTTTGTTGTTTTTACCATAAAGCTAGGTTAATAAACTGTTTGTCACGTAGTTATCAATTTCAGTCAATAGATGGCATAGTTGCACAATTTTTCTTCTTATTCATTTATATTCACGAAAAATTGTCTGGATTAATTTGTTTTGTTTGTTCTTATTTTGATTATTCTATTTGAATTTTTTGAAATTGGTTTGAACGAGAAAAAACACTTTTTGTGCTGTATCATGCTATAGCGCATTTGTTGTTTTCTGTAACGGTTTCTAGAAAAAAATTTTACACAGCAATAAATACTTTTCCGAATTTGGTATATACAGTGACAATAGTTTCCTTTTTTAAAAAAAGATTTTTATATATATTTTGACTTAATAATACATGTTTTTTACATTTACTGTTATATGTTTGGACAATAATACTCAGAATATTAAGTAAGTACATTTAATTTTAAGTAATTTGACATAATGTGTTATAATTGTAATTGAATTCTTGTTTTATTTTTAATTATAAGAAATTTATTGTATATTTATTTTTTTAAAAATTTTCTAATAAAGGCTTTCTTCTTTTGTCCGTTTTAGCGACTTGAAAAAGACCCGAACGTTGGTCGAAAGCTCGTCAAATATAAAACAATGAGTATTTAATTAATTTAAATAAACAACCTTGGCTGCTTCTCCCATCAAATTTTTCCATATAATATTTCCAGCCACGAAACAAAATTGATATACTTTATATATATATATATATATATATATATATATATATATATATATATATATATATATATATACTGGGTGTCCCATTTTAATCCGCCACTTGCAATAACTTTAAAATCGTGCATCGGACAAAAAAATGTTCCGGATAAAAAGTAAATGGGTTCGAGGGGGATATTTGATGCAGGGATCCTCGCCCCCCCTGGACTCTCTGGGGGGCGGGAACGGGGAGCAACTTTCAAATCTTAAATAGACCCGCCTATTTTTTATTGCAGATTCGGATAGACCATTAAAAAGTATGTAAATTTTATTTGCGACTTTTTTTTATTTTTGATAGATGGCGCTGCAAACAGCATTATTTTTCTCAATTTATCAGTCTTCAATTTAAAAAAAAAGGTGTAACTAAGTACGGTATTCAAGTTTTTTTCAGTTCTTTGAGAGGTGGGGGTCAAGGGTCACGACATCAGATATCCCCCTCGAAACCATTAACTTTAAGTTGGAGGATAACTTTAAGTTAATGGTTTCGAGGGGATATCTGATTCAGTGACTCTTGCCTCCCCCCCATCTCCCACAGAACTGAAAAGAACTTGAATACCGTACTTAGTTACACCTTTTTTTTTCAAATTGAAGACTGATAAACTGAGAAAAAAATGCTGTTTGCAGCGCCATTTATTAAAGATAAAAAAAAAGTTACAAAATAAAATTTACATACTTTTTAATGATCTATCCGAATCTGCAATAAAACCTAGGGAGTTCCATTTAAGATTTTAAAGTTGCCCCCCATTCCCGCCCCCCAGGGGGTCCGGGGGAAGCGAGGGTTCGTGCATCAGATGTCCCCCTCGAAACCATTTACTTTTCATTCGAAACATTTTTTTGTTCGATGCACGATTTTAAAGTTATTGCAAGTGGCGGATTAAAATGGGACACCCAGTATATATATATATATATGGTTAGATGTTAAAATCAAATTCTCATTTATGATTAAATTGTCAAGCTTTCGGTGTTATTTTACAACTTCTGCAGGACCTGGAAATTTTTTTATTATATTCAATAACACTGGTTATACATTACAATAGTTTTGATAATAATAGGTATTGTAACTTACATGTTCTTGTTAGAAATTGAAGAAACAAAATTAAACATAAATGGTACAGCAATCATAAAAAATTAAATTGTACAGAAACATAAACTCAAAATATAATTAAAACTTAACAAACTAATGTCTAATAATAATAAAATGTAACACAAGAAGTTGTAGTCAAATAATAAAATAATAAATAAATAATAAATAATAAAATAAAATAAAAATTTTTGAATTGATATTTAAAACTCTGTATAAAATATTAAAAATTTTCGAACATTCGAAAAAAAAAACACAAAATGAGACATAGTAACACAAGTTATACAAGTTATAACAATAATTAGCGCTAATTTTAAATAGTATGAATTTGAGAATTTTGTTGCATTTTTGGTATGTGTTGCCATCTAGTGTAAATTTAAAATATGGTGGGTGAAAATTTGATTTTGACAGAATTATTTAATTGATTATGATAAACAACAACATAATCTATAAATTTTTATCAAGTGATCAACTATTTTATTTTTGTTTTATGTATTTTTGTATCAAAAAATCATAAGTCACACTTAAATTTTGCGTATCTGCACGTTTGTTGATAGTTTTTTTATTGTTCGATTTTAGGTAGATCGTTTCTAGTATCGATCTTTTTAGATTATTTTTTTCAGTATCTAAAATACTGCTGTTTTCATAATCAACATTATGTTTTGTATTTTTAACATGGATGGATAATGCAGTTGAGCCAGATTTCAATCTGTTGTCCGATTTATGTTGTGTCAGTCTGTCTTTCAATAATCTGCCTGTGTTGCCAATATAATTCAATTCACAATCTTTACAAAGAATATTGTAAATTATATTAGACCTTTTTTCTTTGGGGTCACTGTCTTTAAGTCTTGTGAACGTAGCTTTTATTGTTAGTGCGTTGTGTTTAACTATTTTCATGTCATCGGTTTTCAAAATGTTAATAATGTTGTCAGTTAATCCTGGGACATTAGGTAGTGAGCATATGGTTTTATTATGTTCTATTATTTCTTTTTCTGTAAAAAGCCAATCAGGAATTATTTTTCTGTCACAGATGTTTGGACTAGAATAAAGCAATCTATTTATCTCCTTGTTGGAATAACCATTATCAATTAGCATTTTTTTGAATGTCAATAAATTTTTGTTTCTGTTTGACACATGTAATAGATTAATCATTCTGTTTTTTAATCGCAAAATTGTGTTAGTTTTTATATGTTTTTGGTGATTAGATTTTGCATGTATAATTCTTTCTGAAGCTAACGGTTTTGAATACCAATTGGTTGTGACAATATTGTCTTGGCTTCTGGTGAGTAATATGTCAAGAAAAGAAATAGAATAATTATTTTCTTGTTCCACAGTGAATTGTATATGTTTATTAAATTTGTTGAGAATATTCAAAGAACTGTCTACTTCGTTCGAAGGTATAGCGCAAATTATATCATCAAAATATTTCTTAATAAAAAAGGGTTTCGTTTTAAAGGCAGGAATGCAGTTGTCTAATACGTGATCTAAGATATATCCCAGGATTAACTGACAACATTATTAACATTTTGAAAACCGATGACATGAAAATAGTTAAACACAACGCACTAACAATAAAAGCTACGTTCACTAGACTTAAAGACAGTGACCCCAAAGAAAAAAGGTCTAATATAATTTACAATATTCTTTGTAAAGATTGTGAATTGAATTATATTGGCAACACAGGCAGATTATTGAAAGACAGACTGACACAACATAAATCGGACAACAGATTGAAACCTGGCTCAACTGCATTATCCATCCATGTTAAAAATACAAAACATAATGTTGATTATAAAAACAGCAGTATTTTAGATACTGAAAAAAATAATCTAAAAAGATCGATACTAGAAACGATCTACATAAAATCGAACAATAAAAAGCTATCAACAAACGTGCAGATACGCAAAATTTAAGTGTGACTTATGATTTTTTGATACAAAAATACATAAAACAAAAAATAAAATAGTGGATCACTTGATAAAAATTTATAGGTTATGTTGTTGTTTATCATAATCAATTAAATAATTCTGTCAAAATCAAATTTTCACCCACCATATTTTAAATTTACACTAGATGGCAACACATACCAAAAATGCAACAAAATTCTCAAATTCATACTATTTAAAATTAGCGCTAATTATTGTTATAACTTGTATAACTTGTGTTACTATGTCTCATTTTGTGTTTTTTTTTTCGAATGTTCGAAAATTTTTAATATTTTATACAGAGTTTTAAATATCAATTCAAAAATTTTTATTTTATTTTATTATTTATTATTTATTTATTATTTTATTATTTGACTACAACTTCTTGTGTTACATTTTATTATTATTAGACATTAGTTTGTTAAGTTTTAATTATATTTTGAGTTTATGTTTCTGTACAATTTACTTTTTTATGATTGCTGTACCATTTATGTTTAATTTTGTTTCTTCAATTTCTAACAAGAACATGTAAGTTACAATACCTATTATTATCAAAACTATTGTAATGTATAACCAGTTTTATTGAATATAATAAAAAATTTTCCAGGTCCTGAAGAAGGTGTAAAATAACAGCGAAAGCTTGACAATTGAAACTTAAATGAGAATTTGATTTTAACATCTAACCATTGACTATCTTCCCGTTAAAACATTTTACAATATAATATCGTCTAGTCGTAAAATTTTAAATTTACATATATATATATATATATATATATATATATATATATATATATATATGCTCTCAAAAGGCAATACCAGAACAGAATAATTACTTCTATGATTTTTCATTTGCGAATAAAAAATTTCTAAACTTTGCGTACTTTTTAGTCATTCAGAGGAGGAGAATCTCCCCTTAAGATGAATCAGTATGCAGTAGAAATTAAATATATCCCGCATATCTAAAGCGCGAAACGAATAAACTTGATTATAGATTTTTACGGGGGCGTGGGGTGCAATTACAACACTTGCCATGGGCGCCATTTTTCTCAGTTACGCCACTGCATGCCACTAATACCTATATATATATATATATATATATATATATATATATATATATATATATATATATATACCGGGTGTCTACTTTTTTTTTGTTACATAGGGAATACAATGCTAAAATTTTCATTTGGTGATAAATTTTCCCCTAATTATTATAGAACAAAAGTACAAATACAAAAGTTGTTTAGAATTCAAAAATGCATCAAATGATGCCAAATTTATCAATATAGGATGTTCCGATCAAGAATTAGAAGCAAATTAAAATTTCCATTTTTGCGCTCTTTACATCAAAGTGCCATGGAAATTAAACAAATAATTTCATTTCTTCTGGAGTTTGAGTTTGACAGATCGTATTTATTTTATTGTTACGTTCTGTATTATTATCATTATTATTGAAAATAATGAATAAACTTAAGGTAAATGAAAAAGTTCAGTGCGTAAAATGGTATTTTACTGGAAATTCGATACGACGAGTAAGAGATTTATTCAGCGCTTTCTTTGAAAACCGTCCCATACCTTCCGCTATGACTATTCGTAGGATAATTAAACAATTCGAAGAAACTGGAAGTGTGTTAAAACGTTGTAAAAATTGTAGAAAAATCAACGCAGAAGATCAGGAGGAGAATTTAAATCAAAATGCAATTAAAGAAAATACATTGAATATACTTTTGTGTGTAACGGAAAACCCAAATGTTAGTGTGCGTCAACTTGGTGCTGAATTAAATTTGCATCCTTCAACAATACATAAGGTACTAAAAAATGAAAAATATCATTCTTATAAATATTCCACGCACCAAGAGATATTTGAAGCGGATAAAATGGCTAGAAGCGAATTTAGTAACATTATTATGGAAAAATCCAATTTAGACAGAAACTTCTTGAAATCTATTTGTTTTACTGACGAGTCTACGTTTACTTTACACGGCGAACCTAATACACAAAACTTTAGAATATGGAGCCAAACAAATCCTCATTTAATGGTAGCAACACGTACCCAATATCCAGAAAAAGTTAATGTATGGGCTGGAATTTTTGGCAGGTGTATAATTGGGCCATTTTTTATTGAAAATAATTTAAACAACGAAAAATATTTGGATATGCTGCAAAATCATATTGGTCCGCAGTTAGAAGAGTGTGCAACTCAAGATAATGTTGTCTGGTATCAACAAGACGGATGTCCGGCACATTACAGCTGCAACATTAAATTATATTTGGATCAATGTTTTCCAAATTCATGGATTGGTAGAGGTGGTCCAATTAATTGGCCAGCTAGATCGCCCGATTTAGCACCGTGCGATTTCTTTTTATGGCCATATTTGAAGGAGAAAATTTATAAACGACATATCAAAAATCTTGTTGATTTGAAAAATGCCATTGTTGAAGAGTGCAATAATATAACACAAACACAATTAAGCTCTGTACGTCACGAATTTTATAACAGATTAGGTTATTGTTTGGCAGTTAATGGCGATTTATTTGAACATTTAATTTAAATTGTTAGTTTCGTTTTTGTTCTCCTATATCTTGTATTCATGAATTTTTCTGTTTTATAGGTATATTGAATATTGTAATAAATAAAGAAAGTTTTACGGAGTTCAGCTATTTACTATTTATTAAACTCTTATCCGACGTTTCACTGCACAACTTACAGCATCCTCAGGGATAAGTTTAAATTATTATAATAAATATATTAGGCATAATGCCAGTCATCTAATTCAAATGTATTGTTTTTATAACTTGAAGTTAATAAATAAATTAAACAATTACTTAAAATTATAATGGAGACATTCACAATTTAAAACCACAGCTAGTACGTAGTGTACAGCCGAGTAAAATACCCTTTCATTGTAATAAATAATAAATACTTAATACTTTTTATACTTAATAGCTTTTCATTTACATTAAGTTTATTCATTATTTTCAATAATAATAATAATAATAATAATAATAATAATAATACAGAACGTAACAATAAAATAAATACGATCTGTCAAACTCAAACTCCAGAAGAAATGAAATTATTTGTTTAATTTCCGTGGCACTTTGATGTAAAGAGCGCAAAAATGGAAATTTTAATTTGCTTCTAATTCTTGATCAGAACATCCTATATTGATAAATTTGGCTTCATTTGATGCATTTTTGAATTCTAAACAACTTTTGTATTTGTACTTTTGTTCTATAATAATTAGGGGAAAATTTATCACCAAATGAAAATTTTAGCATTTTATTCCCTATGTAACAAAAAAAAAGTAGACACCCGGTATATATATATATATATATATATATATATATATAATGAGATTTTTACGTGGGGTATGTGGTGTAAATAGGAGAGATCGGGTACGAAATAGATTAGTGTATGATGAGTGTGAAATTGAAAGTTAGTCAGTTAAGATGGTTCGGACATGTTGAGCGAATGTCTAATGAACGTTTGGTTAAAAAGATTTATTTGAATGATTTTGATGGTATACGTTTGCGTGGACGTCCGATGAGTAGTTGGAGTGATATGATTGAGAGTGTTTTGCATGAGCGAAAGTTTCCAAGTAGTAGGAATAAAAGAGCATGTATGAGAGGAATTATGAATGTGGATGAAGCGAAAGTTGTTTGTTTGGATAGGAGTGTTTGGATGCGACTGATTTCGGGATGATGAAAAGAGTTTGGGTACATTGCGTGATTGTGTATGTATATATATATATATATATATATATATATATATATATATATAAGTTTGGTTTTGACCGTAAGATTATATTTAGAAAATTAGAAATATTGGGATATCGATCATAAATGTAGGGCTAAATAATTCAAAATTCTATTTGAACTTAATTCCGAGCTTTCGGCCTTATTTTAGGCCATCTTCGACGTTGTCGAAAGAGGACACTTGGAACACTTACTTCGAGTTTAATACCAGACGTTCTTGCTTTAAATTAGTACCTTAATTATAGTTTTTGTTTTATTTGTTTTTTTTTCTGATATAATAAATAAAGCTAACGCAATTGATGTTACATGTAGTAAACTTCTTACCGCTACAATTCCGTTAGAATGCGTTTTTGGACATATGTTTATTTGTAGTTTTTTATTTAGATTATTTATAAGAATCATCCGGTGTAATTTTTCCCCGACGTCATAAATTACCCTATATATATATATATATATATATATATATATATATATATATATATATACAGGATGTCCAAAAAGAATGGAAACTATTAAATATCTCGAGAACGGCACATCGGATTACAAAGTTACAAAACACGTTTTTTTTTTATTTTTGAAAATCTATTTAGTGGTGATATGCGAAAACCACCCACACCTCCCCTGGCGGGGGGAGCGGGGGCAAGTTTTAAAATTTAAATAGAAACACCCATTTTTTATTGCACAGTTGCATTCTCCATAAAAAACTGTTTCTGGATTTGCAAATTGAGCCCCCCAGCTCCACCCCCCTCGGAGCAGGGAAGGGGAGAAAATTTGAAAATTTTTGCAGAAACTTTCACTTTTTATTGCAGTTTTGGATTCTCCTTCTAAAACTGGATATAAAATTGAAAAACGCACCTCCATTCTCACTCCCACACATGCGGATGGGTACCAACTTTTTATCTCAAATAATACCTGGTGGTAAATTGTGCTGGATTTAGGTCAAAGCTATCTACCATTTTAGTTTTTTTTAAAAATGCGATATTTTTATATCCAGTTTTAGAAGGAGAATCCAAAACTGCAATAAAAAGTGAAAGTTTCTGCAAAAATTTTCAAATTTTCTCCCCTTCCCTGCTCCGAGGGGGGTGGAGCTGGGGTGCTCAATTTGCAAATCCAGAAACAGTTTTTTATGGAGAATGCAACTGTGCAATAAAAAATGGGTGTTTCTATTTAAATTTTAAAACTTGCCCCCGCTCCCCCCGCCAGGGGAGGTGTGGGTGGTTTTCGCATATCATCCCTAAATAGATTTTCAAAAATAAAGAAAAACGTGTTTTGTAACTTTGTAATCCGATGTGCCGTTCTCGAGATATTTAATAGTTTCCATTCTTTTTGGACACCCGGTATATATATATATTTCACTCTGTGCACTAATTTATACACGAAAAAATGATTTTTATAATAAGACAGATATATATTTTTATTATATTTGAATGTTTTAATAAATGTTCTAAATATAACTTTTATATTTGCTGTTTAACAAAGTCAGGACTTTATCTTAACGTTTTCTTTTTTTTCAAATAAAACTATAAAACTTCTAACTAATTTTAATGTGAATGCAATAATTTTTATATAAAAGAATGGTTAATTAACGTTTAATATTGGCAGGTTAATTATAAGGAAATGACTTTTAATTTTATTAAAAGTTATAATAATTTATAGAGTAAAGAATATTTGATTTTAATTTTACATTATGACACTGACAAGTTTTTCTTCCCTTTGTTAATCAAAAATTAATAAAAGTTTATTTCTAATTTTTATAAGTTGAAAAGTGTTATTAAATATTTCATTTAATTAAATCGGAAAAGTGTCGACCGGTAATATTTAATAAATAATTAGTAGCAGGATATTTTTAGATGTAACGCAAATATACATAATTTTTTTAATTTTCTGACCAAATAATGCATTTTTGCGTTACATATAACATCAACTAAAAATATTCTGCTAGCTCTATAGAAGAAAATAATGATTGCCGAAATGTTGGTTTAGAATATAATAAAAAATATATAACTCACTGATTTCCGTCTATTACTAATTATTTATTTCATTTAATATTAATAGAAATTGATTATATAATAGTTACAGAAAAAATATACTTTAAAAATGAGAAAAATATTTTAGTTTTTACTTTATATAATGGTAGAGAGACACCATTTATGAAAATACCTAATAATAGTTCAAAATACTTAAATTTTGAATACTGCAATAAATAAATTGTCGAATATTTTATACAGGCTGATTTATAACAAGTGTACCAATCTTTAATAGTTTATTAGGTAAGTCATTTCGAGTGAGGAAAGTTATATGAAGCCTGGCACACATTACTGTGGCAGCGGACCCGCATCACATCGCACTGCAAAAATGCGAGAGCTCATATTAGTGACGGGCCGGATTGCATCGCATCGCAATAAAAAATGAAAAGTTCGTTTTAGGTATCGGTTGACATTGTCTGCGTTCGTACGATTTCTGAAATGGATAGTTCTGATGAAGAATTGTATTTATTAAAAATACTTTTTGATAAAGAAATGATACAAAAAAGATCTAAAAAAACGAAATCGTAAGGATATGTTGTCATTATATTTGTTGTGTCGGTGATAATTAATCGGACTATAATGATTAAGTTAGGTGGAAATTTAACTAAATAATTAACTTTGAAAGTTGATAAATTTTCCTAAAATAGAAAAATGTATATTTTGTATTCTTAATTACACATGGTGTATTAGATTAAGTTATTGTATTTTTGTTTTTTGTATAAATCGCCATTAATTGATTTTGTTGAAATTATTAAATTATTATTTAATTTTTAAATGAAAAAAATGCATTGAACTTGCTGGGGTTTCAACCCGGGACCTTCTGCTTTCGCGGCAAAAGGCGTATGGTGGCCGGCTAATTTAATATTGAATTTATTAATTTAATACAACACATTAACTATAACTGATTAGTCAAAAAATTAGACAATATATGTAATTAATGATTTTATAACAATTCCTATGTATGATAATTCTAGAATTTACATTTTACTTGTAATAAAAATTAATAAAGTATTTAATATTATTGTTATTTTGGTTTTAAAAAATATATATCTAATTTACAGTTATAAAGATTATTAATAATTTATTTTTTTAATAAAAAATGCATAGGTAAACAAAACGAGAAATTATTTTTTCAAGAATTTTTTTAAATATTATAACATAACAAAATCAACACAAATAAAAGATCTAATATGTGAGAAAAACACAAACAATAATAATAATAATAATAAGTATGTAATTTTTACAGGAGATATAGGAAAAAAAAAACACATTTAAAAATGACGTACCTACTACATATTATACGATAAGGATGCGACTTATAAGGAACATTAGAACATCATTTCTAACAATTTTTTATTTATTCATAGGACGTTTCGGCCTCGAAATGAGTGCCATCTTCAGCTGATATAATAATAAAGATACAAATTCACAATATTAGATTTAAAAACCACGTAACAATAAAAATAAACAAGACGTACAACATGTTTTTAAAAAACTTCTGTGACATACATAAAAATATTTTTTTAATTTAATTATAAGTATTTTGAACTTCGAATTAATGTAACCATAAACTACTGTAACAATTCATGGTATGTTATTAATTATTATTTACATATGTATTTATCTTTAATCTAATATTGTGAATTTGTATCTCTATTATTATATCAGCTGAAGATGGCACTCATTTCGAGACCGAAACGTTCTGTGAATAAATAAAAAATTGTTAGAAATGATCTAATTTTCCTTATGAGCCGCATCTTTATCGTATAAATAATTTAGGAACGAATTAACAAGAAAAAATTACTACGTATTACATCATAAATTCAGTAATAATAATATTTTTTTTAACTTTTATTATTTACATATTACAGACCTGTCTAAAAATAAGAAAATGATAGGAGTATAATTTAAAAATACAAATCAAAAAACTAAAACCTAAAAGATAAAATACTAAAAAGACATAAAAAATATGTATAATGATAATATTATAATAATATGTAATATAAATAAATTTGCGGGAACTGATTATTCTGATACAATAAAAAAATAAATTATTTACAAACGATCAAAAACGGAAAAATAAGGGTGGCATTGTCCGGAGGTATCAAAAAACATATCATTCATCTACAAATTTCAAAGAAAATAAATATTAATATTATTAGTCAGTAAAACGTATAAAAACAAAACAAATTTATTAATATTAAATAGAAATAATAACTTTTTATATTTTTTTTTTTTTTAACTTTACAATTTAGGGTAATTGTAATATATTACTGTCAACTTTAAACTATTTACGGGTACGTAATATTACAGTAATGTTAATAATAACAAAATTATATTAAACAGAAAATTATACTCTAATATTTATTCATAAAAAAATAATGTTCATACTTAAGTTATGTCACAAAAAGTAAGTGTACTTTGTACTTAATAAAAATTGGGTTTCTGGAAAGAAAAAATAATTTTCAGCAAATTTAGTATTTAAAAATAATCTGCAACCAATATTTTAAAACTTTAAATAATTTTTATGTTGTTTAAAATATGCACACTGATACTCTTACATTAAACAAAATGAACGTAGTTTTTTACACTATTCAAAAAAGTTACCCTTATTGGTGTAAAACTTTCCATCAAAAAAAATTCATGAAAAATAGTAAATATTTTGCTTTTTTTAATTTATTTGCAATAATAACAGCTATAAATAGTCTATTTATACAACATTTTAATATTTTAAAACATATTTTATTACAAAATAAAACAATGTGTCAAATACATTACTTGTTGAATTGTAAATTTAAGTATATTTTTTATTGCATTTTTGTTAATTTTCAATTAAAAAAAAAAAAACTTGTCTCTATGTTTTGTTTTTTTATATCAATGTCATTTTTAACATTTCATCCTAATGAAGACGTACGTAATTAATTTTAAACGTGTAAAATTTTATTTCAATATTTTTTGAGTGCATTCGCAGTAGTATAAATTGATAGACATATATATATATATATATATATATATATATATATATATATATATATATATATACTCTTAGAAATTTGGTGTTAAATTTTAACATCACGCGAATTCTATATAGGTCCACACGTTTTCTGGTATTAATTTAACCACTTTTGAATGTGTTAAACACTTAACATATTTATTGTGTTAAAATACCGTACATCGAGGAGTAAAAATAACACACAATGAAGAGTAAAATTAACATAAAATTCGAGTTAAAATTGACGAGAATCTTGTGTTATATTTTAACACACTACGGCGTTAAATTAACACAGTTCCTTTGTTATATATAAACAAGGAATTTAATGTTAAGAATAAAAAGAAGTTCATTATATAACAAAACAAAATTAGGATCATATTACACGATAATTATGCTGTGTTTTGGCACTAACAAACTTTGACTTATATAATCATTGGCATAATAAATTTCATATGGCATTTTATGTTTAAGTTTTTCTTTTATATGTAGAATTGATAATTAGTTTAAGCTTTTAACAATATAACAATGATAATTTTCATATATTGGAATAATAATAATATTGAAATATTGAAATCTTATCTAAAAATAAGAGATCTAATTTCCTTCATAAAAATGTTGATAGAAAATCATCATAATGTGTATTGAATACTCAAAATGATTGGAAAAGTTGGTCAAATGTTTCGAGAATATTTTTCTTGGTCTCTATTATATTGCCATTAACAACAATAAAATATTTATAAATGACACCGATATTAGCTACTAATCCCAGTAGAAATGGTTGAGACGTTTTATTATTTTTAACAATTCCTTCATAAAGGGTATTTATCTACAAAAGAAATGAATTAATTTATTACTTTAGCAAAACGATATATCGTATATCGTACACACCTTACTAAATAAAATAAATTTTTTGTATACAGTCTGTTATTTTGCATTTCCGTTCTTTGACACTCGGCGGTAATTCCAAACTCAAAGATGCTTTGAGTAACGTATATTTACATGTGAATAAATTTATGTTTCAAACATGGAAAAAAAGGTTTCTAAAAATGCGTATTCTTAAACTTATTTTATTTAAAAAAAAATTTTCTTTAAAATAAACTAATGAATATTAAGAAAAAGCTACAAGGTTATTTGAAAATAATTTAATAATATATTAAAAATATGTATGTTTCATTTAAGGGGGCAAGTAGGTTTTTTTAATGAAAAACTAGCCCATTTTCAGGAATTATTTTTACTGTACAGGGAAGGCCTAGAGCAATGCGACTTTTTTCATCATGTAAATCGTTTATTGACTTCTATGTCGGATTTTTTTGGTCATCTCCTCTCCCCAAACTTGACCCCCCACTCCGCTTCCCGTAAGCCATGTCCGGAATTTGGAGGTATGTGGTTCCAGGAATTCCTCTGCACTGCTTCATCTGAAACAAAAACCGTTTCGGATTATTGAACTTGAATATATTCCCCATCGTTTGAGGGATCCTTTTTTGAAAATTCGATTTTGTCGCAAAATGGCGGACTCTTAAAAAAAAGTAGTCAATTTCGACCTTTTTTTCTGCTTTCTTGGATGATAAAAAATAAAAATAATAAACATTTTTTAAAAAGGATCCCTCAAACGATTCCAAATTCTATTATCTTTTTGCTGGCAAAAAATGAGACAAATCGGTAAATATGTTCCAGAGATAATCCTGGAACCGACAAAAAAAATCTAGTTCCAAGAAATACGCATTTAAAGTTTAAAATAAGTTTTAAATTAGAAAAGTAAATTTTTTTCACTTACATGTAATCATCAATTCCAGGGCCATATAAGCATTCCTCTTGTTTATCTTGGGTGTCTATTTTTAGGGACAATCTCTGCCGAATCCATGCCTCTTGTGTAGAATGATCCGTTCTTATTGCTGACTGGTGGCAGCGACGAGAGTCATATGAATTAGGGTACCTCACCTAAGCGAGTTCCGGAGTTTCGCGACAAAAATCGCTGTAACTTTCTTAATTATTAAGATTTCGAAAAACGGTTTATTGTTTTTAATTCTTAAAGGATATATCTATAAGAATTTGTAATTAAAAAAAAATCAATTTTTTAAAGAAAAAAAACCTACTTGCCCCCTTAAGTATATTTTTTACTTGTTAACAGAATTAAATCTATAAAATTATTTAAATTAAATATATTTTATTCCTAGCAACAAATTTTAATATATTATATGCTTAATATGAATATACAATATATTACATGCGCTATGCCTGTTACATCCAGTCTGTTATCTGATGAGTTAGTGTATGTTCAGTTATTGAATTATGCGTTTCTTATTTTAAATAACGATTACAAAGTAATGGATAATTTTGTAGTCCATATTCTAAAAGAGTGGCAGTTAGAAAGTTTACAAGAAAAATTTAAAGGTAAGCAGATATTTAAGTAGGTATACTATAAATAATTATAAGTACATTTTTGATAAAAAAAAAAAAAACGTTGCATAAGCGTATCAAAATATTAGGTTGGCTTAGGGTAGGTTAGGTTAGGTTAAAGTTGCTTAAATAAATAATACGTGTAATATTTTTTGGAGGTTAGCTCAATAACCTGTACATGCACATATTGGTTGAGTTGTTAGTGCGTTCTTCTTTAATTACTTCTTTGTTATTAGAAACAAAGTAAAATATTTAAAACAACATTGAATGATTGAAATGTTGACTTGAAGTGCCGTAACTTAAGGTAATGTTCAATATAAATATATGATGGAATCATATAGGTACTTCTTTCAGATCTGCATATTAATATTACTTTCAATTGTACAAGATGTTTCATATAAGGATAGTTTTAATAGAATGGTATATTTGTTCTTATTTGATATTATTTTTATTTTTATGGTCTATTTAGAGAATAGAGTGATATATATTTATTGTTTTTTTCTAAATTTTTAACTTTTTATATATCTTAATATTTCAAATTATAAAGGAGTAATTGAAAAACAACGCACTAAAAATGCATCTGTATAAATATATCGATTTAGAAAACATACTATTTTTTAAATATTTAACAAATTAAAAAAAAAATTATACTGTAAATTTACTATTTTTTTAATTTTACATTTTTGTAGATGAAGGAATTGATGAAACAAACTTTGAGTTGCTTGATGAAAATATAATAAAAGAATTAATTCCAAAAATTTAGAAAATATATACGTGATAAAGAAGTATAATTTATTTTTTATTATTTCAATCTATAATATAAATAAATTATATTTTTTTTACAATAGGAAAATGATGGTGAATCATCAAGTTCGACTATAACTATCACTAGTTTAACATCCAGTGAAACCTAAGAATTTTTTAACAGTTCTTCAGAAATTTTGTATACAGAAGACATTGATGAGCGCAAGATATTGTAACAAAGAATTCTGAAGAAGTAGATGAAAATAAGTATTCGCCGATACTAAATATTATCGACTAACATATTTATATCAAATATAATATTGTATTCATTATAAAAAAAACTGATAATTTACTATAAAATATTTTTTTTTTTTAAATGAATACAATATAATTGTAACAATCTATAAGTTTTACTAAAACGATTTCGGCATGGCCAAGCGGAAACATAGATTGCACATACGTGATTGATTTCTTGTAGTTTTTAATAAAAATTAACGAGAACAATTTAAAAGATAATTTTATTAAATAATAAATAAAATTAATTAACAAATGATTTTATAAAATAACTAAAAATTATAACAATATATGGACAGTATCTGTAGCTTACAATTTAATGTTCTACTCTTAGATGTCTATTCGTAACTTAAATAATTTGATGTTCTTCTCTTGGATATCTATCCGTAAATTAACTGTTTAATGTTCTTCTCTTTGATATCTATCCGTAACTAAATTAAACTCATTTAATTTTCGACTAAATTGGATTCATAAAAATGCAGCTTAAACAAAAATCGAATGAAATTGAACTTTGAACGACGACTAAAAATGCTGACAAAATGACAAAGTTCGATGCACTCAACAGTCATGGATATGTCAACGTACTAACTTCCTAAATTTTTAAATATCAAATATCCATGACTGTTACATAGCCCACCTCTTTAAAATTTAAGTGCAGATTAATTAGAACTATCCGTTCAATTAATCTGCATTTAAAAATCTCCGGGCCCGACAATTACGAGCTGCATTATTCTTTAAGATTTAATTAATGTCAAATCAAAAAGAATCCAATTTAGTCGTAATCAAATACGTTGACATTGAAACATATGTTATTTCTAACACCTATGCCAATGTCCTATCTTTGCAAACTCAGCAGAACATTCTGTATATATAACTTATTATCGTAACATGAATATGTTACACGGTTTATATTACATAAAAAGTAGGTCAAAAATAAACTGTCTTAATTTAATAATATTCTTACAAATTGTTACAAAAGCGAAACTTATTAAAATACTAACTCACATTAATTATTTACGAATACAAAATGTTCTAAAGAGTGATGCACAAAATTATTGAAATTAATATTACACTAACTAAACATTTTATGTTTTCAAAATTTATAAACTAATCTAGAAATGGAAATAAATCAAAATTCTAATTTTTAACATGATTTCTGACAAAAAAATAACTAACCTAACACAAATTCTCACTGTCACTAACGGTAAAACAAAACGCACTTAAAACACAAAACTGATGTTGCACTTTGATGTCTTGGAGGTTATCAGCGTTAATTTGGAAGATCTTCTAAAATTCTCTCGCAGATGAACATGAGGACGGCCTACCCACTTTGTACGAAAATATCGATATTCGTTCTTCAGGACATCTTCTTTTTTCTCTACTTTCTGAATGCACGTGTTTTGAGTATCATGATTCGTAAAAATCGCAATTTTGTGGCGGATCTTTTTATTTTCAACCTCCGCGCTAGGACAAATCGTAACACAGACGTCATCATCTGCGTGGCTAACCTCTTACTGTCGTTTTTGTGTCGAGCTAAAGCAAGAATACGATCTTCTTCAGCAACAGCTACCTGACATCCAGCCTGGCCGACGATATCGTACGTGCAACTTTTTGCTTTATCGTCGCCATCGTGCTGATTACCCTCATAATAAACTGCGGCTAGATTCGGTATACTACGACCACCATATTTAGATAGCCATGTGGATGATTGCACGTGCTGGGCTTCCTCTACGTACAACGTTGACGGAATCAGATGATGTTTGTCAATAGCGATTGAATTTACGTGGTACGTTGTGTTCTTAAGCCACGGAATTACGGATAGCGATACCGGTCCATATATTGTCATATAATATCCATTCAACATTTTTACACATTAGCGAGATTTTAACTAAACTTCAAAAAAACAACCAAATTGTGGTTCGTTGTGACTGATAGTACAATTATCCATATGTCACGATCCTTCGGCTGCGCCAATGTAACAACCTATTAGTTTTTACTAAAACGATTTCGGCCAGGCCGAGCGGAAATATAGATTGCACTAACGTGGTTGATTTCTTGAAGTTTTTAATAAAAAGTAACGATGGCAATTTAAAAGATAATTTTATTAAATAATAAATAAAATCAATTAACAAATGATTTTACAAAATAACTAAAAATTATAACAATATATGGACAGTATCTGTAACTTACAATTTAATGTTCTACTCTTGGATGTCTATTCGTAACTTAAATAATTTGATGTTCTTCTCTTGGATATCTATCCGTTACTTAACGGTTTAATGTCTTCTCTTCGATATCTATCCGTAACTAAATTAAACTCATTTAATTTTCGACTAAAGTGGGTTCATAAAAATGCAGCTTAAACAAAAATCGAATGAAATCGAACTTTGAACGACGACTAAAAATGCTGACAAAATGACAAAGTTCGATGCACTCAACAGTCATGGATATGTCAACGTACTAACTTCCTAAATTCTTAAATATCAAATATCCATGACTGTTACATAATATATGACATAAATATGTTACTAGATAAAATTTAGTATCAGCGTATACTTAAAATAAATATATTATTTTTTATTTTTATAATATAATTTATTCTTGTTACCAAATATACTGTTTCTTAAAATTTAATAAAAACATATACATATGATAAATATTTCAGTTTATTTATTTTTATCATATCTATTTTCAATCCAATGAAATACTGTTTTTTATATTTAATATAATATATAAATATTTTTTTATTAAAAATAATTTATACTTATCACTTTTTTCAAGAGAAATTAAGTTTAGTATAAAGAGAATTCTCTTTAATTATAGCATTCTTTTCTTTCCGTGAATATTTATTTTGAGCTAGATATATCTACAGTGTGTTCCCGAATTGAGTTCACTACAGGTGTAATCGGCAAAAAATTTAAGAATTTCATTTTCATTGTTTGAGATTCCGCCCTGCTTTGTCTGAAAAAAATTTTAAGCATATTTTTAGTTTTCTAAAAATCAAGGCAGCCATGAAAAATGTAAATAACTATTTTATGTTCAGGTAAAGTGCCTTTTTGGTCAATAATACGGCATAATGTTCTTAAGAAAAGTTGTTCAGAATTTGAAATTATGATTCTATGCAAAATATCAAAAAGTTCGGCTACCTTTCATTAAATCCGCTTTTTGTGTTATTTAACGGAAAATCGCAGTAGTCGCAAAAGAAACATTTGATTGTTATTATCTTAGATAAAAAAAAACATAAAAACATAAGTTTCTAAGATTGTATTTTATTAAGAAAAGAAATTAAATAACAATTACTTTATTTGACTTTTTCGAATATCTGCACGTTTTTCTACCCTAACTCTAAACTGGTCATATACTTTTGCTATGGTGATTGGGTTAATCTCATCTATCACATCGCTAATGTTTTGTTGTAATAATTCGATGTTATCATTAAATACAAATTTATAAACTTCTTGTTTTAAATAACCATACAAAAAAATCTAATGGGGTCAAATCTGGCGATCTCGCTGGCCAATGTATTGGACCATGTCTTCCAATCCACCTTTCAGGAAAGTGCTGATTTAAAAAATTTATAATCAGATAAGTTGAATCCAAATATGTACTTATGTTGGTTTAAATTAGAGTCAAAAAAATATGGGCCAATAATTTTATCATAAGTTATTGCACACCATACATTTACTTTCTTGTACCGTTGACTGTTAGTTTCTATACGAAAATTTGGATTCTTATGAAACCAATACCGAAATTTTGTGAAGACACGACGCCATTAGTTGTAAAAGTTAATTTATCCAAAAAAAATATTTTTTATAAAAATATCTGTCGTTCAAAATTTTTTCTCCAACCCTAAAACAAAACAGCAGTCGGTGGCCATCGTCTCCAGCTTCTAATTTATGAATGAACGTGGGTCTAAATGGTAGAATTTTTTTTTTTAGAATTCTTTGTATGTGCGATTTACTAATAAATAATTCAGCAGTCCGCTTTCTCAATGATAGCTGATTATTATTGTTCACGGATTCTCTTACCGAGAGTGTAGCAGCGTCTTCATGATCATGAACTAGTTTTTTCTTCTTCACATTTAGCACACTTCCAGTTTCTGTAAACTTTTTTACAAGTTTTTTTAGTCCATTGACAGAAATTGTTGCCATTGGAAATCGCTCGTGAAATTTATTAATAACATGAGCATAAGATGATTCCCCCAGCCCGTAACACTGTATTAGGTATACACGCTGTTCTAGGGTCAACATTTTTAACAATAATGAGTAAGTAATTAGCAAAATACTTAGATAAGCAATAAATTTCAAACAAACATTTAAAGATTTTGATGTTTATTTAAGATAATAACAATCAAATGTTTCTTTTGCGACTACTGCGATTTTCCGTTAAATAACACAAAAAGCGGATTTAATGAAAATAACCGAACTTTTTGAAATTTTGCATAGAGGCATAATTTCAAATTCTGAACAACTTTTCTCAAGAACATTATGCCGTATTATTGACCAAAAAGGCACTTTACCAGAATATAAAATAATTTTTTACATCTTTCATGGCCGCCTTAATTTTGAAAAAACTAAAAATATGCTCAAAATTGTTTTCAGACAAAGCAAGGCGGGATCCCAAAACATAAAAATGAAATTCTTAAATTTTTTGCCGATAACACCTATAGTGAACTCAATCCGGGGCCACACTATATATATATATATATATATATATATATATAAATAAAAAGCTCATATCACCTCGACCTGGGATCGAACCATGGTCACTCCACTTGCCGCATGACCGCTCTAACCACTGAGCTACCGAGTTGAAACCAGATCAAATGACAGAAAGCTAATCATTTCAGTACAATGCTTTTCATAATTTTTATAGAAACATACGTACCTACGTCACGGCGTACTTTTCAACAAATTTTTTTGGGTCAAAAAATTCCATAATAATTTCAGGATATTTAAAGCTAATTAAATGCTGTTTTTCTCCGCAAAAATCTGCTTTTTTCATAAACCTAGAAGAAAGTTATGAATTTTTGAAGATAACCATTTTCCTTAAAAATAGCCGAATTTTCACATTTCATAATTATGAGTTTGGAGCAAATTGTTTATTGAAATCTTTTCTGGTAATTTAAAGGTATTTTAGGTACTATTGTTCCTGCAAATATTAGCTTTTTTCATTAACCTAGAAAAAACTATAAATATTTGAACATAAGATTTTTTTTAAATTACCAATTTTTGACAATTTGTAATTATGACCGTCGTTCGTTCACTAAAATGAAATCGTATTCAGATATTCTCTCTCTACAAAACTTTAAAGAATGTAGAACGGTAGGACTAAGAATTTTAAAAAAAGTACGCATTTCTAAAATATTAAAAGAATTTTTTATCATCCTCGAGTAAATCTTTATAAAGTATGTGAAATCCCCCAAATATTTTTTTTAAACAAATATCGTTTCTTCTTTTTAGATCTTTTCGTTTCATTTCTTTATCAAAAAGTATTTTTAATGAATAAAATTGTTAATCAGAATTATCCACTACAAAAATCGTACGAACGCAATGTCAACCAATTACTAACAGAAATTTTTTATTTTTAAATTCAATGCGGGCCCGTCACTAATATGAGTTCTCGCATTTTTGCAGTGTGATGCAATACGGCCCGCCGAAGCAGTAATATGCGCCAGGCTTTATATGACATTCCTCGAAATGACTACCCAAATAAACTATTGAAGTTTGGTACAGTACTTATATATCATCCTGTATAAAATATTCGACAATTTATTTATTTCAGTATTTAAAATTTAAATATTTTGAACTATTATTAGAGATTTTCATAAGCGGTGTTTCTCTATCATCATATAAAGTAAAAAACTAAAATATTTTTCTCATTTTTAAAGTATATTTTTTCTGTAACTATTATATAATCAATTTCTATTAATATTAAATGAAATAAATAATTAGTAATAGACGGAAATCAGTGAGTTATATATGAACAAGTTTTATGTGTTATTAAATATTTCATTTAATTAAATCGGAAAAGTGTCGACCAGTAATATTTAATAAATAATTAGTAATAAACGGAATTCTATCAGTAATATATTTTTCATTATTTTCTTAGCCAACGTTTCGGCACTCACTATTGCATTTTATATAACAATGATAATTTTTATTTTTAAATTTTCTGACCAAATAATGTATAATTGCGTTACATGGAACATTATCTAAAAAATCTTGTTAGCTCCGAAGAAGGCAATAATGATTAACGAAACGTTGGCTTAGAAGATAATGAAAAATATATAACTGACAGAATTCCGTTTATTACTAATTATTTATTAAATATTACTGGTCGACACTTTTCCGATTTAATTAAATGAAATATTTAATAACACATAAAACTTGTTTCAACTTATAAAAATTAGAAATAAACTTTTAATTAATTTTTAATTAACAAAGGGAAGAAAAACTTGTCAGTGTAATAATATAAAATTATAATCAAACATGCTTTACTGTATAAATTATTATTATAACTTTTAATAAAATTCAAAGTTTTTTCCTTATAATTAACCTGTCAATATTAAATGTTAATTAAGCATTCTTTTATATAAAAATTATTTCATTCACTTTAAAATTAGTTTGAAGTTGTACATGTAGTTCAAAGGTATAGTTCTATTTGAAAAAAAAAACCGTTAAAATAAATTCCTGACTTTGTTAAACAGTAGTTTTTAATACATTGCAAACATCAGAATATTAAAAATAAAATTGATAAAATTTGTAATAATCCGAAAAATAAAAGTTTAATTTAGAATATTTATAAAACATTCAAATATAATAAAAATATATTTGTCTTATAAAAAGCATTTTTTCGTGTATAAATTATTATTATACAGAGTAATTTATAACGAGTGTACCATACTTTAACAGTTTGTTAGGGAGAGTATTTCTAGTGAAAAATTTCATATGAATATATATATATATATATATATATATATATATATATATATATATATATATATTCTATCTTGTTGCACAACTACAAGAAATTAAGATGGTTTAGTAAATTTACGATTTTATTAACAAGTTACCGTAGAAAAACAAAATAAAACAATAGATAGTTATGCATAATATTTGAGCTGGTATTTTTAACGTACAGTTGCTTGATATTGAAGTTTTCAATCAAGGATATGCAAATTTTCTTTAGAACATTCTTCATGAAAAGTTAGAAGATACTACACTATATATTCGACAACGCATGCGGTTTGAATATGATGTTGCATCATTCCATTTTGGAAGACAAGTGATCGCATGACTAAATTTTAACTATCCAGATATATGGATTGGATGTGGAGGTCCTGCCGCATGCCCAGCAATATCTCCAGACTTAAATCAGTGTGAAAATAAACAGTCGTGAACAGTTGATGAAAAAAATTACGTATGGTAGCATTAAATCAAATTCGTTAAAATATTGACATGATTCAAGTTAAATGAGCTCACTTTAAACATTTGTTGTTAAATATAAAATATAGTTTTTTTTGCCTCTCAAATAAACTTTTATTTCTTGTAGTTGCACAACTATATAGAATAAGGCCTATGTTCATATGACATTCTTTACTCTATAATTCTATATGACCGGCCTAACAAACTTTTGAAGTTTGGTACACTCATTATAAATCACTCTGTATGTACCTGTCAATAAAAACGTAAACTAACATTATACAGGGTGTAACAGAATAACTATTCCTAATTTTCAGAAATGATAGAGTGCACTTAGAAAAACATTTTTTATTAATAAACTAGTGTCCAGAAATTTCTCGGTGTCAAGATACACTAGATATCGTTAAAAACAATCTTAATCAAAACATCAAAGAGTAGTTAAGTTAAGGAACATTTTATTAGAAATAATAGCGCATTAAACTTTATAAAAATTGTTCGAAGTTACGACCACCATTTTCGATACACAAGTTGTAACGATGTACAGGGTGGGCAAATTTGAACGTTTTCATAGGGGAACTCGGAAACTATAAGAGATATGGAAAAATGGACCACGCATCCTCGATCGCTTTTTTTGAGAGAAACTCAATTATGAAAACAAAAATTAGCTATCGTCTTTTGTTTTCGAGTTATGGCGAAAAGTTCGCTTTATCCGTATTTTGATAAATGGCGATATCTCGATGGTTTTTTAAATTAGATGAAAATAATTTTCACATTCTTAAGGCACTTTTTTGAGTAGAATGAAATGGTTGTAACGGATATTATAAATCTCCGTTAATTCTCGGGTTATAATATAAAGTTGTGTTTTTTACAATCGACTGCCGAAAAAAAAATAATAATTTTCCGGACACTAGTTTATTAATAAAAAATGTTTCTTTATGTGCCCTCTATCATTTCTGAAAATTAGGAATAGTTATTCTGTTACACCCTGTAT
Source organism: Clivina fossor (assembly GCA_963966155.1). Lineage (NCBI taxonomy): Eukaryota > Metazoa > Arthropoda > Insecta > Coleoptera > Carabidae > Clivina > Clivina fossor. Next base: position 11,499,710 of record OZ014555.1, read on the forward strand.
ATTCATAGTATACGCACAATATAAAATTATGTTTTTTTAAAAAAATTACTTACTCCAAATTTGTAAATTTCTTGAAAAACTTAATTATTATTTTGAAAGCATTCATAAAATTTTCAAAAATTCTAGATACAAAAGTAAAGCTTGGAATATATATATATATGTATTTCGAAATATTTTAATATTTAAAAAGAAAAATGTTGCAAAAAGAAGAGGTATAATGTGCATAAATTAATCTTGTTTTTGTTAATAAAATAAAATATTTTCAGCTTACAATAAAAAAACTGACTACAGATATAATAAAATTAATGACATACACTGGATGCAATCCGAAAATTCGTACGCCTGCTGCAAATATAATTGGTGCTTTCCTAGGTATAATGATGTTTGTTTTTCTTGTATTAAATATTTTAAACTTTCTATTCAACACATATGACTCATTTAGTAATTTTATGGACGATGTTGTATTACTTGCTGGAGCTATTCAGGTAATGAATATTTAGCATTTTTCTTTAAATTATCTCTTTGGTATGGGTAGTTTATGATCGTCTTGATCGTGAGAGTGAAAGAAAAGTTAACACTAGTTGTAAAGTTTTAGGTGCTTTGGCTATTATTGCTAGATACAGAAATAGCATAGTCATGGTTAAAATATTGACGATATTGTTCTGTATTAATATTTATTAATAATCCACATACTCTACGTAATCTACAAACGTCTTCATCAGAAAAAAAGTTAAAAATTACATTTACAGTAAATAACAGAAAATAGAAACAAGTTACAAGGTAACAAAATAAATAACTAAATCATAAAAATTTTAAAATTTTAAATTAAAGAAAAACTAAATTTTATGATCTAGTTAGTTATTTTATTATTTTTTTATAGTAAGATGTTTATATGTTCCGTTATTTACTGTAAATGTCATTTGTATTTTTTTCCTGATGAAGACGTATGTAGAGTAGGTGGAGTAAGTCGATTATTAATAAATATTAATACAGAACTTAAATCTAAAGCCGTTTTACTTTAATAGATATATAAATGTTTCCAAAGAAGCCCGTTTGAGTATATACAATGCTCTTTTGTTGTCTACGTTAATGTATGATAATGAATGTAGGGTTTAGGTGCAAAAACATAAAAGGAAAATGACTGTTGTGGAAATTAGATTTCTTGTTGTGTACTTATGTGATGTAACTAAAAAGAATCGGATACAAAATAGATTAGTGTGAAATTGAAAAAAAATGTTATTGCAAAATTGTTGGTGTTAGTCTGTTCAGATGGTTCGGTCAGTTTTAGCGAATGTCTAATGAACGTTTGCTTAAAATAATATATTTGTGAATGATTTTGAAGGTATTTTGCACATGAACATCCAATGAGTAGTTTGAATGGTATGATTGAGACAGTGAGATTACGTGAGCAAATATTTAGAAATGTTTAGAGGAAACTAATTTCGGGATAGTGAAAAAAGTTTGTGCCACACCTTTTTGAATACATGGCGTGATTTTGTATGTATGTATGTATCTCTTAATAATTGGATTTCGTCATGCATTTATTCTCAAAAATGAATTTTTTATCTGGAGACATAAAATTACACTTGAATTTTGGTTATTATATATTAATATTAAGCATTTCTTTAAAATGAATTTATGTACAATATCATTTCAGATGGTTATAAAATATTATTTTGTCAAGAGAGAAGCAAAACATTTGTCTAATATGTTAGACATAGTCTGGAATGAATTTTGGTTAACTGACACATTAGACAATGAATCAAAACAAAACATGCAGTCGTTATATAAAATAGCTAACGTAGTCAGCAGAATATATTATGTGTTAGTTACAATGACGGGTTGTTTTCTTGTGTTACGATCCGGTATGAAAGGAAATCACGCATTACCAATTGAAATCTGGATTCCGATCATTAAAGATTATATAAAAATATCACCATATTATGAAATAATATTTTCTTTTCAATCAGTAATACTTGTACTAACACTTTCTTGTTTAATATGTTCTATCGATCGGTTATTTATTGTATTTACATGTAGTGTTTGTATACAATTTAAAATGATTTCTATAAATTTACTAAAAATTGGACCACAGAATAGTCATATAGAAAACAATAAAATTGTTAATATAAATGTGGCTCATCATGTAAAAATATTGAGGTATGTACTTATTATACCTTTAAATAGAGCGCTAGATTTAATTAGAATTGTTTGATTCCGCCAAAAATAAAAAATAAATTGATAAGAATATATTCTATCTACTTGCACAACCATAAAAAATTAAATTTTTATTACGAGTTTAGTAACAATAGTTACCGTAAAAAACAATGCTATGCATAAATTATTTAAACTTCTTGTTTATTAATCGTTAATGAATCGTTTTACTGCATGCTTAAGTTTTAAATGTTCGTCAGAATGCTGAAGGATATGCTTTATGAAAAGTTAGAAAATACTTCACTTCATATTCAACAACACATGCGGTTCCAACATTATGATAGTATTAAAACAAATTCGATATAATATTGACATGATTTAAGATTAGATCCTGTTTAATTATTTTATAAAAACAATATTTCGACGAAACTGAACGTTCGTTTTCATCAGGTCAAAATTTATGAATGGCATTATAGTAAATAACAGTAATTATCAACAATTTACTAGGTAACATATAAGAAAAAATCATAAGAATTGTAGATTTAATTAATGGATTTTATTTAACTCAGTGCCCCTCACACTGATTCATATTATTTTTTCTTTATAAATCTTTATTGCTTCCTTTATTAATCTGTTGCTAATTTTGATTGGTTTAGCAATTATTATTACTGTATCTTCAAATTTCACAACATGAAAATATTCTAAAGTATGTTCAATAATAGCAGATTTATCTTGATGATTCACACATTCTGTACGTATGAACTGCACTGGTCCGCGCTTGGGTAAACACTATGCCTCTTGTCTCGTTGTATTTTTCGTGTTTGTCGTGCCTTGTCGCCAAGCCAAAGAGCTGTTGCCGGTAAAACTACAAGCGCTACAAAAATAAAAATATTTTGAAATATATTATTAATTAGTAGATTAATTTTTATTGATAGGTTTCTAAACTCGTTTGAAGATAATTTTTCAAAATTATTTTTACCCACACTCATTACAACTTTTATGGGTATTTCTATAACACTGTACGGATTTGTAATAGAAAAAGAATTGTAAGTAATATATTTTAAATTATATTTGCCGGATAAATTTAATATTTTGAATTATTACAGCAATAGGAAAGTTATATGTGGGTGTATAGTGGTCGCTGGTTTGTTACAAATACTTGCTTATTGCTTTGCTGGTCAGCTTATTCAAGATGAGGTAAATTATCATATTTTATATATATATATATATATATATATATATATATATATATATATATATATATATATATATATATTATATACAGTCAAACCTGTTTTTGTGCGGTAAATAGGGACCGTATAAAAAAAATCGCACAAAGAAAATATTGAGAAATTTCATAAATACTTATAACAAATAATTTTTTACAACATATTAGAGAAAAATTTCTTTTTATGCGGTGGATAGGGACCGCAGAAAAAAAAGTCGCACTCAGTGGCGTAGCCAGAAACTTGTCATGAGCGGGGGGTTACTAAAGAAATGATATAATATTAATCAATAAAAATAATACTATAATTTGTATAAAAAAAAGAGTAATAAAAATTATTTTCATAAAAATAAAAGTAAAATAACATATTTCATATTTCACATACGTATGTTTTTGGTCGTTCAGGTTCTTGGGGGGGGGGTAACCCCCACTAACACCCCCCTGGCTACGCCACTGGTCGCACTTGTAAAATATGTAAAAAAATTACGAAATATGTAGTGGGAAAAATGTTAAAACAAAATAAATAATTAAATTACACATTTACTTTTAATCTCACTATAAAATTACAGTCAAATCTGTTTTGTGCGGAAAATGGGACCGAATAAAAAAATTGGGAAATTGCATAAATACTTATAACAAATAATTTTCTACAACATATTAGAGAAAAAAAGTCCAATGGAGATTCAATGTGCATTGTCGGGAACTTCGGGAAACTGTTTATATCAAATGAACATAGCGTCTAAAGGCGAACAGCGCCTCGCAGTGTACATACCATGTACATATGTACACTTATAAAAAACATTACAACATTATATATATATATATAGTCAAATACCCTTCTACTACTACTGAAGATGGGTTCGGCTATTCCATTCGAGTCACTCTTTTTTCTATGAAGTGGTCTGTAACCATTCGGGTTTCGGGTATTGCTTTTGGAGTGCATGGAGTGAAATTTTTGTCGTTCGGCTATTACTGTGTTGAGTAAAAAGAGTTAGTTTCATTTACGCTAACTCGTATAGCGTGGATTTAAGAATGTACATGCGCAATAGCTTTAAATGTTTAAATTGTAACTTGTTTTCTGAACATACTTAACAGTTATAAGATAAAAATAACGGTACAAGCATTTTAGTAAAGAGTAAAGAATGAAAAATATCGAGCTACATTCGAATGTTTCGTTTAAATAGGTGATTTAACATATTTGAGAACATAAATGCTCAAAAATGTTATCAATCTTCACTAAAGCAGTTTTAACTTTTTCGTCCTCGTCGTTATCAAATAAAAATTCTCTTACATTTATAAAAATTACTTTTCGTTAGAATATTATTTTTACATATGACAAATTACGTTTAGGCGTTCGACTTTTTTTTAACTCTGTTAAACTCCATTAACTTTATGATTACGTCACTACAAAATCACTTCAACTTCAAAGTAATAGCCGAACCCAACATAAATAGTTGTTCTACTGGAGCAGATGAGGGCAAATTTGATTAAACGCAACGTAACTAATAAGCGAGTTATAACTTGCAATACAAGTACACATGTGATCTGTTTTTAAGATTATAGATTATTCATATATGATCTAGAGATCAAGATATCTGTAAAGATGAAATGATATAAATCAGATCAAAGATCTTACATTTTGATCTAGATCAGTTACAATTCTGTTTCTAAATTATAAATTTTCAGGGTATAAAGATATGTGATGCTGCATATAATTGCATATGGTATGATATGGATAGCGGTGTCGTACAAAAGAGTTTAATAATAATTATGATGCAAAGTCAAAAATCATTTGTAATTTCGATTGGCGGCATATTGGACCTAAATATTATCAGTTTTGGGCGGGTATGTAACTCTATCTAAATTGTACTATATTTAATTCTATTTAATAATTATTTCTTTATAATTTTTAGGTTATGCGAGCTTCATATTCCTTTCTGATGTTTCTAACTAATATGAAATCGGATAATACAAAAACCATATGAAAATCTATCTAATATAAAATTATATTAATTAGTTATTACCTATATTCGTTTTGAAAATGATAAGCACCGCAAAATGTTGTATTATTTTAATTTTATTAGGACTATATGTACAATACAAAAGTTACGTAAAATTGCATAAATTCAATTATATAGTATTTAGATTTTACAAGATTAGAAATATATGGGCAAACTCATATATAGACCACTTTGACATTATAATATAAATACTAAAAAATAGAAATAAAATTTTTCTATTTTTTGCCAATATTTCGGGCAACATTATTCAAAAATTTAATTTCATATTTATTATGCATTAAAAAGAATCTATCCTGAAAATTTGCTTTAAATCGTACTAACAATATGTTTAAAATAAATTTTGAATTATTTTTCCGAAAAATTGGCAACATTGTATAATAAATTATTATATAATTTATGTGGACACAAGGAGATTTTTTTGTGAAAATTTGATTCAAATCGTTAAATAATGTAGCCATAATGAATTTTTAAAAAATTTTGTAATTCTTTCTCGGAAAGTTGTTAACAAAAAAGTTGGCAACTAAAATTATATAATTAATATGAGCGCTAGGGCTATCTTCTGTAAAAATTTTATTAAAATCGGACAAATAATACGGCTATAATGAATTTTAAAAACTTTAATCATTTTTTTATCGGAATGTTGACAATACTCTATTATTATTATGTGGACAATAGGGAAAACTTTTCTGAAAATTTTATCAAATATATATATATATATATATATATATATATATATATATATATATATATATTGAAAATGTTACAGCAACCGTTCCGATCACTAGACCTCATTTTCCTTGCAGTCAAAGTGGTTCAAATACACAGACACACACACACTACACTGTAAAAAAATTAATGTAAATTTACATTGATAATATTAGTATTTTTATGTGAATAGTTAAATATTTTGTTTTGTAACTTATTAGCTAAAAATAAATAACTGATTATTATACACGCATGAAATCATATCTGTTATTTATGTATATGTGTACCTAAACTATAATTTTTTTAAAATATATATATAAATATATATATATATATATATATATATACCGGGTGTTCGTTCGTCAAGTTTGTATGTATGGGCGTTTAACCTGTAATTTCGATAAATTGCGATATACTACTTTCTCGAGTTAAATTCGAAGAAATACTTAGAATACTTTTCGATAGGGCATAAAAAGTTCTATAATTTGGTTTTAATGGGTGTAGGAAAATAAGCATGATTATGGAAAAATGCGGAATAATGAGTACTAAAATTTAGTGAATAAACCATTATTCTAAAATGCATCGTTTAGTAGAAAAAAAACTTAAAAACTGAATTTTTGAAAATCTCTCAAGGGGTACCCTTGCGATTTTTTCAAAATAAAACTTTTTTCAAAATTTGCTGAAAAAAATCAGTAATATAGAGAAAAAAATTAGCTACATAATCGCTAAGTAACTTTTTTCTCAAACTCATTGTGGTTTGGCAGGAAAAATTATTAAATTTCTAAAAAACATTTTAGAATTTTCAATAATTTTTCCTGCCAAACCAGAATGAGGTAGGGAAAAAAGTTACTTAGCTATTATGTAGCACATTTTTTTCTCTATTTTACTTTTTCCATATCATGCTTATTTTCCTACTCCTCATAGTTTTTGAGAGATAAAATAAAAACCAAAAAATCCAAAAAAAGTATTCTAAGTATTTCTTCGAATTTAATTCGAGAAAGTAGTATATCGCAATTTATCGAAATTGCATGTTAAACGCCCATACGAAATTAACGAACGAACACCCGGTATATATATATATTAGTGGGTGATAGTACATCTCAAAAGGAGAAAGGAATCAATAAACATTAAAACGCCTTAATAAAATTCGTCTCATAAGCGAGACAATAATTTTTACATTAGACGACTAATTTGTTTTAAACTCTAGTAATCTACTACTTAATCAGCATTGTCTACTACATTTTAATAAATACGATGTCCGCCAAAAGTCTGCAACATATGGGAATATTTTTATTATTATTATTTTTTTTAAATTATTATTACGGGACTTTTTGAATAACTTTTAGTTCCAGCAATTTTTCGATCATTTTTGTTCGAGCAATTTGTTTTTGAGCATTTCACGTAGAATCGAAAATATTTCGTATCCGATTGCTCCTAGATTACACCTCATACAAATCTCATTTCCAAAGCAGTTATTTTCCTTTTATGCTTTTTCAGCGAATCTCATCACGTCATCAGCATACGTTGAAGCAGGTACAACCAAATTAATCTATTGTAATTTACACTGTACAAAATGTAAGTTAAATTTATGGCAATTTACATAGCTTTTTAAAGTAAAATAACAAAATTTTGTAATTTTACTCTAACAATTTACGTAATATTGCATTTTTTATGAAAAAATTACATAAATATTTCTACAGTATATATAAAATAAAAATTAGAAATATATAATAACAATAATAAGAAACACGTGTCAATAGCTATAGTCTGATATTTCCTAATAAATAAACCAGAGTAATATATATGGGAGTGACGAAAGTGTGAAATGCTAATATAATTACACTAGCGTCACGTGCCTCTCGTGCCGACACGTGTTAACACTTTTTGGTCACGTGTTTTCGGTTTTTAGCATCTTCATTACTTAATAATTTAATTAGCAGCACGTGCAGAATAAAGTGTGGTTATATCGTTTTTAAAAATACGTTTTGTTATTATTATAATATCATATGGAAAAGTATTTATTTATTTGGTATAAAATTAATAAAAATATTAAAAAAATATATAATATTTATACAAGTGGTGTACACGATTCTCGATCATAGAGGACTTTAATATGAATGTTGTCAGGGTTGGGCTGATCAGAAAAAATAAGATTTTTCCAAATTTTTTTATATCATTTTTAATAGTAATATTAAGGCCGCCGCTACGCATTTATCAAACCATCATGACAATTGTCAAATAATTATCTTATTTTAATATAATTTTTATTTAAATTTTCTGCACTTATGAATAATATAGAATTAGTAATTTTACACAAAACGTATTTTCTTCAAAAAGAATTTATAAAATTTTATGAGCAATATTAATTTAAAATAAAAAAACTTTTGTTATATTTTATATTAAAGTTCGACGTTTCGATATACACATAGGTATATCATCATCAAATATATATATATATATATATATATATATATATATATATATATAAAAATGACATAAATAGTAAACAAACAAAACATAGAAACAAGTTACTAACCTAACAAATTACAAGTAACTAGATTACAAAATTTTATAGTTTATTAATTAATAAATAAATTATAATTTTTTTTATAATTTAGTTACTGGTAATTTGTTAGGTTAGTAACTTGTTACTATGTTTTGTTTATTTATTATTTATATGTCATTTGTATATATTCTTTCCTAATGATGTGTAATATATCAAAACGTCAAATCTATACCTAACTCTTTTTTATTTTAAAATAAAACGGCTTCAGGTTTAAGTTCTGTATTAATATTTATTAAAAATCGACATACTCTCAACGTACTCTACGTACGTCTTTATCAGGAAAGCTGATTTGTATCAATTTCCCTGATGAAGACGGATGTTGAGTACGTTGAATAGATACGTCGATTATTAAATAAATATTAATACAGAACTTAAACCTAAAGTCGTTTTATTTTAGATAGAATGAGTTCTGAAAGATTTTTTACTAACGCTGTAAAAAATGTGATACAAATGTATGTAATTTTACATTACTACACACTAAGAAATTTTGGAGTGGTAAAGTTACCAAATGGAGTGGTACATTGCTTCAGTGTAAAAACCAACACTAAAATTCGTAAAATATCATTTTTGGTAAAGTTTTGATTTTGGTATAAAACGTTCCGTGTACAATTTTGGGTTTTTACAAATAATTATGAAAATTAAGTCTATTTTACACATTTATTAGTAATAATACAAACTTCAGTGTATATATCATGCATGTACACAATAATGATAACATTTACCATTAGCTATTGGTGTATTGTATCACTGAAATTGGTATACGAAATACTGTACACGGAAAAGTGTATTTGGTCTTTGCAAGTTGATCTTGCACGATGCGTATCTCGGGAGTTTATAAGATGGCTGGTTTACTGTATTGTGAGTGTGCGTTGTGTTAACATCTAATATATTATATAAGATAAAAAAAATGATTACATTCAAATTAAATCGCAATGGACATATAATGGATGGTAATTGCTGAACACACAGACTGCAAAGACTTTGTTACTCTGGGTAAGTTCATGTATATTATAAATTATAAAATTATAATTATACTAAATATGTAATATTTTTTAAAGAATGCTATATTTCCGGAACAAGAAGAATTAATATTTGAAAAAATAAAAATGACATTTAATTACCGAAAACTAATAAATCCAGAAAGCGTATTTCAATTGTTTCTGAGGTTCTTGGATACACCTGGACTGGTATAATTTATAGTAATTTTGTATATATATATATATATATATATATATATATATATATATATATTATACATTATATTATATAATTTGATTCTTTTATTTTTAGATTAATCAAAATTTCAATTTACTATATCCAGAAGTTAATGAAAATTTTGCTATAAAACTGCAAGAAATTAGCAATAAAGTTTCTATAATTTACCGAAATGTGATTGAGAATACAGATGATAGAGTATTGTCAGAGGAAACTGTTGCTGGTATAGTTTTAACATTAAAAAAAATTATTTACATTTACTTTTCTTTATTTGCATTTTTTAGGTTGGGACATTTACACACGTGTAATATTTGCTCTATTTCACATGCTGCCTCCTACAGCGAAAAGTAGAATTAAAGTAGTTAGAGAGAAACAACTATCAAATGTTAATAATTTGATTGTATTTCGTGAAGTAAGTTTTATATATTCTTTTGCATTAAATTTAAATTTTATTGTATTCAATGAAATTTATTAACTGATTCTTGTTTTCAGACTAATATTCCTTAAAAGTAAAGTAAAATAAGTCTTTATTTAGCTATTGCTATTACATTTTTTCTAATTAGTTTACAATTACACAGATAATATTATACATATGTACTATACTTATATGACATAATATATCGTATTACAAAACATTGGATCGCATGGATGACTTTAATTTCTTTTTAAATGCAATGACATTTTTAGAATTTTTTATTTCAGAATTTAATTTATTGAACATGGTTATGCCTTTATCAAAAATAACATTTTGGCCAAAAGTTGTATATTTTCTTTTTTTGCATATATTGTTACAATTTCTTGTATCATATGAGTGACTACTGAGACAAATTTTGTTGCATAAATACTCCGGCATTAAATTATTTAAAATTTTGTAAATAAATGTCATTGCATTTATATAAATAAAATCTTCAATGTTGAACCAATTTAAAGTTTGTAACATTGTACTTACTTTTGTGTATCTGTTACATCTTAAAATGATTCTCATTGCTCTATTCTGTAGTTTCTGCAATTTTTCTAAACATTCTTTGCTCACTAAAAGTAATATACTACAACAACAGTTAAAATGTGGTAAAACAATTGTGTTATATACTAGTAATTTTGAAGCTACACTCATGTTTTTGGTTATTCTCGCAAGAAAACTAATTTTTTTTGCAATTTTTTTACATAAATAATTTACGTGCTCTTTAAATTTCAATTTACTGTCCATAATTATACCAAGATATTTAATTTCATTTACGTATTCAATAGTAGAATTACCTATTTTTATAACTAATCCTTCATTTAAAATTTTATTTGAAATTCCTTGCTTGCCTATAATAATACTTTTTGTTTTTAGTTCGTTTAATTTTAATTTATTTACTGCAAGCCAGTTGTAAATTATTTTTAATTCTAAATTAATTATTTCTATTATCTTATTGTGATCTTTGTGATTAAAATAAATTAATGTATCGTCAGCAAATAATTGAATATTACAGTTTTTTAATATTTTTGGCATTTCATTGATATATATTATGAACAATATTGGTCCTAAAACACTACCTTGAGGCACACCAACGTTACAATCCAGTACATTTGATACGTAATTATTAAAAGAATACATTGCCTACAGAAAGGCAAAGCAACCATTTCTCATTGCAAAAGGCCCTAACATTTCAGCGATTGATTATTATTCTTTAATAATTGATGGACAAGCTATTCCAATAAATGGTTCATCATTACAAGCATTTGACGTACTTTTATAAAATTAAAGACCAAAATATTAAATTTACTCCAAAAATGAGTGAATTATTAACACGTTTATCTAAATAGAACTATTGAATATGTTTTAATTTAATTTCAATTAAGAATTCCTTCATATTTAACTTAAAATAGTTCAATATAATATAGTAGATTTTCAACATTTATATTATAGAGAACCTTCAGAAATTTGCAAATATAACAACAAATATTACACTTACATTAAATTATATAATTTAATTTAATTATTAAAATTTTTTAGAATATTTTTTTATGTCATTCTTTGATAAATAAATGATTTTTAAAATATTTTATGTTATTTTATTTCAGATACAGTCATATTCATAGAAGCTTTTGTTGCGGTAGCAAAGACTTCACATTTGTAATGGAGATACACAGCGCTTCATATATACCAAGTGTCTATATATATATATATATATATATATATATATATATATATATACATAAATTTTTAATTTTGTCTAGGTAAATCTAAATACCAAGTATATTATTACACCATTGATGTGTATAGTCAATTGAAATGTGAAATCTGCGTTTCCACCAACAAAATCTTCTGCGAAAAATCCTTACACCCTTTTGTGTTAAATTTTACAAAACAAAATATATAAAATATACACGTTCCGGTGTATTACATTCAATGAATTTGGTTAATTATTACACAAAAATTTGTAGAAGACCTTTTTACGGTGTTAATTTTATTCACCAATATGTGTAAATTTAACACACGTACGAGTTAATTTATTACAAAAAATTGTGTACATATTTACTTTGTTTTTGGTAAAATTAAAATAAGTTAAGTGTATATTTCAATAAAAATAGTGTTAAATTTAACACTCAATTAGGGTAAAAATTTTCCAAAAATATTGTAAAATTTACACAATTACTTGTAAATGTACAACCATATGTTCGTTAAATATTTTTCTACATATGCGTGAACATTTTTACCAAACCTGACACTGGTAATATTTACACTAGCGCGGGTGGACCTATATAGAATATTTTTGGTGTAGAATTTGGTAAAAAATTTCTTAGTGTGTATTAACATTAAAATAGCAGTATTTTGTAATTTTTACTGTGATAATTGACGTAATATAACATTTTTCTTTAAAAACACATTTATAGAAAATGTAAATTTACATAAACTTTTTTAGTGTTATTTTTACTATTAACTTAAGTTTTAATTAAATCGACCCGGTACTGTTCAATCGACACCTTCAATTGTTCCACAATATCAGGATAACTTCCAGCAACATCTTCCTTCTCCGTTGGATCATTAACCAAATCAATTTCGAATGAAGAAATATCTAGGTAGGTGATTAGTTTCCAATCATTTTCATAGAATTTGAGTGATCCTACATGATCGTAGTAGATTTCAGATGAGTTATCGAACTGTGTTGTTTTTGAGAACTGAACTGGTTGCGTAGCCATAGCACATTAATCTGGAACAAATGCGTGTTTTAGACGGTTTGTGTAAACTTTGACATTTCTATTTGTTTATTTTTATAGTGCAATTCAGGTGCAATTGACTGGTGAGGTTACGGCTATAACGGTATATGGTCCTGAATATCGCGGTGTTATTTTTTTTATTTGTCTATTACATTTTGTTGGTTATCTAAAAATACTTTGTCTCCGATTTTGGCTTCGATTAATTTTGTTTTTCTGTCGTAATAGGTTTCATATCTAAATTTTGAGTCTAATAAGTGATTTTGCGCTACTTCGTTATTTTTTTGAATTTCCAATAGCATTTCGTTTTTGTAATTTGCCATAGAAGTATCGGAATTCAGGAAGATTTTTGAGTAATGTCGGAATTTGACATTTGAATCCGAAAACTAGTTCAGGTGGTGTAAAATTTATAGAGGTATGAGTAGTTGTGTTATAGGAAAACATGGCGAAGTCAATCCAATCGTCCCAGTCTGTTTGGTAAGCTTGTACGAAATGCCTTAGGAAATTAGCTAAGGTGGAATGGCTTCTCTCTAAAGCACCGTTACTTTGTGGATGATAGGCTGTCTTTTGAATCATATTTTAAATATATATTTTAAATATGGTTTAGGTTGGTTGTTTGGTCAAAAATATGACACCCAGAACAACAGGTACTTTTCAAATTACTATAATACTAATTACTATAACTATTACGCCAATTATAAATTTTACTTTCATTTAAAAAAGATTTAATTTAAAAAAGTATATGCATATAATAAAAATTATTTGTAAAGTTATTATTACCTTACAAGGAGTATGCAATCATAACTTTGTAACAGCAAAAATTTTTAATATGATTTTGTCACTTTATTACAATAATTGGCTATAAACAATTAAATTACAAATGTCTAAAATAACCAGTTATATGAAATATCCAAATTAATTGACAATAACAATATTTCTTGTATCTACTCCTTAATTATAATATTTACAATATGCCGATCGATAGGAGAAATAAGAGACAAAGAAAAATGTATTTTGCTTTAAAGGGAATTACACACATATTATATACATACGTGTAAACCTATACGTTTGTGTTAAAAACAATTTTAAAACAATTTAATTAATTATATTTATCCATGTATAGCCGTCTGCTACCCACATCAGTTTATTTTATGTCTTGTGACGAAGTAAATTCGCACAAGTAAATCGCGAAAAAGGTATGATATTTCTTTCAAATACTCTCAATACAACACAAACTAGGCGTAACTATGCATATGATGTACACTTTCACTCTTTACGCCTCTTGAAAACCCGCAAAACGTGCAACACGTATGTAATGTCAGCGCTGACAACTTTTCACGGGCGTGAGAAAATGAAACCTGTTGGAGTTTTAAGCGTAAACCAGAACGTGCGCGTGCGTTCTATTGATTTGTCTGCTGTGGAAAACGGGTTATATAGTACATATTCACATATTTTGTAAGTGTACCAAATTATCTTAAAATTGAGTGTTCCAAATTTAAAACTAAGCGAAATAGATACAATTAATTTTTTAGAATTATATAGGGATGAAATAATTTTCTGTACACACTTGATGAAAATATTTCTTCCATATTTACAATTGAAAAATGTCATGTACATATAAAACACATTCACGCTTCTATTACATTCACTAGCAGAGAAAACATAATTTACGCCCGTGAAGACACGCGCGTGACTCACGCCCTGTGACAACGTCATTCAAATAGTGTTATCACTTTCACAAAAAACAGACAGAACATATACGACCACATAAAGGAAACATGGCTTACGTTGATCATAATTTGGATTTAAGTTATTAAATTTTTTATTTAAATAAAATTTTACCCTATACCGCACATTATATTCATAATTCATTTATAAGTACAAGCAATTTACTTTTTTTATATGACGCGTATTTTATCGATCACATTATATATTTATTTATTTTCAAATTGAATTGAAAAAATGTTAAATTTAATTCAGATTTTTTCGTTTATTGTATGATTTAAATAATATATTATTTTGCAAATTTATAATTAACAAATATTTATGTTCAAAGCCATGTTTATGCAACGTTGTTATAGTCGTAGTCCTAGTCCTAATTATAGTTTTAAATTCTAGTCTTTTAATAGGCTATTGTTATCAAAAACCTTAACTTTCGACATGATTACATTAAACGACGTAAACTATAATACAAATTTTACAATTTTTCTATATTTCTAGTGAATTTAATATCTGCCTCCAATTGTGGTAGTTCATACCATGACTGTATTGGTAAATGTATGCGACATTATGGTAATGGCAATCCAAATAACTGCGATTCAAAGTGTTTCTATTCTTGCTGGGATATTTGCGGTGCATGTCAACCTCATCATTATAATCAAAACTGTGTCGGCGACGACGATGCACATTATACCGATTGCTTACCTGCGGCCTGCGCTATACCTCATTGCTTAGACGATCTGAACGCAATATGCCTGGGTCGGCAGACATTCTGTCAAGAGGGCTGTGTGTGTGATGACGGTTACATTAGAAATGCCAACAACGTTTGTATATCGATAGATGAATGCAATACAATTCGGAAAGTAAGTGTATAAGATGTATCTTAAATGTGGATGGAACTAAAATTCCATTTTTAAATACAATGGTAATTTGTACCACGCCATTATAAAAAGTTACTTGTCTAGATAGGAATTGTTTGGAGGAAAATAATTTCGACATAGTAGAAAAAGTTTGTGCCACATTCTTTTGAGTACATGGCGTAATTTATATGTATTTACAAATACAAGACATAAATGTATACTATACACTGTAAAAATATAACTTAAATTTATTTAATTTTACATAGCCAATAACATTAAAATGTCAACATTTTGTAATTTTACTGTATTTTAGATACATTTTTATAAAAAAATTACATTCATAAAACATATAAAATTACATAATTTTTTTACAGTGTAGCGTCCGTTAAAAAGTTTACATCATATGGGAAAAATTTTTATTATTGTTTTTTTTTTTTTTGTTTTTTAATTATTATTGCAAAACTGTTTTCTGTTTGTTCAAAAATTAAAAATATACTAGCCGGAAGTACTAATATCACTTTATGTATGGAACAAATATGAAAAATTTTCAAGTTAACTTACTTTATTTGTAAAAATTTTGAAAAAAGTTATATTAAACTTCTATACATATAACCCGATTTTCATAATTTCCGCTGCACGTTATTATGTAGATGACAAATCTAATAACACAAAATTATTTGTACCTAATATATTTGCTTATTATTTTATATAAGATAGTAAATAAATAGTTTAAAATCAAAATTTAATGTATTAAATTTGTTTATCAGGGATATTTTGTTGTGTTTACAAACAAATAAGTACTAATTATATAATATAACAATTTAACATTTAAACTTGCTTATGCTTTATATGGCAACAATATTTTTTTTTTTTTTGTTAAATTATACGTTTACATTAATAATTTGCAATAATAATGAAATCTGTGAAAATTAGTTAAGTTTCATTTTTCAGCACCATCCACAAAGATTCTAAAAAATATATGGGATTAAAACCTACATAGTTTTTGACGTAGAATTTCCACTCACAGTAGAAGCTAATCGTTGGTGAAATGAATGTATTTTTTCTGGAGAATCGGAATCTGCAATAAAAACTGGAGGTTCTAATTTGAGATTTCAAAGTTATTCTCACCTCCTTCAAAAGGGCGCGATTAATTTTTGCACGGGAGTTTGGCCTCTCTCAAAAATATTAACTTTTATCTGGGAACTTTCTTACGGTGCGCGCTTATTTTTCGAGATATTTTTACCCGACCACCCGACATAATCAATATAATGACTTATGAAAAGAATTAAAATTAACAATTATTATTTTTTAATATTATATGTATAGAATATCATCTTATGTAAAAAAATAAAAAATTCTAATACTTTTTTCTATCATTTAATATTAACGAGTTTTAAATAATCAAACTTACTTATGAGTACATGCGAATATTTATATAAGAAATAAATCAATAATTTTAAAAAATTAATGTCAATTTTGTTTTTAATTGTGAAGTATGAAGTAAAATATATGTTAGAGGTGCAAAAGTATAACTTCACAAATCGTATAGAAAAACTAGTACCATCGATGGATAGCTCTTAGAAGAAGAAGGTATTCTTACATATATAAATTTGTTCTAGAGTGCAAGTTTTAGATAAAAAAATAAATAGAAATTTTACTCTAAACTTTGAGGGTGACTTTTACCCCAAAACCTTGACGGTTGTCGATAAAAAAGAGTGTCGGTTAATTGTCAGTGTGCTAATTAAAAATTTACTATTAATTTTAATTAATTACTTTATACAACTTGCTTCACATTTAAAAAAATATTATATGATCATGTAAACGGGCTCAATGATGCTGTCATAGGTTTAGTTACTTTTTTCGAAGACGTGCAACGGAACTTACGATAAGTTGACCATATAATTATTATTTTTTCTAGTTTATTTAAGTAATATTTTTAAAAACATAGATAAGCTAAAAGTTTCAAACTTATAGCACTAATACTCAAAAAGAATCAACGAAGTTCAGATAAATTTGCATTATTTTTAATTAATTAATTGAATTTTTTTCTTATGTGACATATATTTTGTATTGAATATGATAAATTTGAGAAAACATAACACATTTATGAAAAACTAATAAAAAATTTAGTAACATTTAAGGGTGTTATAAATTTTTAGCAATAATACATTTAAGCAAGTGACATAATTGTTCAATAATGATTAGATTATTAAACATACGCATTTTTTGAATAAATTAAAAATTATAATTATAAAAAATATTTCAAAAATAATTGTTATGTATTTTTAACTTAAAATTTATCTAAGAACCTAAAATGCCATTCAAAACCACTTTTTCAAAAAACTTTTTTCAAAATTTTAACATATAAAAAAAGTTTTCTAAAATTTTTTGTTTATTGTTTAATTTACTCTATACCGGAAGTTATATCCATATATCTAGTTAGTTCATTTTTAGTTTTTAGACAGTTTTTTTTTTTTAATAAAGTTGAGTACGTCGAAACGTCGATTAATATTAATATTAAAACAGAACTATTTTATTGTTGTTTCAAATTAGTACTTTGATTTAATAATATAATTTTTTCTTTCCAGGATTACAACTTACCTTTACGAAAGCCACACATATCTCTTAGAGACAAATTTAGGAGATTTGTTTTAAATTAAATAAATACTTCTATTAAAAAAATATTAGTTCACTATTATTAAATGAAATTTGTTAATAAAAAATATTATTTAAAATTTGTAACTAAAAAATAAAGTAAACGTGAATAACAGAATATGTGTGTAAGTTATTTTTTTAACCAACCAAAAGGCAGTTGCCAAAGCAAGTGGTGATTTATTGTGGAATGAGTCGGATGTAAGAAATAAACGATGCAAGTTTTTTAAAGATTTATATGTTTCAGTAAATTTGAATCATAATGAGGTTGCATTTGAAACTGATGAAAGCGATGTGTGTGATACATTAATGCGTATAAAGAATGATAAGTCTCCCGGTCTGGATGAAATTACAAATGAAATGCTCTAAAATATGGAATGATAAGAGGTTTGAATGGTTAGTTTTATATTTTGTTTATGCTTCATACGTTATGTGCGGTTCCAAATGACTAGAAACAAGCAATTATTTGTTCTTTACTTAAAGATAAAGACAGTTCAATTAATTTTACTAATTCTCAAGCGATTAATCCTCTAAGTGTTCCCGGTAAATTATTTGGTAAAACAATAATTAAATTGTTATCGGTACTTCCGATTAATGCAATTTTTTAGTTTTTGAACAAGCACCAAAAAACTTCCCCAAATAATGCGAAATTTTAGGCTGACACATATTAATTCATTGTTTAGTTATGTGGTTGAATTCTATAGTAAAATCTAATTCTTGATTATAATCAAAAGATCAAATAATAAAATCCGACGACTGATATATTACAAACATAAACAAATATATTTAAATGTTGGAGCGACTAAAACCGTTTGAAATAATAGAAAGCAGAGCTGAGTTAAGTATTTATAAAGAGTACTTAAGTATTAAGTACCAGTACTTTTATAAAATGTACTTAAAATATTAAGTATTAGTACTACTTTAAGTACTCTAAGTACTTTATAAAAAGTACTTTAAGTACTTTCTGCGAACAAAAAAAGAAGTTTAAATTTAGTGACAAAAATTTATATACACAACAAAATTTTATTCAAAACAATCTTTTCTAATAACTTTTTTTTATTTTAACAAATAATATCAAAATAATTTATTTTTTTTGCAACAAATCATATTTTTTTATATCTGTGGTATGGGATAAATCAAAACATCAATTTTTAATTATAATTGTAAACTTTTATAGATTAATATTGCAATAATACATATACGTTATAAAGAAATAAGTACATAATTTTAAAGTTAAGTTTTTAGTTAAGTTGGAAATTCATGTAAATTTTACCATAAATAAAATATAATTTTCTAATTCATTTGTTCCAAATATTTTTTCTTTAATTAAGCGGCTGGGAATTTTTAAAATTATATTTTGCTGCTGATTCTTTTCAAAACAACAAATTTTTCAAAATTTAATTCACTCAACGTTTGACGACGAGAGTTATTGAAGATGGGAGAAGCGTATTAAATTTTATAAATAATTTTAAAATATTTGGATATTCATGCAAAATATTGATATCTGTTCCTTTGTTATTCAAATATTTGAAATAATAATTATTAAAAATTAAAACAATATTGCACAAAAATTATACGTTTCTAAGTCTTTTAAAAATTTTAAATCAAAAAATTATTATTTTTAATGTTTCAATGAAGAGTGGTCTGTAACACACAATTAACTTGCTCTAATAATTGTTTATTTAAACATGCAATTAATTTTTTCCTTAAAATATTAGTTTTATTCGATCTGTACTTTTGGGTTTTTCTACAAAACGTCACTGTAAATGACGCAGCGTTTTGTCATTTATATAACAAATAACTACGAAGCGAATAAAACAACAAACATTGATGCGGCAATAAACAGTAGACGCAAGTGTGTCAATCAAAACAATGTATAATATTTTACGTAATGAAGTAATATAAATAAAAATGCTTACTTGTTTTATCCGATATTTTTAGAAAAATAATACAGAACTTATCTATCAATAAATATAAGTTCAGAAGTTTGTTTCACAAACTGTATCGCTAACGTTGAGAGTACAAAGATTTGGTACATAATGAATTAGAAAGTTAGCCCTAACGCCCACCACCAGCTACTTGCACATATACTTGCAAAACCGTTTCAAATGTTTGCAATGAATATTCAGAATTAGTATTTTTAAAATACGTATCAGGTAAATTAAAATTCACTTTTGCATCACCTGATCATAATGTACATCCTCGAGTACGGAATCATTTTCAAATTCCGGTCTAAAACAATATTAAACGTAAATTGTAAATGCATGAAGGCCGCATGAAGTGGACAGATCAATTTTATTGAATTATACAATACTGATGAATTTATATTACGAGGATTTCATAAAATAGTTGTCAATTAATTATAGTTACAAATTTTTTCGATAGATGGTGACAAAATGATAATAAAACACTTATTTCTAGTAGCTACTGTAGTTTCAGATTATAATCAAATAATATTGAGTAGTTGCATAAATAGCTGTCTTCTGTAGTGGCCTATATGTACGATAGGGTTAATATTAAGTTACCATATTGACTATGTAGAAAGAGGTCATTATATCACTAGTACAATAATGAAATTATTATACAGCAATTTTTGACTATGTAAACTACTGATGACAACACCAAACATAACTACAACGTCAAGTGTATTTAATCTGACACCTTCGGAGACCATATTGAAAACTATTACGTCAAGTTAAGTTAATTTTTAATTTCACTGTATATTTTTGCTTGAATTTTAATTTGATTATTGAAAATGTGAGTAAATACCAGAAATTCAATGCTCACCGTTATGCCCGGTTTACACGACGCAATTTTCTGTGGGATTTTCTTGCGCAACACAATTGCACAAGAAAATTGCGCAATAAAATTGCAAAAATATATGTATGTTTTACACGATGCAAGAAAATTGCACTGCGATTTTCGTTATTTCGTTCCAAAATGCCAACTAATTAATAAAATAACCAAACGTCAAAATATATATATCATAACTGTATAAAATACTTAAAATACTTTTGCACGAAGAAATGTAAGTTATTAAATGTACTTATGATTTACTTACTTCAAAATAAACACACGAAATATATAAAATAAATAAATAATTTTTATTGTTATTTATTTTTTTAATATATGACACATATATATGAAAGTTGGTAAGACTGAAAGTTACTAAAAGTAACTAGAAATTGCAAGTCCATGCAATTAAATTTCAGCATGTTCTAATCCGTGCAACTCGTCGCCGCGACAAAATTGCTTGCGCAAGTAAATCCCACAGAAAATTACGTCGTGTAAAACGGGCATTAGATTTACCAGAATCTAATTTAAAAAAAAAAAAAAAACTTCTACATATCAGATTGACTTAAATTTTTGCATACATTGCTAGTTCAGCTAAAATATAATATTGAATTTAAATAGCTAAGAAGTATTTTTATAATTGTTATTTTAATTGTTGTCACAGGTATGAAAGTAAGTTATGCCTTCTGTTCGTAATTATGCACATGAAATGTTTTGAATTAAATTGTAAGTTAGAACCAAAACTTTCTTAATGGTATAAACTAATATATGTTTTAGTTATATAAATAGAATGTAGATATAGTATTTAATGCAATAATCTAAAAATGTAAAATTTTGCCCTAAATTACTCTAATAATTGACTATTGACTATTTTCTTTTATGAAAATAAGTCAAATGTGACAGACCACATATTAAAATTGTGTCGTACTGTTATATTAATAAAAACTTTTTTTCTGAAATATTAATAATTCATAGATATAATTGGTTTTCATTTGATTTGTTTAAAAAGTTACATATTGTTTAAAAATTTACATAAATATGAGAATGTTACATCTGTAAATAAAATTAAAATGTTATGTATACCATTCTCCTTTTTACAATTTAAAAATGACTTCGAAACAGTTGTTTCAAATATAGATATGGATATATATATATATATATATATATATATATATATATATATATATATATATATATATATACAGCCTGATTCAGAGTAAGCGCCTTATTTTTTTTTAGCCACACTATGGGTACTACTTTCAAAATATTTGGCAGTAATATGTTTCAGGACATTCTCTACACGATGGTGATATCAGATTTTCAATTGGATGAATCATTTCAAAATGGTGACGTTCAACTTTTTTTTTTAAATGGGATGCCATAATTTTTTTATTATTATTGAGATCTTGAAAACATTCTTTTTACGATAGTATTTTGTTTTTCTTAAAAATTCATTTCTTTCCCTATCAAAAAGCAAACTAACATTTTAATCTATATATATATATATATATATATATATATATATATATACAGTGCGATATTTTTATCTCTGAACATATGAACTGAATTACATGTAAATTTCCTATGTTCAATTTTAAAAAAAACACATCGGACGCATAGAGACAACCCTGATAGTTATGCAACCAATCTTACATAATGTGACAGTTATTTGAAAAAAAAAATGAGTTACTTTCAACAAAATATTTAGAAAACATTAAACTATTCGCATTATTTCAAGAAATCTGTTTAAAAACGTATAGTATTATCTATTATTATTATTATTTATAAATTTAAGTGTTCAGCAATTTACAATAAATGACCATATTCTGTTAAATATTTTATTTTTTATTCAAATAAACATCATATTACGTATGATTGGTTGCATAACTGTCAGGGATGTCTCTATGCGTCCGATGTGTTTTTTTTAAAATTGAACATAGGAAATTTACATGTAATTCAGTTCATATGTTCTGAGATAAAAATATCGCACTGTATATATATATACTAGCGTTCCCGTCGCGCGTTGCTGCGAAACTGCGCAAAAATTCAGTATTTGAAAGATAACTTTCTTGTCGCGCATTGCTGCGCAACTGCAGCTTTCCCGTTGCGCGTTGCTGCGCAACTACGCTGTCATTTGACATTTGCAGGTTAGCATTAAACATAATTTTTCAAATTTTTGAGAACCAAGATGAAATCGTAGAAAGATGAAACTTGCCTATTCTCAAATAGGGAATGAACCAATTAAAATGACATCACTCCCATCAAAATCGGTTCTGGGGTTTAGGAGGAGATGCTGCAGAAACATACATACATACATACATACATACAAACATTTGCCAATTAGTGAATTAATATGTATTAACACGCGTTTTTCAAAAATTTCAATTGTGTGGAGGAACCTGTTACTTTCGTAAGAAAAGAAAAAATTATTACGAAAACTGTGTAAGAAGTGAGATACAGCTTATTGCAAGAGGGACAGGAGAACGCTCCCATCCCTAGTCCGTGCTGTTTACGGGGTGAGAAGTGACACCGGTAGACCCCTGGCGGGGATAGTTGATCAAGTGTTAATGGGGTTCCGTTTTGCCAAACTCCTTCGCTTGGGAGCAGCATAATAGCAATTTTCGTTGAGCGCAATTTTTCAAATACATTTTAAAAGTAAACATTAAAAAGATATTATAAATTTGTTTGAAAGTTATTTAGGAAAAAAAAAATTATAATACAGTAATACTGTACATTTATAATATTTAAAATAGTTACATTTATAATACAGTAATACTGTACCTTTGTTATGATCCAACATTTATAATATTTATGAAAAATTATTTATATATTTGAAAAATTTTTTTTTCGTAAATAACTTTTAAGCCAATTTATTATAACTTTTTAATCTTTACTTTTAAAATGTATTTGAAAAATTGCGCTCGACAAAACTTGCTATTATGCTGCTCCCAAGCGGAGGAGTTTGGCAAAACTGAACGCCATTGATCAGCTATCGACCGGGGTTAAAAAATATAAAATGTTATTAAAAAGTAGGGGTTGGTGGTAGGAGGGTAAAAATTTAGGACTAAATGTATTTTTTAATGGCACACCACAAAAAAATACCCAAAAAAAAATTTGTCCAAAAAATTAAAATTTTTTTTTAGGATGAGCCACCCTTAACACTTAGGGGTATAAAAATTAGTTATGAACCTATTATTATACCTACTGAATATACATATAAAATTTTATCAAAATCGGTCAAGCCGTTTCGGAGGAGTATAAATACTAAAACTGTGACACAGGAATTTTATATATTAGATATTAAAAAGTAGGGGTTGGTGGTAGGAAAGTAAAAATTTAGGACTAAATGTATTTTTTAATGGGACACCACAAAAAAATTACCAAAAAAAAATGTGTACGTTACGTGTTTTACGACACAAAGAAGCCCCTCTACGACGTTTTGGCATTGTACTTTACTTTTAAAATATATTGAAAAATCTTGAATTATTTAGGTCAACTGCATACATATGTGTAACTGACGTGTGATTGTCATAAAGACATGTATAAAGTAAGTTAAATAAATCATATAGTTAATAAGATTCAATTTAAAAAAACCTTTTTTTAAAAACCACGCTTATCTGTCATTTACATTATTCAATTGTTAATTGAACAAAAAAATAGTTCATGTGACAGATGTGATTAGTTGTATTAAAAAAATAAGTATAAGGCCGCGTTCTCACCAAAAGCAACTGGCAACGCAACGCAATTACAATGCGACCGCAACTTCAGTTGAGTTGCTCTTGTGTTCTTACTGAAATCAACTGTTTTGAAGCCTCTTGTTCGGTAGTCGTGAACAAAATGCAAAGATTTTACTGTCTCGTCCGCCATAACACAGCAGTTCTTGGCAACTGTCGACAGCAACTGGCGACGGCGACGCGGTACGCAGCGCTGCCGGCAACCAATTAGCAACTGGTTGCGTTGCAGTTGAGTTGCCTTTTAGTAGGTGGGAACACGAGTATTTAAATATTAGCGCCGAGTTGCGTTGCTGCTGCGTTGCAATTGCGTTGCGGTCGCCGGTTGCTTTTGGTGAGAACACGGCCTAAGGGTTTTATATATTAGATATTAAAAAGTAGGGGTTAGTGTTAGGAGGGTAAAGATTTAGGACTAAATGTATTTTTTAATGGCACACCATAAAAAAATAACCAAAAAAAAAATTGTCAAAAAATGAAAATTTTTTTTTTAGGGTGAGCCACCCTTAACACTTAGGGGTATAAAAATTAGTTAAGAACCTATTCTCATACCTACTGAATATACATATAAAACTTCATCAAAATCGGTCAAGCCGTTTCGGAGGAGTATTAATACGAAAACTGTGACACTGGAATTTTATATATTAGATATATATATATATATATATATATATATATATATTTATATATATATATATATATATATATATATATATATTTATATATATATATATATATATATATATATATATATTTATATATATATATATATATATATATATATATATATATATATATATTGCATGTTTAAATAAACAATTATTAGAGCAAGTTAATTGTGTGTTACAGACCACTCTTCATTTAAACATTAAAAATGATAATTTTTTGATTTAAAATTTTTAAAAGACTTAGAAACGTATAATTTTTGTGCAATATTGTTTTAATTTTTAATAATTATTATTTCAAATATTTGAATAACAAAGGAACAGATATCAATATTTTGCATGAATATCCAAATATTTTAAAATTATTTATAAAATTTAATACGCTTCTCCCATCTTCCGGTCCAGTTGAACGTCTTTTCTCTTTCGCTGGAATAATCAATAACTCTCGTTGTCAAACGTTGAGTAAAAAATTTTTTTTAACTTCAATGACAACTTTTTGGCGATTATTTTAATTATTGAACAAAATTTTAATTAGAAAGCTTATTCGTTGAAACTGTGTATAATATTAGTTCTGTTTGTTATTATTTATTATTTTATTTATTTGTTAAAAAGTGTGTGGCGATCATCGATGAATTTTAAGAATACTATATATGTTTTACCCATTGAAATTTTATACTCTATTTGATCATTTATTCATCCATGTAAGTTTTTATCAACTGTTTTTTTTTTTTCATTATGTAGTTATTATTTAAATTTGTACATACTCATTATTAATATTTAGTGTTCTCCTTGAGGAAGCCAACAATTTTGGAGGCGAAATATTGGAATTAACAATAAATTGAATAAATGTAATCTGATTTTTATTCAATATATTACCGCACATCCGTTATCCAGAACGCATATATATATATATATATATATATATATATATATATATATGTGTCATTTAATAAATTAATGTAAATTATGTTATTTAATAATATTTTTATAACTTTTTTCCAGTTAAACTATGCTGCTGGCGTAATACTAGCTCAAATAAACATGATGGTGAGGGGCAAATCCAAAAAGTCGTTCCAGATAATTTATTCAGTTTTTAATTTATTTCTTTTAATAGACATTTTAATCTTATAGAGGGAGTTCATCTATATAAACTTGAAGACAAGGATCTTAATTTTTAATATACAACATTGCTATATTTATTGAAACCTGGCAAGTAACTAAATTTTGTATTGGCATAAACAAATTTATGCATTTCAGTTAATACTACATAAATGTTAATTTATTAAAATAATTTAGAAATGGTTACATGCGATGCTAATCATATTATTTTAATTGTTATATAGTGATCAATAATAATAAGATATGTATTAAGGTGTATCGAAAAAAAAAATTTTCGTTGGCGAGGGCAAAATATTGAATTGATCAGAAAAGTTCTTACGCAAGCCGATTCAAATATTAAACAAATCTAGAAGACGCGCGAGCGCTCAAGAACGCCATTTTTTGAATTTTTTTCATATAATGATCTAAACATATAGCAACATTTTGTCTGACCGAGTCGTAACTCTGTGTTTTTATGCAAACATAAAAATGCGACATTTTTTCAAAGAGCCGTTCAAATTGAAGTATTTTAAGTATTAATTGAATTTTACTTATAAGCGTTTGAAAAAGCTATTTTTCAGAGCATTGCAACAAAAATGCAAATTTCGATAATTTTCAACCGATCTTTGACAGTGTTCTTGTATTTTGTAGTACTTGAAAAAATGCCGCATTTTTATGTGGGCATAAGAACAAATTGTTGTTATTCAACACCACTGGTTTATCAAAATTTACAGGGATAATATATTACTCAATTACAACTTTATTTTCTTATTCTAATATGTAATATTAAATTAAAGAATAAAAAACATATTATTTTGTTTTAGTTGACAATAAAAGTTGGTATTTTCGTTTTTAAATCAGATATGTTTTCATCTATGATTTATAATGAATTCCATAATTTTTTAGTAAAGCCTGGCGCACACTATGCCGGTCCGCATCGCATTGCATCGCATTGAAATTATCCGCCCGGATCGTTTTCATAATATATTTTATTGAATTATCGCATGAACTAATATGCGATATAGTTCATTGAAAACAATTCGAGCGGATAATTGCAATACGATGCGATGCGATGCGACCCAGCGTGGTGTGCGCCAGGTTTAAAAATATATAAAAAAAAAAGTTCAAGCAGTTTATAAATATAGCTACAACGCTACAAAATTGTATAATTATTTAACAATAATCCCTTTAATTACATGTTATATAACACATATTGTATCTAAACATTTAATTATGAATACTCAAATCATAATTATATTTCATCTTAGATTTTTTTCTTTTATGAAATTTAATATGCTTTCAATGTTATTTATATTGATAATAGTTTAGCGCAGTTAACATACACATAAAAAACATGAAAAAAAACAACATCCAAAATGATGCTGATTATATGAAAACAATAATAGAATATTTGAAGAATCATAATTTAATATTTACGTAAGTATTATTATTAATGTGTATGCAGCTGTTTGGCAAAGTTTTACATATTTTATTTTTCTGCTATACAGAGTGTACAAAATAACTGGCTCACTATGGGTATCTTGATAACCGTAAAAGATACAAACTTCACGACAGTCTTCAAAATTTATACCAATTTTTACTTTTCATGTAGAGTTTAAAGTAATCTATAAAAAAATAAATAAAATGAATATTTTTATCTTTTTCCATCTATATACGAGTAATTTAAATACATTGTTTTCTTTGAACAGTGCAGTTTATTTTCAGAAAAAGAAACTAATAATATTTTATAGATTTTTAAAATTATTAACTATAATTATTTATAAAAATAATAATCAAAATAATAAATTTAAAAGTATGCATAGTATAAATAGCTAAAAATTTCATTCTGGAAGCATTAGTTACTTGATTTATATCGTATCACAAAGCAAATCTAGTGAATTTTATTTTTACTATACCTATGATCACTGCTTTTCTTGCAAATGCAATGACTGTAATGTCGTGTTCACACTATCAGTGCAAACTTACAAAGAAGAAGAGAAATGACTTTTCATCAGTGTGCACTGATGGTTTTGGCGGCGTCGCCGCCGCTTAAACTGTACACGAACTTCACGCTTATAAACGTCAATAAAACTTGCGTTACTAAATCTTTTATTTATCCAATTTCTGGTCCAAATTTTTTATTACGTTTTATCTTTCGTTTTTCTTCTTCTCTTGCTAAATAAGCCATTGTTAATATAATAACACTATCATCATTGAAACTAGGTACTACTACTGTTACTCATTTCTACTTCCAAATTTTAAATAATTATAGTTAATTATAACTTGTTCACAGGTTGTTAGGGTTATAAAGTTGTGCATATATATATATATATATATATATATATATATATATATATATATATACATATATATATAGGGTTACCAACTCGGCCCAGGCCGAAAAGAGTACATTTCTTAAACAAAAATCGTACACATACACACATATATGTATATATATATATATATATATATATATATATATCTCGTGTTATCATTTTCATCAATAATCATTTATAGATTTAATAAATAAAAAATTGCTAAGATATGAGATACATGTATTTTAATATCAAAATGAACAATTTAAACAAAAATATACAATGTACTTTTTACCACATATTATACGACAAACACAACGTAACTTACAAACGAAAAGTTCGTAGAATACGAAATACTTGTAAATAGAAAATCAAAATAAACAATATTAACAAAAACACGATCAAACTAAGAGCGTTTGAGCCTTGAAAGTATGGATATTTACAACTTGTTTACATTTTTTTCAGTATTGTGGCATCAGTGTAGTTTTTTTTAAAAGAGTACATTTATAGTATTTTTTGAAAAAGTAAGAGTACATAATTTTCCTTGCTCAAAAAGAGTACATGTACTCTTAAAAGAGTACGGTTGGTCACCCTACATATATATATATATATATATTTAAAACAAATTTATCTTGGAAAATTAATGTTTCAAAAGAAAATACATAACATATTTTTAAAATATTTAAATTTTTATCTATTATTTTATATGAAGATAATATTAATTATGTAACATGTAATAAAAAAAAGAAATAAAAAAGCAGTAATTAATTCGATATTTTGTTATTACTATATTCTTTAACGATAAATTAACACATAATCACTTACGACAACAACAACTTACATAATAATAATGCCATAATTACTAACAATAAGTACTTTTTGTTAAGAATATGAAAAATATTTTAATAGTATATACTGAGTGTCCCATTTTAATTCGCCACTTTCAATAACTTTAAAATCGTGCATCGGACAAAAAAATATTCCAAATAAAAAGTAAATGGTTTCGAGGGGGACATCTGATGCAGGGACCCTTGCTCCTCTTGGACCCCCTGGGGGGCAGGAACGGAGGGCAACTTTGAAATCTTAAATAGAACTCCCTATTTTTTATTGCAGATTCGGATAGACCATTTAAAAGTATGTAAATATTATTTTGAGACTTTTTTTTATCTTTGATAGATGGCGCTGCAAACAGCATTTTTTTCTCAGTTTATCAGTTTTCAATTTGAAAAAAAAGGTGTAACTAAGTACGATATTTAAGTTTTTTTCAGTTCTGTGGGTGGATAGGGGGGGGGCAAGGGTTACTGCATCAGATATCCTCCTCGAACCCATTAACTTTAAGTTAATGGTTTCGAGGAGGATAACTTTAAGTTAATGGTTTCGAGAGGATATCTGATTCAGTAAATTTTGCCCCCCCCCCCCTCTTTCCAAAGAGCTGAAAATAACTTGAATATCGTACTTAGTTACAACTTTTTTTTCAAATTAAAGACTGATAAACTGAGCAAAAAAATCCTGTTTGCAGCGCCATCTATCGAAGATAAAAAAAAAACACAAATTAAAATCCGAATCTGCAATAAAAAATAGGGGGTTCCATTTAAGATTTCAAAGTTTCCCCCCGTTTTCGCCTTCCAAGGGGTCCAAGGAAAGCAAGGGTCTCTGCATTAGATGTCCCCCTCAAAACTATTTATTTTTTATCCGGAACATTTTTTTGTCCGATGCACGATTTTAAAGTTATTGCAAGTGGCGGATTAAAATGGGACACCCAGTATATTACTTCATTGCAAGTATGTATATTATTCTAAAAAAATTATGTAAACTTCTAACTATTTCTCAAAATGCTTGTATTCTGCAGTGACAAACTGAGCAAGCGAAATATTTTTCGATGGGCCGATCGCAGCAGAGACCAGAGTACCGTTTATTTAAATCGTAGACTACCAAATTATTTTATATTTATTTCTACTATAGAATACATATATTTCATGCATGTATGGGCGTTTAACATGCAATTTCGATAATTTGCGATATACTTCTTTCTCGAGTTAAATTCGGAGAGTTACATAGAAAAAAAAAATTTAAATTTTTGACTCATAATTTTAGACTAATTTTAGACAATTTTAGACCATGTCACTCAAATTTTGGACCAGCTCCTGGAAGAAATTAGAACAAAATCAAAAGTGGAGGTGCTAACTTGAGCTCAATCCAGCACCCCCACTTTCAAATCTACTAGAATCCATACATGCATACATACACAATCACGCCATGTATCCAAAAGGGTGTGGCGCAAACTCTTTTCAACATCCCGAAATCAGTCGCCACCAGACACTCCTAAAGTACACCTTAATTTTAGACTAATTTTAGACCATCGATTGATGATAATACTGATTAAAAAAAACTACCCCGTCTGTGTTAATGCCACACCCCTATCATATACTCGTTACATCAAATTTGAAAAAAACGAAAGGGGTAGTTTTTGAAAATCACCACTACATTTTGTCGGTAGTCTAAAATGAGTCTAAAATTGTAGACCTTTCATTTTTAAATATTTTCAAACTTGATGTACCATATATATATGATGGGTGGGTCCGCGACTTTTTGCCGCCATCACTTTGCCGCCGGACATTTTGCCGCCGCTTTTTTAACGCCGAGGACTATTTGTCGCCAGGTATTTTATCCACATGTAACCCTAAACCAATCTAAACCTAACCTACCCTAACCAACCCTAACCTAACCTGACCTACTTTAACTTTTTTTTTACCTAACGTAACCTAATCAACCCTAACCTAACCTACCCTAACCTAATATACCCGGCGGAGAATAGTCCCGGCGGCAAAAAGACGGCATCAAAACGTCCGGCGGCAAAGTGTTGGCGGCAAAACATCCGTGAGCCATGACAGAGGTGTGGCATTAACCCAGACGGGGTAGTTTTTTTTTAATTGGTACTATCATCAATCGATGGTCTAAAATTAGTCTAAAATTAAAGTGTACTTTAAATTATTCTAGGATATTGAATTCAAGTAGATTTGAAAAGAGAGTTGCTGGCTTGAGCTCAAGTTAGCACCCCCACTTTGATTTTGTTCTAACTTCTTCCAGGAGCTGGTCCAAAATTTGAGTGACATGGTCTAAAATTATTCTAAAATTATGAGCCAAAAATTTTAAATTTTTGACGAAGTGGGGGTGCTAACTTTTTTTGGGTGTGAAATAAATTGGTCAATAAACGCAAAACATTATCTCTATATAGATTTGAATTGGGAATTGGATTAGATTGGTAATTTATTTTATTTATAAGTATAATTGGGCAGTAGCTCAAATAAGTTTGAGAATCTATAGATAAGTCAATTAAATTAAAAAAAAATAAATGTAAATGATACTGAAGCTGCACAGCGCGTGAAAGTCCGACTAGTAGATGGTTAGACAAGATTGAAAGTGTTTTGTCTGAGTAAATGTTAACAAATAGTAAGAGTAAAAGAGCATGCGTGAGGGGTACCATAAATGCGAATGAAACAAAAGTTGCTTATTTGACAAAAATTTATTTTTGCTTAAATGGAAAAGTCTGTACCACACTTGATGGGTACATAGCGTAATTGTTTATATACGTTTCTATATTTTAATATTAAATTTTATTTAAAAATACGTTTGTTTTCAGCACATCCAAATATAAAATTATTTATAACACATAGAGGAATGCACAGTTGTATGGAAACTGTATTTACAGGAGTACTTATTGTTGGAATACCAATTTTTTTTTATCAGATTACGAATGTTGCAAATTTTCATAGAACCGGTTATGGTGTTCAATTATTATTTTAAGAACTAACAGAAGAAACGTCTACTAACTCAATTAATCAAATTCTTCACAGTCTAATGATATAATTGTTTTTTTTTTTTAATGAATTTCAAATTTGAATTATGTTTTAGTAATTACATTTTTACGATTTTATTTGACTATAAAAAAAATAAATAAAATATATTTCATATATCTTAGATATCCCGGAAATACATGATGTGCATCAGCATTATTTAAAGATGAACCAATGAAGCCTCTTGATAAAGCAGTTATCTGGATCGAATACATAATACGAAATAAGGGAGCACCACATAATTTTCAAATGTCAAGCTATTAATTAATAATATTTGAGTTGAACGACCTTTGAAACTGATATAAGTAAAAATCTTCTTCGACAGGGATATAGGTCAATTTTTTTGAATAAAAACTATTTATTTCATTTTCCACGAGCTACTAGTTTCGATACAAAGTGTATCTTCTTTAGGCAATATGAAAAATATATTAATTAGAAACATCTGGCGTTGAATACATCGTTTTACAAAATTACGTATTTTTCATATTGCTTTAAGAAGATACACTTTGTATCGCAACTAGTAGCTCGTGGAAAATGAAATAAGTAGTTTTTATTCAAAAAAATTGACCTATATCCCTGTCGAAGAAGATTTTTCTATTAATTAATTTTCTAGATAAATTTGAAAAAAAAAAAAAGTGGAATAAAAATTATTTTAAATAAAAAAGTTAGAAAATTTACAATCTATTATTTATGTAAATAAAATAAAATAATTTCCCTTATGGGAAATTTTTTTGCCACAGCAAAATTGTATTTTTCATTTATAATAATATTATGTAGTAGATAAATTTTATATTTGTTATATGTATATAAATACGTATTTTAATTAATATACAGCAAAATCGTATTTTTCATTTATTATAATATTATGTATGTAGATAAATTTTATATTTGTTATATGTATATAAATACGTAGTTTAATTAATATACTTTACGTAGTGATAATTGTCGTATCATAAAAAAAAAAAAAATAGATAAACACATTTAAAAAATTTTAACATCTAACTGGGTCTTATCGGCACCCAATATTGATTGTCTATCGTTAAAAGTTGGAAAATTACTTAAAATTGTTTAATATTGTTAAAGAATTCGGCGCGCGTACAACCAGTATGTATATTGTTATTTTATTTATATTCCGCATTAATATTTATTAATAATCGACGTATTCTATATACGTATGTATCAGGAAAACTAATAAATATTAATACAGAAGTTAAACCTAAAGCCGTTCAATTTGAAAATTTTTTTACTCTATTATATAACCTTGTTATATTTTTACTTCAATTCGGAATAAAAAATATAATAAAAAATTTCGAACTGTAGTCCGATTATCGTAAGTAAAATCTATGACATCATCACTGAGTACATTTATATGAGCTCATAGTAATATCTTTTTTAAATGTTATGCAAGTTGCAGAAAATAATGTAATTATTGTTTTGATGCATGTTAAATAAATAAAAATTGATTAATAAATGATTACCAAAATAAAGCGGATTTAGGTTATAGTTTTTTATTAATATTTATTAATAATCAATGTTTCGGTGAACTGAACGTATGTCTTCATTAGGAACATAGAAAGAAGTTACTGTAAATGTCATTTGTATTTTTTTTCCTGATGAAGATATACGTTGAGGTCGTCGAAACATCGATTATTATTAAATATTCATTCATTTAAAATCTGTATATTGCTCTTGTACCGAAAAGTATCGAGGATTATTAAATATTAACATAGCAAAAATTCTTTCAGAACTTATTATATGAAATAATACGGCTTTAGGTTTTAGTTTCATAGCAATATTTATTAATAATAACAAATAAGTAACTAGATCATATTTTTTTATTATGATCTAGTTACTTGTATTTTCTTACTTACAATTAGTAACTTATTTATATTTTCTAGTAGTATTATTTACTGTAAATATCATTTGTATCATTTTTAACAGTCGCCGTGGATGTTATAATTTTAATAGTTTCGGAAATATACATTCTAATTTGTTCAATATCCTTACTATATAATAATAATATTTATTACTCGACAGAATTAATTACATTCATATTACAGAGTAATATTTAACAATACAAAGAATATATATATATATATATATATAATAATAAATTTTTGGGAAAGTAGTCAGAAAACGGGTAGGTGTTAAATCAAAAACCCGTTTTCTGACTACTTTCCCAAAAATTTATTATTATTTAAAATACTATTAGTCAAAAATCCGAAATCTTGATATATATATATATATATATATATATATATATATATATATATAAATCATTATAGATTTGAATATATATCAAAAGAAAATAAACGCAATTGTGAAATGAGCCAGTTATAATTAATTATCAATAATATGGACGCAAATCTTAAACACAATTTTTAAATTGAAATATAGCCTAAGCCCAAGTTTATAATAATTATAAAGTTTGCACATAAAATAAATGAAGAATACTTATATGTATAAGTTGGTGCGAGCATTATTGAATGTTATAAGATTTCGTGTTTTCACGGACACAACATTGAGATTTACTAAATTCAGATTATCATTGTTACATCTAACTAGTTAATAATAATCTTATATAAAAATTAGTTTTTGATTTCTGCGATGTTGAAGAAACTAACTTCATTTACTCGACAGTAAGATATTATGATATGAAACAAACCGGAAATCGACTGACGATTTACCTACACGTTTTACTCTCATCTCACATTCATTAGATAAAGATAAAGATAGACAAAGATACTTGCTTTCTAAGGGTGTCGTGCCAGTTGCGTACGTGCCAGTTGCGTACAAATAAGGGTTGGGTCAAACCCAGGTAGTGAAGCTAGTTAGGCCAAGTGCCAGATGCGTACAGCCGTTATATAATATTTATAATACGCTATAATATCATTGCTCATAATTTTTACAAATAATCAAGTCAGTATTTAATTTTAAAATTGACCTAGTTTATATTTATTGGTTTAAATTTGATTTGTGAAGATTAATATTTAATAAATTCATATCGTTTACCAACTTCGTTACTTTTTACTAGGTATATTATGATAAATTATGCTTAAATTCGTCATGTTAAATTTGTAATAATAATTACGTAAACTACCCTACCCTTTTGTTAATTTTACTTGTTGTATTTAGATATATAAGAACAAATTTTGTTAAACTTTTTGTAGTATTACTTTCTGATAATGGCTTAACAGCCGAAATTGGCCAATAAAGGATTTTTTATTGTTATTGTGAAAATTTAACCGAGTGTTTTAATTTACATATTTCCAAAATGATTACGAAAAAGTGTGAGGAAAAGATTATGTAATTATTATTACCCGAATACAAATTTAACATCACGAATTTAAGCATAATTTATCATAATATACCTAGTAAAAAGTAACGAAGTTGGTAAACGATATGAATTTATTAAATATTAATCTACACAAATCAAATTTAAAGAAATAAATATAAACTCGGTCAATTTTAAAATTAAATACTGACTTGATTATTTGTAAAAATTATGTGCGATGATATTATAGCGTATTATAAATATTATATGACGGCCGTACGCATCTGGCACTCGGCCTAACTAGCTTCACTACCTGGGTTTGACCTGTCCCTTATTTGTACGCAAATGGCACTATTTAATGACGCAACTAGCACGTACGCAACTGGCACTATTTCCTTTCTTAATACCTTTGCATACAATCGGATTTTATTCTATCATATTATTTTATTACAGAATAATCCTAATAAAATGTCCTACTTTGAAGCCTTTTGGATTGATTTAGTTTATCTCTCTCTATTTATAATATTTTCAATATTAATCTATTTTCACTATTGCTGCACCTATTGGCAAAGAAAACATGTACCGTACATACCAGCTTCATTTCCATTTGGTAATCTTGGTAAACTAACTTTAAACAAGGAAAGCTTTGGCGACGCATTTCAAAATCTCTACAATCATTTTCGGCAGCGAGGTGTAAACTATGGCGGTTTCTATATGTTGCACAGGCCATGTCTTGTCATAACAGATTTGGAATTAATCAAATTGATAGTAAACAAGGAATTCACCTCTTTTCACGATCAAATGGGGTTTGCCGATGAAGAAGTTAATCCATTAGGTCTTAACTTATTTGTTTCCAAAGGCGAACAGTGGAGAAACTTACGTAAAAAATCATCGCCTACGTTTACCTCGGGCAAACTGAAGATGATGTTCAACAATATATTAAAAGCTACTGATGATTTAACTTACGCTTTGGATCAACCAGCTCAGACTTCGGAACCTGTTATGATCAAAGAAACTGTAGCAAAACTATTTATTGATGTAATCGGAACATGCGTCTTTGGCATACAATGTAATTCGCTAAAAAATGAAGACAATGATGTTTACAGATATGGTAGAAAGTTTTTGCATTCATTTTTAAATGATAATACAACATTCATTTTAGCAGCATGTTTTCATAAAATAAATAAGTTCTTTAAAATTCGACAAATTAGTACAGACGTTACCGATTTTTTTGTGGGTGTAATAAAAGACACTATTGAAACTCGAGAAGGGCAGAAACGAAATGATTTTATGGACTTGTTTGTTGAGATGAAGAATAACAAAGATATTGATGATGAAAATATTAGTAGTAAAGTTGCTAATACTACATCAGATACAGTTACATTTAATGAGTTAGCTGCAATGACTCTTGTTTTCTTGACAGCAGGATTTGAGGCTTCTTCGCAGACTTTAACATTCTGTTTGTACGAGCTGGCATTGAATAAATCGATTCAAGATAAGCTTAGAGAAGAAATCATAAATACAGTAAATAAATGTGGACAACAAATCACTTATGAAGCTATAACGGAAATGGAATATCTTGATAAAGTACTCAAAGGTAATGTAATGTTTATTATTTATCTATATAATAAATAAATAATACGTGTTTTGCAAAATCTAATTAGTTCAATCGTTTCTGTTTATACATACATACATACGTACATACACAATCACGCCATGTACCCAAAAGGGTGTGGCATAAATTCTTTTCATCATTCCGAAATCAGTCGCTTCCAAACATTCCTATCCAAACAAGCAACTTTCGCTTCATCTACATTCATAATTCCTCTCATACATGCTCTTTTATTCTTACTACTTGAAAACTTTCTCTCACGCAAAACACTTTCAATCATACCACTGCAACTACTCATCGGACGTCCACGCAAACCTATACCATCAAAATCATTCAAATAAATCTTTTTAACCAGACGTTTATTAGACATTCGCTTAACATGTCCGAACCATCTTAATTGACTGACACCAACTTATGCTACAACATTTTTTTTCAATTTCACACTCATCATACACTAATTTATTGTGTATCCGATTTCTCCTTTTTACACCACCAATCAGGGCAATGTAATCAGTATGAAGAACTACATTTTCATATCGGTCTTTGTTCTTTAACCAGTTTTTTTTTATATTCTAAACTGACTTTAGCTCGTTTGAGTATATACAAAGCTCTTTTGGTGCCTACGTTGATGTATGGTAGTGATTGTTGGGTTTGACTACAAAAACATAAAAAAAAAGTGACTGTTGTGGAAATTTTTGAACTTAAGCTTTTATTTATAAAGGAACTTTTACATTTACGCAGAAAGATAAGCGTGGTTTTTATATTGACAACGTATTTATTTTACATACGATAATACAAGAGAAGTTAGTAACACTTTTTTACAGTATAATTACATGTGGTATGTTGGCTATATTTTAGCGCTTAATTTGAATACATTTAACACCAGCCCTCAAGTTAAATTTCCTTTAAAGTATAGACAATAATTATATAAATTACATTACATTCATATTATATCTAAATGTTATAAATTTGACTTGACATAAGGCCTTTGTGAAAATGTCGGCAATATTTTCATTTGAACTTACATATTGTATATTCATTAATTGTTTCGATACAATGTCTTTGATGAAGTGTATTTTTATGATATTTTTATTTTATTATTTTTCCTGGTTATATTAGTTCCAAGGAAATAATTTAAAGCACCCATATCTTTCGCTTTGAATTCTTGCTTCAATAATTCGATGAGTTTGTTTCTTTCTTCTTTAAATCCTGTTATGAGTATATCATCCACCCATATTAGTAATGCAACTTTGTCGCCTATGTACAAACAAAAATCACTTGTTGATCTTTTCAATCCGATTGCTTCTACAAAATTGTGAAATCGTTCATTCCATTTTCGGGGTGCTGATCGTAAGCCGTATAGACTTTTTTTTAGTTTTAATACTTTGCCTGTATCATTTGTAACGCCTTCTGGTGTTTTGATGTACACATTCGTGTCTAGGTTTCCATTGAGAAAAGCAGTTGGAATGTCTAGTTGCTTTATTTTCCAGTTCTGATGCAGTGCATATGATATCATCATGCGGATTGTTGGCATTCTTGCAACTGGCGCGTAAACATTGTATGGTGTGTCTTCTTGATATCCTTTCGCTACTAGTCGAGCTTTCTTGGTGCCATCTTGTTTTATCTTGAATACCCATCTTGTATCAATGGCTTTTTCTCCTTTTGGTAGTTCGGCTGGTGTCCATATTTCATGGACTTCGTGTGCTTTTATCTCGTTTTGTATGGCTTTTTCCCAATCGTTTTTCATTTCCATGGCTTCTTCGTATGATTGCGGTTCGCCTGTACAAAAGCAGTATGCTGAGTATAATTCGTAGTCATTTAGTCTCTCTGGTACTTTTATTTCTCGTCTTGGCCTTTCTTCCGTTTCTTCGTTTTCCTCATTGTTGTTATCTTCTTCTTCTATTTCATTCATTTCTGGATTCACACTCTCTTCTTTTTCTGTGTCTTCTGTATGATAATATTTTATTAAATTTGACTCATCAAATCTTACGTCTCGTGCGTTTATTATCTTTCCGCTTTTTGGTTCCCATAGTCTATATCCGTTCCGGCAGTAACCTACCATTCTTGTTTCTGTGGCCCTTTCCTCTAACTTATTTCTTTTTGGTATTGTGTTTGCCCATGATCTACAACCAAAAACTCTTAATTTTGTCAAATCATTTTTACCATACCATCTTCTTGAAGGAATATCTCCGAATAAAGCTTCTGTAGGAGATCTATTCACTTGATAAGCCGCTGTACGAATAGCTTCTCCCCATAATTCTTTTGGTAGATTCGTTTCTGAAAACATTGTTCTAGCTTTGTCTAAGAGGGTCCTATTCATCCTCTCAGCGACACCGTTTTGTTGTGGTGTATTGGTCATGGTATATTCTAACTCTATTCCATTTCTCGCGCAATGATTTTTGAATTTATTTGAGGTAAATTCTCCTCCTCCATCACATCTTATTCGACTGACATATACGTTGAACTCTACTTTCATTCTCTTGACGTATTCTATTAGATTATTTTCAGCTTCATCTTTTGTATTTAATAGGTAAACTTTTGTAAAATGTGTGTAATCGTCTATTATGGTTTGAAAATATTTCTTGCCATCATTAGTTGCTGGCTGCAAAGGTCCACATAAATCAGTATGTATCATTTCTCCTATTCTTCTTGTTCGAGGTAATTGCATTTTTTTAAAAGGTAATCTCGTTGCTTTGCCTTTTACGCATGCCTCACAGATATCTTTGTTTACTGGTAAGTTTAGTTTCTTAAGACTAAATCTATTCAAGTGTCCTAATCTTCTGTGCCACAACATGTCAGAGTTTTCAGTTATCATGCATTTTTTTTTCGTTTCTTACATTGAAATCAATTGTGTAAAGCTTATCTTTCTTTTCACACTTCATATTTATCCCTTTGCCGATTATGCTCACGCTGTTGTCGGAAAATATGACTTTCTTCCCTTTAGATATTATTTTATTTACCGACAATAAATTATATTTTAGTGTTGATACAATGAGTGCTTCTAATGTGATATTTATTCCTCCATGTTCCAGCTTTAACGTACCCATTTTCTTTGCAGTAATTGTTTTTCCATTTGCTATTTGAATGAGTACTTCTTTCTGTAATGTTTGTATATTGAGCATGGATGATTCCAAAGATTCTTGTACTAAATGTTCAGTGGCACCGGAATCTACAATAAATGTTGTTAATATTTCATTTGTTTCTATACTTGCGTTTAATGCTATGAATGTGATTTCATTTCCTGAATTCGCTTGTTCTCTCTGACTTTGATTTCTTCCTCTGAAGTTGGTAGAATATCCTCTTCCTCGATAATTGTTGCCTCTTGCTCTTCCACGATACGTATTATTTCCTCGATTCATACTGTTTGGTTTTTTTGGACATTCATACCTTTTGTGCCCCTTTTGCCCACAATTATAACATTCGAATTGAGAATTAGCGGTAAATGTACTTTCGTTCATTGTTGTATTCGCTTTTGAATTTTCAAATTTCATCTCTGAGTCCAACAAACGACTTTTAACGAACTCTAACGTTACACCAACTGTCATCGTTTCTATGGCTGTTATCACCGTTTCATATTTGTCTGGTAATGTTAAAAGTAGATGGCATACCTTGTCACTTTCTTCAAGTTTCGTCTCAGTAGCTTCTATGTCCCTGATTAGTGTATCGAATTTAACGAAATGCTCTTCCATACTTTCATTAGGCAATAGTTTCATAGTTAATAACTTTCTTTTTAGATACAACTTCGTAAATATACTTTTTCTTTCGAACATTTTCTCTAAATTTTCCATCATTTCTTTTGCTTTCTTGGCATCTTTAATATATTCTAGATATTTATCACCGATACCCTGAATTATCAATGATCTAGCTCTTGCATCTTGTTTTCTTAGTTCATCACTGTTCAAATCAATTTCACTATCTACGAATTTCTTAACTCCTTTTTCTTCAAGAATAGCAGATATTCTGAATTTCCAGTTTGAAAAATTTTCACCGTTAAATTGTGGAATTTGTACTGTCGCCATTTTCCCTTTATTTCTGTATTTTTATACCTTTTTCACTATTGCGTATATCCCTGGGCTCATAACCTTTTGAACTTAAGCTTTTATTTATAAAGGAACTTTTACATTTACGCAGAAAGATAAGCGTGGTTTTTATATTGACAACGTATTTATTTTACATACGATAATACAAGAGAAGTTAGTAACACTTTTTTACAGTATAATTACATGTGGTATGTTGGCTATATTTTAGCGCTTAATTTGAATACATTTAACAGAAATGTGGTGTAATTAGGAGATATCGGATATGAAATAGATTAGTGTATGATGAGTGTGAAATTATAAAAACGTTGTTGCAAAAGTTGGTGTTAGTCAGTTAAGATGGTTCGGACATCTTGAGCGAATGTCTAATAAACGTTTGATAAAACAAAAAATGATTTTGAAGGTATACATTTACAGGTGGACGTCCGATGAGTAATTGGAGTGGTGTATGATTGAAAGAGTGACTTAGGTGAGCAAATGTTTCCAATTACAGTAGAAATAGAAGAGCATGTATGAGAGGTACCACAAATGGTAGCAAAAGTACATAAAGCGTTCAAAACTTTACAACCAGCTTTAACTATTCTTTTAGTCTCACAATCAAAGGCGACCATTCTTGGCTATAACATAACGTAAATAATTGAATTTCAGAAACATTAAGAAAATATCCCAGTACGCCAATAATAAATCGTATATGTACAATACCGTACAAAATGCCGGACAATAATTTGATTATAGAAAAAGATGTTCTAATTTGGATTTCAGTTTTGGGATTGCATAATGATCCCGAATATTATCCGAATCCAGATAAGTTTGATCCAGAACGTTTTAGTTCAGACGAAAAGATGAAACGACATCCATATGCTTATCTTCCTTTTGGAGAAGGTCCCAGACAATGTATCGGTATGATTTAAAATTCCAAAATTTAACAATCTAATTTAAATTAGTATTTTATTTTTTTGTGTATCTT
The DNA here is from genome assembly GCA_963966155.1 of Clivina fossor. NCBI lineage: Eukaryota > Metazoa > Arthropoda > Insecta > Coleoptera > Carabidae > Clivina > Clivina fossor. The sequence goes on from OZ014555.1 coordinate 11,542,371, forward strand.
TAAATCTACATGCACAATGTGATTTTTACAGAGTGATTTGTAACGAGTATACTAAACTTTGACAGTTTGTTAGGGAGGTCATTTTGAGTGGAAAATGTCATATGAACATAGGCCTTATTCTATTTAGGTCTTATTAACTAATTTAAGTTAAGTTTTTTATTACTATTTATTTATAATCGACTTTTCGACAAACTCAACGTCCGTCTTCATAAGGAAAAATAACATTTACAGTAAATAAGCAGAACATAGAAACAAGTTAAACAAGATTAGAAGTATATGTGTAAACCCATATGTAGACCACTTTGTCATTTCTCGGAAAGTTGGCAACACTGTATATTAATAATATTATAATTTATGTGGGCACTAGGAAAAACTTTTCTGAAACTTTGATCAAAATCGAATAAATAATGTAGCCACAACGAATTTTTAAAAAAATTTGTGATTTTTTTTTCGATAAGTTGGCAACACTGTATTTTGTTAAAATTGTATAATTTATTTAGGCACTAGGAGAATCTTTTATGAAAATTTGATTAAAATCGGTTAAATAAAGTGGTCATAATTTTTTTTTTAATTTTAGTAATTTTTTTCTCGGAAAGTTGGCAACACAATATTTTGTTAAAATTACATAAATTATATAAATACTAGGAGAATCTTTTGTGAAAATTTGAGTAAAATCGGTTAAATAACATGGCCATAATAAATTTTTAAAAAATTTTGTAATTTTTTTTTCGGAAAGTTGGCAACACTAAATATTAATAATACTATATAATTAATGAGAGTATTAGGGAAATCTTTTCTGAAAATTTGATCAAAATCCGATAAATAACGTAGCCAATATGAATTTTTAAAAATTTTAGTAATTTTTTTCTCGGAAAGTTGGCATCACTAGAAAAAAATAAAACCACATGACTATTTTGGGTGCTAGACAAATTTATCCTGAAAATTTCATTAAAATCGGTTAAACCTTGCAGTCCTTGCAGTCAAAGTGATAAAAAGTGGAAGATAACATCAATCACAGTGAAAGCGCATTGAGTTAAATAAAATAAAGCTTCCTTTAATTAAAAATCTATAAATTTTATGATCTAGTTACTTTTTGTTACTTACGATTAGTAACTTGTTTCTATGTTTTGACTGTAAAAGCTCATTTGTATCATTTTTCTGATAAAGATGGACGTTGAGTTCGTCGAAACGTCGGTTATTAATAAATTTTAATACGGAACTTTAGCTAGAAACACTTTTTTTTTTAATATTTGATTTATTTTGATTTAATAAATTTACTATTATATTAATTTCACCAAGTGACATTCATGAACAATTTTGTTCGATGTTATTTATTTTTTATATTGATGCTTACTGCATTATTGTATAGATGGCGTTAGTAGTAGTTATTATTACTCTTGCTTATCGTTTGTATTACTTGGTTTAAATAGCCAGCCAGAATTAACATCGGTAGCAGTTGCCTTTCAGCAACTGATCAAAGCACCATACTGACGAGGTCCTAAAGACTGTCTATGGTTAATCTGGCCAGTTATTGATGCATAGCTTAACAGCCGATTCAATAACTTGTGAAATTTTTAAAAAATGTCTCAACTTTAGAATATTTTTATATATTTTATTTTTACCTTTTTTTTTTAGGTATGAGGTTTGCTAATTTGCAAATGAAATTAGCTTTAATATTTTTACTGAAAACATATACATTTTTGCTTGATCCAAAGACATCAGTACCATTGAAGTTAGGCAGCGGAGGATTCTTGCTGTATTCCGAAACAGAAATTTATTTGCAAGTTTCAAAAAATGTTCATTAATTACTATTAATTCAAATATATTCTCTATATTAAACAATTTTTAATTAATGTAAATGTAAATAAAAATGGTTTTATTGTAAATGTAACAGAGTTGAAGTACCTAAGTTTACCACAGATATGCAACACTTTCAACTGCAATTTCTTCTTCCTTCCTCTACAAGAAGTATGTATAAACAATTTTTATCTGCCTGTTTCTCATTCTAATCTTCTAATCTCCCATTTAACATATGTGTCACTCATTTAGTAAGTATTAACTATAGATATTTTTTTCATATTATCTTCGATTTTTATTAGATAATCATTTATACATTGTACACACGTAATACTTTTTTTTTTAGATAAATATGTAAAAATTAAAAACAGTGTTTTTTAATGTAAATCGAAACTATGTGCTACATAGAGTAATACGTTTTTTTTTAAATATTTATATTTGATGTCAATAATTATTAATTAGTTAAATTAAAGTTAAATAGTATACCTATTAAAATCGTGACGTTATGACCAATGAATACAATAATTATAAAAACTTTTCACTATTATTATTTGACACAATATGCGAAATATTTATATTTCTAATACACTCCCTACACAATGATATATATATATATATATATATATATATATATATATATATATATATATATATACATACATACATACATACATACATACATACATACCTACACAATCACGCCATGTACCTAAAAGGGTGTGGCACAAACTCTTTTCATCATTCCGAAATCAGTCGCCTCCAAACATTCCTATCCAAACAAGCAACTTTCGCTTCATCCACATTTATAATTCCTCTCATACATGCTCTTTTATTCCTACTACTTGGAAACTTTCGCTCACGCAAAACACTCTCAATCATACAACTCCAACTACTCATTGGACGTCCACAATGTGGTGATAAATTATTTAACAAAATTCATAATTTCGTTATTTAATGTTTTCAAGAAAAACGCTCGGACACGTCGATTTTATTTTTTAATTTGCCACCTTATGGCATAAAATTTTTACTTATGACGTCATGCATTTTTGCACAATGACGTCACCATTGGTTATTTAAATGGCAACCCTAATTTTAAAAAAAAATTAAAAATATGTAGGTATATATAAAACATAGTTTGCTTTGAAAAAAAATAATTAATTTTTTTGTTGAAATATTGAAAAAAATCTCTAAATCATGTATGAAAATGATGAAAATTTATGTCTCTCGCAGTAAAATCTATAGATTTTCATCATTTTCATACATAATTTTGACATTTTTTTCAATATTTCAACGAAAAAAACAATTATTCATTTTTTCAAAGCGATTTATGATTTATATATATGTCTATATATATATATATATATATATATATATATATATATATATATATATATATATATGTGTATATATTGTGACAATTTGACATTGTCACTTGTTTGAAAGTTAAAATAATTCCGCTTACGAACGATTACATCGGCCTAACCTCAATATGGAACTGACGGATATCGCAATTATTATATCCTTATTACTTTTATATTATTTCGGTGTCTTTAATAGTTGAATTGAACAGATTTATGATTTCAATATCATTAATTTAGAATTTATAAATATTTTGACAACTGTCATGAGATTCCTGTGAACCACAAGAGATGGCGTTACTGACATATTGCTGAATATTTTACGTCAGCGAATTAAATTGTGTTTTCTAAATTCAGTAATTGTTTTAGAATATTTAATTATTATATCAACGAACAATATTATTAGTAACATTGAAATAAGCGAAATAAAATTCGTTAGTATGCGTCATGTCCGCTTGGTACCTGTTTGGTGGGGAGATATCATGAGTACAAGCGTTTTGGCGTGGCCTCCCTCTCTTGCGCAGCGGCCAGCGCGACGTAGCCTTCTCTCGAGCATGAGCTATCTCTCCGAGCCGACACCTCTGTTCCTGTTGCCGGAGTGAAATTGTTTTCAATGCGAATTTGAGATTTTATTGTGTGAATATTTAGAATATTCAAGTTTTAGTAATTATAACGTTAGAAAATTTATGATTCCGGTGGGAATATTTCTATTTTATCGGTTGGAGAGCATATTTTATTTGAACGCTAGTAATTGCGTTGTAATATCGTCCACGTGATTGGAAACGATTGGAATTTGGCATAGCTGAATACAAGTAGGTAAGCGATAATTGTGAAAATTAGAATCTAAATCTAGATCAAATTGTTTTCCTTTTGATTCATTTTTAAATTCACGTGACCTTGATCAATGACTTACGATTTATTCAGTCATGTTGTTCAAATCTGTCTAGTTTATTGTGTCATTATTCATTGGATTAATGAACAATTATTTTGAATTCTTTTGATAGATATTTGGTGAGAAAATAATTTGTATTTCAAGTTATTTTCAAAGAAGAAATTTTCTAATGCTTTGATTTATAATCGATTAAGATTTTAAATTCGTTTTTTATGAGAAAATTTTCTAAGATTTTGATTTATAATCAATTAAGATTTATTGTTTTGAAAACAATTTCGCGACTGTCCCGATTCGACGAACCCTGTCGAATCCGGTTTCCCTGGGCCGTGGTGCCAATCATACTTTGCCTTTTTTTTTTCCATTTCTGAGTAATTCTGCTTTCCTACATACTATCATGTATTGTAGTTTATGTGTTGTGTTGTCAAATATTCCAAGTGCAATCCTATCATTGTAACTTGCATGTTGAAATTGTGACGTCATTGGGCTGCTGTGGATGATGTATTGAGCCTGTGTGCGTGAGTTGATTGAAGCGTAGCGTCATTATTCTGCGTGCGTAATTCGGCTCGGATTAAAGTCCATTTTGATAGTCGGCCGTCTTCGTAAAGATAATTTTTTGTGATATTGTGGAAAACGTTCTATTATGTTTGAGGCAAGACGCCTGTTTTATTAGTTTTGAGTTTGGAACGTACCACAGTTTTCTTTCGGAGACATTGCTCGCGTAGTTTCGACTTGTAGTCTCGACCATAGCAACGAAAGACTTGCGCCGCACGCGTCATTAGTAAAGCAAAGCCAATTGTTTTTTTGTAAAGCCAATATGTTAATTTGTTGTAATAATTTTATACCGAATTGTTAATTTATGATGAATCAGGACATTTAACTAGGTAAAGTTAACTTATTTTGTTTGGAATCGTGTGTAGTATATTTAGTTGCATACTGTCGAATTTTCATTGCATTGCGCTATCACATTCCTGATAGAATACGTTAAGTTCACTTAAGTCCTTTATTTGAGTCGTGTAACGATCTCTAATTTTTGTACCATTCTGTTATATTGATGATATTGTATGTTTGTATTCCTCTGTAATTTCAAGTGTATCAACTTTTGTTTCAAGTTCGATTTGTTTGATTATATTACATTTGTTAGTTCGGATTATTCTGCTGTGCCCTCTTATGTTTAGGGACCAGTCTGTGACTTTCAAAGACGTCTGAGTGGGATTCAGTCGTATTAGCAGCATCAGTCTATCTTGGAAACCGAATTTTGGATCAGCCGCTGAATGAGATCTACTTTTATACAAATCGAGCACGAAGTAGTGACTGAACGATTTATGCTAAACGTACGAACGCCAACTGGGCATAATCAGATCTCGAGAGCGACCATTTTCTGGCAGTCTTCATCAACTACCACACCGCTACTGCGTAATGTGTACTGTCGTCCCCTCAGCGTCTACGAAAGCTCAGAAGACGATCTACTTTAGCTAGACCACCCGCTAACCAGCAGACGTCAAACAATCTGTCTAGATACACTATTACGAATGACATAAATTTCTTTGTATTGAAAAAGAACACGTAACTCTGTAGCGAATAAAATCATCAATATAACCACATTATGCTTTCAACCATCATCAGGTATATTTTTATTTAATTAAGTTATTTCATTTCCGAAACAAATTCTCGAAAAGACGAAAACAATACCTATCCCGTTTAGTTCCTTTTTGAGATTTGGTAAAGCGTCTCATTTTGCTTCGAAGATCCGCTTTCCTGGTGCCCATCCCATTAAGTAACATCATATATTAATCAAAGGTTCCTATCACCTTGAACCTACGACCCCGCTCTCCCCCAAACCTCAAGAGCACCGGACAAATTGATGTGGCAGGTAGGTTAAAATCAGATGAACAAAACATTTCAAAAATTTGAACACTTTGATAAAATTTAACCAACAACATAAATTTTAAATTCATCTTAATTGTCACAATATATATATATATATGTATATATATATATATATATATATATATATATATATATATATATATAGGTATATGATACATGCATGCGTATAGTTGCATATCTTTTTGTCAAAATAAATGTGAAAATTCAGGAAGAAGAAATCATTTTTGTTAAGTGTGCACTGATATAGTGTGAACAACCAAAGATAAATGGCCATCAGTGCAAACTGATAAAAAGTCATTTCTCTTCTTCTTTGTAAGTTTGCACTGATAGTGTAAACACGGCATAAGTTCCATTTGTAATTCTTTTATTAAAAATATTATAACTTACTTTTAACTAATACCTACTTTATGTAAATAATACTATAGATTGATGATCCAGTTCAGAAAATTGAAGCTGAAATCCTTGCTCGTAACAATCACATTGCGGGTTGCTACTGGTGGTAGTGTAAGGATTATTATTAATTAAATAATTATAGAGCCATTCAGTAAAAATTAAATTCAGTATTTTTAGTGTAAATCGAAACATTATGCTAAATAAAATGGTGCGTATTTTTTGAAGAAGAATTAAATCATTAAATAATTTCTATACGATCTATAATTAATTAAAAATCTCGAGTAAAATTCGCTGCAATCGTAAAAATTTCATATGAAATCAGTAAAATCAACCGAAAAATAGGGCTGCCAACTGTGTACTTTTAGGCCGGAGACAAGTTACAGATTCTCCGGTCGCCTCCATGTGATGTAAAAATGTCAATAACAGATACGTTACGCATACAATAAGCTAACCGCTGTGCGCCACTATTTATAAGCACGTGAAACTGAGTTTAATTGCTTTATAAAACGACAGTTTTCTTTTCGTTATTAGCTTTAATATCTTTTAAATGATTAATTTGAATCTATAACAATAAATAAAGCCCATTTAATACAAATGCTAGTAATTTTTTATAGTAATGTTGGCAATACTTAAGGTAATATTGCCAATATTAGTATACTAACGTTTTATAAAGTATAAATATTATTTCAATTTTATTTTTATGAAAAATAAAAATTAAGATATAGTTTGTTTTGTTTTACGTGTTGGCACTCACTCGTGAGGTAAGTTTAATAATGTTTAAACCACCTTTACCGTCCGAAAATCTCCGGCCCAAGGCTGTGAAAGAGTGGCAACCCTACCGAAAAATCATAGCAAAATCTTTACAATCTTACTTGACATCCATTAAATCAACCGAAAAATCATATAAAATCTTTACAATCGCCCTTAAAATCATGTAAAATCTTTACAATCGCCCTTAAAACCATGTAAAATCTTTACAATCGCCCTTAAAATTATGTAAAATCCTTACAATTTCACTTTAAAATAATGTAAAATCTTTACAATCTCGCTTTAAAATTATGCTAAAATCCTTAAAATCTTATTTAAAATCGATTAACTCTTAGGATTGTATAATCCTAGGTGTACAAAATTTAAAGAAGTGGCTTCCCCCTCGTCTTTTTTATTATTTTAATAAATATGTTTATAAATTACTAATGCATTTTTTTGTAATTTTTTTTTTTCTTAAATTGTGGTCCTACTTCACTGATATTTCCCGGGCCTAAATGTTGTTTCCAGTCCAGCCCTAGCCATGTCAAATATGTGTCTTCCCCGGTTTTCTGCACTACACCCCTCGCAAAAAAAATTTTAAAAAATTTTGTGATTTTTTTCTCGATAAGTTGGCAACACTGTATTTTGTTTAAATTGCATAATTTATTTAGGCACTAGGAGAATCTTTTATGAAAATTTGAATAAAATCGGATAAATAAAGTGGTCATAATAAATTTTTTTAAATACTGTATTTTTTTTGGAAAGTTGGCAATACTGTATTTTGTTAAAATTACATAAACTATATGAATACTAGGAAAACTTTTTGTAAAAATTTGAGTAAAATCAGTTAAATAACATGGCCATAATAAATTTTTAAACAATTTAGTAATTTTTTTTTTTCGGAAAGTTAGCAACTCTGGATATTAATAAAATTATATAATTAATGGGAGCATTCGGGAAATCTTTTCTGAAAATTTGATCAAAATCGGATAAATACGTAGCCAATATGAATTTTTAAAATTTTTAGTAATTTTGTTTTCGGAAAGTTGGCATCGCGGGAAAAAAATAAAACCACATGACCATCTTGGGTGCTAGACAAATTTATCCTGAAAATTTCATTAAAATCTTTTGAACCGTCTAATGCCGCTATTCTGGTCATCACATTTAAATTTAAAGATCTTTAGCTTAAAGCAAACTTTAACTTAACGACTTAAAGAAATTTAAATAAAGCAATTCTGGTCATGCATCTTTAAGCTTAGCAATTTAAAGAATTTTATTCCTAAGTTGGCAATGCTGTGCACATGCGCAGTATGTTATCTTTAAGTGGAAAACTGTCAAAACGTCAAAACGTGTCCATTTGCATAATAGTAAATTGCTATTAACACTTTTAGGTGGAATGATATGGAATCGGATCGTTCAGATGCGGATATATATATTGCTTCAATTTATTAATAATGTTAATTACTACTAATTTTTTTAAGCAAAAATCAATTAAAAATTTGTTGTTAGTTATTTCGAATGTATTTAAATTGTCTTGTAATATTTTTCTTTCTATTCTTGTATTGTTCCTATAAAAATAACTAAAATCCAAAATTAGATTTATTAGTACGGATATACATATATATATATATATATATATATATATATATATATATATATATATATTTTAACCAAGTGTAAACAAATAAACGTGTTTCCTAATTTTATCAATTTCAACTTCCGCAACAATCAAGGAATGCACCATTTACAAAATATCATAAATAAAGCAAAAAGAAACTGGCTACAATATGAAATAGGACGACTACACCAAAAACGGAACACCTGTGAAATGCAGTGTTATAATTTACATTTAAAACTCTCGAACTTATTACACCCAGCTATTTGGCAACAATATGAAGAAAAAGTCTTCGCAGTGATCAGTGCTAAGTGTAAAGTGAAATCACATAAAATTCATAAGAAACTTAATAATTTTCTGTGCAACTGTTTTAAACGCTGTATTAAATCGTTGGCATGATTTTAACTAAAACACCCAAAAACAACGATTTAGTATGACGCTTGTAATACCAGTCAAATAAACATAATTTTCTTAGACACATCGAAGGTATATAATTTTCTCGTACGTAAAGCTACGTTACTTGCGTACTATAATGGTGTAAAAATATTGCATTAAGAAAAAATTATGTGAAAAAAGCTTTGAAACTTTTTTTTCCGCTAAAATATTAAATTTCGTCTTTTGAAAAATGTCAAAATTAAATGAAAATGATGAAGATACCTCTTATACCGTATTCCCGCACTAAAATCTATTTATTCAGCCGTTAAAACATAAATTTTTAAATAATGGTAGATAATTGAATAGTTTTAACGTATTTGAACAATGTTATTTTTTACTATTTAAATGTTTGTAATAGTAGTTTCTCCAAATTCAACTCGGAAACGAAATATTTCGTATATTGTGAATTTTCCATGTTAATCGGTCATGTTTATTTCGCATTGCTAACAACTGCACAAAAATAAATTGTCGTGCCTAGTTTTCTAAATAATAGAATTATAACGAACGCAATAGAAATTTACCAATTTTAAATTAAATGAATTAAACTGTCCATTGTACGAGAGATTGGGTTGAATTGAAACAACAAGTCTGACACTAATTAATTCTATTAGCATTTTAAATTCAATTGCACATATGAAGCGATATCGACATATTACGATGTTAGATACGAGACATTAGAAAACATGAATAATGACACCCCGTACGAAATTGAAAATAGTGAATTTTGAATATTGTGTAGTCACACAAGCCACGATTTGTACACTATATTTTTCTACATCCACATGTTATTTTTTTTTGTTTTTGTTAAAACAGCCCATTTTAAAGTTATATATTGTATCGAAAAAAAAAAAAAAATTTGGGGGGCTAAGGCAAAAAATTTAATTTTTCTGATCAGAAAAGTTCTTAGGCAAGCCAACTCGAACAAAATCTAGAGAACGCACCAAGCGCTCAAAAATGCCTAAGCATATTTCTTTAGCTTTTGGTGATTATTTTGAAATATTTTTAAAGTAAATTCAATAAAAGTTATATACCAAAATGTCTAAAAAGGCGATTTTCCCAATTAAGCTAAATGCAAATTTTGAGCCTTCAACACGCACGGGTCAATATCATCTAAAACGTCTGGGAAGTGCAAGGACATTTTTTTTTTAAATTAATTTGGAGTAATTTTGGCGACTGAGAGTAACAAATTTCTGACTTTGCCAAAATAAGGACCAGCCTAATATATATATATATATATATATATATATATATATATATATATGTTTTTAGAATGTTTTATTGAATTACATAAAGTTATTAAAAAAAAATAATTTGTATAAGAACACGAATTACCATGTTTATACACTAAAATATCTTAAAAATTTTAAACTAATTAGAATTGACATTTATTACTCTGCTCTAAAAAAACTCAGGGCCATAATTTTTCTGGAATCAGGGCCGTAGCTAGACAATTTTCTAAGAATGAGCTCAAGTCATGTTAGAGAGGCAGTGAAAAAATAATACTATATATATTATATTTAATTAAGACCATTAAGTAATAAAAACAACATAATCATAAACCTCTAAATAAAAATAATTATATAAATATAATATATTTCATAAATATATTTTTTAAAATGATAGTAACTTCCTAAGTTTTTTGTCATGGAACTTTCTTAAAAATATATCTAAATTCAGTTTCATTGTTCGGTTCTTTTCAAAACTTAAAAAAGTTAAATTTGCTATTCTCTCATGCAGCATAGATACCCTTTGTGGTCGGTCTATTCTTGTAAGTACAGAAAATGTTGATTCAACCACTGCTGTACTACATGCAAATGTTTTAACGGCAGCTAACAATATATAGATATCTTCAAATGTAACTTTATGTTTATAGAGAATGTCGAAGGGCTTTTTTTTTTTAAGAAATTTTTTACAACAGCAATTAATCTCTTCAGTAGATGGAAGTTTTATTCCCAACTCTTTAAGACACTTCATTTTACTGATATCCATATCAGATTTAACACTCGATATGGCTGATAATAAGTCGGAATTATTAATAAATCTCAAATCCACTTCAGTAATGATTTTATCCATGATACAAAAAAATATTTTCTTTATATTAATGCTAGCATTTGTATCAACTTGAGGTTTCTCTCCTATGGAGTCTGTGATAATAAAATCTGTAAGTTTAGTAGAAGTTTTTCTTTGTCTTTTAATTGGTTGTTTGTAATTTTAAATAATTTCATAAATTTAAAAAATTTGAATTGTTTAGCAATTTATTCTGATAAGATAAATAAATTGGTAAAATGTTTTATTTTTCTCAGGGGATACTCTAAAAGTTACAGGGAGGACTGAGCACCCCCTGGCACCCCCACGGCTACGACTCTGACTGGAATATTTGTATTTGTAAATAATATCTAGCTTATTATTATTAATTTCTTTAATTGGCAAATGTTTGTATGTTTGTATATATGTTTCTCCAGCATCTCCTCCTAAACCCCTGAACCGATTTTGATGGGAGTGGTGTCGTTTTAATTGGTTTATTCCATATTTGAGAATAAGCAAGTTTCATCTTTCTACGATTTCAACTTGGTTCTCAAAAATTTATAGCATATAGGTATAGCATATATAGGCATATATATATATATATATAGGTATAGGTTCGTTCGCTTGGTTGATATAGGGCAATAACATGGGATTTCGATAATATGCAGAATACTACTTTCTGAAGTAAAATTCGAAGAAATACTTAGAATACTTTTCGATAAGGAATAAAAAGTTATATAATTTGGTTTCAGTTTTAATTTGCTAGCATGTACCGTTTGGGCGCTAGAATTTTTTTTAAATGTTTTTTAGAATTTTCAATATTTTTTCCTGCTAAATCAATATGAGTTAGAGAAAAAAGTTACTTAGCTATTATGTAGCTAATTTTTTTCTCAATTTTACTGAATTTTTTCACATTTGCTCAAAAAAACTTGAAAAAATTCAGTAAAATTGAGGAAAAAATTAGCTACATAATAGCTAAGTAACTTTTTTCTCTAACTCATATTGATTTAGCAGGAAAAATTATTGAAAATTTTAAAAAACATTTAAAAAAAATTCTAGCGCCCAAACGGTACATGCTAGCAAATTAAAACTAAAACCAAATTATATAACTTTTTATTCCTTATCGAAAAGTATTCTAAGTATTTCTTCGAATTTTACTTCAGAAAGTAGTATTCTGCATATTATCGAAATCCCATGTTATTGCCCTATATCAACCAAGCGAACGAACACCCTGTATATTAATTTCAAATAAAATTATTTTTTAAACGATGTATCACAAATGGGGAAGTACTGCTATTTATGATTTTCAAATTGATAATTGCGGGGTCTACTAGAGAGAGAAAATATTATTATTATTATGTGTTTATTTTTATTTATTTCGAATAAAAATTGTTATGTTTCGGCTATTAAAAACCTTGTTTTGGATTTCGAAATATTTAGAGCGGTAATTTTTCAAGCAAAAACAAAATATGCAAAACACAATATTGTTAAAAAAAAATATTTATCGCTAGACGAAAGCAACCAAGTTTTTTGGTATTGCACACGGTAAAATTTTAATTAAAGAAGAACTGCAAATATGGATGGTTTAAATATTTAACACATCTAATTACTGCAATTATTAAATAATAATGATATAGGTACAAGATATTTAAAAATGGAAGAATTAAAATATCTAAAAAGTAGGTAAAGAAATTCATTTAAGCAAAATGTATTAAAAATACAACTGAAACCGTTTAAGTATTTAGATACACTATCATCTGTTTAAATGTTAATAAATTTAATACAATTTACAAATAAAAATCTTGTTTCAAACAATATATAGGTACTTAATAATATACACCACCCCAAGCACTCTGAAAATAGGTAAAGTTTGGGAATTTGTTTTGGGTAGACAGAATAAAGCACACGTTCTGTGGTTTTTATATGTTTTAGAGCTTTATTTGGTCTACAATTTAAAAAAGTTTCAACCGAATTGGTTGCACTGGTGAGGGCTTGTGTTTCGAAAACATTGATTCGTTGTTCAGACTCCCGGGCAGCACTTAAATATAGAAAAACATTTTTGGTTACTTTGCCTAAAAGTAAACTAAAAAATGTAGAATGTAGAATAGGATTGTTTTTATTTCATATAAAAAATCAACTTAGAAATCACATAAAAATTCGAAAAAAGTAGATATCACAAATATCCTACTCTACATCCTAGAGAATTCAATTTTCTTTTTTTTTAGAAAGATAGTCAAGTCAATTGGACCAATAGTTTCCAAGATATCTTCTGAATAAGTTATAAAAACATTATTTCGAGTAAAACGCATTTAAAGTTTGAGATACCTTGTCGGTTGCCCTTACACGACTTTGTGAAAATCGCTATAGGTAACTCCGCAACAAGTTCTAATTTCGGAACACCAATTTAGCCAAATTTAGAATTCACTATAAATTAGGAATTCATCCGAACAAGAAAAATATTTCTTGTTCTTATAAAATTTTTGCAGGTGTTTCAAAAAAGTATTTAATTCGTAAAAAAAAGAAAACTAAATAGAATACAAATATGAATTTTTTTCTATTGTTTATTGAAAGAATTGTATTTTACAAATGTTTATGTATCAAGATATGCGTAATCCCGGAAAATGTTTCACGTATTCGCAGTGAAAACAGGTTTCTTTTGTTTTGAACCATTATTCCGTTGAATTATTAAATTATACATGGCGTTATTTTAACCTAATATATTTTAGTAGTTACATTTGTCGTTCGCATTAAATTTTTACAATGTTATATTTAGCTCTGATGTTAACAAATAATACGGTGTCCAATATTCTCATATGAATTATGAAACAATTTGAAAGGCTGCAATTGTTGAAAAATTATTGAGTAAATGTTCAATACATTTTTTGTTTTGATTGTAACTTGAAAAATATACTGTTCATCTACTGTTCATATAAGTTCATCTATCACCATTGTTAAATGGATCTTTTTGTGTATCTTACGTGGTCATCTTAAATATGTCAATAGTTGCCCAAAAATATAATAATCAGTAAATAATTGCAAAAAAAAAACAAAATTGACAGATTGTTTTCAATAATACATACATACAAAATCAGATTATGTATTGATAAAGATGTGACAAACATTCATTCCATTTCAGCAGAAATATTATGTTTCCGCCAAACATTTCTATCTAGATAAGTAACTATTGCTTTATTCACATTTACGATTCCATTCATATATGCTTTTTTATTCGTACTACTTGGAAACCTTTGCTCATACAAAATACGAGAACTTTCATCTATTTATGGGATATCTAGGCAAATTTTCAAATAATTTAAATGTGTAATTTATAAAAAAAAAAGTTTTGTTTTTTCTATATTTTTAATTTTAAAGGATTAACTGAAAATTTGTTTCACCATAGATCGATATCTTATGAAATAATTAATTATTTCATGGAATATCGAATTACACACTTTAACGGGACATATATATGCATATGCACTAATAAATAATAGTCAGAGAGCCAGCGTCACAAATCGTCGGTCATACTAACGACGTTAATACTTTGTAAACATGTTGTTTTGGCTAGTAGAAGACGTGTTGTGACCATCAGCTGGTCCACTATGGTGGACACTCGGACGCTACGACGCCATGATTGTCGCGAATTAGAAGTGATTTTTTTTATTCTAATGAGATTGAAACTTTGAGAATTTGTTGCTTAAAAAAACTGAATCAACGTAAGCCTGATCAGCTGGTTCTCCAACGGGACATTGCCCGTCAGCTGGGGGTACTTTGGTCAAAATAGAAAAAAAAAAGTTATACTAATGGTCAGCTGATCATGTTTATATAAAACTTGGGCATTATTTAATAAGGAAACAAGTGATCAGCTGCTATTACAATGGGACATAAAGCGCAATCCACAAATGAACGTAAAAAATACACCGGCCGCTAGCATGATAGATAAATAAATATGAGATACCTGTTACTAATATTGTTTTGAATATTTTTCTATTAACGTATATTACAACTTTAAATTCTTTTCAATTTCCTAAGGGAGCTTCTATATCACTGACAGTGTAAAAATATTCCATAAAGAGGCAAATATTTATTGAAAAAAAAAATAAGATGAGACGTTAAATATTAATAGTTTCATAGCAATTTTTTCTTGAATTTATCTTTTAGAAACAAAAATTTTCTCATTTTTCAAAGTTCTAGTATACCAAAAATTTTATTAACATATTCTATATTATAGTACAATACTATTATAAGAAAAACAAAAGTTTGACTTTTATTTTAAAAAGTGGTCAAAAATATTTTTTGTATTCCGTTAACAATCTAACTTAATATTATTAGAATGATTTAAAAAATAGTTAACATTATCTACATTTACATTGATAATTTTTACGAGTTACATGTTATTTTATTTATAAGTGTAATAAATAACTCTTATAATATATTGTCAGCGCTTATTGGTCTAAAGCATTATCTTACAGGAAATTTTTTGCCCGATCTGACGGTGGTTAGACGCACATTATATTTCTTTGCATAATTTCAAAAATCCACTTTTTCCAAAAAAATTGAAAAATTTATATTAAATTATTTTTTAACTTTAACCGAGCATATCTCGGTTACTAGATAAATTATTTGCATAATTTTTTCTTTATTTTATTTATCAACTGCTTTTGTGTATGTTTCTTGAAAAAGAAAAATCTAGTCATTATTTAACATAAAAAATAAATAAACAAGATTTTTTCAATGTGAAGGTAAATTCTTCTCACAGCTAGAAACTTTTCGGTTTTAAGAAATAAGTAGGTATAATATGCGACAAAGTTTTAGAACAATGTCTAAAGAAGTTTTTTTTATTTGAATTTTTTCTGATAAATATTCACAGGATCTCTTAATACTTTACGGAAAACCTGGCACAAAAAATTATTCAAATAGTTAACCATAAGATAACTTACCAATGTATGATTAAGTTATTAAATGATTATCAATAAATCGTTTCGAAGAACAATTAACAAACTAATTCTTAGTTAATCATATGTTTAACTGACAACCTGATTCAATATCAACTTTTTTTTAATTATTATTATTTTAATATTTTGAATCTGTTATAAGTAACAATAAGTAAATTGTATAAAATATTATACTTAACATGAGGAAATCAGCGTTCAGTAACTCTTCCTTCTATATTTACAAATTAGTGACTGGTATTAAATTATTTTAGTTAAATCTATAGGGTAGGTCAAGAGAGCTGTATCGTTTTATTCTATTATTCTCTATACTGTTGTCTAGTAGGTTTACTGTGTGTGTGTGGTTCGGGTATTTTTCCAGACGCTTCAATGAAGTTTTTAATTTCTTCTTTACTGTTTTTATTTTTAAGTCATTTTGTATGGTGGTATCTTTTACATACCAAAGGGCATTGAGTATTGTTCTCAAGGTTTTGGATTCGAATCTTTGGATTATTTTAATGCCTGAGTTACTTGCGATGCCTTATAGCTGGATACCGTATGTTCATATGAATTTTAGTATTATTTTGTATAGTAAAAGTTTATTTTCAGTTGAAAGTTTTGAATTTTTATTAATCATCCAGTCCTTTTTTTGTATTTTAAATTGAGTTGTTTTCTTTTTGCTTTAATGTGGCTGTTCCATGTAAGTCGTCTATCAAGGTGTAATTCCAAGTATTTCACATCATTAACTTAGTTGGTACATAGTTTAATGTTACGACGAGATTTGTAAATGTGATATGCACTGATTTTTTTGCGTTGTCTTTGACTTTTCATTTTTTTTAGCAATTTGCCTATTTTGTCTAGATGTTCTTGTAGTAAGTTAGAGGCAATTAATTGATTATCGTGTGAGGCTAGTACTGATTTGTCATTGGCAAATGTGGCAGTCGTGACTAGTGGTGATGTTGGTAGATCAACTGTGTAAAGAAAATATAACACAGGTACCAGTACACTGCCTTGTCGGACACCTGATTGAATAGGAATTAGGTTGAAGTATTCGTATTTAAATTTTACTTGAAAATATTTCTCATTGAGATACGATTAAAATAGTTGGTAAAATGTACTGGGCGAACTTTTTTTAATTTTATATAGTAAGCCTTTGTGCTAACCCTTCTCGAATGCTTGCGTTATGTCTAAAAATGGTGCTGAGCAGTATTGTTTCTTTTCTAAGGAGCTTTTGATTTTATTTATTATCCGATGGATTTGCTCAATTGTTGAGTGTTGTTCCCTGAATCCATATTATTGGTAGTGTGGAATTAAATTTTCTTTGTTTATTATTGGTATTAGTCTTTGTAAAAGTATTTTTTCAAATATCTTTGACACTTTGACAATACTGGAAGTAGGCTGATAGGGCGTTATGATGCTGCATCTTCTGGCGGTTTTCCAGGTTTTTGGATTAATATAATTTCTGCAATTTTTCATTGGGATGGATAATAGTTCGGTTTTATTATTGAATTGAAGCTATATATTTTATTATTTTTATTGCTTTATATGGTAATTTCTTGAGAATTCTGCCGGTGATGAGGTCATATTCTGGTGCTTTTTTTGGTTGAAGAGTGTTAATTGTTTCTTCTGTTTCGTACGTATTAATTTTTTTAATAGGAGTTTCTAGGAACTGCTGTATTTCTTGTTCTTCTGGTGAGTTGTTATTTATTGAAAAAGGCTGGAATACTTCAGTTAAGTGTTCAGCAAAAGTTTCGCATTTTTCTTTATTGCTTCTTGCCCAACTGTTGTTTTTATTTTGTATTGGCGGAATTTTTGTACCGTCGTCTATGTCCTTTGGCTTTTTAAGAGGTAGATTTATATTTATTTTTTCGTTAATTTGTTCTCTAAAAAAATTCCAGTTAGTGTGACTGTTATGAAGATTTGGAAGATTTGGAATTGCAGTTGCGTTAGCGTTAAATTCTAATAAGACCGGTGTGTTGTCTGATGATAAATCGAGACTTGCAATTATCTGTATTTTGTTTTGTGGAATATTTTTTGTTATGTAAAAATCTAATAGGTCTGGTATTTTATTAACATCTGTTGGTTGTTCTGTAGATTGAATTGCGAGGTTGTTGTTTTGTATTATTTTTAATAGTTCTCGTCCATGTGGTGTGATTGGACGATGATGTGGTGGGTGTGGTGATGTGCTTTGCGTTATAGTCTCCGCCTAATATGTATACATTTCCGAGTGTATTTATGAATTGTTCGAAGTGTTCTTTCTTAATATTATGTTTAGGTGGACAGTATATCGCTGAAAAAATGATTGGATCTGCCCATTCTTCAATTAGTACGGTGGTTGCTTGTAGATGTTCCATGTGTATTCAGGAAGTGGATAGTGTTTTAGGCTATTTTTTAAAATAATTGTTGTTCCTCTGTGCACTGTGCCGTCGGGGTGTTGTGTATCGTATATTGCATATTGTGGTATTTTTAGATAAGTTTTATTTGTAAAATGAGTTTCTGAAATTAGTGATGTCTACATTGTGTTCTGTGAGAAATAATTTAAATCTTGGCTATGGTTGGCCAAGCCATTGGCATTCCATAATGCTATTTTTAAATTTTGTTGCATTATGGGAGTTTAGCAATTAGCGTTATAAGAAAGTTAACAATGGTGTCCATACTTTCTATTAATTGTACCATCATTTCTTTTAGTTTGTTGGTGTCGGTTGAGCCGTTCTATTCGTCAGGGTTTGTTGTTGGCTAGTTATTTGTGAATAGGTAATATCTATGTAGATGTACTTCTCTATTAACTCTTTCTCTTTGTTGAGGATATTTTCTTTTGTAAATTTCTTTGTATACTGTGCACCCTTTACAGTTTGCTGGGTGGTTACCGTTGCATAATGTGCACTTTACAGCAGTGTTTTTATCTTTATTGCAATTTTTGTTTGCGTGATTTTCGCTACATTTGACGCAGCGTTCTTGCCTTCTACAATAGGTTTTAGTGTGCCCGTATTTTTGGTATCTGAAACATTGAGGTATTTCTGTTTTTGATCTGGGTGGTTCAATAATGACTTTGGTGTATTGTAGATACTGTATGTTAAATATGGATTTGTTGTTTGTATTTTGTTCTGTTTCTACCATAAATATTGGTAGATGGTGTTTTTCTATTCTGTGTTTTATGTTGTGTATATTTGTTACTAGGTGTCTTTTTGTTTCAATTTCATTCTTTAATTCATTGATATCTGTCGTGTGTTTTTAATAAATACACGGTATGTGCGTTTTTCTTTGGTCTTGTAGGAATGGAATTTTACTTCGTTTTTCGTCAAAATATCAATAATTTTTCTATAGCCCTCAATGTTGTTTGATTGGATTTTTATTAAATTGTTTGCTGTGATTTTTAGAAAGTAGTTGTCTTTTTGTTCGTCAATAAGTTTTATTAGAGGTTGAATGTTCTGAACATCCGGAGCGAATATGAATGGTGGTATTGGTATTTTTGTATTTTCAACTTCTTGTTTTTCATCTTTTTACTTTTACTTTTATTGAAAGTTTGAAAGCGATTTTGTACTGATATTTGTTGATTTTCTTGATTGATGTTTGCAGTAATTTTTTGGTTTTACTATTCTTATTTCTTCTATTTCATTTCTTTTAGTTTTTCTTGTGTAACTTACATTTTGCCATTCATTTATAGTTTTGACTTGAAGTGATTCTATTTTTGCATAAACACTTAGGCTAGAGGCCTATGTGCTGTAACACTTTACACTTTAATTTATTTTTATTATTTATATTAGGATTTAATGTAATTTAATTTAATTTAAATAATATTTTTTTATTTTTACATATATTGACTTTGGATACGAGTCCATTAGCCAGCTACTTTGATATATTTTTATTATAGTGTATTTTTAGACAAAACAAAGACAACACAAACATCCATACCCCAGGCGGGATTCAAACCCGGGCTCACACAGGTACGAGTGGTTTTCAGACACAAGTGACACACGTCTCATACCGCTCGGCTGTGCCGGCCGGCTAAATAATTAAATTAAGTTATTTTAAAGTTGGTTTATTGACTAATTGGTTATTTATTAATTATTTAATTACTAGGAGCTGTAATATTATACGTTCGTTCACTATGAGTGTCGGACTGCTAATCAATATCAACTGGCACAAAGAAAATAATATAGTGATATTTATTTGGAAAATGTCGAGTATTTCTCCGGAATATTAAAAAAAAAACTCATTAATAATATTGTTTTTATATTAATAAATATGTTACTAATATATATTAAATAAATTATAATTTAAAAAATAATTACAGTTTTTTAAATTGTTATTTGACAATAGTTCATATTAAAATATTGGACAATTTGCTAACGTGAAAACTAAATCAGACAAAAATATTAGGAAAAACAAGTGTAACTAATAGAATATGTCTAGATTAATAATAATAATAATAATTATTTATTGCCGAACAAAAGAACATATTGTGTAATACTAAAAAAAATATAAGACCACATATAATTTATAATACAACAGAAAAATGACAACAATAATGCTTTCATAGTCATATTTGATCATTTATGATAAATCGAAATAACTTATAATAAATACTGAAATATTAGTACATAGACAGACATCGTTTAAGTTAAGTACTGTTATTTTAACATATTTTGTAAAATTCAATGTGAATTATTTTTTGATGAGGTGAAGATCGACCCGTATTTCCTATAAATATAAATGTGAAAATGTAGCAGTAACTAACAATATTTAAATTTGTTACGAAAAGAATTTTTTTGCATTGTCAAATCTAAATATTCATTAACTTATTACTACAGTTCATTATTTTTAAGTGGTATTTTTTGAAAATACGTATTTGTAAGTATCTAAACGATATATAATAATTTTCCTTATTGGACGGATTACTAATTTTTAAATTACTAATTTAAGATCTAATACAAGATTAGAAACATATGGGTAAACCTATATATATATATATATATATATATATATATATATATATATAAATCATTTTGACATCATCAGTTGGCAAACCTGTATAAAAATAAAATTACATAATTTTTGTTAGTGAGATTATTTTGTAAAAATATGACTAATTTTGGATAAATAATGTAGCCATAATTTATTTTTAAAAAATTTAATAATTTTTGCTTGGAAAATTGTCAACACTGAGCTTTAGTAAAACTATAATTTATGAGGGAACTAAAAATGTAGCCATAATAAATTTTTTAAAATTTTAGTAATTTTTTCTTGAGAAGTTGGAACTACTAAATTTTAGTAAAATTGTATATACATACACAATCACGCCATATACTCAAAAGGGTGTGGCACAAACTCTTTCCACTATTCCGAAATTAATTTTTTCCAAACATTTTCAGTCAGATAAGCAACTTTAGCGTCATCAACATTCATATTTGAAAATTTTTGCTCACCTAAAACACTTTCAATCATGCCACTCCAATTACTCATTGGACGTCCACGCAATCGTATAGCTTTAAAATCATTCATATAAATTTTTGTAACTGAACCTTCTACGGATAAATAATTTACTCATAATACATTTTTAAAATTTTATAAATTTTTTCTAGGAATGTTGGCAACACTGAATTTTCGTAAAATTATATAATTTATGTGGATAGGTACCAAAAAAAAAGAAACTTTTGTGAAAATTTGATTAATGACGGATACATAATTTAGCTATAATGAATATTTAAATTTTAGTAATTTTTTCTCGGAGAGTTGGCAAAATTGGAAAAAAGTAAATAGAGATGCTCATCTTTGGCACTAATTGCATATACCCTGAAAATTTCTTACAAATTGTACAAATTGTGTAGAAGGAGATGCAATCACACGCACACATAAACCACATGAACTAAGTTTAGATTCGTCATCTAGAAGCTCTATGAAAAATTTTTATATTGTCTCGTTCACACCAATCATTTGGTCAAAAAAATATGATAAAAGAAGTTGGCTGCAAATTGTTTGTTATAAAAATATGAGCGCTGCTATTTTCGTCAAATAAATATGACAAATGAAATTAGCTGTACACGCATAATAAACACGAGACGCACGAGACAACTTAACACATGATGCTGTTATGTCATTTTTGTTTTGATTCCGTTTTGATCGTTTTGATTTTCTTGATGTGATAGTTATTAATAATTTTGCATGTTTTCTTTTTTTATTAATTTTATTTTCTATTAATATTTGAGTTTTCAAATACTCATTAGTCAAATAGTTTTTTGTGTTTGATATTTATAATTTTAATCATTATTGTAGTTTAGGTTATATTAATTATTTTGTAATTTTAATAGTTTTAATAAGTTTAGTCAACATATGGAAGTTTATTATGATTATCTAGTTACATTTTTGGGGATTTTATTATTTTTGCTAAAAAAATGTATCATATTTTTATGATGAGTGTGAACGAGAACAAATGATTTTGAACAAAAAAATTTGTTCAAAAAATTTTGCTCAAATATAATTTTTCATAGCACCAACAGTCAACTTTACTTTTTTTTGCATGATACGAGAATAAGAATTTGAAACTAATTTAAATGTGCTCATAGAATTCGCTAGTATTATTTTATTGACTTGATAAACTGAAATATTTTTTTTGTCTGTAGCATTTTGTTCAAAATGAATCAAAATATAAAATTTCCACGCAAAAACCTAATTTTATTTAATTGCAATATCTATATCATTTTTCGAATTTATCAATGACTTGTCGTGCAAAAATAAATTTGTTTTATTTTATTTTTTAATATACTTTTTTGTCGTGCTATAATACATACCTATTTGTTGTTTATTTGACCAATTCTTTTTTGTAACACTTGTCATGTAAAAAACTTTTTTGCTTTCTGTTGTACTAAAAAATTTCTAATTTCTTTATTATTATTTTGTTTACATTATTTGATAAATATTACATATTGTTTCAGATTTCAAAAATTATCTGTTACTAAATTACACGCACCAAAAGAGTTGAGTAAACTGCTACAATATTTTATAAAAATGTCTGGCTGGATAAATTTATATCCGCAATCTGCATATTACACAAATTCTATCATTTTCCTAGTTTTATGCGTTTCTTGCACTCAAAGCTTTAACGTTTTCCATAAACGGACAGCTGAACATATCACTTCGACAATAATAACGCATTTTGCAAATTATAATATCATTTTCCATTACGACAACACAACTAACTGGAGAATGGATTTAGTTGTTCGTTTTGCTAAGATGAGAGGTTCCTATATTATCCACAACTATAGCACATGCAAGAATCTAACAAGCTTTGAAAGACCATCTGGATACAAATTTATTCATGTTGTTTTGCTTGCTAATTACTCAGAATTTCAAAATTACACTCTTTCATCCGTATTAAACTTACAATGGGAAGATGTTATTTTATTTGTTACCAATTTGACCGATACACTTCCGAAAACAGAAAATATAACAGTGTGGGAAGCTACTAAATTGGCTGGTGCAATTTTTGTTTTGGACGCAGAGACATTAAATTTGTATTATATTTGTTATTTGTGTGGCGATTTGTCTAAGAAACCACAAATGGTGTATGAATTAAAGGATTTTTCAGGAAAAAATCATACTTTTGTCTATACTATGTTAAAAATTTACAGTAATAGATTTAAAAATTTTAACAAACATTTATTTAGTATTGGATATATTCAGTATAAACCATTCTTCTGGTGTGAGTAAGTAAATTTTTTTAATAACAATACTTTAATTAAACGTTTTCTTTACTACATGCATACAAAATTATGTATGATTCAAATTATTTTTATTTAATTAGAAATTAATTTTCGTCTAACATTCCTAGCCAGAGAAGCAACTTTTGCTTTATCCATATTCATGACACCTCACATACATTCGTACATACTTTTATCTCTTGGACTCATTTATCCTCGAAAAACACTATCAATTTTACCTATCAATCTACTTATCGGACGTCCACGTAAACGTATACCTTCAATAATTTTCATATACCGAATTATTTTACACACGATCCTTTATAATTACAACATATACTCCACGCAATAATCTTATTTCCACAGCAGTAATTTTTCTTTCATGTTTCTACAGTCAAATTCAACACTCACTACCATAAATCAACTGATTACTGCGAACCACCAAGACTTATCTGAAAATTTAAAACTCTAAAGCTTAGTTTACGTTAATAGAATTCGTAGTAAAGTTCGGTGGTAGATTGCGTACTATTCTATCAATAGTACAATATAAACACTTTTGGATAGTGAAAGACGTGTACTAAAGATAGTAACGAGTAGAGTGGAGTGCATAGTACATAATTATACAATAGTACACTCTAATCGCCCTTTAAACTACCACAATATTTACTGTATTCTACTAGCACACTACCGACCGGTGTAAACAGATTTATTGCAGTAGAGTAGAGTTGTCGGCTGCAAAACTTGTCAAAAATCTTTATATTTAAATGGAATTTGTTGAGATTGACAAATATTTGCTATCATTAAATAAATTTTTTTTTAGCAAACTACTAGCATTGCGTAAACAGTTATTTTTCCAAAATTTGTAAGGTAAAGTGATTTGAAGAAATTTTTTGTGTATTCTACCACTAACTTTACTAATGTAAATTAAGCTTAAAGCTGAATTGCAAAAAGCATTGTTAACCAAATTAATAAGTATATAATGTGATTGATACAATTTAGTGAATATATTGAATATTATTAATATTATAAGTTTATATTTAATATTTTTAAAGTCGAAATACTAAATAAAAAAATTACATCATCTGGCAGGAATCAAATCCACAATCACTTGATTTCCGTTTAAGCACCTTGCCCGTTAGACTACAGATGACTAAGCCAGTTTTAAATATTAATTTTAATATAATTTTTGTTTCATTTCAATATTTCTACACTTCGCAGAGAAAACAGTGAAATAACGTCACTTGTGTTTGAAATAAAACAAATATGAAAATGAAATTAATTCTGAAAACTGACATAGTAGTCTAGCAGGCAAGGCACTCGACCGGAGATCGAAATATTGTGTGTTTGATTCTCACCAATTGACGTATTTTTTTCATTTAATATGTTGACTTTAAAAATATTCAATATAGTAATTGATAAGGTAATTATAATTAAATTGTCAACAACCGCAATGATTGGTCAATTAACAAATCAGCTAATTGGTTAACTTACAAAGCTTATAACATTGCTTTGTGATATCGGGCTTAAGCACAAATATTTATTTTAAATTTCTACAAAAATTATTTGCAAAAGTTTGGGAGAAGTGTAAAATTAATGAATGCACTCCTATTAGATATTTATTGAAATTATTTTATTAACACAGATATTTTTAATAAATTAATTAATGTAAATGTTATGCTAGAAACCCCAAATTTTACACCAACAAACGAAAGAAATTAAAATTTTATTTTGTATATTTATATATAGTTTTCTTGATTATTTTTTCGATTATTTATCTCTGTTTTTAATTTTGGCTGCAAATTTTTATTATATCTTTAAAGTTTTGCAAATTCCTCAGGAGATCCATTCACTATAAATTAAAAATTGCCATCTTAAGTAATTAGCAATTGATTTAAATTTACATTAAAATACAAAAATTCTTTGTAGTATAGTCGATGAAAACGAAAACCGTACATATTTTGAAATATATGGTTCCGAAGGCGAGTTTCTAGTTACAATTCACGATGAATTAAACATGGAATTTTACATGGAACCATTTGATCATTATACAAATGCTTGGGTTGATTTAATTCAATCTGTCGGAAATTCTTCGCTTGATTGGGCCGTTGGTGGTATAACACAAACGATTAAACGTGCACAAATCGTTGATTTTACTTCAGCAATTAATACGGAACAATTTACTGTATTGTATTCAGTTTACGATGATCTATGGATGTCGTGGCAAAGTGTCTTACTGCCTTTTCAACTAACCATATGGCTAGTGTTATTTGGAACGATGCTTATCATGTCGACTCTTATTTATCTAACAATCAATAAAACTGGAACGGGAAATAATTTAAGCTTTTATTATTGCATGCAGGTAAGTATTTTAAATTTGATAAGATACATTATTGCAAATAAGATACACCAATTTGTGAAATTTTTTTTATTGGTAAACATTTTCTCATTTGCTCTGTTTTATATTTTTAATTGTTTTAACATCATGTCTATAGATCTTAGCGCCGCTGTTAAGACTGATATCACAAACAAGACTGTGTAAATTAGGTGAAATTTCTGGAGGGTAAATTACGCCCATCAATGACCTTAGCCGAATATATATAATGTAACACTTCAATTCTGTTTTTCGCTCAATTGTACCATTTTTATTAAAAAAATAGTTTTTCTAATTTGAATAAAGCAAAATAACACTTATTTTATTGTGACATTTATAAATTGCATAATTCTGACAGTTGTAGCTAAGGTTTTTTTGTTTTATACACCGATAGCTAGATTTACTTTGCCAATTTAATTAATTTTTAATATTTGAATTTTAAGACTATTTTTCTAAATTTTTTTCAAATGTAAAATTTTATATGGTTGGAAACGGAATAAAAAGTACTACTAAAATCGATAATAAAAAATATAGGTTGTCATTTAAAATAAAAGTCGTTGACGTCATAACATGAAAAACATATGACACAAGAAACTGAAAATAGGCTGAAAATATTTGCTGTAGTCAATATCGCTATACCCCTTCGAGATTTTTTCAAAAAAAATTAATATCAACGGAATTACTGAATTTATTCCTTACTTAATTTCCATTGTGTGTATATACAGGTTGATTTATTAGTAATTGGAAATATTTTAACTGGAGTATCCTGGGCTCAGAATATGACGATTTAACCCAAATTACTTAGATAAAATGTGGCTCCTTTCTGAGCTACAGGGTGTTTTATTTAAAAATTTAAAAACGATTTTTGCCCAGTACTTAAAAACTATTTGACGTATCCTTATCATACTTGGCAGGAAGTGTAGGTACCGTACACCATACTAAATTATAAATAAAAATAATATTATAAAAATAATATTATAAAAAATCCCAAAACCACACTTAAATTTATTTAAGTGTGGTTTTGGGATTTTTTATAATATTATTTTTATAATATTATTTTTATTTAAATTTCGCCACAGTAGATCATTTTCTAATCTTTTATACTAAATTATGTTAAATAAAAGTTTCTGGCTACTGCCAGTGGCGTACAACAGGGGCAAGTAAGAGGTTATTCCTTCCTAAATTCTACGCCACTAGCGGAATTGTCATTTTAGCACAATTTTTCGATTCTCCAATACTTTCTGTGTAAAAAACATACTCTTCCTTTGTAACGATAAAGTCACTATTTTTCGAGATATTTAAGGTTGAACATAAGCTGCACCCTTGGGATTTTTTCAAAATTTGCTCAGAAAAATCTGAAAAAATTCAATAAAATAGAGAAAAAAATTAACTACATAATAAATAAGTAACTTTTTTTTCTAACTCATTTTGCTTTGGCAGGAAAAGTTATTGAAAATAAAAAATTAAAATGCAAAAAATATTAATTTTCAATAATTTTTCCTGCCAAACCAAAATGAGTTAGAGAAAAAAGTTACTTAGTTATTATGTAGCTAATTTTTTTCTCCATTTTACTTAATTTTTTCAAATTTTTTTGAGCAAATTTTGAAAAAATCCCAAGGGTGCAGCTTATGTTTAACTTTAAATATCTCGAAAAATAGTGACTTTATCGTTACGAAGGAAGAGTATGTTTTTTACACAAAAAGTATTGGAGAATTAAAAAATTGTGCTAAAATGACAATTCCGCCAGTGGCGTAGAATTTAGGAAGGATCAACCTCTTACTTGCCCCTGTTGTACGCCACTGGCAGTAGCCAGAAACTTTTATTTAACATAATTTAGTATGGTGTACGGTACCTACACTTCCTGTCAAGTATGATAAGGATACGTCAAATAGTTTTTAAGTACTGGGCAAAAATCGTTTTTAAATTTTTAAATAAAACACCCTTGTAGCTCAGTAAGGAGCCACATTTTATCTAAGAGATTTGCGTGAAATCGTCATATTCTGAATATATATATACAGCCTGTTTCAGAGTAAGCGCCTTATTTTTTTTTAGCCACACTATAGGTACTACTTTCAAAATATTTGGCAGTAATATGTTTCAGGACATTCTCTACACGATGGTGATATCAGATTTTCAATTGGACGAATTATTTCAAAATGGCGACGTTCAACTTTTTTTTTTTAATGGAATGCCATAATTTTTTTTTTATTATTGAGATCCTAAAAACATTCTTTTTACGATAGTATTTCGTTTTTCTTAAAAATTCATTTCTTTCCCTATCAAAAAGCAAACTAACATTTTAATCTAGTAGCGCATGTTATGTTATTTTTGTCCAAATAGCAAGTAGCGGTAGACACAAAAGAAACAATTAAACTTTATTTTGTCATCTACATCTACTTTTTGAAACTCAAAGTTAAAAATTTACATCAAATAAAAATTAGGTATTTACAAAAAATGCTCGAAATGTTTTCCTTCTTTTTCAATACATAAATTGAAACGTCGTCCAATGGTGGTGTTTGACGTTTGACTACTAGTTTGTCTACCGCTACTTGATATTTGGACAAAAATAACATCGGGTGTAAAACATTCATGCGCTACTAAATTAAAATGTTAGTTTGCTTTTTGATAGGGAAATAAATGAATTTTTAAGAAAAACGAAATACTATCGTATAAAGAATGTTTTTGGAATCTCAATAATAATAAAAAAGTTATGGCATCCCATTTAAAAAAAAAAGTTGAACGTCGCCATTTTGAAATGATTCGTCTAATTGAAAATCTGATATCACCATCGTGTAGAGAATGTCCTGAAACATATTATTGCCAAATATTTTGAAAGTAGTACCCATAGTGTGGCTAAAAAAAAATAAGGCGCTTACTGTAAAACAGGCTGTATATATACAGAGTGTCCAAGATAACTCTGTATGCATGGGGAACTCCGAAACTGGAATAATTATAAATGTTACAAAAGATTGCTTGTTGTTCAATTTCGACACAAAATTTAAAATATAAAATAGGTTTTTAAATATCAAAAAGTTTAAATTGCAATCCCCTTTTAAGTCTCATTATTACATTTATACAGAGTGTAACAGAATAACTATTCCTAGTTTTCAGAAATGATAGAGTGCACTTAGAGAAACATTTTTTATTAATAAACTAGTGTCCGGAAATTTATCGATGCCAAGATACACTAGTTATCGTTAAAAACAATCTTAATCAAAACATCAAAGAGTAGTTAAGTTAAGGAACATTTTATTAGAAATAATAGCGCATTAAACTTTATAAAAATTGTTCGAAGTTACGACCACCATTTTCGATACACAAGTTGTAACGATGTACAATCGACTGCCGAAAAAAAAAAAAAAAATCCGGCCACTAATTTATTAACAAAAAATGTTTCTTTACATTTCTGAAAATTAGGAATAGTTATTCTGTTACATCCTGTATAATAATAAAGTAGTATAATTTATTCAATACATCAACAGATGCACATCTTCAAAACAATTGCTAGAATTCATTACATCATATTTACTACGTTTACATTGTTTAAACATTTGACGATTTAAATTGCATAAATATATAAGTATACATTTGGGGAAAAAAAACACTACTAATATTAAAAGAAAAAAAAAAGCGAATAATGTTAAAAAAAACGCAAAATATTCAGAAATATCACTGACAAAAATACGTAATCAAAATTTAAAAAAAAACACAGCATTCCATAAAAACGTAGCATAAACTGTCACTATCATATTGTTGTTAATCAAAAATAAAAATTTGTTTAAAAAATTTATAGAAAATTATGATTTAATATTTAAATAAATTATCATATTAAAATTAAAAGGTTCAAACTTTCCAAATAACATATTTAAATGTAGTAGTTAGTTAATTTTGCTTGTTTGTTATGTTGTTCCCTAAAATGATGACATGAATAGTCTGATGTGATGAACGGGCCATACCTAATTTTTATTATTAACAATATCTTTCGTTTGATCGTCTTTTTTTAAAATTTTATAAAAATTTTAAAAGTATTATTATAATTTAAAAAAAAATTAATAATTTATTTTATATGGAAATCCAAAATTTTACTGAAAAAATAACAAATGTTATTATTATTTAAAAATATTGGGCGTTTATTTGTTACTGTTTGTTTCTGATTTTTAAACGATATTATCTTAGAACTTAACATTATTTTAGCGAACATTTTAATTAATTTTTGTAAATTTTTCAAAGAGCTGCATGCGATTTCTCGTCGACCAATCTTTGCCATTTATTCGACCCGTGCTCAAAACACGTTTTACCACAACTTGGTTAATATTCATGTGGTTTATGGTCGCACAGGTTATAACAAATGCTTATAAAAGTAAACTCACTGCATCATTAATCAATTCCGAAATAAATGAACCTGACACTCTTGATGAGCTTGTTGATTTGGGATATGATTTTCAAGTATGTATCGATTTATTTTTGTTCAATAAAGTAATTTTTTCATAAAATTTTTCTAGCAATTAAAATAACTTAAAAATCATTTAATAAGGTTTTTGTACGATTGTATTGTTATTTGTACTTGCAACCATTACTGACACATAGCGCAAACCGATTTTACAACATTTCGACAAATTTTCATATCAATCAACAAAATCACAGTACTGTTGCTACAAACAACATAACTAATGCTGTTTTTTCTTTAGTACACACTAATTACCGAGCTACTATTTCTTCTAATGGTTAAACTAAAATGAAACAATTTATTAAAATGTAAATACTATGTGAAATAACATTCTAAAAAAATATAAGAATAATATATTTCTGATTCACTATTCACAGTATTTTGTTGTTTTGTTGTTTGCTGTAACGGTGCAATACAAACAAGTAGTTGTTTATTCATTTCTGCAGTATTTTAACTTTTTGTGACCTGCAACGTGTTTATATATCTGTACATATAAAAATATCTACCAGAAAGAATGAGAGCGAGTACCTTAATCAAAATTCTTGACTTCAACATTTACAAGAGAAGTAAATACAAAAAAAAACTGCAATAAATCGATTGTATTTAAAACAATATATGATAATGTTACGTTTTCGGTTCGACATAGGGTAAGACTAGAGTTGCCACTCTTCCACAGCCTTGGGCCGGAGATTTTCGGACGGTAAAGCTGGTCTAAACATTATTAAACTTACGTCACGAGTGAGTGCCAATACGTAAAACAAAACAAACTATATCTTAATTTTTTATTTTTCATAAGAATAAAATTGCAATAATATTTATACTTTATAAAACGATAGTATACTAATATTGGCAATATTACCTTAAGTATTGCCAACATTACTAGCATTTGTATTAAATGGGCTTTATTTATTGCGATAGATTCAAATTAATCATGTAAAAGATATTAAAGCTAATAACGAAAAGAAAACTGTCGTTTTATAAAGCAATTAAACTCAGTTTCACGGGCTTATAAACAGTGGCGCACAGCGATTAGCTTATTGTATAGGTAACGTATCTGTTATTGACATTTTTTCATCACATGGAGGCGACCGGAGAATCTGTAACTTGAGCCGGAGCACGGAGAAATTTTTGTAAAACCGGAGGCTCCGGCCTAAAAGTACACAGTTGGCAACCCTAAGTAAGACTGAATGTTGTATAAACAAAATACATATAACTCATGATTATTATTAAAAGAATGTATATATTTCAGCTATTTATGTTTACTGTAATATATTAATTTACTGTTTATGTAATATTAAATTATTAATTTACACGTCTTTATTATAATTTAGACAGACCATCACCGAGCTGACAAAACTACCTTCCAGGAAAGCGTTCTTCCGTAACTGATATTTTCGAACAATTGTTTAGCCAGCCGGCCACCTCAAACAGTTCTCTTTCAAAACATTTGTTGAGCACAGTCCACTGGCGTGGCCAGGGGGTTAGGGGGGTTACCCCCCCCTCCAAGAACCTGAACGACCAAAAACATACGTATGGGAAATATGAAATATGTTATTTTACTTTCATTTTTTTAAAATAAATTTTTATTGCTCTTTATTTTTTATACAAATTATACTATTATCTTTATTGATTAATATTATATCATTTCTTTAGTAATCCCCCCCCCATGACAAGTTTCTGGCTACGCCACTGGCACAGCCAACTACGATATTCAAATGTGCTGTCTAGTACTTTCCGTAACAATAATAAATGGTTGTTAAGTGTAAATAACAGTATTTTATAAATAGACAAATTTATACAATTGCAAATACTAGTAATTGAAAATCAAATTATTTTATTTGAAATAGATATAAGGATTTATGCGTTGATTAAATAATATTATACAATTAGTTTATAGTATGTTGTTTTTGCTTAAATTGCCATTAATTTATTTTGATGAACAAATTAAATCATTAGTTAATTTTTGAATGAAGGAAATGCATTGACCATGCCGGGATTTGAAACCGGGACCTTTAACTTTCACGACAAACGCGCTAACCAACTGACCAACAAGGTCACAACGACAATGTAATGAACACTTTCTATATTTTGACTGGTCTTACATCACATAATGTGTGTATGAATCTAGCAATGTTAGTATATTTTTTACATTTTTAGTTACACATGGCGTATTATCTATTAGTTTATAGTATTTTGACCCCAACAAGATCAATGCATTTTTCTTCATTCAAAAATTAACTAATGATTTAATTAGTTCATCAAAATAAATTAATGGCGATTTAAGCAAAAACAAAATAGGTACTGTAAACTAATATATAATACGCCATGTGTAATTAAGAATATATAAAATATTATACAATTTACAGGTTAATAATATTGATTCATCTGTAATACAAGAAAATCTAAAAACATCAAAAGATCGAACTTTTTTAGCAGCACTAAATCGTTCCAAGAGTAATCTTGATTTTTGTCCGTCAGTACTGAAAACAATTGGTAATAAAGTAGCAGTTATTGACGAAGAAACTAATATTCAATTTTTAGTAAGTATTAATATAACAATATCATCATCAGTGCTGTAGATCAGTGTGAGCATTGAATATCTTTAAAATCTTTTTTTTATTAAAATTATTTATTGATATTTATTGCAATTACTAAAATTTCAATATTTTAACGTAGAATAAGTCCATCGTTACTTTCCAGTACTAGTGCCTTTGGTAAGAGTCCGTGTATAGTATACACCAAACTTGTTTCAATAACGAAATTAGCAAAATTTACATTTTTGTTGATTTCTAATTATCGACGCATTTTTTTTTTGAAAATAACGTCCAGATCGCATGGCCTCGGTAATATCTTGGCCGCTAGTGTTTGGACTCAACAAAAAACGGGTTTTTACTTCTTGTAATATAATATACTATTTTGTTAACACATTTATTCACATTTTAATAAAAAAAAAAATACGGTACATATTTTAATTGGAGTCCACATTCTCCAAAATTAATTTTTATTAAGTTTTGCAAGATAAACTTAATTATTTGCTTATTTATATTGTTATGAAAACTTAGTAACTTAAGAAAATGCTTTAGTATTATAAATTAAGTAATTTAAATACAAAAGACGACATCTTTGCAGATACTCCTTCAATTTTTAGTCAATATTGTTCAATAATATGACGCAGCTTTTAGACTATTTCTTTTTGTATTCCGAGTTTAAGATCAGCAATTTTTAAGAAAGACAACAAAAATGTTACAAGCTACAAGCAAAGTTTACAACTACATTATATCCCCATAAGATATCTGCATTATTTAATTCAAGAAGAAATAATAAAAACCCAACGAAAATAAACCGTGTGTCTCGAAAAATACTAATTTTATTATTTCTATAACTATGTAGTTTTCTTGACTGTTATGTTATAATTATTTCTTATAATGGTTTTCTTTGTAAGCTGTTTTGTTTATTGAACGAATTCAGTTTTTACTGTCTTTGCGAATTGTAAGTTATAAATGTTCTTTTGTGTTAATCTATTTATTTATTTTGATTTCCAATCGTATTTTATGTACGATTTCGACTAATTGTTAGTCATCTTTCGGTCCTATATAGACTAAAAAACACATGCGATTATGAGCTGAACATCCATGTTTTTACAATATAATACAATAAAATTTTATTAATTATATTAATTACATGTGTGCTATCGTAGCTTCCTAATAATGATATATATATATATATATATATATATATATATATATCGATAGCTTGGATACTACTTCAATTGAGTTTTATTGTTCAAAAACCCTAACAAATCTATTAACCGACTAAATTTTTATCTTTATATATGTATTGTGACATTGATCATGAAGATATTTGATTTAAAAAAAAAATTGTTATAATAAATAAACTTTTAAAATACTTCATTTAATAAAATTGTCTTACCTGTCACTCAAATAAGTCCGGCTGCTGGGGGTTTGGTAGAGAACGGGGTCGTGGTTCAGTGTTGGTAGGAACCTGGATTTCGTATTTGATAGTTATGAAAGGGCGCCAAACAAAGCAGAATATAGAAACAAAATGAGACGCTTTGTCGAATCGCAAAGGAACTTAAAAGAATTGGGATTGATTTCAAAGAATTTGGTTTCATAAATAATAAATAAAGAAAATGATAACTTGCGATGAGTGTTAAATTGTAAGTATTGAGTGTTGTATTAGCTGTGTTTTTTTACATTCCACTCAGATCAGTAAATCTTTTAAATGAGCTGAGCTGAGTTTTGCTGAGTGAGTTGTATTGATAAATAAAACAGTTGATTTGAAAGTGACGTTTAAAATCTAAGTTCCACATATGATATAACCTAAAATATTAGATGTATTTGGATTGTTTGCGTTGATAATTTATTGCAACTCGCCGGATGTCTATTGTTTGTTTTCAAAATAAAATATTCGAATATATGTCAACATATCAAACACGTTATCAAATCTTAAACTAGGAAAATTTGAATTGCGCATGTGCGCTCAGTTCAGCTCAGCGAAGCACTAGCTAAATATCAAACTCAGTATCGGGAAGGGGGGAAGCAATTCACTCAGTTCGAACTCAGTTACGAGACGATAAATAAAACAGCTATTATTTCAAGGTTACTGATATTTGCTGATCTGAGCTGAGTTTTTCGGTAAAAAAAACACAGCTAATGTAAGTATTTTCATACAGTTTTGAAATTAATGAACTAGCGTACTAGGATTAAATCAGATTTCTGTTGTAATTCGGGGTGTTTAGCTACTGTAGATGTTCTCCTGTGTTTTCAGTGGGTCAGTCTGCACGAGCAGTCGTGATGGATGTTGGTCGTTGGTGAGAGCGAGTAATCTCAAACGAGTTTGAGAATTATGCCTTCTTGGCATTCGCACGTGATTAAGATAAATCGTCCAGGCTTTTACTTCCTGGCACGTTCTCTGATACAGTTGTTCTCGGTTGGTTCGATTATGTTAAAACGGCAGAGGCAGTTTGGTCGATTTACCGTAACCCGTTGTAGACGTAGATATAATGGTGATCGCACAAACTTATTCTCAATCGGACACCGTTGAAATCACAGCCTGGTCCCTAAACATAAAGTGGGCGCAGCAGAATCTATTTCAATCATATCAAAATTTATATAAATAAAAATTCAACAAAATATGCTTAAAAGCATAATTTTTAAAAAATACAATAATTTTAATGTAGCACACTAGTTCAAATATTTTTATACAATTCAAAATGATACCTAAAATATACTATTATTACACAAAATGAAAATTTCAACAACTTAAAGAAAATATACAGGATAAATTACTGTAGTTACACAACTTCAGATAACTCAAACTCATACAAAAAAGATTTTACTCAATATGATCAAAATTTCGTTTAAATCGAAATTGCTCAAAACAACTCAAAATTTTCTTAAAATCAAAACCTTAACTAATTTTTACATAATACAATATCGGCAGGTTTGCTTGCTACTTACGACAAAATTTATAGGCAAAAGAAGAAACACAAAACATAAAACGAAAATCAAGACAGAAAGTTTACCCCGTTAACGTAAGCTTTGGAATCGGCCGAACGCGTTTTAATACAAAATATCGTCGCAGCACGACACATAGCATAAGGCCCCAAGAATTACACTCGCTGCAATAATCAAAAAATAGGAAGACTATCGTCGTAACGCAAACAGTGGCGCACGGCCCAAAAATAGCTCACGTTACAACAATCAAAATACAAAGTGGCTCTACAAAAGCCCAAAACGAAACGCCGGTACGTTCCAATACACGCATAAAATAAATCAGTGACACTGCAATGCAAACTCAGCCGAATAATTCGCCCTACCCAAAATACAGGTATCAAAACGCGGCCTAACAAGTGATTCCAAATTTTACGTAACAGACAACGACACGAAAACTAAAGCACTTTAACAAACGGAAAACAGAAGGAAGTTCTACTCAAAATTCACACGCACAGTGGAAGGATAAGGGATCAGAAAGGTCTCTGTCTCAACACATGGCGAAGTTACCATTTCAAATTTAATCATCAAAAATCAAAATACGAAACTCTAATAAATAAAACTTTAAATTTAGAAATCATAAATCACTTTCAAAAAATAAACT
Source organism: Clivina fossor (assembly GCA_963966155.1). Taxonomy (NCBI): domain Eukaryota; kingdom Metazoa; phylum Arthropoda; class Insecta; order Coleoptera; family Carabidae; genus Clivina; species Clivina fossor. Next base: position 11,579,083 of record OZ014555.1, read on the forward strand.
AATAAAAATTCTTCAAAACTATTTCTACTAATTGTTAGTCATTTTTAAATCTTATATAGACTAAAACGCACATGCGATAATTGAACTAAACATCCATGTGCATACAATAAATTAACAAATTAAATTTATAACTTGTATATATAATCATACAGGTACATGATGAAATAATATTTGATATATGTAAAATTTTAAAAATGTAAATAAAATATCAATAATTTATAAAGATAATACAGAACAATCTTACATTTTATAACTCAGAATTAAAAAAGAAATAATTAGCGGAAAAGCTGCTCCATATATTTAAACAACATAGACTCAAAATTGGAAAAGTTGCGTCGAAGAAACGTAGCTCATTTTTAGAGCCGAATTTGAAATATAAAATTTAACTTAAAATTACTTAATATAATAAAGCATTTTCTTTAGTTATTGTTTTTATAATAATATAATAATAAGTAAGCAAATAACTTTGTTTCTCTGAAGAGCGGTACATTTTCGTACGAAAAAGTTAATTAATTATTCTCATAAAAAAATTTAAATGCACGACAAAATATTTTTCGAAATAAAATATTTTTGATGTAAGTAATTAACAAAATACTTTTCTCAAAAATATTTTTGTAAATAAACTACAAAATTTTTTTATGACAAAATATTTAAATAAACGATGAAATGTTTATTTTAACAGCAAAATTAATCTTTTACCTTTACCTATCTAGTAATAAACCTAATACAAATTTTCAGGTGTACTGATTTTCTGTAAGAAAATGAAAAATTTACATTTAAATCGATTCTAATTTGACAATGAGTCTGACTGCAATTTGTCGGTGTATTGGTCTTTTTGCAACAAATAAAAAAGTTATACATTTTATTATATTTTTGTTTGATATATAAATTTTGATGTAAGCTTTCCAATTTGTCGTTTATATACGAATTTTGTCGTGAATTTTACCATTTTTGTCATGACAAATTTGCCATTTAAAATACTAATTTTGTTGTTCAATTATATGTTCGCCCTTTGTAAATACAAGGTTAGAAAGCAAGTATATTATCCTGCAGGTTCAAGACGAATGCGGAAAATTGCTGACTCCCGAAGAAGATGATGATCTTCGTCTAATACGTAATGCATTATTTCCAAGCAGTCAAGCATGGCCCATGCAGATAAACAGTCCAATTCGAATGGTTGTCAACAAGATGATTGCAATTCTTCAAGCAGCGGGAATTATTAATAAATGGAACAGCGATTTCGCAACGATAGCAACAATAATCTCAAAGAGCCATCAAAATAAGAATTTGTATTCAACACGTCAAAGCTACTTCACATTAACTACAATGGTGGGACCCGCAATTATTTGGACATTTGGCATACTAGCGGCTGTAATTGCATTTATTATCGAGCTAATAATAGGCAATCATTATTGTCAAATTTAAAATTTTTATGTAAAGTACAATGTACGATGTTTAATGTAATCTCCTACGAATTCGGAGTTTTTGTTACCTGAAACCTATTGATAATAATTTGCAATCTCAGCTACATATGTTTTTGCAAATGGTGAATTTAAAGCCGAGAGTGTCTGACAGCTGCTTTAAATCAAAAGTTGTGTTTTAATGCGAGATCTTGCAAATTTTAATAAGTATAACTTTTCAAAAAATATGTTTCAACGAATATGTGTCATTAATTTAAAAATATCTTAATGTGTGGTTTGTTACACATTAAAAATTATTACTATGACATTCAAAGTTTGAGTTTTCCGTCTCATGAAATATAATATAATATACATACATACATACATACACAATCACGCCATATACCCAAAATGGTGTGGCACAAACTCTTTTCATTATCCCGAAATCAGTCGCCTCCAAACACTCCTATCCAAACAAGCAACTTTCGCTTCATCCACATTCATAATTCCTCTCATACATGCTCTTCTATTCCTACTACTTGGAAACTTTCGCTCACGCAAAACACTCTCAATCATATCACTCCAACTACTCATTGGACGTCCACGCAAACGTAAACCATCAAAATCATTCAAATAAATCTTTTTAACCAAACGTTCATTAGACATTCGCTCAACATGTCCGAACCATCTTAACTGACTAACACCAACTTTTGCTACAACATTTTTTTCAATTTCACACTCATCATACACTAGTCTATTTCGTACCCGATCTCTCCTAGTTACACCACATACCCCACGTAAAAATCTCATTTCCACAGCAGTCATTTTCCGTTTATGCTTTTGCAACCAAACCCAACATTCACTACCATACATCACCGTAGGCACCAAAACTGCATTGTATATACTTAAACGGGCTTCTTTTGAAACATTTACATTCCTAGCAAAAGTTCCCAAAGCACCCAAAACCTTACAACCAGCATTTACTCTCCTTTCAATTTCACGATCAAAACGGCCATCTCTAGACAGCAAACTACCCAAATACACAAATTCATCTACCTGCTCTAAACGTGCACCGTCAATATGTACATTACACTCAGTCATCAAATCACCTTTCTCAAAAACTAAAACTTTGCACTTATCAACATTCATTATAATATAATATAATATAATATAATATAATATAATATAATATAATATAATATAATATAATATAATATAATATAATATAATATAATATAATATAATATAATATAATATAATATAATATAATATAATATAATACTCCTCTAATATAATATAATACTCCTCTAATATAATATAATATAATATAATATCGGTTTATTTTTATTTCTGTATATATAAAAACAAGCTTTATATATTTAACATGTTTTACCAAGATGCATTTAATTGCTAGAAAAATTCTCCTTTAAAAAACACGAAAGTATTTTTTTAGTATATGATGATGTCAAAATGGTCTATATGTGTGTGTATTTGTACTTAATATGTGATTGTTGTTTGTCTCTGATGTTGGTAAAATAAATTGTAAATGCAAAAAAATTACTATGGTAATAATATGTTTGATAATCCGACAATTTCATCTCAAACAGCGCCCGAAAAACGGTGGCTCCTATTTACACGTCAGTTCTACAGTCATTTTTCACAAAAGTGTTTTTAACGCATGTTTAAAATTACTTCCTAAGCACTTTGAAATAGTTTACTTAAATTTTATAGTATTAGTTGTAATAAAAAATATCAAAAACAAAAACTATCCATTTATGATTTAAAATAGAACAAAAATTTATTTTAAAATATTTGATAAGAGTTCTAATCTTACAAAAATTACGAGGTGAGTATACGCGCCGATATTTTTCTCATGTAATCATAAGTATACGCTCTATTTTTCGAAAAAAATTATAACAATATCTGAATGAAAAAATTATGGTGAGTAAATTTTGTTTTTAATAGTCAAATGATTGATAATTTTTTGTGACTCAAAGTTCATGTTTGATTTGAATTTAAGTTTCTGTTGTAAACAATTTTTTGTTATCATGTGATTAAACTAATTTAAGCGAAGTTCTTGTTGATTTGTTTTAGATTTAAGTTTTAAATTTTTAATTGTTAAATTCAGTCGTCTTTTTATTTCGTTGTCGAGATTTTCGTAGTTGCTGTCGGCCTGAAGATGCTGATACTAACCATAAAATCAGAGCTGCTGCTTTGAAACGCGTCGGACCCTATTTTTGTTTTTCTTTTTTATCTCTCTTTTCGTTCTCCTTTGTATTTAGTTGGTTTGAATTATGTGTAGTTTAGATTCTTGTTTGGATTTATTTCCATGTCAATCGGACAGGTAGTACTTTTTCGTGATATTTTGTTCGACTGTGTTTTCATATTTTGGGCACAAGGCCCCTTATCTATTTGAGTTCTAGAGCGCATCGATTTGATCCGAGGAGAGCAACACGCGGATTTGATTACTCCACTCGCAATCAGCATATGAATCTTACATTTCCCCTGTAAGAAGCAACATTTTAAATTTTGATATTTAATATTTTGTATACTTTTTATAATTGTTAAATTTGAGATTCTTAAGCTCTATTTTTATATCAGTGTGTTTTGAGCTTTGTTGGCATTTAAGAATTTAGCTTTTGTGTGAACCTTGTTTTTCAGGGAACTAGACTGTAAGTACCGCGTGGTGCTAATGTCGATATGACGACAGTTGAAAGGATTTATGGATGATTTATGGAATGAATATATATAACGACATTTATTGTATTTATAAATCATTCCTGTATATAAAATCTCAGTTTTTATTATTTAATCAAAATTTGAATTGATTTTTAATATCTTTTAAAAAGCATTTTTAGTGCTTCTTTTTAATTGTGCTAAAATTTAAATTTAAAATTTAACTTGAGTGATCAGACAAAGTCAAATCTGTAACTGATGCTCGACATTTGTCGGTGCTAATATTGCTTAAGATATTATTAAGACAGTTTTTATCACGTGTTGGTACACTGCTGCAGAAAATCTATATTGTAGTCTCCAAATAGTTATTGTTATAATGTTGAAAAATATAATTTAAACATTTCTATAATTTATGTAGAAAAATATTGGCAAGCGATATAATGTTAAAACAAGAAATTTGCATGATAAATCAGATATTAGTATACCGACGCATTCAAATGTTTATTTTATATTTAAATATTTTTGGAATAATTTATAGACGCAATATTTATACATGATTCTAACTCCCAACATTTTCGTTAATTTGTTCTTTTATAAGTAGGTGTTGTGTAATAATTATATATATATATATATATATATATATATATAAATATATATATATATATATATATATATATATATATATATATATATATATATATGTATATATATAATATATGTTTTGCTTTAGAATTCCGCGGACGTTATATGACGTATCTGGTTTCCGGGATTGGCTCCGCGTTGTCGGTTGTCGATTTTGATGACGTCGTTTCGGCACAGTCTCATGTGCCACCTTCAGGTCTTCTCAGTAGTGCTTTTGCTCTGCTTCGAGTTAGACGTGGAACTCCACGTCTAACTCGAAGCAGGTTTAGCAGGAAAAATTATTGAAAATTAATAAATGGTACTTCTCTTTCATGTTATCTTAATTTATGGACATTCTGTATATTTAGTCTTAGATTTTTTAATGTAAAATCAATAATAAATTTTTATTTGTCCAGTAAGGCTAAAATCGATAATTTTATTATACATCGAATAAACATGAGAAATAATAATTTTGCTTGTTTTTACGAAAGTAACAGGTCTTTCTACACAACTGAAATACGCGATATAAACGATATATGTATTTACACGCGTTTTCCGAAAATTTCAGTTACTTTCGTAAAAACAAATAAAAAATATTATTTCTGATGTTGTTTCGATGTAAAATTATCGATTTTAGCCTTACTGGAAAATTTTTTGTTTTTACGGACACTCCAATATATATATATATATATATATATATATATATATATATATATTGTTAAGAATTTAATTTATATCAACGGTTCTTATTTTATTGACAATAAAAATACACAAAAGATTTTGATTGAATGAATAATTGAATATAGTTTATTAAACGAAAAAAAGAAATTAATAGGTATACAAAATATTATAAGAAACTGAATTAACACTATATTTATGTATGAGTAAATTAAAACGTATTTATTTCAATGTTACTAATATATTTTATAATCGATCGTTGGCGACCTAGTTCATACAACTGACATTTCTATGCGCAACTGCTTTTCACAGCCCGCCACTTGAAACTTGTTCTCTTCAAACATTTGCCCAGCATAGTATGCTTACAAATACTTTTCGTTACACTGCTCCTTCAAAAACAAAATTTAAAAATAATAAAAAGTCAATCCTTTTTTATATTTTAATATGAACTTATAAAATATAAAGCTAAATATTTACTTTGATTAATATACTTTTAGCATTTTAAAAAAATAATAAATAGAACAAATTTACACTGAAATATTTTGAAACAAAATTTTACAATTTTAATTATATATTGCGTTTTTCAAATAAAAAATTTTCGAAATTAAGTTAGAATTTATATAATTTTTCAGAAAAAACTATAAAAGATAAAATTTTCCATTCGCAATTTATTTTTAAATGTTAATTACCTATTTTGTTATTATCCAATTAGTGTACTAAATTTATTATAATGAATAACAGTGTTTTGCAAACTTTTTTCATTGAAAAATATTGTAGAGTTCACAATATATTTACATTTAATGTGCAGAATGTATTAATGTAACCTGACGAATTTTAAAAAACCGCTGTAGCTGAAATGGTTGTACTGATACAACTGGCTTTGAGCAAATGTAACTGATAAATAAAATATTTTTTTTGTACTAAATTTATTTTAATGAATCTGTCACTAAAACTCAAAATTGACTTATTCGGCATTTTAATATTAATCGTAAGAATATTTTCTCGTAATCTTATTTTACTGTTAAACATAATTTTTATCAAAAAGTAGTTTTGAAATTCAAATTGTTTGACATTTAAATTTTATAATATGATGTAATTAAAATATCTGCAATAGAAAAACAATATCTGTTAGGCCCGGTTTTATAAAAGCTAGTTGAATTTACTTCAGAAATAAATGTGTTTCCTTTATAGATTTTCGTATTAAAACGATCTAGTGGTATTTAAAAATAGTTATTACTAATAATCTAGTAGTAAATTGTTGAAATAACATTTGTTTTCAAAGTTATTTAGAAGAAGAATGAAAGTTTGTCGTTTATGAAATCCCTAACAAATATTATTTATAAATAAATTATGAAAATACTTTTTTTAACAGGAAATGAAAATATCGGTCAGTGTTTTTTGCCGTAATTTGAGTAGACGTCCAAAAAGGTAGTCAAATTTCAGGCTTGAATAGAATAAAAACTACTGAACCGATTTGAATGCAATTTTATTCGTTAAAAAGGTCCATGTTTTGGCTACATTACTTTTTTTGCGCAAACAATTTAAATAATTTTTAATAATAATTATTATTATTTAAAAGAAACATGTTTTCAAAATCGGTGACACCATATCTCGCTTATTTTCAAACTTAGTCTGCATTTTCCTTAATATGTTATTCTCTTTGTAACAAATTAGTTTTTTTCAATTTTTAACGTTAATATTTCTTTTTTATTGTTAATTGTAAAAAAAGGTTAAAATTTGAGCTTTTTCATAAAAAAAAAGCTATAACGAAAATCTAGATCGACAAGAAGAAGCTAATTTATCTTAAAATAGACTCATGAGTTCAAAAATTATTTCAGATTGAAACTGACAAAGGGGAGCCTGTCTACCACAAAGTCGTTTTGGAAAAACAACGTTTTATTTTAAATAATGTTTATTGTATTATTTCTTACAAACAGTAGTGATATTTGATATTATAAATATACAGTCCACAAAATTAGTCAAAACCATCGACTAATCTAAGAACAAACCCCCACATTGGTCCAGTCGTGCCAGATGATTGAAGAAGTAATCTTCAGCCGGTCAACATCAGATTGAAACTGCATTTGAAGAAATAATACATAACAAAAAGATACGTGGTTATTGTATAACAGCTAGCACACAATTGCCTAGCTTTTAGCTCTGTCTGTCTCAGTCGGAAGCACTCGTGCACACTCGGCACCAACACAACACTGCACTATTCACACTCACACACTTGCACTGAACAATAATTATTATTAAAAATTATTTAAATTATTTGCGTACCGGACAAAATGTAGCCAAAACATGGATAAAATTGTATTCAAATCGGCTCAGTAATTTTTCTTTAATCCGAGTTCGACTACATGTTTGGCCTTCTACTCGGATGATCCCCTTAGTTGGCAGATGATAAATTTTTCAGCAAATTCGTGCTTTGCTGTTATATATTGAAAAACTGTGAGAATTTCTAAAATCGTCCATTTCAATAGTTTATGCTATATTCTAAGAAAGTTATTGTACAGTGCGGCAAATATTGCATAAAAATTTCATTTTCCTTCAGAAACAAATCACGAACATAATACATATTCATAACTTAAATGTTTTGAGTATTCTAAAAAAATTTTTTAACAAAATAAATTTATATTATAATATTTTTTGTTTTATTTTAATTTAAAAACGATAAAGTTATTTTGATGCAGCATATGTGTGAAGCAAAATATAAAAATATATTTTCTAATAGTATAATATTAAGTATTTATTAATATTATTAATCAATGGCAGTAGTTACACACAATCTTGTAAACAAAATTTTGTTAATTTAAAGATTCTCATATTAGCATCTATGTATATATTGCATTGATGTATGTAAAATAAAATGTTAACAATTTAACAAAAAATAAACATATTCACGATTATAGTACTAGATAAAAAAAAATAACATTAGATTGGATTTATGTAGATTAAATGTGGCACAAAATTTGGTTGGTTCAGCATGATACAATAAATTGCCTACAGTAATAATACGTTCTGAAACAAAGATATTTAAATTGTAATTACAAATTTTTTGCTACTGAATGCATTTTATAATGTTAAAGAATTTCAAGAAAATATTGGTGATATTGCTATATAATGTTTAAGATTATAATTAGTTAGAGTTGTTTATATGTGTATGTATAGATTTAGGAAATCTACAAATAATCATAAATTATAAAATAAAAAATTCACAGTTTGAAAAACGCTGAAAAATGTAGAACATAAAATAATTTTATATCTAAAAAAAAGCTATTTAAATATTGAAATTTATATTTTAAAGTTATTGTAAAAATGAATTTAATATTATTGTTACATGTTATAAAAATTATTTTCTTTGCAATATCGTTTACTATATGTGGCCTAATAGTTAATATTTTGCAATGTATATTATATTTCGTTGTAAGGCCTTACAATAAAACTTTAAGCAGAAAACTGATGTATTATTTAACTTTTACTTTTTTCTCACGTAAGTACACGTTAAATTAGTATTATTTTTGAAAATTTTAATTTTGTTTATTTTATTAGCTTAATCTAGTAAATATCTAAAATTAGATACGAAATCTTTACCAATATAATAATTAATAGAAACGAGATTTTTGAAAAACTCTTTAAATACATATGCAAACTGAGTTAAGATAATTGCTCTATTGTTATTTGCTACCAAATTTGCAATTTTTATTTCAGTTTCATAAAATATTTCTGTTTCTATTCAGGCTTAACTAGCGTGCGTGTCAAATTTGAACATATGAGGATAATTTTGCAACAAACATGAACTAATAAAAAAAAACAAGATTTAAAGCATATGAGTAAAACCATATGTAAACCATTTTGATAATGTCGTTATATATATAAATAATAGAAATTTCAACAAAATTTGGCAATATTCAACAAAAACTAAAAAAAATATACTGACAATTTGATTAAAATAAAATAAATAAACAAATTTTAAATAGCTTTTTCAAAACCTGGACACAAAAACAGAAACTTGGAAGCCTGAGTTATATTAGTAATGTTAGTAGTAGAGTACGGTGATAGAGTACATACTATCCCGTTATTATAGCATAATGTAAAAAACGAGTATAAATATTCGTCTTTTACATTTCGTACAAAAGTAGTGTAAATCAAAAGATTTCAAGTACTGGATATTGAGGGTTTTGAATAAAATGCAATAATATTAAAAGTATCTTTCAATAGTAATGTCATATTTTTCTCAAAAATTTAAAAATCAAGAAATTTTTGTATTTTCAAAAACAGGAACATCACCCAGAGCACTCTGAAAATAGGCAAAGTGTTGTAATTTTTTTCATGGAAAAATAAAATACAAATGTTACGGTTTTTAGAATGTGGTATTGCCTTATATTTGAACTACGTTTTCGAATTTTTATATGAAAAATTGTTTTAAAATTGTGACGTCACACGGGGCTATATTAGCCCCTATTAAAAAAACTTGGTGACTTGGCCCGTCCCCCGGAAAGTTCTCAAACATAACACAAAATTTTCATTAGAATATCCGAAAACTAAATAAAAAAATCTATAAAAAAAAAATTACGAAAATAGCCGTTGTTTGAATAAAAAAACTTTTAAAGCATATGAAAAATCGAAAAAAGAAATATTGCGTATAGTTTTAGAGAATTTAATTCTCTATAACTACATTTTAAAGCAAAGTAAATCGAATAGATTGTTTTCGAGATCTCGGCGGGACGTGGTTAAAAATCATGATTTCGAGAAAAACGCGTATAAAGTTTGAAGTTAGTTTGTTACTGCTTGATCTGTGCGTGTTATCTGCTTTGATACAAGTCTGTATTGGTCTCTGTTACTCTCGAAAAAGTTTAAATTTTGGAAAAAACGTTATAACATATTATTCTACATAATATAAGCTTTCAGAAAATGAAAAAAAAATTATTTTTCAAAGTGCAAGGGTGGTGTCTACCCTTAATTACAAATGATTTGTAACACCTCTTTTGTACACAGCTTGTATCTAGTGAAAAATTAATAAATTCAGACTTAATTTGTCCTTGCACAAAACAGTACGATGGTAATGCTTATACAACTTTTTTCATTAAACGAATAATTTATATCATGAGAATTACATAATATAAAATAAAATATTTATAATTTTTAGATAAGATTTGCATAGGAGAATGGTATTCTTTATCAGACTATTATCTATATGTTGATAAAGCTGATTTTAAAAAATATTTCGGAAAAGAACATGCTTATATAATTATGAATCATAAGTATGAAGTTGACTGGCTATTTTTTGAAGTAGTTTCCTCTAAAGTCAATGTTGCTGGAGTAAGTAAAAACCAGTCAAATTATTTATTAAACTTATAATATTTAGAAGTCTTGAAATTAATTTCTAATAATATTTTATCATATTAATATATTAATTTTTAACGGAAGTTTGGTATAGCTATGTACCCGCACACTCGCGGCGCATATGTGTGTGTGTGTGTATGTTCTAGCAAAGGGTAGAATGTTGTGGGAAACTCTAGAGGTCCGTAAAGTTGGCATTCCATTTGTCACAAAATTAATAAAAATGTGCTTATAATTTAGGACTAATTAAAGACTAATTTGTACCCACAAAATTAGAATTTGTACCTGCGTAGTTTCGCCGGAAAACCGATTTTAAAAGTGTGGGTGCTAGCTTGAAATCAAGATTAAGGACTAAATTAAGGACTAATTAGTACCCAAGTTAGATTTGATAATTATTTAAATTATTTATAAATAAAAAGTGATTTATCAATAAAGTTGGCACTCCCAGTTATTCAATAAATCAATAAAAAATGCCAATAATTTAGGACTAATTAAGGACTAATTTGTACCCATAAAATTAGAATTTGTACCCGCGTAATTTTGCCGGAAAACCGATTTTAAAAGTGAGGATGCTGTCTTAATTTCGAGCTATTTTTTATTTAATTTAATTTTATTTTTTATTTTTATTTTTTTAATTAAATGAATTTGAAGAACTAAATTTTGAGTTACTTTGATACAAATATAAAATTATAGATATTTTTGCAAATTATATCAATTTATAACAATTACAACAATTTTGCAACAAAATTTAATTTAAAGAAAACGACTATTAATGATATTAATTTGATATAAATTTGAAAAAAAATATATGTTATATTTTTATATACCGGAAATACCATTATATATTTTGTTTGTATCAAAACAAACATTTTATCAAGTACCATCAATTACCTTAATAAAATATTTGATAAATTTACTGATAATATTTTTTTATATACATATATGGAGCCATTGCAAATTAAAAATAAAAATGTTGTAGCAAAAGTTGGTGTTAGTCAGTTAAAATGGTTCGGACATGTTGAGCGAATGTCTAATAAACGTTTGGTTAAAAAGATTTATTTGAATAATTTTGATGGTATACGTTTGCGTGGACGTTCAATGAGTAGTCGGAGTGGTATGATTGAGAATGTTTTGCGTGAGCGGAAGTTTCCAAGTAGCAGGAGAGGAATTTTGAATATGGATGAAACAAAAGTTGCTTGTTTGGATAGGAATGTGTGGAGAAGACTAATTTCGGGATAATAACAAGAGTTTGTGCCACACCCTTTTGAGTACATGGCGTGATTGTGTATATATGTATGTATGCGTATGTATTTATGTGTGTATACTTAAAAAAAAATCTTGAAAAATATTTTACCCCCGTTGTTTTAATAGCTAACACATGTGCATTTTCTTGACTACATTTTCGCCCCTTCGTTAAAAACAATTGAACATAGAATTGTGCAAATATCATACCAAGAATTAGAAGGAATAAAACAGATATTAGTTTGGTCTTGTATAATGACTGATTATTCTCCTTCAAGATACACTAGAAGCATATCTGAAGATGATGTTAGGCACTATAAAACATACAGCCGTATGGAGAATAATTCTTGGTATGAGTCAGACAATTTAAATTCAAAAGTAAGACATGTGAACTACAAAACGAACGTGGTACCAGCAATTATAATGTATAAACGCAATAACTGATTCATTTATTATAACTGTACACGCGAAATAAATTTAGTTCGATCGCCATATTGTATATAAATGTATCTGAAATTTATTATACAATGTTTCTATTATTTTTGTGTTTAAACGTATTTGGTTTAATAATGTTGATTATATGTTGACTAATGTTGATTAATGTTTTTGATTATATGAAATACAAATTTGTTTATACATTTATCACTATAAGTATTATATTGAGGTACCGTGATATGTTTTTAAATTTAAATTTATAATGTAATCGAAAATGCGATTATCAATTAAAAAATATATAAGACAATAAATTAAAAAAAGCATCCTTAGAACTTGTTTCAGTCCAGCGATAAAATAGTTTAACAACAAACAAATATAAATTGGTGTCAATTTTGGGTTTTGTGAAAAACACAACTAATTTGAAACCAATAAATTAATTATGATATTATGTAAAAAATACTACGTTTTTTGTTTCAAAGATATTTATTTTTGGTTACTAGTTTCGCTAACACAGTAGCTTCGTCAGACCAGGAGTATATAACATTATTTGAAATATGCGTAAAACAGAATTATTTTCAATTTGACAACAAATACTATACTACAGATTCAGGTCTAGCAATAAGTTCACCAATATCACCACTACTGGCAGAAATCTTCATGGATAGTATAGAAAAACAAATTAAAAAATCGGAAGGAAATAAAAACATAAAATACTGGTATAGATACGTCGATAATATATTAATTTGTTGGACAGGAACAAACAGACAACTAGACAAATTCCTAGAATACCTAAACACACTACACGAAAATTTAAAATTCACACTAGAAGTAGAAAAAAACAATCAAATAAACTTTTTAGATATTACAATAAAAAAACAAAACGAACAACATGAATTCCAGATATATCGCAAACCGACACAGACAGACACGGTAATACATAACAAATCCACGCACCCCAAAATACAAAAAATGGCAGCCTTCTACTCATTATTACACAGACTAATTAATATTCCCATGACAAAAGAAAAATTATGATAAAGAACTAAAAACCATAAAACACATAGCACTCAACAACGGATACGACACAAACATAATTGATAAAATATTATATAAAATTAAACTAAAAAAATAGCTACAAATATGTATACAATCAAAAATCAAACACAAATAAAAAATTCAAAGTTTTGCCTTATATAGGACAATTATCATATAAAATTGCTAACGAACTTAAAACAGAAGACACTAAAATTTCATTTAAAACTACAAACACATTAGGAAAACACTTAAAAAATGCAAAAAAAAAATAGACAAACAACAAAGATCAGGTGTATATAAATTAAATTGTGATGAAAAAAAAGAACACGAAAAATCATATCTACATAAAAAAAACGACTCCACATTTGGTAACCATCTGTTGGAACAAGAGCACAAAAGCAATTTTCACACGGAAATCTTGCACTTAAATGAAAAAGGTCCGAAACTGAATTTATTAGAGTCAATAGAAATAAGGAAATCCCTCAATAAAAACACGAAAACATTGAATGACCAAACCAACCTCTATACCTCACCCCTCTTAACTTTCCTAGAAAATTTGTAAACACCCACCGCACCCAACAATATTTGCCTGTAATAGTATATAAATAATTGTAAATATCTAGTTTAAGTTACTACTGGTCTGACGAAGCTACTGTGTTAGCGAAACTAGTGTAACGCGGCCATTTAATATTATTTGATTTTACAAATTTCTAAACGAAGAATTTACATTCACTATTTTACTTTTGGCTATGATCGTCTAAATAAGGACCCGACGTTATGTAAAAATACTAGTAACTCAAATTCTAAGGAGTCGTGAAATGGCGAGGTTTCGGAACTTAAAGTTATCGGAAATAAAAGTCAAAAATAAACCTGAACTGTGAAGTTCATTTATTTGTCAATGTTGTACATTAAATACTTCAGAGATTTGTTATAACAACCACATGTATTTTATTTATGAGATCTAAACATTTTATTATTGTATGGTATAAAATATATAATTTTGGGCAGAGGGCCACAGTGTCGACGGTTGATCTGGTGGCGAAACATGTAACAGAAAACAACGAAATAAATAACGTTATCATGTCATAAGTATAGTGTGTCGTGTCCGTGTGTATATGAACCTTTCATCACACAATCGCCGGCGCTCGTCTACATTTGACGTCGCAGGCCGACCGTATGGTGATTAGCCAGTGTCTAAATGTGCTTCTCTTCACACAATCGCCGGCGCTCGCCTATTTGACGTCGCAGGCCGACCGTATGTCAATTAGCCAGTGTCTAAATGTGCTTCTCTTCACACAATCGCCAGCGCTCGCCACTACTAGACGTCGCAAGTCGACTGTATGTCGATCAGCCAGTGTGTAAATGTACCTCTCTTCACACAATCGCCGGCGCTCGCCACTCTGGACGTCGCAAGCCGACTGTATGTCGATTAGCCAGTGTGTAAATGTACCTCTCTTTACACAATCGCCGGCGCTCGCCACTCTGGACGTCGCAAGCCGACTGTATGTCGATTAGCCAGTGTGTAAATGTACCTCTCTTCACACAATCGCCGGCGCTCGCCACTCTGGACGTCGCAAGCCGACTGTATGTCGATTAGCCAGTGTGTAAATGTACCTCTCTTCACACAATCGCCGGCGCTCGCCACTCTGGACGTCGCAAGCCGACTGTATGTCGATTAGCCAGTGCGTAAATGTACCTCTCTTCACACAATCGCCGGCGCTCGCCACTCTGGACGTCGCAAGCCGACTGTATGTCGATTAGCCAGTGCGTAAATGTACCTCTCTTCACACAATCGCCGGCGCTCGCCACTCTGGACGTCGCAAGCCGACTGTATGTCGATTAGCCAGTGTGTAAATGTACCTCTCTTCACACAATCGCCGGCGCTCGCCACTCTGGACGTCGCAAGCCGACTGTATGTCGATTAGCCAGTGTGTAAATGTACCTCTCTTCACACAATCGCCGGCGCTCGCCACTCTGGACGTCGCAAGCCGACTGTATGTCGATTAGCCAGTGCGTAAATGTACCTCTCTTCACACAATCGCCGGCGCTCGCCACTCTGGACGTCGCAAGCCGACTGTATGTCGATTAGCCAGTGTGTAAATGTACCTCTCTTCACACAATCGCCGGCGCTCGCCACTCTGGACGTCGCAAGCCGACTGTATGTCGATTAGCCAGTGCGTAAATGTACCTCTCTTCACACAATCGCCGGCGCTCGCCACTCTGGACGTCGCAAGCCGACTGTATGTCGATTAGCCAGTGTGTAAATGTACCTCTCTTCACACAATCGCCGGCGCTCGCCACTCTGGACGTCGCAAGCCGACTGTATGTCGATTAGCCAGTGCGTAAATGTACCTCTCTTCACACAATCGCCGGCGCTCGCCACTCTGGACGTCGCAAGCCGACTGTATGTCGATTAGCCAGTGTGTAAATGTAGGTGTATGTGTACTAGGGATTCCAATCCTAAAATCAGAATCAGAATCCTCGAGCCAGCCCGCGGTTAGCTCTTATAAAGGCAGCAAGCTTCCCACTTTTTCATACATGCGAAGGAACATCGCCAAATATGGTCACAAAACAGAATGCCCCCTTCCTATTGGCTGAGCTGCCTGGCCCAGGAACATGACTGCTAGAGAGGGGATGTTGCCCCGGACGGAACGCTGCGTAGCTATAAATAGTGACAAAATGACTTATTAAACACTCGTTAACTTAAAGAAACATTACATCTCAATTTAATTATTATAGTTGCATTCCTCATCATTTTCTGATTAATTTGATACTAAACAACATATTTTTATTTAATGTACTAACAGAGTTAACATAATTTCTACATTACATTCATAATTCTAAATTGTTCACAAAAGAATAATATTATAACATAAAGAAATATTCAATAATAAAATGAATAGACAAAACATTTATCTATTGTCATAATTACATAGCGCAAATACGCACATATACATCCAAGCTAAAAGATAAGCCAAATACAAAAACAATTAGACTCCACACAGCGAGGAATTTGGATGACAGGTGCAAGTGCGTTATCTATTCTCAGCGCCGGATTAATTGCATTTTTCTAATACGGAAGAAATTCTACAATCTTTACTCATAAACACAAGCAGATATAATACAGGACTAATATTGTAAGCTATGATTTAATAATTATAACATAAGTAAATACTACTTGTTGAAAAGAAGAAAAAACAAAAAAATTCTCCACCAGGGTTGGTCCCGTTTCACTAGTAACCAAAAATAAATATCTTTGAAACAAAAAACCTAGTATTTTTTACATAATATCATAATGAATTTAAAGTTTCAACAAGTAAGAGCTGAAATCATAGAAGAAACCAATAAATTAAATAACGAATGGAATTGCAATGTTGTATTTATAAAGAATTTTTTCTCTATTGGCCTTCAAATGTATAGTTCTTTTGCACATTCGATATTCTCCGCAGATCATGCCAACCTTTGCAAGTGATTTAGAGATGACAAATAATTCCCGGGAAACATTCATAACATCCGCCTGGCGTGTTCTTCAGAAATCTCTTTCTCCTCACACATTGAAAATCCCTGCTTCTCATTGACCCGACCTAGACAGCGATTTGCATATAACCTTCTTTGCGAAGCACAGCCACCACTTGCTCCACTTGTCGTCCTCCCTGTACACATGTAAGATCAGTCTGCTGTGCGTCTCCAGTCCCAGTTGTTTCAGGTAGTGTTGTATCATGTTGCCCTCTAGGTGCTCATCGGCTTGGCGTACACCGCGTTTAACGGGAAACCAGCCTCTTCGGGTATGTTGATCTGGGACTTGTCTAGCAAGAACAATTCACTTTGCGACTGGTTCCGAGTGATGTACAGGGTGAATCACAGCTTGGCCTCGTTCTTTTTTTTTTGGAAAGTCTTGGAATCACGTGTTGCATTATAATCGAAAACGCGATTATCAACAAAATAATTGATTCGAAACATAAGTTTCTTCACTTTGACTGAGTTCTAACATTTTTTTGGCGTAATATAATGGAAAGCTTTATAATCGCGCGTTGCAATATAATCGAAATATCGATTATCGACAAAATAATTTATTAACAAAAAAATGCGTGCGGGTACAAATTATTCCTAAATTCAAAAGACAAGTTTTGCGATTTTTTTTTTTTTTTTTTGATTCTTGAAAGTTAGAAAACCTTGTCAGACGACATGTGGCGCTATTTTAATAAAATCTCGATTTTTAACAAAATAATTTCTTTACAACAAAATGCTTGTGAGTACGAATTAGTCGCATTAGCGCATTGCATTATATATTTATTATGATTATATATTTATATAATTTATTGTTATATAATTTTTTATATTATATATTTTATATCATTTATAAATAATTTAAATAATTAGTCATTTGTTTAAACAATGTTAAATCTCACTTGGGTACTAATTAATCTTTAATTTAACGTATTCAATGCAGTAGTTAACAGTTTAATTGAGAATTATGGGGGTGATAGCTTGAAATTAAGATAGCACCCCCACTTTAAAAATCGGTTTTCCGGCGAAACTATGCAGGTACAAATACTAATATTGTGGGTAAAAATAGTCTTTAATTAGTTCTAAATTATAAACACGTTTTTATAAATTTTGAAACAAGTGGAGGTATCAATTTTAAGGACCTAAATTCTAGAGCGTGTTAGTTGAATATATAAGGCCGCAAGTAAATAAGAGAGTTAGTCACAATTCAGATGTTACATAGTGTGTTGGCAATGGGATGCATTAAAGTGTAAGTGCGGAGGTAAGGATATCTTTGCGTAGAGTTTTGACTAGTGTAAATAAATACTAATACAGTGGAACCTCGAGATACGAGTGCCCTAACATACGAGTTTTTTTTTTTTTTTTTTTTTTTTTTTTTTTTTTTTTTTTTTTTCATTAAATTAATCAAGGTTTAAGCAAGTTTGAACTTTTAAAATTTTTCTTTTGACTTTGTTTTTCTATTTTTCTTAATTTATCTATTATGTTTTATTTTGTTAACTATTATTTCTTTTGACTTTTGAATTTATTTATTTGTTTATTCTATTCCTTATTCATTACATTGTTACTTGTCCTTGTCTAGTTATGTCTTTTGTCGTTGTTCATTTTTACCTGTATCGGTTCTTTGCCGCTTGACCACGCACAAGCTTCCGCTTCTGCGCAGTCCCGCGTTACCGTCCCCGCCACGTGGAGGCGAACCGGTACCTACTATCTAGCTTTCTGTTGTTGTAATTTGTGCCTATGTGTTTACATATGTGGCACGCTGTATGTTTGTTCCTGTTCTTAAGCTTAGTCTGTTTTCCTTTATGTGTCTGTGTCGTCGTTTGGTTGTCTAATTTGTTCTACCTCATGTGTGTACTTCCTGAATGTGTCCATGTTTTCCTTTGTCGCTACTAAATTTGACAGTGTGTTGCTGTTACCAACACACTCTTTTATTTTATATTTTAGTCTTAGGTCGTTGTAAAGTCTGCAGTCTAAAAGTATATGTTCCGCTGTCTCTACCTCACCGCAATCGCATTTGTCTTCGTCTATTATGTTTAGTTGTGCTAGTCTGCTTTTAAAATTCCCATGGTTTGTCATGTATTGCGTAAGTATGTGGTCTGTGTTAAACCATCGGTTACTTGTTCTTGTTCTGAGTCTTGGTAAAAATTTGTATGTTAGCTTGTCTTCTTGTTCGTCCCACCGTTCTTGCCATTCGTCTGTTAGTTCTTGTCTTAGGTTCTGTTTTATTTGTCTTATATGTCTGTTATCGTCTTGCGTCCAGTTCATGTTTCTGTATGTAAAGGGGATTTTTTTCCTTATTTTGTATTCGTATGATCTTTTTTGTATTTCAAGGTCTAGAGGCAGGGTTCCTCCTATCGCCTGTAGTGCTTTCGTAGAAGCTGTTCTGTACGCCTTTGTTACTAGTATCAGCATTTTCCTCTGCGCCGATGTTATTTTCCTCTTGTTATGTACTAGTACTGCTCTGTCTGCCCATGTGCTGGCAGCATACGTTGTCGCCGGTACTATCGCACCTTCATATATTATCTTAAGCGCTCTGGTTGGGAGTCCCCACTCTCTTCTTGCTACTCTTTGTAGACCATAAAAAAGTTTTGCTACCTTTGCGCATGTGTTTTGTATATGTTGCGTGAATTGAAGTTTGTTGTCTATCGTTACCCCTAGGTATGTGAAATGTGACTTTACTGGTATTTTTATGTTGTTTAGTTTTACAATCGGTTCTCTTTTTAGTTTTCCCTTAACTATTATTATGCTGCTTTTTTGTGGCGCAAAGGTAGCTTTTTGTGTAGTCGCCCAGCGGCTTAGTATACCGAGCGTTCTGCTTGCAGTTTCTTCTAATTCCTTTCTTGTGTTTCCTTCTATCGCTATCATAAGGTCGTCCGCAAACGCAATTAAGTGTACCTTAACCTCGAACTCTTTTTGAAGTAGCGAGTCCATTATGATGTTCCAAAAAGTTGGTCCAGTTACTGATCCCTGTGGACAGCCTTTTGTCAGTTCTGTTTCTTTGCCTTCTGGTGATGTTCTTATCTTCCTGTTTGTAAAAAAGTCTTTTATAAGTTGATATAAATTTTTAGGGCAATTTAATTTTTTTAAGATGTTTAATATCGCCGGCCACCATGCACCGTCGAACGCTCCCGCAATGTCCAGAGCGATCAGCATGATATATTTTCCGTTGCTTTCTTTAACAATAGTCAGCATTTTATTTATGGCGTCCTCTGTTGTTCTGCCTTTGACAAACCCGTATTGTTTTTCTGAAAATCCTCCGTTATCATCAATCAGTTCTTTTAATCGCATGTTTACCAAAGCTTCTAGTACCTTCCCCAAGACCGGCAATAAGCTTAACGGCCTATATGTTTTTGGCAACGTTAAGTCCCCGTCTGCCTTCTTTGGTATGAATTTAACCAACGCTTTCTTCCAGTCATCCGGAAACTTACCCTCGTGAAGACACTGATTGAAGATTTGTAGAAAGATTTCTGGGTTAGTCGCTATGGCTTGTTTTGTCATTTCGTTTGTTATGTTGTCCAGTCCAGGTGCTTTCTTTGGTTTAAGTTTTGTTACCACTTCTTGTAGCTCGCTCATTTTAAAATCTTCTACATCTGGTGTATCTGGTGGTTCTTTTATGTCCTGTCGTGTTTGTTTGTGGTCTTCATTTTCGTCTGCGTCTTCATCTTGTGGTATCAGCTGTTCTGCTAGGTATTCTAATGTTTCCTCATAGTTCTTTGTATGAGTGTCATTTCCTTTCCTTATAGTAGATAGCGCGGTATCTATTTTGAGCTTATTACTTGCCATTTTGTAGGGTAGACTCCACGGATCTTTTTCTCCATTCTCCGATATAAATTTTTTCCAGCTCTGCATTTTTGTGTATTTTATTTTATTGTAATATTTATTTCGTGAGCGTCTCATCTCGTTTAATTGTACCGTTCTGTTTTGTGTGTCTGGTGCCCTTTTGTATGCTTTTGATTTTTGTAAATATTTGGTTTTTAGTTCGGTTAGTTCTTCTGTCCACCACGCTACTTGTTTCGTTGATTTCCTGTATGTTTTCTTTATGGCTGAATCTCCTGCATATTTTATTATGTTTGTAATTGTTTTTGCATTTGTTGCTGCGTTATTTGATGTTGTGTCCCAGTTGCTAGTTTCCTCTTCTATTATTTTGCTGTATTTTTCCCAGTTTGCTTTTCTGCAATTATACCTCCCGTTTGCTCGTGTTATGATGTGTTGCGGTTTTTGGTTGACTGTGTATGTTATTAAGCTATGGTCGCTGCTTGTGCTGTGTTCGTGTACTTTCCAGTTTGTTATAATTTTCTTTGCCTTTACTGTAGTTAGTGTTAAATCTATATTTGACGATCCTGTGGGCCCTATATATGTTTTTGGTTGTCCAATCTCGTTTTCTATGTGCAGGTTGTTCTGTGCCACATGCTCTTCCATCTGTTCTCCCTTGGTGCATGTTTCTTCTGAGTACCATAACTCAGACTTGGCATTGGCATCTGCTCCTAATATTATTTTCTCAGCTCCTATGTCAGCTAACATTTTGTCTAATTTGTTTAGATATATGTCTATCTCGTGGCTGAATTGACAATATAAGCTAGCGAAGTATATGCACCCTTTTTCCGTTTCAATACCTATGCACGTTATGTGTGTGTCTGATATGTGATTTAAGTGGCTCACCTTTAAATTGTTGTTACATAGTGTGTTGGCAATGGGATGCATTAAAGTGTAAGTGCGGAGGTAAGGATATCTTTGCGTAGAGTTTTGACTAGTGTAAATAAATACTAATACAGTGGTACCTCGAGATACGAGTGCCCTAACATACGAGTTATTTGAGATACGAGCTGGCGAGCGAGTGAAGTTTTGTTTTGAAATACGAGCGACATTTGAGATACGAGGAACGGCCAGCTGCGACGCTGCACACGGCTCACCCAGTTTACTGCGCCTGCGCCTCGTGCATTATCTCACGTATCTCCCCAGTCTGCTTGTTTACCTCACTGTCGAAGCATCTTTGCTAAGTTTTTCTAGGGCTTTGCGCTTTTTGTGCATTTACATACTTTATCACACTTCTTTTTATAACTATGGGTCCGAAGAAAGTGAGTGGAAAGGGCAGTGTTCAGAAGAAGATGATGTCTATTGAATTAAAGCGTGAAATCATAGAAAAAATGAGCAAGGTGTGCGAGTAGCTGACTTGGCGAGGCAGTACAGACAATATTTGTCATTTATAAATACATTTTTCTTATTTAAAAACACGTAACAAAAACAATTAGGGGTAGCATTTTTGGGACTGGAACGGATTAATGGCATTTCAATTAATTTCAATTGGGAAAATTGCTTTGAGATACGAGCAAATTGACATACGAGCAAGGTTACGGAACGAACTAAACTCGTATCTTGAGGTATCACTTGTACGAATACGTAATTGTCAGTCACACTTTGGTAGTCATACTATGAGGTTAATTCGTAACTATGTGCAAGCAAAGTTGCCTGCGCAGTGGCTCTGTTTACATAAATAGTTATATAAATATACTGTGATATAAATTATGTGTTAGTGTAGTATGTAAGTTTGTATATAGTGTTCTCATTAAATGTGTAAATACTATTGGTATTTGCTATGTCGACTGTTGTATATATAATGGTGTTATTTAGTTAGTGTTAAGTTAGTGTAAATAAATGTTTGTCAAATACAATCGCAGGTATTGATGTATTTCTAACATAACCCAACCTAGGGTCAAACTATATGTATACAGTATAACGTAAAATTGAAAATTAAAACTAAAATAAATAAATATTAATTTTTAAGTAAAATAATCAGATTTATATTTCTATTTGTTAAAAAAAAATACTTGTGCATTATTAAAAACAAATATTTTGTATATTTCAGAATTTTAAAGCTTATGTTAAAAACGTTGCTAAATATATCCCAGGATTTGGATGGTGCTTATATTTTGCTGAACATATATTTTTAGAAAGATCGTTTGATAAGGATAAAGATGTAATTGAAAAACAAGTAAATGAAATTGGAGATTTTCCCGATCCTGTTTGGGTAAGTAAATTTTGTTTTAAGAATTATATTGCATTTTCAATAATAAAACCGAAACTACACTGTTAATTTTTTAAACAAAAAATGCATAAAAATTTTAATTAACTTTTTGCGATCAGATATCCCCGATTGCAAAAATCCCTTAAATAATTAAATAAAATAAAAACTAAAAATATTTAAAAAGCATTAAATAAATAATGAAATTATTTTTTTTGTAGTTAGTATTGTTTCCAGAAGGAACTCGTTATTCATTAGAAAAATATGCAAATTCTTTGAAATTTTCTAAAGAAAAAGGTTTACCTGAGTTAAAACATCATTTATTACCAAAACCGAAAGGCTTCTTAACAAGCTTACCATCAATAAAAACTAAATTTAAAGCTATATATGACGTAACGTTGTCTTTTAATTCAAATGACGATGTTGAACCTACTTTAGCTAACGTATTATTCGGTAAAAAATTAAAAGCACATTTTTATATAAAAAGAATCCCAATTGAAGATGTACCTGATACGATATTAGGAGCGACAAAATTTTTAAACGACTCATTTCTTCAAAAGGTATTTATTTATTTTTTGCATATTTACTTTTATTTTAAAGATAAATTATAGATCATTTATCGAGTCAATTTATTCACAACATCACTGTAATAAAAATATAAAGCACAAAAATTATTAAATTGTTTAAAAAATTTATTAATTTTTATTATGTTTAAAAGTCGGTGGCACAAAGCATTATTAACTTAATCTGAATAGTTGTCATGATAAATCAATACATCGCTTCAAAAATATCTGAAAAAGAAAATAAAAAGTAAATTATTGGTTTAATTAAAAATGTTTTATGAGAATGATCCATAATTATTTCATTTAGAAAACACGCATTTTCAAAAGTACTGATTTATATTTTTTTGAGTGTGTATAATTAATTTTTTATTAACAAAATTTTGAAACTGAATTTTAACTTAAACAGAAAATATGTGTGTGATATTTAAGTTTACTGAATGATTTTAACATAATTGAATTGTTTTTTTTTTTAAGAAATTTAGTGTTAGAATTGTCATAATATAATCATAGACAACTTACAAGCAATCATATAGAGGTGTTAATTGCTGATTTAAATGATCCTCAGGTATTCAGGTAGAACACTAAACACTAAGCGACACGTATTTTTTTTTATCGGTAACCGTCAAGGATTAGGTGGCAAAAATCATCCTCAAGATTTAGGGTAAAATTGGTTTTTTTTCCTCGGAAACTATGCATTCTAGAACAAGTGTAAATGTACGAATGGTATTAGTTTTTTCCTATACGATTTGTAAAGTTATCCTTTGCAAATATGTTTGGAATAAAATCTTCATAGAATCTAATTTGCAATAAAAATGATAATTTCCATTTAAGATTTTAAAGTCCCACAACAAAGCTGGACTGGAAACACATTTAGGCCCGGGAAATATCGGTGACGTAGGCCCACAATATTAAATTTAAGAGAAAAAAAATTACAAAAAGTTCATTAGTTATTTATAAACATATTTATTAAAATAATAAAAAAGTTTTTTTTTTCAATAATTGCAATAAAATTAAATACATAGTGAAGTAATTAAAAACAATGAAATAAATATTATTAATTAAACAACTTTTTTTAATATTTGACGTTTTTCTTTCATTATATCAATAACTCGATTCTTGTCAATATTATTCAGAAGATCGCCATGAAAACAAAACACTTAAATATATTTGTGGACCCACCAGGATATTCCCGGTATCCCGGTGGGCTAGTCCAGCACTGTCCCACAACCATAGAGAAAAAAAGTTAATCGTAATGTATTTTTTCTGGAGAATGCGAAAATGCAATAAAAAATCGAGATTCCCATTTAAGATTTCAAATTTATTTCCTGCCCAGTCAAAAAAGGTGGGTGGTGACGTTTTAATTTTAGCCTGAGTAAATAGCTTCTTTAAAATATTGACTTTCTATTCAAATTTTTTTTTTCGTGCAATGCTGATTTTATTTGAATCGACCAGCCGTCATAATTAATAAAATACCATCGCTGAATAGCTCTTAAAAAAAGAAGATATTCGTACATTTAAAATTTTGTTCTAAGATGCATAGTTTCCGAGAAAGAAAAAAACTAATTTTACTCTAAATTTTGGGGATGACTTTTACCGCCTAAACCATGACGGTTGCCGATAAAAAAATATACGTGTTGCTTAGTTTTTAGTGTTCTACTAGAATATAGAAGCCCATTTAAAACGGCAATTAACACTTCGACATGGTTGCTCGTTAGTTGCGTTGTTATATCTACTGATGTAGTAAACTGTACACTAGCATGTATATAGTTAGTTTAATTTTCAAGTTTGTTTATTAATGTCAATAAGTTTAAATAAAGTATTAAAAATAAATATAGATTTAAATATATTTACATACAGTTTATTATTGAACAATTAAAACTTCTGTTAAAACCTGTCATCTAGAAATGTATTGTGTGATAAAAAATCAAATATTTTAATAAACTAATTTTTAAAAGTCAAATTAACGGTTTATTAAATTTCAGGATAAACTCCAAGAAAGTTTTTTTAATACTGGAGATTATTTTTGTGAATCAGGAGTAGAAAGAGTAAAACCATTTAAATTGAAGAGAAATTATATGTCGTTACTTAATTGTGTTGCATGGCATATAATTAGTATTACTCCAATTTTATATTATATAGTTTTAATGATATTAACAGCAAACTTTCTAAATTTATTTATTATATTATTTCTATTTATATTATGTAAGTACTGTTTTACTTGTTTTATAGTTCTTATTTTTAACAATTCCTTTATGTATTTTCAGTTTTTATTATGGTACGTTACTGTATATCTCTAAATACTTTGAAGAAAGAAAATTAAGTAGCTGAAATATATATTTATTATTTGTGACAATTTTATGTATATTATGGATTTTTTGTATAATAATATATTGCACAAATAGCAGATTGGTAATAATTTTGTACGAGTAAGATAGAGTTAAATCGAAAGATCTTATGTACTTATAAACATAAACAACAAAAGATTTAAAAAGGCAAAAGCTGGTACTACAAAAACGATTTATGAGTGTTTTAGTTTATTTGTTTATTCCTGCTCTTATGATATGTAAAAACCGGTATTAGTTAAATATATTTAAAAAATAATATTTTGTATAAATAAAACAAATTAACATATGTGAAATATATTGAAATAATAGGTATTTTCAATTTCAATTAAATTTATACCGAGTTTTTCAAATACAAAATTTCGCAATTAAATTGGAATTTACATAATTTTTCTCAAAATAATATAAAAGATATAAAATTTTAAATTTAAAATTCAATTATTAAAGTAAATTTTTATTTTTTTTGTTATCACAAATTTATTGTTATTTACTAAAAATTTATTATAATGTGTTTTGCAAATTTTTTTATTGTATAATAGTATATTTACTTTGAAACGATTTGGCTTTGAATAAACAAAATATTTAACATAGTAAAAAAATCTTTCAGAACTTATTATATTAAAATGAAACTGCTTTATGTTAAAGATCTGTATTAACATTTATTTAAAAACAATGTTTCGACGAACTAAACGCCTGTCTTCATCATGATAAATAACACAAAGTACATTACAATAAATAACAGAACATAGAAAAAAGTTACTATATAACAAATATGTAACTAGAACATAAAATTTATAGATTTTTAATTAACAGAAGCCAAATTTTTCTTAACTCAGTTCAGTGCCGTCAAAGTGATTGATGTTTTTTGTTTTTATAAATTTCTTCTTTTCAGTCTGCTGTTAATATTGATTGGTCTAGAAATTATTACTGTAATAATTATTTCAAATTATATTTTTTAAATAACAAAATAACAATATTTTGTCTTTACTGTTATCTAAAAAATTTGAAAATTTTAACACGCATATTAAAAATTATCACTTGACACACTTTTTACATTATTCTATTTTCAAGTACAATGATGACGATATACAACATAACATTATTTTTTGACATTTTTGTTTGTAATTTTGTAAATTATTATTTTACATAATATCACATATTATTTTAGAATTACATTTAATTGCAAAATACTGTTTAAATATCTGTCCATTACGAAAACAAAAAACAAATCTTCAATGTCTTGGTAATGCAGCAAGCATCAGCAAGACGTAATTCCACCGAATAGGAAAGTTGCAAACCGTCTTAGAAAATTTTATCTCACGCTCGAAATTTATGGATATACTGTCGGAAAAATCTTTGCAAAATGCATTTTCACAAGGGTTTAATTTTTTTAGTAAATTATAATGCATTTTATAAATCTTTTAAAGATATTCTGAATAAAATTATTTATTTGTTTTACAACTCATGGCAAATTTTTAAAATATATCGAAATTACAGGATATCGTGTACAATTTCTTACAAAGCGGTGTTCGTTTTAATTTTAAAAACTTTATAGAGAATTTTCTAATTTTTTCTTTTAGAATCGCCTTACAATGTATGACAAAATTGAACTGCTTCTCGCATTCAATCAATTGAGGTATAACATTGATAGTAGTAAATCTAGTAAATTACGAAAATTTTGTCAATAATATGTATTTTTTAAATTTATTTACAAGTTATAAATTAAAAGTAACAAATATTCGTGACAAAATACACTATAATAGTAATTTCTCTAACTGATACTGAAACCTAATTCAAATTGATACAGCAGTTTTTAGTTTATTCATGTTATACATATATTAATTTAATTTATTTAAATTAAAAGCAAATATATCATAACCACTAGCATATTAAAAAAATATATGATATAGTAAAAAATCTTTCAGAACTCATTACACATTAAAATATAAAGTTTTGAGGATTTATTTCTGCATTAATTTTAATTAATGCTATACTTATTAGTGTAATAATTGTTAGGTCAATTGACCAATTGATAAGAGAAGCAATAAAAATTTATAAAAAAAAAACATAACATCAATCACTGTGAAGTGTGAAGGCACCGAGTTTAATAAAATTTGACTTCTATTAATTAAAAATCCATAAATTTTATAATCTACTTACTTATTTATTACCTAGTAACTTGTCTCTATGTTCTGTTATTTACTGTAATGTCATTTGTATCATTTATCCTGATAAAGACTGACGTTGATTTCGTCGAAACGTCGATTATAAATAAATATTAATACAGAACTTTAAATTAAAACAGTTTTATTTTAAACTATTTAACTTAAAGCTATTCAATGCCAATAACAATGGAGAGCTGATAATTGATGTCATGTGTATATGACGGGATTTTATTAATGAGTTCGTCGGCATTTTAATATTAATCGTAAGAACAGTGTCTCGTATTTTTATTTTACTTTTAAAAGTAATTTTGTTCAAAATTACGTTTGACAATTATTTAAAATGACATATTAAAACAAATAGCTTATTTAAATTGTGTAATATTAGATACAATAAAAATTATCTGTAAATTTTTCACAAATAAATTATATAGTCTACGCCAGGGGTTCCCAATCTTATGCCCGTGGAAACTATGACTCTCGTCGACCGTTTTACGTGGGCCCGCCGCTGTGCGACCTCGAAATCAAGTTTTCAATATACTGCCATATTAAACAGCCAGAAAAAGATGTATGGCAATTTACTATGAAATGTTTACGTCGGCGTGAGTGGTGGAAGTACAGTAGATCCAAGTCGAGATGGACTGCACGTCACAAACTGCTGGACTAATAAAACACTATCTTTATATTACCTTTCTTTTTTCTGTTAACTATTAGTAATATAATTATCTCAAAACCGTTAGAATTTTTTTTTTGTCCTTTATGAATATCGTAAGAGAAATAATGATAGACTGAAAATCAAATTCTAAAACACCGCTCCAAAATTATTTTTTGCTCTAATTTATTACATTTTATGCGTGTAAGTCAGCCAATCACCTGTAAACTGAACCAAAGAATTTTATTTCATTCTTAGTTCCCATGCAAGTAACATCGCTATTTAAAAACAAAATTTTACTTTTTGGTATATTTTTGTTTGAAAACAACATCTTATGGAAATTTTCCGCCCGATCTGATGGTGCGTAGACCCACTTTTTACTTCTTTGCATAATTTCAAAAATCCATTTTTTCCAAAAAAATTGAAAAATTTAAATTTAATTATTTTTTAGCTTTAACCGATCATATCTCGGTTACTAGATAAATTATTAACATAATTCTTTTTTAATTTTATTTAATAACTATTTCTGTATATGTTTTTTTTTAATTAATAATATAGTTATTAATTAACATAAAAAATAAATAAACAAATTAGTGGGCAAGAATTTTTTTTACAGTTAGAAACTTTTCGGCCTTAAGAAATAAATAGATATAATATGCGACAAAGTTTTAGAACGATGTCTGAAAAAGTTTTTTTATTTGTTTTTTTTTTTTATATTTTGTACCATTTTCGAGTTATAAACTTGTGAACTTAATTCATAAATTAACGCGCTAAATTTGTCTGCGAAACATTTGAATTATTAACATGTAGCAGTACGGAGTACGTAATTTTACAACAGTTAAAATGGAAATAACTTTTACAAATTTACTTCTTAATTTTCAGTTTTTTGCATACAAAAATACCTATTTAAATGAACAGCTAAATGACATTGATGAAAACCAGCAAGAAGTTATTATTCATTTATATTTAGATGAAAATGGTTCTAAATCAGAAACAGAATTATAATATGGTAATAATATAAAATAGTAGGATATAAAAGCATTGTTATTATAAAGATATGTGTTTTCGTTACATTAAATGCTTGTTATTTCACTATACTGCCAATCTTAATTTGGTTGTATACTAATTACTAAGCAAAGAAATTTATATTCATAAACTTTATTATAAGTAGTGCCTTTTATAATTAGTATTACCGAGAAATAACATTAAGCATACATTAAATAAAGAAAGATATTTCAATAGTTATTTACATTAAAGTTAAGAAATGATTAAATTTTTGGATGCAATGCAATTTAGAATCGCTGTATGTGTACAATACGTAATGGTGTCCTCTTGCAAGCGGGGCCTGCGTTCAGATACAAGCCCGTGGGACGGATTATGGAAAATACGTCAAAGGTTTTTCCCTACTTTTTTGATTTAGTGCACATGCTTCATAACGATGACACATAGGTCATGTCGGAAAAAACGGACTATAGCTAAGTTTGTTTGTACTATGTAAAATAAACGTACATTCAACGTAGATATCTATAATTCATTATTTATTCCTAGTTATATGCTCATATTTTTAGTATACGGTGGCTCCTATTGTCAGTGGCAATTTGTATCTACTCAAAATTCTCAAAAACTATTTTACATAGATGTTGAAGATAGAAATATTTATGTTTAATTATTATTATCATTTTTTTACTGTTAGTGGCAATTTGTATTTAAATTCTAAATGTTACTTTTTTCTAGTAATTTTTGTAAAAATATTTTTATTTGTAAATGTTGAACGTCACTTTCAGACAATCAATGCAACTTTTAATATTAGCTATCCACTTAAATCTGAATTAAGAAAGAAAAAAAAAATCTAAAAAAAATCGAACCTGTTTGCCCAACAGTCGGTTTTCATTAAGTCTGTGGTAAAATTTGGAAATGCCACTATTGCTTCTTTGAAAATTTCTCACATGCTCGCAAAGAAGAAAAAGCCTTTCTAGGATGGTGAGTTGTTAAAAGAAGCACTTTTGACTGACGCCGATTGCTTATTTGAGAGATTTTCCAACAAACGTGAGATTAGGTCAGCAGTACAAGACTTAGAGTTGTCAGATAAAACCGTCACAAAAAGAATACATAACATTTCAAAGAACATGCAAACTCAGTTAAAGAATGATTAGGAAATATGTGACTAGTTCTCACTACAATTTGACGAGTCTACAGATACAACAGACATAGCACAGATATGGTGAGAATGGTATTTAGTGTCTTTACTGTAAAAGAAGATTTACTGAAAATATTACCCATGAAAGGACGAACAACAGGTAAGAATATCTATAACATATTTAGAACATATGCAAAGTCGATAGTTATGCCTTTGCACAAGCTGTCTGCGATAACCACAAATGGGGCAGGAAGTTTTGTGTGGTTGAATACTAGACACGTCATAAAATAGTTACAAAAATAGTCAGCTTTATTCGAGCAGCCCCTTTGCAACACCGCCTTTTCAAATCCCTATTACAAAATTCTGAAGAATCTGATCTTATTCTTCATAGTGAAGTACGTTAGTTCAGTAATGGCGAAACTCTTTCAAGATTTGTAAATTTAATTGAAGAAATAAAAACTTATCTCAACTCCAACATCAAAATTTTGTTGAATTACCGCACTTTTGCTGGCTGGTAGATTTGGGTTTCATCACGCAGATATAATGAAAAAATTTAATTATATAAATTTAGAGCTGCAGTTTAAATAGCAATTTCAACAGTTTAACATCATTGGGTTTGGTTGCAAAAGCATAAACGGAAAATGACTGCTGTGGAAATGAGATTTTTACGTGGGGTATGTGGTGTAACTAGGAGAGATCGGGTACGAAATAGACTAGTGTATGATGAGTGTGAAATTGAAAAAAATGTTGTAGCAAAAGTTGGTGTTAGTCAGTTAAGATGGTTCGGACATGTTGAGCGAATGTCTAATGAACGTTTGGTTAAAAAGATTTATTTGAATGATTTTGATGGTTTACGTTTGCGTGGACGTCCAATGAGTAGTTGGAGTGATATGATTGAGAGTGTTTTGCGTGAGCGAAAGTTTCCAAGTAGTAGGAATAGAAGAGCATGTATGAGAGGAATTATGAATGTGGATGAAGCGAAAGTTGCTTGTTTGGATAGGAGTGTTTGGAGGCGACTGATTTCGGGATATTGAAAAGAGTTTGTGCCACACCCTTTTGGGTATATGGCGTGATTGTGTATGTATGTATGTATGTAACATCATCAAGCCAATGATTACCTTTTTGTCATTTTTTACTTGCCAAATATATATAACCGAAAGAGCTGATCACATTGCAGAACTTGTTCACATACGGGCAGAAGAACTGGAGTTAGAAATTTTGGATCTTCAGAACGACATTGCCCTAAAATACAATGTATCAGATGAGAACTTCTGGAATATAGTTGATAGAAATAAATTTCCATTCTTGAAAAGAGTAACATACAAAATAAAATTGATTTTTGGTTCCATATAATTCTACGAATCATTATTTTCAACAATGAATATTATAAAATCAAAATACAGCTTTCGTTTTACAGATAGACATCTTGATGGTTTACGAGCAGGAATATCATCATATGTACTCTCCTAATTACGAACCAATGACCGATGAAATGCAATGCCACAGATCACATTGACTTGAGATTTATATTTTTTATAAAAAAAATTTATATTATTATTTAGTAATTATTGGTACTGTTCGTTCATTTTTGAACTAAAATAGTTAGCACGTCTATTTCTTTGTGACCATGTGCTTTTTGACACTTGCGTTTTGATACTTTTTATTACTGTCTATTTTTTATTTTTGGTATATAAAAATAAACATAAAGATATACATATTTTTCAATATTTTCAATGTTTTTACCTTTTGGAAAAGTTTTTGTTTTTTTGTGGAAAAGTTTATTTTGATTTTTGCTTAAACTCTTATTTTGACAGAAGTAAGCTATTCGCTAGCGAACAAAATTGGCCCAGAAACTCTAAAAATGCTTATTTATTTATTTTAGAACAAATTCAGTTTTTTATATACATACATATAATTTCTGATCCCTGATAATCACATTGATGTAAATAAACTTTATGTAAATTATTTTTTTATATACGGGGGCTATCAGGGATACTATAGAGTATTTAAAAAATAATGTAAAATAATGATCACATGAAAATATTGACTCAAAAAAAGTGATATCTCCTAAAAAAACAATTACATTGTTAAAGGTACGCCAAGATTGCGAAGATTTAAAAACAGTGATATCTAATTAAGCCAAGAAAATTTTTTAATTAAAAACATGTTTTTAAAAAAAGAATTGTCCTTCAGTTTGAAAAAATCAGCTCGAATAAAAAACTAAAATAAAAAAAGAATTTTAATTAATAAAATTCTTGTCGACCAGTTTGAAAAAATCTGATCGAATAAAAAACTAAAATAAAAAGGAATTTTAAGTAAAAAATATCTTGGCGACCAGTTTCAATAACTTTTCAAAAAGTAAGATCGCCAGGATTTTTTATATTTAAAATTCTTTTTTATTTTAGGAGATATAAATAAACACTATATTCAGTAAAACACAGTTTGGAAAACGCTGTACAATGAAGCATATAAAATAATTTTATTATCTAAAAAAAAATACTATTTAAACCAAACAAACCTTAAAAATTGAAATTAGTTTTTTAAAACTATTGTAAAAAAAAATGAATTTAGTATTATTGTTACATGTTATAAAAATATTGTTTTTTGTAATATCGCTTACCATCTGTGGCCTAGCAGTTAATATTATGCAATGTATATTATATTTCGTTATAAGGCCTTACAATAAAACTTTAAGTAGAAAACTGATGTATTATTTAAATTATACTTTTTTCTCACGTAAGTACTAATGAAATACTAATAAAATTAAAATTAATTTTGTAAATTTTTATTTTGTAAATTTTATCTGCTTAAGCTGATAAAAATAGGTAATCAATGACAAGATCATTAACAAATACCTATAAAAATAAAATCAATGCTCCGTTAGTTTCACAAATATTTATTGAAGTTTTAAAATCGGTATTTCTCATTGTTAAGGGTTTATTACAAAATAAACTTAAATTTAACACAAATATTTTACAAAACATAAAATAATTTCTAGCAATTTACGAATGTTACTATTAACAAGTAAAAGAAACACTACTTGTATGCCCATCTATTAATTGTGGGTTGTAAACATCAACCTGTTTATTTATCAAGAAAACCACGATTTAGTATAATGTTGTTCTACATTTTGTATTTTGTAGATATAAGTTGCTTAGGAGAATGGTATTCTCTATCAGAATTTCATTTATATGTTGATAAAACTGAATTTGAAAAATATTTTGGAAAAGAACATGCTTATATAATTATGAATCACAAGTATGAAGTTGATTGGATATTTTTGGGAATAATTTTTTTTAATCTCAATGTCATTGGAGTAAGTAAAAACTAGTTACTGAGGTAACAATATTTAAAAATGTTTAATTTCTTCTAATTTTTTTATATTAAAAAATATATATTCACAGTACCACGTAAAATATTCCAAATAATAATAAAAAAAAAATATACCATAAAATGAACAAAAAAAAAATAGTGTGTATATAAAAGATTTATATAAATAATTAATTCTGTTGCATTTAGTTTTATAAATTAATTTTAATATTCAATTGTGATTGAAAGTATTTTGCTTAAGTGAATGTTTCCTATTGGTAGCATGAATGTGGAATGAGACGAAAGTTGCTTATCTGGATAGGAATGTTTCTATTTGAATGAAAAGAGTTTGTGCCGCACATTTATATTTCTTTTCGGTTAAAAATTGTGTTTATATGTATTTCAGAATTACAAAGCTTACATTAAAAACGTTGTTAAATATATCCCAGTATTTGGATGGTGCTTATATTTTGCTGAATTTATATTTTTAGAAAGATCATTTGATAAAGATAAAGCGGTAATTGAAAAACAATTAGCTGAAATTGGAGATTTTCCCGATCCTGTTTTGGTAAGTAAAATTTTCTTTTAAAACTCCATGTTATGTGTGCAATAATGAAACAAAAACAATATTTTTAAATTTTCTAAAACAAAATAATTTGAAACATGTATAAATTCAACTTTTACAGTTGTGATTATCTGTTGCCAAGGTTAATTTAGTAGTTAATACATATTATAAAAAAATAATATTATTTAATGAGTTATCCAACGATCGCAACAAATTGCTTAAATTATTTAATATATTAAAAGCATTTAAAAAATATTTGTAAATAATATATGAAAATGGTTAAAAAAAATTAACAAATTTATTTTTTATAGCTTATATTATGTCCAGAGGGAACCCGTTATACAGCGCAGAAACATACAATTTCATTAAAATTTGCCGAAGAAAAAGGTTTACCTAAGCTAAAACATCATTTATTACCAAAATCAAAAGGTTTTTTAACAAGCTTACCATCAATAAAAAAAAAATTTAAAGCTATATATGATGTAACATTATCATTTAATCCAAGTGATGATGTTGAACCTACAATAGATAGCTTGGTATTTGGTAAAAAATTAATAGCACATTTTTATATAAAAAGAATACCAGTTGAAGATGTACCTGATTCGGAATCAGAAGCAACAAAGTTTTTGAACAACATGTTCATTCGAAAGGTTTTTTTTTTATTACTTTTTACATAATTAGTTTATTATAAGGAAAAATTATAATCATTTATCGAATCAATTTATTTATATCGTCATTTTAGTAAAAACTTAATTTGAGATCGGTGGCAGGAAATATTATTAAAACATTATCTTAACAAACTGGTGTAATTGTCATGTGATAAATCAGTAGATAAATCAGTAGGTAACTACTTATTAAGTATAGATTTGTGCAACTGGTCTATAAATATATAATTTAGAAAATACATATCTACTTTTAGAAGTATGAATATTTACATTTATTTATTTATATATACAGGGTGATTTGTAAATAATTGGAAATATTTTAACTGGAGTATCCTGGGCTCAGAATATGAAGATTTGACCCAAAACACTTAGATAAAATGTGGCTCCTTACTGAGCTACAGGGTGTTGTATTTAAAAATTTAAAAACGATTTTTGCCCAGTACTTAAAAACTATTTGACGTATCCTTATCATACTTGGCAGAAAGTGTAGGTACCGTACACCATACTAAATTATGTTAAACAAAAGTTTCTGGCTAGTGCCAGTGGCGTACAACAGGGGCATTGAAAATAAAAAATTAAAATGCAAAAAATATAAATTTTCAATAATTTTTCCTGCCAAACCAGAATGAGTTAGAAAAAAAAGTTACTTAGTTATTATGTAGCTAATTTTTTTCTCTATTTAATTCAATTATTTCAGATTTTTTTGAGCAAATTTTGAAAAAATCCCAAGGGTGCAGCTTATGTTTAACTTTAAATATCTCGAAAAATAGTGACTTTATCGTTAGGAAGAAAGAGTATGTTTTTTACACAGAAAGTATTGGAGAATCGAAAAATTGTGCTAAAATGACAATTCCGCCAGTGGCGTAGAATTTAGGAAGGATCAACCTCTCACTTGCCCCTGTTGTACGCCACTGGCACTAGCCAGAAACTTTTGTTTAACATAATTTAGTATGGTGTATGGTACCTACACTTTCTGCCAAGTATGATAAGGATACGTCAAATAGTTTTTAAGTACTGGGCAAAAATCGTTTTTAAATTTTTAAATAAAACACCCTGTAGCTCAGTAAGGAGCCACATTTTATCTAAGTGTTTTGGGTCAAATCTTCATATTCTGAGCCCAGGATACTCCAGTTAAAATATTTCCAATTATTTACAAATCACCCTGTATATATATATATGTATACACATAGATGCCGGCAGAATGTTTTTCAGGGGGATGCAAACAATTTCGGACAAGGGTAAGCC
Source organism: Clivina fossor (assembly GCA_963966155.1). NCBI lineage: Eukaryota > Metazoa > Arthropoda > Insecta > Coleoptera > Carabidae > Clivina > Clivina fossor. Next base: position 11,615,682 of record OZ014555.1, read on the forward strand.
CCCCCCCCTTTCTTGTCCGACCCATCCCCCTACCCCCGGGTTATTGGTCCAAAGTCATATTTTACGAAAAATTTTAAATAATAAAAAGTTGCATTTTAATTTACCTTAACAGTACATTAACATTTTACAAAAAAAACACTTATGTGGGAAAAAGGTTATTTTTGATAGACAATCAAGTCTTTCAAATTAGAGAATTTTCCTATATTTTAAATCTTTTTGTGTTAAACAAATGAATGTTCTCTGTTTTAGACATATTTGTAAATTTATAGCACATTTAGATATTTAGTTTAAAACCAAGGGAGGGGGTGCACGTGCACCCCCTTGCACCCCCCTCGGGGCGCCCATGGATATATATATATATATATATATATGCAATTATTAAATTTTACCAGTTAAATTGACAGTTTATTAAATTTCAGGATAAACTTCAAGATTGTTTTTTTAATACTGGAGATTGTTTTTGTGACATGGGAGTAGAAAGAGTAGAACCGTTAAAATTGAGGAGAAATTATATGTCGTTACTTAATTGTGTTGTATGGCATGTAATTAGTATTACTCCAATTTTATATTATATAGTTTTAATGGTATTAACAGCAAACTTTCTAAATTTATTTATTGTAGTATTTCTACTTATATTATGTAAGTATTGCTTTACTCGTTCTATAGTTCTCATTTTTAACAATTCTTTTATGTATTTTCAGTTTTTATTATGGTACATTACTGTATATCTTTAAATACTTCAAAGAAGGAAAATTAAGTAGTAAATTTTCTAAATTCATTTATTGTAGTGTTTTTATTTATATTATGTGAGTATTGCTGTAACCATTTTCTAATTCTGCTCTTTAACAATTTTATTTATTTTCAGTATTTATTATACATTAATTTGTATGTGTAACCGCTTTGATAATTAAGTATAATCTGGTTGGCGTTTACCTGTAATTAAATTAAATTATACTGTATTTTACTAGAAAATATTTACTAGAAAATATTTTTACAAATAATATAAGATACCTATGTTCAGTCGTCGCCATGTTGTATTGGTGTTTTTGGTTTTGTTTTTAACACTTGAAGAAGAAATAGTGTATGTTATTCAAAGTAGAACATGCTTTTTGAATTTCGCCCAGATTGCATGGTTTCGTTACCTATATAAATATGATTAATATATTATACAATAAAAACAATAAATATAAGTATTAACTCAATATTATCAATTATCGTTTCAATCTAAATAAAATTTGTTGTTGTAATTTTTAATATAACATTAACTTAATTTACCTAATTTTAATGTCATATGTAACTTCAAATTGTTATTAATGTCGAACAAGTAATTTTTAATTACTAATTATAATATACATATATCAAATTCTAAAATTATTATCCCAAAATATGGATAACTTTTTGTATTGAAAAGCTCACAGTAATAACAAAACTGTGCTACCTGAAAAATTATTAAATTTTAATTAAAAAAAAAATTAAAACTTTAAGGTTTTTTTTTTGAAATTATATTTTTAAGCAGATATGTACGAATCTAGAATATTATTTAGTCAGTTTCAAGGTAAAACTCACTCATTTTAATTTTTATTTGAGACAAAAACAATGATTTGTTTGTGAGAAAAGAAATACTTTACAGAATTTTGCTGTAAACAGACATATTACATCCCATTAATAATTGTTTTTAAGTAATAATCAAAAAATATCGATAGAGTCAATAAATTATCGCATTGTCATGTCAATTCAATTTTCAGAAAAGCTGTATTTAATTACTTTTACCTTGAAATCAGCGATTTAATTTATTTATATATTTTAATAAAATATCACACTATTGGTTGTCGCATAACGTATATATTTTTTTTCAGTTGATTTTTAGTGATATTTTATCATATACTTATTTTATGTTGGTACATTTTTCAAACTATTTAGAATATTGGTAAATCAAAGTACCAATCCCGTTGAAATCATATTCGTCAGGAAGCCATATACCTGAAAACTTTAAAAGTAATACCCATATAAATGATAATTTATGTCTCCATCATTTAAATATATATTTTTTATCCGTATTTCACTCAAAAGATATTTATATAAATAAATTATTTTTATTATTATGAATAAAGAAAAAATATTAGTACATTTTATATTTATAGCTTTTTTACACCATTGTTTGATTTGTTTTCCAAATTATGTCTTTAAAATAACAATATTTCTTCTTTACTGTTATCTAAAAATTTTGAAATTTTTTTAACACGCATATTAAAAATAATCACTTGACATATTTTTTAGATTATTCTAGTAGTACAATGATGACGACGTATGACATAACATCGTGCCAGCTTTGTTGTTTTATTTTTTACATTTTTGTTTATTATTTTGTAAATTATTGATTTCAATATTTTTCATATTATTTTAGAATTACATTTAACAGCAAAATGAAATATAGTCCATTACGAAAACAAAAAACAAATCTTCAACGTCTTTGTAATACAGCAGGCATTAGCAAAACGTAATTCCGTCGAATAGGAAAGTTGCAGACCGGATATGCTGCCGGAAAAATCCTTGCAAAATTCATTTTTGCTAAGGTTCAATTTTTTAGCTAATTAAAATGCATTTTATAAATCTTTTAACAGTAATCTGAAAAAAAGTTACAAAATTTTATCTTGCGCTGGAAATTTATGGATATACTGCCGGAAAAATGTTTGAAAAATGCACTTTCGTGAGGATTCAATTTTTTTTTTAGCAAATTATAATACATTTTATAAATCTTTTAAACATATTCTGAAAAAATTACAGTATTTTGACAACTCTCGGCGAATTTTTAAATTTTTTTATAATTAAAGGGAAGCGAGTACAATCTCTTACAAAGCGATATTTTTTAAAATTTTAAAAAGTTTATGGAAAATACCATAAAAGTTAGAAAAAAAAACTTTTACGCAAATGCTTTTCAAAGTATTTTGTAACTTTTTCTCGTAGGAAAGTCTTTCCTTCGTATGACAAATTTGAATTGCTTCTCGCTATCAATCAATTGAGGTATAACAATTCATAGGAGTAAATCATTTTTTTTTTTGAAATGTAATTTCAAATAATAAATTAATAGTTGTGGGTATTAGTAACAAAATACTCTATAACAGTTATTTTCTAAATGATGCTAAAAATTTAATTCAAATTAATACAATAGTTTTTAGTTTATTTATTTTATATATTTATTTAATTAAAAGGAAATATATTATAACCAATGGAATATTAAAAAAATATATAATATAGATCAAATATTTCAGATGTCATTATATTAAGAAGTTTTGAGGACTTAGCCCTGCATTAATTTTAATTAAAAAAACCACGTTGCGACGTATTATACTTCGAAATGTTGATTATTTAATTAAAATTAATACAGAACTAAATCCTAAAATCTTTTTATTTTAAAAATATTAGAGTTTCTAGAAAAGCAATGTATGTATTTTGGATACATTCAATTTGAATAACTAATTTTAATATTTTTATATAAAAATAAATAGAATAGAAATTTATAAATAAGAACATAACATAAATAAGTTTGAAGGAACTGATTTAAATAAAATTTGACTGCCTTTAATTAAAAATTTATAAATTATATGATTTAGTTATGTTCTATGTTTTGTTATTTACTGTAATGTCATTTGTATCGTTTTTTCTGTTGACAACGTACGTTGAGTTTGTCGAAACGTCGATTATTAATAAATATAAATAAATATTAATTAATATAATGAGCTCTGAAATATTTTTTACTGTGTTTGTACCATTTAAATTTACGTTTGAAAAAAAAAATTATAATGTAAATCTGGTGAATCAACGATACCAATGAGCTATCTCGGTCACCATTATAATGCGATATTTTCTTGCAATATTCAAAGTTAACAAGTCCAAATTGAATCGAAACACTCTTGAAAAGATTAGATATATAAATATCTTCTGATAAATGTTTAAAACAATATATTTGATAAATATAATCAAGATTAATCGCAACAGTTAGTAGAAACCATGGTTGTTAACCGGTTAACCGTACAAAATCGATTAATCGCAATGGTTAACCGGTTTGTAAAAAACTGCGGTTTTTAAACCGATGCGGATAACCGTGATTAATCGCAACAGTTAACTACTTTATAGAAAACAGTTTTAAACCAGTTAACTGATTAGCCTATTAACTAGTTAATTGTTCCACCGATTAACCGAATAAACACGGTTAGTTGTGTCGGTTAATCGGTTAAAAGTTTGGACGGTTTATAACAGTCCTAGTTTTAAATTTTAGTAATACTGGTTTTAAGATAATGTTACTTCCGTGAGATCCAGTAACGAGATTCAATAGCAAACTCGAAATCTTGGTTGTAATTAAACTTAACTACGACTAGTTCCAACAAGTGATCATATATTACGAAATCTAACAATAGCATTTTGTTTTGCGCTATTAATCTTTTTCATTACTTTCTATTAGAGCTGGGTAGTACTTACAGTAAAATTACCCTAAGTACGTACTTTAAGTAAATAGTACTTAAAGTATTTTACTTTAAGTATTTTTCAAATGTGATACTTAATACTTGTACTTAAAGCTTTTTTTATAAGTACTTAATTCTTAAAAGTACTTTTGCAGAACTCAAAGTTACATACAAATACTTAAAGTATATAAAAGTACTTAAAATATGTTAATTTCTTCTTATACAGGAGTATAGGTCACGTTGTTTTTTTTTTTTTAAATAAAACTACTTTAATTTATTTCACATGCTACTAGTTTCGGTACAAAGCGTACCTTCCTCAGGCAATCTATATTTTATTTTGTAAAAAACATTGCAGTGTTAACATTATACAAAAATCATACATTAATAATAAAATTGAATGAAAATAAAACTTACGTAAAATGTATATTAAACAAAAATATTTGACGTTGAATACATCGTACAGAGTAGATAAGTAAAAACTGCACACACAGATTTTAAAAAATATTTATATCAATATAATATACGTCAGATTTTTTAAAATAATAAATATATAACAACATTATATAACATACGTTTAACGAACAAATGGAGCTATTTTCATCCCCACTGTTAAAACCATTTTAGGTCCTTGTCGCAGTTATGTTTTAGAAATAAGTATTTGTATATATATAGTCAGAAATATATAATTTTTTGTATTATATTTCGTCACCTGATGATGGCCTAACAAGTATAAATAAAATAATTTTGAAACAAAAAAACCAAGGGTCGTGTGTTTATTTTTATTTTTAATTATGTTTCAACAAGTGCCTACAGCCGTGTCCATCCAAATTATATTTGTTTATGTTTGTAATATATTTATCAGTCGTCGGATTTTATTATTTGATCTTTTGATTATAATCAAGAATTAAATTTTACTATGGAATTCAACCACATAACTAAACAATGAATTAATATGTGTCCACCTAAAATTTCGCATTATTTGGGAATTTTTTTTTTTTTTAATTTAATCATCACGGAGTTTTTTGGTGTTTGTCCAAAAACTAAAAAATGCATTAATCGGAAGTACCGATAAAAATTTAATTATTGTTTTGCCCAATAATTTACCGGGAACACTTAGAGAATTAATCGCTCGGGAATTAGTAAAATTAATTGAATTGTCTTTATCTTTAAGTAAAGAACAAATGATTGCTTGTTTCTAGTCATTTGAAACCGCACTTAACATATTAAGCGTAAACAAAATATAAAACTCACCATTCAAATCTCTTATCATACCATATTTTAGAGCATTTCATTTGTAATTTCATCCAGATCGGGAGACTTATCATTCTTTATACGCATTAATGTATCACACACATCGCTTTCTTCAGTTTCAAATGCAACCTCATTATGATTCAAATTTACAGAAACATATCTAATTGCCTCATTATTATGATCACTATATAAATCTTTAAAAAACTCGCATTGTTTATTTCTTATATCCGACTCATTCCACAATAAATCACCACTTGCTCTCGCAACTGCCTTTCGGTTAGTTAAAAAAATAACTTACACACATATTCTGTTATTCACGTTTACTTTATTTTTTAGTTACAAATTTTAAATAATATTTTTTATTAACAAATTTTATTTAATAATAGTGAACTAATATTTTTTTAATAGAAGTATTTATTTAATTTAAAACAAATCTCCTAAATGTGTCTCTAAGAGATATGTGTGGCTTTCGTAAAGGTAAGTTGTAATCCTGGAAAGAAACATTTATATTATTAAATCTGTTGGGACCCGGTGCTGGCTTGGCGACCACGAAACACTAGTTGTGTCTGTGGGCAAGTGCTCGAGTTCCTAAAAAAGGCGATGCGGCGTGTGTGCGGTGATGTAGCGAGCTAGTGGACTGTATTGCGGCGTAAATATGAAGTAAGCGTGCGTAACTTGCTGATTAGAACTAATAAATGATATGCAAGAGGATGGATAAGGATCAGAGACGATCTTCACCTATCCGAGCGATAGATAGGACTTGTACAAGAAGTGGTAGCTCTAGGAAGAAATGAGGAAAGAGGTTGGCCCACAACTGAGGTGTTAGGAGTGCAGGACGGTAGGCGAAGTGAATTAACCAAATAAATAACAGCAAGTCAAGTGTCAGCACAATTACTGCACGAGTGGAATGAGTAATGCAAAAGCAACTTACGTTTATATAATGTAGTACAGATCCTTAATAAAATTGCGGTTAGGTACCTTACAATTGAGCTTAGGATTGTGTGGTTATTGTGAGAGCTTTCGAGATGCGTGTACTTCAAGTAACGTAAGCTGACTGCTTCTGCGGTGTGTGTCTGGTGCTATGCGTGAATGTGTATCAATTGGTAAAATCTTCAACGAGTGCTGAGCGATAATTAGTGTGAATAAGCTTCCAAAACAATTAATAAAGCACAAATAAAGAAAAGAACCTGCAACTGAAGTTGATAATAAACGTTGCAAACAAAGAAAAGCGAGATTGGATGATATATGTGAATGATACAATAATGATGTGAGCAGAGTACATAAAATGCGTGATAATAATATTACAAGCGCATAGAATTGGAATAATTCTATGCGTGACAGATATACAAGCGTTTGTAATTGTAAATAATAACATGTAAATCACAAAGAATAAAATGTGTTGTACTTTCCTTGAATATTTGAAGGTTACTCCAACACGTGTTGATCAACTATGCGAGAAGATGGTATTTTGTAATTCACAATCAAGTAATCACAATTAATAGTAGAAATGATATGATTCTGCGTAATATGTGTAGAATAGCGAATAAAGCGAATATATATTTGATATAATAAGCAGCGTGCTAAAAGCGAAGCGTATATAAAATCATGCGTTTTCAAGCGAGCGATACAAAACATGTGTGTTCGTCTGCGGTCACGAGACGAGAGAGCGTTGCCTGTGCGAAGCGAAGCGAAACTTGTAAAAAATGAATTCAGACGCGTAAATGTCAAGCACTGCCAACAGATGGCAATGCGTGGTCCAAACAAAATCAAAGTACCAATTTGAAACAACAATAAAATAGTTTCGACAAACTCAACTTTATTAGAAAAAAAACTGTCTAAAAACTAAAAATGAACTAACTAGATATATGGATATAACTTTCGGTATAGGGTAAATTAAACAATAAACGAAAAATTTCAGAAAAACTGTTTTTTATTTGTTAAAATTTTGAATAAGTGTTTTTGAATGGCATTTTAGGTTCTTAGAAAAATTTTAAGTTAAAAATACAAAACAATTATTTTTGAAATATTTTTTATAATTATAATTTTTAATTTATTCAAAAAATGTGTATGCTTAATAATCTAATCATTATTTGACAATAATGTCACTTGCTTAAATGTATTATTGCTAAAAAATTATAACACCGTTAAATGTTACTAAATTTTTTGTTAGTTTTTTATAAATAGGTATTACCACTTGTTACGTTTTCTCAAATTTATCATATTCAATACAAAATATATGTCACATAAGAAAAAAATTCAATTAATTAAATAAAAATAATGCAAATTTATCTGAGCTTCGTTGATTTTTTTTGAGTATTAGTGCTATAAGTTTGAAACGTTTAGCTTATTTATGTTTTTAAAAATATTACTTAAATAAACTAGGAAAAATAATAATTATTTGGTCAACTTATCGTAAGTTCCGTTGTACGTCTTCGAAAAAAATAACTAAACCTATGACAGCATCACTGAGCCCGTTTACATGATCATATAATATTTTTTTAAATGTGACTCAAGTTGTATAAAGTAATTAATTAAAATTAATAGTAAATTTTCAATTAGCACACTGACAATTAACCGACACTCTTTTTTATAGACAACCGTCAAGATTTTGGGGTAAAAATCACCCTCACAGTTTAGAGTAAAATTTCTTTTTATTTTTTTATCTAAAACTTGCACTCTAGAACAAATTTATATACTGGGTGTCCCATTTTAATCCGCCACCTGCAATAACTTTAAAATCGTGCATCGGACAAAAAAATGTTACGGATAAAAAGTAAATGGGGGACATCTGATGCAGAGACCCTTGCCCCCTCTGGACTCTCTGAGGGGTGGGAAAGGGAGGCAACTTTGAAATCTTAAATGGAACACCCTATTTTTTATTGTAGATTCTGATAGGCCATTAAAAAGTATGTAAATTTTATTTTTAGACTTTTTTTTATCTTTGACAGATGGCGCTGCAAACACCATTTTTTTCTCAGTTTATCAATCTTCAATTTGAAAAAAAAAGTGTAACTAAGTACGATATTCAAGATTTTTTCAGTTCTTTGGGAAGAGGGGGGGCAAGGGTCACTGCATCAAATATCTTCCTCGAAACCATTAACTTAAGTTAATGGTTTCGAGGGGTATAACTTTAAGCTAATGGTTTCGAGGGGATATCTAATTCAGTGACCCTTGCCCCCCCCCTCTTCCCAAAGAACTAAAAAGAACTTGAATATCGTACTTAGTTACACCTTTTTTTTCAAATTGAAAACTGATAAACTGAGAAAAAAAATGCTGTTTGCAGCGCCATCTATCAAAGATAAACAAAAAGTCTTAAAATAAAATTTACATACTTTTTAATGGCCTATCAGAATCTACAATAAAAAATAGGGTATTCCATTTAAGATTTCAAAGTTGCCCCTTTTTCCCGCCCGCCAGGGGGTCCGGAGGGGGCAAGGGTCTCTGCATCAGATGTCCCCCTCGAAACCATTTACTTTTTATCCGAAACATTTTTTTGTCCGATGCACGATTTTAAAGTTATTGCAGGTGGCGGATTAAAATGGGACACCCAGTATGTACAAATACCTTCTTCTTCTAAGAGCTACCCACCGATGGTATTAGTTTTTTTACACGATTTGTGAAGTTATACTTTTGCACCTCTAATATATGTTTTACTTCATATTTTTATTATTTTTTTTTTCAAAATTTTGTTTCATATTAAGATACCCCAATTAAAAACAAAATTGACATGTTTTTAATTTTTTTAAATTATTGATTGTTTTAAGGTGTCATCTATTTCTTATATAGATATTCGCATGTACTCATAAGTAAGTTTGATTATTTAAAACTCGTTAATATTAAATGATAAAAAATATATTAGAATTTTTTATTTTTCTACATAAGATGATATTCTATACATATAATATTAAAAAAAAAAATTGTTAATTTTAATTCTTTTCATAAGTCATTATATTGATTATGTCGGGTGGTCGATATAAGTGAAGACTTCGAAATATCTCGAAAAATAAACGCGCACCGTAAGAAAGTTCCCAGATAAAAGTTAATATTTTTGAGAGAGGCCAAATTCCCGTGCAAAAATTAATTGCGCCCTTTTGAAGGAGGTGAGAATAACTTTGAAATCTCTAATTAGAACCTCCAGTTTTTATTGAAGATTCCAATTCTCCAAAAAAATACATTTATTTCACCAACGATTAACTTCTACTGTGAGTGGGAATAAATAAACGCGGATTTATCGCTGATTAAGATTCTACGTCAAAAACTATGTAGGTTTTAATCTACATATATTTTTTAGAATCTTTGTGGATGGTGCTGAAAAATGAAACTTAACTAATTTTCACAGATTTCATTATTCTTGCAAATTATTAATGTAAACGTATAATTTAACGAAAAAAAAAATTATTGTTGCCATATAAAGCATAAACAAGTTTAAATGTTAAATTGTTATCTTATATAATTAGTACTTATTTGTTTGAAAACACAACAAAATATCGCTGATAAACAAATTTAATACATTAAATTTTGATTCTAAACTATTTATGTAGTATCTAATATAAAATAATAAGCAAATATATTAGGTACAAATACTTTTGTGTTATTAGATTTGTCATCTACATAATAACGTGCAGCGGAAATTATAAAAATCGGGTTATATGTATAGTAGTTTAATATAAGTTTTTTCAAAATTATTACAAATAAAGTAAGTTAACTTGAAAATTTTTCATATTTGTTCCATACATGAAATGATATTAGTACTACCGGCTAGTGTATTTTTAATTTTTGGACAAACAGAAAAACAGTTTTGCAATAATAATTAAAAAACAAAAAAAAAACAATAATAAAAGTTTTTCCCGTATAATGTAAACTTTTTAACGGACACTACACTGTAAAAAAAAATTACGTAATTTTATATGTTTTATGAATGTAATTTTTTTATAAAAATGTATCTAAAATACAGTAAAATTACAAAATGTTGACATTTTAATGTTATTGGCTATGTAAAATTAAATAAATTTAAATTACATTTTTACAGTGTATTATATACATTTATGTCATGTATTTGTAAATTCATACAAAATTACGCCATGTACTCAAAAGAATGTGGCACAAACTTTTTCTACTATGCCGAAATTATTTTCCCCCAAACATTCCTATCTAGACAAGTAACTTTTTATAATGGCGTGGTACAAATTACCATTGTATTTAAAAATGGAATTTTAGTTCCATCCACATTTAAGATACATCTCATACACTTACTTTGCGTATTGTATTGCATTCATCTATCGATATACAAACGTTGTTGGCATTTCTAATGTAACCGTCATCACACACACAGCCCTCTTGACAGAATGTCTGCCGACCCAGGCATATTGCGTTCAGATCGTCAAAGCAATGAGGTATAGCGCAGGCCGCAGGTAAGCAATCGGTATAATGTGCATCGTCGTCGCCGACACAGTTTTGATTATAATGATGAGGTTGACATGCACCGCAAATATCCCAGCAAGAATAGATTCACTTCGAATCGCAGTTATTTGGATTGCCATTACCATAATGTCGCATACATTTACCAATACAGTCATGGTATGAACTACCACAATTGGAGGCAGATATTAAATTCACTAGAAATATAGAAAAATTGTAAAATTTGTATTATAATTTACGTCGTTTAATGTAATCATATCGAAAGTTAAGGTTTTTGATAACAATAGCCGATTAAAAATAATATACTTTGATTGGGTTTATGTAATGTTGTCGTAGTCCTGTTCCTAGTCGTAGTCTTAAAAGTTGAAAATATTAAAATATATAATATTTGATATATAATACCTTTATTTTAGTCTTATTGTTAGCCCTAGTCTTATGTCATAAGAAAGAGACTTTAAAAGTTTGAAAGTTTCAACTGTAAGTCTAGTTTTGTGCAAACGCAGCAAATTAATATCGTAGATACTACAATTAATTTGTTTTACAATACAACCTTACATATTGCTTTTATGAGTAATATATGTGACATATTTTTTACATACCTAATATGTAACTACTGGGTTGAAAAGTTTTGCTAACACCTATTATTTCTGACAGCTGTCAAGTGTTAACATTAATAATTTGTATGGACACGGCTGTAGGCACTTGTTGAAACATAATTAAAATTAAAATAAAAATAAACACACAACTCTTGGTTTTTTGTTTCAAAATTATTATTTTATTAATACGATGTACATTTCGGCTTATTAGGCCATCATCAGGTGACGAAAATGTAATACAAAAAATTATACATTTCTAACTATATATACTAATACTTAAACTAAAACATAATTGTACTAGGGACCTAAAATGGTTTTAGCAGTGGGGATGAAAATAAGTCGGTTTGTTCATTTATTAAGATTTTATTATCAGCCAAGGCTGTTTGTATTTCCATCGCTTCTAAGAAATTCATTCTAAGACCCTTGTCGCAAATATGCAATACTTCCATATCCTCAATAAAACATTTGTGTCCTAAATCTAAACAATGTTTGGCTACATTTGAGTCGGTTTTTTCCAGCCTAACCGACCTAATGTGTTCGTTAAAACGTGTCTGAAAAGCTCTTCCTGTCTGACCGAGGTAAATAGCCGAGCAATTACTGCAATTTATTTTATAAATACCGGATTGGTTGAGAATATTTTTATTAGTTATTTTATTATTTACTATTGAATTTTTTAGTTTGTTTTTGTTATAAAATGCAGAAACAATATTTTTTGATTTTAATTGGTTTGCAATTTTTAAACTTGTACTACCGACATATGCTATTTTTCTATAATTTATTTCTTCTTTTGTTTCTGTTTTACCATTGTATAATGAGTGTACATTTTTATTTTTTAACTTTCGCTTTAACATGTTATCTACTATAGATGTACTATACCCGTTATTTTTCGCAATTAATTTTATAATATTTAATTCATTTTTAAAATCTATTTTATCTAATGGAATATTTATTAATCTATGTATCAAACTATGGAACACTGACAATTTTATATTTAGAGGATGACTAGAATCAAATGGTATTACTGTATCTGTTTGTGTTGGTTTACGGTAGATTTTAAATTTTAAATTGTTATTTTCACGTCTGATATTTAAATCTAAAAAATTTATAGATGCATTATCTTCTTTTTCAATTGTAAAATTTATGTTATTATCTAAGGAATTAATAATTATTAAGAATTGATTGAGTTGTCTCTCTGTTCCAGTCCATAGACACAAAATATCATCTACGTATCTGAACCATTTTAGAACACATTTAGTTAGAGGTTGATTGGAGGCAAATAACAATTTTTCTAAATTGTCCATAAAAATTTAGAAAAATTGTTATTTGTTATTTGTTATTTTTATAGTGTGTGTGTGTGTGTGTGTGTGTGTGTGTGTGTGTGTGTGTGTGTGTGTGTGTGTGTGTGTGTGTGTGTGTGTGTGTGTGTGTGTGTGTGACTACAATCCGGGGACAGCTGCTCCATAATATCCATTAATTCTTGGACGGCGTCCTCGTCGGTGGGGCTTCTTTGGTCCTTCGGCGTTGGTTTTGGGTTACCTCCCTGGCTGTCTCCGGCCGTCTGCTTGACCTGACAGACGTCCTCCTCCGTGTCGGTGGGGATAGGAGATGTTGTCAGGTCAATTGTGTCTCCCATCGGACTTGGGGACCGGTACGGCCGGATTACAGGGGTAACCGCCGTTTTGGCCGGATATGGGCCAAAGTAGGTCGTGAGGACGCGGCGCAGCTTCTCGTCCCCGTCCCCTGGTTTCCATCTTGGCTCCGGGGCTTTGGCAGGTGGTGTAGTTCCGGGTGGTGGGACTCGCAGGCTACCCAAGACCTGGGTAGCTGGCCAGATCTTGGGTCGCGTGCGTTTGCCGACCCGACTCCCGCACGGCAACGAGATGGTTTTGTTGCCGGCCCTTCCTCCCACCCTACAGGGTCGGGTCGGTTGTCGAACCCATGGGGCTGCGATCTCTTTCGCCTCTTTCATCCTGCTGATTAATTGGTTTGAGGTCCTTAATATGTATTTTTGTGAGTTTGCGACCGTGCGCCCCACGTAAGTCGTAAACGTTTGCCGACCATTTCTTTGCTACTGTCCACGGTCCGGAATACCGCGGCGCGAGTTTCGCGGCGAAGTTCCGCGCTGCCGATGATAGTGGGTGTTCGCGTCGCATTACCGTTTCTCCCGGTTGTAATTGCCATTTTCTCCGGCGGAGGTTGTTATAATGGCATTGCTGTTGCGCGGCTACCGATAATTTTATTGTCGCAAGCTCGCGTAGCTCTATTAATTTTGCTAACCGCGTTTTTAGCTCCTCTGGTGGTGTACTAGGGGTATCTTCATTTTCATCGGGCGTAAGCTTTGTTTCGTGATACAGTCCTGGCATGAGCGGCTCACGGCCGTAATTTAGATACGCTGGTGAAAATCCGGTCGCGTCGTGGTGACTGGTATTGATAGCCATTGTCAATTCTGGGAGGTATTTGTCCCAATCGCGTTGATTATTTTGACAATACTGGGCGATCATCACCTTTAATACACGGTTAACCCGTTCCACAGGGTTACATTGTGGTGTGTATGGGGGGGTTTTCAGATGCCGTATTTTCAGGGTAGCTAGGACGTCCCTCATTACTTGATTTATAAATTCGGTTCCGTTGTCGGTGATTATTGTCTTCGGACATCCATACCGAAAGATTATTAGTTCTTGTATGGCGCGAGAAATGTGTAAACCAGTCGCTCGTCGAAGTGCGCGACACTCGACCCATTTGGTCATTCTGTCTTGCAATACGAGGAGGTAGGCATGCCCTTTGGTGGAGGTGGGTAGTGGGCCCATAATATCAGCCATTATGGTGTCCCATGGTCCGTTGCTCCTTGGGGGTTGCATTTTACCAGCGACTCCCAACTGACACGATTTGAACTGCAGACATGTTTTGCATTTGTTGACATATTGTCTGACATCCCGGAACATTCCTGGCCAGTAATAGAGAAGGGCGACTCGTGTGGTGGTTTTCGCAATTCCGCAATGGCCAGCCTGTGGACTGTCGTGGTTTTCCGTGATCACACGTTCTCTTTCGTGTTTTGGGACACATAATTTCCACCGCGAGTCTTCGTTAGTGGTCAAGCTTTCTATCTGGCGGTACAAACGTCCGTTCTGGATGGCATACTGGGGCCAATCTTGGGGTCGCGTTCTGACTTCTTCCATTTTCTTGGTATACCAGGGGCAGCTGGTGTAGACTGCACAAATCTCGGCTGACGGTTCGTTTTCAGGTATAGGTTGTCGTGATAGGGTGTCCGCTACTCGATTTAATGTTCCCTTCCGGTATTGTACTTCAAATTGAAACTGTTGCAGGAACATAGCCCACCTGGCTAATCTCCCTGGGGGATTTTCTAGGCGATTTAGCCAGCGTAAAGCCTGGTGATCGGTGACTACGGTGAATGTGTACCCCTCTAGGTAGTGTCGCATTTTCTGGACTCCCCATACGATGGCGAGACATTCTTTCTCTGTCACCGAGTATCGGGGTTCGGCCCCCCGTAAGGTACGGCTGGCGTAGGCGATTACTTTTTCGCCCTGGTCGGAATGTTGAACGAGGGCTACGCCGAGGCCGTCGTTCGACGCATCGGTTTGAAGGTAAAACCGGCGTCTGAAATCTGGACACCCCAGGATGGGGGCGGATGTAAGCGCTTGTTTGAGTTTGTTGAAAGCTGCCTCTTGTTCGTTGCCCCAAATCCATCGTTGTGTCTTCTTCAGCAACGTTGTTAGTGGTAAAGTTACGTTGGAGAAGTTGTTGATAAATCGCCGGTACCATGAGGCCGCCCCCAAAAATTGTCGCACCTGTTTTACGGTTTGCGGAGCCTGCATTTCCGTGATGGCGTTAACTTTTTCTGGGTCTGTCTGGATTCCAGCTGAGCTTACGATGTGACCCAGATACCGTATACTGCTTTTTCCAAACTCGCATTTGTCGGGATTAATTCGGAGGTTTGCCAGTCGTAGCCGTCGAAATACTTCCCGCAAGTGCTCAATGTGTTCCTCCATGGTTTTACTGGCTACAATAATGTCATCTAAATACGGGATTGCGTGGGGGTCTAGTTCAGGCCCTATTACCATATCCAATAGGCGTTGGAAAGTGGCTGGAGCCGCGTGCAATCCAAACGGCATAACTCTGAATTGGAATAAACCTCGTCCAGGTACGGTAAACGCAGTTAGCGGTTTGCTGCCTTCGGTTAATGGTATCTGCCAATACCCTTGTTTTAAGTCTAAGGTACTGAATACGGTCGCCTGTCGAAGCTTTTCTAGGATACCGTTGATATAGGGCAGTGGGTACGCGTCTTTTTCGCTAACCTCATTTAGTCGCCGGAAATCAATGCAGAAACGTGCACTGCCATCTTTCTTCTTTACAATTACCGCTGGCGAACTCCAGGCGCTGCGAGAGGGTTCTATGATTTTTTCCTCTAACATCTTATCCACTTCCTCATTGATAATTGCTTGCATTTTAGGGTTTCGTGGTTGGTATCGTTGTTTTAGTGGCGTTGAGTTTTTTAGTCGGATATGATGCGTAGCCAGCGTGGTTGTGCCTTGGAGTTTGGAAAAACGTGGTAGTTCTTCACGGAGGAGCTGTTCGAGCAGTGGATGCTTTGCGTGTATGTTACTAATAGCCTCGAGATGCGTGAGAGCGGTTGAAACATGTCCTTCGTTTCCAGGACCTGTTGTAATTGTTAATTGAAATTCGCGAATTGCATCCATTCCCAGGATCATCGGCATTGCCAGCTTTGGTATACAGAGTAACTCTATTGTTCGGTATATCCCTTGCAGCTGACATTTCACTATAAATTTTCCTTCAATGTTGACCGTTGCTCCGTTTGCCATTTGTGCACGCATCTCTGGTGGTCTTTGGCACGGCAATCCATATTCGCGACATCTCTCGACTATTTCTTCATTGATGTAGGACAGGGTCGACCCTGTGTCTACCAGGGCTGACACTAGTTGTCCCGCCAATAAGATGTTTACGCGTATTCGATTGTCCTGGCCGTATTGTAAGGTAGAAACGACGGGCGGTGGTTGTTCCGGCAGCTGGCTCGTCCGTCCTAGCGACCAGCTGGCTTGGCGTTTCCCGCCGGCGTTTGGCACGGGCAGTCTCGAGATAGACGCCCATTACGACCACAACGAGAGCAGAATAGCCTCGGTGGATTTTTACAATCACGACGCATGTGGCCTGGTTCTCCACACCTCCAGCAGACTCCTCGTGATTGGTTAGCAACGGTGTTACTCGCATGTACCCGTACTTGTGTCTCCGGTTGGGATGGTCGTTTTCTGCTGTCTTGAATTTCGGTCTGCAACATTTCGAATTCTCGAACTGCCAACAGCAGTATAGGAATGGTTGGGCAGTCTTGTCGCCGAACGTATTGCCTGTACTCGGGCCGGAGATTTTTGTACAGACGCTACAGCTGCTGATGCTCGTCGAAACCCCCATGTCGTCTCATAAGGGTTTGCAGCTGAATTGTGTAGTCGAGCACTGGTTCGCCTATTCGATGAATTCTCTGTTTGATTTGCTCCTCCAGTCGATGTTGCAAATCTGGCAAAAAACAATTTTCGAATTCATTTCGGAAGTTTCCCCAAGTCTGAAACCGTTCTTGGTTATTTCGGAACCATAACGTTGCATTTCCCCGTAAAAGTTCAGGCAGTGCCGTGAGCAGTTGTTCGGAGGATATCTGGTAACTGGTCTGTAATTCAGTAAGCCTCTCTAGAAAAGCCACAGGGTCGGTTTTTCCATCAAAAGTTAAATTCCATTTTCGCACGGTTTCACAGATGTGCATCGGAGTACGGGTGGGTTCCGGTGACACGGGTACATTTGCACTGGTTGACGGTTTTCCCATTGCTTCGGTTGTATTTTCCGTGGCGGTGGCTCGCTTGGTAAACTCGCTCATCCGTTTGCGTAGCTCGTCCAGACTGCCAGATGTATCCAGTCCGAATCGGTCCAGTTGCTCCACCAGTTGGTCCTTTTTTAGCTCATAAATCCAGCTTGTTTTTGTTTTAACACCATCCTCAACACTCATGTTGTTGTTTTCTCTTAAGTCCCTGCTCGGGCGCCAAATTTGTGACGTACTTTGCTGGTAAGGCACAAAGTTTGGCGTGAAAATGCTCGGGCGCCAAACGGTCGGATAGCTGGTTTGGAGATCGTAGGGTTTTCAAACAAAAAAAACAATTATTGGGTGAATTTCTTTTATTTAATCCAGAAAATATGTTAGCTGTAGTATGGTAATCGGTTTTAGCGGCTATCAAAGAATTGTACACAGTAGAACGGTAATCGGTAGTACGGCAGTCGGTAAACGGTATTCAGTAAATAGGAGAACGGTAATCGGTGTGACGGTAAACGGTAGAACGGTAGTCGATAGTACGGCAAACGGTAGAACGACAATCGGTGTAACGGTAAACGGTGAAACGGTAATCCGTGTAACGGTGAACGGTGGAACGGTAACCGGTGTAACGGTGAAACGGTAACCGGTGTAACGGTGAAAGGGTAGAACGGTAATCGGTAGTACGGTAAACGGTAGAACGGTAATCGGTAGTACGGTAAACGGTAGAACGGCAATCGGTGTAACGGTAACGGTGAACGATTGAGTTTGGTCGTAAGCGAAACCGTGCAGCTGGAATACTCGCTGGCTGCACCGCGGATTTATACTGCTGGAAAACTCGCAGGCTGTATCGCGGACGCGAATGTGTGCAGTCGGAAACTCACTGACTGCACCGCGGATATATACAGCCGGAAAGACTCGCTGGCTGTATCGCGGACTCGAGTGTGTGCAACTGGAAAACTCGCTGGTTGCACCGCGGACGTATACAGCTGGGAAAACTCGCTGGCTGTATCGCGGGCGCGGGTGTGCGCAGTCGGACAACTCGCTGACTGCACCGCGGACGCACACAGCTGGAAAACTCGCTGGCTGTATTGCGGGCGCGGGTGTGTGCAGTCGGACAACTCGCTGACTGCACCGCGGCGGTATACAGCTGGAAAGCTCGCTGGCTGTATCGCGGACGCGAGCGGTGTGCAGTTGGAAAACTCGCTGACTGCACCGCGGACGTATACAGCTGGAAAGCTCGCTGGCTGTATCGCGGACGCGAGCGGTGTGCAGTTGGAAAACTCGCTGACTGCACCGCGGACGTATACAGCTGGAAAACTCGCGGCTGTATCGCGGACGCGAACGGTGTGCAGTTGGACAACTCGCTGACTGCACCGCGGATGTATACAGCTGGAAATCTCGCTACTGTATTGCGGACACGGACGGTGTGCAATTGGACAACTCGCTGATTGCACCACGGACGTATACAGCTGGAAATCTCGCTACTGTATCGCGGACACGAGTGTGTGCAACTGGACAACTCGCTGGTTGCACCCGGAGAACGGTTTTCGACCCAGAGGGCTCACGGTCGGTATATTAACGGCAGAGTCGCTTACCTGGTGAATCGGTTTAGTGGAGAACTCGCACTAATATTGTTGTTCTGAGTTGTGTCAGAAAACAACTGATTTTTGCTTGCAAACGGCCGGCTTTTATAGTCAGATTCCAAACTGTGCAAGTTTGATTTCGGTTTTCGTTGGTCGGCGTCAGTATTTTACATTGTAAACTATATATAAATTTGGTTTAATTTGGAAATTATGTTTCCCGATGGAAAGTTTTGCTCATACTATTTTTATTCGATGTAAAAATATTTATTATTCTTATAAAAAAAATCTTTTCGCGATATGATTCCGCGTAGCCGAGTTATTAGCCGCTAAAGTTAAAGCACGTGTTTTTCGCGATTTACTAGTGCGAATTTACTTCGTCACATCACATGTGTGTGTGTGTGTGTGTGTGTGTGTGTGTGTGTGTGTGTGTGTGTGTGTGTGTGTGTGTGTGTGTGTGTGTGTGTGTGTGTGTGTGTGTGTGTGTGTGTGTGTGTGTGTGTGTGTGTGTGTGTGTGTGTGTGTGTGTGTGTGTGTGTGTGTGTGTGTGTGTGTGTGTGTGTGTGTGTGTGTGTGTGTGTGTGTGTGTGTGTGTGTGTGTGTGTGTGTGTGTGTGTGTGTGTGTGTGTGTGTGTGTGTGTGTGTGTGTGTGTGTGTGTGTGTGTGTGTGTGTGTGTGTGTGTGTGTGTGTGTGTGTGTGTGTGTATTTTAACCACTTTGACTGGAAGGAAAATGAGGTCTAGTGATCGGAACGGTGTCTGTAACATTTTCAATATATATATATATATATATATAATTTTATATATGATGGAAGTGAAGCTGCTGTACGCGTTGATGGTTGTTTAAGTGATTGGTTTCGTATTGATGTTGGCGTGAAACAGGGCTGTGTAATGTCTCCTTGGCTATTTAATTTATATTTGGATGTTCTTCTTCGGAAAGCTTTCTGTGGTAATGATGGTATACAAATAGGTGATTGTGTTGTACCTGCTTTAGCGTATGCTGATGACGTGGTTGTTTTGGCTGAATCTGATGAACAACTGAGAAGTATGATTGGTAGAATTAATATTGTTGGTAAAGATATGAATCTTGTGCTGAATGTTGATAAATGCAAAGTTTTAGTTTTTGGGAAGGGTGACTTGATGACCGAATGTAATGTATATATTGATGGTGCACGTTTAGAGCAGGTAGATGAGTTTGTGTATTTGGGTAGTTTGCTGTCTAGAGATGGCCGTTTTGATCGTGAAATTGAAAGGAGAGTAAATGCTGGTTGTAAAATTTTGGGTGCTTTGGGAACTTTTGCTAGGAATGTAAATGTTTCCAAAGAAGCCCGTTTGAGTATATACAATGCAGTTTTGGTGCCTACGTTGATGTATGGTAGTGAATGTTGGGTTTGGTTGCAAAAGAATAAACGGAAAATGACTGCTGTGGAAATGAGATTTTTACGTGGGGTATGTGGTGTAACTAGGAGAGATCGGGTACGAAATAGACTAGTGTATAATGAGTGTGAAATTGAAAAAAATGTTGTAGCAAAAGTTGGTGTTAGTCAGTTAAGATGATTTGGCCATGTTAAGCGAATGTCTAATGAACGTTTGGTTAAAAAGATATATTTGAATGATTTTGATGGTATTCGTTTGCGTGGTCGTCCGATGAGTACCTGGAGTGGTATGATTAAGAGTGTTTTGAGTGAGCGAAAGTTTCCAAGTAGTAGGAATAGAAGAGCATGTATGAGAGGAATTATGAATGTGAATAAAGCGAAAGTTGCTTGTTTGGATAGGAATGTTTGGAGGCGACTGATTTCGGAATGACGAAAAGAGTTTATGCCACACCCTTTTGGGTACATGGTACATATATATATATATATATATATATATATATATATATATTTTGATTTATGTTCAGAAAAGTTTTCCCTATTGTCCACATAAATTATAAAATTTAAATGGAATAGAGTATTGTCAACATTCCGATAAAAAAATGATTAAAGTTTTTAAAATTTATTATAGCCGTATTATTTGTCCGATTTTCATCAAATTTTTACAGAAGATAGCCCTAGAGTCCTTATGAATTATATAATTTTAGTTGCCAACTTTCCGAGAAAGAATTACAAAAAATTTTAAAAATTCAATATGGCTACATTATTTAACAATTTTATTCAAATTTTCACAAAAAAAATCTCCTTGTGTCCAAATAAATTATATAATTTAACAAAAATACAATGTAGCCAACTTTCCAAGAAAAAATTATTAAAATTTTTAAATTAATTTTGGCTTTACTATTTAAATATATATATATATATATATATATATATATATATATATATATATATATATATATATATACTTACATATATATATATATATATATATATATATATATATATATATACATACATATATATATATATATATATATATATATATATATATATATATACTTGAAAAAATTGAACAATTCAATTATTATACAATGTTAGCAATTTTTCGGAAAAATAATTCAAAATTTATTTTAAGCATATTGTTAGTACGATTTAAAGCAAATTTTCAGGATAGATTCTTTTTAATGCATGATAAGTATGAAATTTAAATTTTGAATAATGTTGCCCGAAATATTGGCCAAAAATAGAAAAATTTTATTTCTAATTTTTAGTATTTATATTATAATGTCAAAGTGGTCTATATATGAGTTTGCCCATATATTTCTAATCTTGTAAAATCTAAATACTAATTGAATTTATGCAATTTTACGTAACTTTTGTATTGTACATATAGTCCTAATAAAATTAAAATAATACAACATTTTGCGGTGCTTATCATTTTCAAAACGAATATAGGTAATAACTAATTAATATAATTTTATATTAGATAGATTTTCATATGGTTTTTGTATTATCCGATCTCATATTAGTTAGAAACATCAGAAAGGAATATGAAGCTCGCATAACCTAAAAATTAGAAAGAAATAATTATTAAATACAATAAAATATAGTACAATTTATATAGAGTTACATACCCGCCCAAAACTGATAATATTTAGGTCCAATATGCCGCCAATCGAAATTACAAATGATTTTTGACTTTACATAATAATCCTTATTAAACTCTTTTGTACGACACCGCTATCCATATCATACCATATGCAATTATATGCAGCATCACATACCTTTATACCCTGAAAATTCATGATTTAGAAACAGAATTGTAACTGATCTAGATCAAAATGTAAGATCTTTGATCTGATTTAGATCATTTCATCTTTATAGAAGTCTTGATCTAAATCATATATGAATAATCTATAATCTTAAAAACAGATTATATGTGTACTTGTATTGCAAGTTATAACTCGTTTATTAGTTACGTTGCGTTTAATCAAATTTGCCCTCATCTGCTCCAGTAGAACAACTATTTATGGTGAGATCGGCTATTATTTTGAAGTTGAAGTGATTTTGTAGTGACGTAATCATAGAGTTAATGGAGTTTAACGGAGTTAAAAAAAGTCGAACGCCTAAACGTAATTTGTCATATGTAAAAATAATATTCTAACGAAAAGTAATTTTTATAAATGTAAGAGAATTTTTATTTGATGATGACGGGGACGAAAAAGTTAAAACTGCTTTAGAGAAGATTGATAACTTTTCAGCATTTATGTTCTCAAATATGTTAAATCACCTATTTAAACGAAACATTCGAATGTATTGTAGCTCGATATATTTCTTTCTTTATGTTATTTTTATCTTATAACTGTTAAGTTTGTTCAAAAAACAAGTTATAATTTAAACATTTAAAGCTATTGCGCATGTATATATATATATATATATATATATATATATATATATATATATATATATATATATATGTATATATATATATATATATATATATATATATATGTATATATATATATATATATATATATATATATATATGTATATATAATGTAGTAATGTTTTTTATAAGTGTACATATGTACATGATATGTACACTGCCAAGGCGCTGTTCGCCTTTAGACGCTATGTTCATTTGATATAAACAGTTTCCCGAAGTTCCCGACAATGCACATTGAATCTCCATTGGACTTTTTTTCTCTAATTGTTTTAGAAAATTATTTGTTATAAGTATTTATGCAATTTCCCAATTTTTGTATTCGGTCCCATTTTCCGCACAAAAACAGATTTGACTGTAATTTTATAGTGAGATTAAAAGTAAATGTGTAATTTAATTATTTATTTTGTTTTAAACATTTTTCCCACTACATATTTCGTAAATTTTTTACATATTTTATAAGTGCGACCAGTGGCATACCCAGGGGGGTGTTAGGGGTGGTTACCCCCCCCCCAAGAACCTGAACGACCAAAAACATACGTATGTGAAATATGAAATATGTTATTTTACTTTCATTTTTATAAAAATAATTTTTATTACTCTTTATTTTTTATACAAATTATAGTATTATCTTTATTGATTAATATTTTATCATTTCTTTAGTAACTCCCCTCATGGCAAGTTTCTGGCTACGTTACTGAGTGCGACTTTTTTATGCGGTCGCTATCCACCGCATAAAAAGTATTTTTACTCTAATATGTTGTAAAAAATTATTTATGAAATTTCTCAATATTTTCTTTGTGCGATTTTTTTTTGTACAGTCCCTATTTACCGCACAAAAACAGATTTGACTGTATATAATATATATATATATATATATATATATATATATATATATATATATATATATATATATATATATATCATTGTACAATTGGTGAAATAAAGAAGATTATGCAGCCAACGTATTACAATTAATTATGTTCTTGTTTTTAAAATCTTTGTATTTATTGTGTAAACGTGTTACTTTTGTCACTTATTATTGTATTTACAAATTCATGTTACCTTTTGTTACTGTATCCTTTATTTAGGCTTTTTGCCTGTTGGATATATTTGAAATAAATAAATAAATAAATAAATAAATAAATAAAAAAAATATGATAATTTACCTCATCTTGAATAAGCTGACCAGCAAAGCAATAAGCAAGTATTTGTAGCAAACCAGTGACCGCTATACACTCACATATAACTTTTCTATTGCTGTAATAATTCAAAATATTAAATTGATCCTGCAAATATAATTTAAAATATATTACTTACAATTCTTCTTCTGTTACAAATCCGTACAGTGTTAGACTGTAAAAATTTATGAATAAATATTTGAAATAAATAATAAATAAATATTTGAAATTGATTTATTTTCACTAAATATTTGGGGCAGATATATGAGGACATGCGCATTTATGTCATGTACCATAATATCATAAATGTAAATGAAGTAAAATTTGCTTAGGAATATTTGAGGAAACTGATATCGGCATAAATTAAAACAGTTTATGCGTGATTATGTATGTAAATAATAATTAAAAAAACAAGATTAGAAGTATATGGGTAAACCCATATAGAGACTACTTTGACATTTCTCGGAAAGTTGGCAACACTGAATTTTAATAATATTATAATTTATGTGGGCACTAGGAATAACTTTTCTGAAAATTTGATCAAAATTGAATAAATGATGTAGCTACAATAAATTTTAGTAATTTTTTTCTCGGAAAGTTGGCAACACTGTATTTTGTTAAAATTACATAAATTATATGGATACTAGGAGAATCTTTTGTGTAAATTTGAGTAAAATCGGTTAAATAACATAGCCATAATAAATTTTTTAAAACTTTAGTAATTTTTTTCTCGGAAAGTTGGCAACACTGGATATTAATAAAATTATATAATTAATGGGAGCACTAGAAAAATGTTTTCTGAAAATTTGAACAAAATCGGATAAATAACGTAGCCAATATAAATTTTTAAAAAGTTTAGTAATTTTTTTCTCGGAAAGTTGGCATTACTGGAAAAAAATAAAACCACATGACCATTTTGGGTACTAGACAAATTTATCCTGAAAATTTCATTAAAATCGGTTGAACCGTCTAGGAGGAGTTGCGGCCACAAAATTTTGACTTACGACCGAGCGAGCGAGCGAGTGAGCGAGTGAGCGAGCGAGCTGACGACGCACACACATACACCCACATAAACTAAGTTCAGATTCGTCATCTAGAGGCTATATGAAGGATTTCTATACAATTTTTTTTTTTTTTGAAAATGTTACAGACACCGTACCAAACGCTATACTACTTTTCCTTGCAGTCAAAGTAGTAAAAAACAGAAAAATACATTAAATTCATGACAATATAAATTTGTTTTACTATACATACATATTTTTGTGTTATTTATAATTTTCTGATTAGTTAAAACTTATTATTAAAGATTATTCTTAAATTCTTATTAAAATATGAGCATTTTTACCATTTTGACTGAAAGGAAAAAGGGTATAGTTTCATTCGGTACGGTATTTGTAACATTTTCCAAAATTAAATAAAAATCCTTCATATAACCTCTAGATCAGACGAATCCGAAATTCATTTATAAGGGTACACTTACGTGCGACATCAGTTTACTCGCTCGGTCGTCAGTCAAAATTTTAAGTTCGCAACTTCTCCTAGACAGTTTAATAATCCGATTTTAATCAAATTTTCACAAAGGCTTCTTCTAGCGCCCTGATAAATTATATAATTTTATTAATGTTCAGTATTGCCAACTATCCGAGAAAAAAACTTTTTAAAATTTCATTATTGCTTTACTATTTATCCGGGATAATTCAAATTTATACAAAGAGTTCTATTAGTGCCCACATAAAATTTTTTAATGCTTTACAAGGTTAACAACTAAAAAAATTACTAAAATTATATTTTGGTTTCACTGGATATCAGAGATTAATAAAAATTTTAGAGAAACATTTTTTTAGCGAATACAAAAATTATATAATTTTATTTTTGAATAGCGTTGCCAACTATTGAGAATAAAATATAACAAAATTATTTCCTTTTCTTAATATATATATATATATATATATATATATATATATATATATATATATATAATTGCATGCACATGTATATATATATATATATATATATATATATATATATATAAACATATATATGTATATGTATATATATATATATATATACTGGGTGTCCCATTTTAATGTTTCCAGGGCAATTTCTCGAAATGAGTACATCTGACAGAAAAAGTTTAAAAATAAAAGTTTACTTGTTTCGAGGGGGACGTCCGATGCTATAACAGTTTTCAACCCCCAAGCCCCCAGGGGGTGGATAATGGGGGTAACTTTAAAATCTTAAATAGAACCCCCTATTTTTTATTGCAGATGCGGATAGACCATTAAAATGTATGTAAATTTTATTTTGAAACTTTTTTTTTATCTTTGATAGATGGCGCTGCAAACAGCATTTTTTTCTCAGTTTATCAATCTTCAATTTGAAAAAAAAAGTGTAACTAAGTACGATATTCAAGATTTTTTCAGTTCTTTGGGAAGAGGGGGGGCAAGGGTCACTGCATCAAATATCTTCCTCGAAACCATTAACTTAAGTTAATGGTTTCGAGGGGTATAACTTTAAGCTAATGGTTTCGAGGGGATATCTAATTCAGTGACCCTTGCCCCCCCCCTCTTCCCAAAGAACTAAAAAGAACTTGAATATCGTACTTAGTTACACCTTTTTTTTCAAATTGAAAACTGATAAACTGAGAAAAAAAATGCTGTTTGCAGCGCCATCTATCAAAGATAAACAAAAAGTCTTAAAATAAAATTTACATACTTTTTAATGGCCTATCAGAACCTACAATAAAAAATAAGGTGTTCCATTTAATATTTCAAAGTTGCCCCCCTATCCCGCCTCCCAGGGGGTCCGGAGGGGGCAAGGGTCTCTGCATCAGATGTCCCCCTCGAAATCATTTACTTTTTATCCGAAACATTTTTTTGCACGATTTTAAAGTTATTGCAGGTGGCGGATTAAAATGGGACACCCAGTATATATATATATATATATATATATATATATATATATATATATATATATAATAATCTCAAAATTCAATAAAATCGAGGTTACTTTGAATATTCTCAATTGATGAATAGTCAATATACATGCTTGTATTGTAATTCTAATTTATTTTAATATGTACATATATATATATATATATATATATATATATATATATATACTGAAAAAATATGACTCTGAAATCAGCTCACTTCTCTCACTTCACTTTTAAAAGTGGTTTTCGTCAAAATTACTTTTCACGTTTATTTAAAATTACTTATTAAACAATTTTAATTCAATTATTTGTAAATATTATAATATTAGATATCAAAAATAGAAATACTATTCATATTTGATAAGAGGTAGCAATAAAAATTTGTTTTATAGCAAAAAATAAAAACACTTTTTCATAAACAAAAGAGGTAGGAATATGGGTCAACATTTTTATTATTTATATGTATAACATATCTTAAAAATTATTCATCACAAAAATGGAATATAATAAATAATTTTAATAAGGCACAGGTATATGTTGTATTGTTTTGAATTTGATTGGAATTTAATGACAAGTTAATGCAAATTTATTTTCGAGTTTATTTTCCAAATACCATTATATAAATATTATTAAATTTATATAATTCTATAGCAACATATATAATGATAAAAATACAAAATCTCTATGAATAGCAAAAATCTGGCTTTCCTAATAATTTAATAAAAATGATTTTAAAATTTACAAGTACAATTTGTATGTAAATTACAAGTACTTGTAACTCCTAATGATGGCCGAAAGGTTGAAACGATCATTGAGTAATTATAATATTTTTGTGAAACTAACCAAGTGTTTTATAATAAATAATAACCTTTATCGTTAATTTATTGTCAAAATACACTTTTGACGTTTACTTAAAATTACTTATTAAACAATTTTAATTAGTTTATTTGAATTTTATAATATTAAATATTAAGAATAGAAATACTATTCATATTTGATAAGAGGTAAAAGTAAAAATTTATTTTAAAATGAAAAGTGAAAGCACTTTTTCATAAACAAACGAGATGGAAATACGGGCCTAAGAGATTTTTTATTATTATTGTTTATATTGTGTTTTTACATAATCTATCAAAACAAATTATGTTTCTGTACAAATATATATATATAAGTTACTTATATTAGTTGTTGCATTTAAATATTATTTATTGTTTACAATATTATTATAAAAGTTGTACATGAATTTCATTTTTAATTTAAATAAAAAACTAGTTGCATATATTAATAGGAATGATGTTCTTTTAGCACATTTATCTTGGTTTTATCTATAAGTGATTGCGGTGTGGGTTTTAAATCATAAGCCCATCCAATTTTCGCAAATAAATCTATAAATTGTGTCATAGATGGAAGAAGTCCTCCAAATTCACCATGACGGTAATCGCGTGGGAAAGCATGATGGAAATTATGCCAGCCTTCGCCCATAGTCAAAATGTTACACAACAAATTCTGAACTCCGGAAGTTTTTCTATTATATGGTTTAGTACCTATTGAATGGCCAAGACTATTGATAAGTAATGCTACATGCATTATGCCGAAAATACGAACCGTTCCTGAAACAAACCTAAAATATATATATATATATATATATATATATATATATATATATATATATATATATATAAGTAAATAACGCCATAAGGCTAAATAGTATAGTTTAAATTGAATAAATAACATTGATTAATTGAAAATTAAATTTAAAATTTGTCAACCAGCTACTAGGCTACAAATTTGCTTAAATGTAATCGTAGTAGTATGCAGGTGAATATACAAAAAAAAATTATGAATAATTTATATTGATTAAAAATTTCAACTTAATCGTCTGTGTATTGTTAGCTCTGAAGGTAAGAGCGCTGTGCCGGAAACATAGTGGACCTGGGTTCGATTCCCAGACGATACAAGTTGACAAATTTTTAATTTAATTTTCAATTAATCAATGTTATTTATTCAATTTAAACTATATATACCGGGTGTAGAAATGAAATGTGAACCATAGGGATTTCAATGCTATTTTTTAAATACGGCTGTATCTCTTTCCCTATTGACTTTAGAGCAAATATTTAAATACAAAACTTGTTCAAAATGTGAAAATGCATGGTATAAAGTTATTTTTTTTTACATAAATATTAATATTTTACGATATACAGGGTTAACCACTAAAAAATGAGCTATAACATTGGGAAACGGGAATGGTATCGAAAAATGCGGAATAATGAGTTCTATAATTCGGTGAAAAAATCATTGATCTACGATACTTCGTTTAGGAGAAAAAAATTAAAAACTGATTTTTGAAAAATTTTGTAAGGGGGTACCCTTGTGTTTTGTTTAAAAAAAAAAAGATTTTGGATATTTTAACACTGGCTTTCGTTGTCTTCTCTTTTATCCTACTCTTTGTACCTGACACTTTTTTTCCTGTTCTTCTTTAATTTTTTATTCACGTTTTTCTGATTTTTTGAAAAGTTGATAAGGGGGGACCATTGGCAAAAATCAGTTTTTAATTTTTTTTTTCCTAAACGAAGTATCGTAGAACAATGATTTTTCACCGAATTATAGAACTCATTATTGCGCATTTTTCGATACCATTTCCGTTTCCCAATGTTATAGCTCATTTTTTAGTGGTTAACCCTGTATATCGTAAAATATTAATATTTATGTAAAAAAAATTACTTTATACCATGCATTTTTACATTTTGAACAAGTTTTTTATTTAAATATTTGCTCTAAAGTCAATAGGGAAAGAGATACAGCCGTATTTAAAAAATAACATTGAAATCCCTATGGTTCACATTTCATTTCTACACCCGGTATATATATATATATATATATATATATATATATATATATATATATATATATATAGTGTGTCCCCGGATCGAGGTCACTATAGGTGTAATCGGCAAAAAATTTAAGAATTTTGTTTTCATGTTTTGTGATTCCGCCCTGCTCTGTCCGAAAACAATTTTAGGCAAATTTTTAGTTTTTTAAAAACTAAGGCGGCCATAAAAAATGTAAAAAACTGATCTTTTTAAAATTTTGGGTAGAGCCATAATTTCATATTTCGAACAACTTTTCTCAAAAACATTGTGCCGTATTTTTGTCCAAAAAGACACCTTACTTGAATATAAAATAGTTTTTTACATTTTTCATGGCCGCCTTAATTTTTAAAAAGCTAAAAATATTCTTGAAATTGTTTTCAGACAAAGCACAGCGGGATCCCAAAACATGAAAATGAAATTCTTAATTTTTTTGCAGATTACACCTATAGTAAACTCAATCCAGGTGACACACTGTATATATATATATATATATATATATATATATATATATATATATTTTAAAAGAAATGTTAATGTTGGTCTAATCACACCTCAACCCTAGCGCTAGTATAAGCAGATGTGCGATAGGTGAGAAGGCGATGAAGTGACCGCCTAAAGGCGCCGAGTTCTATTGTCACCAGAATTAATTTTTTTTTAACAAAATCTGAAAATGATTAGTTTGTCAATTATATACATGGGCGCCGCGAGGGGGCTGCAAGAGGGTGCACGTGCATCCCCCCCTGGTTTTAGACTAAATATCTAAATAAGCGTGCACCATTGTATTAGTATCAAATGATTGTAATTTCTGTTTTCATTTTACGTTCAAGTTTTAAACATTCATTCCTACTTCCAATAATATGAAGATTAAACATGCTTGCACGGGAAATAAATAATACAGTTTGTCTAAAACAGAGAACTTTTATCTACTTAAAACAAACAGATTAATATATAAGAAAATATTCTAATTGAAATACTTGATTGTCTATAAATAATAACTATTTTTTATATGAGTATTTTGTTTTTTGGATAATGTTAATATGCGACCATATATTATCATATTTTAACAGTCGTGGATGTATCCACAACTATCGGGCGTATTGAACTTTGTCAATTTGTCAGCATTACTTTCCTACTTTTAAAGGAGTGCAAATATATAATAAGTTAGCTGATAGTTTTAAGAAATTAGATTTAAAAATATTCAAAATTAGACTTAAAAATTATTATTTAAATAAAAAACTTTTATGTTTATAATAGATTTAAGAAATTTTTATATATGATTTACATTTTTATATTATTATTTTGTATTTTGTATAGCATTTGAGCTAAATAAAAACTATTATTATTATTATTATATTTTTAGTCGTCGTTCAAAGTTTGTATGCATTCGATTTTTGTTTAAACTGCATTTTTATAAATCCAGTTCAGTCGAAAACTAAATTAATTTAATTTAATAATACTCAAAAATATTGAGATTTTCAATTTTCCCCAAAATTTCACATAATAATCAGTCATTGAATCGGCTGTTAAGCTATGCATCAATGACTGGCCAGTTTTAACCGTAGACACGTGTTTCGGTCTTTAGGTCCTGATTAGTGTCGGGAAGACACTGATGCAGATGTTAGTTCTGGCTGGCTTTTATGCCAAGTACTTTGAACCAATAACAAAGAGTAGCAATAAATAAATACCACCAACGCCATCAACACAATAATGCGATAAGCGAGTATAATACTAGGACATTGAACAAATAAATGTTCGTATTGTCATTGATGCATAGCTTAACAGCCGATTCAATGACTGATTATCATGTGAAATTTTGGGAAAAATTGAAAATCTCAATATTTTTTAGTATTATTATATTAAATTTCACAATGACAATACGAACATTTATTTGTTCAATGTCCTAGTATAATTTAATTTAGTTACGGATTGACGTTTAAAATAAGAACACCTATTTTAAGTTATGTAAATTATTGTAATAATTTTATTATTTTTTACTTTTAATTAACAAAATGTGATAATTAATTTTCTCTCATTATTTAAATAAAACATTTTGCTTTAATTGTCTCTGTTCTTTTTTGTTAAAACTTCAGGCAATCAAACACGTTTGTTGCAAATCTATATTTTAGAATGACACCATTATCATACTATGTACAAAGAACTAGTTTTAAGTTCTTGCGCATTTCAAGTAGTATTTACTCACCAAGCATTTAAAAATGTTTCATTCCAAAGGTACATGGGCAACGGGACAGATATTATCAAGTTGATTAACGTTGCAACAATGAAATAGTATTTCTTTTGAAATCGTAATAATGGATCGCTCGTTAAATCGCTATGATCTAGTGTTCTTCCTTTAACATGCACTTCAGGAAGTCGTTTTAGCAACAACCAACCAATGTGTGCGAAAAAATATCCTCTTGATGGATTAACAGGATCTGCATCCGTATCACAAAACTTATGGTGGCTTCGATGATCCCTAGCCCAGTTTATGATTGGACCCTATCAAATGTGTAAATATTTTTAATATATATTTTGTTTTTTTTTTCTTTTTGTAGCTTAACACTAGAAATACCGGCTTTTGCGTATTCCTAGAACTACCGAATACGTCAATTTGACGTATCATATATTTTCAAGTTATACAATACACTTTTGTATAATATTTTCATAACAATGATTATATTCGAGTAATTAATGATTAATTAGTTAATTTATTTAAATAAATGTAATAATAAATTTTATTAAATAATCAGAAATAACATTTATTTTTATAATGTCTTATATATTATATTGGTTGAGAAAATTTTTGTAATGAAACAACTCAAGTTATAAGAATATTTTCAATCAAATTTATATTGATAAGCATATATACCGGGTGTTCGTTCGTTAAGTTCGTATGGGCTTTTAACATGCAATTTCGATAATTTGGGATATACTACTTTCTCGAGTTACACTCGGAGAAATACTTAGAATACTTTTTGATAGACAATAAAAAGTTTTATAATTTGATTTTGTTTTAATTTGCTAGCATGTGCCGTTTGGACGCTAGAATTTTTTTTTGATTTTTTGGTTTTTATTTTTTTTCTCGAAAACTATGTGGTGTAGGAAAATAATCATAATATGGAAAAATGCGAAATAATGAGTACTATAGAGTGAAGAAACCATTATTTTAGAATGCATCGTTTAGTAGAAAAAATTAACAACTGAATTTTTGAAAATCTCTCAAGGGGATTTTTTCAAAATAAGACTTTTTTCAACATTTTAGAATTTTCAATAATTTTTCTTGCCAAACCAGAATGAGGTAGAGAAAAAAGTTACTTAGCTATTATGTAGCTCATTTTTTTCTCTATTTTACTAAATTTTCAGAGTTTTTTGGGCAAATTTTGAAAAAAGTCTTATTTTGAAAAAATCTCCTTGAGAGATTTTCAAAAATTCAGTTTTTAATTTTTTTCTACTAAACGATGCATTCTAAAATAATATTTTTTTACTCAATTATAGTACTCATTATTCCGTATTTTTCAATATTATGCTTATTTTCCTATACCTCACGGTTCTTGAGACAAAAAATAAAAACCAAAAAATCAAAAAAAAATTCTAGTGCCCAAACGGCACATGCTAGCAAATTAAAACTAAAACCAAATTATAGAACTTTTTATGCCCTATCGAAAATTATTTTGAGTATTTCTTCGAATTTAACTCGAGAAAGTAGTATATTGCAATTAATCGTAATTACATGTTAAACGCCCATACGAACTTGACGAAAGAACACCCGGCATATACAAATTTCTATTACAAATAATATAATATAAACTACTATTATTACGTGTAAAAACATTTAACTAAGAAATTACGTCAAATTGTCGTATCGGTAGTTCTAGGTAGACAATTAAATGATTGCAAAAATAATTATTCAATTCAAAAAAAGAGTATGTCATCTTGAAGTACATAAAAAATGATGAAAAGTCACCAAACAAAAAGTTTTTCGGTAGCATTTTAACGAAATAACAACAAACCAAATTTCTAAATACGTCAAATTGACTTCGTCGGTAGTTCTAGTGTTAAATCGCCATTACTTTATTTTGATGAACTAATTAAATCATTAGTTAATTTTTAAATAAAGAAAAATGCATTAACCTCGCCGGAGTTTGAATCCGAGACCTTCTGATTTTGTGGCAGAAGCGCTGCGCTAACCAGCTGCGTCCGGCTGCGTCACAAAATCACAACGACGAGGTAATGCATTTTCTATTGTTTTACTGATTACGATAAAATCATGTAAATTTTTTTCTTTGTTAAACTATTTATATTTACATTATTTATTAAGCTATCTTAAGACATGACCTATATTTTATTGTGGTATTTAAATAGTTGCCGTAATAGAAAAATAATTAAAAATTAAATCATTGATTTAAAGAAGGAGAGAAGGCTTCTTCTTGATTCTTTGAATCACTTCACGCAAAAATTATTTGATTTATTCCGATGGAATTTACAAAATCGTTTAAATGAACAAAATTCGATACAACATCTAAAGAAACGGGATTTATATAAATGAACATGTCAATATGCCAATGAACGTTAAATAATAGAAATTTCAATTTAGGCTATTTGCACGTCAGGTTAGGCAAATTAATGCCATGTGTAATAAATACACAATAATAAAAAGGGAAATAACTAGAATAATAAAGAATAGAAACATATGCTTATTATTATATAGTGTAAATATTTTTTTGCTTTAAAATTATAAACTTAATCTCACTTTTCCTAATATTTTTTTTAATGATGCAAATACTCATATAGCAGTCCTTATAAGTAGGTATTATTAATGAAGTGGGTGAGAAACTCACTCATTAATAGTTTTTACGGTTCAACATGAAAGAACTTTAACTAGGCTGTCGACTTTCAGAAACGAAAGGTTATAAATTCCAGATACGTCAAAGTTATCAGTGTCACCAAATTAACACTTTTCAGATGTTATAATACTATTACCTGATCTGTAATGTTTTAAAAAAATGTTGAAAGAAATTTTATATTGTGATATATCCTATACGGTTATTTCATTTTCTAATTTGCATGATGTTTAATATGCAATTTTAATATGCATATTAAATAACGGCTGTGAATTTCTATTATTGCGGTTGTTACATTTTTCAGTGTGCATACAAATTTTTACATAAATAAACTAAGAGGGGGGGGGGGCAGAGAAATTAAATTCTTGTATATTTTCTACGTACCTGAAATGATAGATTAGATGTAACGAATAAAATTATTTTTAGCGGTCTCGTAACTTTGAATGCTCTATGTGACCATAAACGATGTGTGCCAACTACTGTTCCGAATATTCCCAACCAAAATAATAGTACTCCTAAACCAATAAAAAGAAATATTTAGGAAAATGTTTTAGAAAGCATTTATATTTTCAAAAATAAAGATAAACTCCTTAAATCAGACGATGGACCTCTCCCAAGATCAAATTTTTTCGATTTATTACCCAATCAAAATTAACCATTCGCCCTAATTTTAAGGAAAATTAATTTATTTTATTTGCTGAAACTAAAATACAGTTGATTAGTGGCATTGGAAATTTGCGTTCCTCTACCTCTAGTACCTATGGAAACACAAAATTTTATGCAAATATAAGTAATTGCATGCACATACAAAGCACAAAATAAAATAAAAGCGATAGATTACTATTTCTCTGTGCAAACCACTGCTGCGTTTATGTTATTCTTAAATTTTTTATTGATATAGAAATAAAAATTAAAAAAAAGAAATACTTACCATAAAAAATTGTTAATAATTTGGCAGAAGAAAAGGCACAGTAAATTCCAAAAATCGCTGCTATATGTATATAGCCTAATATTAAAATGTTTTTCCATTCTAATTGAAATTTTCTAGATGCTTTTTCATTATATAATATGACTGGCTCCATTTATATATTCCTATACTTAATAAAAACAATATTATATTCACATATACTTATAGACAACTACCTAACAGAACGATTTAATTTCGATTTAACGAGAGAATAATGTTTATATATTATATACAATTTATTTAAATAATGCAACTTAATTCATATGTAATATTAATAAAAATATTTTATGAATAAAAAGTCATGAGTCATTTTTTGATACGACTTAACAAATATCTTATAAATATAATAAAATGGAGATTTTATATTTCTATATGAGGCTATAGTAGAAATTAATGTATTATTATTTTGCATCTATTTAAATAATTATTTAAAATTGTTTTTATACTTACAATTAGTAAAAACAATATTATATTAACATACATGTAGATTAATTCACATTTAATTCAATTTTAGTATTAATAAAGATGATATTTTATGAATTATTTTAACTTTTTAACTAGAGTCAATATTTTATAGCTTAAAACAACATGAGTCGGTTTTTGATAAGACGTAATAAATACCTTTTCATATTTTTTATTATTACTAACCGTCACCTATAGTGAGAGAGTTATTGTAATCATACCAATATACGCATAACTTCCAGTGTTCCACGCGTTTCGTAAAACATGGCCCGAAGCAACCGACAGAAAAATTAAAAAGTAAAAGGGAAACAGATAAATATTTTTATCTACAACTGCTTTGTTATATGGTCATTATATATTTAAAATCAGATAAATAATATTAGTCTTTATAGCCCAAGGGAAATAAAATACTAGTCTTTATTAACCAAGGTTAATAAAATATTAGTCATTATTAACCAAGGGAAATAAAGAAACGATCTTTATTAACTTGATTTCCGTACGCACGCTTTGTTGCTAGGCAACATTAATAAACTAAATATTTCTACGCCAGATGGCAGCAGTTATCAGTCAAAGTAATAAAATGACAGTTGTAGTTAGTTAGTTAGTTAGTTGTTGTTAACATCATAGATTTGAATAAGTAAGTACAATATTAAAAATATATAAGCAATTGTAGATAAAGTATAGTATTTGACTTGCAAATAATGGCTACAATGTACTCGGATGTTTTATTCCCCTCGCTACACTCGTGGACTAAACAACATCCTCGTACATTATAGGTGCCATTATTTGCTCGTTAAATAATATACTATTTTTTTTTTTGCTCTGGCCGGCATAATCACATAATGATTATTCATAAAGTGGTCTACTCGTATATATTGTAAAGGTCATTCGTATCAGTTTTCCTGATGAAGACGGCCGTTGACTTCGTCAAAAAATCGATTATTAATAAATATTAATACAGATCTTAAACTGAAAAGCACGTATTAGGAGCTGGATTTTAAAATTGGTTTTAACTAATACAGGTTTGAAAACAACGTAACTGTTATACGAGCATGACTAAACAAATGAACTAAACCACCCTCTCCAGTGGGCGGGAAGGGGGTCAACTTTGAAATCTTAAATAAGAACCCCTATTTTTATTGCAGATTTGGATTCTATGGCTAAAAATACGTAGGATTTGTCTAAAACATTTTTTTCTATTCATGATAGACAGCGCTGTAATCGACACCCGAACACATAAGCGCGCATACATACACGAACCGGCCACCTACACACAGAGATCGGTCGCCTGTGTAGGTAGCCGCTATACTTTTTATTGCACTATTGCATTCTCTATAAAAAAAAACTGTTTCAGGATTTGGAAATCACCCCCACCCGCCACCCACCCTTGGGAGTTTTTTTTTAGCAAAAATTATTTGCATGCAATGCTCTATTCTTCATAAAAAAACGATTATAGGCTTGCAAATTATCCCAACCTCCACTCCCCTTGGGAGTGAAGAATGAGGGTATTTTGCAAACACATCAACTTTTTTTTTTATAAAGAATGCAACAGTGCATGCAAAATAATTTTTTTTGCCAAAGAATTGAAGCAGTGGGTGATGTTGTAATTTGCAAATCCATAAACGTTTTTTTATTGAGAATAGCACATTCAATTCAAAATAATATTTTATGAATGAAAAGGCATGAGTCATATTTTGATACAAATTAATAAATATCTTGTAAATATAAAATGGGGTTATAAATCTATATGAGGCTAAAGTATAAATTAATAGTATAAAATAATTTCTCCTTGCTCCCCAATCAGGGATTTATAACCATATGCAAGAAAATGTGGGGCGCATGCAAAATGCAATATGTAAAAAGTGTAGGGAGTAGCTGTCGTTGCCCCATGATTTTCTCTACGTGGTTATAAATCTATTCGGGACTAAGAGAAATTATTTTATACTTTGTAATCCGTTTTAATAACGTGGTATATTATTTTTTTTTAATTTAAATAATTATTTAAATTACAGTACCTTTCAACTACAGTTAATATTTTATAGCTTGAAAAAATTTGAGTCATTTTTTTTGATAGGACTTAATAAATTATTTTTTCATATTTTTTATTATTACCAATCGTCACCTATAGTGAGAGAAGTATTGTAATCATTCCAATATACGCGCAACTTCCAGTGTTCCACAAGTTTCGTGGAACACCAACGAATTAAAA
The DNA here is from genome assembly GCA_963966155.1 of Clivina fossor. Taxonomy (NCBI): domain Eukaryota; kingdom Metazoa; phylum Arthropoda; class Insecta; order Coleoptera; family Carabidae; genus Clivina; species Clivina fossor. Next base: position 11,654,094 of record OZ014555.1, read on the forward strand.
AATAAAAGAAAAACAGATTAATTTGTGTTTCCCGGCCGGCATAATCGCATAATAAAATGAACATATATACTGTAGATATCATTTAAATCAATTTTCCTGGTGAAAACGGACATTAAGTTCGTCGAAATGTCGATTATTAATAAATATTAATACAGATTTTAAATCTAAAGCCGTTTCATTATATATATATATATATATATATATATATATATATATATATATATATATATATAATGAGAGTATATCAAATATAAGCGTAGAATAATTATTAACTGAAAATAAAAGAACTTATATCACCTAGACCTGGAATCGAACCAAGATCCTCCCACTTGCCGGGCGGAGACTCTACCATTGAGCTATCTAGTATGTATGTATGTATGTATGTATCGAAAAATACAAAAATTGTACCTTTACGTACGGCCTATGTAAAAATTATGAAAAAAGCATTGTACTGAATAAAATGATTAAAACTTCGGTCACTGGATCTGGCGTCAACTAGATAGCTCAATGGTAGAGTCTCCGACCGGCAAGTGGGAGGATCCTGGTTCGATTCCAGGTCTAGGTGATATAAGTTTTTTCATTTTCAGTTAATAATTATTCTATGCTTATATTTGATATACACCAATACCTCACTTTGCGTCGTGGTTACGTTCCACAAAAACACGACGCAAATTGAAACGACGCAAAGTGAATTATGATTTTCTATAGCAAACCATGTAAAGATCGAAGATAGGTTCCAAGGTTACAAAAATACTACTTTTTAAAAAGAAAATGAACAAAGTAAACATTTAAAAAACAAAAATAATATAAAATTTTGTTTTATTCAATTTAATAAGAGATAATGAAAATACAAAACGTAGATAATCACAAATTATATTTTGTTTCTTAAATGATTATTCTTAATTTGAAATTCCCGCAACATCTGTTTGCATTATTTTGTATCTCTTAAATGAGGCTTCACCTTATTGCCAATTCACAAAATGTGTCCCTAGTTTCGATCTGTTTATTGATATTCGTTCGAACAAGTGAGATTTACTCTTTTGATGGCATGGCGCAATTAGAAACAAAAGTCGTGCCATCTTTTAGAAAAAAAGAAAATTTCAAAAAATTAAAAAAAAAAATTAAAGACTGGAACCCAAAACAACGCAACTTCGAAAATCTAACGACGCACAGTGAAAATTAGTACTAATTCAGCAGCGACGCAACTTCGAAAAAACGCAAAACGAAACGACGCAAAGCGAGGTATTGGTGTACTCTCATTCTAATACGTTACAACAGTAAAAATCTCATTTCAATATATATATATATATATATATCATATATATATATATATATATATATATATATATATATATATATATATAAAATAAATCCTGAAAGATTTTTTACTATGTTAGATTTAGATGGCAAATATTTACGTCAAGACAGCTTTATTTTTAGTTACCGTAATGCTGCAGTAGTTATTGTGATACAATATTTTGTATTCCATAAATTTATTAAGATTTTGTTTAAATGTAAATTAGCATTTTAATCTTTTTAAGAGAAATAATTAAAAATTTTACACTTACTCTTTTTTTTTTCAAATAAGAAATGATTATTCAATAAACGTGTAAAAAATACACTTACGTATAATAGTAATAAATTAATTATCCTTCGATAAACAATTCTAAATTTATTTTAAGCACTGTTTGTACGATTTAAATAAAATTTTCATAATAGTTTCATTTTTATGCATAATAATTATAAAATTTTATTTTTGAATAATAATATATTATGTGTTAATAGAAAAACTACGTCAACGTTTTTATGATAATCAAGAAAATTATACTTTTATATATAAACATATTCTAATTTTTTTTATGTTAGTGATATTCAAGGTAGACATTCCTTGAGTACACTGTAAAAATAGTTGCCATTTTACATAAAAACCATAGTAAAATTACAAAATCATATTATTTTTATCGAAAATGTATGTATACCATTGTTTTCCTGAAATAATATGTGATTATTTCAGGAAAACAAGGGTATACATACATTTTCGATAAAAATAATATAATTTTGTAATCTTTTGTAGAGTAATTAATTTGCCATATATTATATACGTTTTTTTATCGAAAAAGTATATAATTACTTACATAAAATATACGTACATATCTAACTTGAACTTTATTAAAATAAATATATTGCATTAAATAAAAGTATACAATAAATATAATATAATAGTAAACGCGTCTTTAGTTCGTTTTTATCGTCTGAACCTCGTGGAATCTCAACGTCGCCGTCGTCTCTTCTCGTCTGCCGATTCATGTATTCGGACAAGCTTCGAGTCGAGCGGCGACTAAACGCGAATGCTGCCTATCAGACGCGGGAACTTTAATACTCACACACAACACACACACACACACGCATATATATATATATATATATATATATATATATATATATATATATATATATACAATATTTAAAAATGGTAAGAATAGAAGATCATGTATTTCTAGGTACATTGTTCAAAATTTTACAGCAAAAAAGAAAAATTTTCGGAAGATAATCAATTTATTAATATTTTTCAATATTATAATTAGGACTGCGAAAAAATGTCGATCAGATCAATTTGACTAAAAGATTAATTGATCGATCCAAATTAAAATAATGAAATAAAAATAGATCAGATCGATCTGATCGTTGGATTGATCTGATATTAAGTCGATATATGAAATCATAATCAATCACTCAAGTCACTCGTCGATGATATTTGGGTAGTAAATGGTAGTTCATGTGCTGCCAGCGGCACATCGGGGAAAAAAATCCGCTGAATCGATTAGCTTATTGATTTGTTCAGAAATGGGTCTTTCCACAAATTTTATATTTTATTTTGCAATTTTAAAAAAATATACATAATCTTTTTACACGATGTGCTATTTGCTTTAAAAGTATCATTATAAATTGCCTAAATAGCGGGTAATACTGGCTATTTTTCGCAGTTATTTGTAAAGTTATACTTCATATTTTTGATGCAATACAGACAGACACATTTGTATCGGAAATTAATTGATATAGTGTAGAAAGAGATAGCTGCAGTTATTTGCGTTCAGATTAAGATTTTCTATAATCCTTTGTTCAGTATTTTTATATTGTGTCGTAAATTTTTTTAATAACTACAATTTTTAATGACATATTCTATGCTTTGTAGAATGTTTAAAAATTTGAATAGTATGATTTTTAAAGTATTTTGTCAAACTGATTTATATTAATTTTTTCTAGATGGCAATATTTAAAATATTTTCCTATTTTAGGTAACAGAATGAAATAAAACCATTGTGATAATAAAATCCAATTACATATATTGGATAGACCTATTGCATTCGCTAAGAGGTTCTTAATGCGCCGAATTATCTTTTTCAATAATAATTTTTCTGTTACAATTTTTTTAAGTTGTTTAATATGATGGTCGATTTTGCAGTCCCAAAACAAATTTTTGTGTATTAAGGAACAAGAAAAGTAAATCATCTTTTGCGATACATAATGTGCATTTAATAATATTAAAACATTTTAATATATTAACATATTTGGTTTGAATCCTGTAGCAGGCAATCCTTTGATTCCATACAATGCTCCAGCCTGTGGTTCTTGTACTTTATCTACCACATGATCGAGATTAGCAGTAGCCAGATACAAAGTATCCATATTTGTATCACCAAATGTTATAGAATTTGTTACGGACACGGGCACACTTATTACACGCTCAATCATTTTCGTGTTTGGATCAAAACGCAAGAGCTACAAGGTAATATATATATTATATATGTATATTTTATTTTTATTTCTGTAATTTTGAAATAAAATTAAAATAACTTAAAATAACTTAAAATAATTTGAGTTTTGAAGTTTTGAATATGATATTGGCTTTACATTTAAATACTGTTAATATATTGTCATGGGTATTGTTTATTAGAACTCAATTTTATTCCATAGTGACGTCGATCGTGAGTGTAAAACTGAATTTTTGAGTCGAGAAGTGATGTCAATCTGTCATCATCTTTAAAATAAGTTTTTTTCTTCTTTATCTAACAAATTATTTTTATATATCGTTTTCTTAATAATATATTACATATTATTTTCAAATAATATTAATAATAATAATAATATAATAAACTGAATTAAAAGAGAAAATATATTAAATTGTTTATTAGGAAAAGCACCATAAAAAATTAATAAATTTGTTAATTTTACGTTGAAAATGAAAGAGTTATCTTATTCAAATATAATTTGGATGGACACGGCTGTAGGCACTTGTTGAAACATAATTAAAATTAAAATAAAAATAAACACACAACTCTTGGTTTTTTGTTTCAAAATTATTATTTTATTAATACGATGTACATTTCGGCTTATTAGGCCATCATCAGGTGACGAAAATGTAATACAAAAAATTATACATTTCTAACTATATATACTAATACTTAAACTAAAACATAATTGTACTAGGGACCTAAAATGGTTTTAGCAGTGGGGATGAAAATAAGTCGGTTTGTTCATTTATTAAGATTTTATTATCAGCCAAGGCTGTTTGTATTTCCATCGCTTCTAAGAACTTCATTCTAAGACCCTTGTCGCAAATATGCAATACTTCCATATCCTCAATAAAACATTTGTGTCCTAAATCTAAACAATGTTTGGCTACATTTGAGTCGGTACCGACTGGCTGATAATAAAATCTTAATAAATGAACAAACCGACTTATTTTCATCCCCACTGCTAAAACCATTTTAGGTCCCTAGTACAATTATGTTTTAGTTTAAGTATTAGTATATATAGTTAGAAATGTATAATTTTTTGTATTACATTTTCGTCACCTGATGATGGCCTAATAAGCCGAAATGTACATCGTATTAATAAAATAATAATTTTGAAACAAAAAACCAAGAGTTGTGTGTTTATTTTTATTTTAATTTTTATTCAAATATATTTTTCCACAAACGTTTTGCTTATTACTTTTTTATTTTTTATGTTACACCAAAAATATATTAATAATAATTATTACATTTTCTACAAAAATTATTTACACATAAATTTATACGATTATACCGCTAAAGAAAAATACTAATTTTACATTTATTTTAAGATGGCGGCCGAATGACAACAATCCCAAACCCAAAAACTCAGTTTTTCCTTCACAACATTCCCTTCACCTTTTGACAAAGGACAAAGCCAATAAAAAATTACCAGATTGACTGTACCTTAATACTACTCTATAATTTCAACAAGGATCACAATTTCCAAATATATTACAACACAAAAATTATTGCTCAAGAAAAGTAAATACCATTCTAGCTTCGTTGAAAGCTATCCAAAATTTATTTTCTGCATCTATAGCGAGTCCAGTCATTCTTCCAATATAAGTGTCCCTCTGTGCGGTCATATTAAAAATAACGGTTTTGTCAGCTAAAATAAAAAATTGTCAAAAGAAAGGTACCAAAATAACATAATAAATTAAGTATTTTAAGGAATGATAATGGACCTAAGACACAAGGAGCAACTATTTATTAACCCAATTGCATCAACTTTTTCGCAACTTAACTGATTAGTAATTAGTTTATCTTGTGTTCCACACACACATACGGTGCAACTGAAGTTGACACTTAAGCACGGAAGTTATACGTTATTTGAATATCTACTTATTGATATGATGTTATTATTTTACATACATATAATGCATTTTTACCGCTTTGACTTTAAGGAAAATGTGATTTAGTGATCGGTACGTTGTCTGTAACATTAAAAAAAAATTATATAGAAATCCTTTATATAGTTTCTAGATTACGTATCCGAACTTAGTTTATGTGGGTGTATAGATGTGCGACGTCAAAATTTTGTGATCGCAACTCCTTGTGGTCTAGACGGTTCAACTGATTTTAATAAAACTTTCAGAATAGGTTTATCTAGTGCCAAGATGATCATGTGGTTTTATTTTTTTCTAGTGATACCAATTTTTCGGGAAAAACTAAACTAAAAACTAAACTAAACTAAAGAAAAATTACTAAAGTTTTAAATATTTAATGGAGCTACATCATTTATCCGATTTTGATCAAATTTTCAGAAAAGGTTTCTCTTGTATTCACCTAAATTATTTAATTTTAATAAAATATAGTGTTGCCAACTTTCTGAGAAAAAATTACTAGTTTTTTAAAAATTTACTATGGTCGCATTAATTATCAGATTTTAATCAAATTTTCACAAAAAGATTCTCCTAGTGCCCACATAAATTTTATAATTTTAGCAAAATACAGTGTTGCCAAGTTTCCGAGAAAAACATTACTAAAATTTTACAAATTTAATTTTGGCTTTACTTTTTATGTTGTTATTTTTTACATTATATGTACAATGTTCCCAATTTTCCGGAAAAACTATTCAAAATTTGTTTTAAGCATACTGTTTGTAAGATATAAAACAAATTTTTGGGACCGATTCTTTTTTGTGCATAATAATTAAAAAAATTAATTTTTAAATAATGCTGCCAACTTTTGGTAAAAAAATATAAAAATTTTATTTCTATTTCTTAGCATTTATATGATAATGCCAAGATGGTCTATATATGGGTTTACCCATATATTTCTAATTTTGTTTTTAAATTAAAACATGTTATTAGATTGCTGACTGATTAGTACTCCTGCCTACCTGGAAGAATACCGTGTTTATCGCGCTTAAGTCTTGCACATCATTCTCATAAAATTAAAAAAAATATATACCAAGCGATAATAGACAAATTATTTAAACTTACAAACTGTTCCTGTTTGTGCATCATATGTTAACTGATAAATTAAATTTGCGGTTGTATCTTGTACGTAAAGATTTTTATTACTTCTATCAAATTGAATTTCGGCCGTAAATATATAATTCTGATCGATTAGTTTTGCAGAACGACCTTTCAAATTAACTCTGTAGAGGTTTGCTTCAAAATATACTGTTTGACCTGATCTAGTTTTGGTACCTAAATAATAAAATATAATTAAATACTTATAAACTATTTGCACGAGTAAAAAATATTGTTACTTTCTTTGTGGGCAACATAGTTAGATTTTAATATACAGACCTGTATACATCTTAGAGAATGTCTCACAGTCATTATGAAATGAATAATAATAATGACAACGTATCCAAATTACATATTTTTATATTTTACTAAAAAATCTATCATTTTTCAACATAGGACATATTACATAAACTAACATAAAATATCTTTTAACATAAATCTCATTAAAGTAGTAAATAATGGGGGGTTTTATTTGAAAAAAAAATAATAGATTTTAATGATTTTTAACTTAAAATTTACAGTAATATTCCAGAAACATTTTTAGTTTATTTTTTTTAATGAAAAAGTATCCCAAAACTTCCTTAATAAGACCTCGTTCATAAGTTGCAAATTTTTGATTGAATTCTTGAGATACGTACTATGAAAAATGATGGTAATTTTTTAAAAAAAATATCAAAAATGTTGAAATACGTCGGAGCAGTTGAACTAAATAAAATGTTATTAATATAAGTAAAATTTACTTTTAAATTCAATGATAAATTAAAAAAATTGAGTATTTCATTTAAAATAAAAAATAATATTCTCGCAAAGCGAGAATGGAGCTGTCGAATGTGGTTTGATTTTATAAGCTAGTTTTTCGACTAGCTAAAATATAATATATATCGTATATACTCGTATATACCTGTATATACTCGTATTTATCGTATTTTCCGTACACAGCCGGCCGTATTGTATTTCCGTACGCAGCCGTATTGACGATCGTATATACTCGTATATGCTCGTATTTATCGTATTTTCTGTACACGGCCGGCCAACCGTATTGACGGTTTTATTAGACTAGATAATTAGAATCAAATTCTGGTTAAACCAGAAATGCCATCTTTTGCTCAATAGTTTACTTCAATTGAGTATATTTGAATACTCTTAAATAACAAATTTCGTATAATAATATTGTACAGTTTTTAATATACGGTTAGTATAAGCTTTTGTGGGATGTCCGATGTAATATATTATATATATATACAGGGTGCTTCAAAAAAATGTATACACACTTTGAACTTCCATAGAAAATTTATTTACCGTTCTACAAAGTTAAAATTCAGGAAAATAGAAACCTGAAAGTCCAATGTAAATGAAACATAAATAACAAATGTTAATACTGTTCAAATTGGTGACCTGCAGCATCAATACAATTCTGAGTACGAGTCACCACAGATTCTGTACATCGTATCAAAACGTCCAATGAGATTTCTCTACACACTGCTTGAATCTCATTCCAAAGAATGTCTAGGTTACGTGGTTTACGTTTGTACACCTCATCTTTTACTGTGCCCCACAAGAAGAAATCCAGTGGTGTAAGGTCTGGAGAGCGTGCTGGAAACTCGATTGGCCCCCTGCGTCCTATCCACTGGCCCAACAAATTTTGATGCTGCAGGTCACCAATTTGAACAGTATTAACATTTGTTATTTATGTTTCATTTACATTGGACTTTCAACTTTCTATTTTCCTGAAATTTAACTTTGTAGAACGGTAAATAAATTTTCTATGGAAGTTCAAAGTGTGTATACATTTTTTTGAAGCACCCTGTATATATATACTCGGCAAAAAAACGCGCCACTTGAAAAATCAGAAAAAGTACTGATTTTCAAATAAGTGTAACTCGGCCAATTTTTAACAAAATTGAATATAAATTTCTGAAATAAAAAACTTGAAATCTCGTCTTTCAGTTCATGCAAGATATGTCCCATTTGAACCATTCCACTCTTCACCACACCCCGCAGAAAAAAACATGTTTTGACTTAAAAACTTGTCGAACTTTGACAACATGTTTAGCATACAAAAAAAAATTTTCGACTCAAATTACCAAGCGGGCGTAAAAAGTCAAACATTTCTACATAAATTTCGCTTAACTTCCAGGACTTGCGATGGTTTGGCGCCAAGTTATGTTTTTTTTTTTAAATTTACCCTGCAATTTGCAAGTTCAAAGTTCTGACAAATTTTAAACATTTTGACCATTTTAACTAGCAAACAAATGTGTTCAATGGTAAAACATTTTTCGGTTAAGAGAAAAGTTTAAAATTAAAAAACATAGCAGAATTAACCTCAAAAAAAAAAAAAAATTCCAAAATGCAGGGTGAATTTAAAAAAAAAAACAATTTCCCGCCAAAGCATCGTAAGTCCTTGAAATTTCGGAGAATTTACGTAAAAATGTTTGAATGTTTACGCCCGCTTGGTAAATTAAATCAATTTTTTTTTATACCACTCATGTTTTCAAAATTTGACAATTTTTTAAGTCAAAAACATTTTTTTTCTGCGGAGTGTGTTCTGGGAGTAGAATGTCTTAAACGTTGCATTATTTTGCACAGCCTTAAAAAGAAGGTTTTATATTTTTTTTAATTCATCCATTTTCATCCAAAATTAACCAAGTTATGCCCCGAAAACTGGCAAAATGCAGGGTAAATTTGGCAAAATCATAACTTAGCGCCAAAGCATCGCAAGTCCTTGAAATTAAGGAGAATTTACGTAAAAATATTTTAGTTTTTACGCCCACTTGGTAAATTGAGTTGAATTTTTTTTTTGTATGCTGCACATGTTGTCAAAGTTCTACATTTTTAAAATCAAAACATGTTTTTGGTGTGGTGGGCAGCGAAATGGTTCAAATGAAACATATTTTACACGACCTTAAAAACGAGACTTTAAAATTTTTTACACAAACTTTTTTATTTAATTTCGTTCAAAATTGGCCGAGTTACACCTATTTGAAAATCAGTAATTTTTTGTGATTTTTCAAGTGGCGCGTTTTTTTTTTTTGCCGAGTGTATTATATATTATAACGTACTTTTTTCTATTTTATCAAATTTAAACTAAAGGCAACACTGTTCGTTTAATTTAGTGAAAATACATTTTTCATTACCAACTATTAAATTTCCTGTTTCATCAATAGTTCCATGTGCAATAGTTTCGAAATATTTTGCTGTTATATTGACTAATGGTGTTAATTTATAACTGCAAGACATATTGTAAATATTTTGATCAATTTCTCTATAAGCATTATATTTCAATTCATAGATCGTTTGTTTTGCTGCTAATACATAAGTATCTTCTTTGTTTGACACTGCAATTCCAAATGCTAATTCTTCGTTTCCTAAACATATAAGTGCATATATTTTTTAAATTTCTATAAATTTAGATTATCCTCAAATAAAATTAATTCATAATTTTTTCCAAATAATGTAATGCATATGTTAATGGTATACGTCTAGATTAGGCAGATGAGTTTGTGTAATTATTTAGTTTATTTTCTAAGGATGGCGCTTTGGCCAAGAGATTGAAAGATGTGTAAAATGTTGGTCATACGGTTTGGGTACATTTACTAGATATGTAAATGCGTGTTGAGTGTTGTTATTAAAATGAAAGAATATATGGTATAAGAGAAAAAATTGGTAAAAATGTGGATGCAAATATTGGTGTTAGACAGGTAAGATAATTCGGCCTTCTTAAACGTATTGAAGCAACATTGAAGGTATTCGTCTAAAACTTAGACGAATACAAAGGGCTGAAATAAATAAGCAATTGTTAACAGAAAATAATAAAACATTTTAATTACAATATCAATGTTTTGTCTTGAATATTAACTTACCAAACAGGGAATAACTGCACAAATCAATAAGCGTAATATAAATTAAGCAACAATCATAACCACTTGTAAGATAGCGTATGTATAACTACGTCTTATTAGGTTAGGTGTATCAGCTGATGCGTAGCAGTTTGCCTTTGATAGCTTAGTGTGAAACGGCCAATTAGAATTTTACAATTTTGCGCGTACAATTTAAAATGATCCGTATAGTTTACAAATAAAGTATATTATAATTTTGTATGCTGGTTTCGTTTCTAATTCACATTTCTTTTTTATTTTTACTTTGCGTCGGATATATTGACTGGGCCGCAAAAATGTTCATCTCGGGCCGCATGCGGCCCGCGGACCGCGAGTTTGACACCCCTGGTCTAAGTGGACGTTCGATGAGTAGATGGGTAGATATGTTTGAGGGTGTTTTGCGTGAGTGAATGTTTGCAAACGCTAAGATTATAAGAGTATATATGAGAGGAATTATGAGTGTGGATAAAGCGATAATTGCTTGCGTAAATAGAAATATTTTACGCAAAATAATTTCTGTTTAAATGAAAAGTTTATGTTACACTCTTATGGGTATGTATATATAAAATCTTTGCAATTAATATAGCACAGGTAACGTGTTTCAAGGAATACTGACAGCATATAATTTGTAAAGTTCTATAATTTGATTTTAGTTTTAATTTACTAGCATATGCCGTTTGGGCGCTAGAATTTTTTTTGGATTTTTAGGTTTTTATTTTTTTTCTGAAAAACTATGAAATGTAGGAAAATATGCGTCATATGAAAGAATGCGGAATAATGAGTACTATAATGGAGTGAACTATTATTCTAGGATGCATCGTTTAGTAGAAAAAAAGTAAAAACTGAATTTTTGAAAATCTCTCAAACTAACCCTTTGGGATTTTTTTCAAAATAAAACTTTATTCAAAATTTGCTCAAAAAAATCTGAAAAAAATTAGTGAAACAGAGAAAAAAATTAGCTACATAATAGCCAAGTAACTTTTTTTCTCTATCACATTCTGATTTGGCAGGAAAAATTATTGAAAATTAATATTTTTTGCATTTTAATTTGTTTATTCTTTCCTGCCAAACCAGAATGAGTTAGAGAAAAAAGTTACTAAGTTATCATGTAGCTAATTTTTTTCTCTATTTTACTGAATTTTTTCAAATTTTTTTGAGCAAATTTAAAAAAAAAATTAATTTTGAAAAAAAATCCCAAGGGTAAATTTTCAAAAATTCATTCTTTAATTTTTTTCTACTACTAAACGATGCATCCTAGAATAATAGTTTCTTTACTCCATTATAGTACTCATTACTCCGCATTTTTCCATATCACGCTTATTTTCCTACATCTCATAGTTTTTGAGAAAAAAAATAAAAACCAAAAAATCCAAAAAAATTTTAGCGCCCAAACGGCACATGCTAGCAAATTAAAACTTAAATCAAATTATAGAACTTTTTATGCCCTATCGAAAAGTACTCTAAGTATTTTTCCGAATTTTACTCGAGAAAGAAGTATATAGCAAATTATCGAAACTACATGTTAAACGCCCATACGAACTTGACGAACGAGCACCCGGTATATATATATATATATATATATACCGGGTAGTCCAGACTGTCCAGACCACCCGTCCACCCCCTTTTTAATGCAGGGGCTTGATATTTTTTAACAAAACCTAGGGCATTGATTTGCTGATATTGATTTGCTCTATCGAATGACGCAAAAAGTGAACACCCCGATGAAGAATTTATTTGTAACATTTTTTTGTCTTTGTGAGAGGTGCATTTTCCGTAGCCCAACGCTTCCTTAATAAGATTTTGTTTATAAATTTAAATTTTTGAGATACAGACACTGAAATTTGTTGCCGATTTGAAACAAAAATATCAAAATAAAGGTTGAAATACATCGAAAACAGTTGAACTAAAACAAAATATTTTTGATAATTTATATATAATATTTACTCTTAGTTTCAACAATATATACATACACAATCACGTAAAGTATCTATAAGGGAGCGACAAAAACTGTTTCCACTATACAAAAATTTGGTTTCCGCCAAATATTTTTATGCAAACAAGAAACTTTTGCTTTAACGATATTCATAATGTCTCTCATACTTACTCTTTTATTCTTACAACTTGTAAATATTTGCCCATGAAAAACAGTTTCGATTATCCATCTCCATCTACTCATTGAACGTCCACGCAGATATAAAAACTTCAAACATCTCTACATATATTCTTGTATCGAAACGTTTATTAGACGATTTGCCTAAGATGTTTAAACATACATACATACATACACAATCACGCTATGTCCCCAAAAGAGTGTGGCACAAACTCTTTTCATCATCCCGAAATCAGTCGCCTCCAAACATTCATATCCAAACAAGCAACTTTCGCTTCATCCACAATCATAATTTCTCACATACATGCTCTTTTATTCCTACTACTTGGAAACTTGCGCTAATGCAAAATACTCTCAATCATACCACTCCAACTACTCATCAGACGTCCACGCAAACTTATACCATCAAAATCATTCAAATAAATCTTTTTAACCAAACGTTCATTAAACATTCGCTCAACATGTCCGAACCATCTTAACTGACTAGATACAACATTTTTTTCAATTTTACACTCATCATACACTAATCTATTTCGTACCCGATCTCTCCTATTTACACCACATACCCCACGTAAAAATCTCATTTCCACAGCAGTCATTTTCCGTTTATGCTTTTGCAACCAAACCCAACATTCACTACCATACATCAACGTAGGCACCAAAACTGCATTGTATATACTCAAGCGGGCTTCTTTGGAAACATTTACATTCCTAGCAAAAGTTTAAAAGCACCCAAAACCTTACAACCAGCATTTAAACAATAAAATAAAAATGGGATATTCTCTTTAAAATAAAAAAGTTAGAGTCTACTTCTGATTAAAGAAGAAATGGCATCTTATTGACTATTTTTTCGAATAAGTATGACGAGAAATTCTTAGATCATATACAAAACTGCTTAACATAATATTATATAGTTTTTAAAACACAGATAGTATATTCTTGTAGCTGCAGAAAAATGTTTACCTATTTCTTTGATATGACAAGAATATACATTGCCTTTAGGATAATACATAATGAAAGTAGCTTTCTTTCGATCTACTAATAATAAGCGATTTTTGTTGAAATCATAATGTAAGCCACATTGATATGTAAAATTACTATCAGTTCTTTTCTGAACAATTGCTCCACCGAACGATGAACCAAGTTCCTTATTTGTTTTTTCAGAGTTAGGGAATTTTTTACACTCGCATACATTTCTACAAAGAAAAACAGATTTAATTATTGTCGCTGCCAAATAAAGTGGCCATATTATCGTAAAACGATTACATAATAACCTTTATTAAAATAACAACGCAAATATGAAATAACAATCAAAGATATGCTTTCCATGGAGAAATTGTGTAATGGAGGTTGTTCTTTTTTTTTTAAATACGATTCATTTAGGTTCAGATACAATTAGATACACAAAATTTCATAAATACCTTTTATTTTCATAAATATTATTTATTAAAAATTTAATTTTGTACGAGCTATCATTTTATCAATATTTTGAGATCATTTATATTTGTTTGACACTTGCATGGGTTATAATAACTTACCAAATATACATACATATATATTAAATGTACCTTTAGGCGTAGCTTACGGTAGAAAACAAAAGAAGAGATAATTCGATGGAATATTGGTTAGGTTAGGTTATTAAATATAAAAAATTAAAATGCAAAAAATATTAATATTCAATAATTTTTCCTGCCAAACCAGAATGAGCTGGAGACAAAAGTTTCTTATTTATTATGTAGCTAATTTTTTTCTCTATTTTACTGAATTTTTTCAGATTTTTTGAGCAAATTTTGAAAAAATCACAAGGGTACAGCTTATGTTTAACTTTAAATATTTCGAAAAATAGTGACTTTATCGTTAGGAAGGAAGACAATGTTTTTTACACAGAAAGTATTGCAGAATAGAAAAATTGTGCTAAAATGACAATTCCGCCAGTGGCGTAGAATTTAGGAAGGATCAACCTCTTACTTGCCCCTGTTGTACGCCACTGGCAGTAGCCAGAAACTTTTATTTAACATAATTTAATATGGTGTACGGTACCTACACTTCTTGCCAAGTATGATAAGCATACGTCAAATAGTTTTAAAGTAATGGGCAAAAATCGTTTTTAAATTTTTAAATAAAACACCCTGTAGCTCAGTAAGGAGCCACATTTTATCTAAGTGATTTGCGTTAAATCTTCATATTCTGAGCCCAGAATACTCCAGTTAAAATATTTCCAATTACTAATAAATCACCCTGTATATATATACAGTGTGTCCTCGGATTGAGTTCACTATAGGTGTAATCGGCAAAAAAATTAAGAATTTCA
Source organism: Clivina fossor (assembly GCA_963966155.1). Classification (NCBI taxonomy): domain Eukaryota; kingdom Metazoa; phylum Arthropoda; class Insecta; order Coleoptera; family Carabidae; genus Clivina; species Clivina fossor. The sequence continues at coordinate 11,669,204 of OZ014555.1, forward strand.
TTTTCATGTTTTGTGATCCCGCCCTGCTTTGTCTGAAAACAATTTTAAGCATATTTTTAGTTTTTAAAAAATCAAAGCGGCCATGAAAAATGTAAAAAACTATTTTATATTCAGGTAAAGTGCCTTTTTGGTCGATAATACGGCATAATGTTATTGAGAAAAGTTGTTCAGAATATGAAATTATGGCTCTGTACAAAATTTCAAAAATATCAGTTTTAAAAAAAAAGTGTCTTTACAAAACGCCAACCGAGGACACAACGCCGACCGGGGACACAATGCCGACCGCCTACCAGGGACACTACGCCAACCGTGAGTTGAGTAAAATCTGTCAATACATCAATCTCATGCAAAATATCTATCAATAATAACGATTAGCTTGCGCAAATGCGAATGAACGGTCGGCGTAGTGTCCTCGGTCGGCGTTGTGTCCAGTCGGCGTTTTGTTCAGACACATTTTTTTTTAAAACTGATCTTTTTGAAATTTTGCACAAAGCCATAATTTCATATTCTGAACAACTTTTCTCAATAACATTATGCCGTATTATCGACCAAAAAGGCACTTTACTTGAATATAAAATAGTTTTTTTACATTTTTCATGGCCGCTTTGATTTTTAAAAAACTAAAAATATGCTTAAAATTGTTTTCAGACAAAGCAGGGCGGAATCCCAAAACATGAAAATAAAATTCTTAAATTTTTTGACGATTACACCTATAGTGAACTCAATCCGGGGACACGCTGTATATATATATATATATATATATATATATATATATATATATATATCCGTTCTTGTGGGGTGTATTCTTTAAAAAAAAAATTTTACACAAATGGATTTGGTAGCGAAGACCATCAACCAGTCGATGCTTAGATATTCCTTTTTTAAAGTGTATTTGAACGATACAAAGACATCACAAACATCTATGCCTCAGGCGGAATTCAAACCCGGGCCCGCATCGGTACGAGCGGTGTCGGACATACGTCTTAGGCCGTGTTCTCACCAAAAGCAACCGGCGACCGCAACGCAATTGCAACGCAGCAGCAACGCAACTCGGCGCTAATATTTAAATACTCGTGTTCCCACCTACTAAAAGGCAACTCAACTGCAACGCAACCAGTTGCTAATTGGTTGCCGGCAGCGCTGCGTACCGCGTCGCCGTCGCCAGTTGCTGTCGACAGTTGCCAAGAACTGCTGTGTTATGGCGGACGAGACAGTAAAATCTTTGCATTTTGTTCACGACTACCGAACAAGAGACTTCAAAACAGTTGATTTCAGTAAGAACACAAGAGCAACTCAACTGAAGTTGCGGTCGCATTGTAATTGCGTTGCGTTGCCAGTTGCTTTTGGTGAGAACGCGGCCTTAAACCGCTCGTCCATGTCGGCCAACTGTAGGGTGTATTGCTGTTACAATTGTTTAATTTACAATGATTTGTAATTCCATTACACAACTTTTCTATTATTGTTATAATCATTATTTGGCAGCGACTTTATAGTCGTTTTTGTTAAATGTAATTTTTATTGGCATATAATGAAATGACAAATGCATAATCTAATTTGTCACATAATATACCACAAAAATATTCTGAAACACAATAAATAAAATACTGATTCGGCACACACATACTGCACATAGATAATTATAAAATGCGGCAACATTACTAGATTTGACGGAAAAATATTCTTGTGTAAATGTTGCGGAAATATTGAGTAATTCGTATTTTTGCAATATTACCTGTATTTTCAAGACACTTATCTTATTCGTTTTTATTATAAAAATACAAACTGATACACACTGACACTTAGTCCGGCCAAAATCGTGTTTTGGGCAAACTGCAATATATTCGTTTTACATATGATTAAATTTTACTACAAATTTTATTTTTATGTAAACTTATTCCCCATGAGATATTTAAGTCTTTTAATGTAACTTGTAAGTATTTCAGTGCGTACATTATATGTTTTTGGTACACATCAGTATTTATATGTTACGTATTAGATTTTAAATGTCATACTTGAATGTAAAAAATCTACTTTATTTGGTACATTTGAATATAATATATTTTTAATTAATACTTACATGTACAACACAGTATAAAAATAGCATACTGCTATAAGTAGTTTCATTGTGTAATATTAATAAATCGGTTTTTTTAGCTAATCGCAATAAGGAATAGTTGCATTATATAAGCACCTAGGTAATTGCTAGTAATTATATGTTATATATTGTATGACAATATAATTTATTGATTTATGAGTATAATATTATTAAAGAATATCTAAAAAAAAATTTATTTAAATATTCATTCTATTTAACACTATTATATTACATGCGATATCTAAATAATTATTTTTCCTATTTTATATACATTAACCCGTTTATTTAACAGACAAGCATATGTAGACAATCATGCCATGTCCCCAGTGGCGTAGCTTGGCGGGGGGGCAAGGAGAGTGGTCCGCCCCGGGTGCCACCATTTTAAGGGTTACACCATTCTCAGGATGACACATCTCACCAACTGAATTACTTTAGTGAATTTGTGATTTAAACACATTTAATAATTTGAATTTTTACTCTCAAAATCAGAAAAATATATGTTTTTGTTTAGTTTCGTTGAATCTCCCCCAAACTTCACTCTTAGTATCAAATTGTTTCTCACGATATGCGTTTCTGTTTCATCATGTGAAAAAAAGTTTCACAACGATGAATCAGTCGAGGCTTTCTGGTTTATCGTTAGCTTTATTGTCGATTAAAAACTTTGATTATATAGAACTGGATACGCTGAAGCTTATAATATAATGTACAAGGTTTTGTACTCGTAAGCCAGACGAAAACAGATATATAAAATCAAATAGTGTAAAAGTGACAGAGAATATAAAATGTAAAACTGTACTGCGCAAACTCCATCATATACAGTTGCGCTTGCGCAATTCGTTTTTACATTTTATTCTCTATCTCTGTTCTTCATACACGGTACATACTTCGTGACATCCAGTTCTATATAATCAAAGATTGAAAATGAAATAGCATTTGAAATTAATTTTAAAGACGTTATAAATGAGTTTGCTGCTGTAAAATGTAGAAGAAAATTGATGTAAAAGAGACATAGAATCTTAGTCATTTTTGTTCTTATTCTATGTTCTAATCTTTCGTGCAATAAATAAAATAGTACATTATTTGTCAATAATAATTTTATTCTATGATTGTATAACTTGATTACTTTATTGTATTATTGTTTTTGTTTTCTTGCATTATTGTATAACACTCTAAATTTTCCTTAATTTAAAGGATTTCTACATTTTTTTTACATCTAAGTATAGAGGTGACACCGTTACCTCTGTTCGGGGTGACATCCACCCTAGCTACGCCACTGCATGTACCCAATACAAAATTTCTAATATAGCAGAAATGAAATTCTGCCAAACATATATTATTTAAGTTGACAGGTTTTATGTAAATAAATTAATTGCAGATAGTTGTTTATATTTATATAAACGGTAAAACGTGTGGTACTAATATTTACGAGTACCACACGTTTTACCGTTTACATAAATATAAAAAACTATCTGCAATCATTTTTTAATTTATATATTTTACTTAAATTTGAAGATAAGAAAATTTGCTATAATTCAGAGTAATTTATAATATAAATATATTTAAAGTATAAATAGAAGGTTGTTATTATTATAAAATTATTTGTAATACATTTCTGAAAATGAAGTTGCATATAACTGTGTATCTTTTCTTGAAATTTATAATATATACCCGAATGTAAGTATCTTGAATTAAATTATTTTCTGAATATTTTTTCTAATAATAATATTCCAAAATTAGCTAATTAATAATTTATTTGAGAATTACTAAAATAAAGTAAATAAAGTGAATAAAGTAACGAATAATCGCTATATATTTTTTGTTTGTTCTTCTACAAGAAAAATATATAATTGAAAGTTATTTGATTTATTTTATTGCATTTCTTCCCATTATTATATTGTTTATACCTTTTTTGTTTTTGCTATTATGGGAACCAACTTTTTTTTTTTCAAATAACACTCACTTTTTTTCATTTTTGAAAAGCGTACATTTTTGTGTAGTTTTTTCATACTATTTTTTATAATGTTAAATTACAAAAAAAAAAAATAAGAAAAGTAAAAAAAAAAGGTATTAGATCAAAAATATGTACAATAATAAGTAAGCTACTTTTTTTTACTACTAATGTCTATTAAATTATATTTCGAAACTCCCAATTATTTATTTTAATCTAAAAAAGAAAAACTCAAATATTAAATTCAGAAAGAATTATTAAAATTAAAAATCGTATTACGTCGTGAAAGTATAAGTATATTAAAGTTGGGCAGTACCTAGCCACTTTAATAGTTTAACGACTAGCTCAGCTACTTTTATTGGTAGCTATAGCTTTAGCTGGGTTACAAAAAAATTAAAGTAGCTGTAGCTTGTAGCTTGTAGCTTCAGGATTTGTCCCAAGTAGCTTATAAATAGTAGTTAAAACATAAAGCTATTATTTGTAGTTAGTTTTGGTAGCTTGAAACTACTTTTAATGGCTTGTAGTTACTTCTAGTATCTTAGGGATACTTTTAGTAGCTAAAAGCTACTTTTAGTAGTTTATAACTACTTCTATTAGCTCATAATCACTTTTAGTAGCTTATAGTTACCTTTAGTAGTTTATAGCTATTTTTACTAGTTTATACTAGTTTTACTAGTCCTATACTTAATAACATAAAGAATGAAGCGACTTAAAAAGGACAGGACAGCTACAGAAACACCAAATGGTGCCTTATGATCCTCAAAGGATCTTATAGGAATAATAATAATAATAATAATAATAATACTTAATAACTACTTTTCCTAATGTAGTATTTTATATGAAAATTCTCTATTTAAATTGGCAACGATGTATCATTAAAAATTGGTAATCTATAAATATAATACAAAAAATAAAAATTTTTTTTTGGTGCAACACTAAATATGTCTAATATTTTTTTTTATATTTCATATTTCTGGCAATACTTTTTTTGAATAGTAGGCGTTTTTCAATTTGAGCATTACATTTTAGTAACCCAAGATACTAAAATATCTTAGAACGGTCGTGTTGCAAAATAAAATGGAACTATATATAGTAGCTAAAAAGTATACATATTTAAAAGTAGCTTAAAATGTATATTAATAAATAGCATATGAGTAGTAAAAAGTGTTTGAATGGTTAGTTTTAATATTTCGTTTATGTTTAAAGCGTTGTATGGTTCCTGATGACTGAAAATGAGCTGTCATTTGCCCTTTATTTAAAGGTAAAAGCAGTTCAAGTGAATGTACTAATTTTCCAGCGATTAGTCTTCTTAGTGTTCCCGGTAAATTATTTGGTAAAATATTAATTCATAACGTTAGAGCACTAACTATTTCAAAAATTAGTGACGTTCAGGGTGGCTTTTTGCCAGAGAGAGGATGTGTTGATCAATTGTTTGCTCTTCGTATGATTGTTGAAAAGTTACTTGAACAAAATAAAAAAATGTTCTGCGGCTTTCTCGATTTAAGAAAAGCTTATGACAGTGTTTTTCCTGAAATCTTGTGGGATGTGTTTCGCTAGTTGATTGTTGTTTAAGTGATTAGTTTCGTATAGATGTTGGCGTGAAACAGGACTGTAAAGTGTCTCCTTGGCAATTTAATTTATATATGGATGTTCTTCTTCGGAAAGCTTTTTGTGGTAATAATGGTACACATATAGGAGATTGTGTTGTACCTGCTTTAGCGTATGCTGATGACGTGGTTGTTTTGGTTGAATCTGAAGAGCAACTGAGAAGGGTAATTGATAGAATTGATGTTGTTGAATGTTGGGTACCCCGACATAAGCGCTCGCGACATAAGCGCCCCGACATAAGCGCCCCGACATAAGCGCTACAGACAATTGCGCTACCGACAATTGCGCCTCCCGACAAAAGCGCCCCAGATAATAAAAATTTAGTATTTTTGTGTTATGGTTAAAAATATAATTATAAATAATATTGTATGTATTATTATTATTATTAAAATTATGTGTTTTATATATACCTATGTTAAAGTGACCAGATGTTTTACATTGGGATGTGGGACAGATAAAAAGACACGTTCTATTTTTAATTATTATTTTATTACTATTATTTTATTATTATTATTATTATTATTTATTTATTTGAAAATTCCAAAACATGTCTGTATTATATAAACACCTTTGTATTCACACAAAAAACAAAGTATTGTCCAAAGTGGGACATTTTGTGGGACAGTTTTCGATGTGGGACAAGAAACCCAACTGTGGGACAGTCCCACCTAATGTGGGACGTCTGGTCACCTTAATCTATGTATGTATATATAAAAAATATAAAAATTTAAAATAATGGCATTAGGGTATTTCGTTCGTTAGGAATAAAACTCAAAAATGTATTTCATAAAATTATTTAATTTGTCAAATATCATATTAATTAAACGAATAAAATAAAACATCATACGATAATAAAAGTTATAATTATAAATTTAGAAAATGTACTCTTAACTAGTGTCACAAAAATAATTTGCTGTAGAGTATTACAAATGCTTACAAAGTAATATATTCATTGCATAATAATAAAAGTTATAATAATAAATGTTACAGATAAACAATATAGTCTTAACTAATGTCAAAAAAATATTTACGTTAATTTTTTTTTGGCGGCATCAATTATGTATGCATACAGTGCTAACTTGGAATAAATTCAGTAAATCACAGATCTATTCTATTTTAAAAACTGCTTGGACACGTCGATTAGTATTTTCAGTAGAGGCATTTTTAAATTTATTGCGTATTTTTAAAGTACATATCAAGTTATTCGTAACTGCCATATTTCAAATTTTTATTTCTTGTCATTTACAAAATATTAAACAGAAATTTATTTTTAGCTGGAAAATAGAAAGAAACATATATTACCTTACTAGTTTACATATTTCAATAAATGCTCAAGATGTTGTTCATTCACTATCTGACAGAAATGAAAAAAGAAAGAAATTTTTACTTTACTATAAAAATTTTATGAATTTTTTTCTTCGAAATTATAAAATATATCAAAACACGGTTTTCTAAGAGTAAAAGAATATACTTTCAACTTTATTCAGTAATTTTTATTTCTACTTTTGTTGAAAATCGAGCGAGTTCTAACTCTTTCTTTGCAACTCTGCCGAAACACATAACAATTCTACCTAACAAGACAAGAAACCGGACCAAATTTACAATTTTTTTACTGCGAAACTATAAATGTTAATTAACCGCGGTTTTCACTGGTTGAAAGAATAGTTTTTGAACTTTATTCAGCAATTTTTATTTCTATTTTCGTTGAAAATCAAGCGAGTTCTAATCCCTTTCTTTACATACTACGCAGGACTCTCACTTAAAATAAGACATATAACAATCCTTTAGGTCACGGTGTGACTTCGGATGTTATATAATACACACCAGTTAACACTGCGAAAGAAAACCACAATAATAATAATAATAATCATAATAATAATAATCATTTGGGAGCTATACCTGGCTGCAATGGTAAATTGATCCAGTCACTACAAAAAACAGCAATATTGGGCACTGCACACATTATTAGGAAGACCATTTAGTATCCTTAAGATCTAGGTCAGATCTCGGATACTAAATCAGTCCACCACAACCTCACTTTATCTCTGGGTTGTAAGAAATCCGTTACCGCGATCACCTGGGTAACTCAGCCAAGTTGAGGTGGTGTGAAATAAAAACGAATAATAATAATAATAATAATAATAATAATAATAATAATATATATATAATAATAATAATAATATATATATATATATATATAAAACCATATATAAGCACACATTTTTTTATTTTTATTATCTGAGGCGCTTTTGTCGGGAGGCGCTTTTGTCGTGTAGCGCAAATGTCGGTAGCGCTTATGTCGGGGCGCTTATGTCGGGGCGCTTATGTCGGGGCGCTTATGTCGGGGCGCTTTTGACGGGACACGTGAATGTTGATAACTGAAAAGTTTTAGTTTTTGAGAAGGGTGATTTGACGACTCAATGTAATGTATATATTGGTAGTGCACATTTAGAGCAGGCAGATGAATTTTTATATTTGGGTACTTTGTTGTCTAGAGATGGCCGTTTTGATCGTGATATTGAAAGGAGAGTAAATGCTGGTTGTAAGATTTTGGGTGCTTTGGGATCTTTTGCTAGGAATGTAAATGTTTCCAAGGAAACCCGTTTGAGTATATACAATGCAATTTTGGTGCCTACGTTGATGGTAGTGAATGTTGGGTTTGGTTGCAAAACCATGAACGGAAAATGACTGCTGTGGAATTGACATTTTTAAGTGGGGTATGTGGAGTAAATAGGAGATATCAGGTACGAAATAAATTAGTATATGATGAGTGTGAAATTGAAAAAAATGTTGTATCAAAAGTTGGTGTTAGTCAGTTAAGATGGTTCGGACATGTTGAGCGAATGTCTAATAAACGTTTGATTAAAAAGTTTTATTTGAAATATTTTGATGGTATACGTTTGCGTGGACGTCCGATGAGTAGTTGGAGTGGTATGATTGGGAGTGTTTTGCGTGAGCAAAAGTTTCCAAGTAGTAGAAAATAAAACATTATGTATGAGAGGAATTATGAATGTGGATGAAGCAAAAGTTGCTTGTTTGGATAGGAATGTTTGGAGGATACTGATTTCGGGATGATGAAAATAGTTTATGTCACACCATTTTGGGTACATGGCGTGATTATGTATGTATGCATGTACGTATAAAAGTAGTTTAAGATATGACAGCTACTTTTATAATAGCTTATAGTTCTAGCTTAAGATACTTTAAAAAAGTAGCTGTAGCTTCAGCTTTAAATTTTTTTTAAAAATAGCTTGTAGCTGTAACAGCTACATTTATCGAGTAGCTTGCCCAGCTTTGATATATATATATATATATATATATATATATATATATAATATATATATAATGGTACACCGACAATTGCGCCCGGGTCAAAAGCGCCCCGACAAAACCGCCCCGACAAACGCGCCCCGACAAAAGCGCCCCGACAAATGCGCCTGCAGACAAAAGCGCCCACCGACAATTGCGCCCCAACAAATAATAGTTTTATTTGTCAAAGGTTATATAAACTACACTGCTCATTTTTTTTGTATATATATATTATGCACATTATTAAATATTTGATAAATAAAGAATATTACTTCATAATAAAACAATAAAAAGAAATTAATTTTTTTAATTATTTTTCCAGCAATATGTAAGCCAATGCGAATTTGTAAATTTTTTTCTAAAAGTAAATTTTAAATTGAGCAGTGTAGGGTTAATAAACAAATAAAGTATGGAACATATTTTATCAAAGAATTAATTTATTCATTTATTAATTAATACACAAATACATAAAAAAAAACAGGCATACAAACTAAACAACGAAACATATTTTGTATCAAAGAACTTATTTATTAATACAAAAATCCATTTAAAAAAAGACTGGTACCAAATAATCATCATATAGATGTGTGAAAATACGTATAATATTTAAATGATTGGATTGTCAAAAATTAAAACCGGGACTTTAGTCTTAATATTGCTTTAATCTACGTCTGCAACGTTTCGCCGAACACTTCCGGCTTCATCAGACGTAGATTAAAGCAATATTAAGACTGAAGTCCCGTTTTTAATTTTTTATAATATTTAAAATTCAACAACAAACCCTGCCTCGTAAAGATAACACTTCAACTACCGTGTGATGTATGTATTGATATATATTTATTTGCGGGCGCATTTGTCGGGAAGCGCTATTGTCGGGAGCGCTTATGTCGGTGAGCGCTTTTGTCGGGGCGCTTTTGTCGGGGCGGTTTAGTCGGGGCGCATTTGACGGGTCACCATATATAATATATACCGGGTGATTTATTTAACATGAAATTTGTTATATTTCGAAAAATACGCATCGGACAGAAAAATTTGCCGAATCCAAACTTTAATATCTCAACGGGGGGCATCCGTTAGTACTAAATTCCCGCTATTCCCCCACCCCCTGTGGGCGGGGCGGGGGGCAACTTTGAAATTTTAAATAGGAACCCCTATTTTTATCACACATTCGGATTCTACGATAAAAACTACGTACATTTCGTCCAAAAAAAATTTCGATTCTCGACAGATGGCGCTGTAATCACAAAAAATAGATTTAACCTGGAATTTGTTATATTTCGAAAAATACGCATCGGACAGAAAAATTTTCCGAATCCAAACTTTAATATCTCAACAGGGGGCATCCGCTAGTACTAAATTCCCGCTACTCCCCCACCCCATGTAGGCGGGGCGGGGGGCAACTTTGAAATCTTAAATAGGAACCCCTATTTTTATCACAGATTCGGATTCCACGATAAAAACTACGTACATTTCGTCTGTACAAAATTTTTCGATTCTCGACAGATGTTCCATTTCTTGCAATTACAGCGCCATCTGTCGAGTATCAATTAAAATTTTTCGGACAAAATGTACGTAGTTTTTATCGTAGAATTCGAATCTGTGATAAAAAATAGGGGTCCCTATTTAAAAATTCAAAGTTGCCCCCCGCTTCGCCCACAGGGGGTGGGAAGGTGGCGGAAATTCAGTACTAACGGATGCAACCCTTTGAGATATTAAAGTTTGGATTCGGTAAATTTTTCTGTCCGATGCGTATTTTTCGAAATATAACAAATTCCATGTTAAATAAATCACCCGGTATATATATATATATATATATATATGTAAGCATCGAAAATACATCTGACAGATTTTTGAAATGCGCGCCAGAAAGTGACTAGAGTGAAGTGAGAGAGGAAACACTAGATGGCAGTAGAGTAGAACAAGATCGGTAATGTGAACGCAAGCCGATTAATAAAATAAATAATAAAGTGTATTATCCTGTTTTATTATAAAAATCCTTACAGAGAAAAATCAGAAGTGAGATTTACCGGGTTTCTGAAGGGTCAGAGCCTTGCGAAATCGATATATAGTGGCAAGTTTTCAGCCGGAAAACTTAGAATTGTGTAACGAATATTCGGTGAAAAAGCACGTGTTATCCAGTTACAAAAGTTGTGGTAATCGGACAGCACAAGAAAAAATGCCGAACGAAGATACAAGTAATAACGCTAGCAGTGAGCAAGCAATACTTATAACACCAGAAGCAATGCAAAATATAATATCAAGTGCTATAACCGCAGCATTAGCACACATAAACATTGATGAACAACGTGGACAAAGAATGCCATTGTCAGAAATTTCTACGCAAATTCCAGCATTTAGTGGGAATCATGATGAGGATATAGATAATTGGTTGTCGAGGGTAGACATCATTCAACTAAATCATCGATTGGAAGACACTACTGTACTGTTAATTGCAACAAACAAGCTAACGAAGAGAGCCAGAGAGTGGTACGATTCACAAGCAAACTTAGCACAACTTCCATGGCAAGAATTGAAAACTAAATTAAAAGCAACTTTTAAATCAAATACCGATCGTTTAACACTTTTTGACAACATGCAAGCTAGAAAGTGGAAGCAGGGAGAACGAATCGAAGACTATTATTACGACAAAATGAAAATGTTAAATAAACTAAACGTGACTAGTGAAGATGCTATCTTACACATTATTCGTGGGATTGATAATTTGGTATTAAGAATTCAATTAAAAGGGCAAAAACTTCAAACACCTGAAGAACTGCTCGAAAATATGAAATCGTACGCTGATGAATTACCTCAAAGTACAAGTACTTATCACTTAAATAGACGTGAAAATAAACAGTTCCAGAGTGGAAACAACCGTCCGAAGAATATCAATAAACCAAACATACAGTGTTTTAACTGCAAAAAAACGGGGCATTACGCGTCAACATGTCCGGAAGCTAAACGTGGCAACAATTGCTTCAAATGCGGCGACATTGGTCATCAAGTAAAAGATTGTCCGAAGAGAAACGCAAGTATAAATTTAACTCAACCAATATCAAAACATATGTCTAATATCCAAATAAAGTTAAGCGGTAATACTTATAATGCACTCGTAGACAGCGGAAGCATTACGAATGTGATGCGAGAAGAGATTGCTGAAGATTGTCGATTAAAATACGAAGAAAGTAATCAAATTTACACCGGTTTTGGAATGACCGACGTTCAAAGCAAGGGAAAAGTACGAACACAAATAAAAATAGGAAACGATAAATACGACATCAACTTTATCGTTATACCCAATTACGCAATATCACAAGACATTATTTTGGGTGAACCATTCTTTAATGATGCAAGTGTTACATTCGGTCCAAGTGGAATGAATATTTCTAAAGTCAAATCCGAAACACCATCGGAAGTAAACGAGATTCTGCAAATCGAAGTACAGCAAACTAGCCCAGACTATAATGTAAACCCGAACTTCAGTATGGCGCAGAAACATCAACTGGAACATATGGTAAGCCAGTACCAACAAAATTTATTAATTAAACCTGTTCTAGACAACGAGGACGTGGAGATGAAAATTCGACTGAGGAGCGAGACACCGATCGTTCATCGACCGAGACGTTTGGCACAGAACGAGTTGAAGCAAGTGCAAGAAATCGTCGATGATCTCCAGGAACGAGGTATCATTCGTCCAAGCAAGTCAGAATACTGCAGTCCAATTGTGTTAACAAGAAAGAAAAATGGTGAAGTTAGAATGTGTGTGGACTACCGAGCTTTAAATGCTATTACGGTAAAAGATCAATTTCCATTACCATTAATAGACGACTTTATAGATAAACTAAGAGATAAAAAGTTTTTTACTTTATTAGATTTAAAAAATGGTTTTAATCATATACGCATGGCAGAAAACTCTGTAAAATTTACATCTTTTGTGACACCTTTTGGTCAGTTTGAATATTTATATATGCCATATGGTTTGAGCAATGGTCCAGGAACATTCCAAAGATACATAAATAACGTATTTTCAGAATTTATAAGAAACAACGATATTCAAATTTATATTGATGATATAATGATAGCAACAAAAAGTGTAAAAGAAAATTTTGAAATCTTGGAACGTGTCCTTGATACTTGCAAAAGTAATTGTTTAAAATTAAGACTTGATAAATGTCAATTTGGTGTGACACGTATAGAATATTTAGGTTATGATATTAGTTTTAATTGTATACAACCAAATATAGGTAAAATCAAATCTGTAATTAAATATCCAGAGCCAAAGACGATACATGATGTACATAGCTTTCTAGGATTGAGCGGGTATTTTCGTAGATTTATTAAAGATTACGCAAGAGTTGCAAAACCTCTTAGCGATTTGTTGCGTAAAAGTACGGGATTTAAATTCGGAAAGATAGAACGAGATTGTTTCGAATTGTTAAAGCTGAAGTTAAGTACTAAACCGATTCTTTCTATTTATAATCCAATCGCTAAAACGCAATTATTTACAGACGCGAGTAGTAAAGGTTTCGGAGCGATTTTAATGCAAACGGATGAAACTGATAAATACCATCCAGTATATTATTTCAGCGCGAAAACATCGGAAGACGAAGCCAAATATCATAGTTTCGAACTCGAAACTCTGGCAATAGTAAAAGCACTTCATAAATTTCGTACATATTTGCTAGGTATTGATTTTACAATCATCACTGACTGTAATGCATTAAAACAGACACTTTCAAAGCGAGAAATATGTCCGCGTATTAATCGTTGGTCATTAGTTCTCCAAGAATTTAGTTATACGTTAGAACACAGAAAGTCCGAATTGATGAAACATGTAGATGCTCTTAGTCGGTATCCGGTTCAATTAATTCAATATGATTTGCTTGAATCACTTAAAAGAGAACAAGGTAATGATCCCGATATACAAAATATTATTAATAAAGTTAACGCAGACAAATTACCTGAAAGAAACGATTATGACATTTTAAACGGTTTACTGTTTCGTAAAGTTTCGCGAAATCTACTAGTAGTTCCGCGAAATATGCGCAGGAATATAGTAAACGAATACCATGATAATAACACGCATGTAGGCCATGAGAAAACGTTGGCAGCAATTCGCGATTATTATTGGTTCAGAGGTATGAATAAATACGTTAAACAATACATAAAAAATTGTTTGATCTGCATTCAATATAACAATAAATTGAAAAAAGATGGTTATATGAACATACCAGATCACGGCGATCGACCATTTAAAATTTTACACATCGATCATATAGGGCCATTGGAAAAAACAAAATCCGGTTCCAAATTTATATTAATTATAATAGACTCGTTTTCGAAATTTGTATTTTTACGAACTGCAAAGCAAACCGATAGTAACAGTGTGATAAAGTCGTTAACTGAAATCTTTTCGACTTTCGGAAATCCAAATATTATTATTAGCGATCGAGACACGGCCTTCACCTCAGCTAAATTCGAAGATTTTTGTACGCAACGAAAAATTAAACACGTAAAAATAGCCGTAAGTACACCGCGAGCTAACGGTCAGGTAGAACGGTACGTTCGAGTTACCAAGAATGCTTTAGCGAAATGCGCGACTTCGGAAAATTGGAATGAATCTTTAGAACTAATTCAGCTTAGTATTAACAATACCGTTCAGAAATCTGTTGGTGCCTCTCCTAGTAAGTTATTATTAGGGATTGATTTGAATTACTTAATAGATCAAGACATAAAATATTTAGTCAATCAGGTAAATGATTGTGAACCTGTGAATTTTGAGATGTTGAGACAGACTGCTATGGATAAAATGAAACAATCACAAAACTATAATAAAAATGTTTTTGATCAAAAGCGGAAACCTGCTGTTAGTTATCATGTTGGCGATTACGTAGTTATAAAAAGACCACAAATATTATCAAGGGGTAGTACTGTCTTTGCACCAAAATTTAAGGGGCCATATATTGTTACTAAAGTCTTAGAACGCGACAGATATGTAGTTGAAGATATACCTGGATTTCAATATACTCAACGTTTTTATACAAGTATCTGTTCAGCTGAAAATATGAAACTATGGCCGCGTGAAGAAAATGATGTTATGAACACCAATTCTGATGTCGAGGACGACGATCCGGTCAGAATAGCCGAAGCTGTAAGCATCGAAAATACATCTGACAGATTTTTGAAATGCGCGCCAGAAAGTGACTAGAGTGAAGTGAGAGAGGAAACACTAGATGGCAGTAGAGTAGAACAAGATCGGTAATGTGAACGCAAGCCGATTAATAAAATAAATAATAAAGTGTATTATCCTGTTTTATTATAAAAATCCTTACATATATATATATATATATATATATATATATATATATATATATATATATATATTGAAATAGATAAATATTATCACTTGACGCCAATTTTAAAATTGCCCTCCTCAAATTTTTTCTAAACAATTGTACAATTAAAAATTAGTAAAAAATTGGTAAAAATTACTATGTATCAAATTTTAAAGACTTAAAATAGTTAAAAAGAAAAATATTCGACTGGTAAAATTTTTTATAAATAATAATTATTTATAATGTTTCTTTTGCGACTACTGCGATTTTCCGTTAAATAACACAAAAAGCGGATTTAATGAAAGTTTGTCGATCTTTTTGAAATTTTGTATAGAGTCATAATTTCAAATTCTGAACAACTTTTCTCAAGACCATTATGCCGTATTATTGACCAAAAAGGCTCTTTATCTGAATATAAAATAGTATTTTACAATTTTCATGGCCGCCTTGATTTTTAGAAAACTAAAAATATGCTTAAAATTGTTTTCAGACAGAGCAGGGCGGGATCCCAAAACATGAAAATGAAATTCTTAAATTTTTTGCCGATTACACCTATAGTGAACTCAATCCGAGGACACACTGTATATATATACAGGGTGTAACAGAATAACTATTCCTAATTTTCAGAAATGATAGAGGGCACATAAAAAAACATTTTTTATTAATAAACTAGTGTCCGGAATTTTTTTTTTTTGCAGTCGATTGTAAAAAAACACAACTTTATGTTATAACCCGAGAATTAACGGAGATTTATAATATCCGTTAAGACCATTTCATTCTACTCAAAAAAGTGCCTTAAGAATGTGAAAATTATTTTCATCTAATTTAAAAAACCATCGAGATATCGCCATTTATCAAAATACGGAAAAAGCGAACTTTTTGCCATAACTCGAAAACAAAAGACGATAGCTAATTTTTGTTTTCATAATTGAGTTTCTCTCAAAAAAAGCGATCGAGGATGCGCGGTCCATTTTTCCATATCTCTTATAGTTTTCGAGTTCCCCTATGAAAACGTCCAAATTTGCCCACCCTGTACATCGTTACAACTTGTGTATCGAAAATGGTGGTCGTAACTTCGAACAATTTTTATAAAGTTTAATGCACTATTATTTCTAATAAAATGTTCCTTAATTTAACTACTCTTTGACGTTGTAATAACTAAAATTGTTTTTAACGATATCTAGTGTATCTTGACACCGAGAAATTTTCGGACACTAGTTTATTAATAAAAAATATTTCTCTAAGTGCACTCTATGATATCTGAAAATTAGGAATAGTTATTCTGTTACACCCTGTATATATATATATATATATATATATATATATATATATATATATATATATATATATATATATATATATATATATATATATTAGGGTGGGTCGAAAAAAATTATAGTTTCTGGCGAGAGAAGAGTTCCCGTTTTCCTGGAAAAGTGGAAACACTTTCTGGTCATTCCAGAGGGAGCACCGATCGCTCAAAAACGAGTTTTTTTGCACTTTTTTTAGTTTTTTTTAAGTAAAACTGCACCTTATATTAATTGAAACCGGTTCAACTTTTGAAATTTATTCCCAGATTAATATGTCATTGTAATCATATGATATGTCATTCTCTTCCTAAAATATAACAAAATTCCTTAAACTGCCCAAAAATCATTATTGTTACATTAATTTAGATTTTTTTTTTGAAACATCGTATTTACTACCGTAACATATTCAGAAAGGTAAATTTATCATTTTTGTAATTGTAAAAACTCATTTCAATAAAATAATAATACTTTCAGGTGGCACACCGTCTTATGGGGATTTTTCGGTTTAATATAAATATTGTGTTCAAGACGGTGCTGCCACCTGTAAATATTATTATTTTGTTGAAATAAGTTTATACAATTACAAAAATAATAAATTCACCTTTCTTAATATGTTATAGTAGTAAATACAAAGTTTCGAAAATAAAAAGAAACAAAATTAATGTAACAATAATGACTTTTGGACACATTAAGGAATTTTTTTTATTTTAGGGAAAGAATTACATATCATGTTATTACAATGACCTTATCGGAGGTTATCTGGGAATAAAACATCAAAAGTTGAACCAGTTTCGATTAATATAAGTTGCAGTTTTACTTAAAAAACTAAAAAAAGTGCAAAAAAATGCGTTTTTGAGCGATCGGTGCTCCCTCTAGGCTGTGTTTCCAGGTAAACGGGAACTCTTATCTCACCAAAAACTATTATTTTTTTGCCCAGCGGGCGAAATCAATATATATATATATATATATATATATATATATATATATATATATATATATATATATATATATATATATATATATATAAATGACTGTACTGGAAAATAAAAATGTTAAATTATTATCATACTGTATACAACTTTTAGATTCCATATATTTGAACAAACACTTATTCATTGAATTTATAGAATTTTTCGGCTGGTATGCCGTGGTCGATCTATTTTCGTTTCACCATATATTGTAGATGGCATCCTAAGTTCTTGGTGACAGCCATTCAATCACCAATCACTAAGGATGCCATCTACGCTGTATGACGAAACATCTGCGGTTGGCAACGCAAAAAATTCGATAAATTCAATGGATACCGGCCGTGAAAACCTGACGATTACTAAGTACTTATTTTATTTAAAACGCCCATTTTTTAAATTTATATAGTTCACATGTTCTTTACATTTTAATTTATTATTAACAATAAACTCAAGATATTTTATTTTTGACATAATATCAATTTGTTTATAATTAATTTTGAAATGAAAACTATTATTTGACCATTTATCCTTCACCGTTTATATTTATGGGCATGGCTTTATTATATTAAGATTTAATTTTAATTTATTTATTTGTAGCCAATATGATAAGTTCATTAACTTCGTTGAAAACATCTTTCTGGTTTTAACTTACATATTAAATAATAGTATCATCAGCAAACAGATGAAATTTAAAATTAAATAGATTCATTAATTTATAATACAAATAGACTATGTTCGAATGGTGTCCCGTCAAAAGCGCCCCGACATAAGCGCCCCGATATAAGCGCCTCGACAAAAGCGCTCTATACTGAGTGTCTCAAAAGTCCCGGAACGGTTGAATATCTTGAAAACGATACGACGGATCGCAAAGTTATAAAACACGCCTTTCTTTATTTTTGGAGAGGTATTGAACCGTGGCACTGAATTACCCCCACCGCCCCCGGGGGCGGGGTGGGGGTGGCGTGACTTAAAAAACTGAAATGGGACCCCCCCATTTTTATTGTATTTTTCCTGGTGGACTAAATGCCATGAGTTACATCGAAAACATCTTGGAGGACTATGTGGTGCCTGCTGCATATGGCGTCGGTCAAAATTTCATCCTAATGCAGGACAATGCAAAGCCACATACCGCCGGCATCACCAGAAACTTTTTACAAGAACGTGGAATTCAGGTCATGGAATGACCGGCGTTAAGTCCTGACCTGAATCCTATTGAACACGTCTGGGATCAGCTTGACCGACGTGTTCACAAGCGTCATAATCCACCACTAACCATACAGAAACTGACACAAGCCCTGATTGAGGAATGGGAAAGCATACCCCAAGAATCTCTTCGCAAACTAGTGTGAAGCGTGCAACGCAGGTGTGAGAAAGTGATTCGTGCTCGTGGAGGGCATACACTGTATTAAACCTTACCATTCCACAGAAAACCCGACTGTCATCGATACTAGGACAGTCGTTTCCATTTTATTTTGCGTTATTAATTTACATTTTAAGTGTAACTTAGAAGTAACTAAGAGTTGTAACATTGTTTTTATAATTTTCTTTAGTTAAATATATGCAGTTGAAGTATACCAAATTTGATTTGCCTAGAACTATTACAGTCAAGCCAAGCAAACAAGTCTCTTGGGTAGGCGTGGTTTGTTGTCTCTGTATTCTAGAGGTACACTCAGTGTCAATAGTACTTTGACATATAAAATATATATTTTGAGGTTATGCGATAATTTCATTTCAAAAATACTTTAAATTATCTATAAAATATGTGCCTACCTTATTTCAAATAAGATTAAGTCTTAAAAAAGACTGATTTTTTTTATAAAGATAAGCAACAGCAGAGAAAATTAAGAAAAACAAACACGCGATAATCTGTCAGTTTGGTAGCTACTTTTACTTTTGTTACGGAATGTACATCGGCGGCAGAAATTGTTTTTATTGGCTTAAACTTTTACCGCCACGAATTTTTAAAATTAGTTGGCATATTTTCCGATGGACTTATTTGCTTGGTGGAGCTGTATTTAAAAAGTTACAAGTTTCGAAAAAAATGTTCCCCTAATTTTTCTGATTAGTGTATTTAATTCATCCAGGATGATTAAGTGATGCACAATTTATACACTTTAATCCACTTTTTGGTATAATTTTGCAATATTGATATATTTTATAGTTTCGAAGAAAAAAATTCATAAAGTTTTTATAGTAAAGTAAAAATTTCTTTCTTTTCTCTATAACATGATAATCGTAGATACAAATAACTCTTTATCCAATTTCATATTATATCCTATTATATATTGAAAAAAAATTATGTATATGTATATGTTAAACATATGTATATAAAATACATGTACAATTATAAATTACTTTTTATTATTATGAAAAATTTGTTTTGAAAAATTATTATAAATTTGTATTATCTGGAGCGCTTTTGTCGGGAAGCGCATTTGTCGGTAGCGCAATTGTCGATAGCGCTTATGTCGGGGCGCTTATGTCAGGGCGCTAATGTCGCGAGCGCTTATGTCGGGGTACCGTTCTAATACTAACCGTTCCTAATACTAAGAAACATTAATTCTCACAAATAATTCTCACATTAATTCTCACATATGCATATATTTACATTTACTTATTATTTTACAACTTCTATTACGGTTAAAGTTATTTGGTATAAATTTTTATTTATTTTTAGTTTTGTTTTTAATGCTTGAAGAAAATATAGCATGTGGCATTCGGAGCAGAACGCTTTTTTTTATATTTCGCTCAAATTGCTTTCTACGTCTCGTAACATAATATAATATGTGTTGCAGATATGCATATGCATGCATAGATTACACATTTCCTGATAATATAACGGCATCTCGTGCTTCAACTGTTGGTGGAATAATGATTCAAAAAATTACTAACAACAATTTTACATATCAATGTTGTTTACATTACGAAAGAGATAAGCAGCGTTTACTATTCTTAGACCGAAGCACATCTTCCATATATCTATATTATCCTGCAAATGGAGCTGTTAAACAATTTTTTATCAAAGAATTAGGTAAGTACAGTCGATTCCGCTTAATTGGGACACATCGGGACTAGGGCATTTTGTCCCAATTAAGCGGCTGTCCCAATTAACCGAATTTTACATAAAATTAAGCAATCCATATTTTTCTTTCAATAATTTTATTTTATAAATTCTTGGAAAAAACTATAAACTACATATATCCAAAAAAATATAAACTTTTAAGAAAAAATAATAATAAATTCCAAAATAAAATAATAAATAAATACATACATTTTTAATTCAATTCAAAAATGTGTCAAGTGTAGTCTGTCTTTTGTTTTTGAAACATTTCACTTCTACACTTATCCAGCAAAGCAATTTTACTAGAAACTGTCATATCACTTCTTGGCATCTTGGCAAGAGTCAATTTTTTTTAAATAAAATCCACAAAATGTAAGTTTAACGAACCTTCCACGCGCGAGGTGTAGTGGTAACTGAATCATAACTGAATACGTAACGATTGAGACAGCAGGGTAGACTCTCACAGCTTTAATGACCGGTGCCGCGCCACGCCGACGCGAGGGTAAACATTAACCTTTGAGCGCGCGTGGGTCCGTACTTCATAAGTGAATGAATGTGTTGGGAAAAAAGTTCACAGCGCGCGATACTAATGTAATTAATTGATACATATTTGCTAGTTTTTTAAATTAAATTTTCCATGTTGTGAATCAAAAAAATATGAAGCGTATCATATTAAATTTTTTGTAAATATTTTTTCTTGTGAATACATATTTGTAACATAATATATACTGTGATCTTAAATTTACTGTCCCAATTAAGCGGAATGTTGTCCCAATTAAACATGTAAATTTACTGTTGGTTCCTTGGTTTGGTTTCTGTTCTTTGAGATTTGGCCCAAATAAGCGGCTGTCCCAATTAAGCGGTGTCCCAATTAAGCGGAATCGACTGTATTTTATTTATAATTACCACTTTGACTTAAAGAAAAGGGGGAATAATATTTTCGACGCGGATTGCAAAAATTATAGCAAAATATATAGAACTCTTTCATATGGTCTCTAGATGACGAATCTGGATCTGGTTTATGAGAGTGTATGTGTACGTAATCAGCTCGTTTAGTTTTCAGTCAAAATTTTGTGATTGCAACTCTTTCTAGATTGTTTAACAAATTTTGATAAAATTTTCAGGATAGGTTTGTTTAGTGTCCAAGATGGACTGTTACAGAATTTTCTAAAATATAATTGAGATTATGCTATTTACAATATTTTAATTCAAATTTTAGAAAGTATTTACCTAATATTTATGAGAATTATATAATATTATTTCGGAGAATAGAATATTTAAATTTTTAATATTTTCTTTGGTCACATCCGATCTTAATTAAAATTTCCGACTACATTTTTTTAGAATCAATAACAATCACTTAATTTTATATCTGCAGCTTTGCCAATTTAAAAAAAATATTGTAGCTAAATTTCATTTAATTTTAATTAAACATTTTTACAAAACTTTTGAATGTTGGTAAGAATTTAATAATTTTTAGTCATTGTCGTCAATTTTTCAAATTTATTTTAAGTATATTTTTTATTCGATTTCAAACAAATTCACAGGATACATTTTCCTTTATGGAAAATATTACGAGTATATATTTTATTTTTGAACAATATTGACAACGTTTGGAGAAAAAATAGTTTTTTTTTTTCAATATTTATATGATAATGTCAAAGTGGCCTACACATGGGTTTATATTTCTAATTTTGTTAATTTTTAAATTTTTAATACAAGTATAAACTGTAGAAAAGTGTGGTAAACTGTAGACAAAAAAATATAGCTTCGCTTTTATTTACCGCAATAAATGGCTTATTTTGATTCTGCAAAGATTTTTTTTTTTGAATGACTGTATTTGAATGTAGATATGTAGTTCTAACAAATTTATAAGGAAAAAATTAAACAAATGTTTCAGGCCGTTGCTTGAGCTACATATTCAAAATACTTCTGAATAGACAGAGTAATTCATTAGTAAGGAGTGTACGAAAAAAAAAATTTTAAATGGCACATATTTTTTACTAGTTTTGTATCATTTATTAAATTACAAATAAAATTCTGTAAACAACATATTAATTTCTAAGTTTATTCGTCCGAAATTTACAGAAATGAAAAAATATTGTAAAAAATTAAGCATATTGGATGGTAGCATGTATCAATGTGGTTGTGTGACTAGGAGCGATTAGTGCCGTTAATCGCTTCTTGGTTGCACGACTAAGTTGTTACATTTTACAACGTATTGTGTATTCTTTAATAGTAAAGCCCGGTATTATAGTAAACACTTAAACTTTGGTTCAGCTAAAATTTAAATTTTGCTTAAGGGGTTATACCTACCTGCAAGGCCGAAAAATACACGAAAGTTTGGGATTTTTTTAAACAAAAACTACACAACATTTTTCAAAACGACTTTCTCCACTTTATTCGGCATGTCTTCCTCTACAAAATGCAATTTTTTAAATTACAAATGATGTTTTTGGGAAACCCTTTTGCGGTGCCAAGTCCCATTCGCGCTAGAATTATTTGAAATCAATAAAACCAAGCGGGTTTTGTTAAGCATGAGTAAAACTAGTACTTAATCGATGGATTTTCAAAAAAAATCATTTTTGACAAAATGGCGGCCTTGTAAAGTTGAAGTATCGATTTTGACCCATAAAAATTTATCTCTGATCGGCTATAAAAAATCGAAATTTAATCAGAGACAAAATCCGAACGATTAAGTACTAGAAAAAATAGTTCTTAACAAAATGCTCACACAGCCATCTGAATCGAACGAATAGTTTTCGAGAAATTTTTGGCACCGATTTTGAAAACATGGTTTCGAGATAATTGCGTTTAAAGTTTCAAGTTGTGTTCAGTCCTCTGTAAGTGAATATTTTTGGGAACTTACATAGAATCATCAAATCATCACTTTTTACACTGACATGCAGCCTCGTATTGTGCACGTTCGTTTGAGGTTATGGCATTCAACGTAAACACGCTCTTGCGCATGTCCACGCGCACAGGAATGACGGAGAGCGTTTCCAATGGGTCTCGACCCGGTACTCTTGTACCGCGCATAACTTTGTCAATTTTAATCGGATTAACTTGCGCTTTTGAGAAAATATTCTTGAATATGTATACTTTCGATTTGTGCAATAAAAAAAAATCGATTTTTTGAAAGTTTGCAGGTAGGTATAACCCCTTAAACTACTGATCTGTATTACACTATAAAGTATAGCTAAATTCCTATCTCGCTTAGGTTGGTATATGACTTTTGTTTCAAAATGACATTGACATTTGTCAAAATTCAAAATTTTACTTCTATATGCGTTTTCTAAATTGATATTGTGATATAAAAACTAGATAAATACATTCTAAGATTTAATTATTTATATTATATATTTATACGTATAACAATTTTAGTATTTTATATTTAAAGCAATTGAAATATTCAAATTATTTTGTACAAAAAAAATTTCTACATCAAATAAAATCAAAAGCATATAATTTTTATAGAAAAAGAACCTAATATTATATCTCAAACAAAAACAGAATGTATAATTATTGACCAAACATCATTAATATCTAATGAAAAAATAAGAAAATTTAAAGCTTTTAATAAACATACATATATCAGCACGATAAGTGTATGAATTTTTTTCTATTGTTCTTTTATTTTTGCTTTTTCATTCCAGTTTATATATTCTTAAAATTAATTATAAAAATGTACTAAATTTATTATTATTTCATGTAAACGAACTAAATAACTGGGTTCCAATATTCAGCTAGCCAATAAACTAAGTTTAAACCTATAAGAATGGCCACTCAGGTTTCAACTTGTATCGCGAGTTCAATTTGTACTGCTTACACTCATTTTTTTTTTATTAAATTAAGTTTAAACTTAGTTTAATGTTGAACTGAAATATCGGGTATAAAGTACCAAGCGTCGTTAATATTTTACACAAAACAAAAAATAATCAAAACTGTCTAAAATTTTAATTGTCAAATAATTTTAATAGTTAATATTAAAGATAGTAATTACTTTAACGATAGTATTTCGGAAATTTTAATAAACAGTATGTTTAGATTTTAATCATATTTTGTCTGTTTTGGCCGGTAATTTTCGGAATAGAGATATTGCGATTTTCACAGTTCACTTTTTAATTTAGTATTTAATCTAAAACTAGAAAGTTTCTCAAGCACATCAATAAATGATAGTTAATTTTGATACACACTTCTTACGAATGAATAACTTTGTATATTTAAAAGTATATTTCAAATTTATTTTTCAAGTTACTGCTTAAAACTTAAAACTTTTTCTTGTAGACGTATCAGAAGTTGCGATATTCACACCTTATGTTACTTTTTGAATATTAAAAAAAACAAATCAAATTTACTGGATGAGATACAACGCTGATTCTTAATCAAAATTAAATGAGTAGAAAAATTTATGTTTTTTTTTTCTTTTAGCAAACCGAGAATTTGCCAAAGCAGTACCAGTACCTTTCACTTTTGCGTCATTTATCATAGCTGCATCAGATACAATTTATAAAGTAGATTACGATAATTATATTAATAATACTTATACAATAACACCATTACTGCGAGTATTCGATAATCCAGACATTGTACTTAATCAAGGAACTGTTGATGTAAAAGGAAGGTTAATAATGGGTATGAAAAATAAGTAACTTTTACGTACCCATATTTTTATCTACGGCCGCATTAAAAGTTTACACTTGACATATTATAGACACTGTGAAAAATTGACGTTTACCGAACGATGTTATAATACGATGAGGTAAAGTAACAGTAATTCTAATATTAATGATACATTGGACATCAGACCAATAGCAAAACTATATAACATTTTTTTATGATCTAGATAAAAGTTTACTTTGATGGCTTAGAAATATTTACCATATGTAAAAAATAAATACACAGAACGTGTCAGAGAATACTGAAGTAAATACAAACTTAAAATAATGAAATTTGCTTCTCTTAATAGTAGTAGTTTTATCAATATTCTAACACGCAAAACTTTTACGATTAACAAAAGTAAAATTTCTTTGATTTACGTTCGTAATGCTTTAGTTTTTTTTTGTCACTGAATGTATTTTCTGACACATACGTTGTATATAAATAATATATAAGATCCATAATAAAAAATTATAAGTATTTTAATTTTGATTACGATTAGGAGATTAGTTAGAATCCTGCCACATATTTATTACTAACTGTCTCTTAATATTTTTCTCTTTGAAGAAAAGGCATATTAGAAGAGTAATAATAATTATATATTATATTTAAGTGCAAATAATATTATAATGAAAATGTGCCGTGATTTTTTATAAGTCAGCTATTGCTACAACATGACTACAACTTGACTTTGCTTAACTTAACTTTTACCTGTAAATGGTCAATGACATTTCAACTTTTTGTATTTTTACGGTTTCTTATTTGTTGATATTTTTTGTAAATAAATAAATAAAACTAATACAATAAGATATAATTATAAATCTAAAAAATAATCTAAATCTAATAATGGTAAGTACCATTTTAAAGTTATTGCAAATTACATTTGTTCAAAAAAAAACGTATTCATATATTTCTATAAAAGTTTTCTAGTTTATTTGTTTAATTTGGGGCCGTCGACAAATATTGAATTCAACTTGTTTGATATCATACGTGTTTTAGGGTCTCGTTTTTGCTCGACACGAAATTGAGCTATGTCCTATATTTACACATTTGTTTCATAAGCAAGTATTATTTATGGCCGCATCTAAAATTTTCACTATAGATATTGTAAAAAAATTAACTTATACCAAATAAGGTTATAGTGAGATGTCTTAATGAACCAGTATTGCCGATGTCATGTAACTATAATGCAGTCGAAATCAAAGGATTTATAATTACTATATTTAAATTATTTGGTTTTAGTCGATATATTACAGTAGCAATTTAAGCTAGCACAATGAAATGCAGTTTGAGGTAACAGCTGAACGCTGACATACCAGTTGCAGCCAACAGTGGCTAGCTGCATCCAGCTGCATACAACCAATTATATTTATTTATTAATCTAATAATTTTTTTTTTTGTTAATATTGTAAATTTCTAAAAGTTGTTCCAATAATATCCAAATTCATTATATATATTTTTTTCGTGCAATATGTATGTTAAAATATTTTTATTTAACGATAATTAATATGCGTTACCGCTCGTACATATTATTTTAAATAACACAAAAAAAATGACAACCAAATTTTTATTTTTGTTATATTCATACAAAAATCTTAAAAGAAGAATAATATTTACTTTTCTGTCTCTTCAAAACCAGCAAGAAGTAAAAATAAAGTGACTGCATCATATAACCGAGGAACGGGTAGGGCAAGTTCGTATGTAAATTGTCGAGAATAATATTATTTATATATATATATATTACGTTTGCGTGGACGTCCGATGAGTAGTTAGAGTGGTATGATTGAGAGTGTTTTGCGTGAGCGAAAGTTTCTAAGTAGTAGGAATAAAAGAGCATGTATGAGAGGAATTATGAATGTGGATAAAGCGAAAGTTGCTTGTTTGGCCATAGGTACTGCAACTGCTTCATCGAACTACAAATTGGCGTATTTGACTGTACGGGTTTAACTTGCTACGTCTACTGTTACTGGAATCTACAGAATCTATAAATACAGCTTAACTCTGTTAACAGTTTCATTGCTTTATTTGAATGATTTTGATGGTATACGTTTGCGTGGACGTCCGATGAGAAGTCAGAGTGGTATGATTGAGAGTGTTTTGCGGCGAGCGAAAGTTTCCAAGTAGTAGGAATAAAGAGAATGTATGAGAGGAATTATGAATGTGGATAAAGCGAAAGTTGCTTGTTTGGATAGGGATGTTTGGTGGCGACTGATTTCGGGATGACGAAAAGAGTTTGCGCCACACCCTTTTGGGTACATGGCGTGATTGTGTGTATGTATGTATGTATTGTTGTAGAAAAATTAGAGTAAAAATAATAATTACATATTATTTTTCTACGACTACTAAAATTTGTCACTTATGAATCTGTCATTGGTTAGTATATGTGGTACATTATGCAATGCTACCCCAAAATCTGTAATTTAATAGGTATACATATTGTAGTACAGATTTTTTCATTATATTTTATCAACTTATGTGACATAATAACTTGTTATGACAATGTGTAGTATGAAGCTTCGCCACTAGGCGAAATAAAAATGAAATGAAACTGTTATATAAACCTAGTACACATAAAATATAATTTCGCCTGACACAAAAAATTATTAAAATTAGATAACTTAAATAGTTTTGAAACATAAAATTATTTTATTTTATTCGACTCTAATGAATTAAGTATATACGTTAGAAAAAAGAATATATTTTATAATTGTAATTGTAACTTTAATTTAATTATTGATAATAAATAAAATAAAAATCTCTTTCAACGTGCTTAAAAAATATTTATTTTGATCAGAAATTAAATTCTTTCCTTCAAGAGCAAAACAATTGTATCAGCTACAATTTCCCAAAGTTTTATGGAAATCCGTTGAGAAGTTTGTCTGTAATTGTGTCCACCGACTTGAAACATGTCGTTTCCAAAAAACGGCTTTAAAATTTTGGAATGAAATAAAAAATAGTTCTACATTGAGTCATAGACGGTTGAAAAAAAAAATGTTATATGTAACTCTCATATCGACTTGTAACTTTGGAATTGAATAATCTAAGGATTATACTTTCGAGTTGTGACATTTTCTTAAAATAGATTTTTTTTCAAGATTCATAAGTGGATGTTAAAATAAGATTATTATGTGACAACTACCAACGGTTATGCATCAGCGCGCTATAATCAATTTCTCTCTAGTCTGTAAATAGTGCATTGCATTTTGTGTTTTGCTGATTATTATTTGTTATTATAATAAAATGGAATCAACAAAAAGTTTATTGTAAATTGAACTATTAATAAAAATAATTAATAATAGCATTCTTGTTATTATAAATTACATTCGTTTAGTAAATTTGATATATAGTGTGACCAATAAATGACTTATTATAAAACATATTATTTGTGTATTGAAAGTTATGGGACTTTATTGCGCTTGTCTAGAAACTGAAAACATACCAAATGAAAGTATATCATTTCTAGTATAGGTCAAATTAAACAATAAAGAAAATATTTCAGATAAACTTAACTTATTTTAAAGAATTTAAAAAGTTATTTAAAAAAAAGGTTTAGAAGAACAATGCAAGTCCATGTATAAACTTTTAATATCCATAGCTGATTTAAATTAAAAAAAAAAAAAAAACTAAATACATTCTAACATAGTAAAAAGTTTTTAAAAACTCATTCAAAATAAAACGGCTTTAGGTTAAAGTTAATCGACGATTCGACGAACTCGACGAACTCAACGA
This sequence comes from Clivina fossor, assembly GCA_963966155.1. NCBI lineage: Eukaryota > Metazoa > Arthropoda > Insecta > Coleoptera > Carabidae > Clivina > Clivina fossor. Next base: position 11,698,226 of record OZ014555.1, read on the forward strand.
CGGTCTTCACCAGAAAAAATAATACAAATGACATTCACAGTAAATAACAAAACATAGAAACAAGATACTAGGTAACTAAATCATAAAATTTTATACATTTTTAATAAAAGGAATGTATTAAATTTGTAGCACTTATACTAAAAAAAATCGATAAAATTTAGAAAAAGATTTATTATTTCCATTTAAATAAGTGTTTTCATTTTATCTGACATAAATTTAGTGTTTTTTTTTTGATAAATTTGAGAAAATGTAACAATTTTTTATCAAAGTGGTAACACCTAGTTAGGAAAAATTATTTGAGAAAATGTAACAATTTTTTATCAAAGTGGTAACACCTAGTTAGGAAAAATTAATATAATTTTCAATAACATTAAACAATGTGAACGCACGCTTTTGTTGTTTATATGATACCATGTGAAAATTACCCCTAAAATATACATAGGTTAAACTAAACTAACTATCTACAACAGAACACAAAAGTGTAAAACTACAGGTTTTTTAATCTAGCTAAGAGAGGAAGCACTAGAAACATTAAAAACAGAGAGGAATTCATACAGGTTAGTACAGTGCGGAAACCATTATTGCGAAACTAACATTCTACCTCATCATAGACAGTGGAGGGGATGAACCAAACAGAATCGACCAATAATGTGGTAAAATCTACAATGGTAACTGCAGGTATAGTTTGATTGGAAAAAAATAGGCCATCCAGAAGCGGCCAATGGCGTAACAGCACCTGTAAAAAGATTGTGAGGGTACAGGTACCTATACTATATTACGGACCAAAAAGTGGCATTCAGTCATTGAGCACTGAGGATGATATTTAAGATTAATGGCAAAACGTTTGGGACAAGGATAGATCGGTCACGCTATACCAGCTCACAAAATTCTATAAATTCAATGAATATCCGCCGGTGAAAGCCTGAAGATTACTATGTGATATATTTCAAATAATAATACTATTAGACGGACGATATGATTGTTAAATAAAGATTAAATTATTAAAAACACAAATTTTTTGAATATATTAGAAATTAAGATTAAAAAACAATTGCAAAAATTGTTTTACATTTTAAACTCAAAATTTCCATAGGTGCGTATAATGTCAATCTAAAACTTTTTTAAAAATAACTTTTAAAATTTTTTAACGAATAAAGCAAGTTTACCTAAAGTATTTATCTTTATAGTTTAATTTGATTTATAATGCTAATATTTTTGCTAATATTTCCGCTTAATGTATTTCTAGTTTCTAGAGAAGCACCATAATGTCCCGTAATAATTTTCAAAAACAAACCAATAATATTTTTTTCCATTTGTATGTAACTTGTGAGTAAATAAAGTTTTTTTTTTTTTAATTCGTTCGGATGCTGTCGCGCATCACTAAATGCGGCACAAAATTTCCGAACACATCTGGTTACATAAATAACTGTTTTTTTATCTAATTTAGGAACCAAAAAAGCTCCGCCAAATATAACAGATGTAGAAACAAAAATTTATCATATTGATTTAAAAAATAAAATTGTACAAGTGATTGATGGTGTCTATGGAAGAACGGCTGGTATTACATTTGATAAAAGTAATACGCGTTTGTATGCAGCACATGTTACACGAAATATAGTTTATCAATACCGATATGATCCTGAAACCGGAAAAGCAAGTAAGTTTTCATAAAATTGCTGGATCAATTCGGTTGATTTTCTTGTAAATTTGTAAATTCTTATATATGTAATTTATATTTAAAATAGAAACAATTTCACTTTATCTTTCAACATCCAGTTTTTCCTCCAGTAAAGATAATAAACGTTCTGTAAAAATAGTAAACGTGCAATAAAATAATAAGAATTCAGTAAAATAATAAATGCATAATAAAATTAATCAACTTTCAGTAAAATAATATATGTTTGGAACATTAATTATATGTTTAGTAAAAATAATAAATATTTGGTAATAATTGTAAATGTTGAGTAAAGATCTTTTCAATAAAAGTAATATATAAATAGTAAACGTACAGCACATAAATGAAAACAATAATAATAACCGGTTATAAATCTTGAACAAATAAATGTTCATATTGTCATTGTAAAATTTAATATAATAATACTCAAAATATTGAGATTTTATATTTTTCCCAAAATTTCAAATGATAGTTTTTATTATTATTGTTAACCATATATATAATATTAACTTTTTATTAAAATAAGAATATATTTTAGCAAATTTAGCTATTTGCATGTGGAATAGAAAGAATTTATTTTTGCTGATTAGAAAAGCTTATATTGCAAAAATTTTCTTTTAGAATATGTAGTGCTTACAAGTTTAGAATGATTTTTTTTATAGTATATTTTTATGTTGTAGAATGGCTCATTCTACTACCTTTTTTTTAATTTCCAATTTAAAACTACTGTATAAAAAAAATTATGCATACTTTTTTGAAATTTATTTGCCAGATGTCTTGAAAAGATTATAAAAAATTGCCAAAAGAGCGGGTAATATTCGTTATTTCTCGTAGTTATTCGCGTAAAAATTGGGAAATTCACAGGCCTATCACCCAATGAAATCAAGTTATACTTTAAATATCTGATGTAATATGAAGTTACGTGCTTTATACATTTATTGGTTTAGGCAGAAAAACACAACTTATAAATTTTGTGTACTTACCATCTGTTACTTGAAGTCATTTTCAACTTTTGTACTGTATACTATTTTGTAAGACCTTTTGTTTAGTATTTTTATGTTGTTGCTATTACTGTTATGGCGCGATTATTGTACGCGTACCATACGATTTGTCTATGACTCTACTGACATACTCCATGATTTGTGGTAGGAGAGTGTTAAAGATTTAAAAAGATTTTAGGAAATAAAATGAAATAAAACCATTAAAATAATGAAATTCAATTATAGTGGCCAGGCCCATTCTTTGTATCTAAAATTTCATTTATAATTTTTAACTTTGTTTTTCAGCAAATAAATCAATTATTTTCAATATGAACGATTACAAGGATCAATATGCTGGGAATGTTACTGATATTGCAGTAGATACTGACGGTAAATTATGGCTGTCATTTACGAAAGCGAGAATGGTAAATATGTGTAAATTTATATACAAAGTGAAAAAAAGTTTTGAAAAAAATTGACATTTTCTTTATCTAAAGTTCTCAAACACGTTGATTATATTTTTTTAATAGAAACTATAACTTATAACGCCACCATTACTTTTTTTTAAATGAAAAATCCATATTTTATAACTGACTTTAATATTATGTAACAGTACAAAAATATTAATAACTTAATTAATTAATGCGAATTAAATTTTAATACAAACATACGTGTTACTAGTTACTAGACCTTACCATTTCATATATTCCTTGAAAAAAGTAACATAAATAATACAGATAAATAAAATATTGAACACTTTAGTAATAAAAATACAAATTAATTTCAAAAAATAGTTACAGATATAGGTACAACTTTATTTTATGTATGTTTGTATTAAAAAATAAATTTATACTGAAAATAATTTAAAAAAAATTGTTCATTACCTAATGTTGTCATAACGCAAGGATGAAAGTCCATAATTTTATCTTTTATTAAGAAGTATTTTTTATTTTTTTTAACAAAATTAAGGTATTTTATTCCAAATAAATTTTTTTACACTTTACAAAATTTGTGCGATAGTTTTAGTGCGCACTGTATATATACTGGGTATTTGTGTGCACGATATATATAGATAGATTACATGTTAAAAAAACTTAAATTTGCACAAATTAATACCACCAATAATTAAATATTGATAAATAGAAAGCCTTTAGTGTACTCGTAATTGTAGTAGTAAATGATTTATAATTATTTGAAAAATAATGAACTTAGGCATTATTAATATTTATTATACTATACAAAAACCCACGTAAAAGTGATGCCGTAGCAGTGGATTGACATTTTAAAAACCCTGGTTCAATTCCCACCAACTGCATTTTTGTTTTTTTTTCTATTTCTATTTCTTAATTATAACTTTTATGCTACTAAACATTCATAACAAATATCTTACATTTATTATAAATAATTATTCCTTTGAAAAAGAAAATGTAAAAAATAGACAATATCATTTTGAATGTTTTTAATTTTAGCATTATGAATGTATACGATAAACTAACAATGATTATTTGTAATGATTATAATATTTTGTTGTAAAAGTATACTAGTATAATTATTATAATTAAAAAATAGAAATAGAAAGATGATTATCAAAAAATAAGATAAAACACAATAAAATTAGAAGCATATGGGTAAACTAAACTCGTATATAAGATCACTTTGCCCTTATCAGTTGGCAACGGTGTACAAAAATAAATTTATATAATTTTTATAAGTACCATAACAATATTTTGTAAAAATTTCACTAATTTTGTATAAATAATGTAACCGTAATAGATTTTTTTTTTAAAATGAAGTAATTAATTTCTCGGTAAATCGGCAAAGTTGTAGTTTAGTAAAGTTATGTAATCTATGTGGGCACTGAGAAATTTTTTTGTGAAAATTTGGTTAATCATAAATAAATAATATAGCTATAGATAAATAATTTAGTAATAATAAATTTTTAAAAATTTTGGTAATATATTTCTTGGAAAATTGACAAAATGTGTTTCAGTAAAATTTAGTTTCATAATTTATGTGGGCACAGATTAATAATGTAGTCTTAATTTTTTTTTATCAGTTTTAGTTATTTTACTTTCGGAATGTTGGCAACATTAAACTTTAATAAAATTATATAATTATGTGATCACAAAACAAAATTTGTTAAGATTTGGTTAATTATGGATAAATAATATAGCCATAAAAATATTTTTAATTTTTTGTAATTTCGTACTCGGAAAGTTGACAATACTGTATTTTACTAATATTATATAATTTATGTAGGCACTAGTGCAATCTTTTGTGAAAATTTGGTTAAAATCGGATAAATAATGTAGCCATTATAAATTTTAACTTTTTTTTTCTCGGAAAGTTGATAACACTGGAAAAAATTAATCCACAGGCTCATCTTGTGCACTAACAGAATCTACCCAAAAAAATTAGAAATTCGAAAAAGGAGGAGATACGGTAATAAAATATGTACGAATAAACGAGTTTATACCCTCATAAATTAAATTCGAATTTGTCTATATGTATATATATATATATATGTATATAAACTTATATTATATATATATATATATATATGTATATATATTTATATATTATATATATATATATATATATATATATATATATATATATATATATATATATATATATATTTATATATATATATATGTATATATATTTATATATTATATATATATATATATATATATATATATATGTATATATATTTATATATATATATATATATATACAGGGTGTAACAGAATAACTATTCCTAATTTTAACTGGAGTATCCTGGGCTCAGAATATGAAGATTTAATGCAAATCACTGAGATAAAATGTGGCTCCTTACTGAGCTACAGGGTGTTTTATATAAAAATTTAAAAACGATTTTTGCCCAGTACTTTAAAACTATTTGACGTATCCTTATCATACTTGGCAGGAAATGTAGGTACCGTACACCATACTAAATTATGTTAAATAAAAGTTTCTGGCTACTGCCAGTGGCGTACAACAGGGGCAAGTGAGAGGTTAATTCTTCCTAAATTCTACGCCACTGGCGGAATTGTCATTTTAGCACAATTTATCGATTCTCCAATACTTGCTGTGTAAAAAACATACTCTTCCTTTGTAACGATAAAGTCACTGTTTTTCGAGATATTTAAAGTTAAACATAAGCTGCACCCTTGGGATTTTTTCAAAATTTGCTCAAAAATATCTGAAAAAATTCAGTAAAATAGAGAAAAATATTAGCTACATAATATCTAAGTAACTTTTTCTCTAACTCATTCTGGTTTGGCTGGAAAAATTATTGAAAATTAATATTTTTTGCATTTTATTTTTTTTATTTTCAATAATTTTTACAGCCAAATCAGAATGAGTTAGAGAAAAAAGTTACTTAGTTATTATGTAGCTAATTTTTTTCTCTATTTTACTGAATTTTTTCAGATTTTTTTGAGCAAATTTTGAAAAAATCCCAAGGGTGCAGCTTATGTTTAACTTTAAATATCTCGAAAAACAGTGACTTTATCGTTACAAAGGAAGAGTATGTTTTTTACACAGCAAGTATTGGAGAATCGAAAAATTGTGCTAAAATGACAATTCCGCCAGTGGCGTAGAATTTAGGAAGGATCAACTTCTCACTTGCCCCTGTTGTACGCCACTGGCAGTAGCCAAAAACTTTTATTTAACATAATTTAGTATGGTGTACGGTACCTACATTTCCTGCCAAGTATGATAAGGATACGTCAAATAGTTTTAAAGTACTGGGCAAAAATCGTTTTTAAATTTTTATATAAAACACCCTGTAACTCAGTAAGGAGCCACATTTTATCTCAGTGATTTGCATTAAATCTTCATATTCTGAGCCCAGGATACTCCAGTTAAAATTAGGAATAGTTATTCTGTTACACCCTGTATATACTGGGTGTCCCATTTTAATCCGCCACCTGCAATAACTTTAAAATCGTGCATCGGACAAAAAAATGTTTCGAATAAAAAGTAAATGGTTTTGAGGGGAACATCTGATGCAGAGACCCTTGCCCCCTCTGAACTCCCTGAGGGGCGGGAAAGGGGGGCAACTTTGAAATCTTAAATGGAACACCCTATTTTTTATTGTAGATTCTGATAGGCCATTAAAAAGTATGTAAATTTTATTTTAAGACTTTTTTTTATCTTTGATAGATGGCGCTGCAAACAGCATTTTTTTTTTTCAGTTTATCAATCTTCAATTTGAAAAAAAAAAGTGTAACTAAGTACGATATTCAAGATTTTTTCAGTTCTTTGGGAAGAGGGGAGGCAAGGGTCACTGCATCAAATATTTTCCTCGAAACCATTAACTTTAAGTTAATGCAAATGTAAATCGAGAAACTTTTTCAAGCAATCTTGTCATTTTAACATTTGATTTACTTATGTACACTCCGCAAACAAACACCCAGTACACCGATATATATATTAGGGTGGTCCAAGAAAACATTTTTTTTTAAATATTTTTACGCACCCCTAAAAAAAATTTCATTAAAAAAGAAACTTTTTGATCCAAATTAGGGGGTGTGTAAAAAATTATTTTTTTTTGGACCACTCTAATATATACACTTTTATATACAAGGGATTTATGACGTCGGGGAAAAACTACACCGGATGAGTAATCTAAATAAAACCCTATGAGTAATCTAAATAAAAAATCTTCAATAAACATATGTCCGAAAATGCTTTCTAACAGAACTGTAGCCGTTAGAAGTTTATAACATGTAACATCAATCGCGTTAGCCTTATTTATTATATCAGAAAAAAAAAACAAGTCATGAACTTCTGAATAATTGTAAAATTACTGATTGATTTTCTAATATTTTGTTTAAACACTAGTAAAACCAATTGACTAGTTTATAAATTTTTGTACACACATAAATAAATATTTAAAAAACAATTTACCGTGTCATAACTAGTAAATTGATTTACTAGTGTTTAAACAAAATATTAGACAATCAATCAGTAATTTTACAATTATTCAGAAGTTTATGACTTGTTTTTTTTCCCTGATATAATAAATAAGGCTAACGCGATTGATGTTACATGTAATAACGGCTACAGTTCCGTTAGAAAGCATTTTCGAACATACGTTTATTTCCAGTTTTTTATTTAGATTACTCATAGGAATTATCCGGTGTAGTTTTTTCCCGACGTCATAAATCACCCTGTATATATGTAAGAAATATTTTTTTATATTTTTCTAAAAACTTCTCGATAACACAGTTTCATGTAATTGATTTTTCAGTTAATGTATTACGATACACATAATAAAAGAATAGAGAAAGTTGTTGGTCTTCCCGTTACGCTAACAAATGGCATACAATTCGGTGACAGTCTTGCAGACTCTTTATATCTAAGTTCAACAAATTTTGATTATTTTGTCGATAAAAAACGTGAGCCATCTGCTGGTGCATTATATTCTATAAGAGGCCTGCCTGCCCGTGGACTTCATCAACATAACATATACATTTAATTATTAATTTATATATATATATATAAGACAATTGATTATATAGGATAATAAATAAACCAAAATATGTTTCTCTGTAAACAAAGAAACGACAATTAAAGTTTATTATTTACACTATTTAGTTTCTTTATTACAATATTATAAAATATATTTTATTATAAACAAATCTGTATTTTGACATGTGCTCGGATATGACATGTATTCAGACCAGTGACTGAGTGTTCTATCTTATTATATCTATCAACACATTCTCTAGCGACCGTTGTCCAAGCTATTTTTTTTTCTTTTTCATTTATTCTACATCTTATTTTATTGACTAGTGTCTGATTCAGTCTCTCGTTCAAGCCGTTTGAAAATGGTGAATTAACTGTTGTAAATATAAGTTTAATGTTCTTTTCTTCTAGAAATTCTTTAAATTCCTTTGAATTTAACCCAGGATATTGATCCGTTAGTATCATCCCAATTTTATCCGTTTCCGACACGTTCTGAACTAGCTTGATGAAATCTGTGGCATTCTGTGTCTTTGATGTTAAAATAAATGCGTGTCTCGTGTAGTGGTCGACCAATAAGTGGAGGTATTTTTTTGTTGATCTTTGTCCTCCAAATCCTCCAATGGTGTCTATAGACATTATTTCATATGGTTCAGTCGCTGGTCCCAAGTGGGACATTAATCCAAATTTGTTTTGGCCTCTCGTTTTATTTTTGATACATATGTCACAATTTTTACATATTTTTTTTATGTTTTCTGTTAGATTCTTTGATGTATAGTAAAGACATATTCTGTTAATAGTTTGTCTAATTCCTGTATGGCACCATTCCCTGTGTACATCTTTTATCAATTTGATGCTCAATTCTTCTGACAAGATTTTTTCCTTATTTCTAATTTTCTTATAAAATATTCCGTTCTTTCTTATTAATATTGATTTAATTCTTTGTATTATTTCATTATTTTCTTGGTCTGTTCTTATTTCATCTGTTTGTGTCAGGTTTACTATTGTTAGAGCCTCTTCAGAGTTTTCAATCGGTTCCAGTACCGGATTTCGACTTAAGCAGTCCGCTTCAGCGTTATCTTTATCCGGTACATATTTTATTTGAAAGTCATATTGTGACAGATAATAGGATAATTCACCTAATTCTTCGTCTGTTCTCGCTTTTATATTTAAGTTTTCAAGTGGTTTGTGATCCGAGTATACTTCGAATCTTCTTCCAATCAACCAGTGTTGCCAATATTTTACTGCTTCTTTGATTGCCAGGCACTCCAAATATATTGCTTTCTTTCTTTTTTGGGTTTCATTTAACTTCTTTGAAAAATATGCTACTGGTTTTTCTCGTCCATCTATTTGTAATTGCTTTAGTATTGCCCCAATTCCTTCTAGCGATGCATCTGTGTAAATTTTTATTGGCAAATCTTTATCGAATATTTCTAAAACTGGTTGAGAACATAATAATTTTTTTATTTCTGTAAAAGACTTCTCACATTCTTCTGACCACATAAATTTTACCTCTTTTCTTAATAATCTATGTAATGGATCTAACATTATTGAGCTATTTGGTATGTATTCATGGTAAAAGTTGACTTTTCCTAAAAATTGTCTGATATTTTTTTGAGTCTTTCGAGTTGAAAAATTCTGAATTGAAATTAGATTATCTTTTATTGGTCTTACTGTGTTGTTTTCTATGATGTGCCCCAGGTATTTTACTGAGTTCACAGCGAATGAGCATTTTATGAATTTCAGTCTAAATCCCTCTCTTATAATTGCTTCTAGTACCTGCTCTATATGCCTGATATGTTCTTCAAAAGTTGGTGAATAAATTAATATATCGTCGATATAATTTTCTGTAAATTCTGTTAATTTATGTTTCCTTAATATGCTACTCAGGATCCTTTGGAATATTGCTGGTGACGTTTTCAGACCAAATGGTAAACACGTCCATTGATAGTGTCCTTCTTGTGTTAAAAAACCTGTCTTTTTTTTGTCCTCGATTCGGAGTGGAATTGACCAAAACGCAGAGTTAATATCCAGTGTTGTAAAATATTTGCAGTTTCTAGTTTTAATTATTAGGTCGTCTATAAGTGGAAATGGTTGTGCTTGTGGTACAATATTCTTGTTTAGATCTCTAAAATCAATACACAGACGATTTTTCTTTCCTTCATCTCTTTTATATGCAAGTGTTACTGGTGCAGCAAATGGACTGTAAGATTCTTCAGTCAAATCTTTTTCTAATAGCTTTGCCACTTGTGTTTCTATTTCCTTTTTATCTTCTATTGAACACTTGTATGGTCTTTTACTGCAATATTTGTCTACTATTAATTCGATTCTTGCCTCATAATCCTTTACTGTACCAATATCGTATTTGTCTTTTGCGAATACAGTCTTATATTTTTCAATTAATTTTTCTATTTTAATTTTCTTTGTATTATCTAAATGTTCTAGGTTTATTTGAAATTCATCTTTCTCTATGTGTTCATTAAAATTTACTGAACAATGTTTAATTTTATTATCTTTATTATCTTTATTATCTATCTTAATCTTTTTTTCTGTTTTCTCTGTATCTAACATTTTCTTTTGTGATATTTGTAAATTCTCATCTTGAATTAATTTGAATTTTTTTATAATATCTAATCCTATAAGGAAATCTTCAAAATCATCTTTTTCTACAATGAATACATCAATGTATTCCTCCATGTCAAAGATTTTTATTTTCATAGTTACCAAACCTTTTGTATGTGTCACACCATTGACTGTTTTTAAAAATATTTTATTTACATCTTTTGTCTTTTCCTTTATTTTAACTAATTTTGGATTTATTAGGGAGACTTGGGAACCTGGATCGTAAGTTCCGTTTACCTCTAACTTATCTTCTAATAATATTTTTACTTTAATCAATGGTGTGATTATTCGTTTTTTGCTTCTGTATTTAGATTTACTTCTATGACTGAGTTGCTTCCTATCACTCTACTTTCATTTCTTTCTTTCTTCTTAAACCAACATGAGTCTTCAGGATGATATCTAATACCTTTATTTAAGCTTTCACAATTCTTACATGACTTTTTTTCTTCAAATTTCTTCTTGTTATCATGTTTATGTTCTTTAATTTTTGTAAAACTGTTTTTATTTACTAAATTTTCACATTTTCTGATTTCATGCAATAATCCAGTTGAATTCTCACAATTTTCTTTATCTATTTTATTTCTAACAAACTCAGGTAATCCTGCTGCTATAAGCAACACTAGGGTCTTTGAACTGATGTTATTGTCCATATCTAGCAATAGCTTTTCTTTCCTCATAGCATATTCAATCAATGAACCTTCTTTATACCTGTAAGATATGACATACATTCCTGTACTCCATCCTTTGTCTGCAAATGACTCCAGAAATCTCTCTTTCCATTCAGACCATTCAGCTTCCATTGTCAATATTGTGAGGGTTGCTGAGTGCCAATCTAAACATGACTTGTCTAGGAATAGCCTTAATATTTCAATTTTTGTATTATCTTCATTGATTTCAAACCTTATACATTCTTTCTCAAATGTCTCGAGCCATTGTTTTGCATTTGAATGTTTTGATGTAAATTTTTCAATCATAAACTTCTCTGTTATGTGTTTTAAATTAAGTTGACTTTCATTCTTTTGAGTGGATTCTACTACATCTGTTTTTATTATTTGTTCTAAATACAAGTCATTAAACATTATATTACCCTCTTCATCAATGTATGTCTGCTGCATTTTATCAGTTAGTGTGATCCACACTGTTCTGTTTTGACCTCTTTGTGTGAAACTCTTTTTCACTCTTTTATAAACATCCGTCTTCGTCAGTTCTTCATGTTCACTTACAAACCTCATTTCTTGTGGCAGCACATATTTCTTGTTATCCTCTGATATAATTGAGGTTATGGCAACAATATTTGTCTTCTTGTCCTTCGGCGATGCCACATATTGGAATGCGAATTGCAATCTTCTTACCATTATAAACAAAATTGTCGTTTTATAAGACAATTGATTATATAGGACAATAAATAAACCAAAATATGTTTCTCTGTAAACAAAGAAACGACAATTAAAGTTTATTATTTACACTATTTAGTTTCTTTATTACAATATTATAAAATATATTTTATTATAAACAAATCTGTATTTTGACATGTGCTCGGATATGACATGTATTCAGACGAGTGCGCGGCAAATTCAAATTAAAGAAAGTATATTTTCTTTACATATATATATATATATTTATATACATTGTGTCTACTTAAGTTGGAATCATATGGAAAACTTTTTTATTATTGGTTTTGTGAAAAAAATTATTTTTGATTAAAAGTTGTGCATGGTCCAAAACTTAAAATGCAACCATCAGATATCAATTTTTTTAAGTCGTATACGAGGTTTGTCAAAAAATATCAACGAACTGGATAAAAATTTGATTTCAACAATCCGAAAAATTTATGCAAATTTTTTTTTTTTTATTAAGCTACAATGGCGCGTGTTTTATTATTTCAAGTCAATACTACCAGATGACGTGAGAACCATCTTTCATTGCACATGAACAGTCGTCTTCATTAATTTGGAATATTAACAGGTCTTAGCAACAATATAATAATGTAAACAACAAAATTCTAACAAACTAATCTGCGATCTTCATTTTCAAAATACGACGTAATAATATTAATGTATAGTCTTCTTCATGATCAAATTCCTGACTTCTAAATTGGTACCATAAAATATAACAATAGAGAAACCCGCAAATGCGGTTTTCTTCAAAATATTGAAGCTGTAAAATTTTACCTGCTAAATAGCGTTACAAGAATGTACATTATCGGACTGTATTACTGGAATCTGTGAAATTGTAATATTTCAGAGACGTACTACTATAATTGCTGCAGATATTTTTAAAATATTTAAGTCAATTGATTTAAAAATTAATCTTATTTTTACATACAATTTTGGAGAATATTATTATAAAAATTATTTGAATAGCAGATTTCCAAGACTACCCTTGTTCGCTTCTTTGTTGGCTTTCCGTTTTTTATAATGGACATAACAGTTTTTTTACACACTTTTGTTAAAGTTGCTGTTTTTAATAGAGCACTGTTTGCATCGAACTCTGCCAAAAGTCCCGAATACACATTTAGTACAATCTGTTGTCCATGTTCATGTAAATATGGTCTAAATGTATTTATTGAAATTTCATTTTCCTCACTATCACTAACAAAATTTAAATTTTCATTTTCAGAACAAACATCACTCTCCCACGGTCTAAACATTTTATAAAAATGTTTTATTAAATTTCACTTTTACCTCTGTATACTGAAACGGTTATATTGGTAATGATTAAAATATTGAGTTATTGCCGTTATACTGTTATTATTTTATGTCCACGCCAATTTTCGTGAAATTTCGTTATAGTTGCAAAAGGGCATTTTATCTATTTCAAACAAATTAAGTACCGTTATACCGTTATTATTTCATGTCCTCACCAATTTTCGTAGAATTTCGTTATTATTGCAATAAGGCATGTAATGTATTTCAAACAAATTAAGTAGGTACGGCTCTTGTATCTGCATAAGTTGTAAATCACCGGTTTAACATTCGATAATCCTCAACCCATTATGCGTACGCTTATATGCATCTAAAGTTCACGTACACTTAGAGCTATTTTCGTTTGCTATACTTTTTCTTTTGTGTGGGTGCTGCATTGTTAAATTTATGGATCTTATTTAAACGTTAGGAATTTGAGCTTGAAAACTACTATAATAGTTAATAGTAGGATTCGTGACATTTTCTTCAAATTCTGATTTATATTTTTTAACAATTGAATTGGTAAAATTTTTAATTAATAACTCAACCTGAAATAACAACACGTGTCTCGACAAAAAATATAATTTTTATTTAAACTATTGGTATGAACATAATCTATACATTAATAATTGTATATTAATATGTGATCCATTATATTATTTTGCTTTTTTCTTTTGTAATTGTCACATAGTTGAAGATGGTCCATGATACAATGACCAAAACATCCAAAAATAAATTTATTATATATATATATATATATATATATATATATATATACAAAAAAATTAATGTACAAAATAAATATTTAATTCTTTTGATAAAATATAACACACACTTATATATATATATATATATATATATATATATATATATATATATATATATATATATATAGATTTACCAATATAGTTCTACTTAGTGATGAGCATAATTGTATGATTTTAATAAACAAGCAACTTTCGCTTTATCCACATTCATAATTTCTCTCATACTTGCTCTTTTATTTTTACTACTTGGAAACGTCCGCTCACGCAAAACACTTTCAATCATACCACTCCAGCTACTCATCGGACATTTATGCAAACGTATAGCTTCAAAATCATTCATATAAATCTTTTTAACTAATCGTTCATTAGACGTTTGCTCAAGATGTCCGAACTATCTTCACTAATTAACACCAACTTTTGCTTCAACAATTTTTCTAATTTCACACTCATCATACACTAATCTATTTTGTACTCGATTTCTCCTATTTACACCACATACCCTACGTGAAAATCTCATTTCCACAGCAATAATTTTTTGCTATCTAATGATAATATATTTTATATACAACTGCTTTGTTATATGGTCATTATATATATATATATATATATATATATATATATATATATATATATAAAATCAGATAAATAATATTAGTCTTTATAGCCCAAGGGAAATAAAATACTAGTCTTTATTAACCAGGGTTAATAAAATATTAGTCATTATTAACCAAGGGAAATAAAGAAACGATCTTTATTAACTTGATATCCGTACGCACGCTTAGTTGCTAGGCAACATCAACAAACTAAATATCTCTACGCCAGATGGCAGCAGTTATCAGTCAAAGTAATAAAATGACAATTGTAGTTAGTTAGTTAGTTAGTTGTTGTTAACATCATAGATTTGAATAAGTAAATACAATATTAAAAATATATAAGCAGTTGTAGATAAACTGTAGTATTTGACTTGCAAATAATGCCTACAATGTATTCGGATGTTTTATTCCCCTCGCTACGCTCGTGGACTAAACAACATCCTCGTACATTATAGGTGCCATTATTTGCTCGTTAAATAATATACTATTATATATGGAGCCATTGCAAATAAATAAAATAATATTACTAAAAATATATAATGTATTACCTATATTATGAGGATGAAACTAAAGTTGCTTGTCTGTATAGGAATGTTTAGAGAAAAGTAATTTTAGGATAGTAGAAAGAGTTTGTGCCACATTCTTTATATACTTAAAATATATGTATACTTAAAAAAAAATTGAAATTTTTTTACACCCCTCGTTATAATACAATAGCAAACATATGTGCCTTCTCTCGACTTACATTGTTGCCTTTTTATTGAAAACAATTGAACATAGGGGTGATATTTGCACAATTATAATTGTTCAAATATCATCCCTATAGTTAGGACGAATAAAACCGATATTAGTTTGGTCTTGTATAATGCAATTTTTAAAAATTGGTGTTAAAAGTACAGGACTGACAATTCAAGATTGTGGTTTATTTATAGACAAAATATAATTATTTAGCTACATCGCCTGACGGAACTATAGACGCCGATGGAATTAATGAGTAAAGTGCCCATCTAGTGCACGTGAATTAACACGTACACTATTATTAACAAGTACAAGTATAGAGGCTCTTTTGCAAAATTGTAGATCCCCCGAATAAAGAGAAGAATAAAAATTCGTGACACATTTGTTTAAATTAGAATTTTATTCGGTTTGTAGTCCAGGGTCGTTTCTACATTATTGAATGACATTTTATGAGTTTATGATCTTTGGACACATTTTACTTATAATCGCAATTATTACATTGAATTTTGTAAATTTCAGAATTTGGGAAAGGGTTTCTATTAATCAGTTTGTTGTTAACTAGATTGTTTTTTATTGTGTTTTTATTATAGAGACCTGCTATATTCTCGAGTTTGTTTAAATGCAAAATAATGGGTGTGTGAAGAGTAAAATATATAAAAAATTTGTTGCAAAAATTGATGTTAGTCAATTAAGATGGTTCGGTCATCTTGACCGTTTGGTTACGAGAATATATGTGAGTAACATTGTAGGTGTTTGTTTGCGTAGATGTCCGATGAGTAGATAGATTGATATGATTGAGAATGTTTTGCATGAACGCAAGTTTTGTAGTAGTAAGAATAAAAGTGTATGCATGAGAAGCATTAGGAATGCGGACGAGCTAAAAGTTTCTTATCTTGATAGAGGCAAAAGTTGTTTTCAAGTTGAGTGAAAAGAGTTTGCATGTATGTATGTATAGATAAAAATTTTAAAGCTGACAAATTTTGAAATGATATGATGAAAGAAAAATTATAAATTCTTTATTTTAATTACTTATTACCTGAAATTATTAATACCAAGTTAAATTCAAAAGTACATGTTTAACAATATTTTTATTTAAAATTTTTAGATTGATAATAATATTGGACTTG
Organism: Clivina fossor; assembly: GCA_963966155.1. Classification (NCBI taxonomy): domain Eukaryota; kingdom Metazoa; phylum Arthropoda; class Insecta; order Coleoptera; family Carabidae; genus Clivina; species Clivina fossor. The sequence goes on from OZ014555.1 coordinate 11,714,887, forward strand.
AATTTTGCCTAATGAATAAAAGCATTAAATATTTTATATTTGATTGTTGATTTTGTTATGTATATTTTTCAGCATATTATAAAAAAATTGTAGAAAAATGATTTAAAATTAATAAAATTATTGAAATAAAACTGATACAAAATTGTTAGATATATTTTTTTTGTTTTCACTCTAATAAAAAAAAGAAATCAAAATAGGTTGATTTTATTTGAGTGAAAATATTTTCAGTAATTTTTACTTTTTCTTTTTACTGCAAACATGAAATAAGAAACAACAATAGTACATACATAATCACGTCCAATAAGGGTGTGGCACAAACTCGTTTTATTCAACCAGAAGCTAACTTTCGCCAAATATTCCTATCCAGACAATCTATCTTTGCCTTGTCCACACTCAACAGGTTCTCTGATTTGTGGTAAAAACCCGATTTATATATGTACAACCATTACATCACCCATAATACCTGAGGCTGCACATAGTTATCCCCACTAAGCCAAACCATTTGGGACAAAAAAATATTTTTAAATTCTGATAAAATTTTAGTGGAAATATTAGTGTAACGTAGTAAAATAGTGGTAGTTTTTCATCAGCCAATCACATTATGCGATAGAGTTTCTGAAATTAATCCTACATGCTACTCGCCACATGTTTAAACCTCTCAGAAATTAAAGGATTGAAAGTGTAGGCTAATAATTGTAATTAGTTAATTTATATTTAAAAAAAAAGTTGTAAATTTATCATTTATAAGAATAAAGATAGATTAAAAAGATATATCTATTTCGTTTCCACTAATACAAATTATCAATAAGGTTTTCTTTCTTGTTATGTTACTACATTTTTGCACTCTGTTTAAGAATATTTAGGTACAAATAAACAGTAAGTTTAAAAAACCCAATGAATCTTTCACTTATTTTATTGTACATATGTTTGACATAGACGCAATAAAATTATTTATATTAATATCTTATTTGATTATTTTAGTTTTCGGAGACTAAACTTTGTATAGATCTTTGTGTATTGTATTGATTATTTTAGTTAATAAACTTTTTTTTTCAATGCTTATTTAATTTACATTTATTCACAGTTTATATATTTAAAAATATATATTTACGCCACTGTTGTGAAGACGTTGATGGAATAAATAACGCTTTTTTATTCCCGAAATTTTTGGTACTAGATTAATACCGTTTAGTTTATGACATCATGCACATGTCAGATAATAAACACATTACCTGGCTTTTCATTTATGACAAAATAAACTGATTAACTGATTTAAATTTTTAAATTTGATATGTACATACATTTATGAATATTTATTCAAAGAGTACAAATAATCAAAATATTTCATATAACCTTCCCAATTTATCAAAAAATTAATTGATATCAATTGATAAAAATCCAAATCTTTATTGGTTATAAATATGTAAAAATAAACAGTAAATAAATTTTGCAATAAACAAAAAACAATGAAATAAACATAATATAATATTAAGATTATATTAAAATTTATAACAACGTTAAAGGTGATTAAACTTTTAATTATAAAATATGAAAAGATAAATTATAGTTAATGTTTCATAAATATAATCATTATTTAAAATATTTGTTTCAATATAATTTTATTTTTATATTTTATATAATTTATTTACAAAAAATAAACTAATTTTGTTTCATAATTACATTTCTAAAATTTATTTAAATTTTAATTTTGCAATTATAATAATTTTTAAATTTGTAAAAACTAGTTTAAATATTTTATATTATTTTATAATATTTTCCGAGAAATACAAAGCAATTTTAATTGTGTTGAGCTAGCCCAGATACTTGCAGATGAGGTAACCGAAGCCATGCAATCTGCATGACAAACGAAAATGAAACTAAACTAAAAATAATATATCCTTGCTAACAATTGTGGAAAATTAAATATACAAGAGTCACTGCATCAGATATTTCCTCGAAACCATTAACTTAAAGTTAATGGTTTCGAGGGGGATAACTTTAAGTTAATGGTTTCGAGGGGATATCTGATTCAGTGACCCTTGTCCCCCCTCCTCCCAAAAAACTGAAAAAAACTTGAATATCGTACTTAGTTACACCTTTTTTTCAAATTGAAGACTGATAAACTGAGACAAAAAATGCTGTTTGCAGCGCCATCTATCAAAGATAAAAAAAGTCACAAAATAAAATTTACTTACTTTTTAATGGTCTATCCGAATCTGCAATAAAAAATAAGGGGTTCTATTTAAGATTTTAAAGTTGCCCCCCGTTCCCGCCTCCCAGGGGTCCGAGGGGGGCAAGGGTCCCTGCATCAGATGTCCCCCTCGAAACCATTTACTTTTCTTTCGAACCTTTTTTTTTCTCCGATGCACGATTTTAAAGTTATTGCAAGTGGCGTATTAAAATGGGACACCCAGTATATATATATATATATATATATATATATATATATACCGGGTGTCTACTTTTTTTTTGTTACATAGGGAATACAATGCTAAAATTTTCATTTGGTGATAAATTTTCCCCTAATTATTATAGAACAAAAGTTGTTTAGAATTCAAAAATGCATCAAATGATGCCAAATTTATCAATATAGGATGTTCCGATCAAGAATTAGAAGCAAATTAAAATTTCCATTTTTGCGCTCTTTACATCAAAGTGCCATGGAAATTAAACAAATAATTTCATTTCTTCTGGAGTTTGAGTTTGACAGATCGTATTTATTTTATTGTTACGTTCTGTATTATTATTATTATTATTATTATTATTATTATTATTATAATTGAAAATAATGAATAAACTTAATGTAAATGAAAAGCTATTAAGTATAAAAAGTATTAAGTATTTATTATTTATTACAATGAAAGGGTATTTTACTCGGCTGTACACTACGTACTAGCTGTGGTTTTAAATTGTGAATGTCTCCATTATAATTTTAAGTAATTGTTTAATTTATTTATTAACTTCAAGTTATAAAAACAATACATTTGAATTAGATGACTGGCATTATGCCTAATATATTTATTATAATAATTTAAACTTATCCCTGAGGATGCTGTAAGTTGTGCAGTGAAACGTCGGATAAGAGTTTAATAAATAGTAAATAGCTGAACTCCGTAAAACTTTCTTTATTTATTACAATATTCAATATACCTATAAAACAGAAAAATTCATGAATACAAGATATAGGAGAACAAAAACGAAACTAACAATTTAAATTAAATGTTCAAATAAATCGCCATTAACTGCCAAACAATAACCTAATCTGTTATAAAATTCGTGACGTACAGAGCTTAATTGTGTTTGTGTTATATTATTGCACTCTTCAACAATGGCATTTTTCAAATCAACAAGATTTTTGATATGTCGTTTATAAATTTTCTCCTTCAAATATGGCCATAAAAAGAAATCGCACGGTGCTAAATCGGGCGATCTAGCTGGCCAATTAATTGGACCACCTCTACCAATCCATGAATTTGGAAAACATTGATCCAAATATAATTTAATGTTGCAGCTGTAATGTGCCGGACATCCGTCTTGTTGATACCAGACAACATTATCTTGAGTTGCACACTCTTCTAACTGCGGACCAATATGATTTTGCAACATATCCAAATATTTTTCGTTGTTTAAATTATTTTCAATAAAAAATGGCCCAATTATACACCTGCCAAAAATTCCAGCCCATACATTAACTTTTTCTGGATATTGGGTACGTGTTGCTACCATTAAATGAGGATTTGTTTGGCTCCATATTCTAAAGTTTTGTGTATTAGGTTCGCCGTGTAAAGTAAACGTAGACTCGTCAGTAAAACAAATAGATTTCAAGAAGTTTCTGTCTAAATTGGATTTTTCCATAATAATGTTACTAAATTCGCTTCTAGCCATTTTATCCGCTTCAAATATCTCTTGGTGCGTGGAATATTTATAAGAATGATATTTTTCATTTTTTAGTACCTTATGTATTGTTGAAGGATGCAAATTTAATTCAGCACCAAGTTGACGCACACTAACATTTGGGTTTTCCGTTACACACAAAAGTATATTCAATGTATTTTCTTTAATTGCATTTTGATTTAAATTCTCCTCCTGATCTTCTGCGTTGATTTTTCTACAATTTTTACAACGTTTTAACACACTTCCAGTTTCTTCGAATTGTTTAATTATCCTACGAATAGTCATAGCGGAAGGTATGGGACGGTTTTCAAAGAAAGCGCTGAATAAATCTCTTACTCGTCGTATCGAATTTCCAGTAAAATACCATTTTACGCACTGAACTTTTTCATTTACCTTAAGTTTATTCATTATTTTCAATAATAATGATAATAATACAGAACGTAACAATAAAATAAATACGATCTGTCAAACTCAAACTCCAGAAGAAATGAAATTATTTGTTTAATTTCCATGGCACTTTGATGTAAAGAGCGCAAAAATGGAAATTTTAATTTGCTTCTAATTCTTGATCGGAACATCCTATATTGATAAATTTGGCATCATTTGATGCATTTTTGAATTCTAAACAACTTTTATATTTGTACTTTTGTTCTATAATAATTAGGGGAAAATTTATCACCAAATGAAAATTTTAGCATTGTATTCCCTATGTAACAAAAAAAAAGTAGACACCCGGTATACAGAGCGAGTGTAAAGTTTGGAACTATCGCAATAAATCTTTTATTAAACGTTTTTGAAAAAAATCCTCGAACACGTCAATTTTTATCTTAAATTAGACATATTTTACTTTAATCGTCACTTAAAGATCGTCTTTTGTTTTTGAGTTATGACGTAAGCGATAATTTTTTTAAATGGAAACCTATATTTTTTATTATTGATTTTGGTAGTACTTTTTATTCCGTTTCCAACCATATAAAATTTTAAATATGTTACATTTGAAAAAAATTGAGAAAAATAATCTTAAAGTTTTAATATTAAAAACTAATTAAATTGGCAAAATGAATCTAGTATTAGTGTATAAAACACAAAAAAATTAGCTGCAACTGTAAGAATTAGGCAATTTATAAATATCATAATAAAATAAGTGTTATTATTTTGCTTTTTCCAAATTTCAAAAACTATTTTATTAATAAAAATTGTGTAATTGATTTTTAATATTAAAACTTTAAGATTATTTTTCTCAATTTTTTTCAAATGTAACATATTTAAAATTTTATATGGTTGGAAACGGAATAAAAAGTACTACCAAAATCAATAATAAAAAATATAGGTTTCCATTTAAAAAAATTATCGCTTACGTCATAACTCAAAAACAAAAGACGATCTTTAAGTGACGATTACAGTAAAATATGTCTAATTTAAGATAAAAATTGACGTGTTCGAGGATTTTTTTCAAAAACGTTTAATAAAAGATTTATTGCTATAGTTCCAAACTTTACACTCGCTCTGTATATATATATATATATATATATATATATATATATATATATATATATATATATATATATATATATATATATATACTGGGTGTCCCATTTTAATCCGCCACCTGCAATAACTTTAAAATCGTGCATCGGACAAAAAAATGTTACGGATAAAAAGTAAATGGTTTCGAGGGGGACATCTGATCCAGAGACCCTTGACCCCTCTGGACCCCCTGGGGGGCGGGAAAGGGGGGCAACTTTGAAATCTTAAATGGAACACCCTATTTTTTATTGTAGATTCTAATAGGCCATTAAAAAGTATGTAAATTTTATTTTAAGACTTTTTTTTATCTTTGATAGATGGCGCTGCAAACAGCATTTTTTTTCTCAGATTATCAATCTTCAATTTGAAAAAAAAAGTGTAACTAAGTACGATATTAAAGATTTTTTCAGTTCTTTGGGAAGAGGGGGGGCAAGGGTCACTGCATCAAATATCTTAATCGAAACCATTAACTTTAAGTTAATGGTAAAGTTAATGGTTTCGAGGGGTATAACTTTAAGCTAATGGTTTCGGGGGGATATCTGATTCAGTGACCTTTGCCCCCTCCCCCTCTTCCCAAAGAACTGAAAAGAACTTGAATATCGTACTTAGTTACACCTTTTTTTCAAATTGAAAACTGATAAACTGAGAAAAAAAATGTTGTTTGCAGCGCCATCTATCAAAGATAAACAAAAAGTCTTAAAATAAAATTTACATACTTTTTAATGGCCTATCAGAATCTACAATAAAAAATGGGGTATTCCATTTAAGATTTCAAAGTTCCCCCCCTTTCCCGCCCCCCACGGGGTTTGGAGGGGGCAAGGGTCTCTGCATCAGATGTCCCCCTCGAAACCATTTACTTTTTATTCGAAACATTTTTTTGTCCGATGCACGATTTTAAAGTTATTGCAGGTGGCGGATTAAAATGGGACACCCAGTATATATATATATATATATATATATAGAATATAAGAGGATTATGGCTGAGATATATTTAGTAACAAAAACTAATGGTATTGCAGCCAAGAGTTGGGAAAATATAATTTTCGAAAGCTTGCCTACGAAATAAAAATTGAGTTTTTGGCTTAAATCCCCAACTCCTGGCTACAATACCATTAGTTTTTGTTACTATATATATATATATATATATATATATATATATATATATATATAATATTGAATGAATAATGACTGGTGTAATATTACTAGGAGAATTAATGGGTGTTGCAGTCTGGTTTTGGGATTAGTGTTAAACAAAAGCACTCATTTAATTAATTATACAACTAATTAAAGTTTTGTTATTATCGATGTTTGTACTAATTGTAAATTATATTATTTCCATGTAGTGGCCTTGAAGAAGGTTTAAAATAAAACGAAAGCTTGCCATCAACTTTAAATGAGTGGTTTTGTTTAACACCAATCCCAAAACCAGACGGCAACACCCATTAATTCTCCTAGTATATATATATATATTTGATACCTAATTTGTAAAAATTCATATTTCTTTGGTCGATATATAATTTCTGATAAAGCTAGGGATGCATTTTGCATTTCTAATATTTTTTCATATATTCAATAATCAAATTCAAATTCAAGCCAAAATAAACAATACAACTGTAAATTATAACTGGATTCTAACCAAATTAAATTTTCAACGAAGCTATCTGATTAAAAACACTTGTTAATATAAATGTTTCCAAAGTAGCCCGTTTGAGTACTTATATACAATGTAGTTTTGGTGCCTACGTTGATGTATGGTAGTGAATGATAAGTTTGGTTGCAAAAGCATAAACGAAAAATGACTGCTGTGGAAATGAGATTTTTACGTGGGGTATGAGGTGTAAATAGGAGAGATCGGGTACGAAATAGATTAGTGTATGATGAGTGTGAAATTGAAAAAAATGTTGTAGCAAAAGTTGGTGTTAGTCAGTTAAGATGGTTCTGACATGTTGAGCGAATGTCTAATGAACGTCTGGTTAAAAAGATTTATTTGATTGATTTTGATGGTATACGTTTGCGTGGACGTCCGATGAGTAGTTGGAGTGGTATGATTGAGAGTGTTTTGCGTGAGCGAAAGTTTCCAAGTAGTAGGAATAAAAGAGCATGTATGAGAGGAATTATGAATGTGGATGAAGCGAAAGTTGCTTGTTTGGATAGGAATGTTTGGAGGCGACTGATTTCGGAATGATGAAAAGAGTTTGTGCCACACCCTTTTGGGTACATGGCATGATTGTGTATGTATGTATGTATTTTCAGGTGTATTGGTTCATTAGTTTAATTCTGCTCTAATGACATTTATGTTGTTTTAAAACCGAGTTCATAGTAACAGGCAATGTTACTAACTACTGTTTGCTATCTTTGTGCAACTTAAGATGACAAATTTATACTTCTAAGTAAATTTAGCATTTATTTAAAATGGATCCTTTATCTGATTAGATAAAGTTGCACTTGGATCCTTATTATTTAATAATTACGATAATCAAATATAATAAAAATATAACTTTACTTAAACAAATATTATAAGAAAATTACATTTAATTACATATAAATTAAACAATAAAATATGAATCCAAAATGCTGTTCGTGACTCGATGTTGAACGTAACTACATTCTGACCCTAACTGCCTCCTGATTGTAACTCCCTTGTTGACCGTAACTTCTTTCGATGCTAACCCCTTTTTGACTTTGACTGCAAGGAAAAAATGGTATAGCGTTTGGTACGGTGTCTGTAACATTTTCAAAAAATAAATTTGTTTTATAGAAATCCTTCATATAGTCTCTAGATGACGAATCTGATCTTAGTTTATGTGGGTATATGGATGTGCGTCGTCAGCTCGCTCGCTCGCTCGCTCGGTCGTCAGTCAAAATTTTGTGATTGCAACTCCTCCTAGACGGTGCAACCGATTTTAATGAAATTTTCAGGATAAATTTATCTAGTGCCCAGAATGGTCATATGATTTTGTTTTTTTCCAGTAATGCCAACTTTCCGAGAAAAAATTTACTAAAGTTTTTAAAAATTCATTGTTACCAACTTTTGGTAAAAAAATTATTCCTATTTCTTATCATTTATGGTGATAATTTCAAAGTGATCTATATATGGGTTTACCCATATACTTCTAATCTTGTTATTACCACTTTATTAAGTTACATTTTGGCCATCGAACTGAACTCTGCGAGGGCAATGTAAGCGTAATTATCTAGTTCACTGTGCAATCGAACTTTGAACGTCATTTCAAAATATGTCGAAATTGCTGAGAGTTAACTCAACGTTTGATGTACTAGAATTACTTAACAAACGTTTACATTTGTTACACTGCTACAATTAAATAATATAATAACCTCATTCTACATAGGCAATAGTAATGTATTATAAATATTTTGATACGCTTGCAGAAAAAATAAATTAAATAGTAAATGTCTTTCGTCTTTTAAATAATTGATAAGTTAATTTGAAGGAAATTTTTTGTAGTTAAAGCAAAGACATGATGACATCTTGAAAAGAGTTTCTTTGTTGATCCACGTTTATTAAAACTTTTTGATTAATTGTTAATGTACTACATACCCTCAATTTTGTGACCTTTTGTTATTCTATATATGTTTTCTATAATTATTTATTTGATATTTGTTTAACCAATATATTTTTTGAATTTTAAAAATATTTTTTCATAAATGCTTGCATTTTAAAAATAATTGATAAGTAAATTTCGTAAATTTATTATACTGTTTGAAATAAAAACAATAATATATTACTTGCATATTTTTCTTCTTATATAACATTAATATATTATAGTAAAAAATAACACATTGTAATATATTTGAAATAATTAATAAACACATGTGATAATTTTTGGAAAATACGTATATATTAAGTTCAATAATAAAAATTATTTTTGTTTAAATACTAAATATTGTTATAATTATGTTCGAAAAACATTTTTTTAAATGTATTTTTTGCATTTTTATGGTATACGTTTCATATAATTCCATGACCAATGCTTCAATTGATATAAGAAAATATATTAATTTTATGTATTTCAATAGGTAAGAATTTTATCTTAATTTTAGAACATTTACAAATTTTAAAATTAAAATTATTTATTTTGAATGTCCATGTCGTATGAAAATAAAGCTTGAAATAATTAATAAATTGTGCAATTAATTGGATTTATAATAATTCAAAGTAATTCTAATAAGTTTTATTTTTCTTATATAGCTCAGATATATATGAATATCAATTGTTTTCATATAACACAGCAATTCAGTCTATAATGAATGAATCTACTTTTAATCCAAATTTGAAAACAATTTTTTTCTTTCATGGATGGTCTGAAAGAATTTCATATTTACTACCTTATGAAAGCGTATATTTAGTTGTGTCAGGTAAGACATCATTTGTAAACTGCCACAGAAAAAAGAATCTTATTTTCACCCATATCAACATTAAGCGAGAAGTAACTCACTTCAATAGTCTATTTACAAAGTTGCGAAAAGTCACAAAAAGTCAACATATTCATTCATACATAGGCACTGAAAAGTCAGAATATCAGATTATAATCTATATAGTCATTATAGTAATATATATAAGTTATATAGTTAAGCAATAGTCGATTTACAAATTTGAAAAATGTCACAGAAAAGTCAACATTGTCAATAAAGGCACTATTGTCACAAAAAAGTCATGTAGTCAAACAAAAGGCATATATTTATGCATATTGCACTCTTAAAGCTCTACTTTAAATTTAAATTTTTTATGGACCTGTAAACTGAATAGGTTTTTCTTTTAAATTAAAAACAAATGATTTATTTAAAATAAAGGAAAAATATTTAAATTTGAAACGTATGTTAAGTTAAATTATTTTTTTACACAAAATATTATTATTAATATGTTAATTTAAGTTTTCAGTGTTATATAATTTTTTATTGAAACTTGTTTATTTGTGTATTTATTTGGCCTATATTAAGGATGATATATTATATAATAAACAGTCATATAGTCAAAGAAAAAAAATACATAGTCAAAGAAAATGTCATATAGTCACAAAAGTCAGTAGAAAAAGTCATGTAGTCACAAACGTAATTTAAATACATCAAAAAAATCCTGAAAAGACGGTGAACAAAATTTTGTTGGTAATTTATCCCTCGATATTAAGTTATTAGCATCATTAGAAAGAACATAAAATTTTGGATAAAAATTTCTTTAATTAACAACTTTGACAAAAAGAAAAAACATGATTTAAAAGTTTACAAGTTTTAATATCACAATTCCACATCATATTTACTGATAGATGTGAAAATTTGTCTACCATCGAAAAAAATAAACCAAAATAGATTTTACTTGTACAAAAAAAAATAGGTAGCAATTATTAAATTTTTTTAAACCAAATTAGTTTAATTGGCATATAAGTATACACATACAATCAAGCCATGTATTCAAAAGGCTGTGACACAATCCTTCCTATTATGCTGAAATTAGTTTTCTTCAGACAATTCTATCCAGTTAAGCAGCTCTAGTTTCATCCATATTCATGACACCTCTCATACATGATCTTCTTTTATTCCTATTGCTTGGAAACTTTTGCTCACGCAAAATACTCTCAACAATTTTTTTCAATTTCACACTCATCAACACTAAGTTATTTCGTACCCGATTTCTTTTAACTGTCAAACAATGCATACTATCCTGAAATTTTACGTAGAAAAGATAAGATCTCTTTTCCTGCGGCATGTTATATTTATTATAAATTTATTATTAGAATAGGTTTGATATATTTACTAAATAATTAAAATAGAAAAGTTGTTTAATAAAAATCATTATGTAAATTAATATAAATTAGATAATAAATTATTAAAAAATGTATTACTTTTCTCAATTATCTTATTGCGTATTTCAGAATAACTGAAATATAATTTACAAAATTTAAATTAATAACAAATATTTATCTACAAATATTCTTTGTTAAACTGTTGAATTTTAACATAAAATGATAAAATTCTTTCTAGAAAAACTTAACAGTAATAAAATTTTTATAAATTATTGTGTATTCCCGTATTTCAATAAAATCTATTGATTTTTTCTTTAATTTATATTGAAGTTCAAAAATTTATATTTTGAGATTGCTTCAGATTGCATCAAAACAGAATACATCAAATAATATATACACTTGTAAACAAAAATAAAAAAAAAAACGCGCCACTCGAAAAATCAGAAAAAATACCGATTTTCAAAAGGTATAACTCGACCAATTTTAAACGAAATTGAATGAAATTTTGTGTCCGAAAAAATTTGAAGTCTCATCTTTAAGGTCGTATAAGATATGTACCATTTAAACCGTTTCGCTTCCCACCACACCCCACAGAAAACAAAAAAACATGTTTTGACTTAAAAAATTGTCAAATTTTGAGAATATGTATAGTATAAAAAAAAAATTTTCGACTCAATTTACCAAACGGGCGTAAAAATTAAAAATTACGCTTAATTTCAAAGACTTACGATGCTTTTACAAAGTGTAATATAGCCTATCAAGTCCCATTATTAAACTCAATGCTGAAGGCTGTGGGTTCTCGGTGAAACATCTTGAAATATAATATAAATAAAAATACTCGGTTGTTTCACAAAATCAAGAAAATTTCTTTATTGCAATTTCGGCTGTTAGGCCATCATCAAAAGAACATATACAGAAAAATATAACAAATTTTTGTATTTATACTTATTGAATTAAAGCAACTGTTTAAACTAAGTGGAGGAAGTGTGCAGAATATCAATTAAATTTCCATCGCAAGAATGTTTAATCAATACAATGTTTGGCTACGTTAGAATGACATTCATTAAGTTTGAAGCAATTACGATGTTCTTTAATCCTAGTTTTAAAATTACGACCTGTCTGTCCTAAATACTTAGAATTGCAATCATTACACAAAGAAAAAAAGACTTTAAACTTACGTTCCTAGAAGGTTATGAAATTAAGAAAGCTGTCAAAAATAACACCGAATTTATGAACAAACATTTGGAAATTTTACCTTCACTATTCCTAGATATTGTCCTATCAAGTTTTTCCTCACATAATAGTTTGCACACCCCCTCCACTTAGTTTAATCAGTTGCTTTAATTCAATAGATATAAATACAAAAATTTGTTATATTTTTCTGTATATGTTCTTCTGATGATGGTCTAACAGCCGAAATTGCAATAAAGAAATTTTCTTAAATTTTGTGAAACAACCGAGTGTTTTTATTTATATTATAAAGTCCCATTATATTTGGTTTAACGATTCGTTATATTTAACGAGAAGTTTTATGAATACGAAGGCTAGAATACATTGAAACTGAATGCATTACTAACAAATTTTCGTAGCACTCATAGAAAAATTATTTAGTATACTTATGAATACTTATTACTAAAAATAATATATGTTTGTTTGTTTACAGAATTATTGAAGCTAAATAATTATAATGTAATTGCATTAAACTACGAACAAATAACTCAGGGTTGGGCAAATGAATCTTACATAATATTTCCATTTCAGTTTTCATATTCGTATTTTGAATCTGTCATTAATGCCAGTCGAATAGGTATGTAATATTATGTTAAGTGTTAGGAAAACGCTATATTCTGAAATGAACATAGAAAACCTATCAAGCAATACATACATATATACATACATATGTACATACATACACAATCAAGGCATGTACTCATAAGGATAAGTCATAAGCTTTTTTCAGTATTCCGAAATTAGTTCCCGCCAAACATTCCTATTCAGAGACTAACACCTTTTGCTTTATCCACATTTATGTTGCCTCTCATATATGTTTTATTTTTACCAATGGGAAAATATTACTCATGCTAATCCCATCTATGTATCGGACGTCCACGTCGACGTATATCTTCAATATCACTTACATTATTCTTTTAACCAAACGTTTATTAGACATTCGCTTAAAATAATTGCTAACACCAGCTTTGATAGCAATATTGTTAACAATTTAAGCAAAAATCTCATTTTCACAGTAGTTATTTTTTTTCAATGTTTTGCAGCTAAATCCAACATTCACTACCATATATTAACGTAAGCACCAAAATAGCATTGTATACACACAATTGGGAAATACAAGTTCATCGTAAGAATGCGATTTATCTACATCTCACATTTGGGAAAACTTTTTTACAATAAAAAACATTAAAAACATATGGGTAAAGCCATAATAGCACTTTGAAAATATCACATAAATACTAAGAAATAAAATATTTCAAAAATAAAAATTTTGTATTTTTTCTCCAAAAATTGGCATCATTGTTTAAAAATAAAATTATATAATTTTTGTTGGCACTAAACGAATTTTGTGTCAAATTTTTATTAATCTTTGATAAACAGTGAAACCTAACCAAAATTTTATAAATTTTGTTCTTAGAATGTTGGCAACACTGTAAGACACTAAAATTATATAATTTATTTATTTATTTATTATTTCTCCGAAAGTTGGCAATATTGTACATTAGTAAAATTATATAAGTTATGTGGGCATCAGAAAAATCTTTTTTTGAAAATAATAATAAAAATAAATTTTTAAAAACTTTATTGATTATTTCTCGGAAAGTTGGTATCACTCTAAAAAATAACCAACTTGGGTACTAAATAAATCTTATTTTCTGAAAAAAATATTCAAAATATATATATATATATATATATATATATATCTTGATTTGTGTAAACTAGCTGAAACATATTTTTACCAAATGTTATATAAAATAATTCTTTTTTTTAGTAAAATATGATTTCCATAGTTTATTATTATTTTTATTCATAAATAAATTATTGTTAACTGATAAATAAATTAAGAATTTGTATAACTTTAAAGACTCATATTTTTCTTTACGTATTTGTTTCTTTATTAGCAAGAGAACTGCAGCCATTCTTTCGTGAATTCATAGCCGAATGTCAGTGTATGGATAAAATTGAATTAATCGGTTTCAGTCTTGGAGCACAAATAATGTCTCAAATTGGAAAGAATTTTACCGAACAAAAATTTTCTAAAATGACAGGTACATTTTCATAATATAATTAACAAATTTTAAGAGGGGTTTGGAAATTTAAATTAGGGAGGTACATGCTCTTATAAACTTATATGATATATATATATATATATATATATATATATATATATATATATATATTTCAATTTATGCAATTTATGACAAAAAATGTATATTCTATGTTTTTCCTGTTTAATTGTTTCAGGAGGCTTGATAATGGCTACATAGCCGAAATCAATCACCATAAATAAAATATTCTTATAAATAATATACTGGTTATTTTCTCTTAATAAATTTTGACCTTTATTGTTATTAAAAACTTTAAAAATCATTCATATTATTGATTAAATTCTCATTTATATTAAATTTATTTTTAATAATCATTTATTTATTTTCTAAGAAAAAACTCTAAATAAATGTAAAAAATTTGCTGTGGCCACCAACCAACCGTCATCGTATTAAATGAATTTATTGATTTCCAAAATTTGTATTACAACTGTAATTATGTTAACTAAATATCATAACTGCCTTGACATAAATATGCCACCTATTTAGGGAATTTTATATATATATATATATATATATATATATATAAATATATTATAATAATAATATAAAAAATCTTTAACCTATCGAAAACATGTTCCAGATAAAAGTTAGTTAACTTATTTATCAATTTCTGATAAACAAATTTTTTCAAAATAAATTTCTATTCCAAAATATTCGTATAGCACTTAAAAGTGACATCAATAAATTACCACTTCCGGTTGACAGATTTTTGCTAAAAGTCGATCAAATTGAGATATTTATCTCCAAAGTTAATATGAAATTTTATAACAATCCGTTCAGCCAAATTTGCTCTACACATATCCACAATCTTACAGACCAACAGACGAACATCACGCTAAAAACAGTTAATTCGTGTAACTTTAAGCCTAATTCGTGCTTATCTGTTAAGTTGTCTCGATATGTTAAATTTGATATAATTAAAATATCTCCTTTATGTGATAAAACTGTCGGTAAAAAAACGTTTTGCGTAGATAAGCTGTTCTTGTGTGGCGCTATCCGGAGCCAGTCATACTAGCTTTATGTTCAAGAAAATCTAAAATTTCTCTACTTTTTCTTTGTTGTGTAATTATAAATACTATGTTCTTTTATAGCATTAGATCCTGCTGGACCAGTATATAACTTATTACTTGTACCACATTTAGAAAGTACGGATGCGGAATATGTAATTGTTATTCATTCCGATGCTGGTGTCGCTGGATTTCCCTTTTCTTGTGGTACTGTTGATTTTTGGCCAAATAATGGTAGAAGAACTCAACCAATTTGTGATACTGTAACAGATGGTATATTTATTACTACTACTACTAAAAAAATTAAAATATTAACTTATTTTAAATATTATTTAAAATGGAAAATATATAATTCCACGACAAGATTGGTATTTGAAACAAGTATGATACTGTAATGCGTTTTGTTCGTCTTTTTACGAGATAATTAAATAAAACAAAATATACACTTATTAACTAGATATTTATTATTTAAAACGATTAAAGATAGAATGTAAGTATAAAAATATAAAAGTATGAATATAACTATAAACTAAATGGCTATAAGCTTAAACACTAGTAATCAAACTAACACTAAATATTTATTTCACTATTTATATAACTGTTGCACTCGAAGTGAACTTGTTTCAGTATCGAGATTCGCGTAAGAACTGTCCTGTCTATCGCATTCGCTGCGTTTAAATACGACCATCGTGTTTTCGAGAAAGCAACTCTGGTTGCCTGTAGAATATTCCATAGCTGGCCTGTTCGTAAACACATCGAACTTTCTGGTAGGCGTCGCGCGGTCAAGGCCAGTCATTTGTGGTAACAGACAGGTTCTGGCCAGCTTGTTTTGTTACACTACGATAAAAATGGTAAAATTTAAGCCGATATTTGTATTTTAAACGACAAGTACTGCACGATACAAATGGTATTTCAAACAACAAAAATTATATTTTAAACGACAAAAATGAAAAATTTTACGATAAAATTAGTATATTGAACGACAAATTAATAAACTATTACTACTATTATTTTTAATTTATTTAAAGAAGGTCAATTCATTTGAATATTTTAGATAGACTAATTACTAGGTAGGTTACGTTAAAAGGTTAATTAATTTATTTGTTTAGAGGTCAAAACAAATTTTCGTTACGGTTATTACTAGATAGGTTGGAATAAAAAGGTTAGTTTTTGATTAGAACGTCGTTTATATTTATTTTTTGTTTATATTACGATTAGCTGAAAGCGATCTTTATTGTGTTGAGTTCATATACTTGCGGCCGACACATAGCAAAGGCTAAGCAATCTGGGCAAAACATAAAAAGAACATTCGGCTTCTAGTGACATATGCTATTTTTTCTTCAAGTGTTCCAAACGACACTGAACTAAACATAAATTAAAATACATACAAAGTAACCTTAACCTTACCATAGTTGTAGAACATTATTTATATTTATATACTTTATTTTTATTTGTTATGTGATTTGTAAGAATTAATGTTTTTTTGGTCGAATGTACAATTTCGGACAAATCTAACGGTGTACATTGCATTTCTTGCGCTTCTTCATATATTTTCAAAAACTAAATTCAACTTCAAGCGAAAATAAACAATGCAATTGTCAATTAACTTAACGTAATAATTTTCAATATGGTCTCCGAAGATGTCAGATTAAATACAGTTGAAGTTGTAATTATATATGGCGCTGCTACCAGTATTGTATAGATTAACTAACTGCCGTATAACTATGTATATTATAATCCTAGTACAATAATGACCTCCATCTACATATTAATATTTTAATGCGTTTGAAGAAAAAATATGTTGACGTGCATTTATATATTTGTCCTAAGAAAAACTATTACATTGTGCATTTATATTATTTGTCGTAAAAAACATTATTTGTCGTAGATTTTATTTTCTTGTCGTGAATTATACCAATTTTGTCGTAAATAATAACAAACTTGCGAAAAAAAATTGGCTTCTTAGTATGTAACTATTTTCAAATCAATGTAAAAAAGTTGTGTTTTATAACAAGATAAAAACTAAATACTATTTGTAAAAATAATTAAAAGTTATTGTATGTAAAAAAAGAAAAATTGTTTTAGAAATTTGTTGGATTTAGTATTAAAATAATAATCATTATTCGTTTTGTAAAGGATACTATGCTTTACGCATAAATTACACTTTAAAGTAATGGCAAAATATTTGTAATATGTTATTATCTCAGAAATGAAGTTGTTAATACATAATAAATATAACAAAAGAAAAGAAAAACTTATTGAAGTTTAACAACTCTGTTTTCTCTATTTACTGACAGCTGACGACAACTATGCAGCATTTAAACGAATCAGGTATACGAAAGTTGCCTTTTATATTTGGGAATTACAGAACAGAAACAAATATATCATCAAAAATAGCTTTATTGTTTTTCAAAATATTTTCCATAAAAATCAATACACTTTTGCTTGTGTTAGAACTAATTTTAAAAGCACTTTTTCCACTCCAATTGAGGTACCTCTAAAGCATGCATTTTGAACGAAAAAACCGCTTCTTCAGGTATTGAAAAACGTTAACATTACAATTTATTTTTAATGTGCAGAAATAAAAAAATGTCACTGACTGTCCGTTCTACGTTATACCAATGGTACGGTTGCGATATATCCATTTTTCTGCAAAATCAGGCGACTATTTGCTTCGAAGTGCTTCGCGCGCAAACAACTTTTGTTAGATTTGGCTCATCTTGAAAAACCCACACAATCGATTGCTGTGTATTTTCGGACTTGTACGCGTAGGTTCACGATTTGTCACTTGTCACAATATCATAGACATGTTTTGAAGTACTGCGATTGTATTTTTTGAGCAATTCTTTTGACTAATTGACACAAGTATTTTTTTGAGCGATTGTCAAATTACATGGAATCCAACGAGAGCACATCTTTTTGATAGCCAAATGTTTATGCAATATTGAATGTGTACTGGTTCCACTAATGCCCAAAAATGCATCAATTTCATGATAAGTCACATGACGATCTTGCAGTATCAGTTCATGCGCAGCATCATTCTTTTTAAAAAAAAAAAACCTATTTTGGACAACCTTCACGAAATTCGTCATTGAGCGAACTACAGCCATGACTAAATTCGGTAAACCATCGATAAACAGTGGTCCTTGATGGTGCTTTATCGCCAAAAATTTAATTAAATTCATTGATGCACTGCTGTTGAGTTAATCTACATTGAAAGTTGTAAAAACTCGCACGAAAATGTTCATGATTTAATTCTATTTTTCTGGCCGAGATAAAATTTTCAAGTTACATGTACACTTTCTGTGGTTGGCACTTGATGAAACATTTTAAAAAATTAATAAGAAATTAACAAAATAACGATAAATGTTATTATTTATTAAAAAACACTTGGTTAGTTTCACAAAATTATTTTAACTACTCAACGATCGTTTGAACCTTTCGACCATCATCAGAAGTTACAAGCGAAAATCTTAAAATTATTCTAATACAAATTTTAAGATTTTCACTTGTAACTTCTTATAATGGCCGAAAGGTTAAAACAATCGTTGAATAATTAAATATTTTTGTGAAACTAACCAAGAGTTTTTTTAATAAATAATATCCTTTATCGTCATTATTTTATTTCTTATTAGCTGGCCCGGCAAACGTTGTCTTACCTTTATTTTGATGTAAATATAATATTTTTCCTGGGCCCTGGAGTCTCGAGGGGGGCTATGCCCCCACTGGAGTCTTCGGGTCTTAGGGGCTGGGGGGGCGGAAACCTTTGCGACAGTGTACTTAACAACTTCCCAAAATTTCAAATTTATTTGGTATAATTTTCTTTCACACTTTTTAATATTTTCCCCAGAAACCTTTGCGGGAATGTACTCAACAACTTCCCAAAGTTTCATGGCGATCATTTGAATAAATATACCGTCATAAATATCAAAGTTAACGATAGAAATGTCAGTTGCCAGATGACAGCACTAGGGTTAGCCAATCCCGACATATAAAAGGCAACACTCGTACTGAATACAATTACGTTATTTTAAATGGTATGATATATTTCTTAAATATATATCTAGAAAGATTTTTTTTTCAGAATTCAGTGATATTAATTTTGTATAGCCTTACACATAACATTTTTATTAGAACAAAAATAATTAAAATTTTCTAAAATAGCATTTAAATTACAGTACTTTAGCTGGTCATGCTGCATTGCTTTTCAATAAAACATAATTTTAAATCATGGAACTATGAATGAGGGAAAATTGAAATACAAAATTAATTCAAAAACATTAAAGACGCGTAGTAATTCTTACTATTAATATTGAAAATACTAATTACTTTAATACTCGTATTTCTGAAGTGTTTCTGTAAAATTTTTAAGAATATAAAATATGTTTGGTTTTTACAATAATTTTTTATCGTTCGTAATTTTCGGACGAATAAACTTAGGAAGACTCAGTTTTTATAGTTCAATTTGTTTTTTAATAGAGGATTTAAAAACTAGAAAAATATAGAAAATGTACCATTTAAAAACTTTGTACATTCAAATGTATTTTAAATTTGTTATTTAAATTATTGTTTAAAACATTATTTGAAACATTTTCTCCTATATTATCAAAAGACAAAATATTGCCACATAGATTTACTTTATGTACACAATGTGTAATTAAAATTGCTTAAATTACAGTTGGATGCAGTCATTACGCTTCTCTGAGATATTTTGCATATTCTATTACCCATGAATACGCATATAAAATTGAAAATTGCATATTGTATATTTTCTTTTGTTCTACAGTATATATGGGTTTTTGGACAAGTGATACGTAAGTTGTCTGATAATAGTTTTGTTTTTTATTTCTTTTTTAATTACTTTGTTTTTTAGGGTCACAGGAAATTATGGCTTATCAACAAATACATCAGTTGAAAATTAGCTAATCAATTTATATTCAATAAATTTAATAATACTATTTTATAATTAAAAACATTTTTAATATAATAGTAAGATTGTATATAGAGGTGATTCATTTTAATATTAGTAATAATAAATCTTCATAAAGAAATAAAAAAATCTATTTATATATGTATAAAAGTTTATTTTAATAGTATTATATATCCGAATTAAAAAAAAATTTAATATTGTTGTTACGATTACAAATTAAAGTTACGTTTTGTTTAATTAATTAAATAATTAATTCGCGTAATTTCAAAGCGGAACATAAGAATTTATGCTCGAGAATCTGATTATATAGATTTCTAACAACTTAAATATAGCTGATATTAAAATTAAAAATAAAATAACATTCGGTTTTTTTGTTTCACAAATTCTGTATAAATTCCTTTATTGGCCAATTTCGGCAGTTATGCCATTATCAGAAAAATTACAATATGCTAACAAAATTACATATCGTATATATACTTAAAACTAACTAAGAGTGGGAGGTAGTGAAAGTTTAGAGAAATTGCTAATGACAGTATCTAATAATGGGGATTTTCCAAGGTGTAATTGGTCATTCATTACGTTTGAATCGGCGTTTAAAGCTTTTGTAAATAGCGTAACCTCACAGTCCAAGTATTAATAATACACGTTTTTGTAAACAGTCGGCTTAACCCGGCACTTATACCCGCGCGGTAAACTCACACGAATGCACTGTGCCACCGACACCGTTTTGTTGCTAGTACCCTAAAGCCGCGACAGACTCGCGTAGCGATACGTCGCACCAACACTTACGATTCACTCGCAATTCTACTAAGAGAACAACACTCGTACACTCACTTGACGCGTACCTGCTTGGTTCAAAGCTATAACTCGACTGGCTCTTACATTCGATGCAATGTAGGGCCTACCCCCGCGCACTAATTCGTCTCCCCACTGCTAAACTTAACCGTCGCGAAAAGAATGCAGCCTGTAGACCCTGCGCTCTTCTCTTCGCCTATACCACAACAAAGCTGACATTGTTACACTACCCCCTTCTCAGCTAAAGCTATCTCCTGAATAGCTCATGTATCCTCAAGGTAGCCAAGTCGCGTGCCTTCCTTTGGGGTAAACGTCGTACATTTGGAGCGGCTGGTTCGTTGTTTGCCGTGGACTCCACTCGGTTGGACGTAGACGCTTCGTAGTTATCGTCGTTACGTTCCGGTACTCGTTCCGTCAGTGCGGAGGACTCTGCTTCTATAACCGTGTCAAATCCGTGGTTAACATATTCAACTTCCGGTCCTGGAACAGAAATTTCGTGCATAGTAGGGTCCTCTACTTCGTACGAATCATTAATTTGGGGCGCTGTTTCCACACTTGTAGATTCGACCAGATTACCGGTGTTTTCGTTAACCTCCTCGGGTGAGGTACCGGTGGAATCAGAGAGATTTGCCTCGGCTTCATAACCACTTACGTTCAAAGGAGTTAACGTATTGGAGGAAGAGGTATCACTCCCGGATTGAGAATCGTAAAACTCGTCTTCTTCATAATCGTCCGCTATTGGTCCGACGGGATTAATTGTTTCTTCGGGATCAAAAACACTCATCGGAGAGGACGGGTAGGATCGCGGACTAGAAATATCACTAGAACTTGCAGGCGGGATGTCATTGGAGGGCGCAACGGGTGCCCGGTTCTTTAAGCGATAAATTCTTATAATAACATTTGTCCCGAAAAGTGCTCTTCTTATTAAGTCTTTTACCTTCGTGATGCGACGGCCATCCAACCCACAAGCGATCATAGGCATAGCAATTTTTGTAAGATGCAGTTCCTCCGCTTTTCGCCGTAGAGTACGTAAACTCTGAAGTATATGCTCATAACTCGGCTTGTCCTTGAATTCAGCCTTCGTAACTAAATAGAAAATAGGACGACCCCGATAATGGAGTACGCCAACGTCGCCCACGGGTAATGACTGTTGTCGTAGTAAGTTTAAACCCTAAAATCTTCGTCGAAATTCCTTTGCAATTCCGGCACTCATCTGTAGATCAGCAGATACACAATGTGCCAACGCAAATTCCGGGGGAGCATCAAATAGGTTTCCATATACTTCTTCGAGTTGTAACAAAGGTTGCTGTTAAAGGACCTGAGGTTTTTCGTTTGAAGGAACTTTCCGTGGTCTTCCAGGTTTACGTCTACCACGCTCTTCCCTGTCAGCTATGTCTGACACTGGAACTTCAACGCATACTTTTAAACGGTCTGCATGTACAACCAACCGTTTGTGCTTAAACATATGATGTTGAATGCGGTATGTGTTTAAACCCATTTCTTTAATAATGATAAAAGGACCGGTCCATGGGCGATGTAGTTTCTCCGATTCACCCACTCGTGGAGTGGGTTGATGTAGCCAAACACGATCTCCCCTTGAAAAATTAACTTGACGTGCAGTTTTATCGTAGCCAGATTTTTGTCGTTGATGGGCTGCTTGTAAATGGTGTCTGGCTGTCTCATGTGCTCGGTCTAACGACTCTCTTAATCGAGTTAGATATTCATTTGTCGAAGCGTGTGTTTGACCCGGTGGAAGGACGTATTGAATGTCGGCTGGTAGATTAATCTCGCTCCCAAACATTAATACGTTAGGTGTGTGTTTGGAGCTGTCATGTTGACTAGCCCGATATGCCATAAGGACGTGAGGTAGCTCCACATCCCATGTTTCCTGTCGTTCGCCAGCCCAGTGGCTGAGCATAGATAGGAGGGTTCTATTGAACCTTTCTACCATGCCGTCCGATTGTGGTCGGTATGGAGAAGTGCGCGTTTTCTCAGATCCCATCATTCGGCATAACTCGGCGAATAAGTCCGACTCAAATTGCCGGCCCTGGTCGGTATGAACTTTTTCTGGAGCGCCAAAACGGCAAATAAATTCGTCCAGGAATATACGGGCTACCGTTTCGGCAGTTTGGTTCGGCATGGCGAATGCCTCGGTCCACTTGGTAAAATAATCAGCAATTACTAAGATATACTTATTTCCTCGATCGGTTTCTTTCAACGGCCCTAATATGTCAATGGCTACTCTTTCGAGACGTCGCTTAGGTACAAAGGTTTGTAAAGGTGCTCGAGCTGTAGGAATGGGTGCTTTTCGTCGGTTACAGTCTTCGCATTTCTTGCACCAACTCTTCGTATCTCGACTCATCTGTGGCCAATAAAAACGTGTTCGTAGGCGCTCCAGAGTTTTGTTTGTTCCTAAATGTGCTCCAGCCGTGGAACTATTATGATATTCCTTCAATATATCTTCCACTAACGTTTTTGGAACGACAATTCGATTTCGTTTTTGTGTCGTATCCACCGGCGGGACGCAAAGGAGGTCATTCCCATATAACAGCGGTTTCAGCTTCCACAAATCTCGCAGTTCGTTAGTGTGGTTGGACTTATACTTCACTCGAGTCTTTAACTCGTGAATGACGAGCTTACATAACTCGTCCGTCTTTTGTGCCTCACCTATAGACAAGGCTGGGACAAAAGGATGTACGTCTTCTGCTATACAAGCTTGAGTGTCATTATTTTTAATTGTATTAAGTCCACATTGGCCGCACGGGTAACGAGATAGTCCGTCAGCATTGCCATGCTTAATACCCGGTCGATGTTCGACTTCAATGTTGAATTCTGCCAGGATTTCTAGCCATCGTGCCACTTGACCTTCGGGTTCACGAAAGTTCTTCAGCCATATCAAACAGTTGTGATCAGTACGTGCTACAAACCGTGTTCCAGTTAGATATCCTCGAAAATGTTTACAAACATTCACCAATGCCAATAGTTCGCGGCGTGTCGCGCAATATTGTCTTTCGGGTTTCGTCAATGCCCGGCTATAGTACGCAATAACCCTTTCCTGACCATCTTGCACTTGACTAAATACACCACCAATGCCAGTACCGCTGGCGTCAACGTCTATAATAAACGGATCATCGGGTCGCGGATAAGCCAATATTGGAGCTGTTACCAAATGGCGCTTGAGAGTACGAAACGCGATATCGCACGATTCAGTCCATGTATATTTCTCTCCTTTATTTAATAACTTATGTAGCGGATCTGCGATCGTAGCAAAACCTTTTATAAATCTGCGATAATACGAAGCTAGTCCCAAAAACGCACGCAATTCAGTGAGATTTGTTGGTACAGGCCAATCCCTTACCGTTTGGGTTTTCTTCGGATCCGTAGTAACTCCTTCAGCACTTACTATATGTCCCAAAAATTCTACTTTTCTGTGGAATAACCGGCATTTTCGTGGATTTACTTTCAGTCCCGCACTTCGTAAACGGTCAAATACCGCACACAACCGATTTAAATGTTCGTTAAAAGTTTTTCCAAACACTATCACGTCGTCGAGGTATACTAACGCAGACTCCCAATTTAATCCGTCCAAGACTACGTCCATCAGACGTTGGAAAGTTGCCGGCCCATTACATACCCCAAAGGGTAAAACGTTAAACTCATATAGTCCGGTTCCCACAGAAAAAGCCGTTTTGCACCGATCCTTTGAATCCACTTCGCACTGCCAGTATCCGGACTGTAAGTCGAGCGCAGTGAAGGAGGTTGCGCCTGCCAGCGAATCCAGGATCATGTCTATACGGGGAAGAGGGTAACTATCCTTGACTGTTACCTCGTTAACTTTCCTAAAGTCAACGCAAAATCTCAAGGATCCGTCCTTCTTCCGAACCAGCACCACTGGAGAACACCACGGTGACACTGACGGGCTGATCACGCCAGCTTCTAACATCCTCTCTATTTCCTCCTGGGCTTGTTCTCGCCTTGTCCCCGGTAATCGTCGTGGAGCCTGTTTGATGGCGTTTTCCAAACCGGTATTTATTCGATGTTTAAGTATTGATGTTCGTCCTAAATCGCGATCATCTTTTGAAGTAGTGTCTCTATATTGATCAAGGCATTGCTTTGCTTGCAGTAATTCACTGTGTGATAGATGTTTTTCTGCTTCGGTCCAGTCAAATTCTTGGCTAGCTGGCATGCCCTCCTCCTTCTCAAGCGTCTCAACAACCAGACACTCGCTTGCTATACCGATGTTTGTGTTCTGGCGTAACGTACGTGATTCGGCTGTTGGGTTCCTCAACAGCACCACCCCTTGATTTCCTTCTACGACGGTACGACCCATTAAGCAGCCAAATTTATTCCAACACTGGGCGGCCGGTTCGATCAGTCGAGGTTGATGGAAATCTTCACTATCAATCCGAACCTGGCATAACATCTCAGTTCTGGCCGGAACAATTACGGTAGCGCAAACTAACACATGCGCAGTTCTTATTGTTTCGGCAATACGTTCACCCCGAAGCTCAATACAGTTCTCGTCTGTATATACCCGACACTTATTTGTTCGTATGAAGTCACAACCCAACACTGCTGGCTCAATTAAATTATCGCATATATTTACCTCGGTACTAATAACCGATCGTCCGAGTGTGATATACACAACTGCAGTCCCTCGTATGGTTAACGATTCTCCACTAGCTTGTAAAACTTTAGAGGTACAGGGTTGTAATCGCCCATTTCCGATTTGTGTCCATATATCTGCTCGAATAAACAAACGTGACGCGCCAGTATCGATAAGAAACGTTGTCTCTTTCCCGTTTATTAGTCCTGTCACTCGCACAACACTTGCACAAGTTGCATGCAGTTGCCCCGTTTCAACCTTTGTCAACGCGCCGGGACCCAGCGAAGACCGAATTAGTTTTTTTCTTGAGTATTCTGTTTTCCTCGTGTTCGATTAACACAGTCGCGGGCTAAATGTCCATACCCTTCACATTCGAAGCACTTTATTATTTTTTTCGTTTCCTCGCGCATTTTATATTTTGCTACTTTCGTATTACCCGAATCTTTTTTGTCGGTTGCTTTAGACCGTGAGAAGTCGGTCAACGTTTTCACTGCATGTGTAAGTTCGTTAATCTTTTCCCGTAATTCAAGTATTTCAGTTTCCGCACGACACTGCGACGCACACATCACATTTTCGGTCGACGTTCCTGCTGGTTCCCTAACTTTTTGTTCGGATTGTACATCGTGTAACGTTTGTTGAATTTTATACACCTCTTGAGCCGCCGAAATCGCCTCAGTCATGTTTCGCGGGTTTTTTCGAATTGTTTCGGTAGCTATTGTTTTACTTAGTCCTTTGAAAAATTGTTTTAATACCAAATGTGGCTAAGCACGATGCTAAGCATAATGTCAGACATAATGATGTCGTAATGATGAATCACTCTGTGTGAAGGTGTCCTAGAGTCTAGTAGTGTGACAAAGGCAAAGATAAAACATGTTAGAAAACAACAAGTTAATTTTTCAAGGGGAGATCGTGTTTGGCTACATCAACCCACTCCACGAGTGGGTGAATCGGAGAAACTACATCGCCCATGGACCGGTCCTTTTATCATTATTAAAGAAATGGGTTTAAACACATACCGCATTCAACATCATATGTTTAAGCACAAACGGTTGGTCGTACATGCAGACCGTTTAAAAGTATGCGTTGAAGTTCCAGTGTCAGACATAGCTGACCGGGAAGAGCGTGGTAGACGTAAACCTGGAAGACCACGGAAAGTTCCTTCAAACGAAAAACCTCAGGTGCTTGAACAGCAACCTTTGTTACAACTCGAAGAAGTATATGGAAACCTATTTGATGCTCCCCCGGAATTTGCGTTGGCACATTGTGTATCTGCTGATCTACAGATGAGTGCCGGAATTGCAAAGGAATTTCGACGAAGATTTCAGGGTTTAAACTTACTACAACAACAGTCATTACCCGTGGGCGACGTTGGCGTACTCCATTATCGGGGTCGTCCTATTTTCTAAATGAAATGGTAATGCGGCTTTTTTCTTAGCTTCATTCCAGTCTCTGAATACACAATACGACTCGAATGTTTGTAGCCACTCGCTGAAGTTTCCCATACTAAAACGCGGGCACAAAATGTCACTCATTTTGTGTCTAAACTTCTTTTTACGATAACTGGTTTGAAAGTGTTTACAAAATTTTTATAGTCACTAATTTAAATCCCACCGCTGCCACCACTGTAAATAGCGTAACCTCACAGTCCAAGTATTAATAATACACGTTTTTGTAAACAGTCGGCTTAACCCGGCACTTATACCCGCGCGGTAAACTCACACGAATGCACTGTGCCACCGACACCGTTTTGTTGCTAGTACCCTAAAGCCGCGACAGACTCGCGTAGCGATACGTCGCACCAACACTTACGATTCACTCGCAATTCTACTAAGAGAACAACACTCGTACACTCACTTGACGCGTACCTGCTTGGTTCAAAGCTATAACTCGACTGGCTCTTACATTCGATGCAATGTAGGGCCTACCCCCGCGCACTAATTCGTCTCCCCACTGCTAAACTTAACCGCCGCGAAAAGAATGCAGCCTGTAGACCCTGCGCTCTTCTCTTCGCCTATACCACAACAAAGCTGACATTGTTACACTTTCTTGATTTCATAGTTTTCTAGAAACGTCAGATAAGAACATTCTAGATGCAATATTTTTAACAAGTGATCAATTAAGCTATGAAATGCTGCTAATTTTGTATTCTACGAGTGATAGGAATTAATTGGTATTACTGTGTCTGTATACGTTTCTTTTCTATATATACTGAAACTAAGACGATTAGAGTTGTTATAAATCGAAATATCCAAAAAGTTATTACTATTGTTGGTTTCTACTTCTAGTGTAAATTGAATATTATTATTTAATGAATTAAGTAATTTAAATAATTAATTCAATTGTCGTTCTGAACCCGTGTATAAACAAAAAACATCATCTACATATCTGTACCAAAATTGTACCTGTTTGACTAAATTATTCTTGGAATAATAATATAATAATTTTATTTGTAATTTGGAAATATTGCATCAGGAATGTAAAGGTTCTTACCTGACGTTCCTAGAAAATTATGAAATCAAAAAAGCTTTAAACGCCGATTCAAACTTAATAAATGAACAATTAGACCTAGGAAAATCCCCATTCTTAGATACCGTCATAGACAATCCCTCTAAACTTTCACTACCTCCCACCCTTAGTTACTTTTAAGTATATATATATACGATATGTAATTTTGATAGAATATTGTAATCCTTCTGATGATAGCATAACTGCCGAAAATAACCAATAAAGGAATTTATACAGAATTTGTGAAACGAAAAACCAAGTGTTTGTTTATTTTTAATTTTAATTTTTCATATTGTTTCACCGAGTACCTACAGCATCTGCAATTGTATTAATAGCTGATATTATTTCAGTCTTAGATTTGGTATAAAGAGAAAACAGGCTCAAGCATTGAAAAATTGTCGAAAAATGTATATTACCATATTTTTAAACGTAATAACAATTTGTTTTTGAGACATTGACCATCTAAATATTGTTTTACATAATTGGTCAGATATATACAACTTATGTTTTTATATAGGAAAATTTATTACGCACATTTACGCAGCACACACATCTTTCGCGCACTGTATTATTCGGTCCTTAAATTTACCCCAAACATTCACATTACATTTATAATTAGTTGTCCACGAAGGAAAAATTTTATTAATTTTTTAAACATACTCATCTCTTGTATTTTCACACGAAACATTTTACCAGATATTACTTTCTCATACGCTAGCTTATATTCAAACGTCTACTCGATATCACGAAATAGTGATCATAAGTACCAAGTTTGGCACTAACTTTAACACGTATATCAATAGCCAAACTGTTTAGCAGATCATAATACATGATAAAAAATCTATTTCACAACGTCTATTTTCAAGAACATGTTAAGTAATTTGGCACATTCCATTTTCTTACTTAAAAGTTTTAACAATGTGTAGTTTGTATATTCATAATATCATAATAAATACAATCAATTAAATGTTATGAATTTTAAGAGCATTTTCGGCACCTTACAACATTAGTTGTAAAATTCTGATGATAAAATTTTGCCTATTTGCTGCATATGGTCAATCGTGCGTCAACGCACAGACACGTTTGGATTTGTTTTACGGTTCAAACATTTTACTTTATGTACAACGAACTGCTGTAAGTTTTAGATAAATTTAGCACCGAATTTTATCATATAAAGGGTTAATAAAAATGTTACAATTAATGTTGTAAGGTGCCGAAAATGTCCTTAAAATTCATAACATTTAATTGATTGTATTTATTATGAATATACCAACTACACATTGTTAAAACTTTTAAGTAAGAAAATGGAATGTGCCAAATTACTTAACATGAAAATTTGTACCAAAATTCTATTTAAAAGTACCTTAAAAGAATTAATAACGTAATGTTGCGTTGGCGCACGCTTGGACGTTAACGGGTTAAACCGCTCGGCCATATCGGCCGGCATTTATAAATTAAAATATATTTTCTCTTGGAAATGTTTTAAAAAGTATTTCTTGTAAAGATTACTTGTGGCAATAACAATTAATTTATTTCTTATAATTCTATGCATATTCCACGTATTGAAAATGATGTTTAAAATTTGTTATTCTATAAATAATATAGGTAATCATATTTTAAAAATTAATATAATTTTTTATTTAATTTTCTTTAATATGTAACCTTACACAATAACAGCATTAAAAAACAAGAATAAACTTGAAAATGTAGGTTCTCCAGGAAGGTAGGTAGGTTCTGAGGAACCGCAAAATTGTTTCTGTCTACATTTTAACTCACTTTACTACTATCAATTACTGTTGTAAAAACCACGTGTGGCAACTCAACTAGCACAAAAGTAATCGCAACTGAGATGGGAACTTCAGTTATGTAGTTGTTACGTAATTTTTACTAAATCTATTACTTTTACGTATAGATTAGTTTATTTACAAAATTTATTGGCATTATGATGTGGTTTCCACCAATAAGAATTACTTTAGCGTTATATTACTTTTAAGTAGTATTTGTGGTTTAGGGAATGTTGTTGTTACTAATGAAACGACTCTAAAATTTTCAGGACTTAAAACTAACAAACAAAAGTAACAGCGACTAACTAATGTAACTAAAATTTGACTTCAAAATGCCAATTACTTTCAGGTAACATTTAAGTTAAATTTATACTTTTCAGAACCGTACCGTACTGTACCGTACCGTACCGTACCGTACCTGGTCGTAGTTATTAAACCAATATAATCAAATGCAATCATTTATAATTTGACGTAGCAGCCAGTTGCTGTCCATAGTAACCGTAGCTAGCAACGGCTAGCTACGGCCAGCCAATAGGCAACAAGACAACTTGAGTTTGCACATGCGCATTGTACGTTTGACATATCGTCGCTGTCAAGTTAAAATCTGCTATGTGGTTTTTCAACAATTTTTCAGGAGCTGCAAAAAACTATGTAATTTTTATTATTTGAAAAGGACATTTAAATTCTCTACATAGCAGATTTTGACTTGACAACGACAATATATTTTATAGGTTCGTCTATTTCTATTAATAGGTCTTGTATTATATCGACGAGATCTCTTCGTCATTACCTGTAATGCAGCAGCACATAGTAAAAGACTCGTAGCGCCCAATAAACACTGCTCTTTTGTTAACATTTTTGTAACAATACAACAACAACGAAACAAACAAAGAGAATGAATTTGTTGGTTATAATATGTAGTCATTTAAAAAAAAAGTGTGTTCAGGAACGTATATTAATTTTTGATATAAAAATATATTTTAAAATATATAGACACGCAAATAAATTATATAATGTATTTGCAAATATTTGAATCAATTTTTAGTAATTTATAAAATATTTTTATTAATTTTTAAGTGAATCTATAGGTAATAATTGTAGGGACCTTTTACACAAGGTACTACCATAACGTCACCAAGACTATTTGAGTTTGCAAGTACGTGACAAATCGGGCGTTAGGCTATCGTAATAGCTGTCGCCGCCCGGGCGTTAGGCTAGCTATTATAGCTATTATAGCTCTCGCCGCCAAAGGATCTTTACGCAGGTACGTCAGCGGACCGCGGCTGGATCCGCATGCCGCCAACGTTTAATAAAACCCGGCGCCGCTAAAGTTTAATAAAACCAGCGCCGACAAAAACCTACCAGGGCAATTGGTTTTATGACGAGGCTACGAAGAGCTTATACGTGACCGTCGGATTTTCCCTGGAATTTTCCCACGAACAACTTTCCCACGAGAAATCGACCTTCAACAAGAAGTAGCCGTTAGGGTGAACGCGAGAAGTGGGGAGATTTTGAGTGAATAAAAAGGTAGTTCGGTGGACGAGAAGGCAGTCAGAAGTCACTCAGAGAGTTCCGATACAACAACACCAGCACCGCGAGATCCGACACAACAACAGACAGCACAGTTCATCACAGTGAGTAAAGTGAGTACAGTGAGTGGTAATAGTGCGTGCCTACATCATCAGTGCGCGCTCGCTATACGACGAATTGTACGAATTGTAACTTGTCACAATTGTAATGTTTTATATTGTACGAATTGTAACTTGTCACAATAGTAAAGTATTTTTATACAAATAAATTCGAATATCTAAAATCACGTTCCTTTTTATTTCAATCACTACAGCAAACACCCACAATAATAATTGATTGTAAAATTGAACTTATGTTGTTTAAATGAAACCCATAAAATATATGTCAAACATTCAAAAAACAGACAATGCGCATGTGCGAATTCACGTTGCCTATTGCAATTGGCTGGCCGTAGCTGCCGTACCTAAAAAGTTAAAATTTTTCAATTTTGGTACGGTTTAACTACGGCTAGCTACGGCCAGCTACGTCAACTATGTTTGCTGCGTCAAACTATGAATAAACACATTTGATTGTACAGGTTTAACTTAGGTACGGTACGGTACGGTACGGTACGGTACGTTCGACTATAAATGTACCTTAATAGTTGCTGCAACGTACTAGAAACTACCAATGATAATTTAAAGTTTTTAAAATTCAAAAGTAGTATTTGTAAGTGTCAATTACGATCTTTACCTGCAGAAAAAACTTTTTAGTGTGCGACAACTACAAAATTTGTGTTACCTTTTAAAATTACCATGAAGTTAATTCGCTCTCCGGTCAACAACTTGGATTATTTGCACATATTCAATTTATGTCATCTAATAGTTTTTTTGAAGAAAAGGCAAATTTGTTAACATAAAGGGAAAAAATACCGACATTCTACAACTTTTTATTGAAAATTAAAAACCAACAATAGCAGAAAACAATTCAGGCATCAAAGAATTTATATCGTATATCGTTTTATTACGTACTAGATACATGTAAAAATACAGATTTTTTTTAAAACATACAATTCTTCTGCATCTGTGTCGATATATTGGCTTAATTTCTTTTCAAGGTTTAATGCATCCTGAAAGTTCCTGATTCCGGAGCATTTGAAATTACAAGGATACTCGTATCAGTTTTTTTCTGGAAAAGTGCTACCATTCGATATTAATTTTTCCCTTTGAGAGTGAGTTAAATACTCTGGCCAAAACAAGATTCCATCTTGTTCCTATTTATATGGTACAACTGTAAAATATATACCTTGCTTTTTATTTGTCGAAACAATTTTCAAAAAATCTATATTTTTAAACAATGTAACAATAGTTTTGTTTTACTGTAAAATAAAGAAAACCCATATTAATTATTTAAATTTTTTATCTGAACAAACCTCCACTATCTATCAATATCGTTAAATAATTTATTTTTATATCTGATTTTCAATTTAAAAAATTTTAAAAATTGAGTTTCTTTAATGTAGCTGTTGCAATGAATAGTAAAAAAATTACGGAAGTTGACATTTGACTTCTCATTTTTTTATATCAACTACTTTATTTATCTAAAGCTTAAAATTAAAACAGATAATAATCATATTAATTACGTATTAATAATAAATATTTACTATCATAATACTGCGCAGTTGTCAAAATAATTGAAGGTTAAGTTCCAAATGGAACCATAAAGTAGCAAGGGATACTTCGCGCAGGCAAGTGGAGTAGTCACAACTTCATTCCTACTTTAAAGTAGCACTGTGGTTTCATTCGGTACTTTGTAGTAAATATAACTTTAAATGTTACATATTTGCAGTTCCCGTCAACTAGCCTTAAGTCACAGATTCTTTTAGGCAACAATTTTCAGTTACAGAAACTTTAAAGTTATTTCTTCCAAAATGCGCCATATTTATTGAACAGTAAATTACAGTAAATTTAAATAATGCTTTGTTATAATTTTTACCTCGAATATAACAAAAAAATGCTATTTAACCAGTTTTAATTTCAAATTTTAATTAAGAAACATTTTTTAGAAACTATATTAATGTAATATTAAACATAAAAAAACAATATGTGTATTAAAATTTGCGAATTTTAAAGGCGCACATATTATTTAGACTTATTAACAGTAAAAGTAACTTTTGTTTTAATTTTGTCATTTGGATCATACATATAATAATATTATTTAGATCACGGGAAACTGATACAAGTTCTACTGTTACATATTACATACAATGATTTTGTCTCTGAGTTTGCAAGAGAGAAATGACAGTTTAGTTGAAAAAGGTGAGATGAAAGTTCCACTAGAGTCGAGGAAACTATACTGCAACGACGCAGCTACCTAAGTATTACGTCAAGGGAACGTAGTATTATAAAACCCAGAAACATTACCTCAACGTTGCAATCACCGAAAAATTATTCCCCATTTTGGTAACACGCACATAACTAAAACGTTCTAATTATGTGCCTATGACTAGTGGCAAAACTCTTCCAATATTCTACTATAGTTGCCACTACGTTCCGTCAACTAAATGTGCTAGTTGGGACTTATAACAGATTCTAAATATTAAAATAATAATAATTAAAAAAAAGTTGATATCGAATCACGTTGTCAGTTAAATATATGATTAACTAAGAATTAGTTTGTTAATTGTTTTTCGAAACGATTTATTGATAATCATTTACTAACTTAATCATACATTGTTAAGTTATCTTATGGTTAACTATTTAAATAATTTTTTGTGCCAGGTTTTCCGTAAAATCTTAAGAGATCCTGTGAATATTTATCAAAAGCGATTAAAGGTCTTAGGAGTATTTAATTTCTCATATAACGCTGGGACCTCTATCGTTGACAATGCAAACTAGTAAGAAGTTTAATACAGTCGTAAATTAGAAAAAGTTTTAATGAAGATGTATCTAGGATAACTCGAAAATGGTACAAAATATTTAAAACAAATTAAAATAAAAAAAACTTCTTCAGACATTGTTCTAAAACTTTGTCGCATAATATACCTACTTATTTCTTAAGGCCGAAAAGTTTCTAACTGTGTGTTTCTAATTTGCCTTCACATTGAAAAAAATCTTGTTCATTAATTTGTTTATTTATTTTTTATGTTAATTAATAACTATATTTTTTTTTCTCAAAAAACATACAGAAAAGTAGTTGATAAATAAAATAGAGATAGAATTATGCAAATAATTTATCTAGTAACCGAGATATACTCGGTTAAAGTTAAAAAATAATTAAATTTAAATTTTTAAATTTTTTTGGAAAAAGTTAATTTTTGAAATTATGCAAAGAAATAAAATGTGCGTCTAACCACCATCAGATCGGGCGAAAAATTTCCTATAAGATAATGTAATGAATATTTATAAATAAAATAACATGTAACTCATAAAAATTATCAAAAATAATGTAAATGTAGATAATGTTGACTATTTTTTAAATCATTCTAATAATATTAAGTTAAGAGTATTAACGGAATACAAAGTGTAACATATTTTTGACCATTTTTTTTAAATAAAAGTCAAACTTTTATTTATTTTATAATAGTATTGTACTATAATATAGAATATGTTAATAAAAATTTTGGTATACTAGAACTCACATAAAACTTAGAAAATGAGAAAAATTTTGTTTCTAAAAGATAAATTTAACAAAAATTGCTATGAGATTATTAATAGTTAACGTCTTATCTTATTTTTTTTACACTATCACTGATATAGAAGCGGCCGTAGGAAATTGAAAAGAATTTAAAGTTGTTATATACGTTAATAGAAAGATAATCAAAACAATATTAGTAATAGGTATCTCATATTTATTTTTTTATAGTACATATCTACCACCATGTAGAACATTTTGATACTATAGTCGCGACAAGATAAAAAGATAGGTACGTCATAATCACGTGATAAAACTTAACAACATGAAACTCACTAATGAGCAAAATTAATTTTATTCTATTCTACATATAATGAACTAAATCTTCTTGAAACTATTTACGTATGTTATTTTAATCAAATTAAAATGTAATATATACAAATATATCGTACTTATATTATTGGATTTTTTAATCGAAATCAACTTATTTATTTTTGCTATATTTGGCAGCATTGATTTTCAATGTCAAAAGTCACAGTACGTTTATATTAGTTCATTTGCGTTATATTTTGAATGTGTATTTTTGTAATTTATTATGACAAAAAGATGGTCTAGACCTAGACGATATCAACAGTTAGTTGGCAATTTAATTTCATATTTTGAACAAAAAAAGGAAAATAATGGGTCGTTAATGCCCCTGTCTGCTGTACGCGAGAAGCTTATATAATCATAGTAGTGAGTGACGTTATTTGCCTAGTGACAAAAATTGATGACGTCCCTATCTTTTTATCTTGTCGCCACTATATCACTGATATAGTAGCGCTCGTACGAAAATCGGGAAATCAAAAAGAATTCAAAGTTTAAATATACAGTGTCGTGGATTGACTTGAATGATCAAAAATGTGGTGATCCGACTCGAATGGATCCAAAAATGTCGTGATGTGTTCAACTTCTGGCTCGATAGGCCAAATGTTATGTATGTGGCTTGTTGCCCAAAATATGTATGTGAATGTGACTCGAAGGACGAATGTATGATTGAATTGTGTATCAAATATGCTTGATCGATGCGATGCACTTTGTGTTGATTCGACAGTTGTATGTTGTGTCGAAGGAACAATGTGTTGATTTAAATAATAACGATAGTTCTGAGTGGACTGTATATATGTAATTGCACAAAATATGTTTACTTTTACAAAAAATATGAGATAACACAAAGAAATGCGTTGTGTTACAAATGCTATGCACAGCAAAGCCACGTGTGTGCTTATGCTGGCTGAATGCGATGCGAATGGTTCGCTGTCTGTAGACTAACTAACTGCTTACTATCTAACTGACTATATACATGCTAAACTAACATGGCGCGCATATCTGGCGCGAATATATGAAAACTGTACATACGCCGCCGCCCTTGAAAGGTCATGGCTTTCAACATAAGAACAAATGAATTGAAATATACAATATAAACAATAGTAAAGAATACATAATAAACTTATAATTATTAGATATTATTAATCTTATGATCTAGGTCTTGTTCAATGGGTAAAACACACACTTTATTTAAAGCGCGTTTGAACGTAGCACCACTAGCCAATTTAACTGTTACAACTCGAGTTATGTTATCGTTTCCTGGATGTAACATTACAATTCGTGCCATGGGCCACTTGAGGGGGGTTATGTTGTCTTCGATTAAAACCACTAGAGAACCAATTTTTACACTAGTTTCACTACACTGCCACTTTGATCGCTGTTGTAAGCTGGTGAGATATTCTCTCGACCAACGTTTCCAGAATTGTTGAAAAAGTTGCTGCATGCGTTGATATCTGGAAAGTCGTGTCGTCGGAACTTCCAGTACATTTTGTTGTGGTGATGTTGCC
This sequence comes from Clivina fossor, assembly GCA_963966155.1. Lineage (NCBI taxonomy): Eukaryota > Metazoa > Arthropoda > Insecta > Coleoptera > Carabidae > Clivina > Clivina fossor. The sequence goes on from OZ014555.1 coordinate 11,752,048, forward strand.
AATGAGTCACCAATAAGGAAATGAGCAGGGGTCAATGGAGTATAATCTTCTGGATCATGGGATAAGGGTGTCAATGGTCTGGAATTGAGACATGCTTCGATCTGAACCAGAATGGTATAAAATTCATCATATGTGCAATACGAATCTCCAAGAACACGCCGTAAATGAAATTTAACAGATTTTACTACCGCCTCCCAATAACCGCCCATATGTGGTGACCTTGGTGGTATGAAATGCCAATTAATTTGGTCATTTGTCAAGAAATTAGATACTTTGTTATTATGTGTTTCACTTGAAATGAGTTCATACAATTCGTGAAAGTGATTATTTGCTCCAACAAAATTCAAACCATTGTCAGAGTATATATTACGTGGTTTTCCACGTCTCGCGATAAACCGTTTCAATGCATTGAGAAAACTGTCTGTAGTCAAATCTGTAACCAGCTCTATATGAACTGCACGTACTGCAAAGTCAACAATAATGCAAATATATGATTTGACTAATTTTGCCTTTCTTAAGTTACTAACTTTTATAAGTATAGGACCAGCGTAATCTATGCCACAATTTGAAAATGGCCGATCAAGCTGAACGCGAGCTTTGGGAAGTTGCCCCATTAAAAATTTAGAAGATTTTGGATTTGCTTTGAAACATTTGACACACTTATGTATTAAGCGTTTTACAAGATTTTTACCATTAATTATCCAATAATTTAAACGAATAATTGCCAATAAATTTTGTGTTCCCACATGCAAATATTTTAAGTGTTCATGTTCAACTATGAGTGTGGTGAGCTTGTGTTGGTGGTGTAATATTATTGGATGTTTCTGATTAAAATCTAAATCTGAGTTAGCTAAACGACCGCCTACACGAAGTATTCCATTGTTATCAATAAACGGATGTAAATTCAAAATTTTACTTTTTTTGTTCAAATTGTCTTTGTTTTTTAATGCGTTTATTTCCTCCGAGAATTTTTCTCTTTGATGTAATTTTATAAGAATTTGTAATGAATGTTCTTGCTCGTGTGTATTTAAAAGAATTGTGTCGTTTACTTGTTTATTTAACGTTCGATTCTTAAAGCGATATATGTAACCTACAACATTTTTTAATTTAGTTAATTTTGAGTAATTTTCAAATAAATTCAAATTTGACTTGACTGCTTGTGTAGTAATCAAAGTACATTTTGTTTCTTTTAAATCTGGTAATAACGTGTTGTTAAAATCGACTAACTCATTGTCATCATTAATCGAATTCATTACGAGAAAAGTAGGACCATTCCACCACATTCGTGATTTACTTAATTGCTCTGGTTTTAAACCGCGTGAGATAATATCTGCTGGATTTTGTTCACCTTTAATATGTTTCCAACAGTTTATATCTGTCAATTCTAATATTTGCGCAACACGATTTCCTACAAATGTTTTTAACTGATTCGGTTCTAACTTTAACCAAGAAAGTACAATCGTGGAATCGGAATAGAATATTGTTTTTGTTAATTTTACATCAATGATTTTTATTACCGTACTTGCTAATCTAGCTAATAAATGTGCTGCTAATAATTCAAGTCGTGGTAAGGTAATTTTCTTTAATGGCGCAACCTTTGATTTCGCGCAAAGTAATTGTGAAAAACGTTCTCCGTTTTGATTTTCAGAAACGAGATAAATGCAACAACCAAATGCGTTTTCTGATGCATCGCTGAATCCGTGCATTTCAATGGAAATAGCATTTGTGCAAAGTATATGTCTCGAAATTGTTATTTTGTTTAACATGTGAAATTGCGATATAAATTCTGACCAAAATTCCAACAAATTTTCTGGAATTTGCTCATCCCAATCTACCTTTGATCTCCACAAAACCTGCCTTAATATTTTTGCCATGATTATACTCGGACCTATCAAACCTAACGGATCGAATATTTGCGCTATTATTGATAATACATTGCGTTTCGTAACCTCCGTTGGATTTGTCGTGATTGAAACATTGTATTGCAATTGATCTGAATGTGAATTCCAAATCAACCCTAACGTTTTTAACTCTTTATCTTCTTGTATCAAAACATATTTATTATCATGAGGATTTTGTTTGGTAATATAATTCAAAATAAATGAATCATTTGAACACCATTTTCTCAGTTCAAATCCAGCTGTTTGTAATATTTCTGTTAATTCGTGAAAAACTTGAATTACTTCAGTTTTTGTATCAAAACTAGCTAAAAAGTCGTCCATATAAAATGAATTTTTAATTAACTTACTAGTCTGCGGAAATTTATGTTCGTTTTCAATAGCTAATTCTTTTAAACATCGCGTGGCTAAATATGGAGAGCTAGCCATACCGTATGTTAAACGATTTAGTTCAAATATTTTGATTGGTTGTGTACGATTTTGACGCCAAAGAATTTTCTGATACGTTTGATCACTAGCATGAACTGAAATTTGCCTAAACATCATTTTTATATCTCCATTTAAAACGTACTTGCGTAACCTGAATCTAGTAACGATTGAGAATAGATCGTCTTGTATAACTGGACCACTATGTAATAAATCATTTAATGAATATCCGTTACTTGTTTTTGCCGATGCGTCAAAAACTACTCGACATTTTGTTGTGCTACTTGATTGTTTGATAACCGCGTGATGAGGAAGAAAATACGCGTTATTGCTCGGCATATATTCATCCAATACAGAAATGTTTGTCATGTGATTTAGTAATTCGTATTCACGCATAAACTCTAAATAATCATTTTTTAGTGCGATATCTTTATCTAATCGATTTTCTAAATAATTAAAACGTTTTATACAGTTTATTTGCGATTCGCCAAGAGATTTGTTAGTATCCTGAACAAAAGGCAAACGAACTACGAACCTGCCACTAGCGTCCCTACTTGTCGTTTCTTTGAAATGTAATTCGCAATACTGATCTGCTTCCGAAAGAGTTTTAGTTTGAGGTAACTCTTCTGTTTGCCAAAACTTAATTAATGATTGATTTAATTGCTCGTTTGTAACTATCGACGATAAATTGCAAACTTGTTTTTCAGTGTTAATATTTAAATTTAAAGAACCCGTGAGAATCCAGCCAAAATATGTTTCTTGCAACAAAGGAATGTTTTGTTCTAATCTTAATTTTCCACCCTTTATTAGCTCAAAGAATATGGTTGCACCTAAGAGCATATCAATTTGTTTCGGAATATTAAAATTTTCATCTGCCAAAATAATTTCTTTTGGTATATTCAACTCTGATTTATTGAAACCTACCAACGGTAACTGACATGTGATAACTGGTAATATCAAAAATGATAAGTCAACAGAAAAGTCATTTTGTCGCGAATATACTGTTACATTTGTTTTTTGTTTGATATTGAAAAGTGCTTTATTGATGCCCGCTATTTGTACTTGTACATTTTCACAAGAAAGTTTCAATTTGTCACATAGATTTTGAGTAATAAAATTTGATTGACTACCCGAATCTAGCAATGCTGTACATTTATGTTTATTTCCTAACTTATCTAGAACTAACACCGTCGCTGTTGATAACAATACTTGATTTGTTTCATGTGTGTTTTTATTAGATAATAATGTGGAATAGCTTAATGGTAAATGAGAAGAATTCAAACTATGACAATTTGTTTCGAACGTGTTATTTGAATTAATAGCTTGTGCGCTAAAATTTGAGTTTCTTGAATCGTTATCAGATTTTTTCAATTCGTTATGCAATATTGTATTATGTTTACCTGAACATTTTTTACAATTTCTAGAATTGCAATCTCGTTTAAAATGACCCGAACGTAAGCAATTAGAACATAACCTTAAATTTCTAATTTCTTTATATTTGTCGTCTAATGTTAGTTTTAAAAATTGTTCACATTTAAAAATATAATGTGCATTTTTACAATAAGGACATGTGATATTTGCTATTGCTGTATATGTTTGTTGTATTAACTTATCTGTCGATGAACTAAAATTTCGCGTTTGTTTTGCATCGTGTACGTGTGTGTGAGATTTGTGAGCATGTGATTTGAATGACTCAATGTTTTTGTCTAATGATAAAGCTTCTAACGTATAACATTTTTTAGATAAAAATTTGTTTAATTGTTCTAGTGTTGGAACTGATACATCATCTAATTTGTTTTCCCATTCTCTTTGTGTACTATAATCTAATTTTTTTACTATCAGTGGAACAAGTAATGCATCCCAAGTATCAACTGGTAAACCCAATTTTTTTAATGAACTTGTATGTTGAAACACTGTATCTAAAAGATTACGTATTGATATAGAAGAATCTTTTTTTACTTCCGGTAATTTAGACAATAAACCATTTGTGTGAAAGTTAACTAACGCGCGTTTATTTTCAAAACGATTTTTCAACAAATCAATAGCAACATTGTAATTATCCTCTGTAAGTTCAAGTGATTCGATTATTCGTGATGCTGTTTGTTTACAACACGTTTTCAAATACAAAAATTTTTGAATGTCTGTTAAGTCTGCGCGATTGTGTACAACTGAATTAAATATATCGTAAAAACTTGTCCATGTTTCAATTGTTCCAAAGAAATTTGGTAATCCTATAATTGGTAAATTTGCAATTGTACTCTGCTGCACGTTTATCATATCATTAACCGATTTGACTACATTATTTGCGTGTTTATTCAAAAATTGTTTTGCTTTTGTTATAATTTCAAAATATAAATTTTCAATCTCATCTCGTTTGTCAATATCAATGTTAAGATACTCTAACCTTGTTTGAATTTCGTCGAATTTTTCATACTCACTTTTTATATTTTGTAACCGACATTCGATTGACGTTACATCATCTGCGTTATCTACTGAATTTATGACGTCACGAAACCGTTCAAACTTTGTATTTATAACGTTACGCTTATGCTGTAATTCTTCCTTTGTTTGCTTTTTTGCCGCCATAATTGCACATATGAGAAATAAAAACCCGAATTCAAACTCGAAACCGCTCAATTAACTAAAGAATGTGACTATAAATAAAGGAATGTGTACCTCTGTGTAAGTTGCCGACACCGCCGCCGCCTGTGTTGTCGCCGATGACTCGTACCTATGTGATCTGCGCCGCCGTTGTATGTTGCCGTACGCCGCCTGTGTTGTCGCCGATGACTCGTACGCCGCGTTGTATGCTGCCGGGCTGTGCGAATTTCAACCTTATGCGATTTGATATTCTGCTGAATACCTGAACTGCGTCTCGCTACTACCAAAACTGCCTCTTGCTAGTCCAATCCGGCTCGAAGGACCAAAATGTCGTGGATTGACTTGAATGATCAAAAATGTGGTGATCCGACTCGAATGGATCCAAAAATGTCGTGATGTGTTCAACTTCTGGCTCGATAGGCCAAATGTTATGTATGTGGCTTGTTGCCCAAAATATGTATGTGAATGTGACTCGAAGGACGAATGTATGATTGAATTGTGTATCAAATATGCTTGATCGATGCGATGCACTTTGTGTTGATTCGACAGTTGTATGTTGTGTCGAAGGAACAATGTGTTGATTTAAATAATAACGATAGTTCTGAGTGGACTGTATATATGTAATTGTACAAAATATGTTTACTTTTACAAAAAATATGAGATAACACAAAGAAATGCGTTGTGTTACAAATGCTATGCACAGCAAAGCCACGTGTGTGCTTATGCTGGCTGAATGCGATGCGAATGGTTCGCTGTCTGTAGACTAACTAACTGCTTACTATCTAACTGACTATATACATGCTAAACTAACATGGCGCGCATATCTGGCGCGAATATATGAAAACTGTACATACGGTATGTCTGAAAAAGTTGGCAACAAATGGGCAATTTTTTTATTATTGATTTCGTGCGGGCACTGCTATATCAGTAACAGTGTTAGAATAATCTATATGGAGGTAGATCTAGATATCCACTATAAAAAATTAATGTGAAACACCTATTATTAATATTTTTTTATTAACGTATGTTACAACTTTAAATTCTATTCGGTTTCCCGAGTTTCGTGTGATGTGAGACACCAATTATTAATAAATTTTTGAATTTTTTACATTGTATATTAAAACTTTGAATTCTTTTCGATTTCCCGAGTTTCGTGTGGGCACTGCTATACGAGTAATAGTGTCAAAATATTTTATACGAAAGTAAATATCCACTATAAAACGATATAATGTTACACACATGTTATTAATACAACGCTTATTGCAACTTCTGTTTGATTTCCTCAGTTTCGGACGGGCGCTGCTACATCAGTGATAGTATTAGAATATTCTATATGAAGGTAGATATCCACTATATTCACTGTTTTATAGCAAAATATTTGTTGGATTTATCTCTCTGAGAGAAAAATTTCTTAATTTTCCCAAATTTTATTTGATTACTATAGTATACCAAAAATAGTATTAATATATTCTACATTATATTCAATATTATTATTATTATTATTATCGAACGTCCGATGAGTAGTTGGAGTGATATGATTGAGCGAAAAATTCCTAGTAATAAGAATAGTAGAACATGTATGAGAAGAATTATGAATGTAGATGAAGCTAAAGTTGCTTGTCTGAATACGGATGTTTGGAGGAAACTGATTTCGAGTAAATGGAAAGAGTTTGTGCCACACTCTTTTGGGCGGTGGCGTGATTGTGTATGTATGTATGTATAGTAATAAACTATTATTAGAAAAATAAAAGTTGTAACAATCACTATATCTAATTTTAATAAATATGGTTATTGTCTGTTTTGTAATGTCCAAATGACTTTAATATTATTATTATTATTAACACAAATGATACGAACACTGCTATGCTTTTACACACATAGAATACATTGTTGTCGTTATAAAGTTCTGTTTTATTAGGTAATAATATTCTCATAGCAAAAATATATTAAACTTACTTTGTATTCCGTTTTACTATAAATTATTTTTTTTTTATTTAATTTAACAAAAACCTTGTCATTTTCTTTTACTAAATTCGGTAATGTAATACTTCTTTTAGATTGCACAAAAATAAAAATGCAACAATATATATTTTATTTTATAAAACGGAAAACTCAATGCTGAAATTTGTAAAATACGCACAAACTTTGGATATCATAGTTATTGTTTTTAATATGACCACGCAATAAGATATTTTCTGCATTAATAAAATTTACGATCTCTCGCTGCAAAATTCAAATTTTGTTCGTTTAACCGTTTGAGTGCCAAGCAGCGATTTTGCGCTCTTCTGTTACGCTCGAAATTTGCCAGCGCTCGAAATTTAAGTAAAAATAAAATTGGAGTAATATTACACTTGGTAGGTGTATCCTTTTTATTTTTATAAAGTACTATTACTATAATAATATAATTAACTAAATGATATGTAGAATAGGAAATAAGACTAGCGCAAAAGCGCTCCTTGGCACTTTCGGACGGGGAAACAGTAAAAACCCGTGGCACTCAAACGGTTAAACAACGATCAGACACGGACACTGTCACACACTGACGCCAGAGCCGTTAGTGGACCCTGGACAAATCAGTGTGCTAGGTCCCTTACAATAACCAATCACAGAAATGGCTTAAATTAAATAGAGGTAATTTAAATATCAAATATATTTCTATTAATGACAAGTCAATTGAGATACAGAGCAGTTTCAAAACTGCAGTAACAAAAATTATTATAAAATATTTACAAAGTAATTAGTTTGTTTTTATTTAAATTATTTATAATGTATCACCAAAGTAAAGGCTGCGATCAAATTAAATAAACTTAATTTTAAATCAGTTGATCTTAGATATCATTATTTGAATTATAAAAATATGATATTTATTAGCATTTTTTAATAATTTATATCTGTTGTAATTACAAAAATTATATAATATTTATTAATTATGAAATATTATGTTTTAATTATTTTTGTAAAGAAATGAATAAATAAATTAGTTGTTTTAAATGTTAATCTATATAAATTCGTTATCTTTTTTTATTTTATATAATTTATTTTGTTACTAACTTATTTCTAATAAAATGTATCTTCAGTAGTAATAAAATTATTACTATTTAAAAGTTTGTTTCTGTTTTTTGTTTTCTCAAAGTAAATAAACATTCAAAGTTTTCAATATTAATTCTGAGCGTTTTTGTTTTTGTTCTCTAAAACGAACTAAATTTGTTTTTAGAACATTTTATTATTTTATATTCTGCAAAAGAATTGAAATATCTGTAAATTATTTGTTTTAAATGTTTTTATTATATATAATTTTTTTATTGTTACTAACTTATTTCTAATAAATTGTATTTTTAATGTAATAAAATTATTACTATTTAAGTTTGTTTTTTATTTCTTTTTTTTCAAAGTAAATAAACATTCAAAGATTTCAATATTAATTCTGAAGGTTTTTTTTGTTCTAAAACAAACTAAATTTTATATTCTTAATTACACATGGTCTATTATCATTAGGCCATTAATTTATTTTGGTTTTTTCTTCATTTTAAAAATTAACTAATGATTTAATTCATCAAAATAAATTAAGGGCGATTTAAACAAAAATAAAATACTAATTTGTTTTGCAGGGTATTTTTCATCACACTATTCAAACACCTAATCTTTGTGGGTGGTCGTGCCTGTTTTCGGACAGCATTAGAATTCAGTAAAGTTCTTTCGTCGCTCGATCCCGAAGGTGAACTCCTAGCAGTTATACTCGGACTGGATTTTTACGCGCTACGTACAAGAGAATATGCGTGGTTAATTGAATTCGTCGACGAATTTTGCTTATTCGCCTAGCGATTGCACATTTTCATATTGCACAAGATGGTGATCTAACCAAGGCGGATGAATTATTGTAAGATGCTTTAATTATGTTTCCCGGGTGTTTTGATATCGTTGCTGGAAAAATGCTCGGTGCAAGTCGATGCACGGGTACAGAATCATCAGTATTTTGGTGCGAAAATGCAGGACAAGTAAGTATTTATAATTTACACTGTAAATAAAATGGCGAAATTACAGAAAAATAGTAGTAAAATTTTACTATAAAAAATCTATAATTTTATTCTATATTTTTACTTTAATTTTTTTGTAAATTTATAGAACTTCAGTAAATTTGTTGTCAGGAATATTCCATAAATAATTTATTTAGTTCTGTAATAATATTGTTGGCATAATTACATACATTTCTAAATTTACCTATAAAGAATGTATTTTGAAATGAATGAATTACACTTAAAATATTTAAATTTACACAAAATATGTACTAAGCCTCATTATTTTGATGAATTATTATAGATATTAATATGCATGCTCTAATTTTACATAATTTAAGAAGTTATATTCGGGATAATGAAAAGAGTTTGTGCCACACCCTTTTGGGTATATGGCGTGATTGTGTATGTATGTATGTATGTATGTATATTAACAATATGTAATTCTACATTAAATCAAACTATTTACAATTAATGTTAAAAAAAAAAATTAAAATTAAAAATGTCTTTTCAATTTTGCGGTATATAATTACTATTACAATATAAAATTGCTTGAATTAGCATTTTATTAATTAATTTTAAATATAATATTACCAAGGAATGGAAAAGTACATATGTATGTAATATTACAATTTTCTTTATATAGTAAAGTCTCTTTTAATAAATTTACAAAACTTGTTGTCAGGAATTTTCCATAAATAGATTAAATTTTGTTTAGTTCTAGTAATATTATTGTTGGTATAATTACATATATTTCGAAATTTACAATGAAGGATGTGTATAATTACTATTACAATATAAAATTGTTTGAATTAGTATTTTTATGAATTAATTTTCCAGACAGACTCCATCATTGGCAACCCTTGTAAAATTATACGTTTGTCGTACGTATCTTGTAAGGAAAGAGGCTGATATTTTACCGTGGCTAGAAAAGAATGTTCATCGAGTCCTCGATAGGGTCGATTCTGGCGACGAAATCATTCAAGAATGCGAGGCGAAACGTTCGAAACCTCTAACAAAAGTAAGTATACTAATCAAATTTATTTATTAAGCCCAATTATTACGCACTTTGACTGCAAGAAAAAGTGGTAAAGAGTTTGGTACGGTGTCTGTAACATTTTCAAAAGAAAAAATTAAAAATTTGTGTATAAAAATCCTTCATACATATAGTCTCTAGACGAACTGAACTTAGTTTATGTGAGTGTATGGATGTGAGTCGTCAGTCAAAATTTATGATCGCAACTCCTTCTAAGACAGTTCAACCGATTTTAATGAAATTTTCAGGATAAATTTGTCTAGTATCCAAGATGGTCATGCGGTTTTTTTTCAATAATGCCAACTTTCCGGAAAAAAAAATTACTAAGATTTTAAAAAATTTATTGTGACGATTGTGGCTATATTGTGTATCCGATTTTGTTCAAATTTTCAGAAAAGATTTTCCTAGTGTCCGCATAAATTATGCAATTTTAACAAAATACAGTGTTGCCAACTTATCGAGAAAAAAATTACTAAAATTTTTAAATATTTATTATGGCTAAAAAAAATTATTCCCTATTTCTTATCATTTATGGTGATAATGTCAAAGTGGTTTATATATGGGTTTACGCATATACTAATCTAATTTTGTTTTTAATGTAAATTCCTCCTTCTTTTTTTTATTTTTGCAGGACCAGTACTAGGATTTGATCATGTCCCGCCACCCGTTTCAATAAATATGTACTCGAAACCAAAAAAACCTACGCGAATGCCATCAAATACGATCGCTGTTGGCATCTTTGTTACGGAATTTTAATCTAGTGGCGGCTGATCAACTCTTAGAAACACAGTAAATTAAAGAAACTAAATATTATTTAGCTTACAAAATTCAAACCAATATAATATAAAAACCAATTTTAATTAATTAGTTTTTTACTAAATTTTATTTTAACAATTGATTAATTATCTAATTATTTAGCACAAAATAAATATTTAAATAAAAAATCGTGTAATATATATATATATATATATATATATATATATATATATATATATATATACAGTGTGTCCCCGGATTGAGTTCACTATAAGTGAAATCGGCAAAATATTTAAGAATTTTATTTTCATGTTTTGGGATTACGCCCTGCTTTGTCTGAAAAAAATTTTAAGCATATTTTTAGTTTTCTAAAAATCAAGGCGGCCATGAAAAATGTAAAAAAAAAATTATGTTCAGGTAAAGTGTCTTTTTGGTCAATAATACGGCATAATGTTTTAAAGAAAAGTTGTTCAGAATGAACGGAAACCGCAGTAGTCGCAAAAGCAACATTTGATTGTTATTATCTTAGATAAACATCAAAATCTTTAAATGTTTGTTTGAAATTGATTGCTTATCTAAGTATTTTGCAAATTACTTGCTCGTTATTGTTTTCTTTGTTAAAAATGTTGACCCTAGAACAGCGTGTTTACCTAATACAGTGTTACGGGCTGGGGGAATCATCTTATGCTCATGTTATTAATAGATTTCACGAGCGATTCCCAAAGGCAACAATTTCTGTCAATGGACTAAAAAAAACTTGTAAAAAAGTTTACAGAAACTGGAAGTGTGCTAAATGTGAAGAAGAAAAAGCTAGTTTATGATCATGAAGACGCTGCTACACTCTTGGTAAGAGAGTCTGTGAACAATAATATAATCAGCTATCATTAAGAAAGCGGTCTGCTGAATTATCTATTCGTAAATCGCGCATACAAAGAATTCTAAAAGAAAAAAAATTCTACCATTTAGACCCACGTTCATTTATAAATTAGAAGCTGGAGACAATGGCCACCGACTGCTGTTTTGTTTTTGGGCTGGAGAAAAAAATTTTAACGGCAGATATTTTTATAAAAAAATTATTTTTTTGGATGAATCAACTTTTACAACTAATGGCGTCGTATCTTCAAAAAAATGTCGATATTGGTCTCATGAGAATTCAAATTTTCGTATAGAAACTAACAGTCAACGGTGCAAGATAGTAAATATATGGTGTGCAATAACTTATGATAAAATTACTGGCCCATATTTTTTGACACTAATTTAAACCAACATATGCATGTGGATATACTAGAAAACTTTTTTTTATCTGCCATGGAAGACGCGAATTTAGAAGGTTTCTATTTTCAACAAGACGGATGTCCATCTCATTCAACTCATCTGATTACAAATTTTTTGAATCAGCACTTTCTTGAAAGGTGGGTTGGAAGACATGATCCAATACATTGGTCAGCGAGATCGCCAGATTTGACCCCATTAGATTTTTTTTTGTGGGGTTATTTAAAACAAGAAGTTTATAAATTTGTTTTAATAATAACATTGAATTATTAAAACAAAAAATTTGGATGTGATAGATGAAATTAACCCAATCACCATAGCAAAAGCATATGACCAGTTTAGAGTTAAGGTAGAAAAATGTGCAGATATTGGAGGAAGTCAAATAGAGTAATTGTTATTTAATTTTTTTTCTTAATAAAATACAATCTTAGAAACTTATGTTTTTATGGTTTTTGTTTATATAAGATAATAACAATCAAATGTTTCTTTTGCGACTACTGCGATTTTCCGTTAAATAACACAAAAAGCAAATTTAATGAAAGTTAGCCGATCTTTTTGAAATTTTGCATAGAGTCATAATTTCAAATTCTGAACAACTTTTCTTAAGAACATTATGCCGAATTATTGACCAAAAAGGCACTTTACCTAAACATAAAATAGTTTTTTACATTTTTCATGGCCGCCTTGATTTTTAGAAAACTAAAAATATGCTTAAAATTGTTTTCAGACAAAGCAGGGCGGAATCCCAAACCATGAAAATGAAATTCTTAAATTTTTGCCGATTACACCTATAGTGAACTCAATCCGGGGACACACTGTACATACAGCATCCGAATGTTGATCATCACAAATTAAAGCTTTTTTCGTTGCTCTAAATTTATTTAAAAATTTTAACTGTGTGCCAATTTTTGGTATTAATTGGGTTATGATATTCTCGGTTAACAAACTAAATGCTTCACTATTCCTTGATCTACAATAAATAAATCAATATGGTTTTATGTAATTTTACACATAACTACAACATGCAAATAAACATTAAACCATTCCAAATTGTAGATTTGTGAGCTAAACTTTCAAATATTAATTTTGTTGTGAATAAAAATTCTATATATCACATATTAGCTACTTACATACCTTGAAATATCTCAATTAATTCGGGGACTTCCCATGCTATTAAAATGTTTTTTGTAATTCATCCTTTTCACAATAATATTATAAAATATTTCAAAACTAATTTGTATTTTCACTTTTAATTTGAACTTTTTTATATTTCAAGACAGAAAACGCAAGCGATGCGATGTAGATCATATGTATATAGATATACAAATGACATAGAATAAATGGTGACGCATTTCATATTGTTCGTGAACACAATGCCAGCGTACAGCTGTCATAATAAAAATATTTAGTTAATAATTATAAACTATAATATTGTATTTTCAAATAATATTATATTGTACAATTACGTCATTACAATATCTTATAATATAATTTACAATAGGTATGTTACATTTTACAATAAATAGGTTTAAATATAACCATTTTGTATCTGTAGCAAGTCAGTTTTATTTAGAATACAAATCATGTTATATTTATAGTATTCAATACAAAAATCGTTTTATAATATTTTTTTAACAACCTTTTTTCTCCGTGCACTTTTCCTTGCAGTCAAAGTGGTAACAATTTGTCTCCTGCCCACCTATACAGATTTATAACCCCGTGCAGCTACTCCCTACACTCCTTACTATTATCCATCGCTTCCATGCTTCCCACGTTTTTGCTCTGTGGGATAGAGGGGATAGGAGAAATTATTTTCTACTTTTCAGTATATTCAATTTTTCTTTCATTATTTAAATAATTTGTTCCTCTGATGCAAGACGTACGTTGAGTATACGTCGATTATTAATAAATATTAATAAAGAACTTAAAAATCTGAAGCCGTTTTATTCTATAAAATTATATGTAGTTTCTAGAATATATGTTATAGATAGGGTAAGCGCGTTCTGAGACATTCTGTATACACATGTAGAAGTATTTATTAATTATTGTATTGACCTATATATTTATTAACAGATATATATATATATATATATATATATATATATATATATATATATATATAAGAACGTATATAGGTATATATTGATCTTAATAAATATATAATTGAAATGAGTCTTGTAATAAATAATAATGATTATTTGAAACCATCGATATCTAGTTGACTTTGACTTTCGACGAATAGTATTATTTTTGACCACTATGACTACAACACTTTGACTGTAACATTTTCAAAACAAATTTTTTTGTTTAGAAATCCTTTATATAGCTCCTCTAGATCAGACGAATCAAGCTAACTTAGTTTATAATTGGGTGCGTGGATGTGCGTCGTTAGCTCGCTCGCTTGGTCGTCAGTCGAAATTTTGTGATCGCAACTCCTGCTAGAGACGGTTTAACTGATTTTAATAAAATTTTCAGGATAAATTTGTCTAGTGTCCAAGATAGCGTCAAGTGGTTTTGGTTTTTTCCAGTGAAGCTAACTTTCCGAGGAAAAAAATTACTAAAGTTTTTAAAAATTCATTGAGACTACATTTTATATCCGATTTTGATCAAATTTTCACAAAAGATTTCCCTAGTGCCCACATAAATTTCGTAATTTTAATAAAATACAATGTTGCCAACTTGCCGAGAAAAAAATTACTAAAATTTACAAAAATTCATTGTGGCTACATTATTTAACCGATTTTGATCAAATTTTAAGAAAAGTTTCTCCTAGTGCTCATATAAATTATAATTTTATTAAAATACGGTGTTGCCAAGTTTCCAAAATAAAAATTATTAATTTTCAAAAAATTTGTAATGCACGCATTATTTATCCGATTTTAATAAAAATTTTACAGAAGGTACTTTTAGCGCCTATAATATTATATATTAGCAAAATACAACTTTCGCTGAAAAAATGTTTTATTCCTACTTCTTATCATTTATGTGATAATATCAAAGTGGTCTATATATGGGTTTACCCATATATTTCTAATCTTGTTCAATATCAGACTAATAAATAATAAGAGAGGAAAATTACTTGTACAATCTCATATACAAATTATTTCAAATACCGTAAATTCTTAGTAAAATCGTATAAAATTATACATACATACATTACATACACAATCACGCCATGTACTCAAGAAGGATGTGGCACAAACTCTATTTCCACTATATCTCGAAATCAGTTTCCTCCAAAATTTTGTTTCATCTCCACATTCATAATTCCTCTCTGTCTGTCTCTCTCTCTTTCTTTGATTTTGCTAGTGCCTAAATAAATTATGCAATTTTAACAAAATACTGTGTTGCCCCAACTTATCGAGAGAGAAAAAATCACAATTTTTTAAAAAAAATTCATTTTGGCTACATTATTTATTCGATTTTGATAAAATTTTCCAAAAAATATCTCCTAGTGCTCGCACATAAATAATATAATTTTAATAAACATATTGTATTACTAACTTTCCGAGAAATGTCAATGTGGTCTATTTATGGGTTTACCCATATACTTTTAATCTTTTTTTTACGAAAGTAACAGGTTCCTCTACACAACTGAAGTACCCGTGTATTTGTGTGTGTGTGTGTGTGTGTCTGTCGATTACAGCCCTATCTATCATGAATAGGAAAAATGTTTCAGACAAATCCTATTATTATTATTATTATTATCCTATTATTTTATACAAAATTAATTGATGATAATTGGGATGCGTAACAGAGGTTTAAACAAAACAAGATTAGAAGTATATGGGTAAACCCATATATAGACCACTTTGACATTTCTCGGAAAGATGGCAACACTGTATTTTAATAATATTATAATTTATGTGGGCACTAGGAGAAACTTTTCTGAAAATTTGATCTAAATCGAATAAATAACGTAGCCAATATGAATTTTTAAAAACTTTAGTATTTTTTTTTTCGGAAAGCTGGCATCACTGGAAAAAACCAAAACCACATGACCCTATCTTGGGCACTAGACAAATTTATCTTGAAAATTTCATTGAAATCGGTTGAACCCCGTCTAGGAGGAGTTGCGGCCACAAAATTTTGACTTACGACCGAGCGAGCGAGCTGACGACGCACATCCATACACCCACATAAACTAAGTTCAGATTCGTCTGATCTAGAGGCTATATGAAGGATTTCTATACAATTTTTTATTTTTTTTTAAATGTTACAGACACCGTACCAAACGCTATACCACTTTTTCCTTGCAGTCAAAGTGGTAAAAAATGACTGAAATACCTTCTTCAATTTAGTTGTGATTTGACTCTTAAACACGTGTTCACACGTGTTTCTGGTGCGCTATGTTGAATTAACTTTTCCTGAATAAAGTAAGTAATTTTTTTGTTTTGTTTTGTTTCATTGTAGGCTCTTTCATACGTAAATAATAATAAATATTGGAATTTTATGAATAATATATGACAATGAAAAATTTTAAAAAACTAAAAGCACTCACATAGTAGTAGTATAACACAGCAGGGTTGGTGCAAAAATAATTTAAATTAACAAAATTAATATCAATTATTTTATACGAACTATTTAATTGATTAACGTTTACACTCGAATATTTTTTTATTGTGTAAAAATTTTAAAAAATCTAAATTGTATGATTACAATACTTCCTTGACTACAAGTAACGGTTGGTTAGGTTTGGTTAAGTTAGATTAGGTTAGGTTAGGTTAGGTTAGGTTAGGTTTATAGATTGGAAGATCATAGATTTTACGGATTTTAAGTAAGATTGTAAAGATTTTGCATGATTTTAAGTAAGATCATTTAGTTTTTATGAATGATAATTTATTCTGAAGAGAAATTTATTATGAGAGGTTTTTTTGTTTTGACTATAAATAAAATTATAAACGGTTTGTCAAGTGTATTTATAAATTTAAATACATTTATACATTGTAAAAAATTGGTGCAAATTTAAAATAATAATCATGGTAATTTTACAATGAATTTCACTGTAATTTTTAATTTTTTTTGTAAATTTACTAAAATATGTAAATATTACAAAAATTTTATATTATTTAAATTTTACAATTTTTATGTATTTTTACATTTGAATACTTATTTTATGTAATTATACAAATATTATTATATAAAAATGTAAAAAATTATAAATGTAATAATGACATTAGTAAATGTAATAATTACATTAATAAATGTAATATTTATATTAATAAATGTAATATTTACAATAATAATCATAGTAATTTTACAATAAATTTCACTGTAATTTTCATTTTTTTTTGTAAATTTACTAAAATATGTAAATATTACAAAATTTTTATATTATTTAAATTTTACAATTTTTATGTATTTTTACATTTGAATACTTATTTTATGTAATTATGCAAATATTTTTATATAAAAATGTAAAAAATTATAAATGTAATAATGACATTAGTAAATGTAATAATTACATTAATAAATGTAATATTTATATTAATAAATGTAATATTTACAACAGTAAATGTAATTGTTACATTTATTAATGTAAATATGTACGCATAAATGTAATATTTACATTCACAAATGTAATAATTACTTTAAAAGTGGAAATATTACAAGTAGTTATGTAAATTTACTTAGCAAATGTAATATTAAAATGTGTTACATATTTTAATTGTAATTTTACATATAAAAATAATTTTTGTAAAAATACATTTTTTTTTTTGTAAATTTACAGTGATTATCGTTGGCAACAAAAAGGCCAATGATTTTCATTGTAACATTTTTTTACAGTGTAGGTTTAATAGGAAAATAGGTTTACTGCAAACTGCAACATGTTTCGTTTCTATGTGAATTATTCAGAAAATTTTATGTAGAATTTTTAATTAATCACGCCATGTACATAAAAATATGTAGCACAAACTCTTTCTACTATACCGAAATTAGTTTCTTTTTATCTTGGCAAGTAAGATACACTCCCAATTTAAATCTCATCTGAAGGTAGGTTATTGAAAAATTTGTTAAATTTTATATTGAAAAAAACTATTACAATTATTATAATAGAAATAAGATGGCAAAAATTCAGTGTAAAAAATTATTTAAATGTAAATGTAAAATAATTAAATTTAAATAATTTAATCGTAAGTTAAAATGTTGTATAATCGTCAAAAATGATAATATTAAATATGAAATTTATTTATATTAATATAATTAATGTTAAAAAATGTTGAGACAAATCTTTTCTTCATATATTTATTTCTAAAAAAGAATGTACATTTCGAGCACCCTGTGGTCCTCTTCAGCTAAGACTGACTGTTTTGGGTTGGTTTACAATGAGACATAAAATACTTGACAAATGTTATTCTGAGAAAAATTATTTTAAGAAAGGTTCATTTATTACTAGACTCAGAGAAATTTCAATAATCGGTTTTCTAATGGTGAAAGATCGGTGTTTAATAAATTTTATGTTTTATTTTTATGCATTTGTGTTGATTCTAATATATTTAATTTTCTCTTATTATTACAGAATGTTAAGCAATTAAAATTCTTTACTGAAAAGTTATGTCCTGTTTCATGTTTATGGAATGCAAGTGATGATTTGAAAATGTTTTTAGTTTTTATGTGATATTGGTGTTCTTTGAATCTAGTAATAAATTTACGCTTTGTTTGGCCTACATACACGTTTGGACAATTTGAGCATTTTATACATGCTATAAAATGTTGATAACTTATATTTGTGGGTACTTTTTCTATAAATATCAAATTCTAATCTATTTTGATTTTTTATTATTAGTAAGTCCAAAAAGGGTAACTGATTATTTTGTTCAATTTCATGAGTAAGTTTTATAGACGGGTATTGTGAGTTAATGAGCTCTAAAAACGATGGAATGTTAAAATCAGAATCTACTATTACAAAAATATCATCGACATAGGTATCTACGCCAAAACTTAGGAAAATGATTGGTTTTATTTTTCATATTTGTTTCCAAGTTGTGTAAGGAGAGGTTAGCTATAAAGGGAGAGAGGGGATTTCCGATACTAGTGCCAAATGTTTGTTGGTATATTTGTCCGATAAAAGTGAAAGCGTTTTGTGTCATGCATAATTATGTTAAAGTTATGTATTCTTTTGTTAAATTTTCTGGGATATTGTTATTTGATAGGTATTCCTTTAATACTTCTATTGCAATATTTACTGGTAGATTTGGAAAAAGAGATTCAACATCAAAAGAGATGAGTTTATCATCCTCATTAATATTGTAATCTTTTAATAAATTAATTAATTCTGAAGAGTTTTGTATAGTGGTGTCAAAATTAAAGTTTAACTGTTTAAATTAGTTCATTAGCCATTTTGGTAATAAATATGTAGACGAACCTATGTTGTCTACAATCGGACGAAATTTAACACCTGGTTTATGTATTTTCGGTAGACAATACATACGATACGTAGTAAATGTGGATTGTCAATTTTTAATTTGTTGATTATTTCTTTTAGAATAATATTATTACATTTTGTTAGTGTTTTGTTTAATGTGTTAATGTAAGATGTCAAAGGGTTTTTGTTTAGTTTTTTATGTGGGCCTGTATCTAACATTTTTTCAATATTATTAATATAGTCTATTTTATCTACATAAAACGACTACCGAGTTACCTTTATCTGCTTTTAGAAATACACAATCTTTCTGTTTTAATTGTTTGGTTAGTTTCCAGTCTTTATTGTTGTGTTTATGTGGTTGTGTGTTGTTAAGTAAATTTTCTGTTTCTTTTCTAATGACTTGCTTTGTTAATTCCGGTTGTGTTGTGATGAGATAGTGGCTTCGATGTTGGTTATGATGTTTTCTGTTGGTGTTGATTGAGGTTGAATGCAGTGTTTTAAGCCTTTATTTAATAATTGTATTTTTTCTTTAGTAAACGTCGCACTAGATTTGTTGGTTACGATATTTATTTCTTCGGTAGTTTTTTCAATACTTTTGTTTTTGTTGCATGGAAAATTATTAAGTTTCTTATGAATTTTATGTGATTTCACTTTACACTTAGCACTGATCACTGCGAAGATTTTTTCTTCATATTGTTGCCAAATAGCTGGGTGTAATAAGTTCGAGAGTTTTAAATGTAAATTATAACACTGCATTTTACAGGTGTTGCGTTTTTTCCAACCAGTTTCTTTTTGCTTTATTTATGATTTTTTGTAAATGATGCATTGCTTGATTGTTGCGGAAGTTGAAATTGATAAAATTAGGAAACATGTTTAATTGTTTACACTTGGTTAAAAAATATATATATCCGTACTAATAAATCTAATTTTGGATTTTAGTTGCCAGTATAAATTTTTTAATTGATTTAAACTTCATGTACTCAACAATAAACAATAATATAATTAATGTTATTTTAAACTGGAGAAATTAGAGCAAACCGTGCAAACTAGATTTTTTCCGCACTTTGACTGCAAGGAAAAGTGGTATGCGTTTGGTACGGTGCCTGTAACATTAGCAAAAAAACAAAAAAAAAGTATAGAAATCCTTCATATAGCCTCTAGATCAGACAAAACCGAACTTAGTTTTTGTGGGTGTATGGATGTACGTCGTCAGCTCGCTCGGTCGTAAGTTAAAATTTTGTGATTGCTCCTCTTAGACGGTTCAAACGATTTTAATGAAATTTTCAGAATAAATTTGTCTAGCACCCAAGATGGTCATGTGGTTTTACTTTTTTCCAGTGATGCCAATTTTCCGAGAAAAAATTACTAAAATTTTTAAAAATTCGTATTGGCTACGTATTTATCCGATTTTGATCAAATTTTCAGAAAAGATTTCCCGAATGCTCCCATTAATTATATAATTTTATTAATATCCAGTGTTGCCAACTTTCCAAAAAAAAAATACTAAAATTTTAAAAAATTCATTATGACCACTTTATTTATCCGATTTTATTCAAATTTTCATAAAAAATTCTCCTAGTGCCTAAATAAATTATGCAATTTAAACAAAATACAGTGTTGCCAACTTATCGAGAAAAAAATCACAATTTTTTTTAAAAATTTATTGCGGGGGGTGTAGTGCAGAAAACCGAAGAAGACACATATTTGACATGGCTAGCGCTGGACTGGAAACACATTTAGGCCCGGGAAATATCGGTAAAGTAGGACCACAATTTAAGAAAAAAAAAATTACAAAAAAATGCATTAGTAATTTATAAACATATTTATTAAAATAATAAAAAAGACGAGGGGGAAACCACTCCTTTAAATTTTGTACACCTAGGATTATACAATCCTAAGATTTAATCGATTTTAAATAAGATTGTAAGGATTTTAGCATAATTTTGAAGCGAGACTGTAAGGATTTTACATTATTTTAAGTGAAATTGTTAAAATATTACAAGATTTTTAAACGCGGATTGTAAAGATTTTACATGATTTTAAAGTGAAATTGTAAGGATTTTACATGATTTTAAGGGCGATTGTAAAGATTTTACATTATTTTTCGGTTGATTTAATGGATGTCAAGTAAGATTGGAAAGATTTTACCATGAGTTTTTGGTTGATTTTACTGATTTCATATGAAATTTTTACTATTGCAGCGAATTTTACTCGTGATTTTTAATTATTTATAAATCGTATAGAAATTATTTAATATGATTTAATTTTTCTTCAAAAAATTTTTGTAAATTAACACTAAATATTTACGAACCGTTAATGATATTACGGATTTTTAGCTATGATTTTAAGAAATTAATTCTTTCGGCCGTTACTATGTGAAATTTCATATTGAAGTAAATTAATAAGACACTATTTTATACTTTGATAATTTCACTCTTTATTGTTGAATCGTGACTGCAGTTTCACCAAACATTGGCATTGTCAAAATTTGCTCAAAAAAATCTGAAAAAATTCAGTAAAATAGAAAAAAATTTAGCTACATAATAGCTAAGTAACTTTTTTCTCTACCTCATTCTGGTTTGGCAGGAAAAATTATTAAAAATTCAAAAATGTTTTTTAGAATTTTCAATAATTTTTCCTGCAAAATCAGTATGAGATAGAGAAAAAAGTTACTTAGCTATTATGTAGATACATGTCAAAAAGTATTCTAAGTATTTCTCCGAATTTTACTCGAGAAAGTAGTATATCGCAAATTATCGAATTTGCATGTTAAACGCCCATACGAACTTAACGAACGAACACCCGGTATATATATATATATATATATATATACCGGGTGTTCGTTCGTTAAGTTCGTCTGGGCGTTTAACATGTAATTTCGATAAATTGCGATATACTACTTTATCGAGTAAAATTCGAAGAAATACTAAGAATACTTTTCGATAGGGCATAAAAGGTTCTATTATTTGGTTTTAGTTTTGATTTGCTAGTATGTGCCGTTTGGGCGCTAGAATTTTTTTTTTATTTATTGGTTTTAATTTTTTCTCAAAACTATGAGGTGTAGGAAAATAAGCATGACATGGAAAAATGGGGAATAATGAGTATGATAATTGAGTGAAGAAACCATTATTCTACAATGCATCGTTTAGTAAAAAAAAAAAAACTAAATTTTTCAAAATTTGCTCAAAAAATCTGAAAAAATTTAGTAAAATAGAGAAAAAAATTAGCTACATAATAGCTTTTTTCTCTACCTCATTCTGGTTTGGCAGGAAAAATTATTGAAAATTCTAAAAAACATTTTAGAATTTTCAATTCATTCCTACTTTAAAGTAGCACTGTGGTTCCATTCGGTACTTTGTAGTAAATATAACTTTAAATGTTACATATTTGCAGTTCCCGTCAACTAGCCTTAAGTCACAGATACTTTTAAGCAACAATTTTCAGTTACAGAAACTTTAAAATTATTACTTCTAAAATGCGCCATATTTATTGAAAAAATTTAGACTCCATTATTATAAAATAAAACATTTTTCTTTAGAGTAAATTTAAATAATGCTTTGTTATAACTTTTACCTCAAATATAACAACAAAATGTTATTTAACCAGTTTTTATTTCAAATTTTAATTAAGAAATTTTTTTAGAAACTATATTAATGTAATATTAAAAATAAAAAAACAATATGTGTATTAAAATTTGCGTATTTTAAAGGCGCGCATATTATTTAGACTTACCATCATTATATTAACAGTAAAAGTAACTTTTGTTTTAATTTTGTCATTTGGATCATACATACCTATATAATAATATTATTTAGATCACGGGAAACTGATACAAGTTCTACTATTACATATTACATACACTCATTTTGTCTCTGAGTTTGCAAGAGAGAAATGACAGTTTACCAAGTATGAGTGAAATAACACAATCCTGAAAGCAGTTGCACGACAAAGCAAGCAATACGAATTGAAAAAAGTGGGAGGAAAGTTCCATTAGAGTCAAGGAAACTATTATGCAGTGATCATAGGTATAATAAAAATAAAATTTACTAGATTTGATTTGTGATACGACATAAATCAAGTTAACTAATGCTTCCAGATTGAAATTTTTAGCTATTTATACTATGCATAATTTTAAATTTATTATTTTGATGATTTTTATAAATAATTATAGTTAATAATTTTAGTTTCTTTTTCTGAAAATAAACTGCACTGTTCAAAGAAAACAATGTATTTAAATTACTCGTATATACATAGATGGAAAAAATAAAAATATTCACTTTATTTATTTTTTATAGATTACTTTAAACTCTACATGAAAAGTAAAAATTGGTATAAATTTTGAAGACTGTCGTGAAGTTTGTATCTCTTACGGTTATCAAGATACCCATAGTGAGCCAGTTATTTTGTACACTCTGTATAGCAGGAAAATAAAATATGTAAAACTTTGACAAACAGCTGCATACACATTAATAATAATACTTACGTAAATATTAAATTAAGATTTTTCAAATATTCTATTATTGTTTTCATATAATCAGCATCATTTTGGATGTTGTTTTTTTTCCATGTTTTTTAGGTCTATGTTTCAGAAATTTTAACTGCGCTAAACTATTATCAATATAAATAACATTAAAAGCATATTAAATTTCATAAAAGAAAAAAATCAAAGATGAAATATAATTATGATTTGAGTATTCATAATTAAATATTTACATAAAATATGTGTTATATAACATGTAATTAAAGGGATTATTGTTAAATAATTATACAATTTTGCAGCGTTGTAGCTATATTTATAAACTGCTTAAACTTTTTTTTTATATATTTTGAAACCTGGCGCACACCATGCTGGGTCGCATCGCATCGTATTGCAATTATCCGCTCGAATTGTTTTCAATAAACTATCGCATATTAGTTCATGCGATAATTCATATAAAATATATAAAAACGATCCGGGCGGATAATTTCAATGCGATGCAATGCGATGCGGCGCGGCATAGTGTGCGCCAAGCTTTACTAAAAATTATGGAATTCATTATAAATCATAGATGAAAACATATCCGATTTAAAAACGAAAATACCAACTTTTATTGTCAACTGAAACAAAATAACATGTTTTTTATTCTGTAGAATAAGAATAAGAATATTAGAATAAGAAAATAAAGTTGTAATTGAGTAATATATTATCCCTGTAAATTTTGATAAACCAGTGGTGTTTAATAACAACAATTTGTTCCTATGCCCACATAAAAATGCGGCATTTTTTCAAGTAATACAAAATGCAAGAACACCGTCAAAGATCGGTTGAAAATTATCGAAATTTGCATTTTTGTTGCAATGCTCTGAAAAACAGCTTTTTCAAACGCTTATAACTAAAATTCAATTAATACTTAAAATACTTCAATTTGAACAGCTCTTTGAAAAAATGTCGCATTTTTATGTGGGCATAAAAACACAAAGTTACGACTCGGTCAGACAAAATGTTGATATATGTTTAGATCATCATATGAAAAAAATTCAAAAAATGGCATTCTCGAGCGCTCGGTGCGTCTTCTAGATTTGTTTAATATTTGAATCGGCTTACGGAAGAACTTTTCTGATCAATTTAATATTTTGCCCTCGCCGACAAAAATTTTTTTTTTTTACCAACTTTCATATATATGTGCCATATATTAAAAAAATAAATAACAATAAAAATTATTTATTATTTTATATATTTCGTGTGTTTTTTTTGAAGTAAGTAAATCATAAGTACATTTAATAACTTACATTTCTTCGTGCAAAAGTATTTTAAATATTTTATACAGTTATGATATATTTTAACGTTTGGTTATTTTATTAATTAGTTGGCATTTTGGAATGAAATAACCAAAATCGCAGTGCAATTTTCTTGCATCGTGTAAAACATACATATATTTTTGCAATTTTATTGCGCAATTTTCTTGTGCAATTTTGTTGCGCAAGAAAATCCCACAGAGAATTGCGTCGTGTGAAACGGGCATAACGGTGAGCATTGCATTTCTGGTATTTACTAACATTTTCAATAATCAAATTAAAATTCAAGCAAAAATATACAATGAAATTAAAAATTAACTTAACTTAACTTGACGTAATAGTTTTCAATATGGTCTCCGAAGATGTCAGATTAAATACACTTGACGTTGTAGTTATGTTTGGTGTTGTCATCAGTAGCTTACATAGTAACAAATTGCTGTATAATAATTTCATTATTGTACTAGTGATATAATGACCTCTTTCTACATAGGCAATATGGTAACTTAATATTAACCCTATCGAACATATAGGCCACTACAGAAGACAGCTATTTATGCAACTACTCAATATTATTTGATTATAATTTGAAACTACAGTTGCTACTAGAAATAAGTGTTTTATTATCATTTTGTCACCATCTATCGAAAAAATTTGTAACTATAATTAATTGACAACTATTTTATGAAATCTTCGTAATATAAATTCATCAGTATTGTATAATTCAATAAAATTGATCTGTCCACTTCATGCGGCTTTCATGCATTTACAATTTACGTTTAATATTGTTTTAGACCGAAATTTGAAAATGATTCGAAACTCGAGGATGTATATTATAATCAGGTGATGCAAAAGTGAATTTTGATTTACCTGATAGTTCAGACTTTGATTCTAATAACGAAATGGAAGTTAGTGATAACGACGATAATAAAAACGATGATTTATATGACTCACAATCAGATGATGACATTCCTCTTTCTAGATTGTATTCTAATGAAGTAGTATCAAGAAAGCATTTGTATAATAATTAAATGAAAATCTAATTCAAAATATTCAGATTTTATATTTTTTAAATTAAGCTTTATGCTACTCGATAGTAAAACTTTCTTTATTACCAATTGTTACAATTATTTTTTATGTATTTTACGTAATTTTGAATTTAAAAATTTTGTTTTATAATTCATGTTTTATTCCCGAAAAATAATAATAATAATAAAAATCCGCACGAGAGGGTTAATATTACGATACGCTTGAAGAAAACCTTATTTGTGTATTTACACGAGGTGTTTCGGCAGCTATTATGTTTTCGAGAGCATATGAGTGCTAAATATTTATTATCTGATTTTAATTTTAGAATAACTTTTTTTTAAAGTGATAATAAATGATATCAAAGTAAACTAAATTAAACAAAAAATAATTGAAAATAAAATAAATTAAAAAAAATCACAGAAAATTTTATTATTAGATTTCCTTTAAAATAAAAATCGAAAGTACTCGAGCAACACAATTTAATAATTAACTTAAAAAAAACACATTATCTTTCTATAAAAAAATTGACAGTTTAAATACAAGTTAAATTCAAACAAAATTTATTTGCAAAACAAATTCAAATATCACACAAATTTGAGAACATTTACAAGTTTTAGGACTAGCTATTTCTTCTGCTGAATGAATAGGTAGTAAGTCAACCTCGGGCACCGACTGAATCAGATATTTACATCCGCAGTGCGGAAATACAAATTTGAAAGAAAATAAATGGAAAAGCTGACGACCAGAATTTTGTCTCAAGCAAATTCAAATTGACAATCGTTCTGGCCAAGCGTAACTCAAAATTGCAAATCTACGGCTTAGGTGATGGCTTCAAGTTCGTGTGCGAGCCCTGAGTAGATAATCCTTTACCAGGATTGTTCAATAATAAAACACAAGTTTGGCATAATTACTGCGTTCCTGCTTAATAAATAGATTTCTAAGGAAAGTCTTATGAACTAATACAATTAGACTAGTATCCCTTTATACAAAGCTTTCCTCGTTATCGAAAAATTGGGTCTCCAAAAAGCCACATAATCGAAAGTTATCGAAAAACCATCCCATTAAAACTTATCCATACTATTAAACGTCCACTAACCTAAAAACCGCCTATTTTTTTAAATATCTACTGTGGTACTTAATTCTATTTAATTGTAGATTGCATAAGCACATTAAAAATATATATTTTTTTGTTATAGGCAATATTCATTTTTAAATTATGCATTTTAATAAAACAAAAAACAAATAAATGTATATATACACGGTTTTTCGGTAGCGTGAACAGGTGCATGTGGGAGTACGTTTCAATCTTGTTCTTTTTTTAAACAAAATGTTTTAATGAAGTGATTTTCAGACATGTGGTGTTCGATGGCCTGGTATTAGAAAAATTATGAATGTAGATGAAGCGAGAGTTGCTTGTTTGGATAGGAATGTTTGGAGGAGACTGATTTCGAGATAATGGAAAGAGTTTGTGCCACATTCTTTTGGGTACATGGCGTGATTGTGTATGTAAGTATGTATGTATCTGAAAATAATTACACAATAAATA
This sequence comes from Clivina fossor, assembly GCA_963966155.1. Lineage (NCBI taxonomy): Eukaryota > Metazoa > Arthropoda > Insecta > Coleoptera > Carabidae > Clivina > Clivina fossor. Next base: position 11,779,763 of record OZ014555.1, read on the forward strand.
AAATAAATACAAAACAATGGATATTTATCCTCTGTGGAGGCACCGATAAATTACAAGATGATTACTACTCACCGCATAGAGCGACGAATGACAAGCTTAAAATGAGAGGAGAAATAATACGATACGTACCTTGATTTTAAACAAGTCGATAGTGGCGAATCGACATAAAAAATCAGCAATTCTCCCAAGGCCTCAGAATTGTCAGTGACCTAAATAAACTTCTAACAAGATTAAAAGATTAAAAGTATATGAGTAAACCCATATATAAACCCCTCTAACAACATAAATAAGCAATGCTTTATAAAAAAATTGTATAATTTTTGCAAATACTAAAATAATATTTTTGATAAATAATGTAGGTATAATTGATTTTTTACCGTTTCATAATTTTTTTCTCAAAACGTTAGCAATACTGGCAATATTATATAATTTATGTGGGCACCAAAAGAATTTTTGTGGAAATTTGATTAAAATTGGATGGACAATGTAACCGTAATAAATTTTAAGAAATTTTAGTAAATTTATCCAAAATAATTGACAACACTGTATTTTACTAGAATTATATAAATTATGTGGGCACTAGAAGTAAATTTTGTGAAAATTTGATTAGAATGGGATAAATAATGTAGCCATAATTAACATTTAAAAATTTTAGTATTTTGTTCTTGGAAAGTTGGCAACATTGTGTTTTATTCTAATTACAAAATTTATTTGAAACCGAGGAGAATATTTTGCGAAAATTTTATTAAAATCGGATAAATAATGTAACCATAATGAATTTTTGAAATTTCAAATTTTTTTTCTCTGCAATTTGAAAACACTGTATTTAATTAAAAGTATATAATTTATGTAGCCACCAAGAAAATATTTTGCCAAATTTTGTTTAAAATTGGATAAATAATGTAGATCTATTCTGAATATTTGGTGCAAATCGGATGAACGGTACAACAACCTCATAAGCGAAGTTTAGATTAATAATCTCTAACGGCTATATGAAGAGTTTTTATATAATTTTAATAAAATTTGAAAAAAAATTCAATTTAAAACCAAACAAAATTATTGTAGTTTGTTTTGTTCACCAGTAACCAAAAAAAAAACACAGTTAATTCAATTAAAAACATGCACTACGATATAAGATTCGAAAATGATCTACTGTGGCGAAATTTAAATAAAAATAAGACTATAAAAAATCCCAAAACCACAGTTAAATTAAAATAAAGCTAATACGCATTTCGGAAGTTATGTTTTCATCATCAGTTAATTAAACAAGTTACAAATTTTAATCAATTAGATATTTTAGAAAGTTTTTACATTTTCAAAAATTAAAAAAATCTTATGAACGCAGATGACGGACCAATCTCACGATCTATTCTTTTTTGACGTACTACCCAATCAAAATTGACCACTGACTTTTAACCCACCTCCCCCTTAATTTTACTTATTTAAATTATTATATTTTTTCGACTCACCAGTGATCTTTAACAAGTGCTTAAGTGTTTATCTACATTGTATCACAGGTAAGATTTTTGGAAATTTTATTTAGCTACTGATGATGGAAGCTTAGCTTCCGAAATTCGTATTTAGCTTTATTTTAATTTAAGTGTGGTTTTGAGATTTTTTATAATCTTATTTTTATTTTATATGCACTACGATAATATCAGAGACAGATCAGTCTACAAAAAAAAAACAAACAAACAACAATTAAACTTAAATTTGATTTACAAATTTTAACAACAGCATTTAAACAAAAATGCAATAAACTAAAATATATTTTTTTTTCAGTGGACTCACCTAAAAAATTTGCTTTATGCAGTAAAAATCTGTTATCCTGTAGGGCAGGTCACGTATTACAACTGCGTCGTACTGTTGCTATTAATAAATAACTATAATTTTTTCTAGTACATATATTAATAATTCTTTAAAATAATTCGTTTTCACTTTATTTATTTGTAAAGCAAGAACTATAATTATGAATAGATATTTTCTAGTCATATAATAATTATGAGAATGTTACATTTGCTTGTAATAATAAAATGTTATGTATAATAGTAGTATCACCTTTCTGTCTTTTTCAGTTTAAAAATGACTTCGACACAGAAACATGTAAGTCATTTAATAAATTAATATGAAATTAACTTTTTATTTATTAAATTTATGTTTTTATTTATATTAAACTATTAAAATACGACATTTTAACCAAATGTTTGACTTTTAAATTTACATGTTTTATATCTTTTTCCAGTTGAATTTTGCTGCAGTAATGCAAGCTCAAATCAACGTAATGAATTATGGTGGGGCAAATCCAAAGAATCGTTCCAGATTTATGAGAATTTATTCAGTTTTCTGTTTATTTCTTGCAACTGTTATCTTTATCTTAGTGGGAATTTATCTTTATAAAGTTAACGATAAAAATCTTAATTCCTTGATGGACGATATTATTTTATCTTGTGGATTTTGGCAAGTAAGTAAATTTTATATTGTAATAAATATGTAAATTATATTTTTAAAATTAAAAATTTTATTAAAAATAAGGTTTCGATCAGAATGATTACAAAATTACAAAGCATGAGAACGAAGTTGCAGAGATTATCTGTTTTCTTAGAAAAGGATTGAATTTCGCTTAGTGGCATCTAACTTGATGATGAAAATGAATTTAGTTATTGTGAAAGATATATATATATAAATATATATATATATATATATATATATATATATATATATATATATATACTACAAAAATTTATATAACGGGATACGGTATTCAAGATTGAAAAATTATAAAAATGCAAGCATTTAAATATATATCAATTTATTGTACAGTCCAATATATATATATATATATATATATATATATATATATATATATATATATATATATATATATATATATATATGTATACTGTCATTTATTAATGTGTAGATGATTACACTGGCAACATAACACCTAGTGCATATATAAAAGGATAAAATGGCTGATAAAATATTATTTGTCACCAACATATTAAGATTTATATTTTTGGTTTTCAGAAAAAATTGTTTCAGTTTTTATTGAACATATCTCCTATGTCAAAATTTAAATGTACTTCGCAATTATTAGTTTTTCTCTCTAATACGTATTACTAATTAAATTAAAATTAAAGAACATATTTTGTTTTAGATAATAACAAAAGTTGTTACTATTGTTTTTAAGTCGGATGTTTTGTCATCTATGATTGATAACGTATTCGAAGATTTTTGGAAAGATACATCAAAACAAGACGTTCAAGCAGTTTATAAATATAGCTACAACATTGCAATGTTCTACAATTATTTAATGACAATCACTCTGCTTACAAATTTATTAACAAATACTCTATCTAAACATCTTATTATAAACATATGGTTACCGGAATATATTAGAAATAATTATTATTATGAAATTTTGGTTATTGAAATGATAATATTTTTTATTGTTGTATTTTTCTTCGTAATTAAACTTGATATGCTTTTAATATTATTTATTGGTAACGGTTTAGCGCAGTTAAAATTATTAAAACATAGACTTGAAACTATTGGAAGATGCAACAATCGAAATAACACTGATGATATGAAAACTATAATTGAATGTGTGCAGCATCATAATTTACTATTTACGTAAGTATTATTGTTTTTTCTTTTTTTACACAAATGGACTCGGTAGCAAAGACCATCAATCCAGTAGATGCTTTATTAGATAAAGTGTATTTGGACGATACAAAGACATTACAAACATCCATGCCCCAAGCGAGATTTGAACCCGGGCCCGCACAGGTACTAGCGGTGTTGGACACAATTTCAATTCAATTTCAAAATGCTTTATTATTTCATATTAAATTACATAAATCTTTACAAATAAATGCGTATATATCTCCAGTACATATATGTTCTTACAAAATAAATTGTTTACCATATATTTTGTTTATTTACTATTTTATAGTTTTAAATATTTTTTCCTATTTCATAACATGTTTATTTTGGATTAAGTATACATAATAATTTGATTTTTGCACAGGAAAATTCGATAGAGATAAAAACCTGTTTGGGGATATTTTAATTTTTACTTTCACTTTTCACTGTTAACTTTTAACTTTTTACACTGTATTTGGGCTTGATTTTATTTTTTTGAGACAATTTGATGAGCGTGTAAGTGTGCATTTGTGTGTGTGTGTGTGCGTGTGCTGGTATGTAATAAATAGGATGAAGATGATTGAGTGAATGAATTGCTTATTTAATTACTGGTTTTAACGAAATTTTTAATCTTAGTTTTTCTCCATAAAAATTGGCAGTTTTTGGTACGGTAAGTTGTGTTTTAGTCTTAAGTGAGTGTTGTCATGTCATAATTTTGTCAAGTTCTCGGTGAGCGCGCTGTCATAAATATTTGTTCTATAGAATTTTTCGGAGATTTTTTCAATATGTTCTTTTATGTAGCTTATGCCGGCCAGATCATGTAGTTCATTTATTTTTGTAAATCTGTCAGAGTTTGTGACCAGTCGCAAGCATTTGTTCTGAATTACCTGTAGTTTGTGTTTTGCTGTTTTTGATGCGGAACACCACGCGGGTGCAGCATTTGTGATTATAGATCTAATTAGGCTGGTGTAAGTTGATGTGTTTGTTTGTTAAAATAGGGTAGAGTGTTTTAATTGCTGAGTGTGTTTTGTTAATTGTAGCTTCTATGTGTTTATGGAAATTCAATTTTTCATCTAACAAAACTCCAAGATATTTTACCTGCTTTTTTCTTTCAATGCTACTACCGTTTATTTGTATTTGTGTGGGAGTTTTGATGTTGGTAAATTTTCTGGTAAAAATTATGTTTTCGCACTTATCTGTATTTATGCTTACCTTACAGGTGTTAAAATATTTTTGGAGTATGTCTAGATGAATCTGGTGCATAGTAGGAGTTTACATGCACAGCTATATCGTCGGCGTATAATGCAATTTGTGTTTTGTCGAATGTGTTGATGTCGTATAAAAATAAGTTAAATATTACTGGTCCTAGGACAGAGCCTTTGGGGACGCCAGCGGCTATTCTGTGTGTGTTTGACAGTTTGTTATTAATTTTAACTTGGAAAGTTCTTTCGGTCAGGTAAGAATTGATTAGTGTTATAAATGGTGGGGGAAAGTTGTATTTTATTAGCTTGTATATGACACCGATGGTCCAGACTCTATCAAACGCTTTTTCGACGTCCAGCAGCGTCATGGGAGTGACATTCTGTTTGTTAAAATTGTATGTGATGTCATACAGTGTTCTACTAAGCTGTAGTGTAGTGCTGTGTTTGGATTTGAACCCAAACTGGAAGTTAGATTGGATGTTGTTTTTGTCTAGGAAGTTTGTTAATTTTTTTAATATAATTTTTTCAGCGATTTTTGACAATGTAATTATAAGACCTATTGGACGGTAGCTGGAAAGATTTGTTGGATTTTTGTCCTGTTTGTGTATCGGGACTATTACGGCGTTTTTCCACAGCTTGGGATAGTAGTTTAAATTGAGTATGGCACAGTGGCGTAGCCAGGGGAGTGTTAAGAGGGTTGAAATCCCCCCCCCCCCTCCAAGAACCTGAACGACCAAAAACATACATATGTGAAATATGAAATATGTTATTTTACTTTCATTTTTATAAAAATATTTTTTATTGCTCTTTATTTTTTATACAAATTATGGTATTATCTTTATTGATTAGTATTAATAACCTCCCCATGACAAGTTTCTGGCTACGCCACTGGTATGGCATTAATTAGATGAGCTTTTTTTGACATGTTTTTAAGTATTATGTTGTCGATAGTGTCTGAACCTGGTGCTGAACAATTTATTAATGCTTCTGCTTTTTTCAACGAAAAAAATGCATAAGGCACCATATCACAAAAATTTTATAACATATATTTATTTTAAGAAATTTATAGCAAATTTTAATTATCATATGAAGCTAATAGTATTTTAAGAAAGAAAGAAATTTTTAATATTTTCTTTTAAAAAATATAAAATTTATGTGTAATTCTAACCACACAAATTATTTATGGTCTTTTTTATATTTTTTTAGGGGGCAATAGTACACCTCAAAAGAAATCGATAAACTTTGAAACGCCTTAGTAAACTCGTCTCATTAGCGAGGTAGTAATTCTTTTAAATTTTACATTAAACAATTAATTTGTTTAAGGGCTAGGTATTCGTCTACCAGAAAATCGTTCAGCGTAAAGCCAACTTGCGGAATTTTTAGTCAAATAAAAGCGATAGCAATAGTGAATTACTGATAACAACTTTACCTGGCAAATAACAAGCATAATAACAATTGGACAATACTGATTAAGTAACAAATTACTAGAGTTTAAAACAAATTAATCGTTTAATGCAAAATTTAAAAGAATTATTATCTTACGTATGAGATGACTTTTACTAAGGCTTTTTAAAGTATATTGATTTCTTTGAAGTGTATTATCGCCTTCTAAAAGGATACAGAGAAGACCGTAAACACCTTCTATATAGCATTAATAAAAATGTAATATTTTTACATTTGAAATTAATAAATAAATGAAATGAATGACTTTGACAAAATGGGCAGAACTAATATATGGACTTATACAGTTGAACGACGAGCTTGTAGTATACATTGTTTATATTGTATATATTGCAATTACTGATGCATTAAATATATTTGAATAATTTTGCTTTCTTATTACTAATATTAGTAATATGGAAGCAAAATTAGTTTTTACATAGCAATCTATATGCAACAAGCGTAATATATACCGTATTACTATAATTTCTTACCTTACAATGACTAAAGTGATTATAACGTTATAACGTTATTTAGATATACTTTAAATTTTAATACTGTAAATGATTATGGTGTAAGTTTGATAACTCCCTATTGTTAATAAAAAAAACAATTTATACTTATCTTAAAAAATTGTAACAAAATTTAGATTGATTTATAATGAATAAACAAATATATTACTTTTCATGATGACTTAACGGCCGAAATTGCCCAATAAAATTTTTTTTAGTAAAAATATGAAACCTGAAACCGAGTGCTTTTATCATTTTTTTATTTGTTTATACGTTATAAAAATATTTCACAAAGTAACAACAGCATGTTTAATTGAAGTTATTTAATATTGATTTACAAATTTTTAATTTTCAGATATTTTAAACAATTTGAATATGTGTATTCGCCAGTAATATTCCACACGTTAGGCACAAATATGGTTGCATCAACGATGTGCTTATATTCAATTGTAACAACTGAAAATTTGTAAGTTTGTAATATACGTAAAGTGTACATCAAAATTTGTAGCATATTTGTATAGTTAACGACTGAAGAATTTTTTAATGGTACGTGGTACGAGGATTGACTTTTACATTTCGGGATTAGAGAACAAAAATAAATATTTATCATCGAAAAGGCTTTATTGTTTTGAAAAATATTCTCTATGAAAATCAATAGACTTTCGCTTGCGTTTGAACTAATTTTCGAAGAACTTATTTCACTTCGATTGAAGTACCTCCAAAACATGCATTTTGAATGCATTAGCTGCTTCTTCATGTGTCGAAAAGTTATTGAGTGCTAAATTATGATTATACGGCGGATGACCCAATAAACAAATATCAATATTGAATGAACAAATGTCCATGCAATATTGAATGTATGCTAATCTCACTAATGCCCAAGAATGCCTCAATCTCACGATAAGTCACATGACGATCTTGTAGTACTAGTTCACGCACAGCATCAATGTTTTCCGGAACAACAACCGATTTTGGACGACCTTCACGAAATTTGACGTTGACCGAACTACGGCCAAGCTTGAATTCGATGCTTCTTCGCCAAAAGTCGAATTACGTTCATCGATGCATTGCTCTTGATTTAATCCACGTCGAAAGTTGTGAAGAATAATCGCACGAAAATGTTCACGAATTAATTGCATTTTTTGGCCGAGACGAGTTTTTCAAATTACTCTAAACAACACAAATCGCGCGTAGGTACATCAAATCTTTCTGAGTACGTACGTATATAGTCAAAAATGTGAAACTTTACGATAGAGACTTTAGTTGCCAGATGGCAGTACTAGGGCCATTCGATCCCGACACATAGATGGCAACCCTCGTATTAGCGTCTGCTTGTTGTAAGACTGAATGTGTAATAAGAAAACAGTTAACTTGCCGAATTTTAAGAATGAAACACTTTTACTTAAAAAAGAATTTAAAAAAATTGTTCATAAAATTTAATTTGAAAAGTTACTTGAAATAATATTGATAAAAGGTTTAATCAAATTTTTGTTATTTTATTTATAATTTTAATTAGTATTTCCAGTAATTTACATACAAGTAAGTTGTTTCTCGAGAAACTGGTAATTCGAACAAATTTAATTAGAGCAATTGATTTTAAATATTTTATTTAAAATCATATTAAATAATATAACAATATACAATATACAATATAACAATAACAATACTTATACAAAATAAACATTGTATAAAAAAATCAGTAATTATTATATGAATTTTTAAAATATTTTAGATTGAAATTAAAAGTTAAAAAATATAAAAAAAAAGAAAACTGACTTCAAAATAACGAGATATGAACAAAATGTGCTAAAAATTAACAAACAATTCTTTTTCAAATATAAGAGTTTTAAGAGACGGCGTTAATTATACTCTTTGCAAATTTTAATTAAACGCTGCTTAAATTTACCTAAGTTCTATACTCATTTAGGTACTCTATATGTAGATTTAGGTTTATAAAAAAAAACTATCTTTTGCTAATACTATTAAAATAGTTATTATTCTTAATATAATCAAGTACTAAATCCTTGAAGTAACTTTTTTTAGATTTAGTAGTTAAATATAGTAACAAAGTATAGGTAATTAATAATAAGCTAAGCAAATATTACAATTATTTTAAACGTAATAAGAAAATAATGTTATGTTCAGTTTCTGTTCAAAATATTTCCAACTGGGAAAATATAAAACATAACTTATATTTTCAAGGCAGAATTTTTTTGTATACAAGAGGGAAATACTGGAATTAACTCTCAAAATTATTAATTGAAAATATTCTAGAGGTTTTGATGTGCACTATGTCTATAAATGTTTGTTTAGGTTTTCTGATAGAATTTTAATGTTTTAGAGATCAGCATATATTTTGCATATTTTTAGTAATTGCTGCAAATGGACAACTGTTTATATATTGTGTAATAGGACAACTTATACGTAATGAAGTAAGTCAATATAATAATATTTGGCATGTTAGAAAAATTATTAAACTATTAAACAATATGTTGTACTTATTTGGATAATAATTAAGTCTAACTGATGATATAATTAATTTCTAGACAATATCAGTTGCCGATGCAGCATACAATTCTAATTGGGAAAATATTTCCGATCCACAAATACGAATGTATATACGAATGATTATTCAGAGATCTCAGAAACCGGTTAACATGACTATGGGCGGAATAATAGTTCTTAATTTGAAAACATTTACTAGCGTAAGCATTACTATAATAACTATAATAACTTTTGCTAAAAATAGTCTAATTAGATAAACACACACATTTTAATTGCACAATACTAATTACAATTGTACAATACTAGTTACTAGTGTCCATCAAAAAGTCAGCATCATATATAAAAAATAATTTTTGGTTTTTGAAAATTATTTTCAAAGGACATTTTACTGCTTGTCTGAAAACTAAAAATAGATTGTACCCCATTTTTTCCACTCCATTATTTCCACCAATACTTTTCTTCCACTAATTTTTTTTTACATTTTTTTCATTAAATATTTTTTCCACCAATTCTTTTTTTTTCACTAATTTTCTTACCAAACTTAACCTAACCCTAGCCTAACTTTTAGCTTTTAGCCCAATTATAGTGGACTTTGAATCATTGGGTTGATATCAGTTCAGTGGCTAATAACATTTTATTTAAATTGTCTGTTAAACATAACTTGTTTAGTAACTTTATAAATCAATTATAAATTATAATGAAAAACAGAGAGATCAAATAGAATTTTTAATAATAATAAATTTATTAATAAAAAAAATTATTTTCTATTTCAAAAATTGATATTTTAAAGTTAAATTGCAGAACTGACAATATTTTAAAAGATGAGTGTACCAACTTTGTCGCGCGTTACTACCTTGATAAATGCTACCACATTATTGTATTTTAGAAAAAAAAAAAAATTCATGTGATCGAAAATTTTATTATAAAGATAATTTGATTGTTTTGTTAAGGCTGTACTGTAGCAATCTTAAAGTTTCTAAGGGGTTTGTAGGTGAGGGACGAAGTAGCTTATAGGCGTGGCGTCCAAGTAACCCCACTGCTAAATTTAGGAATTTTTTCTTTTTCTAATGAGAAAGACAGCCGTCAATCCAAAACAACTGTGAATAATAGAATCGAATTTCTAAAGCAATGTTTGTGTTTTGTAACGCTTTAGTATATATTTTTTGAATACATCATTTTAGAGGAATTTTCTGCCCGATCTGATGATGGGTAAACGTACTTTTTATTTCTTTGAATAATTTCAAAAATCCAGTTTTTCAAATAAAAATTAAAATTTTAATTTAATTATTTTTTAACTTTAAGCGATCATATCTCGGTTACTATACAAGTTATTAACATAATTCTTTTTTAATTTCTTTATTATCTATTTCCGTGTACGCTTCTTAAAAAAAAGAAATATTAATATTGTTATAAATTAACATAAAAAATAAATAAACAAATTAATGAGCAATATTTTTTCAATTTAAAGACAAATTTTTTTCACAGTTAGAAATTTTTCGGCTTTAAGGAATAAGTAGATATAATAAGCGACAAAGTTTTAGAGCCAATGTCCATAGAAGTTTTTTTATTTAAATTTTTTTTTCATATTTTGTACAATTTTTGAGTTATGTACTTCTAAACGTGAAACATGAATTACTGGCAGCTGGCGTAATGCTCTATATATACGAATATACTCGTATTTATTATGTTGCATACTTATAGAACTTTGTAACATTTAATATAAATTTTAAATTAAAGGTATTCTATTTTTGGATATATTATCAATCGATAAAAAAATACAAAATTATAATTTCAGGGCATATATTGTAATAAATGTAAAAAAAAATAAGCAAAAAATTTTACACTAATTTTGGATTTTCTATTTTTAAGTTTGTGTAGAAAATGCATTATAAAACATGTCTTTCTAAAATTTGAATGTTATAAAACTATATTTGTTTCATAATTAAAAAAATAATATGTTGTAAAAACTTTATTATATGTTGCGTATTTACTTAACATATTACATTCAAATTTTTTATCAACTTTCTTTGAGTTATTTTGTTTAAATTCTTGTTTTTAAAAATTAATCAAATATTACATAGTTTTTTAAGTTTTTAATCATAAATGCCTTCCCAGATGTACAATCCAGAGGTGTTGTGCGCCAAAAATTATCGAAAATATTCCGTTAGCTTTGTTGTTTTGATATTTAGTATCAGAAAGCAATGGCACATAAAAATATAGACTTATACACTTATAAATAGTAGCATATATGTATACAAGTACCACGTTCTGATGATAATGCAACGGCCGAAGAAACATCGGCCCGTATTCTTTCTGCTTTGATCATATCATTTATTTCAAAACAAATTTTTGCTTCTGTTTTTTATCAAATATAAATAATTTTTCTAATTTCTTGTATTATAAAATGAGTGCATAATAAGTAATTTGAGATAAAAAGAACTTTTGACAAAAATTGCTTTTAAAAGTGATATAGAAATACAAGCCATTTTTTCTTAAATTTTAAATTATAATGTTTCGATATATATTTTTTAAAAGAAGGTACAATAATTTCTAATATAAAATAATAATTTTTCTATATTTAATTACCAATTAATAACAAAAAAAAATTTCTTATACAAATTTTTTTTAAAAGATAAATGTATAAGTACCTACATCCTGAACAATGACTGTTATAAATGGAATACCGTCTTTATCAATATCTCCTGATTCAATAGCTAATTGTTTTTCTTCTATCCCAGCGGCTTCCATAATTTTTACAGCAGTATCTCTTATATAAGGAGATATTATTTCTTGGTTTTTGATATAAGTACGCTCGTTCATGCAGGGAATATTACAAAAACTAGAAATTTCTTCTAATTGTGCAAAACCATTTCCCGAAGATACTGTTCCCAAAACTAATGATTGATTTATGTCTAAATCTTGATTGCCATCTGAATCAATTATACTTATATTTTGACAAATTTGACATTTTAAAGTAAATTTACTACGAAAACCAATTTGCTGTTCATTTACAATTTTAATGTTACTAAATGAACATGAAAATAATTTGGAATGCTCAAATTTTTGTAATGAACTAAAAAAATTTACAATGTCAATTATTCGCCTGCCGCTTACTTCATAAGATTTTTCTTCAGACCTTAAAAATATTAAATTTAGATATTGTTGATTTATCAAATATTATTGACTCACTGTTTCGAATAATCTATTTCAATTTCATTATCACTGCTATCTGACTTTTCTTGACATAAAGGGTTTTCTATTAGTGGAGGCGAATTAGTTCTTCTAATGCTAAATAAAATTTATTCAAAATTATATATAAAATTTAGGTTATATTTATTATTTAATATTTCGTACTTACCCTGAAACACCTGGTTCTTCAGCTTTTTTTGTTGAATCAATATTTGTACTGTTGAACTGTACTAACACTGTTGAATCATCAATTCGTTTGCTGCATAATAAAATTTATATTATAATTTTATCAATTAATTTTACAAACTAACTAACCTTCTCATATTTAAAATTTTCTTTCGCAAACTTTTTCGACGTTGATTTACCGTATACCTCTTCATTTTAAAAATTAACAGATTCTTAAAAGTATTTGAAACAAAACTTAACTTAGCGTAAAAATTATTTCAAATGTATCTCATTCGTAACACGACGATGAACTGAGCTAATTATTTGAATTCGCTTGACAAGTAAACTTACGAAGAGCTATCGGTGAGATACAGCCAATCAGAATAATGAAAAATATACAATAGATGACCAACCACATTACATTTTATTTTGGAAATTTCTAGATATTTTACAGTGGTTTTCATAGAACTCGGGAAATCTATTGTATTTATTGCTTAGTGAGAAAGGGATTAACTGTTATATTCCTTAATCTCTGCAACCATTTTTAAGTCAGGTCTAGGCACTTAATTAAATAATAAAATGAATAACTTTATGAGTGTATATCATAAAACTCATAATATTAAAATGCTATTAAATGATCCTTTAGCATTTACAAAATTGCAGTTTGAAAAAATTGAATGTAATGACACAATTAGTAAATTCTAGTTATTAACAAATTTATTTTTGTGGTCATTAAAAAAATTATTACTGAAAATTTGATTAAATTCTAATAAATAGTGCTGCCAAAATATACTTTAAAAATTGTACTTTGAAAGTCAGCAAAATTACGAAAAAAGCATTCTCAATATCACGAACCGATAACTTTGTTTACTATTATTTAAACATATTTTAGGAAATCAAACAGCTAATTTCACATGTACATATATATATATATATATATATATATATATATATATATATATATAAATTTATGACTTATTGCTATCCCTGCAAAGTGTTTCACTTAGTTTTGATTATTGTAAATTGTTTATAATATATTTATGTAAAATGTAAAAAATTGGAAACCGACAAGTAAATTTATAAAAGTTATTACAATTTTACTGTTGTAAAAAGTTTGTGTTTGTAAACAAGCAATAGTATATAAGTTGAAAGGGATAAGAACAGAACGACAGTGACAGACATATTATACTCTTTCCTTTACGAAATAAATAAGCTCCTCCCATTCGCAATATTCAATTGCTTATCCCTGTAAAGTAGGCAAATATACACGTAAAATAGGTTTTGTAATAACAAAATCACGGTCGTATTATTAAAAATAATGATACAATTTTTGAATATGTTGTTAATGAAGAAAATTTGCAGATATATTTGAGAGTACTTTTTACATTTTTTTCTCTAAATTGCGTCAATATAACTGTAAAGTATAGTGATTTTTGATAATAAATTACTGAAATATAGTAATTAATTTCAAAAAACTAATTTCATGCTTTCCAGGAGTAACTCTTTATCTTTCTAAAAATACCAAATTTGTTAAAATATCTTAAAAATTGTGAACACTGTTTTGTTATTACAAAACTGCTTTTTTTAGCTGGCTTCAGTACACCCTTAAACTAAAGATAGTCATCATAATCATTTTTTATTATTCTAAAACTTAGTAGGAAAAATATATTCTAAGGGAAAAACTATTTATGCAACCTGGTGTACAAATTAATTATAATCAATGTAAACTTCTCTAAAAAAATTTAAAATCTTAGTAAAATTCCTTGAAATCTTGGTAAAATCCTTGCAATCGATAAAACGATTTCCTGAAAATCATGTAAAGTATCTACAGTTCCAGAAATTTTGTATAAAATTCATAAAATCAACGAAAAAATCTAATATATTAATGTATAATAATATGATTTGGCAATATTACCGCCAACAAAAAGTGCAACTGAACAATATGCGTATAAAATAAAACAATTCAAAATTTTGAAAAATATTGAAAATGACTTGGATTCAAAACAGTAAGATTATATTTTATATGAAAAATATATTTAAACCAAATTTTACTACTATACTTATAATAATTGTTTAAAAATTACCCAAATATCATAAAAATGTAAAAATTACTGGAATATGTTAATATTATTGTAATTTTTCTAACATTAAAAATAACTGATTTCCGTAAATAATAAACTATTTAATTTTTTAAAAATTTGGTTTATACATGTATAAATTATATTAGCATAGAATTTAGTTATGCTAACGATAAATGCTATAAGTATAAAAATATTATTTTCTTAAATAATTATAAATATTTTGTTAAATTATCAATTTTTGGAAATAAGTTATTATTTTTGTAACAACTATATTTCCAATAAATTTCAAATAACGTTGAAAATAAGGCCAAATTGAAATGAATAATTTTTACTTCCATATTTACTTATTTTACAATATCTGGTATAATTTTCTTATATTTATTAATCGATATGACTTACAGTTCACTTGTTTATTTAAATAACAAAAATTACAAAATTCTCTGTAAAGATAGTTTTTTTTTTAAATATGTTTCACTTAACTTTATAAATGATTTATTGTATGAAATCAAATTTGACAATGACAAAAGTTATAAGACATTGTTATCGATTTATTATTACAATATACAATTAGTTATAATACAAAAAATATTGTTTAAATCCATCATAGTAATTCATCTCTTAACATTAAATGCGTTTATTTAGTAATCTTCAGGCTTATTTTGTTAACATAAGATACCACTTATTTTTTAGTTAACTTGACTACGCCAAAGTTGGACGTATCGATATTATTTCCGGCCAAACTATACAATAATTGAAAATATTTCAAATAAACTTACTATATTTAAAAAAAAATTAAAAAGTTATTTAAAAAGTTTTGGAATAATATTTTAGTTCTTTATACAAAATTCTAATTTCCATAGCTGACGGAAATAAATATATATTTTTTAAATACTTGAAGGTAATTTTATTAAAAATATAGAATTGAATTGAAATTTTATTTTTTATTGATTTCTAGTGATTAGTTTGGGTTATTTTACCATCTTCAAGCAAATTACAAAAATAAAATTTATATAATTAACAAAAAATAATACATTTACACAAGAAAAAAATATAAATTAAAACAAAAATTACAATAAAATATTAATAAATATCACGTCAGAAGTTAGGAAATATTCGCAGACATAGAAAATGAAATTATATTTCGAATTTATAAAGAAAAACTATTTGTAAATCAAAAAAATCATAAATAAATAAAGCATGGCTACCTATTTTATAGTTTTTTTTTTCTTATTTACCCATATGATTATTTTTTGTTTTGTTTATTAAGCCAGTTAATACTTTGATGAAGACACTAGTGTATAGTGTCGCAACATTAGCCAAATATATATGGTAATCTAGACAGAAAACTAAAACACAAGTGGTTTTAATTTATTATTAAGTCAGTTTTTATATGTTTCAGGTTTGTCGGGCAATGCTTTCATTCGTCACCCTAATTAAGAATATGAAACAAGATTAAAATATAAATACTAAAATGTTAATATTTATTATCCGAAATACACCTATATGTATTTTAATTTTCTTTAAGCATAATAACACTATTTATGTAGAAATGCCAATTTTTACAAAAACTGGCAAATCGTGACAGATTCAAAATATGAGAAAGTTGTTAAAGCTTAATATTAATTATTAAATTTTAAAAATTGAGAAAGCAGATCAAAATTTTAATAAATATGGTAAAGTTTAACAAAAGCTATAAAATCATAACTAATCGCAAATGTTGACCAAAATTTAAATTATTAGAATATTTAAAGAAAAATATTATATGTTTGACGAGGTAATTTTCTTTTTTAGAGTTTCGCCAAGTTTGTACTGTCTCGACTATCAACTCACCCGTTCAAAACAAAATAATTTCTTTTTATTCCTAGTAACATAATTTACTAGTATTTATAATTCTCTTGCTTTTTAGCGTATTTATTTAATTCGTTGCACAAACGTATCGTATTTATATCTTTCAATAAAATTTAAAAAAAATTTCAGCAGTACAACAAATATATATACTAATATATGTACTGCGACGTACTTTTAGGTAGGGCACAAAAGTTTGGCGTTTGAGTTGCCTCGGGCGCCAAACGAATCGGATAGCTTTGTCGGAGATGAAAATTTAGGCTAAATAAATACCAGAATAACATACGATGCGATGTCTGATTTATTGTTCTGATTTAGAGATACACTAAACGCTGTATCTGTGTCCACAAAACACTACACAACGTGTTACGCAGTGGTTACCCAGTAATTTTAGCTAATCAACGCCTGGCGTCGCGGCGGTGACCAGTGTCGGAAACTTGTCTCGGGGCCTAGTACGTCGTGGTACAATTTTTGGAAAATCGACGATCGGCGTCGCGGCGGATTTCGACGTCTAAAATGCGGTTGGATATGCTACGTGTGATCTCAACGGCTTTGGGTGGTGTAATATGTACTTTTAGTAATTTTGACACATCGACGCTTGGCGTCGCGGCGGCGACCAGTGTCGAAAACTTGTCTCGCGGTCTAGTATAGAATTTTGGAGTTTTTGAGATCGGCGTCAAAAGTTTGTCTCACAGTTTAGTATCGGGTGTTGTCGTTTTCGGAAAATCGACGCTTGGCGTCGTGACGGTAATCGGCGTCGCGGCGGTGATCGCGTAGATGCGTAGCGGCGGTGATCGCGTAGGTGAGTCGAGGACGTTCTTACGCGCTCCACTAGGTGCCTCTCCCAATTCAGCGGAGTCGAGGTACTTCTCTAGTGGGATAAGTCGTGACGTAACTAGAGACGTCGACGCCTGTTGTTATGACGTAGGCTAGTTTCTGAGGATGGTGCGTCGGTTTCTCAACTCGTATGAGCCGAGGATGCTCTCGGAAACAGATCTCTACCTCACAACAACAGCGTAGGTTACCCAATACGGGCCGCGGTTTTACTGACGCGATTCGATTGAACAGTCGCGGTGTGGTTTCGACGTAGGCTAGTTTCTGAGGATATTTCGGCGGACTCTCAGCTCGTATGAGCCGAGGATGCTCTCGGAAACAGATCTCTACTCCAAAAACACAACGTATGTTACCCAATATGGGTCGCGGTTTTAATAACGCGATTCGATTTAACGGTCGCGTTGTGGTTTCGACGTAGGCTAGTTTCTGAGGATATTTCGGCGGACTCTTAGCTCGTATGAGCCGAGAATGCTCTCGGAAACAGATCTCTACTCCAAAAACACAACGTATGTTACCCAATATGGGTCGCGGTTTTAATAACGCGATTCGATTTAACGGTCGCGTTGTGGTTTCGACGTAGGCTAGTTTCTGAGGATATTTCGGCGGACTCTTAGCTCGTATGAGCCGAGAATGCTCTCGGAAACAGATCTCTACTCCAAAAACACAACGTATGTTACCCAATATGGGCCGCGGTTTTACTAACGCGATTCGATTGAACGGTCGCGTTGTGGTTTCGACGTAGGCTAGTTTCTGAGGATATTTCGGCGGACTCTCCGCTCGTATGAGCCGAGGATGCTCTCGGAAACAGATCTCTACTCCAAAAACACAACGTGTTTATCCAATGTGGACCGCGATCAAAATATTTCAGCCTGATGGGCAAACAGAAAACGGAAATGATAATCAAAGATTCCATAATGATTCTCAACTTATTTCGGAAGTTGGTTATTTCGGCGGTTGTTCTTTCTCGGTTGGCTCTCAGTTTAACTGAGGATCTCTTACTCTTGAAGAAAAAGTCATCAAAGTATCTTTACCGTGAAACGACTCCGGTTTATATAGCAAATCGTTACAAGACGTTTTTCGACAAGTTTTAAAACGTATTTTTCATCCAAAAACCGAAAGTAACGCGTTGTTAGTGGTTTGTGAACTTACAATTTTTAACACGTTTGTGGTTTTTAAAAAATTTTTACAATTTTTACACATTTTTACATTTTTCTTTTTATAAACATTTTTGTGGCGAAACTTAGCTTCGTCACAGTACAAAGTAGATATATATATATATATATATATATATATATATATATATATATATATATATATAATAGAATTTACCAAATAGATGTATGTCAGGACGAGATCGGCATTATGCAGAAGATAAGTCAATATCTCAAATTCTAATTTCTAGCACTGTTTGAACAAACACTGTCACAACAGAAAAACTTCTTTCGAGAATTTGCTACGGTGACAAATTTTTTTGCAAATTCTTTAATATATGTTTTTACTTTTTACTTTTATTAATAACTAAAAGGTTACAGAAATTATTTAAAAAATTGCATATTATTATATTTGTTTGTATTAATTTTAGAAATACAAGCAAGTATTTCAATTTAGAAGATAATTTAAGTGAAAAATTGTTTAATATAAAGATATATTTCAAAGAAATGCAAACAAAAACGTTTAGTTTTTCTCTGTAACATTTTTAAATATTTGTAAATTAATTTTCGCTCTATGTGTCAAGTTGTATATAGTAGTAGGTACATATTGTCCCACACACTTATAGCCCAGAACTAAATATCGAATAAAAAAAATTACTTTATTATTTTATTGTGTTGAAAAATGTACTAGTTTTAGATTACACAGAAATAAATAAGCAACAATATTATCAATTTATTATTTTGTCACCTATATTAATATTCCTATCATTTTATAAAAAGAAAAACTCGACGCTGAAATTTATAATCTCAAAGTTTGGATGTTTATATTGTTAAAATTGCTTCACTATGTTAAACTAGAAATATTTGCTGTTTATAAAAAAATATTTTTTCATTTACTTTACATTTAAAATGTATCATATCTTATATCATGAAAACAATATCTGATTTTTATGAGATAAAAATTCATAAATTGAATTTTAAAAAAATCATAAGTTGGCGTTGTAGTCAGAAATATATTAATATAAAAAATATTCTTACGTCATTGGATAGGTATTATAAATATGTATCTTTTTTATTTGTAAATTTTTCTATAAAAAGTTTACTTTAAAAGTTATTTATCAAATAATTTTTATTATATGTATATACCTGTTTAAAATAAAGTGTTTTTTTTTTTTTAATGAGATTAGAATTTATAAGTGGCGTAATATACTTTAGTGATACTTAATTAAGCTACACAGTTTACCAACTGATATGAATACATTACAGTTATTTGTTAAGTATGTCACATTATTGTCACATTATTGTTAAATTAATATTTACATCATCTATAAAGTCACCTATCACCGGGTGCACACACTTTGAAGATGATGTTTATTATATCCATGAAATTTTGTGTCAACTGTTAGTAGATAAAGTGTAAAACCTACTTAGGTAGAAAATTTGGCAAATACCTAAAAAATATAAAACTTACAAAACCTAGAGTATCAAGTTTCCATGGCGACGATTTAGTCGAGTGATGGTCTATCATAGTATTTAAATCAATGGAAGTAGTTTCACATCATTATTTTACTGCATAATGGAGTTACAGCCGTAACAAGATAGAATATCTAGGAAATTGTGCTATCTTATTAAATTTGTATGTAGAAACATTTACATAAAATTTAAAAAGCAGTTGAGTTAAAAAAATTATAATATATAATATGCATATAAAACAGCTCAATACTTCGACAATGATTGCTGTTTCAAGTGGTGTCGTGCCAGTTTCGTACAATTATTATTTAGTGCCATTTGCGTACAAATAAGAGTCGGGTCAAACCCAGGTAGTTAAGCTAGTTAAGCCGAGTGCCAGATGCTTACAGCGGTTTGGAAAGGATCGAGTTGTGCTTATGGTCAAAATATAATATTGATAATACGCTATAATATCATCGCTCATAATTTTTACAAATAATCAAGTCAGTATTTAATTTTAAAATTAACCAAGTTTATATTTATTGGTTTAAATTTGATTTGTGTAGATTAATATTTAATAAATTCATATCGTTTACCAACTTCGTTACTTTTTACTAGGTATATTGTGATAAATTATGCTTAAATTCATTTGTGTTCTTAAATTTGTAATAATAATTACATAAACTTTTCCTCACACTTTTCCCAGAAGGACTTCATCATGTAATCATTTTGGAAATATGTAAATTAAAACACTCGGTTAAATTTTCACAATAACAATAAAAAATCCTTTATTGGCCAATTTCGGCTGTTAGGCCATTATAAGAAGGTAATAAATACTACAAAAAGTTTAACAAAATTTGTTCTTATATATCTAAATACAACAAGTAAAATTAACAAAAGGGTAAAGAGAGAGAGTTACTATGGAAATTCCTGTAAAAATATATCTGTGAGTGTTTTAATTTACATATTTCCAAAATGATTACAGGATGAAGTCCTTTTGGGAAAAGTGTGAGGAAAAGTTTATGTAGTTATTATTACAAATTTAACATCACGAATTTAAGCATAATTTATCATAATATAGTAAAAAGTAACGAAGTTGGGAAACGATATGAATTTATTAAATATTAATCTACACAAATCAAATTTAAACCAATAAATATAAACTTGGTCAATTTTAAAATTAAATACTGACTTGATTATTTGTAAAAATTATGTGCGATGATATTATAGCGTATTATAAATATTATATTTTGACCATAAGCACAACTCGACCCTTTCCAAACCGCTGTACGCATCTGGCACTTGGCCCAACTAGCTTCACTACTTGGGTTTGACACGACCCTTATTTGTACTTGTCAATAATTGACTAGTATAACTGTTAACTTTAGTGGAAAAAAATTGCTGTAAATTATCTGTGTATATTTTTCTTAATTTGTTCGTTTTGTGTTAATTTGATTTACAAAAAGTTTTACATTGAATTAGAATGATAACAGAAAAAACATACCATATTTAAAATATTCATTTATTATAATAGCAATTAAGTATCTGGTCATACTTGTAAGTTTTTACATATATGTTAATATAAATTGTATTGTTCTGGTTTAACGATTGTTAATTTTAAATAACAATTTCAGTGCTTCCCTGAAGAAGCCACAAATATGTGGCGAAATATAGGATTCGCAATAAATTGATAGATATTAAATGCTTGCATTTTAATAACCTAGTACCTAGTCATTCAAATACAGTATCCCGTTATATAAAAATTTTCTCAACTTATATTCACGGTAGTTATTCTAAATTAACCTATAACCTATACCTATATTACAAATATGCGGTGACAGTAAAAGGCGTGTCTTGCGCAGAGAGAGCACGCATTCGGAGGAAATGAGATAGACAGCTACCCTAGCTAACGCTAGCGACGATAAAAGTAGACTAAAGTCCCCACCATAGGTCCCCACCATGTCCCCACTACAATTTTTAGCTAGAACCATTGCGCATCTACCCCTCATTGTCACCGCATATTTGTAACCCTATATATATATATATATATATATATATATATATATATATATATATATATATATAATGATTACACAGCACCTACTTATAAAAGAACAAATTAACGAAAATGTTGAGGGTTAGAATCATGTATAAATATTGCGTCTATAAATTATTACAAAAATGTTTAAATAAAAAATAAACATTTGAATGTGTCGGTATACTAATATCTAATTTATCATGCAAATTTGTTGTTTTAACATTATATCGCTTGCCAATATTTTTCTACATAAATTATAGGAATGTTTAAATTATATTTTTCAACATTATAACAATAACTATGTGGAAACTACAATATAGATTTTCTACAGCAGTCTACCAGTGTTAAAGAACTTCTTGATTTTTGTCAATCTTATGATTTAATTACGTTAAAACTGTCTTGATAATATTTTAAGCAATATTAGCACCGACAAATGTCGAGCATCAGTTACAGATTTGGCTTTGTCTGATCACTCAAGTTAAATATTAAATTTAAATTTTAGCACAATTAAAAAAAAAATAATAACTAAAAATGCTTTTCAAAGGGTATTAAAAATCAATTTAAATTTTGATTAAATAATAAAAACTGAGATTTTATATACAGGAATGATTTATAAATACAATTAAACATTGTCTTAATGTCGACATATATATTACATATTCGCGCACATCGAGGTACTTACAGTCTAGTTCCCTGAAAAACATGGTTTACACAAAATATTGTCATTAACAAAATTTAAAAATTAACCTAATCTTTGTGGGTGGTCGTGCCTGTTTTCGGACAGCATTAGAATTCTGTAAAGTTCTTTTGTCGCTCGATCCCGAAGGTTAACCCCTAGCAGTTATACTCGCACTGGATTTTTACGCGCTACGTGCAAGAGAATATGTATGGGTACAATTCGTCGACGAATTTTGCTTATTCGCCTAGCGATTGCACATTTTCATATTGCACAAGATGGTGATCTAACCAAGGCGGATGAATTATTGTAAGATGCTTTAATTATGTTTCCCGGGTGTTTTGATATCGTTGCTGGAAAAATGCTCGGTGCAAGTCGATGCACGGGTACAGAATCATCAGTATTTTGGTGCGAAAATGCAGGACAAGTAAGTATTTATAATTTACACTGTAAATAAAATGCCAATTCACTCGCTACCTATACATATTCGGAACTAGAAGCGCTTCTCGTGCAGCTACTTGTGCTGCTCGTACGCAATACAAACACTCGAAAATACGGTGTTTTGGCCGGTGTATGATATCGGGAACTCACGCGCTACAGTGTTTTTCTTTGATTTGAAATTTGAAATAAATTTTTTCACTAATATCAAGGGACATTATTTAGTGTAATATAGAATGGGTTACTTGTTAATTAACCATAGAAATATCTATGAAAGTGTAATATCTTTGTGACTAACTTTGAGGTTTTTTTATGATAATGTTTGAAATAATAGGCTGAAATTTTATTGTGTCAGACAAAGACTAAACGAATTTCAACAGAACAATTTCAGTTAACAGTAGTAGAAAAATGAATAATACTACATCGTAGCCAATCTTAAACACATCGCTCTACTATCAACAAACATGAGATACTATAAGTTACTGCAAAAATAGTTTTGAAATTTTAACTTTAAATTTGTCTTACAGAAAGTACAGAAATTAAACTGTAAAACCATATGACCTGTTTTTTTTTTTAATAGCACTATAATCGTCATAATGTGCAGGAAAAATTCTGCACGTTCGTTTTGAAAATCTGAGTTCCCTAAGATTAGTTGAACTTATAAATTCCAAATGTTTTAAAAAGTTCAAAAATAAATTTCCTAATAAATTTCATTTAATCAGCTGATCAATAAAACTGTCTGCACTGCAGACTGCACATGCAATAGACGGTCGTTTTGTCGGCGCATTACGCAAATATTGTATGTATACTTTTATTGTTTTATTATTATTCTCTTTACACCCTGCCTGATAACCCATCGCACGCCACTGATTCTCAGGCATATTTTACTTTCTGATATTAAAGAAGTTATACCACCTCTAACAAAAGTAAGTATACTAATCAAATTTATTTATTAAGCCCAATTATTACGCACTTTGACTGCAAAAAAAAGTGGTATAGCGTTTGGTACGGTGTCTATAACATTTTCAAAAGAAAAAATTAAAAATTTGTGTATAAAAATCCTTCATATAGTCTCTAGACGAACTGAACTTAGTTTATGTGAGTGTATGGATGTGAGTCGTCAGTCAAAATTTATGATCGCAACTCCTCAAGACGGTTCAACCGATTTTAATGAAATTTTCAGGATAAATTTGTCTAGTAATGCCAACTTTCCGTGAAAAAAATTACTAAAAGATTTTTAAAAATTCATTTTGACGATTGTGGCTATATTGTGTATCCGATTTTGTTCAAATTTTCAGAAAAGATTTTCCTAGTGCCCGCATAAATTATGCAATTTTAACAAAATACAGTGTTGCCAACTTATTGCGAAAAAAATTACTAAAATATTTAAATATTTATTATGACTAAAAGAAATTATTCCCTATTTCTTATCATTTATGGTGATAATGTCAAAGTGGTCTATATATGGGTTTACGCATATACTAATCTAATCTTGTTTTTAATATAAATTCCTCCTTCTTTTTGATTTTTGCAGGAAACACAAGGAGCAGTACTAGGATTTGATCCTGTCCCGCCAGCCGATTCAATAAATCTTTACTCGAAACCAAAAGGCACTTTACCTGAATATAAAATAGTTTTTTACATTTTCATGGCCGCTTTGATTTTTTAAAAATTAAAAATATGCTAAAAATTGTTTTCAGGCAAAACAATCATCTCCGGGAACAAGCTCGATGTGTCAGTGCAGAATTTTAAAATGTAAAACGGAATTATGCGGATGCAGAAAACGAAAGAAAATATGTACTGATTTGAGCCGCTGCAAAAAGGAATAATAATAATAACAATAATAATAAAAAATTATTAATGATATTTTTTATATTGAAAAGAATTCCGAGAAGAAGAAGCAAAAAGGAGATATAAACCATGATGAAATTAGGAGAAGTCACCTCGGTGTCAACAATCGCGTTGTTCCAACTTCTGGTGCATGCATGTGCAAATGAACGGGAAATTGTTACAATCGCGACCCAGTTGACAACACATTTTACAACTTGATATATAGTTCAGAATTAGAATTAAAATTAGATTTGCACAGATGCGAGGCAGATATAGATAATTGCCCTTAAGAATGGACCTACAGCTTATAGTGGGTTCCAAACCACTCAGACCCAACCGGATTATCAGAGAGTTTAGTGCTTTTTTAATAATAATATATTTTAATAAATTTACTCGGATCCTAGTCAGGGGTGTAATGCCGTACACTGAACAACCGGCTCGCTAAAAAAAAAACAAATCAAAATTAAAAGCATTTATTTATAATAATAAACACGTAGGTAAATACAACATATTTTAATAATAAACTATAAAAGAAAAACAATACATTCAGAATAAATTAATAGAAGCTCCATATGCCTACATCATTTTCCGAAAACTTCTTCTTGGCACTTTTTCTTACTCGTGTTTCCGTTGCTAGTTCATGGTTCGACTCATCCAAGACTTTACCATTGGTATAGCATCGAAATTCTCGATTGATTTCCCCAATAAATTTATTTTATTGATATAACAACCGGCTCGCCGATTTTCAAAAATTTGAACAACCGGCTCGGGCAAGCCGGCTCCATCACACCCCTGGTCCAAGTCCAACACGCTAACCACTGGCCTACGGCTGCCTGTGCATTATAATTTTAATTATTATAAAACTTATTTTAATATTACACATTATAACAGCATATTTTAATCAAATAAATAAAGAATATTAATTGGAACTCTGTTAAAGAAAAATAATTATTTATTTAATATATTTGCTGCAAGTCTCCGTCTTACAGTAATTCTAAAATTTAAGAAAAAAAAAAAGAAGAAACAAACAGAAAATTAAAATAAAGAACAAAATTAAGAAATTAAAAGGATTTGAACCCCCTAGTTTTTTCGGGGCCTGAGGCTAAAAATTTTTTGGGGCTCCCTACAAAAATAAATTGCAAAAATTGCTGTAAACTCAAATATAGGTATTATATAGTATTTTAAATAAAAAATTACTGTTAACTCAAATATTTATTTTAAATGAAAATGTACATAAACGCAAAATAAAAATATTAAATGTAGATAAATAAATCTAGAAAGATAAAATTGAAAAAAAAAACGTATATATGTAATAATATCATATAGGACTATAATTTGCTCTCCTGTTCTACATAATATGATTCTTTCGGCACTTTTCCGTGGTATATTCTTTTATCGTCTCATCATAATCTAATGATTGTGTGATGTCATTTTCTATTGACAATATAGAGAGAGAGAATTTAACCGATTTTCGAACATTGTCGATCTATACCTATTTTTTATTATGAATAATTTGGAAAAATTCCTTTCTGCCTCGCAACTTGTTATGGGTAAAATAATAAATATTTTGGTATAACTTTAGTATAGGTCCGGAGATTTTGCTGTATTCACGTTAGTTGAAAAACCAGTGACTCTCAAAATGTGTAACAAGACAAAATGAGATTTTAAATGTGTCTTAACGGTCTATTAAACACAACTCCTACCTGCAACCTACCTACCAAACCTACCCTAACCTAACGGACTCTTAACATAACATAACATAAGGAACAATCACACTTCTTAACATGATATAAGTCTTAACGGACGAAATTGATAAAATTACTAATGAAACATTTTGAGGTTCACTAGTTTATACACATCAAACATGGGCGTTCCGATGTTCAAGCATGCGCAAATCTGGTTTTTTTTCAATATTTGTGAATACAGCAACATCTCCGGAGCTACACTAAAGGTCAGCCTTTAAAGTAGATTAAATTTGTTTTATTATTGAATTTAATTATTTAAATCATTGGATGTAGTTTCAAAAGCTTACTTGCAGTCAGCTGATCGCTTCGAGGTCTGGCCGATGGGAACAAAGTCAATTGTGTCTAACTTTTAGCTGGTAGACGACGACTTGTTTATCAGTTATGTATAGAAACCACAAATTCAATAATTACTTTTAATTTTATTCGAAAATTCGAAAAAAATTGACACCTATAGGCACTGTGACGACACACACGATGCGTTCAGTCTGGCGACTACAATAAGTTTATTAATTCTAACAGTATTTCGAACCTATTTTATGTTCTTTTCAGGACATTTTTAATGCATAAGCAAATTTTATAATTACTAACAACATTCATATATATTCGTAGATTAAAATAGAGTACAAAATTTAATTATATTTCAAAGTATATTTGTTATAAATAATTCATGCATGGTAAATCCATTAATAATAATCTTATGTTCAAAATAGTTTTTTATAATTATCCATATATTCCTTGAAATTGTCGCAAATACATAATTTAATATAATAAATTAAAATGTAGCTATTCAAAACAAATAATTCACACACTGAATTACTAACATGTGATGAAAAATACTGACACGTGCTAAAAATTTTTACAAACATATACATTTATTAATCACATATTGAACGAATATACTGAAATGTGCTCAAATATATTATTTCGGTCATCTTTAATGTTAGATAGGATAGATAAAATGGTTAGTTTGTACCTTTGTAATAAAAGAAATCAGTTTCTTATTTGTTATATTTTAGATATTCTTCTTGTGGCATATTATTTTTGACATTGAATTATACATGCGTTATTTAATTTCATATCATTACATAATTTTGTGCATAAAATGTACTACAAACTACGCAAATAGACTATTGTAACATATTCAAGAATTTCAAGTTACATAATTATTATTACAGAAGTGCAAGTATAATTTTATAACTAATTTTTTATAGTTAAATTACGTAGTAAAAGAACAAATTTAAATTTTACCAAATGCACTCATCATAAATTTGCAAAACAGTAGTGGGAAAGGGGTTACCCAAAAAACTGGCCTAGGTAACCATAATCAAAGGGCCCCTCCATTGTCATAATATCGGACATACAAAAAGCGAATTTATTGACTCGTTTGTAATCAGAGCCCAAAGTTAAAGTTCGACATAAATGCAAAAATTATATTTTTGTTAATACCTAACCTGACACAAAATATCTTCAAGAAGCAAATTTTTCAGGAATGTTAATTAAATTAATATAGAACAGAATTTAACATTTTCAAATTGTGGCAATATACGCTATCTACACTTGTTATGTGTAACTAAAAAAATTTTTCATAGCTAGATAGTTTTTTACACTTTTTTTCAGGTATGATGTAGACATTTGAATATTAAGAAATGCAAAGCAATAATGTACTTTTTCGAACTTACAAATTCAAACAGTAATAAATTCAAAAGTGTTTGGAATATATATATATATATATATATATATATATATATATATATATATATATATATATATATATATGTAAATTATAAATTTCACGACTAGACGATATTATATTTGTAAATTGTTTTAACGGGAAGATAGTCAATGGTTAGATGTTAAAATCAAATTCTCATGTAAGATTCAATTTGTCAAGCTTTCGGTGTTATTTTACACCTTCTTCAGGACCTGGAATATTTTTTATTATTCAATAAAATGGTTTTACATTACAATAGTTTTGATAATAATAAGTATTGTAACTTACATGTTCTTGTTAGAAATTGAAGAAACAAAATTAAACATAAATGGTACAGCAATCATAAAAGTAAATTGTACAGAAAACATAAACATTATTGAATAATAAAAAATATTCCAGGTCCTGAAGAAGGTGTAAAATAACACCGAAAGCTTGACAAATTGAATCTTACATGAGAATTTGATTTTAACATCTAACCATTGACTATCTTCCCGTTAAAACAATTTATATATATATATATATATATATATATATATATATATATATATATTTAAAATTTAAAATTAAAGCCAAAAAATTATTAAATTATAAAATAGAAATTATTAGTTTTAATGGTTTCCATTTTTGTTAAATAAATAAATAAATAAATAAATATAATGAAAAGTAATTATTTTTATTGTTTTCATTGATATTTAATTATTTTATTCTTTATTATTAAAATTGGTTCAAATATTACAAATTGGTAATATTGATAACCAGAAATATTTGATTGTTTAAAAAAAAAGTTTCTCGTCTTTATCTTTTATTTAATATGTATTATGTCTTATATTATTGAAAAAAAATTAATATTTTAAGTTAAAAATCTATTATTTGCAAACTCAGCTACTGCCATGATGATAATAGTGCGTCTTTACTTATATTGAATTTAAAACGCACACTTTCTGATAAGCGTTTGTAAGATAACAATAAACCTTATATTTCATTATGAGATATTGCAATTTCTAACAAGTATAACTTTGTCAACATATTTAAAAAGAAACGAGTTATTAATACAGAAAGCATTTTAATGTTTGTTAAATAGTAAAATCAATAACTATGATATCCAAAGTCTCAGTTTACTTTCAGCATTGATTTTTCCAATTGATAAAATAAAAAGACAATAAGATAGTTGATAAAATAATAAATTTGTAATATTGTTGCATTTTTATTTTTGTGTAATTGAAAACTAGTCGTATATTTCTAAATTCAATAAAATAATGATATTACTTGTTATACGAAATTTAGCTCTGGACGGTAAGTTGTATGGAACAACACGTACTACTATAATAATATTAATGATACATACAACAAACATTAGTTTACAGATATTTAGAGAAAATTACAAATAAAAAATAATAAACGATAATTTTTTTAACTTCCAACAGGTATATAAATTTTGTTACTTTTAAAATATTGATTAACTTGCATTTCTTTAAAATATATCTTTGCATTAAATAATTACTTACCTAAATTATCTTTCAAACATAAATACTTGCTTATATTTTTAAAATTTAAACAATTTAAAAATTACTGTGTAATTGAAATTTATGCAGCCTACTTTTGAAAGATATAATGTTATCATTTTTGAACAAAATTTTATTTATGTGTTGGTATAAAAAGAAATACATATGCATATATATATATATATATATATATATATATATATATATATATATATATGTATATATATATATATATGTATATATATGTATATATATGTATATATATATATATATATATATATAAATGTATATATATATATATATAAATGTATATATATATATATATGTATATATATATATATATATATATATAAATGTATATATATATATATATAAATGTATATATATATATATATGTATATATATATATATATATATATATATATATGTGACCTGGTCTACGAAAAGGGGGCTTAGGTGTCAAAACATCGTTTTCCACTTTTTTGCCGATTCCGATTAAGTATGAGACGCTCTTTCACATGGTGAAAACCAAAAGCTATAACTTGTTCAGAAGTTTAATAAAAATGAAGAGAAATAAGAGTAAAAATAAAAAAAAAAACAGCATTTTTGTGAAAATATTAACAAAACATTATTTTACGCTAGAAAAACATATGCTACGCCAAAACAACATATTCTACGCACAAAAACACACACGTTTTACAATTCCAAGTAGTGTTTGTATTTGTCTTCGTCGAAACTAACGAAAACCTGACGAAACGAGTTGTTTATCTGTAATAGCGGTTTTATCGAAAACTAAATTTCGCACATAAGCCCCCTTTACGTAGACCAGGTCACATATATATATATAAATGTATATATATATATATATATATATATATATATATAAATGTAATTTTAATATACGTTTTTTGAATCATAACCATATGATACACATAATAAAAATTCTTTCTTTTTCTGAATATGCGTTCGAAGTTCATTCTTTAAAGGAATTTTGGTTAAACTACTTTCTGCATAGTTGAAGAGTTTATACCACCCATTTATGATTGTGCATATATATATATATATATATATATACAGAGGCGTAGCAAGACCTTTGTGGGCCGGTGTGCCATTGAGATTAAGGGCCCCCCTCCCCTTACTCCTTGTATTGTTTAACATTTTAATGTTCTTTTGGCTCATTTTAAATTCTAAATGTTATTTTAATTTTTTAAATTTATGTCTGTTTGTGCCTTATTCGAAAAAAATTTTCAAATAAAAGTTGTTTTATTTTTATGATAATCAAAATTAATTAAAATTATTTTTTATTAAAATGCAATCTGTATTTTCAAAATTAATAAATTAAAGTGAAATGCCTAAAGAAACAATTGCCAGGAAATATATACGTACGTACCTAATAATGATGGCTTAACCCTAGACAAGGAAGGTGTGAATATTTTTGATTTAACAGTTCAGAAGATAATTTTAGGATAAACGTTTTTAACGCTACGTTAGATATTATAATTGCACAATTAAAAGATAGATTTTTAAGTTTTACGGAAACGAATAAATTATTTGGAGTAATTTTCCCAAAAAATTTAAAACAATTATCTGATGATGAAATAATTGATTTATGCCAACCTTTACTAGACAAATATACTGACGATTTAACCGCAGATTTTAAGGCACAGATATTATCTTTTAGGAAATCCTTTAAAAAACAGTTAGAAAATATTAATTCGGTATTTGAATTAGGAGAATTAATATTTACAGAATATTCTATTCTTGGTTCGGCATTTCCTGAACTTTGTTCCGCTCTTATTTTGTTCTTAACATTCCCCGTATCAACTTCTAGCGCCAAAAAAACATTTTCAAAATTAAAACTTACTAAAACATATTTAAGAAATTCTATGGGGAGGACAAGCGCTTATCAAATTTGGCGTTTTTGAGAATTGGAAATGAAAAAGCACCGTAAATTAAATTTAAGTGAAATAATTAGCATCTTTGCTTCAATGAAAGCGGGAAAAATTAAGTTTAGTTAAAGTTAATGAACTATGTTTGTAAACCTTAAATTTGATTTTGTTTTTGTGTTTGTAAACTTAAAAGAATCTATGAAAATATATTTAACTTTATAATAAATTAATTTATATAATAAATGTATTTAATCTTATGAATGGTATTTTTCCACTTCTTTGTCCTTTATTTAATACAAAAAAATTAAAATAAACAAAAAAATGCTAAGTATTAATGATAATAAGACCCCATTGGGCACTTTAGCTCGTGGGCCCCACTCGCTCATGGGCCCGTGCGCATCGCACTCCTTGCACCCCCGGTTGCTACGCCCCTGTATATATATATATATATATATATATATATATATATAATTTTATTTTGGTGTAACGAAGTTGGTAAACGATATGAATATTTATTAAATATTAATCTACACAAATCAAATTTAAACCAATAAATATAAACTTGGTCAATTTTAAAATTAAATACTGACTTGATTATTTGTAAAAATTATGTGCTATAATATTATAGCGTATTATCAATATTATATTTTGACCATAAGCACAACTCGACCCTTCCCAAACCGCTGTACGCATCTGGCACTCGGCCTAACTAGCTTCACTACCTGGGTTTGATCCAACCCTTAATTGTACGCAAGTGCCACTAAATAATATTTGTACGCAAGTGGCACGGACGCAAGTGGCACGACACCAATTTATATAACTTTGTGTATTTCTGGTTTAAATCGTGCTATAAATACTAAGTACAAAGTGCAAAAAATACATATATGACAAACTGTCAAAAATATCAAGAAATGCAGCTATAAATTTATTTCAATAAATATAAAGATCTTAGAATATTATTAACGTTCAAAATAGAGTTTTTTTTTTCTTTCTGAAAATACATTTTTTCAAAGAATAAGACATTTATAAACTGCTTCTGTCAGTTCTAAATGGGAAGAGTTTAATAATCAACAATGTTCATTAGAGTGAGATTCTTTTTTACCGGTTAAAATTTAAAATTTGGAAGAAACACCAAAGCATATAATCAAAAAAATTGTTCTTTTTTTGACAGTGCTTGTTCAAACAGTACTAATTAGAATTTCAGATATTGTTTCGTGTTTTGCATAATCTTAATTTCGCCCGTATAGACTATTAACAGACCAAGAACTGAAGAAATCGGCTCATAAATTATTCGCTGTACAGTTGAATTTTTTTTTATATAAAGATATAGAGACGTTTGTGCAACGAATTGAATAAGTATGTTAGAAAGAAGAGAATAATAAATAATACTCCTAGAAAATTATGTTACTGGCAGTACAAACTGGGTGAAACAAAAAATAAAAATTATCTCGAGGAATATATAATATTTCTTCTTTAAATTTTCTAATATTATGTCAACATTTGAGATTGGTTGAGGTTTGACAGTTTTTATTTAACTTTGACAATTTAGCATAAATCTAAGGATTTTTGTTCAGATTTGATATTTTCATAAAAATTTAATTATTTTTTCGATATTTAGTTGTCGTTGAGATTTTGATCTGCTTTTTAAAAATTTGAATTTGTTTTTAAATAATTTTTTTTTATCAAGCTTTAACAATTTTTTTTATTACGCTTTAAGAAATTTATAATATATAGCTGCATTTCGGATAATAAATATTAACTTTATATTATCTCTATTTTAATCATGTTTCAAATTCTTAATAAGAGTGACGAATGAAAGCATTGCCCGGCAAACCTGAAACAAATAAAATTATTCAATAATTTAAATAACTTTGTTTTGAGACTATAGACTAATTTTTTTATTCTCTAATAAAATAATTGATATATTAAATATAAGAAAAAATAACAAATCAAGTAGGCAGGAAATTGATACAAATTAAATGGCCATGCTTATTTATTTATGATTTTGTTAATCAAATTTTTAGTTCTTCTTCAAAACCTTTTTTTACAGTATTACAGACATTAGAAATATATTTGAAAATAGATTATTGAATACGCAGTCGTAATTTTTCGGACGTTATTAATGAATTTTATATATAGAATCTCTACGTTTCGTGCTTCCAGAGCACTTCATCAGGAGACTGCAAAATTACATGTATGTCAGAAACAAATAGATATAACAAAGATGTCAAATTATATAAAATATAAAAATATAAAATATAATCATATAGTAACCACATTTTTATACTTACATTTATATTAGAAATAATTAGAAATTATTATTAAAATTTTCATTGAAAAAATGCACGTGCATAACCTACAGGGTTGATTTTTGTATATAACACTATTTATTGTGTAATATTTATTATCATTTGTTCTACCTGTATTTGAAAAAACTGGTTTGTAAAAAAATATATATTAGCTACAATAACATAAAAGACTTTCCAATAAATTCTAATATAAATGTAAGTGTAAAAATGTGGTTGCTGTATGTTTATATTTTATATAATTTGCTATCTTTGTTATATTTATTTGTTTCTGACACATATGTAATTTTGCAGTCTCCTGACGATGAAGGAAGCACGAAACTTGGAGATTCTAAATATATATATATATATATATATATATATATATATATATATATATATAAAAGAAAGTGGATATTTATACATACGGTATGTATACGCAATTGGCTATTTATACATACAGTATGTATACGCAATTGGCTATTTGTACATACAGTATGTATACGCAATTGGCTATTTATACATACAGCATTTGTACAAGTTAGCGACGCCAAAACCGCCATAACCACGCTTTCAGCTAAACCTAACACCCCTATAATATTGTATTAAAATGAACTTTTCCGCTGGGGACATTAGTAGCTATGAGTGCCGTCTGCCGTGCAATTATATTAATTTTGTATTCTTTGTAGGCTCGGAGATGACACTTACGTCACAATCGATCGTATGAGAAATCACAAACTTATTTAATACGTTCTCTTTCTTTCCTACAGCTGCTCTTATAGCGATTGCTTTGTAGGTAATGTCTGCAAAATTCTGTCCTTTATCATTCAGTAAGTAGGAAAAAGATAACAACAGACAATGTATCTATTTCTGTTCTACTAATTGATATTCTCAATAATGTTTTTCTTGTTGCTTGTAATACGGAAAGAAAATGTAAGAAATAGAATACGCATATAGCTGTATGTGCTATCTCTGTTATAGGCATGCTCAACATATATTGTATTTCATTTGAAAGTGTCGTAACATAATCCAACAAAATTTTGGCTCCGCCTAAGTGACTGAGTGAGGGAGGCATATATAGTAACCCCCACAAGGTCACACATAAGCGCATCCAAAAATTTCTATATTTCATTACTATTTTACATAGATTACTATACGGTTACGCTATTTTAATATTTGTAAAGTTCATTTTGTATTTATAATACAGTTTTACGTTGTTTTATTATTATTATTATTATTATTATTATTTTCTACGATTCTAATATTTGTAAAGTTCATTTTGTATTTATAATACAGTTTTATGTTGTTTTATTATTATTATTATTTTCTACGATTTTAATATTTGTAAAGTTCAATTTGTATTTATAATACAGTTTTACTTTGTTTTATTATTATTATTATTATTTTCTACGATGCCGGGTGATATTTT
The DNA here is from genome assembly GCA_963966155.1 of Clivina fossor. Lineage (NCBI taxonomy): Eukaryota > Metazoa > Arthropoda > Insecta > Coleoptera > Carabidae > Clivina > Clivina fossor. Next base: position 11,815,324 of record OZ014555.1, read on the forward strand.
AAAAAGCCAAGCACGACAAATAATTTTAAATGTCTACAAATTTTTTTGTAAAGAAAAAGAAGATAAGAATTTGTCAGTTCCATTGGACGCTGTTTTCGATGTAAGTATCTGTTAATATTTTCAATTATATATAATATTGATATATATAATATTGATTATATATAATATTGATTTTTATTTTACTTCCTTGCATGCTTTGCCTCTATTTTTATTAAGATTAATATAATTTAATATCTATATAAATTTAATATTTTATTTTATTATTTCGAATTTAATAATTTAAATGATGATGTATTGATAGTGATAGTGACCACGAATAAAAATGATTTTTCATTATAATATTGATTTTTATTTTACATACTACCTCTACTTTTATTATGATTATTATAATTTAATATCTATATAAATGTAATATTATAAGTATTTATATATATGACAATAAATTAATAATATTAGTAACTAGATTTTTTTATACATTTTATTATTATTTTATAAATATTTATTTATTAAATTACCAAATATTGTGAATTAAAACTTAAAACTAATATACATTCAGAAATTTATTACATGAATTTTATTTTATTATTTAGAATTTATCTGATATGATATTAATTTTAGCAAAAAATAATTCACTTTTTCAAAATACATTATTGTAGAAAATCACAAAAAAAATTATTGAAAATAAATATAATTTTATATACAAGTTATTACAGTAAAGTATATATGTATATGAAAATATATAGGTACCGCCGCTGTATTTTTCTGCGCTTAAATATTTTACAATGCGAGAGGTATGACCATAGATATAGTATATAGTATAATATTCTTTGGGTATGGCTAAGCTCAGTGATGGGCGTAATTTACCCCCGGAAAATTGGATTTGATTCATACAGTCTTGTTTGTGACGTAAGTCTCATCTAAAATAATACAGGGTATAGGTGTAGTAGCTTGATAAGAGTTAAGTTATGAGAGTGGCTATTTATACATACGGTATGTATACGCAATTGGTTATTTATATATATTTATACAAATAGCCAATTGTGTAAACATACCGTATGTATAAATAGCCTCATCCATAATTTAATACGGCACTGGCGATAACTAAAAATATCGCAGATATTTTGTCTAATTATGGACCTAAAACCTTCAATAAATGTGTAGAGGAATTAAAATTAATAGAAAGCAATGCAAGAAATGGAATTTCTCTTTTTGAACATGAGAATAGCGGGCTTAGTGCAATTGAACCAGAAGAACCTGATAAACAAATTCGGGTTAATAGCGAGTCCTGTTCACATCAATCAAATAAAAACTTAAAATATTTAAAACTAAAATTAAATCCAAAGGACGTCCGAAGAGATAGACTAAGAAGACCACTTTTTACAAAAAAAAATAATTAAAATACAGAATAAGAAATAATATATTTTTTTTACTTTATTTTTATTTATATTTATTTTACTTTATATTTATTTCTCTGATTTAATGATACTTTATAGTATATGTATTACTTTATGGAACAATATTGTAAATAAATTTTAATAAATAAAATTATAATTATTTATAATTGTGTAGTTTTTATCAAAATATTAATTGTAATAATAGCACATACAATCAGTATATGTAAATCTGTAAATAGCCAATTGCATATACATAAAGTATGTATAAATAGCCAATTGCAAATACATATCGTATGTATAAATAGCCAGTTGTATACACATACTGTATGTATAAATAGCCAATTGCGTATAAATACTATATATATAAATAGCCAATTTCGTATACATACTGTGTGTAGAAATAGCCAATTGCATATACATACTATATGTATAAATAGCCAATTCCGTATACATACTATATGTATAAATAGCCAATTGCGTATACATATCGTATGTATAAATAGCCTCATCCTATATAAAATTCAATTGTTTTTAATAACACTATAGATATATAATTAACAGATAATTTAGATTATTTAACGAAACATATTAAAATAATTGTTGCTCTTAATGTATATATATACAGTGGCGTAGCGAGGGGGGGGCAAGGGGGTCTATCATGCCCCGGGCGCCACTCGCAGAGGGGCGCCAAATGGTCCCCAAGACAAAGAGGATTTTCCGGAAAATTAAAATTTTAAAAAAAATATTTTTCTTGTCATAATAAAATTATTTTGAATCGTTATGTAAAAATATCGTAAAATTTAACATTATTTTGTTATTCTTCGAGCAAACTTAAAAATGCAAAGGCAATTTTTTATCTTTGTCGTCATTCATTCGGTTCCACAACCCCGCTGCAAGGAGGCCAGACGCCAGACCCTATTTACTAGCGGTCGGCTCTCGGCCGGCTAGCTAGGTATCTGCTATTGTACGTCGCCAATAAAAGTAACATCTGGAAACAATTTCCTCTGTTTTGCGAATTTTATGTATATCTTTAACAACTATAGTTATCTACTTCTGTTTTAAATAGTAGTTGCAATTGCAAACAGAAGACTGCGTCAGATTCAATTATAAATATTCAAAAATATGCATTTTGTCACGTACTGATTATACAATATAGCAGATATTCAACATTTGCGACAACATAAAATATAGTTTCTTTAAAATTTTTTAGTCCAAAGTTTTATTGCTTTGGGAAATGTTTATTTATTTCCGCTTGTTCTCTAGTACTCTTTAAGTCTGGGAACCTCTATGGAAAACTGACCAATTAGATTATCTTGCTGTAGTAATAATTTTTTTCTATCCAAAGATGATAGATTTTAGAAATTCATCACTTATCAGTCATCCTCTTGTTCGCCAAGTTGAGTTGAAACTAATTTTCTTAGTAACCCTCGTTTGCAAGTTTTAAGTTTTTATTTAATTGTGAGTGATTTAGTTTTATTTAGCAGCCGACAAGTTCAAAAGCAGGTGAATCAAGTCAGTCAGTGCGATAGGGATGTTGGCACAAAACATCTACTAGACAATTCTATTATTCAGTAAACTGTGTATGAGTGAAATTATAAACATTGTTCAATAAAATAATTGAAGAAATAGACAATATTCAAATTTTATTAGTATATTGTTTGCAATTTGCAATAAAGTAAGTTCTTTTTTTTATATTTTCAGGGTTACCACTGGTTACCAAAATCTATTTTTCTCGTATTTTTCCTGTGTTATTATCACTTTTTCCTGTTTTAAATTTAGAATTTTATTATGACTTATACTCTTGCATTGGTAATATTTATTTTTATTTTCATAATAATTTCAACTAAATGGCTCGTTATATGTTAATATTTTTTATTGAAATATATATTATAAAATCTAAATAAGATAAACTACATTTTTTGTTGATCACATTTGTAAATAATCACAGTTCATTAATGATTTTATTAGGTATAGGTTTTGAGTTATTTTTCCATCAGTTTTTGTCAGAACGTCTGAATAAATTAATATAAAATTATTTTTTGTTGATAAATACTTGAATCAGTTCCTGTGTTTATAAGATATTATTATTATCAATGTGTTATTAAAAATTGAATATTTTTTAATTAATATAATATTAAAATTATCCAAATTAATGTATTAATCTTATTTTGAAGTTTACTTAGAATTTCAATAAAAGTTTATACAATACATATAAAAGAGTTATTTTGTAAAAAAAAAAAAACGTATGTGATCAGATTTAAATAAATATGTATGCTTGAAAGAATTAAACAATTTAATTATTATGCAATGTTGCCAATTTTCCGTAAAAACTATTCAAAATTTATTTTAAGCATACTATTTGTAAGATTTAAAACAAATTTTTAAAATAGATTCTTTTTATGCAAAATAATTACAAAATTTAAACTTTGCAAAATGCTGGCTCTCTTGATGAAACAGTATAAATTGTTTATTCTCATTTCTTAGTATTTTTGTAATAATGTCAATGTATGGGTTTACCCATATGCTTCCTAGTCATGTTATTCTAATTTTTGAAATGCTTGAAGAAAAAATAGCATGTCACTCGGAGCAGAATACTGTTTTTATAGTAAACATTTTTTTCTTTTCTTTGTAACATGATAATCGTAGATACAAATAAACCTTTTTCCTATTTCATATAAAATTAAACTTAAATATTTTAAAAAAAATTTTATATATAAAATACATGTAAAATTATAAATTACTTTTTATTATTATTATGAAAAATTTGCTTTGAAAAATTATTTTAAGCGGTAAACCTTAGTTATATTCATCTATTGAATATATCCATTGTATTTTCTGACGTAGAATTTGTAATTAACTTAATTAAAAATAGTTATTTAAAGATGATTCTTATAATTAATAAATGTTGTATACATTGCTAGTCTGTAACTTTGAATAAATTCGGTAAACCATAGATATATTTTTATTTCGAAAAATGCTTGGGCACTTCGATTATTTTTGTTACTTTTTAGCCCGTTTTAAAAATGTGCTATATTAAAAATATTTTTTTTTATTTAAATATTTTACTGCGTATTTTTAAAAAGCATATCAAATTATTCGTAACTGCCAAATTTCAAATTTTTATTTTTATTTTTGTATAAGAATCAATGAGTGTAGGTTTAATTTCCCCCGAAATAATTAGAAATGTTCAAAACGAGTTTCAATCCCGTTTAGGGAACTGTCAGATAGTGAATGGACAGCATTTTGACCATTTATTGAAATATGTAAACTATTAATGTGATAGATGTTTCTTATTATTTTCCAATTAAAATTAATTTTTTGTTTAATATTTTGTAAATGACAAGAAATAAAAATTTTAAATTTGGCAGTTACGAATAACTTGATATGTACTTTAAAAATACGCAATAAAAAACAAGGCTACATTTAAACAAATTAGTGATCACGTTGCATATCAAATTTGGGACACATTGAATACTACTTTTTTTTTATGAACAATGCCCTCAACTTAAAATACTAATCAACGTGTCCGAGCATTTTTTAAAATAAAAATAGATTTGTGATTTACTGAATTTATTCCAAGTTAGCACTGTGTGCATACATAAATTAATGCCGCCAATTCAGAATAATCGATAGCTCCAATACTACAAAAAAAAATTTAACGTGAAAATTTTTTTCTCTGTGTTTTGACTAAATATTTTCTACGATTCAAGTTCCCTGTATTTTTTCTGTTACCCTGAGTTTTCCAAAAAGTGGTCACCCTGATTTTATTTACAGTTGTTGTGTTGTTCAAAAGTAATATCTTAATTAATACAATAAAATTTTTTTTTTATTTAGACTATGTCAATGCCAGGAAAAAAACTTAGCGGTTCTCAGAATCGGAAAAGAAAACTAGAGCAAGAAAAAGAAGCTCAGAAATCCAGAACAATAATGGAATCATATTTAGTAAAAAAATCGAAAATGGAAAAACCAGAAGATAAGAAGGATGAAGAAGTAAAATCAAAGTCAGAATCATATTCAGGTTGTACTCCTACTGCTGCTAAACTTTTATGCGATAACACATCAAAACAAATACAAGAAAATGAAGATGATGAAGATGAGGGTCCAAGTACAGCAGAAGTTCTAAATCCATGTCCACATCTATTAAAAAGTACAGAAAATGCAACAGAAACCCTCACTGTAATTCCGGACGTTTTGGAGTTCAAAGATGTTGCTTATTTAAAATTTAGTAATAATCATCCAATAATATCGAACCAACTTCGCACAGAAATGATTATTCGTGGATTCCGCATATTTCAGAACAAATCCAGTCTAAATGCAGTAGCAACATCAGCTAATCGTCTAATGCCAAAATCTTGGTTTTCTCGACGGGTCGGTAATGAAGAAGAAGGAATAGAAATTACCCGATCTTGGTTATTATATTCACCAAAAAATAATGCAGCGTACTGCTTTTGTTGCTTACTGTTTATTACATCAGATTCCGATACACAATCATCTTTCGTAACAGCATCTGGTTTTAATAAATGGAAGAAAAAAGATAAATTGATTAGCCATGAAAAAAGTCCAAAACATCGGAAATCGTTTACAACGTGGAAAGAAACAGAAAGAAGATTAATTAATAAAACGGGAATCGATGCATCATTAGAAGCAAATATACAGTCCGAAAAAGAACGGTGGCGAAATATATTGCAACGAATATTAGCTTGTATGAAGTATCTGATTATACAAAATCTTCCTCTACGTGGTCATGTTGAAAATCTAGCGCTTCAAGATAGTACAAATATCGGAAACCTATTATCCTTACTTAAACTTGTAGCTCAGTTTGATCCTCTACTAGCAAATCATCTTAAAAATGCAATAGAAACGCCAAGAACTGTCTCATACCTGTCACCACAAATTCAAAATGAATTTATTCATCTTCTAGCTTCCACAGTTCGAAATCAACTAATAAATGATATCAAAATAAATAAATATTATGGACTTTTATTTGATTCGACTCCTGATATCGCTCATCGAGAACAAATGTCACAAGTTTTTAGGTATGTAGATATTGATTTTAAAAACAGAAAAGTTTCTATCAAAGAATCTTTTTTGGGATTTATAGAAATGCATGCTAAAGATGCAGCCTCAATTGAAAGTACAATTTAAAAAAAATTAAATTCCGATCAGATTTTATTAACAAACTGTAGATCACAATGTTATGATAATGCTGCCGTGATGTCAGGTCACATATCTGGCGTTCAACAAAGAATTATGACAAAAAATAATAAAGCATTATTTGTAAATTGTGATAACCATTCATTAAATTTAGTAGGAGTTACTGTAGCTAAGCAAGATCCAGTCGTTGTAACATGTTTTGGCATAGTTGAAAACATATATCTCTTTTTCTCACGGTCAACATTGCGATGGGAATTATTAAAAAATGCTTTAAAAAGAACTGTTAAACGTGAATCTGAAACACGATGGAGCGCCAGAGCACAAGCGGTTAGCGTTATTGTCGATGGGCTGGATGAATTAGTAGAACTGTTAGAAAAATTAGCAGAGGACAGTACTACCACAAGTGACACCAGAAGTGAAGCTACAATTTTGTTGCAAAATATATTGAATTTTAATTTTATAACTTTAATTCATTTCTGGCATGAAATCTTGAGGAGAATTGATCGTGTGCAGCTCAGATTACAAGATCCTAAAATGAATTTTAGAGAAGCGTTCCATGATCTTCAATCATTAGCGACTGAACTTGCAGAAATTCGAGACAAAATCTGTGAAGGAGCAATAGAAAATGCTAAGTCTTTTTGTGACAAATGGGGTATTGATAAAACAATCCGTATTAGAAAACGCGGAAAAATGCCCGGAGAATTGGCTAGAGATGTTGGCCTTTCCGCAGAAAGTGAAATTTCTCGCATTATGAAAAGCGTTCTTGATCGTCTGCAGCAAGAAATAAGTACAAGATTTTCACGACTGAGTGATCTTAATTCCAAATTTGGATTTTTACTAGACGTTGAAAATTTGTTAAACAACAATAATGTTGATAACGATCTTGAAAAGAATTGTAAAAATCTGGGTGAATTTTACAATACAGATTTTAATGGATCAGAACTCTATATCGAAATATGTGACTGCAAGATGTTACTCCGCAGTAGAAAAGAAACTAAACCTAAAACTCCGTTAGAGTTTCTTACTTTTATAATCTCGTATGGAGAAGATGTTTTTCCAAACTTAAGAGTCGCACTTCAAATACTCCTGACTATTTCAGTGTCAATTGCTAGCTGTGAACGTTCGTTCAGCAAATTAAAATTAATTTTGACATATCTACGATCGACTATGGGACAAGATCGCTTAAGTGACCTAGCATTTTTAAGTGTGGAAAGAGAAAAATTTGAAATGATTGACTTTGATGAAGTAATTGATAAATTTGCTGCATCGAAGGCAAGAAAAATGTATACCTAATAATTAATTGTATTATATTATATTATTATTATTAATAATAAATACATCTACTTATATATAATATACATTAACTTTTTTCATTGTTTAAAAATAAAATGCATAATATGTACTGAAATCCTGTTGAAAGCGTTAACGAAATTAAAATAAAATAGTTTTTTCTTCCTGCTGAAAAGTTTTGCAAAAATAAGTTGTCATGTTGCTTTTTAGACGATGATATTCTAAATATTATATTACTATATGTTATTCGGGGCTAGGGTGGGGGCGCGAAAAAGGTATCGTGCCCCGGGCGCAAGTTATGCTCGCTACGCCACTGTATATATATATATTTTATTAAATAGTGTCTATGTTTAGGTTTATTCTAGGCTCAGTTCCAATCTACCATCAAACAAGTTTTTGATAAATTTGCAAACTGTTTTGTTTACTTACAAACTAAATGCTCATACCTCGGACAGTTGCAAACTTATCCCAAATTTGTATGCTAGTAATTTGGTGTAAACCTATCATTATCTTCTAAAATATGTGTTAATACAAAATGCAATTGTGTGTCCCTGAACAAATATGGGGCTCTGGTATTGCAGCTCCATCAGCACTAATTACAGTGCGCTATTAGTTTAACGAACAAAGTGTGGTCTTCCTGATATTGTATGATTAAGTGCTAACGATGTGACATGCAGTTAAAGACCTTTTAAAATACAATATCTGTTAAAAAATTCGCATCATATGGGAAATTTTTTTTTGCTGGAAATAATTACTACAAATTAAACAAATTAAATTAAACAATACAAAAATAATTTTTACATAAATCTTTTTTATTTGTAACAATTTTGATAAAAATAATTTGAAAAAAAAAATTGAAATTTGAGGTTCCTATACAAACTTCGTGTCAATAATACAAAACAATTTTTTCAAGTGTTTCTTAATGGTAATTTAATTATTATTTGACAATAATACTATTTGCCTAAATATATTATTAGGTACTTAAAATTTATTACACAATTTAAATGATGTTAATTTTTTTTGAATTTTTAGCTATCCGCATCTCGTTAAAATAAACATTTTTTGAGGCCGGACTCTATCGTATATAATTCACTAATCTAAGGCAAAGTTAATATATTTTTATATAGTTTGATGAGAAAATTTTGTGGCAAATTCAGTGACTTTAAGCGCAGTACGCAATCTCAATGGGGAATATCAAAAATTCGGATTTTTCAATAAGAAATCTAATTTTCATATTTTCATATTTTTAAAAATTTCAACATATAATAACTTTATTATTATTAAAAATAATAAAAATATTTTTATTATTAAATGATTTACTAATATTTTGGTAATATGTTTATATAAAAAAATACAATAATGTTATTTGTAAATATGCAAAAAATATTAAGAAACCATAACAAAGTAAAACACCTTTTTCTCAGTATGCAGTCTTAGTTGGATTTGCAAAATATAAAAAAGATAGACTTACACAAAGTAGTATATGAATAAATAAAAAAATTTTTAAATATTTTTTTAGATAAAAATTTAATCTGAACATTTTTTCGGCCGTGATATGTATTAGTTCTATATCCTATCTCTGTAAGTATCTAACGCTGATGTATATTTTTTCAATAGACAGTAAGTAATATTAATACCTAGTAACTTGTAACTTCTATTGTGTTTGTTTACTGTAAATATCACTTTTTTATTTTTCCTGAGCAAAATGCAAGGTGAGTAAGTCGAACCGTCCATTATTAATAAATATTAATTCAGAATTAGAGCTTGAGACGTATTATTTTGATATAAATATACTTATTTCTAAAAACTTTTTATATATACACTATTAAATTTGTAGTTATAATTATTTTGTACAAAAAAAAAATTTATATTACTATTACTCACAATCAGTATGATTACAAATTACATGGAAACATGCCAGAAATTATGGAATTAGTTAAAATAATTGTAATAACTTCATCATTATGCTAATGATAAAAAATATTGTCTTAAATTTTTTATATTCAATATATAATTTAAGTAAAATAATGAATATTTATTCAAATTTTATTTATATTTTTTTTTGAATGTAAGTTCTACAAAAATAAAATATTTACTTTATATTTAAAAAATGTATTTATATTAGTCGGCCATGGAAACTAAATGGACCTAAAATGTTATTCTAAAACTATTTTTAAGTATTTTTTTGTATAGTATAGTATATACGTATAGTCTGACTTATACCGGGAGTAATGTAGCTAGTTTCAACTAGTGCATTTTAGTTTTTAGCGAAGCAATAAAAAGTCCTTAGTAAATGATTTTCGAAAACTAAATAATATTTTTTTTATGATGCAGACTTTTTAATGGACATTAGTAACTATTATTATACAATTGCAATTAGTATTATACAATTGAAATTTATGTGTTCATTTAATAGGATTGTCTTTAGCAATAGTTATTCGAACATAATTTTTGTTAAATGTTTACGATAGATATTATTATTGAAAATCATTAAGTTATTATATTAGTATACAATTTTTAACAAAGCTCACACGAGTAAATGTTTCCAAATTAAGAACTAATATTCCGCCCATTGTCATATTAACTGGTTTATGAGATCTCTGAATTATCATCCGTATACACATTCGTATTTGTGGATCGAATATATTTTCCCAATTGGAGTTGTACGCTGCATCGGCAACTGATATTGTCTAGAAATTAAATATATAGGTAATCATCATTTTTCTTACACAACAAGCATTATAAAATTGGCTTACTTCATCGCGTATAAGTTGTCCTAATACACAATATATAAATAATTGTCCATTAACAGCAATTAATACAAATATGAATAATATAAGTTGATCTCTGAAACATTAAAATGTTATCAGAAAATCTAAACATATATATTTATACATCTAGTGCACATCAAAAATCCTGGAATATTTTCTATTAATAACTTTAAGAATTAATACCAGTATCTGCTTGGTGTAGTACAACAAAATTATTTTGAAAAATGTAAGTTTTTTTTATAATTACTTAATTTTAATATGTTTAACAGAAATATAACTTGATATTGTTTATATGGTATACTATATTTATAGTACTTATATTGTATTATTTGGTAGGCTTATTATTTATTAGCTGTAGAACAAATGTCATTTCAAGAATCAAGTACTAGATTGTTATTAAAATTATATCAGCATTTGTAAAACCAAATTTAAATAAAACTTTGAATAGAATTTCATTGAGACCTACTCCTAAAAAATTCTATGTGTGAGAAAACACTGTTTCTTATATTGTGCATTTTGTTAGTGTGTCTTGTTATTTTAAAATCGATTTTATTTTTACTTCTAATTTTTTTATATTTAATATAATAAGTTCTGATATATTTACAATGTTTAGTGTTTTATTTTAATAAAGATATACATAAACTTAATTTTATGTGTTTCTAAGTAAAATATTCAAAATCAATTGCTTTATCAAAATGCTTAAAAACTAAAATTATTTGAATTACCAGTTTCAAGAAAAACCACTTACTAAAGTATAAATTACTGGAAATACAAATATTATATAACATAACTTTTAAAAATTTTACAGAATATAATAAAAAATATTTTTTTTATTGAAATATTCAATGTGGAAGTGAATTTTTTTGTTTTACTGGTTTAGCAAAAATTTAAAAATATATAGTATTGATAATTAAGATAATACAATACGGAACTGTAACATAAAACTTTATAATTTATTAATAAACGATTAAATTTTCATCAGAATTTTTGTTTCATTTCGAATAATAGCACCAATTTTTTATATTAAATTATATGGTAAGATATTGGAATTGTTCATAGCCAAATGCTGTAATTAATTTCAGATAAATTTCAGTTAGAAATTGTTGCAGAAACGGATAATTTTGTCTCAACGAGCAGTGCCATTACCGCTGCATATATAAATTAGACAAATTCATAATCAAGCAGTGAACTTATATTTTGAGCAAAGAAACATTAGAGAAATTCGATTTTTAAGTAATTGATTGCTAGCAAATGCATTTGTAAAATTTACTCAATAGAATTCTATATATTCTCCAAATTTATTTCCGAATCTGGATTTATCTCTGTGGAGGTTGAACAAGACAAAATCACGAATTAAAATTTAAGACATTTGTATGAGCAACATTTGTAAACAGTAAGATAACCAATAAGTAAGGAATCTGTAATAACCTATTATACCCACTCTTTTCACAATCTTGGATGTCGAATTTATACATACATCCATATACATATACATATACATATATATATATATATATATATATATATATATATATATATATATTAGGGTGGTCCTTAATTTTAAAAAATTTTTTTTTCTTTGCTCCAGTTGGATAAAACGAAAGGTTATAATAAGAAAAAAATTTGTGCCAAGTCTCGTTGGAAAATATTAACATTAACCCGTGCCCCAAGACGGTTGAAGTTTAAATGGGAATTAACATGGGATTTACATACTTGCGGGTATTACAAGGTATAACTCGATTAGTTCTCAATATTTTGACCCCAACTCGACTTATATAAGGTACTTGACATCGCTGAATCCGAATATGATAGCGAAAACATGATTAGGATACTTGACAATTGTCAAAACGGCTGTCATTGTGGAAAAAACCCTATTTTTTGCCGTATTTTAGGTTTTTTCAACTTTTTAGGTTTTTTAAGTTTCTGTATACGAATATGGCGTTCAAAAAACACGGGTATTTCTCACCTGTGCTATGAACTGTGCAGTTAGTTTGGCTGTAATAAGGCTTAGTTTTGCTTGGGCCTTAATGGGTTAAAACTCGACAATATGACAAAAATAGGGTAAAAAATTGTCAAAAACACGAATTTACGTTGAAATTGCTATTTGGCACAATTTTTTGACAATTTTTTTTTTTCTAATTGTTTTTGAACGCCATATTTGTATACAGAAACTTAAAAAACCTAAAAAGTTGAAAAAACCTAAAATACGGCAAAAAATAGGGTTTTTTCCACAATGACAGCCGTTTTGACAGTTTTCGCTATCATATTCGGATTCAGCGATGTCAAGTACCTTATATAAGTCGAGTTGGGGTCAAAATATTGAGAACTAATCGAGTTATACCTTGTAATACCCGCAAGTATGTAAATCCCATGTTAATTTCCATTTAAACTTCAACCGTCTTGGGGCACGGGTTAATGTTAATATTTTCCAACGAGACTTGGCACAAATTTTTTTCTTATTATAACCTTTCGTTTTATCCAACTGGAGCGAAGAAAAAAAAATTTTTTAAAATTAAGGACCACCCTAATATATATATATATATATTCCAAAAACAAAATGGTGTCTGAAGTAGAGTTGAGTTGGTTCTTGTAAGATTTTTGGTTTAAAAAAACTAAAGTAAAAAAGTTATTGTTATATATTTTTACAGTTTATTAGCGATTTATTACAGACAATATTTTGTGTTTTGACTTTTGTTTTTATCTCTTCGACATCCTAGGTATGACCATATATGTTATTGACTATAAAAAACATTTTTAAAAAAACAGTTTTACAATTTGAGAATTATAATTATACATTTATTATTATGTTTTTTATAGATATTGGAAATGTTTAAAATATGTTTAATTTAATGTTAATAAATGTAAATCGTAATGTTTATTTATTTATTTGTTGAACACATATTCATAGTACTCTTAATAAAATAATAATAATTTGTACTCCTTCAATTGTTTAATAAAGTACTTGGTTGTTGCAGACAACCCTTGAAGAAGGTAAAAATTGGTGCCAAAAGCTTGGTGAATATCAAATAAGTTGTTGATTTTTTATTAACACTTTGGCTGCCAAACCTATCATTGACTTTCCTTTTCACATATCTTCCAGCCATTTAATCATTATATATATATATAATAAATTATAAATAAAATTTTAAAAAAATTATAAAACTTTATCAACAATATTTTAAGTAAAACTTCTGATAAAACATTCAGTCTTGCAACAAGCAGATATAAATACTATTAAAAAATTCTTATATCGTTAACTAAACAAATATACTAGAAATTTTGACGTGCACTTTTATATATTACAGACTAACAAATTTTCAGCTGTTACAATTGAATATAAGCACACCGTTGATAAAATCATATTTGTGCCTAACATATGTAATACTACCGGAGAATACACATATTCAAATTTTTCAAAATATCTGAAAGTCAAAATTTTGTAATATTAATATTAAATCAGTTTAATTTTGTTAAAGATAAATATATAGTTTTTTATAAGCAATAGGGAGTTATCGAACGTACAGCATAACCATTTACTGTATTAAAATTTAAAGTATATATATAAATAGCGTAATAACGTTATAATTACTTAGTCATCGCAAGGTAAGAAATTACGGTAATATTGGATGTATCACACTGGCTGCACATAGATGCCAATGTAAATTATAATTTTACTTGTTTATTACTAAATATTGTTTAGAATAAAAATTTCAACTATATTTAATTCACTAGTAATTGTGGCATTAAAAATATTTTCTTTTTTATATTATTTTTAAACAAATTAAATGCTACCAAGCAATGAAATGTCAAATATTTTATTGCAAATCTCGAATAACGCTAACAATATTTAGTTTAACAGCAATTATTGTGATTGAAACGTATGTTAATTATTAACGGTAAAGTGCAATAATTCTTTTGTTTTTACTACTTTGACTGCAAGGAAAAGTGGTAGATTCTCTTAATGCCCACATAATTTTAGTAAAATACAACTGTTGCCAACATTCCAAGAAAAATTTTATTAAAATTTTTTAAATTTATCATGCCTACATTAATTATCCGGTTTTAACCAAATTTTCACAAAATATTTTTTTAGTGCTAATATAAATTATATGTCTTTGGCAAAATGCAGTGTTGCCAAATATCCAAAAACAAAATTATTAAAAATTTTCAAATTTATTATGGTTATATTATTTATACCTAATTAACAAAATTTTCAAAAAAAAATTTTTTTTGATGCTACATAAATTATATAATTTTATTGAAGTTAGCAGTTTCAGTTTCAGTGTTGGCAACTTTCCCAATAAAATACTAAAATTTTAAAAATCAATTGTGGCTACAATATTTATTCAACATTAGTTAAATTTTACAAAATATTCTTTCAATATCTCAATTTTTCAATGCAATACATTCAATTTATTTTGTATAATAGTAAAACTAATTAAAAGAACATTCTACTACTATTATATTTCATTTCATATTCACATATTCATATATATCTGGGATACGGTAAAGTTTTGAAATGATCGAATAACTCTAAAAATACACGCACCATCAACAAACAAAAAAAATAGGTGTTTTATATTTTTAAAAAAGTTATTCACCGATATCAAACTTGATTCCATCCCCCAACCCCAGGATTAAGAAGGTGAACAACTTTGTAATAATAAATGGGTACACCCAATTTTGATTGTAGATTCGGATTCTACACCCCGAATTATGTAGGTCTTGCTTGAAACTTTTTTTTTATTTGTGGTAGATGGGGCTGTAATCGCAGAAATTGAGGTTTTTCGCAAATTTTGGGGAATTTTAATCTCGGTATCTAATATTAAAGTTTAGGCCTAATGAAAAACCGTCCCACCCCCGCCAACCCTACGCGGGAGGTAAGAGAAATAAAACCAAATTATAAACATACGGATCTAAAATGGTGACTCCAATTTTATCACTTTGCAATCACTTTCACTCTGTTTTGAAAACACTTGTAACTATTGTTATACATTCGGCATTGGCGTTACCCGATATACAACACGAGGAGGTTGCCTGATGACAATGTACATTTCGGCTTGTTAAGCCATCATCAGGTGACGAATGTGTTAAGAAATTTATTTTTCGCACTATATATATATATATATATACCGGGTGTCTACTTTTTTTTTGTTACATAGGGAATACAATGCTAAAATTTTCATTTGGTGATAAATTTTCCCCTAATTATTATAGAACAAAAGTACAAATACAAAAGTTGTTTAGAATTCAAAAATGCATCAAATGATGCCAAATTTATCAATATAGGATGTTCCGATCAAGAATTAGAAGCAAATTAAAATTTCCATTTTTGCGCTCTTTACATCAAAGTGCCATGGAAATTAAACAAATAATTTCATTTCTTCTTATAAAGAGCGCAAAAATGGAAATTTTAATTTGCTTCTAATTCTTGATCAGAACATCCTATATTGATAAATTTGGCATCATTTGATGCATTTTTGAATTCTAAACAACTTTTGTATTTGTACTTTTGTTCTATAATAATTAGGGGAAAATTTATCACCAAATGAAAATTTTAGCATTTTATTCCCTATGTAACAAAAAAAAAGTAGACACCCGGTATATACAGGGTGTTTGCAATCAAGGTATTTTATTTTTAAGGGGTGATACTACAGGTCAAAACAAGGCGATTAACGCCAAAACACCTTAGTAAAAGTTTTCTAATAAACGAGATATTCATTTTTTTTAAGTAAAATGGTAGCATATGGTATAATTTTTATTATCCAGCTCACAAAAAAAATTATTCTTCATAATAGTTTTGGATTTGCTTGAAACGAATAAAAATGTAAAAATATTCCAGGTTTTAAATACAGGGTGACTCGGATTTGCTGATTTGTGTTTCAACTTTTAGGTAAAATACCAGCAATAGATAATGCACAGTTAAACAATAATGAAATATGTTTGACAGATAAACAATAAGAACAAATGAAAGTTTTCGCCCCCTCAATCATAAATTCAAATAAAGTAATATCTCGTTCATTAGACAACTTTTACTAGGGTGTTTTAACAATCGACAATCGGCACAAATTTTTGTATGTAAGCTTTACAACTTTTACTTTTGTATGTAAGCTTAAATTGTAATTTTAAACATAATATAATCCTATTAATCAAATAAGGGTATTTTACCTAAAAGTTGAAACACAAATCAGCAAATCCGAGTCACCCTGTATTTAAAACCTGGAATATTTTTACATTTTTATTCGTTTCAAGCAAATCCAAAACTATTATGAAGAATAATTTTTTTTGTGAGCTGGATAATAAAAATTATACCATATGCTACCATTTTACTTAAAAAAAATTGAATATCTCGTTTATTAGAAAACTTTTACTAAGGTGTTTTGGCGTTAATCGCCTTGTTTTGACCTGTAGTATCACCCCTTAAAAATAAAATACCTTGATTGCAAACACCCTGTATATATATATATATATATATATATATATATATATATATATAAGATGTTCCAAAAATCTGAAAATGATCAAATATCTCGAGAAATACAAATCAAATCAAAAAAACAAAAAAATACTTGTTTAATATTTTTAAAATTTTTTATCTAATGATACTACACTCGACCCTTTACCCCACCCCCAACGGGTAAAAAGAGAATTAACTTTGAAATTTTAAATAGGAAAAAGCGGTGGTTTTAGTTTTATTTTTAGCAAAAATTATTTTGTATGCAATGTTTTATTCTTCATAAACAAACGTTTATGGGTTTGCAAATTACAACATCCTCCACTCTTCTTGGGGGTGTAAGGAAAAGAACCGTAGTTTTGGCAAAGTAACAAATTATTCGATCGGCGGGTTTGCAAGTTATCATATCATAACAACCATATCATAACAAATTTTCATTACCAAGTTTGAATGGTAAATCCAAAAATATGATAAAAATATTTTTTTTTTTGCTAAAGAAACCAAAACTATCGCTCTTTTGCCTCGACCCCCAACGGGTTGGAGGATGAGGGTAATTTGCAAACACATAAACATATTTTTATAAAGAATGCAACAGTGCATGCAAGATAATTTTTTACTAGAGAAAGCAAAACTACTGACGGTGGGAGTAATTTGCAAACACATAATCATTTTTTATGTAGAATGCAACATTGCATGCGAAATATTTTTAGGTAAAAAAAAAATAAAACTATCTTTTTCTCTACCCCCAAGGGGAGTAAAGGATGGTATAATTTGCAAACCCATAAACGTTTTTTATGGAGAATATAACATTGTATGCAAAATAATTTTTGCTAAAAATAAACAAAATAAACTACCCCTTTTTCTACCTTCAAGGGAGGGTGTCAGGAGGACGTGATTTCCAAATCCATAAACAGTTTTTTATAGAGAATGCAACAGTGCAGTATAGCGGCTACCTACTCAGGCGATCGCTCTGTATGTGTAGGTAGCCGATTTGTGTATTTATGCGCTCTTATGTGTTTGTTTGTCCGTCGATATATCATAAAAAGAAAAAAATGTACAGACAAATCCCACTTATTTTTAGCCGTAGAATTCGAATCTGCAATAAAAAATAGTGATTCCTATTTAACATTTTAAAGTTGACCACTTTCCCACCCCCCTGGGTTGAGGGTAGGTGGTCGAGAGTAATATCGTTAGATAGATTTTTTTTAAATATTAGACAAGTATATTTTGGTTTTTCGATTTGATGTGCATTACTCGAGATATTTGACCGTTTCCAGACTTCCGGGATAGCCTGTATATATATATATATATATATATATATATATATATATATATATATATATATATATATATATATCAAATGCTTATACTTAAAACATGCTTACGACAAGAAACTAAAATGGTTTTAGCAGTGGGGATGTCAATTAATCCATCTGTTCATTCTTCATAATTTTATTATCAGTCAATGCTGTTTGGATTTCCAGTGCTTCTAAGAAATTCACCTTTAGACCTTTGTCTCAAATATGCAAAATTTCCATTTCCTCTATAAAACATTTGTGGCCCAATTTTAAACAATATTTTGCTACGTTTGAGTCTATTTTTCCCAGCCTAAACGACCTATCATGTTCGTTAAAACGAATCTGAAAATGCTTTTCTATTCCTACTAGTTGGAAACTTCCGCTCAAAATCATTCAAATAAACCTTTTTAACCAAACGTTCATTAGACATTCGCTCAACATGTCCCAACCATTTTAACTGACTAATACCAACTTTTGCTACAACATTTTCTTTAATGTCACACACATTATACACTAATCTATTTCGTACCCGATCTTTCCTATTTACACCACATACCCTACATAAAAATCTCATTTCCACAGCAATCAATTTTTGTTTATGCTTTTGCAACAAAAACGAACGTTTGCTACCATACATCAATGTAGGCACCATAACTGCATTTTATATTCTCAAACGGGCTTCTTTGGAAACATTTACATTTTTAGCAAAAGTTCCCGAAGCACCCAAAACCTTATAACCAGCATTTATTCGCCTTTCAATTGCACGATAAAAACGGCCATCACTAGACAACAAACTACCCAAATACACAAACTCATCTACCTGCTCTAAACGTGCTCCATCAATATATACATTACATTCAATCGTCAAGTCACCCTTCTCAAAAACTAAAAAGTTGCTCTTATCAACATTCAACACAAAATTAATATCTTCACCAACAACATTAATTCTATCAATCATCCTTCTCAGTTGCTTTTCAGATTATTCATCCAAAACAACCACGTTATCAGCATACGCTAAAGCAGGTACAACACAATTACCTATATGTATACCATCATTACCATAGAAAATTTTCTGAAGAAATAGCCAAGGAGATATTACACAGCCCTATTCCACGCCAACATTTATACGAAACCAATCACTTACACAACCATCAACTCGTGCAGCAGCTTCACCTCCATCATACAGAGCTTGAATTGCTCCTAAAAAATTACCATTAACACCGTACTCGCGAAGCACATTCTACAAGATTTCTCGAAGAACACTGTCATAAGCTTTCCTTAAATCGAGAAAGCCACAGAACACTTTTTTATTTTTGTCAAGTGACTTTTCGACAATCATACGAAAAGCAAACAATTGATCTACACATTCTTTCTCTGCCAAAAAGCCACCCTGAACGTCACTAATTTTTAAAATAGGTAGCGCTCTAACTTTATGTATTAATATTTTACCAAATAATTTACCGGGAACACTCGCAAGACTAATTGCTCGAAAATTAGTACAATGACTTGAACTGCCTTTACCATTAAATAAAGAGCCAATGACAGCTCGTTTCCAGTCATCAGGAATCAACAATGTTTTAAACATAAACGAAATATAAAAACTAACCATTCAAACACTTTTTCACCTCCATATTTCAGCATTTCATTAGTAATTCCATCCCTACCGGAAAACTTACCACATTTTGCACGCATTAAAGCATCATTCACATCACTTTCATCAATGGCATATTCAACTTTACTTTGATTGAAAATTACAGAAACATAATTGATTGCCTCATTATTCTCCTACCATATAAATCTTTAAAAAATTCACACCACCTTTTTCTTATATCCGACTCATCCTACAATGAATCACCACTTGCACTTTTAACTGCCTTAATGGTTTTCACACTACCCCCTTTCATTCTCTTCACTTTCTGCCAAAAGAGTCGCCTATTCATACTGAAATCAGTCGTCGACCTCCCACTCATTCTCTTTTCCATTTTTTTTTTTGCAATTATTAACTAGTCTTTTAACACATTTATACTTTTATACCTTGTATTACGTTCATCACATAAACTGCCAGACAAATCTTTTACACACAAAAATTCAAATAAGCTTCCTTTTTCTCAGCAACTGCTTCTTTCATCTGATCAGCAAATTTGCATTCGTCCTGCTATTTTTTCATACCTTTCAAAATTAAACATTTTGAGTAATCCTGTATATAGATATTCCTATACATAAATTTTATATTGTATTTCTTTCATAGACTATTTTCAGCTAAATATGTTAATTAAAAGTTAGTATGAATTATTCAAAATATATATGTGTTAAAAAAATTTGGTTAAAGGTTGTACAATTCTAATAAAAAGTACATGTCAAAAGTGCATGTTAAAATTTATATTTTTGGTGATATCTATTGATCTGTGTATTTTTTCGTTTAAGAAACGAAAGCAATATTTTATTGCTCCTTTAATGCAAAATTTTTTTCTAATTTAACCGCCTTTGTGTTTTTTAGGGTTCTTGAAATATATTTGATGAGCTACTTATTTTGTATAACAAAGGAATACCGTTCGTAAATTTGTGACATTTTGACAAGCAACTGCATACATATTAACAATAATACTTACGTAAATAATAAATTATGATGTTGGATACATTCAATTATTGTTTTCATATCATCAGTGTTATTTCGATTGTTGCTTCTTCCAATATTTTCTAGTCTATGTTTTAATAATTTTAACTGTGCTAAACCGTTACCAATAAATAATATTGAAATTACATCAAGTTTATTAAGAAAGAAAAATGTAAGAGGAAACACAATTATTATTTGAGTAACCAAAATTTCATAAAAATAATTATTTCTAACATGTTTCGGTAACCATATGTTCATAATAAAATGTCTAGATAAAGTACTTGTTATATAACATGTAATTAATGTGATTATTATTAAGTAATTGTAAAACATTGCAGCGGTGTAGGTATATTTATAAACATTTTGAACGTCTTTTATTGATGTATCTTTCCAAAAATCTTTAAATACGTTATCAATCATAGCTGACAAGACGTCCTTCTTAAAAACAAGTGTAGCAACTTTTGTTATTAACTAAAACAAAATATTTTTTTTGTTATACTTTTATTTATTTATACATATTTAAAAAAAAATATGTTTCCTAATGCATTGACACTTTAAATTTTGATATACGAAGAGTGTTCAATAAAAACTATTTTTTTTTTTTTTGAGAACAAAAACTAAATTTTACAAATCGGCGGCAATAATATATACAAGGTGATTCAGAACTAGTGTAACAAACTTTAACAGCTTATACCTGAGGTCATTTTGAGCCAAAAATGTCATATGAACATAGGTTCTATTCCTTCTAGTTACCAAAATACAAGAGGTTGAAGTTCTATAAATAACACGAAATTTTCTAATTTTTGTAATCAAGATACTTTCGAAAAACAAGAGTTTTATTGAAAAGTCATACCTTATTTGTCTTAATTAAAAATTGTTATACTTTTGATTGTATTTTTGTTTTATAATGGATGGTTATAGTACTGCTGAATATGCAGATATGACTTTTATTTATGGATTATGTAATGTAATGACAAATAAAGTATGACTTTTCAATAAAACTCTTGTTTTCCAAAAGTATCTTGATTACAAAAATTAGAAAATTTCGTGTTATTTATAGAACTTCAACCTCTTGTATTTTGGTAACTAGAAGGAATAGGACCTATGTTTATATGACATTTTTGGCTCAAAATGACCTCAGGAATAAGCTGTTAAAGTTTGTTACACTAGAAATTAGAAATTAGAAGAAGAAATTAGAAATTAGAAAATTTCGTGTTATTTATAGAACTTTAACCTCTTGTATTTTGGTAACTAAAAGGAATAGGACCTATGTTCATATGACATTTTTGGCTCAAAATGACCTCAGGAATAAGCTGTTAAAGTTTGTTACAATCGTCCTGAATCACCCTGTATACAGGGTGTAACAGAATAACTATTCCTAATTTTCAGAAATGATAGAGTGCACTTAGAGAAACATTTTTTATTAATAAACTAGTGTCCGAAAATTTCTCGGTGTCAAGATACACTAGATATTGTTAAAAATAATTTTAATTATTACAACGTCAAAGAGTAGCTAAGTTAAGGAACATTTTATTAGAAATAATAGTGCATTAAACTTTATAAACATTGTTCGAAATTATGACCACCATTTTCGATACACAAATTGTAACGATGTATAGGGTGGGCAAATTTGGACGTTTTCATAGGGGGAACTCGAAAACTATAAGAGATATGGAAAATGGACCGCGCATCCTAGACCGCTTTTTTTGAGAGAATCTCAATTATGAAAACAAAAATTAGCTATCGTCTTTTGTTTTCGAGTTATGGCGTAAAGTTCGCTTTTTCCGTATTTTGATAAATGGCAATATCTCGATGGTTTTTTAAATTAGATGAAAATAATTTTCACATTCTTAAGACACTTTTTTGAGTAGAATGAAATGGTTTTAACGGATATTATAAATCTCCGTTAATTCTCGGATTATAACATAAAGTTTTGTTTTTTACAATCGACTGCCGAAAAAAAAAACAAAAAATTTCCGGACACTAGTTTATTAATAAAAAATGTTTCTTTATGTGCCCTCTATCATTTCTGAAAATTAGGAATAGTTATTCTGTTACATCCTGTATATATGGATTGAATTTTAATGGGAAAGTAGTCAAAAGTTTAGATGTTCGAATCAAACTCTCATTTAAGATTCTGTGTCAAGTTTTCGGTGATAATTTTCTATCTTCTGCTAAACCTACAATTAATTAATTTATATACAAACAGTATAGTAAGCAGTTAATTACAAGGAATACTATATATTATAACTCATATGCTCTGTTACAGAATTTAAAAAACAAAACATAAAGAATGGTACAGAAATTATAAATCAATTCGTAAAGTAAATAATAAAATAAGATCAATAAATTAGAAATAACTAAGTTTGTCCTATAAAATCAATATCACCAAGTTATAATTAAATATAAAAATAAATAACGAATTAAATTTTATTTATTTTTATATTTAATAACAATTTGATGGTATTGATTTTAAAGTACTTACTTAGTTATTTTTATTTTATTGATCATATTTTATTATCGATTTCACGAATTATGTATTCTGCAAATATTTTATGATTTAATTCTTTAAAACACTTGGTTAATTTCACAAATTATTTATTTACTCTACGATCGTTCCGACCTTTCGGTCATCGTCAGGAGATAATTATATTAATTTCTTAGATGTAAAAATTAGTAGAACTAATAATGAAATAGACATTAGTATTTACCGAAAACCGACTTTTTCTGATGTAACTATCCCGTTTGATTCTTATCAGTCCAAAGCGATAAAAATGTCATCATTTCATAGTATGGTATATAGACTTATATATATATATATATATATATATATATATATATATGCCGCTATCTGATATTAATTTTAATTTAGAACTGAACACTATTAAAACTATAGCGATTAATAATGGATGCAATGTAAACCTCATTGATAATATGGTAAAAAAGAAAAAGAGACAAAAAGTTACAAACTTATTATATAATAGTCAAATTAATAATAATAATAATAGTCAACCATGGTACTCTATTAATCATATTGACAAAATTTCGAACAATGTTAAACGAGCTTTAAATAAACAGAATATAAATATAGTAACAACCAACAAAGTAAATTTAAGAAAATTGTTAGTTAATAATAAAGAAAAATTAAAATCAAATGAATTATTCGGAGTTTACCAATTATTTTGTTAAGACAGCGATGCCTTTTACATAGGACAGATAGGTAGAACTTTTAAACAAAGAATTGATGAATATTAAAACTTCATAGCTAACAAGAAAAATACTACAGGTTTTTCCACACATTGCATTTTAAACCAACATAAATTTCTAGGAGATTATAAAATTTTATCTGTTCAAGAAAAAAGCCATAAACTAAATTTGCTAGAATCTTTAGCTATTAATAAATATAACTTTATTGTTATTTTATTTCCAAGTACTTTTTTACTTTTTTCTGATAATTTGTAACTTTGCGGGGTTGTCAATCTATGTAGACTCCCAACCCAAATTACTTTTATTAATATTTTTGAAATTATTGTTACACCAAATTTTTTAATTGTACACCTAAAGTACACTTATTTTACACGTAATTTTCCAATATATTTTTTTAATAATTATCATCAGTGGGGTTGTGAGTCGATGGAGGTGGAATTTAGATATAACAGAATGCTAGTGCCATCTATGCGCGATAGAGGCAATGTGTACGAGAATGTGTCAAATAATTAGAGAATGACCGTGAATCGTAAAAGTTCCTTTTGACTAATTATTAGTCATTATTTAAATATTAAAATCGTATGATTAACGACGCATGTAGTCATTTCTAATTTATTTGATAAATAAAAATATGTAATATTTACAACAGTACCAAAATTTATGTATAACAATATAAAAGTTACTTACTTGCCACATTCCAGTATATAAAACAATATCGTATATCAAAGAATTAAGATCTTTGTCGTCAAGATTATAAAGATAAATTCCCTGTAAAATAAAGATAACTGTTGCAAGAAATAAATAGAAAACTGAATAAATTCTCATGAATCTGGAATGATTTTTTGGATTTGCCCCACCATAATTCATTATGTTGATTTGAGCTTGCATTACTGCAGCAAAATTCAGCTGGAAAAAGTTATAAAACATGTAAATTTAATAGTCAAATATTTGGTTAAAATGTTCTATTATAATAGTTTAATATAAATAAAAAAAATAAATTTAATAAATAAAAAGTTAATTTTCTATTAATTTATTAAATGACTCACATGTTTCTGTATTGGAGTCATTTTTAAACTTATATAGACAGAAAAGGTGATACATAACATTTTATTATTACAAGCAAATGTGACATTCTCATAATTATTATACGACTAGAAAATATCTATTCATAATTATAGTTTTTGCTTTACAAACAAATAAAGTGACAACGAATTATATTAAAGAATTATTAATGTACTAAAAAAAATATAGTTATTTATTAATAGCAACAGTATGACGCATATAATACGTGAGCTACCCTACAGGATAACAGATATTTTCTGCGTAAAGCAAATTATATTTCAGTTTATTGCATTTTTACTACTTTGACTGCAAGGAAAAAGTAGTATAGCGTTTGGTACGGTGTCTGTAACATTTTCAAAAAAAAAAAATTTGTGTATAGAAATCCTTCATATAGCCTCTAGATGACGAATCTGAACTTAGTTTATGTGGGTGTATGGATGTGCGTCGTCAGCTCGCCGCTCGCTCGCTCGGTCCTCAGACAAAATTTTGTGATCGCAACTCCTCCTAGACGGTTCAATACCGATTTTAATGAAATTTTCAGGATAAATTTGTCTAGTGCCCAAGATGGTCATGTGGTTTTGGTTTTTTCCAGTGATGCCAACTTTCCGAGAAAAAAATTACTAAAGTTTTTAAAAATTCATTGTGGCTACATTATTTATCCGATTTTGATCAAATTTTCAGGAAAGATTCCCCTAGTGCCCACATAAATTTCGTAATTTTTATAAAATACAGTGTTGCCAACTTTCTGAGAAAAAAATTACTAAAATTTTTAAAAATTTATGACGGCCATGTTGTTTAACCGATTTTGTTCAAATTTTTACAAAAAATTCTTCTGGTATTCATATAAATTAGATAATTTCAACAAAGTACAGTGTTGCCAATTTTCTGAGAAAAAAATTACTAAAATTTTTAAAAATTTGTTATGACCACTTTATTTAACGGATTTTGATCAAATTTTCACTAAAGATTCTCCTGGTGCCCGGATAAGTTATGCAATTTTAACAAAATACAGTGTTGCCATCTTACCGAGAAAAAAATTACTATAATTTAAAAAAAATCATTGTGGCTACATTATTCATCCGATTTTGATCAAATTTTCAGAAAAGTTTCTCCTAGTGCCCACATAAATTATAATTTTATTAATATACGGTGTTGCCAACTTTCCGAAAAAAAAAATTAATAATTTTCTAAAAATTTGTTATGCCCGCATTATTTATCCGATTTTAATGAAATTTTTACAGAAGATACCCTAGGCGCCTATAATATTATATATTAGCAAAATACAATGTTGCCAACTTTCGATGAAAAAATTTTTTATTTCTATTTCTTATCATTTATGTGATAATGTCAAAGTAGTCTATATATGGGTTTACCCATATACTTCTAATCTTGTTTGTTTAAATGCTATTGTTAAATTTCTAAATTAAATTTAAGTTTAAATATTGTTTGTTTTCTTTTGTTTCTTTTAAGACTGATCAGGTATCTGGATATTTTCGTAGTGCATGTTTTTAATTATTTAATTAACTGTGAATTTATTCTTTGGTTACTGGTGAACAAACCAAACGACAACAATTTTGTTTGGCTTTAAATTGAATATTCTTCAAATTTTCTTAGAATTTTATAGAAATTTATAGATTTTAGAGATTACTTGGTGGCCATATAAATTATATACTTTATTAAATACAGTGTTTTCAACTTTCAGAAAAAAAAAAATTTGAAATTTTAAAAATTCATTTTGGCTATATATTATTTATCCGATTTTAATGAAATTTTTGCAAAATGTTTTTCTAGTTTTCAAATAAATTTATAATTAGAATAAAACACAATGTTACCAACTTTTCGAGAAATAAATACTAAAATTTTTAAATGTTAATTATGGCTACATTATTTATCCGATTCTAATCAAATTTTTACAAAATATATTTCTAGTGCCCAAATAAATTATATAATTCTAGTAAAATACAGTGTTGTCAACTATTCTGGAAAAAATACTCAAATTTTTAAAAATTTATTATTGTCACACTGTTGCCATATAAATTATATAATTTTGCCAGTATTGCTAACATTTCGGGGGGCAAATTACAAAAGGATAAAAAATCATTTATACCTACATTCTTTATCAGAAATATTATTTTAGTATTTGTAAAAATTATCTAATTTTGCTGTTATACAGCATTGCTCATTTATGATGTAGGAGGGGTCTATATATGGGTTTACCCATATGCTTCTAATCTTGTTAGAAGTTTATTTAGGTCACTGACAATTCTGAGGCTTGGTAGAATTATAGATTTTTTTTTATGTCGATTTGCCACGTATCGTATTATTTCTCCTCTCATTTTAAGCTTGTTATTCATCGCTCTATACGATGAGTGTAGTAATCATCTTATAATTTATCGACACCTATAGGGCACGATAAAATTATAGTGTAATTTTATTCTACTAAATAAAAATTTAGTATAATTTTATAAAATTTAATTTATTTTGTTACTTAATTAAAAAATTGTATTTAATTTGAAATTAGTAGAACAACTGAGAAGGATGATAGAATTAATGTTGTTGGTAAAGATATGAATCTTGTGTTGAAGTTTTAGTTTTTCCGGGAAGGGTGATCTGATGACTGAATGTAATGTATATATTGATAGTGCACGTTTAGAGCAGGTAGATGAATTTGTGTATTTGGGAAGTTTGCTGTCTAGAGATGGCCGTTTTGATCGTGAAATTGAAAGGAGAGTAAATGCTGGTTGTAAAGTATTTTGAGTGCTTTGGGAACTTTTGCTAGGAATGTAAATGTTTCCAAAGAAGCTACCCCCGTTTGAGTATATACAATGCAGTTTTGGTGCCTACATTGATGTATGGTAGTGAATGTTGGGTTTGGTTGCAAAAGCATAAATGGAAAATGACTGCTGTGGAAATGAGATTTTTACGTGGGGTATGTGGTGTAAATAGGAGAGATCGGGTACGAAATAGATTAGTGTATGATGAGTGTGAAATTGAAAAAAATGTTGAAGCAAAAGTTGCCGCGTGTTAGAGTCAGTTAAGATGGTTCGGGCATGTTGAGCGAATGTCTAATGAACATTTGGTTAAAAAGATTTATTTGAATGATTTTGATGGTATACGTTTGCGTGGACGTCCGATGAGTAGTTGGAGTGGTATGATTGAGAGTGTTTTGCGTGATCGAAAGTTTCCAAGTAGTAGAAATAAAAGAGCATGTATGAGAGGAATTATGAACGTGGATAAAGCGAAAGTTGCTTGTTTGGATACGAATGTTTGGAGGCGACTGATTTCGGAATGATGAAAAGAAATTGTGCCACAATCTTTTGGGTACATGGCGTGATTGTGTATGTATGTAATAATAAGTTGCCGCAAAAAACAAAATAAAGTATTCGAGAGTTAAGTAAAATTATTTTATATTTTACAACGTATGTTTAACTGGAACTTGAATACAGGTATGACACCGACGAATCAACGAATGGTACTGTTCATAAACATAATAATCCAAATAATTTAAATCTGTGGATCTTGTTTGCCATGCGACAGGATCTCCACATCCAATCCATCTGTCTTCCAAAATGGTGTGATTCACTATTAGTTTGGAACCACATGCGTTGTGGAATATAAAGTGGAGTATCTTTTAACTTTTTATACATACTGTGACGTTTCGTTTACTCTACGACACAAATACCGGAAAAACAAAGACTAAATGAACTAAATATAAATTTGATTATGATATGTTAGTGTAATCAAAACAATGTACTGATTACTTAGATGGATTATTATTTTATTTCTCTTGTTCATTGTAAAAGTATACGTAAATTGCAAAACGTTAATTAAGTTGATCACAATAATAAACGCAGTTAATTAAGTTAAATCACAATAATAAACGGAGTTAATCAAGTTGATTACAATAATAGACGGAATTATTTGACGGTTACGCGAATAGTAGAGTCGGCGCGCGCAGATGACGGTTGAGTATGGTACGCGACGGTTAAAAACCGTTAGAAAAATAATATAGCTCTGTCTCGTTCTATTAAAATGAGACAAAATTCTAGCAACTATAAATACGGCGGCTCGCGACTAGAATCGCAGAGAGTCAGAGAATCAGCAGAGAGAAGCAGGGCTTGGCTCCAGGCTAACTTCTCAAGTCTGATTAGACGATCTACGAGATACGATACGATATACGATTCGATATACGATATACGCGATACAATCACGGTGAGTTAAACTTAGATTTTTATTTTACGGTCGGGACTTAGAATTATTTTTTTTAAGATCAGTGGTCGAACAGGCTTTCCGTTCCCCAGTATCTAACATACGGTTTACGCGATTTAGAATTATTTTTTTTAAGATCAGTGGTCGAACAGGCTTTCCGTTCCCCAGTATCTAACATACGGTTTACGCGATTTAGAATTATTTTTTTTAAGATCAGTGGTCGAACAGGCTTTCCGTTCCCCAGTATCTAACATACGGTTTACGCGATTTAGAATTATTTTTTTTACGATCAGTGGTCGAACAGGCTTTCCGTTCCCCAGTATCTAACATACGGTTTACGCGATTTAGAATTATTTTTTTTAAGATCAGTGGTCGAACAGGCTTTCCGTTCCCCAGTATCTAACATACGGTTTACGCGATTTAGAATTATTTTTTTTACGATCAGTGGTCGAACAGGTTTTCCGTTCCCCAGCATCTATCATACGGTTTACGCGATACAGAGTATTTTTTTTACAAGTCCGGTCGAGACTCAGAATATTTTATGAAAATTTAACTTGTGTTATACTTAAAGAAATTTATGTAGTTTCCGTCTGACTTGCATTTATTATTACAAGTCCATTGCGGACTTAGACTATTTTATTCAAAGTTTCTGTTCATATTAAAAATTGTTTTAATACGTTGGATTGTATGCTACTATAAGATTTAATTTATTTTTCTAATAAACAATCATTAATAGTATATCTGTTGATTATTTCTTGTGTGTTTGAATCTTGCTGTACGATTGTATTACGTATTACCGAACCCTGGCACACGACTAGCTATCCAGGAAACGTGATTGGCGCCCGACATAACAAAAATTCGTTGCAAGACAAACCAGTCGAACGACGTAAGAAAGGGCGTCGTTACAATACATACATACATACATACATACACAATCACGCCATGTACCCATATGGCTGTGGCACAAACTCTTTTCATCATCCCGAAATCAGTCGCCTACAAACATTCCTATCCAGCACAAGCAACTTTCGTTTCATCTACATTCATAATTCCTCACTCATAGCATGCTCTTTTATTCCTACTACTTGGAAACTTTCGCTCACGCACGCCACTCTCTCAATCATACCACTCCAACTACTCATCGGACGTCCACCTGCAAACGTATACCATCAAAATCATTCAAATAAATCTTTTTAACAGCAGAAACGTTCATTAGACATATTCGCTCAACATGTCCGAACCATCTTAACTGACTAACACAAACTTTTTCTGCAACATTTCTTTCAATTTCACACTCATCATACACTAATCTATTTCGTAATTTTTTATGAGGCCTATTATTAAGAAAATTCTTCCTTCAGCATTCAGACGATCATTTAAAACTTTAATATAAAGCATATTTGGTTGCAGTAAAAGGATTCATTGTTTTACAATTAAATAAATAAGCTAAATGAACGTCAGACTTAAACGCAATTAGTGCATAGCTATCGATTGTTTTATTTTAATTTTCCACGATAACTTGTTATTAAATTTGTAAGTTTATACTGCTAATATAAATTAAATTTTTTTTAGTTGCCCAGTATAGGCTTAAGTTTATATGACATTTTTCACTCGCAATAACCTTCTTAACAAATTTTGTTTGAGTAAAAATTAAACGATTTATCCCTTAAAGAAATAGTTAGGTTATATTTACAAATTACATATTGTGGCGTAATATTTAAACTATTATATTTTAGATAACAAACAAATATTTCCGGTAAATTATCCGTTACGCGTTAGTTACTACCAGTGGTAAATTAACAACTATAAGACTCTGAGCCTTCGATAACAAAATCACATTAATAGTTAATATTCTTTTAAATAATTATTTGAAAAGCATGCACAAGAAGAATAATAATGTGCATAAAGCAAAATTTACTTGTCTGGATAGAAATGTTTGGCATAAACTAATTTCTGCATAATGCAAAGAGTTACCATGTCCTTACAGGTATACCCTGCGTTTTGACGTTGAAATATAGTTAACGACATGTCATTAGTATAGGATTATCCAAGGGTTAAACAGGTAAAATTGTGAAAAAAAAACAGAACCGTATTATAATATTTGTTTATTGCGTGTAACAGATAAAACTATTTCATTATTAATATAAATACATATTTATATTTGAAATATAATAAAACAATATATAAATCATATACATTTTTTTTAATTTTCACATTCATCACTTTCACAGTCACTACTTGATTCGTTGGAATTTACACTTATTATAAGTTCGTTCGCAATATTATTTATATTTAAATATTTAAACAAATTTTCGACTATATATACTCTTGAGAATTAATTATTTATAAGAAATAAACGGTATTTTATTTTCTGCAATTTCGGGATTTTCCGAAACATTAAAAACTACTTAATGCGTCCCTTTGCTAAAAGTAACAAGACATCCCGCTGAGAAAGGTCCCCTTCCATTATGAAGTTAAGTCAAAACGATATATTCTTGCGTTCACTATACATGTAGTAATTGTATATATCGGGTGACCCATTTTAATTAATCCACTGGAATATCTCGACAAATATGTGTCGTACAAAAAAATGTTGCGAATAAAAGTTTAATGGTTTTGAGGGGGGGCCATCTGATCCTTTGATATCTTAAATGAGAACCCCTACTTTTTATTACAAATTCGGATTCTACAAAAAAAATTATAAAGATTTTATTCATACAATTTTTTTTAATTCGTGATAGATGGCGCTGCAGTCGCAAATATAAAATTAATCAAGCTGAAAAAAACTGGATCCACGGGGTACCGTGAGTCTTTATATAAGTAAAACAAAAGTTTTGAAACAATGTATCGAAAATTAAAACAAAAGTTTTGTTTTGTTTTGCCATACAAAAACTCACGGTACCCCGTGGATCCAGTTTTTTCAGTTTGATTAATTTTATTTTTGCGACTACAGCGCCATCTATAACAAATTCAAAAAAATTGTATGAATAAAATCGTTATAATTTTTTATGTTGAATCCAAATTTGTAATAAAAAGTAGAGGTTCTCATTTAAGATATCAAAGTTGACCCCCTTTCCCGCCCCCAGGGGTGTTGAAGACTTGACAGGATCAGATGGCCCACTCAAATTCATTAAACTTTTATTCGGAACATTTTTTTGTACGACACATATTTGTCGAGATATTCCAGTGGATTAATAAAAATGGGTCAGCCGGTATATATATATATATCTATATATATATATATATATATATATATATATATATATATATATATATATATCTATATATATATACCAATATATATAGACCAACAAAAAAAATTGTGAAAATTATATATATATATATATATATATATAATTTTCACAATTTTTTTTGTTGGTCTTTTCATAAATCACAGAAAATCTATATGACACACCCTTTCCCCGATCTTAGCAAATTTGTGCATTTCTGCTATAAATACTAATAAATTATTATAGTTAATAAGCAGTCTAAAAAATACACATACATATGAGAGTATTAAAAATATCAGGAACGCAGCTATAAATTTTATTTCAAAAAAAAATACAATAATATTAATTTTCAAAATAGACTACTTGCATGTATGTACTTTGTTTAATAATTACACAAACTTTTCTGCGCATCGCTTTTGTCAGTTCTAAATTTGAAGGATTTAATTCAATAATGCTCATTAGGTAGAGATCCCATAATTATGAAATGTAAAAAACGGACACTGTTTTTCTTGGGTGTGTATTTCTATTTTAATTCTAAGAAAAAATTTAAATTATACATTAAATTCTAATAAAAATAGTAATATCCATATACAACACATTTAAATAAATGAAACATTGAAAACACATTTACATTAATGAAGTTTCAAACTGATTATGATATTAGTATTTTATGTAAAACGGGCAAAACGGAAAAAACCACCGAAGCAAGTTGTCGAAAGAAACTGTTCTGTTGTGACAAACAGCGCTAGAATTTAGAATTTGAGTTATTGACTCATCTTCCGCATAATTCCAATCTCGTTCTTACAGACTAATATTTATTTGGTAGATTCTATTACGTATATGCATAAAGGGACCAAGAACTGAAGAAAGCGGTTCATAAATGATTCGTTGTACAGCTGAAAAGTTTTTTATTTATTTAAAGATATGAAGAGGTTTGTGCAACGTATTGAATAAGTACATTAACACGTTCAGTGCCGGTGACACACACCGTGTGTCATCGGCTACTTCCACCGGGAGCCGACGACACACGGTGTGTGTCGCTGGCATAAGAATTTTAGACGACGATAGCCCCGTGTCGGCCTCTGAGGTAAGAGCAGAAAAATGGACCGGCACTGAACGTGTTAAAAAGCAAGAGAAATTATTTTGTTTTGAACGGATGAATTGATAGCCCGAGACAGTACGAACTGGGCGGAACTCAAAAACAGAAAAATATCTCGTCAAACATATAATGTTTTTCTTGAAACCTTTTAATAATTTATGTTTTTGTAAACATTTGACGGTTTTTGTTAAACTTTGACAATTTATATTAAATAAAATAGTTGTTTCAAAATTTAATTCCTGTCGAAATTTTATTTTTATTAAAATTTTGATCTGCTTTTTCAAAATTTCAAATTTTTTAAAATTAATATCAAGCTTGAACAACTTCCTAATATTTTGAATTTGTCACGATTTTGCAGTTTCTGTAAAAATTGGCATGTCTACATAAATAGTGTTATTACGTTTAAAGAAAATTAAAATATATGGCTGTATTTCGGATAATAAATATTAACTTTCTCGTATCTATATTTTGATCATGTTTCATATTCTTAATAAGAGTGACGAATGAAAGCATTGTCCGGCAAACCTGAAACAAATAAAAAATGATTTAATAATTAAAACCACTTTTGTTTTAACTTACTGTCTAGACTATATTTGGCTAATGTTTTGACACTAAACACTAGTGTCTTCATCAGAGTAATAACTGACTTAATTAAACAAAACAAAAAATAATTATATGGTAAAAAAAGAAACAATTTAATATAAAATAGGTAGCCATACCTTATTTTTTTGTGATCTTTTTGATCTACAAATAGTTTTTTTTTTTTTAGAAATATGAAAAACCTGCCGAGATATTTATTAATATTTTATTGTAACTTCTGTTTTAATTTATATATTTTTTCTTGTATAAATGTATTATTTTCTATTAAAATTATGTAAATTTTATTTCTGCAATTGACTTGAAACTGGTAAAATAACCGAAACTAGACACCAGAAATCAATAAAAAATGAAACTTTCACCTTCAACATTATTTTTCAATTCTACAATTTAAAAAAAAAAATTACAAGTATTTAAATATATATATATATATATATATATATATATATACCGGGTGTTCGTTCGTTAAGTTCGTATGGGCGTTTAACATGTAATTTCGATAAATTGCGATATACTACTTTCTCGAGTAAAATTCGAAGAAATACTATATATATATATATATATACTGGGTGTCCCATTTTAATCCGCCACCTGCAATAACTTTAAAATCGTGCATCGGACAAAAAAATGTTTTGGATAAAAAGTAAATGGTTTCGAGGGGGACATCTGATGCAGAGACCCTTGCCCCCTCTAGACCCCCTGGGGGGCGGGAAAGGGGGGCAACTTTGAAATCTTAAATGGAACACCCTATTTTTTATTGTAGATTCTGATAGGCCATTAAAAAGTATGTAAATTTTATTTTAAAACTTTTTGTTTATCTTTGATAGATGGCGCTGCAAACAGCATTTTTTTTCTCAGTTTATCAGTTTTCAATTTGAAAAAAAAGGTGTAACTAAGTACGATATTCAAGTTCTTTTCAGTTCTTTGGGAAGAGGGGGGGGGCAAGGGTCACTGAATCAGATATCCCCTCGAAGCCATTAACTTAAAGTTATACCCCTCGAAACCATTAACTTAAAGTTAATGGTTTCGAGGAAGATATTTGATGCAGTGACCCTTGCCCCCCCCTCTTCCCAAAGAACTGAAAAAATCTTGAATATCGTACTTAGTTACACTTTTTTTTTCAAATTGAAGATTAATAAACTGAGAAAAAAAATGCTGTTTGCAGCGCCATCTATCAAAGATAAAAAAAAAGTCTCAAAATAAAATTTACATACTTTTTAATGGCCTATCAGAATCTACAATAAAAAATAGGGTGTTCCATTTAAGATTGCAAAGTTGCCCCCCTTTCCCGCCCCTCAGGGGGTCCAGATGGGGCAAGTGTCTCTGCATCAGATGTCCCCCTTGAAACCATTTACTTTTTATCCGAAACATTTTTTTGTCCGATGCACGATTTTAAAGTTATTGCAGGTGGCGGATTAAAATGGGACACCCAGTATATATATATATATATATATATATATATATATATATATATATATATATATCTATTTCAGTCAGCTATGAAAACTTTTTAAGTTTTTTTTTTAAAATAAAGTCAGTTTATTTGAAATATTTTCAATTATTGTATAGTTTGGCCGAAAATAATATCGGTACTTCCAACTATGGCGTAGTCAAGTTAACTAAAAAATAAGTGGTATCTAATGTTAACAAAATAAGCCTAAAGATTACTAAAATAAACACATTTAATATTAATGGATGAATTACTATGATAGATTTAAGCAATATTTTTTGTATTACAACTAATTGTTTATTGTAATAATAAATCGATAACATAGTCTTAAGTCAAAGTAATTTGTAGTGTTAAATGAAACATATTTTAAAAAAAATCAACTCCGCTGAGTAATTTGTAATACTGTCATATCAATTAATATATATAAAAAATTCTACCAGATATTGTAAAATAAGTGAGTATTATTGGAATCTAGAAGCTGATTTAATGTTTTATTCAATTATTATGTCACTTGTTTAATATATGATGATATGTCAGATACGTATTTTTAAAAAAATATAACTCTTTAATTCAGCATTAGTTGAGTATTATTAATTATTTGATAAAACAAATCTAACAATGGTTATGGGCCCAGGTGCGCAATAAAACGTAATCGGGAAGTGTCAAATCGATTAATATATAGAATCGCGCGAAGCGTTATTAAAATACTCAAAGTTGCAAAATAGAGAGTGTGAGGATTGATTCAAGATGTCTGAACATAAAGCAACAACAATCGACAAGTTAAACGGTACAAATTACGCGACATGGAATTATCAGATGAAAATGGTAATGATGGAATGTGACATATGGACTGTCGTGGAACCTGGTGAAGAAGAACCCGCTGAAGGTGCATCAACTGCTGAGAAGCGTAGATACATGTCAAGGCAAGGAAAAGCGTACGCGAAAATTGCACTGTCTGTATGTGATGAACAGCAAATGCACATCCGACATTTAACCACAGCCAAGGAAGCATGGGATGAATTAGAACGTCTTTATGCGCCTCGTGATAGCAAATTCCGCATCGTACAACTTCGTCGAAAGCTATATTCTCAAAAATTAAATGACTACAATTCAATAGAATTATATTTGGGACAGGTAAATAAAACCGTAGCCGAGCTTGCTAGTGTGGGAAACGCTATTGAGGATGGCGATTTGGCGATGACTATCTTGTGTGGATTATCAGAAGAGTGGGACAATGTGGTTTCAGCATTATGTAATCTACCGGAAGACGAATTTAACTGCACTACTGTGAAAAGACGTCTCCTTGCAGAGGACGCAAGACGACGCGAAAGTACTGAAGTTCAACAGTCAGCCATGTTACTGAAGAAGAATGATACGTCATTCCACAGAAAACCTAAATGGCACGGAAAACCCATGGAACCAATCAAGAAAAATGATAATAATCCAAACAAAAGTACACAAAATATACGCAACAGAGAAAACGTGAAGTGCTATCGTTGCAATGAGATGGGGCATTATGCAAGAGATTGTCCTAAAAAACAAAATAAAGTTTCTTCTAATATTGTCACCATGAACGCTTCATGTGGGTCAGTGATAACTGGTGATAATGTTTGGATTGTGGATTCTGGTGCAACGCATCATATGACACCAAATAAGCAGTACTTTTCTGAGCTTGACCAAAACTCAACAATTGAGAAAATCACTACAGCAGATGGTACAACGACTCCTTCAACAGGAAAAGGAACAGTAAATGCTGTAATTGTTGGAAATTGTACTGAATTTAACAAGATGGAAGTCAAAAACACACTTTTGGTACCTGGTATTGGTCATGGCATTTTATCAGTTAAGCAACTAGTAGAAAATGACAAGAAGGTCGTTTTTGATAAAGATGGGTGTAGGATTTTAGACAATAATGGGAAATTAATTATTCAAACCAAGAACGAAGGACGTCTATATGTTGTGAGAACAAAGCCCGATTCTGACAACGTAGTTAATTCATTGCATGGCAAACCAAAGGGATCTACTGAAAAACCTTATGCAAATGTAGAAAGACATAGCATGATACTTCGAGAAAGGCATTCCGCGGAGGCGGAGACTTCTGAAGATGCTGAAGTACATTTACACAAGGCTCAATGTGATACTGAAGAACCAACATCATTCACTGAGGCGTTAAAAAGCATCGAGTCAACTCAGTGGTTGGAAGCTATGAACGAAAAAATAGAGTCACTAAATAAACATAAAACTTGGGTACTAGTTGAGCCACCAAATGACGCGATAATCGTCAAATGCAAATGGATATTTAAGCGGAAAACAACGAACGAAGTTCAACGCTTCAAGGCACGACTGGTAGCGAAAGGGTTCACTCAAAAGAAAGGAATTCATTATGATGAGATATACGCCCCAGTATCAAGTTTTGAAACCATGAGACTACTTGTTGCTGTCGGTGTTGAGAAGAAATGGCTTATGGACCAGTATGATGTGAAAACAGCTTATCTTCACAGTGATCTAAAAGAAACCATATACATGGAACAGCCAGAAGGCTTTGTAAGGAAAGGCGAAGGATTGGTTTGTAAATTACAGAAATCTATTTATGGGCTGAAACAAAGCGGAAGATGTTGGAATGATCATCTTAATTTTACATTAGAGAAGATTGGATTTATTCGCAACAAAGTCGATCCATGTGTATACGAAATTAACAGTAATGGTGAAAAGGGGATATTGGCAGTTTATGTCGATGACATACTTGCTCTAGCGGAAAGCGAAACTATGAGACTTAAGATCAAAGCACTTTTGGAGAAAAGCTTTGAAATTAAACATTTGGGAAAAGTTTCACACATATTGGGAGTGAAATTTACCGAACATGAAGATGGCAGCATCACTCTCTCGCAAGAGAATTACGTCGACCAATTATTGAAGAATTATGGTTTAGAAAATGCAAAAGGAGCCAAAACCCCAATGGAGACGAGGCCTGAATTCCTTGATGACAATGACGAGAAGAATTCGACAGATCAACCTTATCGAGAACTTATCGGAGGACTTTTGTTCTTATCACAGAAGACTCGACCAGATATATCCTTTTCGGTGGGAAGATTAGCACAATATTGTTTAAAATTTAATCAAAGTCATTGGAACGCAGCCAAAAGGTTACTTCGATACCTAAAAGAAACTAAAAACTATGGTATTACATATCGTCCAAACAAACCAGAAGATTATGGCATACAGTGATGCAGATTGGGCATGTTGTACTACTGATCGTAAGAGCATAAATGGGTACGTCCTAACACTGGCAGGTGGTCCTATCATCTGGAGAAGCACAAAACAAAGTGTGGTTGCTCTCAGCACCATGGAAGCAGAATACGTGGCTTTAGCACACTGCACAAGAGAAATATTCTGGGTAAAAGAATTTTTAAAGTTATTTAAACTTCAGAATGTATGTGATGGACCAACGCTAATCTATTGTGATAGCCAGGCGGCTATCGCACACGCGAAGAATTATGTGGACAAGTCTAGAACTAAACACATTGCAATTAGGCATCATTTCGTCAGAGAAAAGGTTACGAATGGGACGGTAGAGTTGAAATACATCAACAGTGAACAAAATCTTGCGGATATCTTTACGAAGCCGTTATCTCAGAAGACACACGAGTTCCACCGTAGTCTACTTGTGAATTGAGTTGCGAAATGATCATCGAGATTTATGATCCTTCCGAGCGGGGGATTATTGGAATCTAGAAGCTGATTTAATATTTTATTCAATTATTATGTCACTTGTTTAATATATGATGATATGTCAGATACGTATTTTTAAAAAAATATAACTCTTTAATTCAGCATTAGTTGAGTATTATTAATCATTTGATAAAACAAATCTAACAAGTATGAATTTAAAATTATTTATTTCAATTTGGTTTTATTTTCAACGTTATTTAAAATTTATCGGAAAATTAGTTGTTACAAAAATAATAGCTTATTTTCAAAAATCGGTGATTTAACAGAATATTTAAAATTAATTAAAAAAATAATATTTTTATATTTATAGTATTTGTCGTTAGCATAACTAAATTCTATGCTAAAGTGAGCTGACTTCCCACAATAAAAAAAAGAAAATTTGAAAAATTACCAATTTTTAGTATTTAAAATTAAAAAAATATATAAAAAAAACTTTTTAAAAACCACGCTTATATTTAAATGCACTAAAAAGAGGAAAATATTTTTTTTCCTGGTTATCCAAATTTTTTAGAAAGAAATAAAAGCGTGGAGCGCAAGGCAACTACATATATATTTCGCAATGATGATTAAGCGCTCTACGCTTTTATTTCTTTCAAAATTTTTTAGTGCATTTAAATATAAGCGTGGTTTTTAAAAAGTTTTTTTATATATTTTATTTTCTGCTTTTTAGTATTGTCTTGTCAAGTTTTTTTTTTTTGTGTTGCCTCCTGAAATAAAACTACATGCAAAATTTCAGAAAAATTGTTTACAAGATTTGACCGTGACAACAGTTTGACCATGACAACAGAGTGAGCTAATATAAGCGTGGTAAAAATATATCAAATTTCTTGCTAACATTATTGTAAATTAAAATTTCTATCTGTTTTATTAGATGTAACTAATTTTTTTGCAATTTATTTCTATACATTTTTTTATTATATTCGGGTAATTTTTATACAATTATTATAAGTACAGTAGTAAAATTTGGTATTAATATAATTTTCATATAAAATATAATCTTACTGCATTGGATCCAAATCATTAGCAGTATTTTTGTCAAAAATTTGATTTGTTTTATACGCATGTTATTCAGTTGCACTTTTTGTTGGCGGTAATATTGCCAAATCAAATTATATATTTGGTATATTCGATTTTTTGTTGATTTTATGCATTTTATACGAAATTTTATGATTTTAAGAAAATCGTTAATTGATGTTAAGAATTTTTAGAATATTTTTCAATGATTTTTATTAATTTGTACACCAGATTGTACAAATGGTTTTCCCTTGGGTATATTTTAAGTACTAAGTTTTAGAAAAAAAAAATAACGGCATTTACTATAGATTACGCAAAAAATTGTAAATTTAATACATATTGAATAATTTTTTAGATCCATACGATTTCTGTTATAGTTTAGATTATTTAAATTTTTTTATCTTTACCTTTTATGTTTTTATACCATGGAACATTTAAAAATAATTTCAAAAGAATTTTTAATTAATATATTTTATAAATCCAAATAATTTGTTTTTTGGTATGAATAAATTAAAACAAAGATAGTTATTTTTAAAAATTTTCTAAAAATATTGTTAATGTATATTCATTATTAATAATTAATAATATCTGTTAACTGTGTAATATAAATTTTTTTCTAATAGTTTTTGTTTAAATTTTTATAAAATTACTTTACACTCATGGTACTAGTATTCATAAATCCGTTTAATTTTTTTTTATGATTACTATCTGTTGATTTGATTAATTCTTTTTGGGTAGAAACAACGTCTTTGTTACCTAATCACATGCTTTATTTCACTTTAACTTGTAACATGCTTTCTCGATAACAAATTATTTCATACTGATCTTTTTTGAGAAGCATGTTGACATGGCTGATAATAGTTTAAATGGCTGACGCTTGGGTGCAGCACAGAATAATAAATCCATACAAAAAATACATATTTGTATAAAATATTTCATTAAAATTAGAACACTATCTTTAGATTAACAAAACAATTTTTTTTTTACAAATTAATAAATTATTTTTACAATAAAAATTTTCGTACACATGAATTTTGTTTTTTTCTAAAATACAATAATGTGGTAGCATTTATCAAGTTAGTAACGCGACAAAGCTGTTACATGCTACTACTCATTTTTACTACTTTGACTGCAAGGAAAAGTAGTAAAGCGTTTGGTACGGTGTCTGTAACATTTTCAAAAAAAAAAAAAAATTATATAGAAATCCTTCATATAGCCTGTAGATGACGAATCTGAACTTAGTTTATGTGGGTGTATGTGTGTGCGTCGTCAGCTCGCTCGCTCGCTCGGTCGTAAGTCAAAATTTTGTGGCCGCAACTCCTCCTAGACGGTTCAACCGATTTTAATGAAATTTTCAGGATAAATTTGTCTAGTACCCAAGATGGTCATGTGATTTTATTTTTTTCCAGTGATGCCAACTTTCCGAGAAAAAAATTACTAAAGTTTTTAAAAATTCATATTGGCTACGTTATTTATCCGATTTTGATCAAATTTTCAGAAAAGATTTCCCTAATGCTCCCATTTATTACATAATTTTATTAATTTTCAGTGTTGCCAACTTTCCGAGAAAAAAATTACTAAAGTTTTAAAAATTTTATTATGGCCATGTTATTCAACCGATTTTACTCAAATTTTCACAAAAGATTCTCCTAGTATTCATATAATTTATGTAATTTTAACAAAATACAGTGTTGCCAACTTTCCGAGAAAAAAATTAGTAAAATTTTTAAAAATTTATTTTGACCATTTTATTTAACCGATTTTAATCAAATATTTATAAAAGTTTTTCCTAGTGCCTAAATAAATTATGCAATTTTAACAAAATACAGTGTTGCCAACTTATCGAGAAAAAAAATCACAAAATTTTAAAAAAATTCATTGTGGCTACATTATTTATTCGATTTTGATCAAATTTTCAGAAAAGTATCTCCTATTGCCCACATAAATTATAATATTATTAAAATACAGTGTTGCCAACTTTCCGAGAAATGTCAAAGTAGTCTATATATGGGTTTACCCATATACTTCTAATCTTGTTTTAGATATTGTAAGTTCAACAATTTAACTTAAACATATGAATTTTTGAAATTGGAAATAAATCTTTTTATCAATAAATTTATTATTATTAAAAATTTTACTTGATCTCTCTGTGTTTTTCATTATAAATGATTTATAAAGTTGCCAAACAAATTATGTCTAACAGAAAATCTTAATTTACCTAACACCAGAATTTCAATAAAATGTTAATCAGTTACTGAACTGATATCAACTAAATGGTTTTAAGTCTACTATAATTGAGCTAAAGGCTTAGTTATTTATTTGTTATTAAAATAATCAACCAGTTTTGAAACAAAAAATATTGCTTAAATCTATCACATAGTATTTATCTATTAATATTAAATGCTTTTGCTTTGTTAACGTATACATACAATATTACTATGAATTATATAGATTTATAACGTATACATTAAGGTAAATCTTTTTTCTTGTTTTTAATTATAAATATTTTATAAACTTATATCTTTAAATAAGCTATTAAAATTACTACTTTTCTTCAAAATTTTCAACTATCAGAGAAACTAAGAAAACCTAATTTTTTACCAGTACACAATTAGTGAAAGAAATGAATTTCTTAGGTTGTATTATGGTGGTAATAGTTTAAGACAAATGCGAGATTTATTTGCGGGTTCGTATCCTCACAAGCCAATTCCTTCAATTCACATAATTCAAAGAGTTATTAATAATCAAATTAAATATAGATCAGTGTTCCATCCATGCCACAGTTGCATTAAAAAACATGTTGCACCAGATGAATGAAATTGAGATTGATGATAACGTTAATGAAATAAATGTTCTAGCTTCGGTATCGAATAATCCTAGGTGAGTACAAGATAAATTGCATTGGGATTAGGAATACATCACACCACGGCCTTCAAAATATTAAAAAAACATAAATACAAATCTTTTAAATATTCTCGCCATCAAGAAATTTTTGAACATGATAGAATAAACCGCATGATATTTTGCGAAACGATAATGGAAAAGGCGAATGCTGACAGAAATTTTATCAAAAATATTTGCTTTTCTGATGAATCCATATTTAGCATTAATGGAGAACCAAATGTTCAAAATTATCGTAGTTGGCACAAAGAAAATCAACATTTAATTTTAAATAACCATTCGCAATATCGCGAAAGTGTGAATGTTTGGATTGGAATGTTAGGTTCCAATATTATAGGACCTTTTTTTATTGATGGCACACTAAATTTCCAGAAATATTTGGAGTTACTCGAGACAGAGATTGGGCCTGCTCTGGATAATGTTGCAGGGGGTAAATACGATTTGGTTTCAGCAGGATGGCTGTCCTGCTCATTCTACAAATGAAATTAAAACATTTTTAAACCAATGTTTCCCAAATTGCTGGATAGGACGCGGTGGTCCAGTAAACTGGCCAGCTCGATCCCCGGATTTGTCCCCAAATAACTTTTTTTATGGGGGCATTTGAAAAATAATATCTACAAAACTAGACATGCAAATGCAGGCTCTTTGAAACGAAAAATTGTGGAAGAATGCAGAAAAATTACAAACCGACAATTAAAAAATATGCAACG
Source organism: Clivina fossor (assembly GCA_963966155.1). Taxonomy (NCBI): domain Eukaryota; kingdom Metazoa; phylum Arthropoda; class Insecta; order Coleoptera; family Carabidae; genus Clivina; species Clivina fossor. Next base: position 11,859,507 of record OZ014555.1, read on the forward strand.
CAATTTTTATGATAGACTTGGGTTCTGTTTGGCAAACAATGGATATTTATTTGAACACTTAATTTAAGATAATTCTGATTTATTTTCTTTTAAATTTAAAATCCAAAAAAATCTAATGTTATAGATAATAACAAAAAACAACGATCCTTTTCAGGACCACAAACAATTTTACAATAATAATTTTTATAGTCAATTATGCAATTTATCATAATAATTAATAATAAATACAATTTTCATTTCCAATTGTTTACAATTTTGTTCATTTCCAAGGCTAACCCGATTTTTGAGCTAATTTTTAATATTTTCATATTAATTTCTGGCGTTATAGGGCATGTAGAATTAATTCTGTTTATTGATTCTGAAGTAGAATTTTATGCTCTACAACTCTTATTTGAAGCTTTTTTACCTAAAATAATTAGGGAAGCAGGAAATTAAGAAAGTATGATTTTTACATGTTAAAGTCCTATGCTCCGGGGTCGCGGTCAACACACTGTATACAATATAAACTATAATTTAATATAATTTTTTTAAAAATGCATATCAAGGTTCTCATTCGACAGTATGAGTCGATATATTAGCTCTGTCCATTTTGACAAAGTCAGTGATTTTGTTTGTTTATTTATTTTTCAAAAGAAAAATATTGCATTTCTATTTACACTATATACAGGATAATTCTGTTAGTTTTTACATTAAACGATAATTTTGTTTTAAACTCTACTAATCTAGTATTTAATCAATATTGTTTAATTTTTATTACGTTTGTTATTTGACAGATAAAGTTTTTATCATTAATTTGCTTTTGCTATCACCTTTATTTGATTAACATTTTTATTATTTTTACCTTGTTCTTTAAAAATCGCAATTGCCCATCGATATTCGAATATCGAGTTAATCGATATGTTGTTGATTAATGGGGAAGTGCATCCATATAAGTACACGGCTGCTGCAAGTCGACTTTACGCTAAACGATTTTCATTTAATGTAAAAATTAAAGGAATTATTACCTTATTTGTGAGACGATAATACTAAGGCGTTTTAAAGTTTATCTCTAAAAGAATATAGAGAAGACCGTAAGCAACCTGTATAGTTAGATTTACAAATAAATTTTATATTTTTTAAAAGAAAAAGGTTTCTATTTATACTACTATTCATAAACTACTTTTAGCTCCATATGATAATTAAAATTTGGTACAAATATCTTCAAATAAATATGTGTTAAAATTTTTTTGATAATTGCTATTCACTTCTAATAAAAAGTGCATGTTAAAATTTACTTTACTTTATATGGTGACTTATGCATTTTTTCATTGAAAAAACGAAGGCATTAATAAATTGTTCTATTAATGCAACAAATTTTATCTAATTTAACCAACTTCATATCTTTTACGGTTTTCAAGATACCATTGATGAGCTAGTTATTTTGTATAGCAAGAAAATATAATATGTAAATTTGGGAAATTTAGTCAAGCAGCTGCATACATATTAACAATAATACTTACATAAATAGTAAATTATGATGCTGCACACATTCAATTATAGTTTTCATGTCATCAGTGTTATTTCGATTGTTGCTTCTTCCAATATTTTCAAGTCTATGTTTTAATAATTTTAACTGCGCTAAACCGTTACCAATAAATAATATTGAAAGCATATCAGGTTTAATATAAAAAAAAATGCAAGAATAAACAATATTATCATTTGAATAATCAAAATTTCATAATAATAATTATTTCTAATATATTCCGGTAACCATATGTTCATGAGAAAATGTTTAGATAAAGTATTTGATATAAAATATATAAACAGGCCGATTATCACAAAATAATTTTGCAGCATTGCAACATTGTAGCTATATTTATAAACTGCTTGAACGTCTTGTTTTGATGTATCTTTCCAAAAATCTTCGAATACGTTATCAATCATAGATGACAAGACATCCGACTTAAAAAACAAGAGTAACAACTTTTGTTATTATCTAAAACAAAATATTCTCTTTAATTTTAATTCAATTAGTAATACTTATTAGAGAAAAAGAAAATAATAATTGCGTAATACATTTAAATTTTGACAGAGGAGTAATGTTCAATAAAAACTGACACAATTTTTTTCTGAAAACAAAAAATATAATTCTTAACAAACTGGTGGCAAATAATATTTTAAATCAGCAATTTTTTTCTTCTATATATCTATTAGGTATTAGGTTGCCTGTATAATCGGCTACACATTAATAAATAACAATTATTTCATGTACAATATTACAATATAAAATTTACTTACTTGCCAAATTCCACAAGATAAAATCAAATCGTACATCATGGAATTAAGATCTTTATCATCAAGTTTATAAAAATAAATTCCCACTAAGATAAAGATAACAATTGCAAGAAATAAATAGAAAACTGAATAAATTCGCATAAATCTTAAACGATTCTTTGGATTTGCCCCAACATAATTCATTACGTTGATTTGAGCTTGCATTACTGCAGCAAAATTCAGCTGGAAAAAGTTATGAAACATGTAAATTTAATAGTCAAACATTTGGTTAAAATGTTCTATTATAATAGTTTAATATAAATAAAAAAATTAATTGAATAAATAAAAAGTTAATTTTCTATTAATTTATTAAATGACTTACATGTTTCTGTGTTGAAGTCATTTTTTAACTGAAAGAGACAGAAAGGTGATACATAACATTTTATTATTAAAAGCAAATGTAACGTTCTCATAATTATTATACGACTAGAAAATATCTATTCATAATTATAGTTTTTGCTTTACAAACAAATAAAATGGAAACGAATTATATTAAAGAATTATTAATATACTAGAAAAAATTATAGTTATTATTAATAGCAATAGTATGAAGCAGTTGTAACGTGTGACCTGCCACAGGAAAACAGATTTTTTCTACATAGAGCAAATTTTTTAGGTGAGTCCACTGAAAAAAAATTATATTTTAATTTATTGCATTTTTGTTTAAATGCTGTTGTTAAATTTTTAAATCAAATTTAAGTTTAATTATTGTTTATTTTCTTTTGTTTTTTTGAAGACTGATCAGGTGTTTGGTACTGTGTCTAACATTTTTTAAAAAATATAATTTTTTTGTATAGAAATCTTTCATATGTGACGAATCTGAACTTAGTTTACGTGGGTGTATGGATGTTCGTCGTCAGCTCGCTCGCTCGCTCACTCGCTTGGTCGTCAGTCAAAATTTTGTGGCCGCAACTCCTCCTAGACGGTTTAACCGATTTTAATAAAATTTTCAGGATAAATTTATCTAGTGCCCAAGATGGTCATGTGGTTTGGGTTTTTTTAGTGATGCCAACTTTCCGAGAAAAAAATTAATATTATTTTTAAAAATTTATTCAGGCTACATTATATATCCGATTTTAATCAAATTTTCAGAAAAGACTTCCCTAGTGCCCACATAAATTTTGTAATTTTAATAAAATACAGTGTTGCCAATTTTCCGAGAAAAAATTACTAAAATTTTTAAAAATTTATTACGGCCACGTTGTTTAACCGATTTTGTTCAAATTTTCAAAAAAGATTCTCCTGGTACCTATCCACATAAATTAAATAATTTCAACAAAGTAAAAAAATTACTAAAATTTTTAAAAATTTATTATGACCACGTTATTTAACCGATTTTAATCAAATTTTCAATAAAGATTCTCCTAATGCCCGCATAAATTATGCAATTTTAACAAAATACAGTGTTGCCAACTTATCGAGAAATAAATTACTAAAATTAAAAAAAAAATCATTGTGGCTACATTATTTATCCGATTTTGCTCACATAAATTATAATTTTATTAAAATACGGTGTTGTCAACTTTCCGAAAAAAAAATTAATAATTTTCTAAAAATTTGTTATGCCCGCATTATTTATCCGATTTTAATGAAATTTTTACAGAAGATACCTTTAGCGCCTTTAATATTATATATTAATTTTATATATTATATATTACTTTCGGTGAAAAATTTTTTATTCCTATTTTTTTATCATTTATGTGATAATGTCAAAGTGGTCTATATATATATATATATATATATATATATATATATATATATATATATATATATATACTTCTAATCTTGTTAATTTAATTAACTATGTATTTCTTCTTTGGTTACTGGTGAACAAACCAAACTACAATAATTTTGTTTGGCTTTAAATTGAATTTTCTTCAAATTTTATTACAATTTTATAAAAATTTATAGAAAATTTATAGATTTTAAAGATTACTAATCTAAACTTCGCTTGTGAGGTTGTTGTACCGTTCATCCGAATTACATCAAATATTCGGAGCAGATCTACATTATTTATCCGATTCTAATCAAATTTTTACAAAATATACTTTTAGTGCCCACATGAATTATATAATTCTAATAAAATACAGTGTTGTTAACTATTCGGAAATAATTATTAAAATTTCTAAAAATTTATTATTGTCACATTTTTCATCCAATTTTAATTAAATTTCCACAAAAATTCTCTTGGTGCCCATACAAATTATATAATTTTGGCCAGTATTGCTAACATTTCGGGAGGGGGGGGGGAATTACAAAAGGTTAAAAGATCAATTATTATTTATCAAAAATATTATTTTATAATTTGCAGAAATTATATAATTTTGTTGTTATACAGCATTGCTCATTTATGATGTTAGAGAGGTCTATATATGGGTTTACCCATATGTTTCTAATCTTGTTAGAAGTTTATTTAGGTCACTGACAATTCTGAGGCTTGGGAGAATTATCGATTTTTTATGTCGATTCTCCTCTCATTTTAAGCTTGTTATTCGTCGCTTTATACGAGAAGTAGTAGTCATCTTGTAATTTATCGACACCTTCGGACAGGATAAAATTATTGTGTAATTTTGTTCTACTAAATAAACATCTGGTATAATTTTATAAAATTTAATTTATTTTGTTACTTAATTAAAAAATTGTATTTAATTTGAAATTAGTAGTAAAAATTGAGTAACTTTAAAACTTTTCTATTTATCTAAATAATCGATTTTGTAAGAATTTGAGACATCTTGTACTACATGACCGAAAATTACCTCGTCGAAATATTTTGTTTTAAAAAAATTACACGATTGAAACGTACTTCCACAAGCACCTGTTCACGCTACCGAAAAACCTTACACATACATATACATTTATTCGTTCTTAGTTTTATTAAAATGCAATTTACAATTAAATAGAGTTAAGTACTACAATAGAAATTTTAAAAAATTAGGCAGTTTTCGGACTGGTTTTTCGTTAGCATGAACAAGCGATGATGAGAGTAACGATTTTTCGATAACGTGGTAAGCTTTGTATACAGAAATAGTAATTCGATTGTATTGGTTCATAAGACTGTCCTTGGAAATCTATTTATCAAGCAGGAACGCAATAATCATGCCGAACTTGTATTCTGCCATTGAACAATCCTGCTAAAGAATTATCTATTTAAGGCTTGCGCAGGAACTTGAAGTCATCACTCAAGCCGTAGATTTGTAATTCGATCTGTCTGAGTTACGCTTGAAGAGAAAGCTTTCACCGAGAACCTACAGCCTTCAGCATTGAGTTTATTATAAATCTGACTTTGTTTGACACAAAATTCTGGTCGCCCGCCTTTCAATTTTTTTTTTTCAGATTTGTAGTTTTTCACTGCTGATGTAAATCTCTCTTTTAGGCGGTGCCCGGGGCTGACTTACTATCTATCCACCTATTCAGCAGAAGAAATAGCTAGTTCGAGTACTTTCGATTTTATTTCAAAGGAAATCTAATCATAAAATTTTCTGTGATTTTTCATTTATTTTATATATTATACCGGGTGTCCAAAAAGAATGGAAACTATTAAATATCTCGAGAACGGCACATCGGATTACAAAGTTACAAAACACGTTTTTCTTTATTTTTGAAAATCTATTTAGGGGTGATATGCGAAAACCACCCACACCTCCCCTGGCGCGGGGGCCGGGGGCAAGTTTTAAAATTTAAATGGGAACACCCATTTTTTATTGCACAGTTGCATTCTCCATAAAAAGCTGTTTCTGGATTTGCAAATTGAGCCCCCTAGCACCACCCCCCTCAGAGTAGGAAAGGGGAGAAAATTTAAAAAATTTTGCAGAAACTTTCACTTTTTATTGCAGTTTTGGATTCTCCTTCTAAAACTGGATATAATTAAGTAGGGTTTTACCTAAATTTAGCACCCCGATAGTGAGAGGCAAGGGGATTCACCTAAATCCAGCACAATTTACCAACAGGTATTATTTGAGATGAAAAGTTGGTACCCATCCGCATGTGTGGGAGTGAGAGTGGAGGTGCGTTTTTCAATTTTATATCCAGTTTTAGAAGGAGAATCCAAAACTGCAATAAAAAGTGAAAGTTTCTGCAAAAATTTTCAAATTTTCTCCTCTTCCCTGTTCTGAGGGGGATGGAGCTGGGGGGCTCAATTTGCAAATCCAGAAACAGTTTTTTATGGAGAATGCAACTGTGCAATAAAAAATGGGTGTTCCTATTTAAATTTTAAAACTTGCCCCCGGCCCCCCCGCCAGGGGAGATGTGGGTGGTTTTCGCATATCACTCCTAATTTTCGAGCGATTAGTCTTCTGAGTGTTCCCGGTAAATTATTTGGTAAAATAATAATTCATAAAGTTAGAGCACTAACTATTTCAAAAATTAGTGACGTTCAGGGTGGATTTTTGCCAGAGAGAGGATGTGTGGATCAATTGTTTGCTCTTCGTATGATTGTCGAAAAGTCACTTGACAAAAATAAAAAAGTGTTCTGTGGCTTTCTTGATTTAAGAAAAGCTTATGACAGTGTTCTTCGCGAAATTTTGTGTGATGTGCTTTGCGAGTACGGTGTTAATGGTAATCTTTTAGGAGCAATTCAAGCTCTGTATGATGGAAGTGAAGCTGCAGTACGAGTTGATGGTTGCTTAAGTGATTGGTTTCGTATAGATGTTGGCGTCAAACAGGGCTGTGTAATGTCTCCTTGGCTATTTAATTTATATATGGATGTACTTCTTCGAAAAGCTTTCTGTGGTAATGATGGTATACAAATAGGTGATTGTGTTGTACCTGCTTTAGCGTATGCTGATGACGTGGTTGTTTTGGCTGAATCTGAAGAAAAACTGAGAAGGATGATTGATAGAATTAATGTTGTTGGTAAAGATATGAATCTTGTGTTGAATGTTGATAAGTGCAAAGTTTTAGTTTTTGAGAAAGGTGATTTGATGACTGAATGTAATGTACATATTGACGGTGCACGTTTAGAGCAGGTAGATGAATTTGTGTATTTGGGTAGTTTGCTGTCTAGAGATGGCCGTTTTGATCGTGAAATTGAAAGGAGAGTAAATGCTGGTTGTAAGGTTTTGGGTGCTTTGGGAACTTTTGCCAGGAATGTAAATGTTTCAAAAGAAGCCCGTTTAAGTATATACAATGCAGTTTTGGTGCCTACGGTGATGTATGGTAGTGAATGTTGGGTTTGGTTGCAAAAGCATAAACGGAAAATGACTGCTGTGGAAATGAGATTTTTACGTGGGGTATGTAGTGTAACTAGGAGAGATCGGGTACGAAATAGACTAGTGTATGATGAGTGTGAAATTGAAAAAAATGTTGTAGCAAAAGTTGGTGTTAGTCAGTTAAGATGGTTCGGACATGTTGAGCGAATGTCTAATGAACGTTTGGTTAAAAAGATTTATTTGAATGATTTTGATGGTTACGTTTGCGTGGACGTCCAATGAGTAGTTGGAGTGATATGATTGAGAGTGTTTTGCGTGAGCGAAAGTTTCCAAGTAGTAGGAATAGAAGAGCATGTATGAGAGGAGTTATGAATGTGGATGAAGCGAGAGTTGCTTGTTTGGATAGGAGTGTTTGGAGGCGACTGATTTCGGGATAATGAAAAGAGTTTGTGCCACACCCTTTTGGGTATATGGCGTGATTGTGTATGTATGTATGTATGTATAATCGTATATTTGAGGAATTTCCGTTATCGGTTGTAATGTATGTCTAATTATTTTCATTTCTTTAATATTTTGTAATTCTATTTCTGAATTTAATTTTTGAACTTTTGTTATGTTAAATTTAACATTTGAAAAAGCCGGCTGGCACAGCCGAGCGGTTTAGGACGTGTGTCACTTTGTGTCGCTCGTACCTGTGCGGGCCCGGGTTCGAATCCCGCTTGGGGCATGGATGTTTGTAATGTCTTTGTATCGTCCAAATACACTTTATCAAAAAGAGAGCTTCTATTGGCTTAATGGTCTTCTTCGCTACCGAGTCCATTTGTGTGAAAAAAAAAAACATTTGAAATAATAATTGGTTCTCCATTAATGACGTTATTGGTTAACTGTTTATCATTTAATTTGCATTCATTATTTTCTAATAAGTAAATTCCATTTGATAGTTTATATTCTTCGTTCTCATTTTTACAGTGTATGTGAATTTTATATTTTAATTATTTGGATAACATAAAATAAATTGATTAGTATTACTTATTTTTATTATGTTAGTAATATTATTATTAATATTAATATAATTACAATTATTGAAATCTTTATTAAATACGATTTGATAGTCGCATTCGTCCCTTTTTATGCATTATTTATGTGATTGCAGAAATACAACTCACTAACTTTTATACAATCATTTTGCACTGAATGTAATTAATTGTTATCTTTTAACAAGAGATGTTTGTTTTGGAAAATTGTTAACACTTTATCACTTTGCATTGTAGGTACAGGAGTGTATTGCAATAATTCTAATTTCTTTTCGAAATACGATGGTACCAAAATTAAATAATCTATTTCATACTTTTCTAGTTTACAATGAGTTGAAATTATTTAAGGGATTTTTGCATTTGGGGATATCTGTGATTAACTTAGTAACTAATTTTTTTTTATAATATTTATTAAAGACTAGCCATCAATAATCACGATCGCAAAAAGTTAACTAAAATTTTTATGCATTTTTTGTTTAAAAAATTAACAGTGTAGTTTCGGTTTTTATTATTGAAAATGCAATATCATTCTTAAAATAAAATTTATTACCCAAACAGGATCGGAGAAATCTCCAATTTCATTTACTTGTTTTTCAATTACTTTATCCTTATCAAACGATCTTTCTAAAAATATATGTTCAGCAAAATATAAGCACCATCCAAATCCTGGAATATATTTAGCAACGTTTTTAACATAAGCTTTAAAATTCTGAAATATTCAAAATATTTGTTTTTAATAATGCATAAGTTTTTTTTTTTTTTAACAAATAGAAATATGAATCTGATTATTTTACTTAAAAATTAATATTTATTTATTTTAGTTTTAATTTTTAATTTTACGTTATACTGTATACATATAGTTTGACCCTAGGTTGGGTTATGTTAGAAATACATCAATACCTACGATTGTATTTGACTAAACATTTATTTTACACTAACTTAACACTAACTAAATAACACCATTATACATACAACAGTCGTCATAGCAAATACAATAGTATTTACACATTTAATAAGAACACTATATACAAACTTACATACTACACTAACACATAATTTATATCACAGTATATTTATATAACTATTTATGTAAACAGAGCCACTGCGCAGGCAACTTTGCTTGCACATAGTTACAAATTAACCTCATAGTATGACTACAAAAGTGTGACTGACAATTACGTATTCGTACAATATTAGTATTTATTTACACTAGCCATAACTCCACGCAAAGATATCCTTACCTACGCACTTACACTTTAATGCATCCCATTGCCAACACACTATGTAACATCTGAATTATGACTAACTCTCTTATTTATTTGCGGCCTTATATATTCACCTAACACGCTCTAGAGTTTAGGTCCTTAAAGTTGGTACCTCCACTTGTCTCAAAATTAATAAAAACGTGCTTATAATTTAGGACTAATTAAAGACTAATTTGTACCCACAAAATTAGAATTTGTACCCGCGTAGTTTCGCCGAAAAATCGATTTTAAAAGTGGGGGGTGCTAGCTTGAAATCAAGATAGCACCCCCACCATTCCCAATAAAACTCTCAACTACTGCATTAAATACATTAAATTAAGGACTAATTAGTACCCAAATTAGATTTGACATTGTTTAAACGAATGAATAATTATTTAAATTACTTATAAATGGAAAGTGATTTGTCAATAAAGTTGGCACCCTCACTTATCTCAAAATAAATAAAAAAATGCCAATAATTTAAGACTAATTAAAGACTAATTTGTACCCACAAAATTAGAATTTGTACCAGCGTAGTTTCGCCGTAAAATCGATTTTTAAAGTGGGGTTGTTATCTTAATTTCAAGCTAGCACCCCCATCATTCTCAATTAAACTGCATTGAATACGTTAAATTAAGGATTAATTAGTACCCAACTGAGATTTAACATTGTGAGATTTAACTAATTATTTAAATTATTTATAAATGATATAAAATATATAATATAAATAATATAAAAAATTATATAACAATAAATTATATAAATATATAATTATAATAAATATATAATGCAATGCGCGATTCGAAACCTTTCCATAAAAATCGACAAAATAATTACACAACTCAGCCAAACATGAAAATCTTGCGTTTCAAATTTAAGACTAATTTGTACCCACAAGCATTTTGTTGTAAACAAATTATTTTGTTAAAAATCAAGATTTTATTTAAATAGCTCCACATGTCGTCTGACAAGGTTTTCCAACTTTCAAGAATCAAAAAAAAAAAAAAATTGCAAAACTTGTGTTTTAAATTTATGACTAATTTATACCCGCACGCATTTTTTGTTAACAAATTATTTTGTCGATAATCAATATTTCGATTATATTGCAATGCGCGATTATGAAGCTTTCCATTATATTACGCCAGAAAAATGTTAGAACTCAGTCAAAGTGGAGAAACTTATGTTTCGAATTTAGGACTAATTTGTACCCACATGCATTTTTTATTGACCAATTATTTTGTTGATAATCGCGTTTTCGATTATAATGCAACACGTGATTCCAAGACTTTCCAAAAAAAAGAACGAGGCCAACCTGTGATTCACCCTGTACATCACTCGGAACCAGTCGCAAAGTGAGTTGCTCTTGTTAGACAAGTCCCAGATCAACATACCCGAAGAGGCTGGCTTTCCGTTAAACGCGGTGTACGCCAAGCCGATGAGCACCTAGAAGGCAACATGATACAACACTACCTGCAACAACTGGGACTGGAGACGCACAGCAGACTGATCTCACATGTGTACAGGGAGGACGACAAGTGGAGCAAGTGGTGGCTGTGCTTCGCAAAGAAGGTCATAGGCAAATCGCTGTCTAGGTCCGGTCAATGAGAAGCAGGGATTTCCAATGTGTGAGGAGAAAGAGATTTCTGAGGAACGCGCCAGGCGGATGTTATGAATGTCTCCCGGAAATTATTTGTCATCTCTAAATCACTGCAAAGGCTGGCATGATCTGTGGAGAATATCGAACGTGCAAAAGAACTAGACATTTGAAATCCAATAGAGAAAAAATACTTTATAAATACAACATTGCAATTCCATTCGTTATTTAATTTATTGGTTTCAAGTTAGTTGTGTTTTCCACAAAATCCAAAATTGACAAAAATTTATATTTGTTTGTTGTTAAACTATTTTATCGCTGGACTAAAACAAGTTCTAGGGATGCTTTTTTTAATTTATTGTCTTATATATTTTAATTATTTTCTAATCCATGAATATTCAAGTTTCGCTTGTCCTAAGCAAATGTTGATCTATCAATAGCTTTACGGAAAGCTGGATTCTGAGATGTTTTCGAGAACGTTCGGATTATCGAAATACAAATTCAGGCTACACCTCAAAAATTGGGATCTCAGCAGAACTAGACAGAAACTTCTGTTTCGTATTTAGGAATAATTTGTGCGCACAAACAGATTTTTCTAAACAATTTTTTTATTAATAATCGCATTTTCGATTACATTATAAATTTTAATTTAAAAACATATCACGGTACCTCAATATAATACTTATAGTGATAAATGTATAAACAAATTTGTATTTCATATAATCAAAAACATTTATCAACATTATTAAACCAAATACGTTTAAAGACAAAAATAATAGAAACATTGTATAATAAATTTCAGATCGAACTAAATTTATTTCGCGTGTACAGTTATAATAAAGGAATCAGTTATTGCGTTTATACATTATAATTGCTAATACTACGTTCGTTTTGTAGTTCACATGTCTTACTTTTGTAGTGCCTAACATCATCTTCAGATATGCTTCTAGTGTATCTTGAAAGAGAATAATCAGTCATTATACAAGACCAAACTAATATCGGTTTTATTCCTTCTAACTCTAGGTATGATATTTGCACAATTCTATGTTCAATTGTTTTCAACGAAGGGGCGAAATTGTAGTCAAGAAAATGCACATGTGTTAGCTATTAAAACAACGGGGGTGAAAAATTTTCAAGATTTTTTTTAAGTATACACACACATAAATACATTACATCCTCATATATAAATATCCCAAATCATGCCATGTACCCAAAAGAATGTGGCACAAACTCTTTTTATTATCCCAAAATCAGTCAACTCCAAACATTCTTATCCAAACAAGCAACTTTTGCTTCATTCATATTCATAATTCCTCTCATACATGCTGTTCTATTCCTACTACTCATCGGACGTCCACGCAAACGTATACCATCAAAATCATTCAAATAAATCTTTTTAACCAACCATTCATTAGACATTCGCTCAACATGTCCGAACCATCTTAACTGACTAACACCATCTTTCGCTACAACATTTTTTTTTTATATTTGCAATTGCTCCATATATTTATATAAAAAAATATTATCAGTAAATTTATCAAATATTTTATTAAGGTAATTGATGGTACTTGTTAAAAGGTTTGTTTTGATACAAACAAAATATATAATAGTATTTCCGGTATATAAAAATACAACATATATTTTTTTCAAATTTATATCAAATTTTATCATTAAAAGTCGTTTTCTTTAAATTAAATTTTGTTGAAATGTTGTTGTAATTGTTATAAATTAATATAATTTGCAAAAATATCTATAATTTTATATTTGTATCAAAGTAACTCAAAATTTAGCTCTTCAAATTCATTTAATTAAATAAAATAAAAATAAAAAATAAAATAAAATTAAATAAAAAATAACTTGAAATCAAGATAGCATCCTCACTTTAAAAATCGGTTTTCCGGGAAAATTTCGCGGGTACAAATTCTAATTTTGTGGGTACAAATTAGTCTTTAATTAGTCTAAATTATAAATAGAGTCCGAGGCGTTTTGAAGCAGCAGCTCTGATTTTATGATTAGTATCAGCATCTTCAGGCCGGCAGCAACTACGAAGATCTCGGCAATGAAATAAAAAGACGACTGAATTTAATAGTTAATAATTAAAGAATTTAAAACTTAAATCTAAAACAAATCAACAAGAACTTCGTTTAAATTAGTTTAATCACACGATAACAAAAAATTGTTTACAACAGAAACTTAAATTCAAATCAAACATGAACTTTGAGTCACAGAAAACGATCAATCATTTGACTATTAAAAACAAAATTTACTCACCATAATTTTTTCATTCATATATTGTTAAAATTTTTTCGAAAAGTAGAGCGTATACTTATGATTACATGAGAAAAATATCGGCTCGTATACTCACCTCGTAATTTTTGTAAGATAAGAACTCTTATCAAATATTTTAAAATAAATTTCTGGTTCTATTTTTTATCAGAAATGGATAGATTTTTTTTTTGATATTTTTTATTACAACTAACACTAACTATTTGAAAGTGCTTAGGAAATAATTTTAAACGCATTAAAAACACTTTTGTGAAAAAAGACTTTAGAACTGACGTGTTAATAGGAGCCATCGTTTTTCGGGCGCTGTTTGAAATGAAATTGTCAGATTATCAAACATATTATTACCATAATAATTTTTTTGCAACATCAACATCAGAGACAAAAACAATCACACATTTATTGCAAATATACCCACATATAGACCATTTTGACATCATCATATACTAAAAACATACTTTTGTGTTTTTTAAAAGAAAATTTTTTCTAGAAATTTAATGTATCTTGGTAAAACATGTTAAAAATATAAAGCTTGTTTTTATATATACAGAAATAAAAATAAACCGATATTATATTACATTATATTATATTATATTATATTATATTATATTATATTATATTATATTATATTATATTATATTATATTATATTATATTATATTATATTATTTTATATTATATTATATTATATTATATTATATTATATTATATTATATTATATTATATTATATTATATTATATTATATTATATTATATTATATTATATTATATTATATTATATTATATTATATTATATTATATTATATTATATTATATTATATTATATTATATTATATTATATTATATTATATTATATTATATTATATTATATTATATTATATTATATTATATTATATTATATTATATTATATTATATTATATTATATTATATTATATTATATTATATTATATTATATTATATTATATTATATTATATTATATTATATTATATTATATTATATTATATTATATTATATTATATTATATTATATTATATTATATTATATTATATTATATTATATTATATTATATTATATTATATTATATTATATTATATTATATTATATTATATTATATTATATTATTTTATATTATATTAAAATATATTATATTATATAATATTATATTAATTTTTATTTCATGAAACGGAAAACTCAAACTTTGAATGTCATAGTAATAGTTTTTAATGTGTAACAAACCACAATTAAAATATTTTTAAATTAATGACACATATTCGTTCAAACATATTCTTTGAAAAGTTATACTTATTAAAATTTGCAAGATCTCGCATTAAAACACAACTTTTGATTTAAAGCAGTTGTCAGACACTCTCCACTTTAAATTCACCATTTACAAAAACATATGTAGCTGAGATTGCAAATTATTATCAATGGGTTACTGGTAACAAAAACTCCGAGTTCGTAAGAGATTACATTAATCATCGTACATTGTACTTTACATACAAAATTTAAGTTTGACAATAATGATTGCCTATTATAAGCTCGATAATAAATGCAATTACAGCCGCTAGTATGCCAAATGTCCAAATAATTGCGGGTCCCACCATCGTAGTTAATGTGAAGTAGCTTTGACGCGTTGAATACAAATTCTTATCTTGATTGCTCTTTGAGATTATTGTTGATATCGTTGCGTAATCGCTGTTCCATTTATTGATAATTCCCGCTGCTTGAAGAATTGCAATCATCCTGTTGACAACCATTCGAATTGGACTGTTTATCTGCATGGGCCATGCTTGATTGCTTGAAAATAATGCGTTACGTATTAGACGAAGATCATCATCTTCTTCGGGAGTCAGCAATTTTTCGCATTCGTCTTGAACCTGCAGAATAATATACTTGCTTTCTAACCTTGTATTTACAAAGGGCGAAGATATAATTGCACAAAAAAAATAATATTTTAAATGGCAAATTTGTCATGACAAAAATGGTAAAATTCGCGACAAAATTCGTATATAAACGACAAATTAGAAAGTTTACATCAAAATTTATATATCAAACGAAAATATAATAAAATGTGTAACTTTTGTATTTGTTGCAAAAATACCAATACTCCGACAAATTTCAGTCAGACTCATTGTCAAATTAGGTTCGATTTAAATGTAAATTTTTCATTTTCTTACAGAAGATCAGTACACCTAAAAATTTGTATTAGGTTTATTACTAGATAGATAAAGTTAAAAGATTAATTTTGCTGTTAAGACAAACATTTCATAGTTTATTTAAATTTTGTAGTTTATTTACATAAATATTTTTGAGAAAAATATTTTGTCAATTACTTACATCCAAAAATATTTTATTACGAAAAATATTTTGTCGTGCATTTACGTTTTTTTATGAGAATAATTAATTAATTAACTTTATCGTACGAAAATGTACCGCTCTTCAGAAAAACAAAGTTATTTGTTTACTTATTATTATATTATTATAAAAACAATACATACATACATACACAATCACGCCATGTACCCAAAAGGGTGTGGCACAAACTCTTTTCATCATTCCGAAATCTTTCGCCTTCAAACATTCCTATCCAAACAAGCAACTTTCGCTTCATCCACATTCATAATACCTCTCATACATGCTCTTTTATTCCTACTACTTGGAAACTTTCGCTCACGCAAAACACTCTCAATCATACCACTCCAACTACTCATCGGACGTCCACGCAAATAAATCTTTTTAATCAAACGTTCATTAGACATTCGCTCAACATGTCCGAACCATCTTAACTGACTAACACCAACTTTTGCTACAACATTTTTTTCAATTTCACACTCATCATACACTAATCTATTTCGTACCCGATCTCTCCTAGTTACACTACATACCCCACGTAAAAATCTCATTTCCACAGCAGTCATTTTCCGTTTATGCTTTTGCAACCAAACCCAACATTCACTACCATACATCAACGTAGGCACCAAAACTGCATTGTATATACTCAAACGGGCTTCTTTGGAAACATTTACATTCCTAGCAAAAGTTCCCGATGCACCCAAAACCTTACAACCAGCATTTACTCTCCTTTCAATTTCACGATCAAAACGGCCATCTCTAGACAGCAAACTACCCAAATACACAAATTCATCTACCTGCTCTAAACGTGCACCATCAATATATACATTACATTCAGTCATCAAGTCAGCCTTCTCAAAAACTAAAACTTTGCACTTATCAACATTCAACACAAGATTCATATCTTTACCAACAAAATTAATTCTATTAATTATCCTTTTTAGTTGTTCTTCAGATTCAGCCAAAACAACCACGTCATCAGCATACGCTAAAGCAGGTACAAGCCAGGGCCGGATTTAAGGGTGGGCAGAGTGGGCGGCTGCCCAAAGGCCCCCACCAAGAAGGGGCCCCCACCAAGTACAAACAAAATATGAAAAAAATTTGTATATAAAATTATGTTGTTTTTGTAAGTAATGTTTATGAAACGGTTTTTACTGTAAAAGCCATAAGGGAAAAATAATTTTTGTATAAGAAATTCAGATACAATGTTGAAGCCAAAGCGAAAACTCCGAACATCTGTAAGAGATTATAGTATTAAACCATTGTGCTAAGTCGTATACCTACTATTGCCTATCGGTTCACTTGCAATAATTTTTCGTAGAATTTACTAATCTTTATACACCACCCAAATATGAAATTCTATTTATATTTTTGGGGTCGAAGAAACATTTTGTTTGATGCAAACTTAGTATTATTTCTCCTGCTTTTGTAGTGAAAGTGTTACATAAGTGGTCAATGTTTTCTGTATTATTATACTCCTATTAAATATATATATATATACGAGGGCAACTATTTATGTATTGAGAATAGAAAGAATAAACAAATGAATTTGATGAAAAATACTTTTATTGTTTTTCAAAATAATCGCCTTTAAGATCGATACACTTTTGCATTCGATTGAACCAGTCTTCAAAGCACTTTGTCCAGGAAGAAAATGGTAGCGCTAGAACATGCGTTTTGAAGCCCTCAACCGCTTCTTCGGGCGATGAAAATCGTTGTCCACGCAGTTTATCTTTAATTACCGGAAACACGCAGAAGTCATTGGGTGCCAAGTCAGGGCTGTAAGGCGGATGACCCATCAATTCGATCTTTTGTGTGTCCAAATACTCGTTTGTTGCATGTGATGTGTGTGAGCTCGCATTGTCATGATGCAAAACGATTCGTCGGTTTGGGTTGGTTTCTCTCAATTTACCGAAAACTATATATATATATATATATATATATATATATATATATATATATATATATATATACCGGGTGTTCGTTCGTCAAGTTCGTATGTGCGTTTAATATGCATTTTCAATAATTTGCAATATACTTCTTTCTCTAATATACTTATTTATAATATACTCTAATTACTACTCTTATTCTCTAATATACTTCTTTCTCTAATATATACTGATATCTTAAGAGAGTTATTTTTTGAGGACTTGATCGATGACTTTGCCATGCGAAAAATTAGAAAAGTGCCTCTACAAAATTGTAAAAAAAAAATGAAATTAAAAATAAATAAATAATATATATTTGCGAAAAATAAAATGTTTTTTTATTAAAAATGTTATTAAAATTGTAATATAATTCTTCATTATATGCATATTATACTGAAGGAAAGAAAAAATTCAACATAAAAAAAACATTTTTTTGGCCGCCGGTGGGCCCCCACCAAACCTTCGCCCAGGGCCCTCCACATATGTAAATCCGGCCCTGGGTACAACACAATCACCTATTTGTATACCATCATTACCACAGAAAGCTTTCCGAAGAAGAACATCCATATATAAATTAAATAGCCAAGGAGACATTACACAGATCTGTTTCACGCCAACATCTATACGAAACCAATCACTTAAACAACCATCAACTCGTACAACAGCTTCACTTCCATCATACAGAGCTTGAATTGCACCTAAAAGATTACCATTAACACCGTACTCGCGAAGCACATCCCACAAGATTTCCCGAAGAACACTGTCATAAGCTTTCCTTAAATCGAAAAATCCACAGAACACTTTTTTATTTTTGTCAAGTGACTTTTCGACAATCATATGAAGAGCAAACAATTGATCCTCTCTCTGGCAAAAATCCACCTTAAACGTCATTAATTTTTGAAATAGTTAGTGCTCTAACTTTATGAATTAATATTTTACCAAATAATTTACCGGGAACACTCAGAAGACTAATCGCTCGAAAATTAGTACATTCACTTGAACTGCCTTTACCTTTAAATAAAGGACAAATGACAGCTCGTTTCCAGTACTCAGGAACCACACAACGCTTTAAACATAAACGAAATATGAAAACTAACCATTCAAACACTTTTTCACCCCCATACTTCAACATTTCATTAGTAATTCCATCCATACCGGGAGACTTACCACATTTTACACGCATTAAAGCATCACTCACATCACTTTCATCAATGTCATGTTCAACCTCACTTTTATTCAAAATTAAAGAAACATAATTCATTACCTCATTATTATCACTACCACATAAATTTTTAAAAAATTCACACCACCTATTTCTTACATCCAACTCATCCCACAATAAATCACCACTTGCACTTTTAACCGCCTTAACGGTTTTCACACTACCACCTTTCATTCTCTTTACGTTCTGCCAAAACATTTGCCTATTCATACTGAAATCAGTCGTCAACCTCTCACTCATTCTCTCTTCCATTTCTTTTTTGCAATTATTAACTAGTCTTTTAACACATTTATTCTTTTCCTTGTATTCACGATAACGTTCATCACATAAACTACCAGGCAAATCTTTTACACACAAATAATTCAAATAAGCTTCCTTTTTCTCAGCAACTACTTCTTTCACCTGATCATTCCACCATGCATTTTTCGGACACGAGCCTAATATTATTTCACCACATACGTCTTTCGCACACTGAATTATTCGATCCTTAAATTCATCCCAAATTTCATTCACATCATATTCATAATTATTTTTACATGCAGGAAAATTATCATTAATTTTTTGCATATACTCATCTCTAGCATTTTCACATTGAAGAACATTGGATTTCACTCGAAACATTTTACCAGATACCTCATACGCCAACCTATATTTAAACGTATACTCGAAACCACTAAATAGTGATCATTTGTACCCAGTTCAGCACCACGTTTAGCACGTGTGTCAATAACCAAACTTTTCAATCGATCATCATACATAATAAAATCAATTACACTACGTCTATTTTCTTGAATATTCTCCCAGGTATAAATATGAAAAAGTTTATGTTTAAAAAAGGTATTAGAAATGAAAACATTACGTTCTAAGCAATAAATAAAGAAGATGCTTTATTATATATTAAGTAATTTTAAGTTAAATTTCATATTTCAAATTCGGCCTTAAAAATGAGCTACGTTTCTTCAACGAAATTTTTCCAATTTTGAGTCTATATTGTTTAAATATATGACGCAGCTTTTCCGTTAATTATTTCTTTTTGAATTCTGAGTAATAAAAAGTACGGCTGTTCTGTATTATCTTTATAAATTATTCATATTTTATTCACATTTTTTAAATTTTACATATATCAAATATTATTTCATCATGTACCTGTATGATTACATATACAGGTTATAATTTAATTTGTTAATTTATTGTATGAACATGGATGTTTAGTGTATATAAGATCTAAAAATGACTAATAATTAGTCGAAATCGTAAATAAATGAAAATCGAGACAAAAATTCTTATTTTTTATTCACACTTTCTTCATTGGGTTTCAATATTTATAAAATAGGCCAACTTTTGGAGAATACAATAAAATTAACAAATATACTACTAATCGTGTCAAATTACAAAATTTATAAAGTTAATTTAAAATCTGTATAATTAATATCCAAAATCAATAGTAGACATACAAATTTTATATTCATATTTGTTACTATTTTATCATAACAACTGATTTCCATTTTAATTGTAAATAAACAGTTTTCATTATGTTATATATAAGCATGTATGAGAAGTATTATAAATATGAATAAAGTAAAAGTTACTTGTCTGGATAGAAACATTTAGTAAAAAATATTTTCGACATAGTGGAAAGCTTTTCTGCCACACCCATTTGGGTACATGGCATGATGTGTATAAATTTGTTTTGTTTTCTTAAATATTAATTTTTTAATAAACAAGTCAAAATTTTATATTTATGTTATACATAACAATTCGAATAAATATTATTAATAATATTTTTGAAAGTTATAAAAATTTAAACAATTTACTATTTATTATTTTCAAATATTTAAAAATTTTCAATACATTGTACATGATTTTTGACGTATAAAATCCAATAAAAACCTGGAAATTCATTATCATTTCAAAGTAAGAAAAAAATTTAATCATGCATAACCTTCGATAGTTTTGTTCAATTTTACTATATTTATAAAATCTGAAACTGATCCCATGGAATGCAATAAAAAAAATCTAGAAATTATAAAAGTTCAATAACTTTTGTATTTATTTAATACTTATATATATAAAGATAAAAATTTAGTCGGTTAAAAGATTTGTTAGGGTTTTTGAACAATGAAACTCAATTGAAATACTATCCAAGCTATCGAGATATATATATATATATATATACAGAGCCGTATTTATGCACAGGCGCATGAGGCGCAAGCTGGGGCCTCGTAGCTAAGGGGCCTCAGATTTCAAATCAGGTGTCAGTCACAGAGATCAATTTGAAAATTATATTTTAATTTCTAGTTTCTAGTTTTAATTTGCGAATAAATTATATTTCAATACGTTTCTAATGTTGAGGTACTGGAGTTGTCATTGTCAATAAGATAATAAAAACCTGCATATTAAGTAGGGTGGCTATCTGGCTATTGTAACAAAAGGGACAATTTTCTCTCTACCCGCTAGTTGCTACTTGTTTTCAAAGAATTTATGCAATGTTAAAAATTTGCGAAACAAGAAAATCTTACGAATCCTCTCGAAATGTACAAATTTATAAAAATTATTAAAAATTATTTGAGAAATAGTTTACATCAAAATTTTGTAATTTAAGCTTATTGTTTATTGAAACAGAGTTACAAAAATCTATCAATTATAATGATATTGTTGATACGTTTGCTAAGGTAAAAGCGCGTAAAAAGTTTATTTAAGATTATTATTATATTTATAGCCATGTGTGTACTTTCCTTTTTCCTTATGTTATACCTATACATTATTTTGTTTTGATTTTGCTGATTTTTTTTGATCTAATACCAATGTATAAAAAATTTAAACAAATTAAAAACATTTTCATATAATAATAATAGGACTAAAACTAATTTTTTTCCACTGACAATTCCTTTTCAGTTGAAAAATATGTGCAAGGGGGCCTCATATTTCAATTGCGCCTGGGGCCTCGAAAGAGGTAAATACGGCTCTGTATATATATATATATATATATATATATATATATATATATATATTATATATTTATATCATCATTAGGGAGCTACGATAGCATACATGTAATTAATATAATTAATAAAATTTTATTGTATTATATTGTAAAAACATGGATGTTTAGCTCAATAATCGCATGTGTGTCTATATAAGACCTAAAGATGACTAACAATTAGCCGAAATCGTAAATAAAATACGATTGGAAATCAAAATATATAAATAGGTTAACATGTATAACTTACAATTCGCAGAGACAGTAACTGGGACGGATCTAGAAAATTTTCAATGGAGGTGGAGGGAGGGGGTTTTTGCCTTTTTTTAGGATAAAGGTAAATAATAGCCTCCTAAAGTAATGACGCGCAGTTGCCACGAAATATGAAATATGAAAAATGAATAGGGTCACTACAATATTTTGTTTCGTTTTTAAGTAAAAGTCTATAAAAATTGAACACAAAAAAACGTGAAATTTACCATATTTGTGAATTTTTATTTATACAACTATCAACTAAAACAATATTGTGAAAACGTGACACCCTAGAGACAGTTTCCTACTTTGTTCATAAAAAGTTTGAAGTGTTTATTTTCAATAGTATAGACATAAAACCTTATATTCTAAAGTCATTTTTTTGGATTTATTTTTGAAGCAGTCTATCCTCTTAACAAAAATTGTACACTTTGAATTTCTATGTAATTTAAATGGGGTTTAAAAATACTCGTTTTCAATCGCTTATTGTGAAAATATAAAAGATATTTAAGACCTGGCATAACTTGTTTCATATAGTGTGAATATTTTGTTTTCATGTGAAATAATTAAAAACTCAAGGAACACTATGGATAAATATGTTCTTTTATGTTAAATATTTTAAGTCTTCCTTGCGCCATTATAATTTACATATGCGCAGTTCAGGTTCTCTACACGCTTGATAAAATGACATAGGTTTCGTTCATGTTATATGTATTTAATTTTATACACAATATTATATTTTTATTAATTTAATAAAAATATATAAAATAATATTCTAAATTTTAAAAAGATTATTTGTAACATTAGTAAATAATATATTTTTGTTAATTTGCGTATGTTTAAATATATTTTTACAACAACATTTCTGCTGTATTTTTGAACGTATTCAAAATTTTGAAAGGTGAAATGTGTTTGACATAATATGTATAAAAATATAACCTACCATTTTGTGCTTTCTATCGTAATTTGATATTTTGCTCAAAACAACCGTTTCTTTGAGCAAATAGTGTAAAAGCTTCGTCATATTATTAAACAATATTGACTAAAAATTGGAAGAGTGTCTGCAAAGATGTCGTCTTTGAAATATGTAAAAACTTTTTGTATTTAAATTTCATAGTTTATAATACTAAAGCATTTTCTTAAGTTACTTAGTTTTCATAACAATATAAATAAGCAAATAATTAAGTTTATCTCGCAAAACTTTTGAAGAACTTTTGAAGACTGTGAAGAATGAAATATGTACCGTATTTTTTTTTTTATTAGAATGTGAATAAATGTGTTAACAAAATAGTATATTATATTACAAGAAGTAAAAAGCCTTTTTTTTGTTGAGTCCAAACACTAGCAGGTAGCAGCCAATGTATTACCGAGGCCATGCAATCTGGACGTTATTTTCCAAAAAAAAATGCATAGATAATTAGAAATCAACAAAAATGTAAATTTTGCTAATTTCGTTATTGAAACAAGTTTGGTGTATACTATATACGGACTCTTACCGAAGGCACTAGTACTGGAGAGTAACGATGGACTCATTCTACGTTAAAATATAGAAATTTTAGTAATTGCAATAGATATCAATAAATAATTTTAATAAAAAAAAGATTTTAAAGATATTCAATGCTCACACTGATCTACAGCACTGATGATGATATTGTTATATTAATACTTACTAAAAATTGAATATTAGTTTCTTCATCAATAACTGCTACTTTATTACCAATTGTTTTCAGTACTGACGGACAAAAATTAAGATTACTCTTGGAACGATTTAGTGCTGCCAAAAAAGTTCGATCTTTTGATGTTTTTAGATTTTCTTGAATTACAGATGAATCGATATTATTAACCTGTAAATTGTATAATATTTTTTATATTCTTAATTACACATGGCATATTATATATTAGTTTGCAGTACCTATTTTGTTTCTGCTTAAATCGCCATTAATTTATTTTGAATGAAGAAAAATGCATTGATCTTGTTGGGGTCAAATTACTATAAACTAATATATAATACGCCACGTGTGATTAAGAATGTAAATAATATACTAACATTGCTAGATTTATACACGCATTATGTGATGTACTTGACTGGATTAAATTCATAAGTTTAGCAAGACCAGTAAAAATATAGAAAGTGCATTATCTTGTCATTGTGACCTTGTTGGGCAGTTAGTTAGCTCGTTTGTCGTGGTAAAGTTAAAGGTCCTGGTTTCAAACCCCGGCATGGTCAATGCATTTCCTTCGTTCAAAAAATAACTAATGATTTAATTTGTTCATCAAAATAAATTAATGGCGATTTAAGCAAAAACAAAATACTATAAACTAATTGTATAATATTAATTAATTAATGCATAAATTGTCCCTTATATCTATTTCAAATAAAATAATTTGATTTTCAATTACTAGTATTTTTAATTGTATAAATTTGTCTATTTATAAAATTCTGTTATTTACACTTAACAACCATTTATTATTGTTACGGAAAGTACTAGACAGCACATTTGAATATCGTGGTTGGCTGTGCCAGTGGCGTAGCCAGAAACTTGTCATAGGGGGGTGGGGGGCGTTACTAAAGAAATGATATAATATTAATCAATAAAGATAATACTATAATTTGTATAAAAAATAAAGAGCAATAAAAATTATTTTTATAAAAATGAAAGTAAAATAACATATTTCATATTTCCCATACGTATGTTTTTGGTCGTTCAAGTTCTTGGGACGGGGGGTTAACACCAGTGGCGTAGCCAGAAGGGGTTAACCCCTCCCCCCTGGCTACGCCACTGGGCTGTGCTCAACAAATCTTTTGAAAGAGAACTGTTTGAGGTGGCCGGCGGGGCTAACCAATTTTTCGAAAATTTCAGTTACGGAAGAACGCTTTGCCGGACGGTAGTTTTGTCAGCTCGGTGATGGTCTGCCTAAATTATAGTAAAGACGTGTAAATTAATAATTTCATATTACATAAGTAGTAAATTAATATATTACAGTGAACATAAATAGCTGAAATATATACATTCTGTTAATAATAATCATGAGTTATATTTTCTTTATACACCATACAGTCTTACCCTATGTCGAACCGAAAACGTAACATTATCATATATTGCTTTTCATACAATCGATATATTGCAATGTTTTTTTTTGTATTTACTTTTCTTGTAAATGTTGAAGTCAAAATTTTGATTAAGGCACTCGCTCTCATTCTTTCTGGTAGATATTTTTATATGTACAGATATATAAACGTTGCAGGTTACAAAAAGTTAAAATACTGCAGAAATGAAAAAGAAAATTACTTGTTTGTATTGCGCCATTAGAGCAAACAACAATTTTTTTAGAATGTTATTTCACATAGTATTTACATTTTAATAAATTGTTTCATGTTAGAATTAGAAGAAACTGTAGCTTGGTAATTAGTGTGTACTAGAGAAACAAAAAACAGCATTAATTATGTTGTTTGTAGCAACAGTACTGTGATTTTGTTTATTGCTATGAAAATTTGTCGAAATGTTGTAAAATCTGTTTGCGCTATGTGTCAGTAATGGTTGCAAGTACAAATAACAATACAATCGTACAAAAACCTTATTAAATGATTTTTAACTTATTTTAATTGCTAGAAAATTTTTATGAAAAAATTACTTTATTGAACAAAAATAAATCGATACATACTTGAAAATCATATCCCAAATCAACAAGCTCGTCAAGAGTGTCAGGTTCATTTATTTCGGAATTGATTAATGATGCAGTGAGTTTACTTTTATAAGCATTTGTTATAACCTGTGCGACCATAAACCACATGAATATTAACCAAGTTGTGGTAAAACGTGTTTTGAGCACGGGTCGAATAAATGGCAAAGATTGGTCGACGAGAAATCGCAAGCAGCTCTTTGAAAAATTTACAAAAATTAATTAAAATGTTCGCTAAAATAATGTTAAGTTCTAAGATAATATCGTTTAAAAATCAGAAACAAACAGTAACAAATAAACGCCCAATATTTTTAAATAAAAATGGCATTTGTTATTTTTTCAGTAAAAATTTTGATTTCCATATAAAATAAATTTTTATAAAATTTTAAAAAAAGACGATTAAACGAAAGATATTGTTAATGATAAAAATCAGGTATGGCTCGTTCATCACATCAGACTATTCATGTCATCATTTTAGGGAACAACATAACAAACAAACAAAATTATCTAACTACTACATTTAAATATGTTATTTGGAAAGTTTGAACCTTTTAATATGATAATTTATTTAAATATTAAATCATAATTTTCTATACATTTTTTAAACAAATTTTTATTTTTGATTAACAACAAT
The DNA here is from genome assembly GCA_963966155.1 of Clivina fossor. Lineage (NCBI taxonomy): Eukaryota > Metazoa > Arthropoda > Insecta > Coleoptera > Carabidae > Clivina > Clivina fossor. Next base: position 11,886,172 of record OZ014555.1, read on the forward strand.
ATGATAGTGACAGTTTATGCTACGTTTTTATGGAATGCTGTGTTTTTTTTTAAATTTTGATTACATATTTTTGTCACAGTGGCGTAGCGAGGGGGGGGCAAGGGGGTCTATCATGCCCCGGGCGCCACTCGCAGGGGGGCGCCAAATGGTCCCCAAGACAAAGAGGATTTTTTTTTTTGTCATAATAGAATTATTTTGAATCGTTATGTAAAAATATTGTGAAATTTAACATTATTTTGTTATTCTTCGAGCAAACCTAAAAATGCAAAGGCAATTTTTTGTCTTTGTCGGCATTCATTCGGTTCCACAACCCTGCTGTAAGTAGGCCAGACTCTTTTTACTAGCGTTTAGCCGGCCAGCTAGGTACCTGCTATTGTAAGTCACCAATAAAAGTAACACATCTGGAAACAATTTTCTCTGTTTTTGCGCATTTTATGTATTTCTTTATTAACTATAAACTACTGCTAGAGATCTTCAAAAAAATTCTGTTATTTAAATAGTAGTCGCAAACAGAAGACTTAGTCAGATTCAATTATAAATATTCAAAAATATGCATTTTGTCCCAAAGTTTTATTGCTTTGGGAAATATTTATTTATTTCCGCTTGTTCTCTGGTACTCTTTAAGTCTGGGCACCCCCATCTGCCCCTCTATGGAAAATTGACCAATTAGATTATCTTTCTGGAGTAATATTTTTTTCTATACGTGCCGATATGCTTATATTACGGAAACGCAGAAAATACTACTGCGATTGTAAAAAGTTATACATATACTTAACAATAAAATAAAATTGAAAATTGATCTGTTTGTCTAATGTTGTAAACCACAAATGATTTTTAAATAGCAACCCTATTTTTACTACTTTGACTGCAAGGAGAAGTAGTATAGCGTTTGGTACGGTGTCTGTAACATTTTCAAAAAAAAAAAAAAATTGTATAGAAATGCTTCATATAGCCTGTAGATGACGAATCTGAACTTAGTTTATGTGGGTGTATGGATGTGCGTCGTCAGCTCGCTCGCTCGGTCGTAAGTCAAAATTTTGTGGCCGCAACTCCTCCTAGACGGTTCAACCTATTTTAATGAAATTTTCAGGATAAATTTGTCTAGTGCCCAAGATGGTCATGTGATTTTGTTTTTTTCCAGTGATGCCAACTTTCCGAGAAAAAAATTACTAAAGTTTTTAAAAATTCATATTGGCTACGTTATTTATCCGATTTTAATCAACTTTTCAGAAAAGATTTCCCTAATGCTCCCATTAATTACAAAATTTTATTAATATTCAGTGTTGCCAACTTTCCGAGAAAAAAATTATTAAAGTTTTAAAAATTTTATTATGGCCATGTTATTCAACCGATTTTACTCAAATTTTCACAAAAGATTCTCCTAGTATTCATATAATTTATGTAATTTTAACAAAATACAGTGTTGCCAACTTTCCGGGAAAAAAATTAGTAAAATTTTTAAAAATTTATTTTGACCATTTTATTTAACCGATTTTAATCAAATTTTCATAAAAGTTTTGCCTAGTGCCTAAATAAATTATGCAATTTTAACAAAATACAGTGTTGCCAACTTATCGAGAAAAAAATCACAACATTTTTTAAAAATTCATTGTGGCTACATTATTTATTCGATTTTGATCAAATTTTCAGAAAAGTATTTCGTAGTGCCCACATAAATTATAATATTATTAAAATACAGTGTTGCCAACTTTCCGAGAATTGTCAAAGTAGTCTATATATGGGTTTACCCATATACTTCTAATCTTGTTTAACACGTTATTAAACGCTTTCCATCCTGTCTGTTTGTTTGTTTGTTTATTTGTTTGTCTGTTCGGAACAAATTTTGCAGTCGATTTTAAACTAACTTCCCAATAAGCTAGAGACTTGAAACTTTAAACATAGCTCAGAACTAAATGACAATGCAATATTAGCTAATTAAATCATTAATAACGTCACGTAATGCCCAAAAATATCACAATAAAAAAATATAAATTAGTAGGTAGCTTTGAAAAAAATTAACGTTTTTTTTTTCGCCGAAATATTGAATTTTGTCTTTTAAAAAATGTCAAAATCAAATAAAACCAAAATAAAATAAAAACCTCGCGCACAGTATTTCCGCACAAAAATCTATTTATTCAGCAGTTAGTGTTTACGCTTATCTATAGTTTAGTGGGCGCTAAACATAATAGTGACATAATTAGTGACATTAGTGACATCAGTGACATTAGTGACATAAGTGCAATATAATATTCGCCACTTTCTACCTTAATATAAATATTTAAAAAATATTTAAATAAAAAAAATATTTTTAATATAGCACGTATTTAAAACGGACTAAAAAGTAAAAAAATAATTTCTCTCCTAGAAAAACGTGGGGCGCATGCAATAGATAATAGTAAAAAGTGCGCCCCACTTTTTCTAGCGTCAATACTACAAAAAAAAATGTAACGTAAAAATTTTTTTCTCTGTTTTGCCTAAATATTTTCTACGATTCAAGTTCCCCGTATCACAGATTTAACAAATAACATATTTAAACATATGTTTATCTGTGCCTGTATTAATACATAATATGTACTGAAATCCTGTTGAAAGGGTTAACGAAATGAAAATAAAATAGTTTTTTCTGCTTGCTGAAAAGTTTTGCTTCTAAGACGATGATATTCTAAATATTATATTACTATATGTTATTAAGGGCGCGGGGGGCGCCAAAAAGGTATCGTGCCCCGGGCGCCAGTTATGCTCGCTACGCCACTGTTTTGTCAGTGATATTTCTGAATATTTTGCGTTTTTTTTTAACATTATTCACTTTTTTCTTATCTTTTAATATTATTAGTGTTTTTTTCCAAATGTATATAATTCATTTATGCAATTTAAATTGAAAATGTTTAAACAATGTAAACGTAGTAAATATGACGTAATGAATTCCAGCAATTGTTTTGATGATGTGCATCTATTGATGTATTGAATAAATTATACTACTTTATCATTATATAAATGTAATAATGAGACTTAAAAAGGGATGGCAACTTAAACTTTTTGATATTTAAAAACCTATTTTATATATTGTGTCGAAATTGAACAACAAGTAATCTTTTGTAACATTTATAATTATTATAATATACCATTATGTTCTTACTAAATAATATCATATTAATATATCAGTAATTCAAACGAATAATATAAAATGTAATATACACTGGGCAAAAAAAAACTCGCCACTTGAAATATCAGAAAAATTACCAATTTTCAAATAGGTATTACTCGGCCAATTTTGAACGGAATTGAACGAAATTTTTGTACGAAAAAATTTGAAGTCTCGTCTTTAAGGTCATGTATCATTTAAGAGATTCCGCTCCCCACCACACTCCTCATTAAAAAACATGTTTTGATTTTAAAAATTGTCAAACTTTGACAACATGTATTGTATACAAACAAAAATTTTCAATTCAATTTACTAAGCGGATATAAAAATTCAAACATTTCTACGTAAATTCCGCTTAATTTCAAGGACTTGCAATGTTTTGACGCGAATTTACCCTGTATTTTGCGATTTTGGGGCATAACTTGGTTAATTTTGAATAAAAATGGATGAATTTTTGAAAAAAAAAAATTAAAGCCTACTCTTTAAGGCCGTGCAAAATAATGCAACGTGCAAGAAAAAAAAACAAAAAAAAAAACAAAAAACAAAAAAAGAAAAGAATAAAATTAATTTTTGATATTTAAAATTATTTATTATCTATTCAAAATTTGCTGAAAACAATCTGAAAAATTCAGTCAAATAGAGAAAATTAGCTACATAATAGCTAAGTAACTTTTTTCTCAAACTCATGCTGGTTTGGCAGGAAAAATTATTAAAAATTCTAAAAAAAACATTTTAAGAGATTTTCAAAAATTCAGTTTTTAATTTTTTTCTACTAAACGATGCATCCTAGAATAATGGTTTATTTACTAGATTATAGTACTCATTATTCCGCATTTTCCTATATCATGCTTATTTTAATGCAGTTCATAGTTTTTGAGAAAAAAAATAAAAACCAAAAAATCAAAATAAAATTCTAGAGCCCACACGGCACATGCTAGCAAATTAAAACTAAAACCAAATTATAGAACTTATTATGCCCTATCGAAAAGTATTCTAAGTATTTCTTCGAATTTTACTCGAAAAAGTGGTAAATCGCAATTTATCGAAATTACATGTTAAAGTCCTATGTTCCGGGGTCGCGATCAACACACTGTATATATATATATAAATATATATATATATATATATATATATATATATATATATATATATATACAGTGTGGAAATTAAGAAAGAAATAAATTCAGTAACTTTGTTGATATTAATTTTTTGGAAAAAATCTCGAAGGGGTATAGCGATTTTGACTACAGCGAATGTTTTCAGCCTATTTTCAGTTTCTTGTGTCATATGTTTTTCATGTTATGACGTCATCTACTTTTCTTTAATGTCAACCTATATTTTTTATTATCGATTTTAGTAGTACTTTTTATTCCGTTTCCAACCATATAAAATTTTCAATATGTTACATTTGAAAAAAATTTAAAAAATTGTCTTAAAATCCAAATATTAAAAATTAATTAAATTGGCAAAATGAATCTAGCTATCGGTGTATAAAACAAAAAGCATTAGCTACAACTGTCAGAATTATGCAATTTATAAATGTCACAATAAAATAAGTGTTATTATTTTGCTTTTTACAAATTAGAAAAACTATTTTATTAATAAAAATGGTACAATTGAGCGAAAAACAGAGAATTGAAGTGTTATTTTATTGTAACATTTACAAATTGCATAATTCTGACAGTTGTAGCTAATGTTTTTTGTTTTATACACCGATAACTAGATTCATTTTGCCAATTTAATTAATTTTTTATATTTCAAGTTTAAGACTATGTTTCTCAATTTTTTTTCAAATGTAACGTATTGAAAATTTTATATTGTTGGAAACAGAATAAAAAGTACTACTAAAATCGATAATAAAAAATATAGGTTGTCTGTTAAAAAAAAGTCAAAGACTTTGAAAACAGGCTGAAAATATTCGCTGTAGTCAAAATCGCTATAGAGATTTTTTCCAAAAAATTAATATCAACGGAATTACTGAATTTACATATATATATATATGCTTTAAATCTTGTTGTAATTTATAAATGAGACACTTGGGTGTCTTACAAAGAAGAGACTCACTGTTGAACAAAAAATCACACTTTTAAAACTTTATTTTATTACTAAAACATCAAATAATCTCAATGCGATCTATAAACGCATATACCACACGTTTACTTTATTTTACACTCCTGACTTTTTCTTATAGAGTTACTTAAAGAAGAAGGTTTACGTCAATAAACCCGTAACTATTGAGTAATTAAAGAACATCATCCGAGCGCAAATGAATCTCTTACTGCAAGGCTATTTAATGTCTATCATGGAATACACGTAAGAAAAAGCTGGAATATGAAAGGCTAAAAATGTAAAGTAATTATGTGATTTTTTTTTGTAATTAGTGTACAAAAAACTCTAGTAAGTGTACTAATTTTCTGAAAAATCAAATTGACAATAAACCGAATTACCAAAAAGTTGTTACTTTCCAAAAAGGAATTTCTAAGCTAATCTGTATTACAAAATATTTTAACAAATTTATTGTATACATGTGTTTACTTTAGCTTTCTGATCTCTTAAATTTTGCCGACTAGATCGCTGACAAAAAACCTTCACAAGTTTTTGATCTGGTTGACAATTGACATGATGTCGCATCAACAATAACCAGACCAAAGGTATGTAATGACAGTTCATATTATTCCTTGTACAATGAATAAATTTTATGTTTCTAAAAGTAACCGCGATATGTCTATCCTTGTTTGCATAACGTTAGTCGAGCCATATACGCTTAGTTTATTGCACAGTTTTAACTGCACAGGACAAAATTGCGCAGTAGAATTATAACGTACGTGTAAAAACCGAAAATTTCACCATGAGTATAGATCTAGTAAAATCTGTAACTAATAGATTTTTTAAATACACTAACCGTAATTGCGCAGTTAAAACGAAGCATATGTATAGCTGATGCAAATTATTTGTCATTGATATTGATGCAATACCATTCATTTGTAAATAATATGTAGCTATGCAATAAAATATGTCGTAACTAGAAATTTTTTGAAGTTTTTATTGAAAAATATCATACATTCAAAATGCTTGTTACAATTTAACTGAGCACTGAACTAAATGAAAACTACATAAGTCTATGGGCAAAACTGAGTTATCTGTGAATGGCGCAAAATTGCTACGATTTTACTGCACAGTTATTACTTAATGTGTATTGTCTTTTGTTAGCCTTGATCAGTGCATACATTTTTTTTAAATAGTGGTTAATTATTTGGCTGTTGAGACTGACGTCGTAATCGATTGTATGAGAAATCACAAACTTCTTTAATACATTTTCTTTCTTTTTTAAATCAGCTCTTATAACGACTTCTCTGTAGTCAATATCTGCAAAATTCTGTCCTTTCTTATTCAGTAAGTAGAAAAGAGATAAAAACAGATAATATATCCATTTCTTTTCTACTAATTAATATTCTCAATTATGTTTTCCTTGTTGTTTGTAATATTAGAAAGAAATTGCATTGCGGTTAAACATTTTTATAACGCGAGACGTGTGGCTAAGGTCATTGATGGGCGTAATTTACAACCCGGAAATTTGACTTAATTTACACAGTCTTGTTTGTGATATCAGTCTTAACAGCGGCGCTAAGATCTATAAACTTCATGTTAAAACAATTAAAAATATAAAACAGAGCAAATGAAAAAAATGTTTACCAAAAATTTTTTCATAAATTGGTGTATCTTATTTGCAATAATGTATCAAATTTAAAATACTTACCTGCATGCAATAATAAAAGCTTAAATTATTTCCCGTTCCAGTTTTATTGATTGTTAGATAAATAAGAGTCGACATGATGAGCATCGTTCCAAATAACACTAGCCATATGGTTAGCTGAAAAGGCAGTAAGACACTTTGCCACGACATCCATAGATCATCGTAAACTGAATACAATACAGTAAATTGTTCCGTATTAATTGCTGAAGTAAAATCAACGATTTGTGTACGTTTAATCGTTTGTGTTATACCACCAACGGCCCAATCAAGCGAAGAATTTGCGACAGATTTAATTAAATCAACCCAAGCATTTGTATAATGATCAAATGGTTCCATGTAAAATTCCATGTTTAATTCATTGTGAATTGTAACTAGAAACGCGCCTTCGGAACCAAATATTTCAAAGAATGTACGGTTTTCGTTTTCATCGACTATACTACAAAGAATGTTTGTGTTTTAATTTAAATTTAAATTAATTACTAATTACTTAAGATGGCAATTTTTAATTTATAGTGAACGGATCTCCTGAGGAATTTGCAACACTTTAAAGATATAATAAAAATTTGCAGCCAAAATTAAAAACAGAGATAAATAATCGAAAAAAAATAATCAAGAAAACTATATATAACTATACAAAATAAAATTTTAATTTCTTTCGTTTGTTAGTGTAAAATTTAGGGTTTCTAGCCCACCATTTACATTAATTAATTTAACAAAAACATCTGTGTTAATAAAATAATTTCAATAAATATCTAATAGGAATGCATTCATTAATTTCACACTTCTCCTAAACTTTTGCAAATATTTTTTGTAGAAATTTAAAATAAATATCTGTGCTTAAACCCGATTTCACCAAGCTATGTTATAAGCTTTGTAAGTTAACCAATTCGCTGATTTGCTAATTGACCAATCATTGAGGTTGTTAACAATTTAATTATAATTACCTTATCAATTAATATTACAAGTTCATATTTAATATTTTTAAAGTCAACATATTAAATGAAAAAATTACGTCAATTGGCGGAAATCAAACACACAATATTTCGATCTCCGGTCGAGTGCCTTGCCTGCTAGACTACTATGTCAGTTTTCAGAATTAATTTCATTTTCATATTTGTTTTATTTCAAACACAAGTGACGTTATTTCACTGTTTTCTCTACGAAGTGTAGAAATATTGAAATGAAACAAAAATTATATTAAAATTAATATTAAAAACTGGCTTAGTCATCTGTAGTTTAACGGGCAAGGTGCTTAAACGGAAATCAAGTGATTGTGGGTTTGATTCCTGCCAGATGATGTAATTTTTTCATTTAGTATTTCGATTTAAAAAAATTGATAGTGTTTTCCGTGGATAAATGAGTCCAAGAGATAAAAGTATGTACGAATGTATGTGAGGTGTCATGTATATGGATGAAGCAAAAGTTGCTTCTCTGGCTAGGAATGTTAGACGGAAATTAATTTCTAAATAAATAAAAACAATTTGAACCATCCATAATTTTGTATGCATGTAGTAAAGAAAACGTTAAGTTAAAATATTGTTATTAAAAAATTTTACTTACTTACACCAGAAGAATGGTTTATACTGAATATATCCAATACTAAATAAATGTTTGTTAAAATTTTTAAATCTATTACTGTAAAATTTTAACATAGTATAGACAAAAGTATGATTTTTTCCTGAAAAATCCTTTAATTCATACACCATTTGTGGTTTCTTAGATAAATCACCACACAAATAACAAATATAATACAAATTTAATGACTCTGCGTCCAAAACAAAAATTGCACCAGCCAATTTAGTAGCTTCCCACACTGTTATATTTTCTGTTTTCGGAAGTGTATCGGTCAAATTGGTAACAAATAAAATAACATCTTCCCATGCTAAGTTAAATACGGATGAAAGAGTGTAATTTTGAAATTCTGAGTAATTAGCAAGCAAAACAACATGAATAAATTTGTATCCAGATGGTCTTTCAAAGCTTGTTAGATTCTTGCATGTGCTATAGTTGTGGATAATATAGAAACCTCTCATCTTAGCATGACGAACAACTAAATCCATTCTCCAGTTAGTTGTGTTGTCGTAATGGAAAATGATATTATAATTTGCAAAATGCGTTATTATTGTCGAAGTGATATGTTCAGCTGTCCGCTTATGGAAAACGTTAAAGCTTTGAGTACAAGAAACGCATAAAACTAGGAAAATGATAGAATTTGTATAATATGCAGATTGCGGATATAAATTTATCCAGCCAGACATTTTTATGAAATATTGTATCAGTTTACTCAACTGTTTTGGTCCGTGTAATTTAGTAACAGATAATTTTTGAAATCTGAAACAATATGTAATATTTATCAAATAATGTACAAAGCATCATAAATTGGTTGATCAATTTATAATATACAAAATAATAATAAGGAAATTAGGAATTTTTTAGTAGAACAGAGGGTAAAAAAGTTTTTTACATGACAAGTGTTACAAAAAAGAATTAGTCAAATAAACAACAAATAGGTATGTATTATAGCACGACAAAAAAGTATATTAAAAGATAAAAGAAACAAATTTATTTTTGCACGACAAGTCACTGCCAAAATCGAAAACGGATAGAGATATTGCAATTAAACAAAATTACGTTTTTGCGTGTGTAGTAAGTGATGGCCAAGAAATAAAACACTAGACATAAGATATTAGTTGATTTATTGTTGTAGTGAAATTTAACATGTCGCGCCATTAAACGCACACCTCGCCAGCTTGCTTCACTCTGACACACACACTGTATTACCGACCAGGAACCACCATCATGCCACCTAGCACGCAACTATAACATCGCGGTAAATTCAAATTTAAATGTTTAGCGCTATAGTTCGGCCTTCCTGACACAATGATTGCCCCTAATCATCTGTAGGTTAACAACAAAATTCGTATATCATTGGAACACTTAACATAAATGGTTCACACATAACTAATACATGAATTCGGTTGTTAAGACATAAGTACATAAATAATCTAAGTATACATAAATACATAAATTTGTTGATAAAGACATAAGTTCATAAATGATTCATAAAATCTTAAAATACATAAGGTTGGTCATAATTTTTTTTTTTTAACCATAAGTTATACATAAGATAATAAGTAACATAACTAAAGTAAAATATATTCATAACAATTTGAATTCGATTAAATATGTTCCTTCCAAAGTTTCATGTTTTCCGGAGAACATATTCCTTCGAATGGTTTTTGAGTCAACTGATGTTCTTCAGGATCCGTAATTACATAACGATCATTGTCTAGAACTTTTCTAATTACATAAGGACCACGGTATTTCGGCAATAATTTTTTATTCACTCCTGGAGTAACATCGGCATTTTTGATCATAACATAATCTCCAATTTTATATTCATACGGCTGTTTGTGATGTTGATCATAATAATTTTTATTACGATTAGCAGTATATTGTATTTGTTTAGAAGCATCATCCCGCATTTGAATTAAATCACGATCAACGTCTTGTTGGTCTAGTAAAGCTTGGCTTAAATCATCTTTAATTTTACCGATCTGGTTTATTCCGAATAAGAGTTGTGCGGGGGTTGTTCCAATCGAACGGTTTACAGTGTTATTTAACGCGTACTCTATATCGCTTAAAGTGGTATTCCATGTGGATAAACTGTTAGATAATTTACTTAACATTGGCGTCAGACTTCGATTTATTCTTTCGATTTGACCATTAGCATGTGGGGTTGCACTAGCAATAGCAATATGCTGAATATTTTCATTGTTTAAGAATTCTTTAAATTTGTCGGACATAAACGAACTACCTCTATCCGAAATAATTTTCCTCGGTTTACTATAATGGTTAAAATAACTTTTCAAATGCGTAATTACTTCATCGACTTTAGTACTAGTTGTGGCATAAAGTTTAACAAATTTAGTAAAAGAATCTATAACCTCAAAAATGTATTTATAACGATGATTCGTTTTTTCTAAGGGACCATAATGATCTACATGAAGACAATAAAATGGTTGTTTTCCTTTATCATGACAATGTAATCTACCTTCACCTTTATTAGCTATTGTAGAATAAGTAATGCATTTCAAACATTGAGAAATATAATTTTGCACTTTTCTCTTAATATCAGGGAACCAATAAACACGCATGAGATATTCTACGGTTTTATTTGTTCCTTGATGAGCGATCTCGTCATGGGCAACATTAATAACATTATTTATCATTGATTTCGGTACATAAAATAATAATTTGTTTTTTGTTTTCCGATAAACTAATCCGTTTTGCAATTCAAAATTTTTATCTTCTCGATGTTCTAAATCGTTCTTAATTTTGACAATATCAAGATCTAAATTTTGTAAGATAGCTAAATTTCGCTCAAAGCTATTTTCCGTAATAACAAGTACTGCAAATTGTCTACTTAACGCATCCGCATGCTGCATACGTTCCGCCGATCTATGTTCCAAAGTATAATTGTAATTCCTCAAAATTAACGACCAACGTAAAATTCGCGGATTGATTTCCTTGCGTTCTAACGTTAGTTTAAGGCTATTACAATCAGTTACGATTTTAAATGGAATTCCTTGTAGATAAATTCTAAAACGTTCTAAAGAATAAATTATTGCTAAAGTTTCTAGCTCAAAACTATGATAGTTTGCTTCAGCTTTTGAAGTACGTTTACTGAAATAACAAACAGGATGAAATTTACCATCGGTTTGTTTTTGCATCAGAACAGATCCATAACCGTGCTTACTCGCGTCACAATGTAACTCGGTATCGGTCGTATGAGAATAAACAGCTAAAACTGGCTCATTAATCAAAATGCGTTTTAGATATTCAAAGCAATTTGAACATTCATTATTCCACTGAAAGTCGGTTTTAGAGTTTAATAAATCATATAACGGTTTGGCTAAAGTTGCGAAATTTTTTATAAATTTACGGAAATACGATATTAATCCTAAAAAACTATGCAATTCGCGAAAACTTCTAGGAATTGAATACTGTGTCACGGCTTCAATGTTTTCTGGATTTGGACGAATTCCGCTGGCATCAATACGATACCCCAAATAATCAACTTGCGTTAACAGAAATGCACATTTAACCCATTTTAGTTCTAAATGATTTCGCGTCAAAGTTAATAATACTTCTTTTAAAATGTTTAAATTATCATCTATAGTTTCAGTCGCTATTAAAATGTCATCTAAATAAATTAATATTTTTTCTTCGTCTAATAATTTACGAAATGCAGCATAAATATAGCGAGTGAAGAATGAAGGACCGTTAGACAATCCGAAAGGTAATCTTACGTATTCATATTGTCCTAAATGCGTGGAGAAAGAAGTAAAAGGTATTGAATTCTCTTTTATTCGAACGTGATAAAACGCGTCTTTTAAATCTAAACGAGTGTAGTATATTTTATCTTTTAATCTATCTATATGATCATCGATTCTTGGCAACGGAAATATGTCGCGTTGTGTCATTTTATTTAGTTCTCGGTAATCGACTGCCATTCTATATTCACCTGATTTCTTAGAAACCAACACAATCGGACTAGCAAACTGTGATTTACTCGGTCGAATTATTTTCCTAGCTAAAAGATCATTTATAATTTCTTTAAGAGCTTCCTTTTCTTGATATGACAAGCGTCTAGGATTGAAATAAAAAGGTTTGAAGTTATTTTTCAAAATTAATTCCATTTCTAAACTCGTTTGTGGTTCGTTTGGTCTTTCAACATCAAAATAATATTTTTTAACTATCTCACAAACCTTACCACCTGATTGAACATCAATTTTCTCATTAATGTTTAAATTTACTGTGTTATTATTTTCTGTCGCAATATGTAGAATCTCATTATCCCACGAATTATCAACAATGTTAACAACAGGTTTTTTGATTATTTCAACAGTATTACCAAAATTTATTTGAATGTCGTTTCGGATAATAAAATCTCTACCTAATAGACAGGAACAACTCATAGTACAATCTGGTACAACATAGAAATTTACTAATAATTCTATATCATTAATCATTACAGTTAACTTTAATTGACCTAATATAATAATTTTGCTACTGTTGACACCTTCAAAATTATGAGATTTTACATTTGTATTCAAATTCACATTTTTGGGCACCTTACTTTCTAATAAAAGGGATATGGGGCTACCTGTATCTAGCGTTGCACATATCTCACTTTGTTCCAGTTGAAGTAACACCGTATAACTCGGAACTGGTAACACAACAGTTGGAGCAGATTCTATAAGATGGAAGGCATTACTTGTTTCACCGGTTTGACGACCATCATTGTCAGCAGGTGCGGAGCCACGTGCTTCTCTGCCATTTTGTTTACAGTCTCTTTTCAAATGTGCGGTGGATCCACAACCATAACAGGATCCTCTGGGCCTTCGTGGTCGGGGACAAGAAGCTGCAACATGACCTAAATTATTACAGTTAAAACATCTTACATGGTTAGTGTCGGTCTTCGATTTTTCTTCGGCAGGCATCTGCTTCTTACTTGTTTCATTTCGATCAATTCCTTGCGATCGACTAATGCTTGGAACGGACGAAGTTCGTTTCCATGAAGAATGGAATGATGCGCGAATCTTTGTATAGATTTCTAACTTGTCCTTAAATTCTCTGAAGTTACGTGCACCATACAAAATACTTTTTCGATTCGGGTCGTCGGTTATACCGTCAATAACATATTGTATAACAGCATCCGTTTCAATACTTCCCCTTGAAGCTAATTCTCGCATATGTAAGAAATATTCTTGCACCGACTCATCGCGTTTCATTTTTCTATCTTGTAACATTTTATGTAATTGTGCGCTAGTTGTTTTTGACGAGAATTCTTCAATAAGTTTTTGTTGTAAGAGTTTCCACGATCGGATGTCCCGTTCACTCTGAATAAATAGTTTAGCTAATCCACTTAGGCGTTTCTTTGCAAAAATAAATTTCTGTAGCTCATTCCAGCCCATCAAAATTGCATTATCCTCAAATTCGGTCACCCATAATTTAACAGGATAGTTATTACCATCGAACAATCGAATTGTGTCTTCAATATCTCTAAAACTTATAGTGGCATTAGTATTGACAAGTTGTTGACTTACGGAACTTCGTATTTCATCTTGATCCTCGTCGATTTCGTCATCGGGGTCTTCAGTGTCGACGTCTTCGTCACTGGGGCGACCTTGTAATAAATCTAAATTGGTCAGATGTTCACACAATCTTTGCGCGATTTCCTTAGGAGTACCCGTATAGTCTATTCGTAAAAGATTACAACTGGCTGTTAAATCACCGACAGAGCAATTTTGAACTGTCCACTCAACCTTCTGTGTGAATTCTTCAGAATCCGAAGCGAATTCAAATCCCGAAAACTTACGTAACCGGCTTCGATTTAAACGATCGCCAGTCACTCCGAATATAAACTTATGTAATGCTTTAATTACCGATGCTGGAGAAGTTTTAATATTATTCGCGATCTCGGGTATATCGATCAATGTTACTGTATTCTGTTCATCCCCCATAATAAATAATCAGAAATAAAACTTATAAAATCGTTGGCAAAACAGCGCGTCACTATCGTGCTCTCTCGCACTCACTAGTATTTATATCTCACTATCCTTTTCTACCACGTGTTTAATCCACAGTTCTAAGGTTCGAGTTAATTTCACTATTTCCCCTAATACACACAAATAAACGTGGTGATTGAATTCTTATAATCCCACTTCTGAAGCTGTAGTAAGTGATGGCCAAGAAATAAAACACTAGACATAAGATATTAGTTGATTTATTGTTGTAGTGAAATTTAACATGTCGCGCCATTAAACGCACACCTCGCCAGCTTGCTTCACTCTGACACACACACTGTATTACCGACCAGGAACCACCATCATGCCACCTAGCACGCAACTATAACATCGCGGTAAATTCAAATTTAAATGTTTAGCGCTATACGTGAAAATTTTATATTTTGATTCATTTTGCCTAAAATGCTACAGACAAAAAAAATATTTCAGTTTATCAAGTCAATAAAATAATACTAGCGACTTCTATGAGCAACATTTAAATTAGTTTCAAATTCTTATTCTCGTATAATGCAAAAAACGGTAAAGTTGACTGCTTTTATGAAAATAGGCTCACATGCGTACGTGTCAGATGCGTACAAACATTATTTAGTATCACTTGCGTACAAATAAGGGTCGGCTCAAGCCCAGGTAGTGAGGGTACTTAGACCGAGTGTCAGATGCGTACAGCGATTTTACAAATAATCAAGTTAGTAATCAATTTTAATATTGACCAAGTTTATATTTAGTGGTTTAAATTTAATTTGTGTAGATTAATGGGCAGAGCCGAGTTGTCTCCCAAAATTTGAAATTATATCTGAGACAAAAAAACGTCATGACCGAGTTGTCTTCCGCGCGTTGGTCTCCCAAGATTAAAAAGTAACCTAACCTAACCTAGCCAATCATTTGCGCCAGTCGTCATTTGCGCCGATGAAATAAGCGCCTATATTGAATAATAACATAACTAAACCTTAAACTTTAACCTAACCTACCCTAAGCCAATAGTGGCGCAAAGGATATACCACTATTGACGCAAATGACAACTTGACATTTCCCAAACCTCTGTACGCATCTGACACTCGGCCTAAGTACCTTCACTACAGGGCTTGAGCCGACCCTTATTTGTACGCAAGTGATACTAAATAATGTTTGTACGCATCTAACACGTACGCAAGTGACACGACACCCTTTTATGTTGGTGCTATGAAAAATTATATGCCCCACTCACACCAATCATTTGGTCAAAAAAATTGAGCAAAATTTTTTGAACAAATTACTTTGTTCAAAATAATTTGTTCTCGTTCACACTCATCATAAAAATATGATAAATTTTTTTAGCAAAAATAATAAAATCCCCCAAAAATGTAATCATAATAAACTTTCATATGTTGATTAATAATGGGCACAAAATATGTATGTATATGAATTATTGTTCAGAAGAAGACAACACTATAATAATTTTAGAAAGGTTAGCCCTTTTAAACGAAGCAACAAAAATACAAGAAAGAAAAGGTTATGGAGCAAAGAATGGTTAAAAAGAAGAAACGTTATTAAGTTATTAAGTAATAAAGTAATTATTATTAACTAAAATTACAAAATAAATAATATAACCTAAACTACAATAATGATTAAAATTATAAATATCGAACACAAAAAACTATTTGACTAATGAGTATTTGAAAACTCAAATATTAATAGAAAATAAAATTAAATAAAAACGGAAAACATTCAAAATTATTAATAACAGCTACAACTATCACAACATTAACAAAATCAAAACGATCAAAACGGAATCAAAACAAAAATGACATAACAGCATCATGTGTTAAGTTGACTCGTGCGTCTCGTGTTTATTATGCGTGTGCAGCTAATTTCATTTGTCATATTTATTTGACGAAAATAGCGGCGCTTATATTTTTATAACAAACAATTTGCAGTCAACTTCTTTCATCATATTTTTTTGACCAAATGATTGGTGTGAACGAGGCAATATAAAAATTCTTCATAGAGCTTCTAGATGACGAATCTGAACTTAGCTTATGTGGTGTATGTGTGTGTGTGTCGTTCGCTTGTTTATTGTGATCGCATCTCCTTCTACACAATTTATACAATTTGCAAGGAATTTTCAGGGTATATGCAATTAGTGCCCAAAATGAGCATCTCTATTTACTTTTTGCCAACTTTCCGAGAAAAAATTACTTAATTTTAAATATTCATTATACCTAAATTATGTATCCGTCATTAATCAAATTTTCACCAAAGTTTTTTTTTTGTATCCACATAAATTATATAAGTAATAAAAATTATATAACTAAAATTCAGTGTTGCCAACATTCCTAGAAAAAATTTATAAAATTTAAAAAATGTATATGGGTAAATTATTTCTCCATTGAAGGTTCAGTTAAAAAAATTTATATGAATGATTTTAAAGCTATACGATTGCGTGGACGTCCAATGAGTAGATGGAGTGTTATGATTGAAAGTGTTTTAGGTGAGCAGAAATTTCCAAGTAGTAGGAATACAAAAACCTTGTATGAGAGGAGATATGAATGTAGATGACGCTAAAGTTGTTTGGAAGAAACTAATTTCGAAATAGTGGAAAGAGTTTGTGCCACACCCTTTTGAATATACGACGTGATTGTGTATATATACACAATTTTACTAAAATTTACTAATGTCAACTTCCAAAGAAAAAATTACTAAAATTTTTAAAAATTTATTATGGCTACGTTTTTAGTGCCCTCATAAATTATAGTTTTACTAAAGTTCAGTGTTAAATTTTTAAAAGTAAGTTATGGCTACATTATTTATCCAAAATTAGTCATATTTTTACCTATTTTTATGTAATTTTATTGTTATACAGGTTTGCCAACTGATGATGTCGAAATGATCTATATATATATATATATATATATATATATATATATATATATATATATATATATATATATATATATATATATATATATAAGTGTACCCGTATGTTTCTAATATTGTAGTAGATCTTAAATTACTAATTCAAAAATTAGTAATCAGTCCCATAAGGAAAATTATTACTCCTATTATATATCGTTTAGATACTTACAAATACGTTTTTTAAAAAAATACCAGTATAAATAGTAAACTGTAGTAATAAGTAAATGAATATTTAGGTTTGACTATGCAAAAACATTCGTTTTATAACATCGTTTTATAACAAATTTAAATACTGTTAGTTACTGCTACATTTTCACATTTATATTTATAGGAAATACGGATCGATCTTCACCTCATCAAAAATTATAATTCATATTAAATTTTACAAAATAATGTTAAAATAACAGTATTTAACTTAAACGATGTCTGTCTATGTACTAATATTTCAGTATTTATTATAAGTTATTTCGATTTATCATAAATGATCAAATATGACTATGAAAGCATTATTGTTGTCATTTTTCTGTTGAATTATTAAATTATGCGTGGTCTCATTTTTATTTTTTTTTTGTATTACACAATATGTTCTTTTCTTCGGCAATAAATAAATATTATTATTATTCTGTATTTTGTATTTGTTCCTAAGTATAATTTTATAAATGGAATTGGCTTGTAAGGAACTTTTTTCTTTTTATAAAAATTTTTTTACAAAAACACGTAGTTTTTTTTACATATAAAACATTTTAATTTGACGTTTCGGCTTACTGGATAAAGCCATCTTCAGCTGATAGTAAGAGAATAACAATAGAATTAACAACATAAAATATAAACAACAAAATATTAAAATTAAAAAATTACAAACCTTATTATACAAATCATAACCTAATAGGTTGATGTACATGTTACATTTTATATTCGTCATTGATAAAAATATAGAGATAAAGTTTGTTGAACATTGCTATTTGTAATATATGAGCTAATTGTAGGTAATTTGGATAAACAATTACGTATTCGTTACATGATTTTATAAAAAATTGATAAGATTGTTGTTTATATTTCATGTTGTTAATTCTATTGTTATTCTCTTACTATCAGCTGAAGATGGCTTTATCCAATAAGCCGAAACGTCAAATTAAAATGTTTTATATGTAAAAAAAACCACGAGTTTTTGTAAACAAAATTTTATAAAATGAAAAAAGTTCCTTACAAGCCCATTCCATTTACAATATTATTATTGTTATTAATCTAGACGTATACTATTAGTTACACTTGTTTTTCCTAATATTTTTGTCTGATTTAGTTTTCATGTTAGCAAATTGTCCAATATTTTAATGTTAACTATAGTCAAATAACAATTTAAAATACTATAATTATTTTTAAATTATAATTTATTTAATATACTGGGTGTTTCATTTTAATCCGCCATTTGCAATAACTTTAAAATCGTGCATCGAACAAAAAAATGTTTCAGATAAAAAGTAAATGGTTTCGAGAGGGACATCTTATGCAGAGACGCTTGCCTCCCCCGGACCTCCTGGGGGCGGAAACGGGGGGCAACTTTAAACTTTTAAATGGAACTCCCTATTTTTTATTGCAGATTCAGATAGACCATTAAAAACTATGTGAATTTTATTTTGAGACTCTTTTTATCTTTGATAGATGGCGCTGCAAACAGCATTTTTTTTCTCAGTTCCCAGCGCAATCACCGGATGTTAATCCAATTGAAAATGTTTGGGGAATAATGGTAAAACGTGTTTATGACAACAACATGAATTACGAATCAAAGGATGCATTGAAACGGGCAATCCAGGCAGCTTGGGATAATTTGGAACATGAAGATTTGAAGAAGTTTGTACGAAGTATGCCGAATCGAATTTTTAAGTTAATTCAATGTAACGGTGGTCCAATAAATTACTAATTCTTTATTTTTTGTTTTGTTTATTAAAATATATGCATTTTAAAAGCGTTTTTATAAGTGACCGTATAATTTTTCGGCAAATGTAAGTAGACGCTGATGAAAAATTATCAGTGCAGGGCTCCTTAGAAACCTACGATTACAAAACCGCGAACAGCATAATGTTTCTAATTTTTTAGTGCACATTATAGGAAAATGTCACTTTTTTTATGTACAATGTGTGTAATTGGCAAAACTATAGGTGACCGTATAATTTTTCGGCAGACTGTACTAGCGATTTGAAAAATATTAAATGGCAATATGAATAATTAGTGGAAATTGTAAAATTTTGAAAGTGCTTTATTCAAAATTATTTTTTTATATTTCTAATAAATATTTTGCGAAACAAAACTAGTACAAAACTAAAGAAAGATGTAAGCTATCAAATGCTGCAAACCGAATTAAAATTCACTAATTAGTTTTTGAGTTATTAAGCAAAGCATTATTATGGCGAGGTATAAGATTTATTGCTAGAATTTTATTGCTAACTTTTCAGGGGTCATACAAATTTCATAAATTTTTATATTGATAACATCAATCATTTTGAAGGCACTGATTTCAATGTGTATTTTAGACAATACAAAGACATCACAAACATTTATACTCCAAGCAAGATTCAAACCCAGGCCCGCACAGGTTAAGAGCGGTGTTAAACATACGTCTTAAGGGGGTATATACCTTTCGCGACCTGAAAAAGTTGACTAACTTTATGAATTATTTTTAAATATCATACTTCAAGGGTGCCTTTTAATTTAATTAATTAATTAATTATTTAATTTTTTATTAAATAATAAATTGTTTTAATATAATTATTAGTAAAAAGTATATACGAATACATATGTTAATCAGTTGTCCGGCTAAAGTGATCAGTTTTAGTGGTTAAAAGTAACTTTTATTTTTAAAATTTGTGATCGGTGTATTCAGTTTTTAACGATCTCTACAATAATCTTTATAAATTAATCATACATAAATCACAAAGTGCATAAAAGTGCATAAATGTGCATTTTCTAATTACACTGTCAGTATATACACTATATACAGCTGTTTTTGTGGTTTGAACAGTTCCGTGCGAGTTCGTGCGTGTTGTGACATCGAAGTATAGATGCAACAAAAACGTTAATTTGTTGTGTTTGCAAAAATACATTCAAACACTCATGTGTCGACGTATCTCTGAATGAGTGTCGACTCATAAATAGCAAGAGATCCGTGTCTTGGACATGCAAATCTTGTACAACAATTAGTAATGACGTTAATGCTCTAAAAAATGCTATACTAAAACTACAACAAGAAGTCGCTAGTATGAGAAGTCATCAAGAGTCTTCAAATTTGAATGAAAAACAATTTGAGGATGTAATTGCCGAAATTACCGACCGAGAAAAACGTCAAAGTAAGATTATAATTTTTGGCTTAAAGGAAATTTCATCCGAAACAAGTAAAGCAGACAGAATTGTTACAGAAAAAAACAAGATTACAGAAATATTTCACGCAATAAAACCAGATATCAATACAGAAAACATCAAACATCACCGTCTTGGTTCCTTTGATGCTGAAAAAGATCGTCCGATAAAAGTTATGTTAAAAGACAAAAATATGGTGCACAAATTAATACGTGGTGCAAACAAACTGAAAAAAGCAACCAAATTTTCTGACATACGAATCTCGTTCGATCGCACAAAACGGCAAATGAATTTTTATAAGAATATCAAAGATGAGTTGGAGACGAGAAAAAACAATGGCGAAAAAGATATCGCCATTAAATATGTTAACAACATACCAAAAATTGTGTCTTTAAACTAACTACGCCCAACACATTCAAAGAACAGACATTTCATTATGAACAGGACAAGTTCTTACATCTGTACTACTAAAATGTTCGCGGAATTAACACAAAATTAAGATCAGTGTACTGTGGCTTGTGTGACTACGAATTTGATATTGTGTGTTTGACCGAAACCTGGTTAAGTGAAAGTGTTACTAGCAGTGAATTTACGCCTCAAGAATACAATATGTTCCGATGTGATCGACGTTTTGAACACTTGAATCTATCTCGTGGTGGAGGATCATTAATTGCAATTAGAAATGAGTTTCAGTCAACAGCGATCTCATTCGATAACATAACAAATGCTACACCCAACATCGATGTGGTAGGATGTAAATTTACATACTTTTCAAAAACAATTATTGTTATTGTTATATATATTCCCCCAAATGCAAGTTTATTAACCTTTGAAATATTTTTTGATTTATTAACTAATTGTGATATACTCTATAATAACAATGTTGTAATAATTGGAGACTTTAATATTAGTACATTTATAGATACAAATATCAATGACAGTAAATATAAAATAATTAATAATTTTTTTAATTTTGTGAATATGCAACAAATTAATTTTATTTTCAACAGTATCAATAAACTATTGGATTTAATTATAACTAATATTAACAATAATGATTGTAATATATTAAAAAGTGATTTTGAGCTCGTAACAGCGGACACTTATCATCCGCCTATAGAAATGTATATTACGATGTCGAAAGATCACAAATCAAATTTTTCACAGGTTAGCGAAGAAATGAAATTCAATTTCAAGAAAGCTAATTTTAATAATTTATATGCAGATATTTTAAATGCAAATTGGTCTAAAGTGTTAAAATGTAAAAAAGTTGATGATGCATTAACTGTCTTTTATGAAATTATATATGATTGTTTTCGTAAAAACGTACCAACATACAGTACAAATAAGAATAAAAAAAATAAAAAGTATCCATTTTGGTTTAATAAAAAAATAATTAATTTAATCAAAAATAAACATAAAGTTAGGAAAAAATATCTTGCTCACAAATGTAATAAATCTAAAGTTGAATTCGTACGTCTACGTAAATTGATAAAATCTGAAATTGACGTTGCATATAAAAAATATATTCAAAACACAGAAATTTTATGTAATGATGTTAAACAGTTTTGGTCATACATTCGAAATAAACGCGGCATAACTAGAATACCGGGTATAGTAAACTATCAAAATGTTATTTATGATAATCCACAGTCTATTGTAAATGTTTTTGGAACATACTTTAGTAGTGTATATAAAAAATCAACACCAAATTATTTATATGTACAGAATGAAAACAAAAATTATTTATATTCAAACAATGTATTGTCAAATATAACTGATTCTGATATCGTAAACGCAGCAAAAAAGTTGAAAAATAAAACAACAGCTGGTACGGATCAGGTACCATCATTTATAATTAAGGATTGTATTCTTGCATTAAGCTCTCCATTGTGTCATATATTTAATTTAATAATAAAAACATGTGAATTTCCAGTATTGTGAAAAACTGCGAGAGTATGTCCTATTTTAAAAAAAGGTGATGCTGCAAACATCGAAAATTATAGAGGCGTATCTATTCTTTGTAATTTCTCGAAATTATTCGAAATAATATTGCACACTCACTTGTACAATTCGGTTAAAAACATAATAACTAACGAACAGCATGGTTTTATGGAGAAACGTTCAACGATTACCAATTTAGCAGTTTTCTCACAATATGTATATTATAATATACATATTAACTATTTTTACAATTCTTTAACTGAACGACCTACAACCGCTGCCTCAACTTACAAAAAACATTCAAACTATGACTATTCTAGACCTTCTGACTATAATTATAATGTTAGACCATCTGCATTTGATTACAAAAAACACTATAATAACTACCAATTTCCTTCAACCTACCAAGGTTTTGATGACAAAATTGACTATGGACACACAAGATACTCAACGAAAAGACCTAATACTGTGACCTCAAAACCTTTACAAATTATTGACGTTAATCCAAACATACAAAGACCTCAAGCAGGTAACATACCAAACATATACCATATACATTGTCAACGATTTCAATCAACCTAAACCGACAGTTGACGTACAATTTTGACCAGAATACGAACAAAGACCAGAAATTTATGACCGACCTGGATCAGGAACTTTACATTACAAACGACCAATAACTGGACACGTTACAAAACTATACTCGAAACCTATATTTGTTTACAGTAAACCAGGAAATATAATAAACAATTTTTACGGAACTGAAGTAACTTACGACAATTTAGATCACAGTAGACCACCACCTTACTACAAAAGACCTAATCCTTACATAGACATTGACGATAAATTAAACTTTAATGACAGAAACATGCACATGGTAAAAGTTTCTTCGGTAAAAAAGAATATGTTTACAACACCAAGACCATATTATGACGATAAACGTTTTGTACGCATATCGACAGTACATGGACATACGACCCAAACCTGTTTTTGTTTCGCTACAAAATAAGGAATCGGAGGACGATGATTTGGAAATGACGTACGATGACATTTTAGAAGTTTACGTTAAACCTGACAATAATTTTGTACATATGAGCACGACCCCTAGCAATACGAGATGAGAATTATATATACTAAACAATTTTTTTAAACATACATTTTTGTAAAATAAAACTTATGGTTTAAGTTCTGTATAAAATATTGAGAAATATACAGGGTGTAACAGAATAACTATTCCTAATTTTAACTGGAGTATTCTGGGCTCAGAATATGAAGATTTAATGCAAATCACTGAGATAAAATGTGGCTCCTTACTGAGCTACAGGGTGTTTTATATAAAAATTTAAAAACGATTTTTGCCCAGTACTTTAAAACTATTTGACGTATTCTTATCATACTTGGCAGGAAATGTAGGTACCGTTCACCACTACTAAATTATGTTAAATAAAAGTTTCTGGCTACTGCCAGTGGCGTACAACAGGGGCAAGTGAGAGGTTGATCCTTCCTAAATTCTACGCCACTGGCGGAATTGTCATTTTAGCACAATTTTTCGATTCTCCAATACTTGCTGTGTAAAAAACATACTCTTCCTTTGTAACGATAAAGTCACTGTTTTTCGAGATATTTAAAGTTAAACATAAGCTGCACCCTTGGGATTTTTTCAAAATTTGCTCAAAAAAATCTGAAAAAATTCAGTAAAATAGAGAAAAAAATTAGCTACATAATAACTAAGTAACTTTTTTCTCTAACTCATTCTAATTTGGGTGTAAAAATTATTGAAAATAAAAAAAATAAAATGCAAAAAATATTAATTTTCAATAATTTTTCCAGTCAAACCAGAATGAGTTAGAGAAAAAGTTACTTAGATATTATGTAGCTAATTTTTTTCTCTATTTTACTGAATTTTTTCAGATTTTTTTGAGCAAATTTTGAAAAAATCCCAAGGGTGCAGCTTATGTTTAACTTTAAATATCTCGAAAAACAGTGACTTTATCGTTACAAAGGAAGAGTATGTTTTTTACACAGCAAGTATTGGACAATCGAAAAATTGTGCTAAAATGACAATTCCGCCAGTGGCGTAGAATTTAGGAAGGATCAACCTCTCACTTGCCCCTGTTGTACGCCACTGGCAGTAGTCAGAAACTTTTATTTAACATAATTTAGTATGGTGTACGGTACCTACATTTCCTGCCAAGTATGATAAGGATACGTCAAATAGTTTTAAAGTACTGGGCAAAAATCGTTTTTAAATTTTTATATAAAACACCCTGTAGCTCAGTAAGGAGCCACATTTTATCTCAGTGATTTGCATTAAATCTTCATATTCTGAGCCCAGGATACTCCAGTTAAAATTAGGAATAGTTATTCTGTTACACCCTGTAGACACGAAAATATACACAACAATTTATGCACGATAAAATAGGGTTTTTTACACTACAAATGATTGCACGACAGTATTGGCTAAATAATTGACAAAAATTGATCATATCACGACAAAAATAGTATATAAAATGACTACTAAATACATTGCACGAGAGAAATAGAAAACAAACGGTAGAATCCTTTTTGCACAAGTCATTGCTAAATAGGTTAAGTTAAAAGGCACATTTTTGTATTTGTTTATAAAAGATGTATGTGCTTGAAGATTTAGGTTGGACTCATAGCTAGATACATAAGGTAAAAAGATTTATTTTTTATTTTAATATTTTAATGATGTTTTATTTTATTAGTAGACTAGTTTAATTATAAAAAGTATAATAAAAAAGAAACCTATTGCTTGTTTTTTATATCGATATTTGCCATGCAAAGACCGATTTTGTCGTCCATTTTTTGCCGTTCAATATATTTTCCTGTCATGTAAGTGTTTATTATTTAATTCTCGTGTAAACAACCAATTTTGTCGTTATTTTACCTTTATTTTCTCAGGTTGATATATCACTCTAAATATTTTATTTAAAATCGACGTTTCCGTACATCAGAAGAAATACAAATGTAAAGTAAATAACAATATAAAGTTGGAAGCCTTATTCAGTTCGATGCTTTCACACAGAATTTAAAACCAAAAATTTTATTTCATTAATTATTATTTTTTTTTAATTAAAAACAGTCTTTATTTTATACCCCCCATATTCATACAACTTTCATTAAATTAAACGAAACATTAAATAGTAAATTCTAGGATTCTATGAAGTGTTTGGTAATTTGTATAAAAGTAACAATTATTTTGTTAATTTGTTATATTTAACGAACAGTTTTGTGGATACGGAGTTTAATATTCAAATCGTCTTCATTAATAACTAATGTGATTTAATTAATTGTTTCAGAACTGATAAGGATGCATCATCAGAAACTGTTACTGAGACAATACCATTACCAAACAAAATGACAATCAGCTATGTAGTACTGAGTTACCAAAACCTATGAATATATTTATTGAAGATGATTTACTTTTATAGAAAAAAAAAACTAATGACTATTCAACCACTAACAATATTTTATGATTCAAAAAAATATATATTTATTAATTCAAATAAAATATTTAAGCTCTCTTTATATGTTTAACACAGTGCTTTAAAAACCACCTATTTATAATTTATTGTCTTTCAATTTTAAGATATTATTTATGCATCAATAAATAATTTGTAGCTTTTTATACACTATTTATTTATTTATTTTTAAATAGTTTGTCGATCGCTTTATAGAGTTTAAATAAATTTTATACAAATGTTTTTACAAACTGCAGTTTTATTTTAATAAAATATTTTCCCAATAAATACTTACATCCAATTCATTCATAATTTTATAATCTATTTTATTTATAACTTTAAAATAAAATCAAAAGTTTTTGTATAAAATCTCTTGTACACCTGGGTTTTATGAAATATATACAATAAATTTTTTGCAAAATTGTTGTTTGTTTTTTTTTTAACTCCTATCTTAAATTATTTTTTAAACTCATACAACTAGAGCCATTTATTATTTTTATGTATTAACTAGTTCAAAAAATTAGTAAGAAATTTAGTAATTAGTCATTGGTGGTTTCGGGTAAACTAATTTTTACTAGATTTTTGTAAAAAATTTAACTTTTAACGAAATTTTATCAAGAAAACAAGTGTTGCAAACATCATGTTATCCTGATAGTTTTTTCCTGATAAACAAGGATATTTTTGGATTTTTTAGCACTCATTGCTGGGAAAGCCAAGAGGCAACCAATTTAACATCGATGCATTGCGGGAATGTATAAGCTGAAGAAAGTAAGAAATGAAACATTTTAACGAAATTTTATCAGGAAAATTGGCTTGTATATACATACTTGTTATCCTGATCTTTTTTTTTTAGCAAGAAATGAAACATTTTAACGAAATTGGATCATGGGGTTTTGACTTAATTAATAAGGTGGTGTCGTAGGACGTAGGGGGTAGATTTTTGGATATGTTCTAGTATGTACCTGGTTTATAGGGGTGTTGGTGTGTTACGGAAGGTGCAAATTTTCTTATTTTTGCGAAATTTCTATCCGTTTTCGAGATATTTGCGATTAAAATTTTTTTTTGCAAACATTAATAATTAATAGCCGAGGGGTCGTACGGAGTTGAGGGTTGAAAATGTTATAGCAACACAAGTGTTGCCGAGCAGATTTCGTTATTTTTGCGAAATTTGCAGCCGTTTGCAAAATACTCGCAATATTAGTTTTTGAATTTTTATACACAAATTTGTTAACTTTTTATCACAGTTTTGGGGGTTGACTTACTTAATAAGAGGGTATCGTAGGGGGTTGATTTTTGGATATGTTGTAGTACATATCTGGTTTGTTGTAGTACGTATCTGGTTTATCTAGGGTTCGTAAGAGGACGGTAAAGTTTGTTATTTTTGCGAAATTTCCAGCCGTTTTTGAGATATTTGCGATTAAAGATTTTTTTTGGAAACATTAATAATTAATAGCAGAGGGGTCGTACAGGGTTGGGAAATTGAAATATGTTATAGCAACACTAAGTGTTTCGGGAAGGTTTCGTTATTATACTCGCAATTTTAGTTTTTGAATTTTTACATACAAATTTGTTAACTTTTTAAAATAGTTTTGCACTTATATAATAAGAGGGATCTCAGGGGGGTGGGGCTAATTTTTAGATATATTGTAGTACGGCCATGTTTGACTGGTAATTGTGAAACGCGGAAAATTTTGTTATTTTTACGAAATTTCCAACCGTTTCCGAGATATTTGCAATTACAGATTTTTTTGCAAAAATGCAATTTTTGACTTAACTATAAAAGATAGATAGTGTACATTTGCTACATTGCATTCAGTGCATTCAAATCTATAAGATTCAATTTAAAAATTTACAAAATTATCATAGATACGTATATAGATTTTAAGGCATTGTTAACAATTTGAAAATAATATGGAAATATGTATTAAAACACAGATATTATATACGAGTCGAAAATGTTTAATATTATACATTTACTAGTATTATACAAAATATTTTATAGCATACAAAAATAATATAATTTTTTTTTTAAAGCGAAAATTATAATCTAACTACTTAATACAGAGGTAAGAAGTATTTGTTCTATGTTTTTGTATATGACAAGGTGTGCCGTAATGTTGTTAAGAGTTGTTGAATCATTTGCAGATGAAAATATTTAACTTGTAGAAGCAGTGGTAGGATATTTTGGACAAGGACGAGGTGTTGGACAAGGACGAGGTTTTGCACATACTAATGTAGGACAAACTGGACAAAGTATAGGTGCTTGATAGGATTAGGGAGTAGGAGGTAGATAGCTTCGAGAGCTTGGACAAGATCTAGGAGGTGGACAAGGTATAGGAGCTGGACAGCTTGGACAAGGACTAGGGGCTTGACAATAACAGGGGGGAGGAGGTGGACAGCCACAGGTTGGACAGACTGGAGAGCTTTGAGTAGCAACTTTACCAGCTAAAGGTACTCCACATGAACTAGTTCCTTCTTTTCCATTACACACTGATAATGTTTCTTGTGCTATTAAACATAATGTTAATGATTATATTTTGTAATATATCATGGTTTGACTTGTCATGTCTAGATTGGAAAAAAAATATATTCAAATAATAAATAATATATTATATCGTAAAAAATATTTTATTTGTTAAAACATTTTTTGACGCACTTTTTTTTAATAGTAATATATAATTATTTTTACAATTTTCTCGCCTCACTTGTAACAAAAATGGTTTTATCATATATTTAAAAATCAGTTTTTGGTTTTATGAAGATTAAGATTAATGAATTATGAAGATTAATTATGTTAGAAGTAACATACATTTCATTATCAATATTTTTTTATTATATCTGATATTGTAAAATTTAAATAAACTATTTTAAAGCACTTATAATAAGTAAAAGTCACTTTTAAATGTGAGGTGAGAATACGAACCAATAATTTAATGAACAAGATTAGAAGTATATGAGTAAACCCATATATAGACCACTTTGACATTATTACATAAATGATAAGAAATAGGAATAAAAAAATTTTTCACCGAAAGTTGGCAACATTGTATTTTGATAATATATAATATTATAGGCGCTAAGGGTATCTTCTGTAAAAATTTGATTAAAATCGGATAAATAATGCGCGCATAACAAATTTTTAGAAAATATTTATTTTTTTTTCGGAAAGTTGGCAACACCGTATTTTAATAAAATTATAATTTATGTGAGCACTAAAAGAAACTTTTCTAAAAATTTGAACAAAATCGGATAAATAATGTAGCCACAATGAATTTTTTTAAATTTTAGTAATTTTTTTGTCGATAAGTTGGCAACACTGTATTTTGTTGAAATTGCATAATTTATGCGGGCACCAGGAAAATCTTTAGTGAAAATTTGATTAAAATCGGTTAAACAATATGGCCATAATAAATTTTTAAAAATTTTAGTAATTTTTTTCTCAGAAATTTGGCAACACTGTATTTTATTAAAATTACAAAATGTATGTGAGCAATAGGGGAATCTTTCCTGAAAATTTGATCAAAATCGGATAAATAATGTAGCCACAATAAATTTTTAAAAATTTTAGTAATTTTTTTCTCGGAAAGTTGGCAACACTGTATTATATTAAAATTATGTAATTTATTTGAGCACTAGGAAAATGTTTCCTGAAAATTTGATCAAAATCGAATAAATAATGTATCCACAATAAATTTTTAAAATCTTTAGTATTTTTTTTCTCGGAAAATTGGCAACACTGTATTATATTAAAATTATGTAATTTATGTGGGCACTATGGGAATCTTTCCTGAAAATTTGATCAAAATCGGATAAATAATGTAGCCACAATGAATTTTTAAAAACTTAGTAATTTTTATCTCGAAAAGTTGGCATCACTGGAAAAAACCAAAACCACTTGACCATCTTGGGCACTAGAAAAATTTATCCTGAAAATTTCATTAAAATCGATTAAACCGTCTAGGAGGAGTTGCGATCACAAAATTTTCTCTTACGAGCGAGCGAGCTAACGACACACATCCATACACCCACATAAACTATGTTCACATTCGTCATCTAGAGGCTATATGAAGGATTTCTATAATTTGTATTTTTCATAATTTGTATAATTCAACTATTTTCTATTGAAAAACAATACAACATGGCCAACAAACATTCGCTTAAATAAATATTGACAACAGACGCTTACCAAAATTATTGTGTAGAAATTCATAGTATTTATTGCAGTGTTTTGTTTTCAAAATATAAAAATGTAATCTAAACTGTTGGTATTTCAGATTATTATTAAACTAACAAGTTTCTTTGCATGCTTTTATATATATCCTGCATTGAAATATAAATATACGTAAATTTATTTTAATAGCTATTGCATTACCACAAATATTATACAATAAAAGTATTACCTGTTACCTAAAAATTATACGTAATAATGTAAATTAACACGGAAATGTTATGATAAAATTTGAGAAATATAGTAGAAGCTAACCATTACTAGACGTGACATAATAAATTACAACATTGCATTTAAAATATCTGAAGAATTAACACTAAATAATAATAAAAATATATATACAGTGTGTCCGCGTAAGTTGGCTACATATGGAAAACTTTGTTATTATTGATTTTATGAAAATAAGTTATTCTTCATAAAAAGTTCTGCATGTTCTCAAACCCAAAATTCAACTATCAGATATTAAATTATATCAGTCGTATACGAGGTGTGTCAAAAAATATCATTTTTGTTCAAGAGTAAAGTAGAAAATAGAGCCAGGTAAAAAATATACTATTTTTTATTTTATATAAATCAATTAATAATATTAAATTTATTATTGAATTATTAATTGAACATTCATTATGTAATTTTCAGAACAGTCAGTTTCAATAAATAAGTTGTATTAAACGAATAAATTCATTATTAACTTCAACATGTTGTGTATTTGAGGTACGTGTCTGAACATAGCAATTAGAACCGTGTGAACTAACGTTAATTTATGTTGTAGTACGTGCCTGGTTGTATAAAGGGGAAAGGAATTTCAAAACCGATTAAGAGATATTTGCAATTAAATTATTTTTTTTACAAAAATACATTTTCTATAACTTTAATTTTAATATTTTTTTAATAATTCCAGCTTTATATGTTACAAGAGCACTATTCAAAATTAATTATCTGATTTGCAGACTTTAAAAAATTATAAATTTTTATGAAAAATTTAAACCGAAATAAATAAGCAAAATACGTTTCGATAAGCAGGAATAAATAAGATCAGTCTCAGGATCAGCCGGGACACACAAGGATAGGTCTCCTAGTTTAGCTGTAAATGAATAAAAACTTCATTATCTGTTTAAAATAATGTATTACGAAAAACCAGACAAATAAATTTAATAAAATAAGTAAACTTAACATTACGGAAGAGCTTTTTTCATTTGAAAATCATAAGTAAATATAATAGATATTCTGTTAAAACATATATGATAATTTTTAGTATTTTAAAAATTTAATTATATATATATATATATATATATATATATATATATATAATATATATATATATATATATATATATATATATATATATATATATATATATATATCCAACAAATTGGATAGTGCTACTTATTAAAACAAGTGCATAATTAACTCTATTAAAATTTGTATTTCATTAATTTTACATAAATAAATGAATAAGCATAAAATTTGTTTTAAATTAAAATTGTGACATTCTATATAAGTAATTAATATTTAATTAAATAGAAACGTTTAATACAATTGGGAATCCACTAAAAAGTTAATATTTGTTTTCTCAAATATATTTATTAATTTTCGTTACTTATCGTCAGTTGCATAATAATGTTAATTCAATTACTTTCGTTTTATCATTTTTCATATTTCTAATTTTTTTTTTAATTAAATCAAATAATTAAAATTTATTGTTAAATCATTAATATATATTGTTTGTTTCTAATTATTTACTAAACAATGAATTAAATATGAAATTAATAATATAATTTTGTTTTACATCGATCTATATTGTTATGTAAAAAAAAAAATCTATACAGTACTGTGTATCTCAAATTCCAGTTTACAATACTATTATGTATATGATAACGAATAAAATAATTATAGTGAAAAATTAAGTTTCTATTTTACATAATAAGCATACTTGCAGTAATATCTAGGGTAATTTTATTACACTCTAGCAGAAAATTATTTTAAATATTTTTTGATTTAAAAATTCGGTTCGATTTTCTCCAAATATTTAATAGCTCGTACCGAATA
Source organism: Clivina fossor (assembly GCA_963966155.1). Taxonomy (NCBI): domain Eukaryota; kingdom Metazoa; phylum Arthropoda; class Insecta; order Coleoptera; family Carabidae; genus Clivina; species Clivina fossor. The sequence continues at coordinate 11,918,606 of OZ014555.1, forward strand.
TGCGTTTATAATATTCGCTCGGTTACCACACTCGTACTAAAATGTACAGTTTTAGTACTTGATACATAAATAACTATCAAATCTTTAACAAAATAATTAAAAGTCTACTTTTTTCCGTATAATAATATAATGAACTGTTTCAAAAAAAATTTTATTATTTTTTTTTATTATATCTCATAAAATAAAATTTAAATAAACTAATAAAAATTGCTTTATCAGGGTGTATAACGAAAAGTTGAAATAAATTTCCCGTATAATTCCCGCTCTTTCCCCGTATATTTAAAAAAAATTCCTGTATGTAAATATACAAGTTTAACGATAGAGAAAGTTAAAGAAGTGTTAAATCGAAGTTATTTATTGCATATATTATATTTATTTATCACAATTGCAGCACGGAACACAAACTATCGCAATCATCAAATTATAATTTCATCTTCTTTTTCTTTATTTCTTCGGAAATTATATGTAGATCTTCCATCATCGATCGCTTCCTTCGTTCTAAATCCTTAAATATTACAAATTTTATAAAAATTCACGCACAACAAAAAAATTCCTAGCATAATTCTCGATTTTTTCCCGCGTAACAAAATTCCCGCTTTTTTCCCGCGTAACAAAATTCCCGTATAATTACCGCTTTTCCCGTTTTTCACGTCCGTTATACACCCTGTTTATAAGTAATTTTAAGTGAACGTCAAAAGTACCTTTGACAAAAATGAATTTTAAAAGTGAGTTGAGAATACAATTTTTAATCTATAAAAATAATAAATTATGATTTAATTTGATTATATTATCATATAAATATAGAGAAACACAAATTCGTAGATAAAAAATATTAAATTTGAAAAAGATTCCGAATGCATTGAACGCAACTAGACAACCATAATTTATTAAAAAGAAAAAAAATGAGAAAACAAGAAGAAAGAAAAATTAGAAAAGCAAGTGCACCACAATATTTCTTCTTCGTCTTCTTCTGTTAACCGAATAATTTCTCGAAGCAGCCGTGACAATAGGGCTTATCGTTCTGCTCTTTAAACGTGCCCTTATTGAGCTGTTTCAAGCAGAACGCGCAGACAAAATGTTCGGGATGGAATTTCCGGAACATGGCGGTGATGCAACGTCCGGTAATTGGTTTATGGCAACCGGCACACAATGAACCGCGTTTAGCGTGATAATGCGTCTCGCAATATGGCTGACCATCGTGATCGAAAAATGAACCACCGTGGAATGGTTGATGACATTCCTAAACAGAAAAATATTATTTTTTAGTGTTTATTTTGATTAACATCGGATACGAAATAGATTAGTGTATGATGAATGTCAAATGAACATTTAGTTAAAAATATTTATATAAATGATTTTGAAGGTATACGTTTCCACGGACGTCCGATGAGTAGTTGAAGTGATATGATTGAGAGAGAGAAAGTTTCCAAGTAATAAGAATACAAGAGCATGTATGAGAGGAATTATGAATCTGGATTAAGCTAAACTTCCTTGTCTGGATAGAGATGTTTGGAGGAAACTGATTTCGAGATAAAGTGAAGAGTTTGTGCCACATACTTTTGGGTACATGGGGTGATTGTGTATGTATGTATGTACCATCAAATAACTCATTAAAAAAATATTAAAATGATTTTCACGTTACATTTTGCAAAATCTTTTCAATAAATACTATACGAATTTCTAGAATTTATTATTTAACAGAAAAAACAACTAATTGGATTTCGATCAAGAATGTATATTATTAATTCAAATACATGCCCAATATGTCGGTCTCCTTGAGTCCATCTTCAGAAACCAGATTTATAATTTAGAACGCATTGCTCCTGAAGATGGACTTAACTTATTCGGAATATTAAACATATATTTAAGTTGATAATAAACACTTCTGACTAACACCTAATTCGTTGTTTTTTCTATTGTTAAATTCAACAGTCAAGAAATTAAGTATATAAAATTAATACAATTTTTAATTAATTTAAATGATCCGTTTCCATATACTTTCATTTAGATATGTACTTATAAACACATAAGCATATAATATTTAATGTGAAAATATAATATAAAATACGATTTGAAACAAAACATTATAAGCTACCAAAAATAAAATGGCTTTAGGTTGTAGTTCTGTATTAATATTTATTAATAATCGACGTTTAGATGAACTTAACGTACGTCTTCATAAATATTAATACAGAACTACAACTTAATATAATGAGTTCTGAAAGATTTTTTACTACTTTCTAATCAAGTTTTTAAAATTAATTTTGCTAGTTTTGAAAAGTTGATACAAGAAACAGTAATAATAATAATTATATAATTAAAATAATTTTCTTTTTGAACTAGTTGATAAATCTGTTTTAATTTGAAAAATGAACTAATAACAACTACGTTATCTCCCAGTATTGTCAAAATTTTATACATGTGAGATGGTTTAAAATGTTCAGATAATAGTTTAAAAATTAATTACATTAGTCAAAAAATTTCAAGTAAAAGTTATTCAGAATTACGTATTCTATATTACAGCGTACAAAATAAATATTTTTGTTAAAGGCATTTTCAGCACACAATATATATAATATATATTTTTTTAATAGTAACAAATAATTATTTTTACAGTTTTAAAAAGATAATATTTTTTTTTTTGAATGCAACAATATACAATTTTCATATTTTACCATGGAAATTACATAAATAAAAAATATTTTATTATAAGAATAGGAAACAATTTGCATAGGCTTCTATGATTAAATTGAATTTTTCTTTTTAATCTTATCTTATAATTAAATATTTTTTATTTAAATAAATTCCATAACAAAAATATGAAAATTGTACATCGCTGAATTCAGAAAATTATTGACCCGTATTCATAACCTCTTTTTGAGCAGTTTTGATTAAAAGCAGATATGATTTCAATATTAATGTTTGCTTTTATTATATATCAAATATAAACTATTTTCATAAAAATCTAACATTTTTTAAATATATATTTAAAATATACCCATTTTTATCTAAAAGCACTCTAAAAGAGGCTTTGAATACGGGCCTACGTCTTTCTGAAATTGTACATAAATAATTATATGGTACTATCAAAAAATCAAATTAAAAATTTCTGCATAAAAAATGCCTTAACAAAAAAAAATTATTAAATCACTGAATAACTTATTTGAACATTTTTTTAAAAGTAATTTGTTTATGAAATATCATCTGGACATTGCAAGCCAAACCATCCTGTATATTAAAATGCTATATATCATTAAACAAATTCAATAGTTAAAATTGGTTGTAAATTGGAAAAAAAAGCAATATAGCCACAAATATTTTAAGACATATTACTCAAATTAATTTATACGTTAATTATTAATTTTTGCAAATATACATTACAAATATGAAAATATAAAAAAAAATAATAAAATTTTGGAAATTCATAGTTCCGTAATATCCTTCTTTCTATAATTTCTGGCTGGAGCACAAAATGAAATACAAGATAAATTTTTATTATTTTGTATAAACAAATAAAAAATAATAAAAACGCTCGGTTTTAAGTTTCACAATTTTATTTAAAAAAAAAAACCTTGATTGGCCAATTTCGGCAGTTAAGTCATCATCAGAAGGAATACATGTATTCCTTAATTAATTATGATAGTTAAAGCCGAGTGTATTTGTTATTTTTTTATTTGTTTATACATTATAAAAATGTTCCATTGGTACCAACAGCATTTTCAATTGAAGTTATTTGTTTCGTTCAGTTCTGAGATAGTATTCTGTAAGACTACTGCTAGCTAGTGTAACTTGATATTGCCTTGTAACTATTTAAGCCTACATAATAATTGCATAGTAGCTAAGCAACATCAGCCACGTCAGCTAGTAGAAGTTTTACAGAATACAACCCTTGGTCTGTTCCGACAGCTTCATACAAATAAAATCCGTTTGAAGCTATAATATTTAGAGTGCTACGAAAGGAATATCTTTTGCTGGTATTGTCATTTTACTAGTTTGATAGCCAAAAATATTAAATTTTAACATTGTTTAGAGCATTTTATTTGATTTAAAGGGCATAGTTCCTTCAAATGAATTAGTAGCAAACCCGGTTAAAACACACTATTTCATTATTTATTTTGAAAATTTAAATCTGAGAATTGAAATGAATTATGATAGCTTACATCATAGCTCAAATACGTGAAAAATTATAAAAATAAGAAAATAAAAGCAACATATGTATAAGTATCATATTATTTGAGTTATTTTCTCCTATGAAATTTATTTTAAAATAAAATGTTTAATCTTTGCAATTTATGTACTTTAAATGAAAATAAAAAGTTTTTTTTTTCATAATTTATGTAATAATCTGTAGTCACAAGAAAAAAAAAACAGCACACAGTATCATATATGAAAAAGAAGTTCACGACAACTTTTAAAAATAAACCAGAACAGATTGCCGTTTGCTGGACTTGTCCGAGAATGAAAGAGAGAGAGAGAGAGAGAGACGATAAAATTAGGTCGTTATGCGTAAAGTAGAAAAAGATGTAAAACGTGTGTCTATTATTAGTACATTATAAAAATAGACTATATTCTCTCTGCAAATATTTCATTAAATCTCCACAAAATGATGTAACGAAACAAACACATCTTAAAACACAATTTAAGATCGTACTTTTTTCGTTAGGCACGACAAAAACATACCGACGTGTTTGCACGTCACGCGCGCGTAAACGCGAACTCACGTACAATACGTTTTGTCGTCCTGTGTTTTATTGTGTTTTGTATTTTTTTTTTTTACTATTATCTGTTTTTTTTTTTTTTTGGATTTTTTTTCTTATATTTTTTTGTACAATTTTATTTATATTTTATTTACTTTAATTACAAAGATATAAGTATTTATTTTTATATAACAATAAATATATAATATACTCTTTCATTCTGGACTTCAAAGTCTTAAAAATAATAATAAATAACATTTGATATTTTTTCAGTGTGACTTAGAAAATGACATTGCTGTGTGTTGTATTTAAATGGGAGATATTGTGCATTTAGGGGCATAAAAATAGAGGGGTGGGGGGAGGGGCATCATCCATTTTGTTTTGCATTTTTTTTGTTTTGTTTACTCGTCCTCCTCCTCGGAGCCGTCTTCATCAACTCCAATGCATTTGGGGCATACGGGTTTTCCTTCCATAGCATAAAATGATTTACCCTGAACGGGCAATTTGCAGTCCTAAATCATTAATTTATTATTGTATTGATCCACACAGAATGAGAGATGGAAATATGAAATTGATGTAAAGAGCAGTTCCTGTAAAAACTTGTGTAAAATATTTGTATACTTACCCTGCAAACAAAACAATCTGGATGCCACTGGTTGTTCAACGCAGAAATATAGTTTTCCATGATGGCGCGATTGCAGCCGCCGCATTTAGGGGCGAACATGTCGAAGTAGTCATCACGGCAATATGGTTTACCCTCGCGTTCGTGGAAGCCCTCCTCTCCGAATTGTTTACCGCACTGGGCGCAGAAAAAGTGCTCGGTATGCCAGGTCTTCTCCAATGCTGTCACACATTTCTATAAACCAAAATTCAAATTATTCATTGATTTCATGACACAGAACAATAATATTGTTTTGTAAATATTACATCCAAAATGGGTCCATTGCAATAGGCACATCTTGGGCTGAACAAATTATGATAGTCGGGTTCGCAATAGGGATTGCCTTCGCGTTCAAAGAAGTTCCTAGTGCCCAATTCTTGACTGCAATGGGTGCAGACAAAATGTTCCGGATGCCATGTCTTGCCAAGGGCGGTGATGACTTGGCCAACGATGGGCTTTTCGCAAGCGCTGCAGCAACCTTTCTGTGTAGTGTTAACTCCTTGACGGCTCATGTCTGCTTGTAAATTACCAAGCATAGAATCCAGTGCGTTCTGTTTGACAACTGTTGTCGTTGTCGCTGTTGTACTAGTCGAGTAATGAGTCGGCTGTGGACTTGGCGATGATTTGGTTGCCTTGTTCGGTTTCGCGTATGGTGAGTCGGTCACCGTCTGATGTTGGTGACTGCTTGCGTTGAGCTAAAACACCCCAAATTTATCGAATTATTTTCAATTATTTGATTGTTTAAACAGTTTGCAGCAACACTTCGAACAACATTTGGATAAGTCGAAATAAATTGAATTGGAAAAAAAAACCTAGTAAATGACAATTTAAACGAGAACCACTTGTTGTCCGAAGTATCGTATATGTATGTAAAAAAGTGAAAAATATGCTGACCGATTGAGACCCAGTGCGGCGCTCAAAGCAGACTGAAAGAAGCTGAAGTTTTGGTGTCACCTGGTGCACTATGCCCCCCCACCAGAAAACCCGAAAAGCAAGCGAAATGACCCCGTGCCCCCCAACGAAAAGTTATTTGTGGCGTGCGGCAGCCAAGAAAGGACACATCTCTAGCCAAATGTTTCCATAGACTCATATTCACAGTTCACACAGTACGCTACCCAAGCTAATAAGCATTTATCGTACAATTCTTTCTCTATCTATTGCATTTAGCCTTATAATGCTTGTTCATTTAATGATCATAACAATTTGTCGATTTTTCAATCAGCTGTGTTTGCATCGAACGATATATTTTTGCGCAGTTATTTCTAAATACGACAAGAAAATATTAGGTAAATCACGGCACGTTTATTGATTTAAGCACATCACTTTGATGTTTACATCTTATGTATTGCTTACACAACTAAACGATTATATCTTTGCCCTTCAATTCATTTTATTCGCGTAATACCGTGATCATTAATTTATTACATTATTATGCAATAATCATTTAAATTATAATTTCATTTACACATATTTATCAACAAATAATATATATATATATATATATATATTTTTAATTATTATACGTTAAACATTCTGATTTTAATATACAACTCTCGTTTCTTGATATTTCTAATAAAGTTCTACTACATTTATCAATTCAAATAATTAGAAAAAAAATCGGCATTATCTTACATGTAGCATAAGAGTATTGGGATAATATGTAAAATAACTTTATTGTTTTATATCATGTGAAAATGTCCCATAATTTTTGTGATAATTTTTGGTAAATATTTTTTCAGAAAAACAATTATAAACGAATGTAATACAAATAATACTTAACCCAACATTATAAAATAATTAATTTTATCTAGGAAAAAAGATTAAAAAAAAAAAAAACAAATGTATCTAACAAATAACTAAAAAAGTAATTAAAAATTGTTCGATGATATCACTGGTGATATTATACTTGAAATTCAATGACCCCCAATAAAAACAATTTTTTAGTTTATAAAAAATACATATACGATAAAACAAACATATCAAATTTATTGCTGCAACAAAACCACTGATGGAATTTGAATTTACAGATATTTCTAGGCTGTTATGTCGTGGTCGGTCTATACTCGTCACAGACGTTTCGCCATACAACGTAAAAATGTCTGCGACAAGGATAGACCGACCACGGCATATCCGTCCAGAAAAACCTATAAATTCAATGGATACCGGCCGTGAAAGCCTTTAGATCACTAATGGCAAACCTATATAAAGAATTTTAGTAAGTATTCTTCAGCTAAACACCAGTGACAATCCAAGTAAAAATTATTAATGAAACTGTGATCAGTATCTCAAACATATAGCCACATATTTCACTTAGAAATTACGTGATATCAATTTTTCAGATAACTTAATACTGAAAAATATGGATTTATAAATTGTATCACATTGAAAAATATATTCATTAACTCGGGGGAATCTCTAGTAAGAAAAACTCTCACAAGTCTAAATTTTATTAAAAAGATTCTTTCTCACTTCCAATCATCAGTTTGGAACAGAACTAGCCTATCTCCATTGTTTTTTTAACATAAAGACATAATATACCTATATTTTATTACAGAACTAGCTCCAGTGTCTATCAGTATTTAATTCCGACTTATGTGAAAATATTTCTTGTATGTTATATGTTTACATATTATTTAATATTGGTTTCTAGATAAGAATATCACCTTTCTATTTATGATTTTTTTTTTTAAAGTTTGTATTTTCATAATTAATTTTATTTAAATTCTCTAGTAAATTATATTTATATTCTCTATTAGCGCAAGCTATAATAACTATTGTTATTATTATATTTCAAAACTAAAAAAAAATGTACTAGTTTTGCTTCAAGCTGACGATAAATAAACAAAATTTATATCTCTATTTTTGGAGACCACACTCACTTACCCTTTTCTTTACTCTGTAAGTAATTATTCTCAAAGCCTGAGAGAAAATTTCAATATAGAGTTCTACCGAATTAAATCGAATCGTGTAATAATGTATAATCTAAAAAAATTATCTAATTTTATCTAAAAACACTATAATGCCCAGTATTTCTAGGTATAATTACTCAACTGATGTAATTTTATATAAGTGTTTAAAAATACATAATATCAGAACCAGGGTGATTTTTTTACGATTTTCGAATCTAAATTATTAACTTAATTATTTTTATGCACTTATGAATATAAATATAAAATATAATTTTATACATGTAATATTTAACGGAAACTTACTACTCTAGGTCCTGCAACTCTATATTTTTTTAGATTTTAGTCAAAATTTCTACGTAAATACCTTTTACAGTTTATCAACTACCTAGTGCACAAATCTCTTTGAAAGTAATGTCTATTATATTCATGAAGATAGTGTACATGATATATAATTAATATCAACAGGTAATAGGCAAAATGTAAAACAAATTTACGTAGAAAATTTCGAAATAATATATTTTGAATATTATAATTTTAATATTATTATACTATATGATTTTTTTTTATTTCAATATTTATTTAGTGCTAGATGCATCTAGATATTTTAATTAATCAATTGTTAAAATAAAATTTAATAAAAAAGAGCTAATTAATTACAAATGATTTAAATCATTGATTATTATTTAAAAAAAAATCAAATGGTTAAAATTGTGTTTTAAATCAAATGATTAAAATCAGCCCAACCCTCATCAAAACTACTACAAACATTATGTAACATAATATTACCAACAGGATGGAAAAATACATATGTATGTAATATTAGTTTTTTTTTTTTTTTTTTTTTTAGTAAAATCTCTTTTAGTAAATTTACAGAACTTCAGTAAATCTTCTGTTAGGAATTTTCTATAAATAGGTAAAATTTGTTTAGTTCTATAATATTATTGTTAGTACACACATTTGAAAATTTACATAAAGGATGTATTTTACAATTATTAGATATCAATATGCATGCTGTAATTTTACTTAATTTAAAAAGTTATACCAACAATATGTAATTCTATATTAAGTATGTTATGCAATTTGCAGAAAGTAATCAATTTTACATAATTATTAAGTCATTTTTTACTTACTTTATGTGATTATTATGAATTATGTAAAAATTACAGAATTTTGAGGTAGAAATACAGAATATCTATAGTAAAATGAAATTACAGATTTTTTTGTCGCAAAATTTTACTATTATTTTTCTGTAATTTCGCTATTTTTTTTGTTTACAGTGTAAACATAAAACTAAATGAATGCTTATTACCTTAAAATCAGATAAAGACGCCATTAGATCGTCCAGTTCTCGTGTAGCTGAAGAAGCGGCCGGACCACCACCACCACCACCACCACCAACACGTGTTGTAGACGCATAGTGTTCTTGACTAGAAATTTCGCCGGGAACCGGAATACCGGTTGTTTCCGTTTTTGTTTCTTTCACTGTGATCGTTACTTGACGCGGACCAGCATAGATTATCTCTCTATCAATAACAAATACACAAATTAATCACAAACTAGTAAAAAATCGTTCAGAACTCATTATATTAAAATAAAACGGCTTTAGGTTTAAGTTATTTATTAATATTTATTAATAATTGACGTTTCAACGACTTCAATGTAGATTATTTCTTTATCAATAACAAATACACAAATTAATCACAAACTAGTAAAAAATCTTTTAGAACTCATTTTAAGGGCGGATTCACGGGGGGGGGGGGGGCATGGAGAAAATGTCCCCCTTGGTCCTAAGAATATAATACAAAATACATACAAATATATGTTCCACAGAACATTTATTATTGACCAACCTTGCATACAGCTATGAATATAAATAAGGTGGGCTAATAATTTTTTATAGGCGTAAAGCTTCTTATTAATAATTATTTACCTTTATCCTAAAAAAAAGACAAAATGACCCACCTTGAAAATTTTCTAGATCCGCCCTTGACTCATTTTATACTAAAATTAAACGGCTTTAGGTTGTAGTTCTGTATTAATATTTAAGACATTTACGGTAAATAAACAGATCATGGAAAAAAATGACTAGGTAACAAATAAGTAACTAGTATTACTTCTTTGTTACCTAGTAACTTGTTTCCATGTTATTTCCTGATGAAGATGGATGTTGAATTCGTCGAAACGTCGATTATTAATAAATATTAATACAGAACTTAAACCTAAAGCCGTTTTATTTCACTAAATAAGAATAGAATTTTTTTTAAAACAAACATTATATAATTTTGGTATTTTTAAGTTCTGGTATTAATATTTATTAAGAATCGACGTTTCGACAAACTCAACGTACGTCTTCACCAAAAAAAAAAGATACACATGACATTTATAGTAAATAAACAGAACAATGAAACAAATTACTAGGTAACAAAATAAATTTTACATAAATTTTACATCATAAAGATTTTCTAATGCATGTTGTACAATAGTAAAATTTGAAGATACTGTAATAATTGCAAGACTCATCAATGTTAACAGCAGATTGATAAGAAAAGCAAGAGAAATATATAAAGAAAAAGATAACATCAACCAGTGTGAAGTGGCACTGATTTAAATAATATTTGATTTTCATTAATTAAAAATTTGTAAATTTTATAATCTAGTTACTTGTATTTTGTTACCTGGTAACTTGTTTCCATGTTCTGTTTATTTACTGTAACGGTTAATTAATAAATATTAATACAGAACTTAAACCTAAAGCCGTTTTATTTTTATTATAAATCTGTTTTATATTTCACTCTTTTGCATCAAAATAACACAATTATATTGGCACAGGCGAAAATTGGTTTGGTAATATTTATTTAATTCATTCACTCAAAAATAGATTTCTTTTTTAAATTATGTCATTTTTGAAGCAAAGGAACGATTTCTACTTTTAAATTTAATTTTAATATAAATAAATTTGTTAATATTCTACACTACTTCATCATGTACATAAAAATATTTCATATTTTTATTGATTTGTTTTGACATGAATAACCTTCAGATGTGCAAGATGTTGAGACAAATATTAAAAATACATTAGTTTTATTTATTTAATTACTATTATAAAATTAAATAATGCACACACAACCATCAAAACCGGACACTTTCTGATGAGACAAACCATTTAATTTTATATGCATTTTTTATTATTTTACATTAAACTGTTACATAAAATAATAATCTTTGTTGACTCTAAAATTGAAGCCGGGATACGGCCAAGGTTGTTTTTCTATTCAACCATAATACACACTGCAATTTATAATTATATTGAAATTACAAAAACGTAATATACCTATGTATCGAATTACAATGTTTATTCATTAGAAAATAATCATTATTTTGTATAATCCAGATCAGCTTAAATTGAAATACCTATTTATATAAAAAAAGGTATATATATAAATATATATATATATATATATATATATATATATATATATATAAATATATATATATATATATATACCGGGTGTATACTTGGTTTATGCAATATAGGAAAAACAATGTTATTTTTTTAACATCGCAATTCCTGCTTCCTCGTTAGTTTTAGAGAAAAATTATAAAAGACAAAAATTATTTAGAATTAAAAACTACATTATTTACGCTTAAAATAATTGCGATATTGCGTCTCAGTAATTAATTATTAATTAAATAAATATTAACAGTTTTCGGCAATATCAGACAGCCATGGACGAAACGCGAATGTATTTTGTTCACAAATGACAATACACTGACATTTGTAAACAAAATACATTCGCGTTTTGCCCATGGCTGTCTGATATTGCTGAAAACTGTTAATATTTATTTAATTAATAATTAATTACTGAGACGCAATATCGCAATTATTTTAAGCGTAAATAATGTAGTTTTTAATTCTAAATAATTTTTGTCTTTTATAATTTTTCTCTAAAACTAACGGGAAGGCAGGAATTACGATGTTAAAAAAATAACATTGTTTTTCCTATATTGCATAAACCAAGTATACACCCGGTATATATACAGGGTGTAACAGAATAACTATTCCTAATTTTAACTGGAGTATCCTGGGCTCAGAATATGAAGATTTAATGCAAATCACTGAGATAAAATGTGGCTCCTTACTGAGCTACAGGGTGTTTTATATAAAAATTTAAAAACGATTTTTGCCCAGTATTCTAAAACTATTTGACGTATCCTTATCATACTTGGCAGAAAATGTAGGTACCGTACACCATACTAAATTATGTTAAATTAAAGTTTCTGGCTACTGCCAGTGGCGTACAACAGGGGCAAGTGAGAGGTTGATCCTTCCTAAATTCTACGCCACTGGCGGAATTGTCATTTTAGCACAATTTTTCGATTCTCCAATACTTGCTGTGTAAAAAACATACTCTTCCTTTGTAACGATAAAGTCACTGTTTTTCGAGATATTTAAAGTTAAACATAAGCTGCACCCTTGGGATTTTTTCAAAATTTGCTAAAAAAAACTGAAAAAATTCAGTAAAATAGAGAAAAAAATTAGCTACATAATAACTAAGTAACTTTTTTTTCTAACTCATTCTGATTTGGCTGTTAAAAATTATTGAAAATAAAAAAAATAAAATGCAAAAAATATTAATTTTCAATAATTTTTCCAGCCAAACCAGAATGAGTTAGAGAAAAAGTTACTTAGATATTATGTAACTAATTTTTTTCTCTATTTTACTGAATTTTTTCAGATTTTTTTGAGCAAATTTTGAAAAAATCCCAAGGGTGCAGCTTATGTTTAACTTTAAATATCTCGAAAAACAGTGACTTTATCGTTACAAAGGAAGAGTATGTTTTTTACACAACAAATATTGGAGAATCGAAAAATTGTGCTAAAATGACAATTCCGCCAGTGGCGTAGAATTTAGGAAGGATCAACCTCTCACTTGCCCCTGTTGTACGCCACTGGCAGTAGCCAGAAACTTTTATTTAACATAATTTAGTATGGTGTACGGTACCTACATTTTCTGCCAAGTATGATAAGGATACGTCAAATAGTTTTAAAGTACTGGGCAAAAATCGTTTTTAAATTTTTATATAAAACACCCTGTAGCTCAGTAAGGAGCCACATTTTATCTCAGTGATTTGCATTAAATCTTCATATTCTGAACCCAGGATACTCCAGTTAAAATTAGGAATAGTTATTCTGTTACACCCTGTATATATAATGCGAGTGTAAAGTCTGGAACTATCGCAATAATTTTTTTATTAAACGTTTTTGTAAAAAATCCTCGAACACGTCAATTTTTATCTTAAATGAAACATATTTTACTGTAATCGTCACTTAAAGATCGTCTTTTGTTTTTGAGTTATGGCATAAGCGATAATTTTTTTAAATGGAAACCCTAATTTTTTTATGTTGAATTTGGAAAGAGCATGAAATTCTAAGACCAAATATACTAAAAAAGTATGGTACTGTATTTTGAAATTTTCGATATAATTGCCGTTAAAGTTTTAAAACAAAAATCTAATAACAATCAAGAGTTCCATGTTTTAATAAAAAATCAAGTAGCCATGTATAACAATTGATAGCGTTAAAATTATGACAGTTCTTTATCAGTTTTTATTGTGGGCTTTTTTACGTAATTCAGTAAATAATGGTGCGATATTTGACTGAAAAAGAGCGAATTAAAATTTTAATATTGAGGGCATGTGGCGACCGTACTAGAACACAACAAGAGGTTTGTGAGATATTTAATAACAAGTATCCTGATAAAGAACCTATCACAAGAGCGACAGTTTCTAAACTAGGAAGAAAGTTTTCTCAATTCGGACATGTGAGAGATCTGGAAATCGAACCCAGGACCTTCCAATTTCCGACTGGGTGCTCTAACCATCTGAGCTAACGACGCAGGCGATATAATTGACAATCTTCAATCATTATAAAGTATTCATAATTTGTATTCTTTATCTTATATATTGCCTACGATTACAGTGAAGCAAATTTGTAGCCTAGTATACTGAATCAAATATGTAAGAAAAATGTTAGATATTTATTCGGTTGAGACGCAAAGACAATGTATAAATGTATAATTAAAGTAAATTTTTTAAGGCCATATATATATATATATATAAACAATCAAAAGTTTTAGAAAATAAATAATAAGTGTAAATACCATGCCTTTACATTTGGTTTGAGAAATTGTCGATTATATTTTAAACCGCAATATTTTTCTTGGACCAGTATGACTCTTAAGGGCCGGTTACATAAAATATCGTCAAATATATTGTAAATTAACTATTTCGTTAACTTGTCAACTAACCAATCATCATTGAAGCGTTTCGAAGCTAATTGACAATATGGTTGTCTAGTTAACTTATTGATTAAGAAAATATACGCGTTCGTAGCATCGATTTTTTAGGTGTTTTTCAACATTATTTATTTGGAAACTTTTACAACAAATACAGTAAACAACAATAAATTATTCCGTTGAAAAGTTCATTTATTGAAATTTTCAGCAGTATTTTTTTTAAAGTCACATTTTCACTTCCAAAAAATGGCGTCAAAGTGATCAGATCAAAATTTAGATTTGCCAATGGTGGCAGATAAAACTCGCGTTCTACATTTCTAAAACAAAAACAAATTAGATGTTAGTACTTGTAACACATGTAACTTTTGTTGTAACCTAATATCCACTTAAGTCAACAACGTCTTAGCTCTCAAGAGTTTTTATCTTCCCTGATTCTTATTGAAAATAATATTTAAAAATATCTGATTTTAAACTAAAGCCAATATCTATATTTGATAAATGAACCTCTAAAAAAATAATTTAAATGGTGTAAAATAAAAATTCAAGACCCAACAATATACAATAGTATATATATATATATATATATATATATATATCTAACTACACAGCAATATAACCGAGAAGACCTAAATAAATAAATATATATATATATATATATATATATATATATATATATATATATATATATATATATATATATATATATCTGACTACACAGCAATATAACCGAGAAGACCTAAAGTTGCTGAAGATTTGTTTGATAATGAAAATATAATTTACGCCTCTTTGCGTTTTGTGCAAAATGTTACCGATATAATAAGCAGAATTTTATCAAGAAAGAATATTAACGTTTCCCATTTTCCACACATGGAATTGTAACGCATATTGAAGATTGCAAAAGATATTACTCTTCAATCTTCGGGTATATATACAACACCTTGTGAATTTGATAAAGTTTATGTTGGATAGACAGGTAGAAGAACTGTTTCTACTAGATTATCAGAAAAAAAAGAGGTCAATACGTCTAAACCATCCAGATAAATCTGCTAGTGCACAACATGCGTTAGCCAATCGAAGATACTGTAATAATTACAAGACTCATCAATTTTAACAGTGGACAAATATAGAGAAGCAATAGAAATTTACAAAGAAACAGATAACATCAACCAATGTAAAGGCATCGATTTAAATAAAATTTGGCTTCCTTTAATTAATAATTTATAAATTATTACTTTCTTTATATAATTTATAAATTTTTTAATCTAGTTACTTTGCCACCTAGTAACTTGTTTCTAAGTTTTATTTTTAATTATTTATGTCAGTTATATATTTTTTCCTGATGTATATCGAAATGTCGATTTTTAAATAAAATATATACAGAACTTAATCCGAGAGTTTTATTATTTTAATATAATGAGTTTTAAAAGATTTTTTACAATATATTTTTTATATAAATTATCAAATAGTAAAAATGTTAAATAAAAATTATTATTTATTTATAATGTAATTACGATGATTTGGCACAAATAAATAAATATATAATATTATGTAATATTTGCTTTTGCATTTATAAAACTTACTTTTTTTACACAAATCGATTCGGTAGCGAAGACCATCAACCAATAGATGCTAGGATATACGATATACGATGAAGATATACGTAGAGTACATTTAAACGTCGACATTTAAATAAAATATACAGACTTAATCCTAAAGTTTTTCATTTCGAAAATTCAGTTTTTAAAAAGCAAATAAAATTTATACAGTAAAAATGAGTATTATAAATTTTTACATGCGATATTTTATGCAATTTAACATATTTAAAATGCATTGGCAACTAGTGAATATAAGCTGTCAATCAAATTTAAAATTAATATTATTTTATTTGCAACCTAAATATAGTAGCCAAAATCAATATTTATTTAAGAATATTTATGAAACATTTTTACTGCCCTGCAATAAAAACATTTCCTGTCAATTTTATAATCTTTCTCAAAAATATACTGAAAAATGTATTTAAAAAATTACTTAAAACCATATTTCATAAAATATTGTATATTATACACTTTTTTTCTAGAAAATTAAATGTTTACTATGAAAATTATTTGTTTTGAATATAAATATTGTTACTACACAAACATTTTAGTTTGTATACCTATTATATGTAAAACAAATATAATTTTAATTAATTATTGCCAGAACCGTAATTAAATATTTGCGCGCATGTTTACAAAATTATTTACCCTATTATTTGCTCTATGGAGATCCTATATATGTATATATATATATATATATATATATATATATAAATATAATTATATCTATAAAGCACAAAGTAAATATGTATGTGTGTAAATATGTGTGTTTGTCCGGTTTTGAAATGCAACTTTAGAAATGAGTTATAAAGTTGAAATTTAGCATAGAGCTGTGTAATACTACCACAATGATGGAGACTGGAGAAAAATGAGAATAAGTCTGCGTGAGCCGCAGGCAAACGTTCTAAACGAAAAAAACTTTATTCACTTTTGATATCCACCGAACAGATTTTGATGGGAGTTTTATTAACAGTTGAGGCGTTTTTCAAGAAAAGTTTTACTATGAGGCAATATAGCGTGAGCTGCAGACGAACGCTGTAAATGATGAAAATTGATCAAAAAGTCTGTTTGCTTAGAATTTCAGATCCACAGAACAGATTTCGATGGAAGTTTTATTGACAGTTGAGTCGTTTGTCGAGGAAGGTTTTACTGTAGAACAACGTCTGCGACTCACGATATAAACTATAAAACTTGACTAAAAACTGTTTGCTTATAACTTGCTATTCACGGAACAGATTTTGATTAAAGTGTTATTAATAATTGAGTCGTTTTTCGAGGAAAGTTTCACTATGAGAAAATGCAGCGTGAGTCGCAGGCGAATGCTGTAAACGATAAAAATTTACCAAAAAACTGCAATTAAGTTGAAATGAGTTCAAAGTAGTGAATTCCGTAGCGAAGCACGGGTATTATGCTCTAGTACTTTATAAAAAGTACGACAGTAAAACAAATGACATAAGTTATGCTTGAAGATATATTCCCATACTTACTATATCCATTAGTTACCATATATACTTTTATAAGTCGACTGAATTTTTATGAGTGTATATTTAGGTTTTGTTAAACGGACCTTATACGATCATTCAGAATGGCATTCAGACCAAAGATTGACATTCTGTTTGAAGGTGCAAGATCAAGGCAGATGGACTGATGAATGGATTGACGGATTTCCAAATATTTTAAAATCAGAGCTTCAATCACGAGAAGTGGAAGGGAGATTGACAGTCTAAATGCTTCTCCCAGTCGCAAGGAATCTTAAAGTAATCGCTAACCTCTCACGGAGTGATATTGAATCTCTCATAACATAACATAAATATGGTGTCAACGTGGTGATCAATGTGTTAAAAAGATTTTCATCCATCCGATAGTAATTTTTGAAATCATCTAAAGCTAAAATTACTTCACCCAGACTGATAATTTGACTGATTGACAGTGTATAGCCAATTTTAGAAATTTAAGAAAATAAAATTTGTTAGTTTAATATCTGTAGTGAAATTCTATAGTGAAACCGATTTTTGTCTTTATCTATTAAATGAAATTTTTAATCGATGAAAAAACATTTGCTAACGCTCCAATCCCGTTAAGTTCGATATATCTCGTTAAATCAAAGTAGAAACGAGTATTCCCAGGGGAATACATTCAAATAATAAAAAAAAGGAGCACAAATTTATTTTTTCTACGACTATACTAAAATTTGTCACTTATAAATCTGTCATTGGTTAGTTTATGTGGTACATTTTATGCAGTACTACCCAAAAATCTGTACCACAATATACATATTGTAGTACAGATTTTTTCATTGTAATTTTGTTGATTTCTGTAACGTAACAAGTTGCTATGAAAAGACGTAGGGCGGCGTACTGTTACTAATTACTAATAACATAATGAAACTGCCACATAAAACTAGTCAACATAAAGTCGACGTTCGCTTGACACACAAAATTGTTTTATTTTATTCGATGCTAACGAAGTATGTACGTTATAGAAAAAATGATATTTAATAATTGAATTATAATTTTCCATTTATGTAATACTGTTAATAAATAAAATAAAAATTGCGAATTCTTTTTGTTTGTATAATAGATATAGAATCGTAGAAAAAAAATATTGCATTTGAAATATCTGATGAGTCAGCGTTGTTGCTAGAATTTCGTATTGTATAGTCGTAGAAAAGATATATAGTGTAAAACTCGCACAGAATGTCCATTTCTCAATCG
The DNA here is from genome assembly GCA_963966155.1 of Clivina fossor. Lineage (NCBI taxonomy): Eukaryota > Metazoa > Arthropoda > Insecta > Coleoptera > Carabidae > Clivina > Clivina fossor. The sequence goes on from OZ014555.1 coordinate 11,937,478, forward strand.
TATGAATTGCAGCACTCGTCAAGGTTCTTGCTGTAAATTTTCATACCTTTGAGAAGTTAGTACCATTCTGTGCTCATAGTACAATAGAGTGTATCAAACTTTAACAATTTGTTAGAGAGTGAAAAATGTCTTATAAATATAGGTCCCGTTTTATTTAGTTGCGCAACTACAAGAAATTAAAGTTTTATTAGTGGCATAGTAAAAAATGCAGTAGAAAAATATAATAAAACAATAGCTATGTACAATGTCTTGATGATCCGACAGTTAGTACTAGGCATATTATAGCACAACTAGACCTTTTCCAAAACTTTGTTCGGTGCGTACTACCTCGTGAGGAGCTACATCTATATCACTCAACATGTGCAAGCACTGCCGCCAAGAGCTTATGAGCAACGTATAGAATTTTGCCACGCAGGTTATTACATAAAAATGTTGATGTTCCAAATTGCCCATCAAAAGTGCTATTGGTGTGATTAAGCCCAATTTACCAGAGATGGAATAAACATTATGCAGAATCATCACATATGGTTTCTCGAGAATCCATATTCAATTAGATTTCAGCAACGATTCAGTATGAATATTTGGGCTGGCATTTTCAACTTAATACAGTGGAACCTCGCTTAACGAGCACATCGCATAACGACTAATTCGTATAACAAGCAAAATAAATTGTAAAAAAATTACTCGCTTAACGAGCGATGTTTCGCATAACGAGTGACGTGAATAGGGAAATCTCCGAATTGCACGATGGAACTTTCCGTGCCATTGGTACATCAGTCTGTGTTTAGAACAAAATGTAACAAAAACAAATGTCTCTAGACTGCTTTCTAGTTAAAAGGAATTAAGTATGTTACTAATTATTTCGATTTTTTTGTTTTCTGCAAATCGAATTCTCATTCCAAGTTGGTTCATTCCGCGATAGAAGAAAAGATGAAGATGAATGAAATGAATAAAAAAAATTCAATAATACATGATATATTTTTACATATTTAACTTTATTCAAATAAGATATTTTAATGTACTTATCAAATTTATCTAATTGCCGGTAGAAAAAAGAATTTACTTTTGTTTATTAGAAACTTTCATATTACAAAATTTTTCCTCTAGTTTATGGGCCTACAAGCTACGAACGATTCTCCCATAGAAATTTTATAACGTACGTATTTTTCGAATTTTTTTTTTTAGATTTTTTTTTTTATTATAAAATCTGTCAATTTATTATAGGAATTCCTACAAAGTAACTGACAAATAAAATACAATTTTTATAAAAATACAAATAAAAAAATAAAAAATTAAAATAATCGATATATCAGACTAAAAATAATCAAAATAATATAATAAACACATTCACGCTAAAACGATGAAACTATAAATACAATCAGACAGAAAAACTAAACTACGATATTAATAGAAATTCTGATTTATATGAACGCAGCTGTTATATAATTCAATAATTCAAAAATGATAGAAATTATTATAAAAGAAAAGCATTTATTTTTAAATTTAAACATTTAATTGCTTTCCAATGTTTTTACTTCATCACCTCAAATAGAAATCAAGTGGGTGCACATTTTTTCCAGAAAAAAAAAGAAAATCCGAAATAAATGAAAATTCTATTTGTGTATTAAAAGCGTATATACAAAAAAAAAAAACAGTTCAAGTGTAGGCTAAATTTTATAGTAATGCATTATAAATTGGCCCAGACTTTATATTGGCAATTATTTCAACAACCTGTTAATTTTCGTATTTTCAAATCTTGTTGCTTAGAGAAGCAACTAGAATCATTAATTTATTTTTGAAAATATAATTTACGCAAAATAATATTTTAATTAATGTTATGTAAAAATTAAGTTAAAAATATCGAATTTATTTCGCGTAGGTCGTATCAAAAAAATCATCGGAAAATAATTGTCGAAAATTCATGGCCAAGTGCCCACATATTGAAATGTTTTTATTAGATCAGCGAAAAATCCTAAATTAATTAGTTATAAAAATCATGTTTGATGTAATTCGAAATTATTTAAAACGCTATTGATTAATTAAAAATTAATGAAATCATGAAGGAAACTATTGATTTCGTATTAAGAGTCAGTTGCATAAAACTTAACAAATGAGTTAACTAGACAAGTAGATTGCCAATTGTCTTTGCAGCGCCTCTTTTATTAATCAATTGGCAAGTTAACAAGATAATTAATTTAAAAAAAAAATTAATAATGTTGTATGTAACCGACCTTTAATAAAACAAAATTTGATTTTATATATGCATTTATTTATTTATTTTTAGCAATTTTGAGAAATAAACTATAAAATATAATTCCTTAATTGAAAATACTAGAAATACAAATGTTGAATAAAGTTTAAAAATGAGTATGCATTTTGTTATTTATTGATAAAAAAAAATAATCTGCTAAAAATACTATTGAATCCAATAAACTCAAATCTATGTTTTGTAGTTTTGATAAAATAATCTTAATAAATTAAAATTACTTAGAAAAATTTCAGCAAGACAAGTTCTACCCTTCTATTTTAGTTTTAAATTAAATTCTAATCTATTTTTATTTTCACATCTACAAACTACAATTTATTAGTTAATCGAAAACTAATGTGAAATATAAAGGCCCGTATTCTCACCTCACTTTTAAAAGTGATTTTTGTCAAAATTACTTTTGACGTTCACTTAAAATTACTTATTAAGCAATTTTAATTAGTTTATTTGAATTTTATAATATTAGACATACAAAAATATATCAAAAATAGAAATACTATTCATTTTTGATAAGAGGTGGAAGTAAAAATTTATTTTAAAGCAAAAAATAAATACACTTTTTCATAAACAAAAGAGGTGGTAATACGGGCCAAAGTTTTTATTTAAACATGATTATTTGAAGTTGAAATAAAAAAAGCGATTTTTCGTTGCCGTGGGTAAATACAGTAATTAATATTGCACTATTAACTACTAATTAATGTTAAAATAAAATCGCAAAAAATCGCCTAAAATATCGCAAATTGTAGTTTTGAAAATTTGATTTATCTAGCAACAGCTAAAAATCATATATTTTTCTTTTAAATTTTCTATTACAAAGAAGAATATATTAAATAAACATCTATAAAAAAAAAAAACAGCTACATTATGTCAACACCCAGTTAATTATAAGATTCGATAGTTTAGAACGCAAGGAATGACAAGAATCAAATTCCTAAACAAATGCCAAACATTATTAGACTAAATTGTGCATTGTGCATTTCAATTACTAATACTAATTCTACACATAGTGTAAGCTTGATAATTAAATATTTAGTATTCAATTGCCAAACATTCTTCTAATTTAGACGAATTTAAATTTACCTTGCTTCAAAACGACATTTTTTTTGGATTATCATTTTTCTAAAATCAAAAACAAGCAAAACAAACTATAAATATAAAATAAGACATGTTGCTAACTACTCACGCAGCTACGAATTAAAAAGATAAAAATAAATCTTTGATATAAGTTCAGAAAAATCTGATGCAGTCAGGCTCATGACTTAAAAAAATAAATTAAAAATGAGATAAAATTAGAACAAAATTATTGTAATGTAGTTGTTACTCTATTACAATAATTTTATTCTAAAACATTCCTTTTCTCTAATTAAAAAATATAAATACTTTTTTCAACTATAAAAAAAAATTATATACTATTGCATATTACTGATTATTATATTTTTTTGATAAACAAAAAAGTATATAACCCGGTTGCAGAAAGCATTGTTAACTTAATAAGTTAGTTAACTAGGCAACTAGATTGTCAACTGTCTTCGAACTGCCTCATTGATTGGTCAGTTGGCAAGTTAACAAATTAGTTAACTCACAAAGCGTTTAACAATGTTTTGTGCAACCGGACCGATGTTGTTTTGACTAACAGTTCGTAATATATGAAAAAAAATGTCTATCTGTACATACATTTAAAAATAAATAAAAATATAGGCGTTTTTCTAAATTTAACTATGGATTTATCGCTTTTGGAAACTCATTATATGATATCATTAAATTGAGAAAATAAAATAAATTAGACTTATACTAAATTCAGTGCACGCTGCTTATTAGAATCACGGATATTAATATCACTTTTGCGAAAAATGGGCCGAACGTATAAATCTACATAGAAAAAACATTTATCACAATAATCATAATTTCGGTTTATGTTATCTATTTTTTCTTAGGTTTTCGTCTACAAACAATAACCTTGTTTGTATGCAACATCTACTATTTTCAAACTCAGAGGGAACTGAACCTCTCTTTATCTCTCGCAAATTAACAGCCTACATCCTGGTTAGCAGCAGCTTTCCTTTTAATCATAAATACATAATACCTTACGTGAATGTAGAATAATTACATATTTATTGTCAAATTTATTAAGAGAATGTTACGTTTATTTTTAGATTTTTTTTTAGTATATTGCATAATTTATTTTCTGTTTAGTTTGTTTGGCCTGTATTCATAGTCCTTTTTAGAGCACTTTTAGGTAAAAGTGCGTATTTTAAAGTACAGGTAAACCTCCCACAACACGATATCCGGCAACACGATTTTCGTTCTAATACGTTTCGCTTAAACGCAGTTGCCCTCCTATAACACAATATCCAACAACACGGTTTCGTTCTAACACGTTTCTGCTTACAACGCAGTTTTCAGGTTTTTACTTGTAGTAACATGTATGTACAAATATACATTTAATAAGCGCACCAGCTATTTAAAAAAAAGTTTGTTTTTAAAGAAGTTTTTGTCAACTACGACTTATGTAAACAGTAGTAAGTTAATAATCACCTACAATTAACATAATGTGTCTGTAACTGTCTCAATTTTAATCTGTACGACTATTTTATTAAAAATAGCTTTTTATAGTAATGTTAATTAACTTATGCCGACATAAACATCAAAAAACTATGTAATTTTTCGTTTTTTGCGTCTACTGTAAAAATGACAAAAATTACAGTTACGACTTCTCAGATACAGATATATACTTACTTATATGAAGATTGTTTTGTTTATAAATCGTACATTTTTAATAAAATTAAAGTTATTTCTATGTATCTTAAAAAAATATACGTACATATGTATTTTAATTTTTAGAACCTAACTCCCTTTTTTCTATTGGCTCTGGGTCTCATATAACACGGTTTCACATAACACTCCGTTTCCTTGAAACCTATCTATCGTGTTATAGAAGAGTTACCTGTATTCATTTAAAAAAATACTAAAACTGTTTTTAGCATTATTTATGTTTTAAAATGTTAAATATAATAAAAATAGGTTGTATTTGATACATAATAAAAGCAAAAATTAATATTGAAATCTTGATTGGTTTTAAACTAAAAGTGCTCTTAAAAGGGAATATGAAACCGGGCCTTTATCTTTATGTGTTTTTCGCATATTTGATTATTGCACTGTATAATAAATATATTTGTCTAAATAGCGATAAATCCATTAGATGAATATATAATATAATATATAATTACAATGTGTTTATAATTAAATAAAAACGAAATAAACTTACCCATTAGTGCCATCTGTGTTGAGTTGAGCAAGCAGACTGTCCACCGATGGTCTGTTCAAGGTGCTATTAGCACTAGAAGGACGAACACTATTATAGCTAGGACTTGTAGTACTATTCATTTCTGAAACAAAACAAACCAATTAATAAAAATTAACTCTCACATATTGTTTTAACACCAAATTTTTTTGAATTTATAGAATTTTCTGGGATAGTATGCCGTACTTTCAGTTACTAAGCACTGAGACTGCCATCTACGATGTATGGCAAAACGTCTGCAACGAGGATAAATCGACCAAGACATATCAATCCAGAAAATACTATAAATTCAATGGATACCAGCCGGGAAAGCCTAAAAGATTACGTACTACAAAATTTCTAATTTTTATAATTTTTTAAACAATGTTTCTTATAGAACAAAAAATATTCTCATCTAGTATACATATGTTTTCATAATTTAAAATTACGTTCAAAAAATTATTTTAAAATATTTGTATTATTGTTGTGAAATTAAAACAATTGTTAATTTGATTTGCATATTAGTCGAGTAATTCTGATTGAATTATCTTAAAATATTATCTGTTCATGTGTTTAAACAAAATATAGAAAGAACAATGTTTTAAATAACTATTTCATTTCGTTAATATTTTATGTTTAGTTTTTAGTTTTCTTAGTTATTTTTTTAAAACATTGATAACATTTATGGATGGCTTATTTCAAAACTAATTGAAAAAATTAAATATTTTTATTATATTCACAAAAAATCAAATTAGATTAATTTAGATCGAAATATTAAATTCCTCAAATACAAATAATATAAAAAAAATGAATATCATTTCTTTCCTATTTTTCTGACTTCACACAAAAATAAAATATTTTATACAGGCCGTTTAGGGCCTTCGCTGTATTCTTTTACACTTCAAAAGAAATCGATAAACTTTAAAACATCTTAGAAAAGTTGTCTCATAAGCGAAATAATTTTTTATTTAGTTTTACATTATACAGTCGATTCCGCTTAATTGGGCCACCGCTTAATTGGGGCAGCCGCTTATTTGGGCCAAATCTCAAAGAACAGAAACCAAACCAAGAAACCAACAGTAAATTTACATGTTTAATTGGGACAACATTCCGCTTAATAAGAAAAAATATTTACAAAGAATTTAATATGATACGCTTCATATTTTTTTGATTCACAAGATGGAAAATTATATTTAAAAAACTAGCAAATATGTATCAATTAATTACATTAGTATCGCGCGCTGTGAACTTTATTCCCAACACCATTCACGATTTTGTAGAAGTGAAATGTTACAAAAACAAAAGACAGACTACACTTGACATATTTTTGCATTGAATTAAAAATGTATGTACCTATTTATTATTTTATTTTGGAATTTATTATTATTTTTTTTAAAAGTTTATATTTTTTGGTTATATATAGTTTATAGTTTTGTCCAAGAATTTATAAAATAAAATTATTGAAAGAAAAATATGGATTGTTTAATTTTATGTAAAATTAATTGGGGCAGCCGCTTAATTGGGCCAAAATGCTCTAGTCCCGATGTGTCCCAATTAAGCGGAATCGACTGTATTTGCTTTAAACTCTAGTAATCTACTAGTTAATCAGCATTGTCCATCGTTAGCGTAAAGCCGATTTGCAGGAGCCTCATTATGATGCACTTCCCCATAAATCAGCATCATATCGACTAATTCGATATTAGAATATCGATTGGCCATCGCGATTTTTCAAGAACAAGGTAAAAATAATAAAATTTTTAGTCAAACAAAGGCGATAGTAAAAGTGAATTACTGAGATAACAACTTTACCTGTCAAATAACAAACGTAATAACAATTGAACAATACCGATTAAGTAGTAGATTATTAAAGTTTAAATAAAAATAATATTATAAAAAATCCCAAAACCACACTTAAATTAAAATAAAGCTTAAGCACTTGTCAAAGATCACTCAGTGATCTTTGACAAGTGCTTAAGTGTTTCTGTACTTTGGATCACAAGTAAGATTTTTGTAGATTTTATTTAGCTACTGAAGATGGAAGCTTAGCTTCCGAAATACGTATTTAGCTTTATTTTAATTTAAGTGCGGTTTTGGGATTTTTTATAATATTATTTTTATTTAAATTTCGCCACAGTAGATCATTTTTTATTAGAGTTTAAAACAAATTAATCGTTCAATGTAAAAAACTAATGGAATTTATTATTATCTCGTTTATGAGACGACTTTCACTAAAGCGTTTTAAGGTTTATCGACTCCTTTCGAAGTATACTATCGCCCCCTAAAAGGTTACAGAAAAGACCGTAAACACCCTGTATATAGACTTAACAAAACATGGATGTATTTTTAATGAAATACATACGTCAAAATATAAAAAAAGGATTAAAAAAAATAATTCATTATTTGCAGATTACAGTACCGTTAACTGAAAAAATAATATAAATAATATAAAAGACAATTAATAAACGATAGATACATATATCTTTTTCTCCAGCACCTTTACTTTTTCTCATCTCTTTCCAATATGTAATCAGCTGTTAGTCTTAAAATAACCTTCCGATCTACAAACTTTCTGGAGACTGTTATTCTGCCCTGCTAAAGCTAAAGATCGTATCTGCAAATATTGCATTTTTGAGTTAAAAAGTGTGCATGCATTTTCTATCACATTACTAAGACAGAAAGTTGTAAGTATAATAAATTGTGACAAATTCATTTAACAAATGTAACATACTACAGAACTGCCACAGCAAAAAGTAGATTTGGCTTTAAATCCTGGGATCAGAGACGAATTAAAATTAGTATAGTTATATTCTGCAAATTACTGCATAATATGGTTGACTGTCCTTGCTTACTTGTAAAACTAAATTGCAGTTCGAAGACTTTCATCTCGTTCTACTCTAACGCTTCATTGTGATTCTTCGAGAACAAATAGTGTATAACGCACCAATTAATATAATGTGCAAAAATTTGAACAATTTTTTATATGATTTTGATATTTTCCATAAAAATTTACATTTACAATTGGTTGTATAACTGTTGGACAATAAAGTCATTATTATGTAATTATTATATGCTTATATTGAAAAAAACCTTCATTATTTTAAAAACCACATTTTTGGAGATAAAATCTTTTGTTTTAGTAGGGTAGTATATTCATCATTCATCAAAATAAAAATATAATGTATACCTCTTCGAGTTTCAATGGTGTTCGCATATTTCGAATTACTCAAATCCTGCAACAGCGTATCTAATTCCGACAAATTATTATTCAACGATGGATATTTATCCGTTGGACTTTGAGGAATATATCCAGATCCATAGCCTCCATGAACAGGATAAGAAGTGCTCTTCGAAACTGAATCCTGAACTATCCTCTGATTTTGGTATGTGGGCTAGAATTAAAAAAAAAAGAAAAAAATATTTATTTAATATTTCGCTTCAATTCGCCTATTTGACAATCTAAAATTTTATTTCATTTCTCACATGTCAAGCATGAAAATTAATTCTGGCAAGTTTTTAGTTCACATGTCAAACATATTATTTTGGTTATTTATATATGAGCTAATGTCATACGCAATTTTTTCTTACAAAATAATAATATGTACCGAGTTAAAGTAAATATAGATATATTTGCTGTAAATACATAAAATATTGTATTTTTAATAAATTTTTGGGTTGACCAAAACATCCTAAAATTAGAGAAATATTTTTGGCAAATAATAGACAGAATAAAAGTTTCTTTATCAAACTTCTTTGCAACATCTGTATATTTATTTTTATTTAGTTTAATTGGTTTAAGGCTCATTCTGACTATCCTACTTATCTCGAAATTAGTTTTATGTTTTAGTCGTAATGCTATTAGTTCTTAAATACATATCTTCTAGCTTATAAAAACACAATAAAAATTTATTAAGACATTAATAATTTAATTTGGCTTTAATAAAACCAACAAAAGTTAAAATTAAAATCGTGCATATGCATTGTTTTTTTTTTTTTATTATTATAATTTCGTAAGTACATAGTTTAGTTCATAACTACTACATCTGCACCAACACGTAATACTAATTTTGAGATAAGTTAAAGAGTGAATAAAGATTTATAAATGTTTTTAATGAGTTTGCTTCATTCACCAAAATTTACTATTTCAAGGCAAAATATTAAAAAATTATACAAAAACAATGTCATAACATATTTTATTTATTTAAAATACGTACCTATATGTATTACAGTATTTTTTATTAAAATAAATTCGGAAAAATAAGGATTTTTGCGCGACACGCATTTTGCTTTCTGCGAGTGACGTCACAGTGTTTTTCGAACAATCCAATGTGTGTGTGTACTATCATCTGACAATATATCTGTCAGTTTATCGAGCAGCAATGTATGTTATGTTTACATTTTAAGATAAATTAAGATAAACATTATGGTTGTGAAATATTGCTTTATACCAATTATATTATATATTATAATCACGCGTTATGAAGACGAACATAAATTTTCAAATAAAACACATGGTTCTGATTTAGGCAACACTGCTTTGTTTTCATCGCAAGAAGCGCTGAATACTTGCTGATTACACTAATACGTCACGATGGACAATTTCAACTGTAAAATTTATTTTCTTACTTATTATAAGTAATTTTGATGTGAAACATATATTTATGTAGTTATTTTAATGTATATTTTTGATTAAAGAAATAATTAAAGAATGTACAACGACCCCAGAGCTGCAGTGTCAATTAATATATATATATATATATATATATATATTTAAAAGTAAAATAAATGCGACTAGCCTAAAGAAAATAAAAAATATTTAAAAACAACTTCCATTGGTGAATGAACTACATATTCTAATTATTTTTAGTTTGCAAAACATTCACGTATTACCTTCTACTTTTAACTGCAATTACTTCGCTTTAATGTTAAGTTTACATTTGTTTATTTAATGTGACATTTACGTAAAGTGTGGTAATTACATTTAAAATACCTATTTTTGTTTTGTTATTAATATCTTAAGTAGTATTTCAAACATATGGTTTACTTAAAATATCACAAAAGCTGTTAGTTTAAGTTTATAAAAATTATGACTATTAGATTAACAAAAATAAGTTTCAGATATTATTATGGCCCGTATTCCCACCATCTTTTGTTTATAAAAAAGTACTTTTATTTTTGCTTTAAAATAAATTTTTACTTCTTCCTCTTATCAAATATGAATAGTATTTCTATTTTTGATATATTTTTCCAAATCTAATATTGTAAAATTCAAATAAACTAATTAAAATTGTGTAATAAGTAATTTTTAGTAAACGTCAAAAGTACTTATGATAAAAATCATTTTTAAAAGTGAGGTGAGAATACGGGCTTATGTTTTTAGAGATTCGTCTTGAGAATATTTTATCTGATGCAGTTCGAATTTGAAGATAAGCTTATCAACCTATATTTTTATAAAGATATTCAGAAACATTATTAAAAATATTATCCATCATAAATTTATATTAGTACATTATTTCAGCAAAATTGATGCTATTGCAGAACGAAAATTCAAATACTTTTGGAACAAATCATGCACTGCGCATTGTTAAACAGATAAAATACAGTGAAATTGTGATTTTATTTGTTTTATTTTAATATTTGAAATAAAAATACATAAAATACATAAATGTGAGAAATTTCATGACATTTAATAAAATAAAATAATTCTCCTTAAACAATAATTGTGATCTTTGACCACTGGGTAAGTTGAGTATAGTATTTGTGTAATCTTAAGTCACTGATTACTGATCACTTTAACTTTTGCTACTTTTCGCCACAGTAAGATCATATTTTAATTTCATTTTCATGTCATTTACCAAATTTTAAAATTAAAATCACCTTTTTTTCACATAAATATTTGTTTTGACTAATAAAAATAATAGATTTTTTTAATTAGTAAATTGAATGCAGATTTTTAGTAGAAGGCATAGTAATATGTTTATTTTAAATTAAAATAAAGCTCTAAGATAATAAATGTCTGAACTACAGCTGTTATGATTCTATCTGCACAGTTAATGAAGTACCAGTTTTCAAAATAGATATTTATATTTAATTTTTATTGGCTCCTAATTTTTTATTTTTTTAATACAAGACATGGTAATAAATTAATATAAATTAATTCTTCAACTTTAAATTTATTTTTACAAGCAAAATTCTTAGTTCAAGAAGTAGAAAGTAAATTTAGTGTTTTAAATAAAAAAATTATACACTAAAAACATAAAACACAAACCATAAGACACTATGGTGCTCAGTATTTCTAGGTATAATTACTTAACTGCTGTAATTTTACATAATTTAAAAATACATACGAATATTATGAATTATGTAAAAATTAAAGATTTTTTATAGCAAAATTTTACTATTATTTTTCTGTAATTTCGCTATTTTTGTTACAGTGTATGTTAAAAATATAAAAATTTTGAATTTATGTACGTATTGAGAAGAAATAAAAAATTAAAAATTAATTGAGAAAAAATAAAAAATTAAAACAAAATTTCATTACTAAAAAAAAAAATTTTACACAAATAGATTCGGTAGCGAAGATGCTTAGATATCACTTTTCAAAGTGTTTTTGGACGATACAAAGACATCAAAAACATCCATGCCCCAAGCGGGATTCAAACCCGAGTCCCGCACAGGTACAAGCAATGTCAAACACCGTTCGGCCATGAAACAAATTGTTAAAATTATGGAACTTGGTAGAATATTTTTTTGTTGTATTACTTTATAAAAACTCTCAAACATCTAATTGTGTAACAATTCGTTTTATTTAATATATTAAACAGCAAATACTTTTCTTTAATTTTAATTCCTAATTGTTTTGATTTAAACCTAGATTTCATGCTGGTGTTGCTGGCGTGGTGTGGAAAATTGGACCAATAGGACTGCTCCATATCAGTGACTCAACACCGAGGCGCAGTGTTGCTGCCGCCAGCAACGCCTGCAAGCATGCGTACTAGACTGAAAACCACTGACAACTGCAAATAAGTCAAGTGCAAACATTTCAAATTTTATTTACATTCGTACAATGATTGATTTACACTCAATGGATTTCACTGAAAAAAATAATAATAATCGCTATATAGCAGCGGCATTTTCGATATTACATATATTAGCTAGTCGAAAAGACTAGCTTATAAAATCGTCAATACGGCTGGCTGGCTGGCTGGCTGGCCGGCCGTGTCCAAAAAATACGATAAATACCAGTGTTAATTATAAGTATGAAGGAAAGCTCGTAGAAAGCTGAAACTTGGCAATTAGATAGTTCATACCAAATAAAAAATTAAGTTCAATTTTCAGACCGCAGTGTTGCCAACTTTCCGAGAAAAAAATTACTAAAATTTTTAATACGAGTGTTAATTATAAGTATAAAGGAGAGCTCGTAGAAAGCTGAAACTTGGCAATTAGATAGTTCATACCAAATAAAAAATTAAGTTCCATTTTCAGACCGCAGTGTTGCCAACTTTCCGAGAAAAAAATTACTAAAATTTTTAAAAATTTATTACGACCATGTTGTTTAACCGATTTTGTTCAAATTTTCACAAAAGATTCTTCTGGTATTCATATAAATTAGATAATTTCAACAAAGTACAGTGCTGCCAACTTTCTGAGAAAAAAATTACTAAAATTTTTAAAAATTTATTATGACCACGTTATTTAACCAATTTTAATTAAATTTTCACTAAAGATTCTCCTGGTGCCCGCATAAATTATGCAATTTTAACAAAATACAGTGTTGCCAACTTATTGAGAAAAAAATTACTAAAATATTAAAAATTTATTGTGTCTACATTATTTATCCGATTTTAATCAAATTTTCAGAAAAGTTTCTTCTAGTGCCCACATAAATTATAATTTTATTAAAATACGATGTTGCCAACTTTCCGAAAAAAAAAATAATAATTTTCTAAAAATTTGTTATGCCCGCATTATTTATCCGATTTTAATGAATTTTTTACAGAAGATACCCTTAGCGCCTATAATATTATATATTAGCAAAATACAATGTTGCCAACTTTCGGTGAAAATTTTTTTTATTCTTATTTCTTATCATTTATGTGATAATATCAAAGTGGTCTATATATGGGTTTACCCATATACACTTCTAAACTTTTTATTTTAGCTAGTCGAAAAACTAGCTTATAAAATCAAACCACATTCGACTAGCTCCATTCTCGCTTTGCGAGAATATTATTTACAGATATAATTTAGACCAGTGACGCTTGCAATACCGGCATGAAAACAAGGCTTTCCGCTCGGAGATTTTTTGGTGGCAGCGCGTTTGAAATATTTGTCTTTTGGAAAGATTTTTTTAAATGTTTAGTTTTAAAAAAAATAAATTATAATAAATTATTCATTTTATACATAAGATGTAGTTTTAAGAATAATATTTTAAGAATTATATATATATATATACAGGGTGTTTCAGACCACCCGTACCACCCAAATATCTCGCGTAAAACGGAACGAATCAAAAAAAGAAAAAATACGTCCAAAAAGATTTCAAAAATTCTATTAATTGACACCAAATTCAAATTTTCCGCCCACCCCCTGGGGGGTGGGGGGGGTAGCTTTGTAAATTTAAATGGGGACCCCCATTTTTTATTGCAGATTCGGATTCCTAGATTCAAATAAAGAAGGTTTTGTCCGAAAAATTTTTTCTGATTCTTGAAAGATGGCGCTCAAATCGCAAAAAACGCTATTTTTTATTTTGACGATTTTTAATATTAGATGTGAGCCATAATGTAAAAGGGTGTTGTCATTTTAAGACATTTACTGCTTTCAGTTAAACTTAGTGATGCCCCCCGCCTCCCTCCCCCTCTTCACCACCCTCAAATGAAGTTAAAAGGCAAAATGAATTTTGGTTTTAAACAGAAATTGATTCATTCAAATTTGACAAAAATAAAAAAGCGCAGCAACTTAAACAAGAAATAAAAATAATTTTAAAAATTTTAACTGTGTAAGGTACTTACCGTAATGTCAGTCCTATCCCACCCTTGCGTAAACGATAAATTACGTTGTTTTCGAAAAATCTTAATTTCGCCCTCAATTGCCTTACATACTTCAAAATTCGAGATTATTGAAGAAGAATGGTTGAACTTCATTGCCCTATTTGCCAATTTAGTCAACACTTGTTTTGGCACTGTGTACGAGCTGTCAAAGTTGGACATTTTATTACAATAGGACATTTTTTCATGAGGGGCAGAATGGATATCATATCACATCAACTATTGTTACATTAAAGAAAACATTTCATAGTTGATAAAACTTGAAGTATCATCCAACTCCGAGGAAATGTTACAGTGCCAAGTTATGACACTGTGACATTTAGCCATTTTTGTTTCTAATCGTACGTTTTTTTTCTCGATTGTAAATAAAACCACATAGAAAGCTGACTATTACACAATGAGTAGTAATTTTATTGCATTAATCGTCAAAATAAAAAATAGCGTTTTTTGCGATTTGAGCGCCATCTTTCAAGAATCAGAAAAAAATTTTCGGACAAAACCTTCTTTATTTGAATCTAGGAATCCGAATCTGCAATAAAAAATGGGGGTCCCCATTTAAATTTACAAAGCTACCCCCCCCCCTCCACTCTCCAGGGGGTGGGCGGAAAATTTGAATTTGGTGTCAATTAATAGAATTTTTGAAATCTTTTTGGACGTATTTTTTCTTTTTTTGATTCATTCCGTTTTACGCGAGATATTTGGGTGGTACGGGTGGTCTGAAACACCCTGTATATATATATATATATATATATATATATATATATATATATATATATATATATATATATATATATTAACAAACAACAAAAATCATATTTATTAATAATATTATTTATTTAATTTCGAGACCAAATTAAGTAAACGATATTTGTGAAATAACTGAAGATTATCAAAGAAGACGTATTCAATTGTTCAAAAATTAAACAGTTACTAATTGAATATTGTATGTACAATAAAAAAAAACTGGAATCTATGAAAAAAAATTGTTTTAAGAAAGTTCTAATTAAAACATTCTACGCGTACAATTAAAAACAAAGAAGTTATAAAAAAATAATTACACAGAATTTGAGTTTTCATTCATATCAAGTGATTTATAGATTTTTTTTGAAACTAAAAATGCGTCATTATAATGCTCAAGTAATGGAGAAAATTTTATCTATAATAACTAAAGTCTTATCTCTAACAGTTTGCGAAATTCCCATGTATGGAAACTCAAATAAGATACCCAGTAATAAATTATAACATAATTATGTCGTCAACGTTAAAACGTGCAATCCGATATTCCATAAAATAACTAGTTATTTCATAAAATACCGACCTACAGTAGTTAAATTATAGAATAGTTTGTTATTTGATACTATAACTAGTTATTATATAACAAAAATAAAACTACTTTAGGTTAAATTTCAGTACAATATTTATTTAAAATCGACGTTTCGACGAAACTCAACGTCCGTCTTCATCAGGATAAATAATACATTACAGTAAATAACAAAAGCATAGAAACTAGTTACTAGATAACAAATAAGTAACTAGATCACAAAATTTATAGATTTTTAATTAATGGAAACCAAATTTTATGTAATTCAGTACCTTCACAATGACTGATGTTATCTTTATCAATTTCTATTGCTCCTCTTATATTATATATATATATATATATATATATATATATATATATATATATATATATATACCGCATATATTATATATATATATATATATATATATTATTCCGCATTTTTCCATGTCATGCTTATTTTCCTACACCTCATAGTTTTTGAGAAAAAAATAAAAACAAAAAAATCATAAAAAAATTCTAGCGCCCAAACGGCACATGCTAGCAAATTAAAGCTAAAACTAGATAATAGAACTTTTTATGCCCTATCGAAACGTATTCTAAGTATTTCTTCGAATTTTACTCGAGAAAGTAGTATATCGCAATTTATCGAAATTACATGGTAAACGCCCATACGAACTTGACGAACGAACACCCGGTATATATATATACTAGGTGTCCCATTTTACATGAATAGTGATACAGAATCATTTTATATTGCAAATCAAGTATATATTTTTAATATTTATTGCAAGAAATAAATTAAACAAGATTTTATTACATAAAAGATTCATTGTAAAAAAATAGCAAAATTACAGAAAAATAATAGTAAAATTTTACTATAAAAAAATTTTTCAATTTCATTATACCATAAATATTCTGTATTTCTACCTCAAAATTCTGTAATTGTTACATAATTCATAATAATCACATAAAGTAAGTTAAAATGACCTAATAAGTATGTAAAATTGCTTACTTTCTACAAATTGCATCACATACTTAATGTAAAATTACATATTGTTGGTACAACTTCTTAAATTATGTAATATTACAGCTTGATATATTAATATCTGTAATAATTCATCTAAATAATGAGACTTAATACATATTTTGTGTAATAATACTAATAAAATGTAAATTTAGAAATGTATGTAATTATACCAACAATAATATTACAGAACTAAACAAATTTTACCTATTTATAGAAAATTCCTGACATTAAATTTACTTAAATTTTGTAAATTTACTTAAAAAAAACTTTACTGAAAAACTGTAATACAGGTTTTACATACATATGTACTTTTCCATTCCGTTTGTAATATCATATTACATAATGTTTGTAATAGTTCAGATATTATGTAGTTTTAAACAATTATGTAAAATTATAGCAGTTGAGTAATTATACTTAGAAATACGGGGCATCTTATGGCTTGTAAGTAAAATTACATTTATTTTTTTTAGAGTGTTTATTAATAATTAAAAAATTGTCATAACAGTCATAACGTGTATGTACAACAAATTTAAAACGATAGACGTGTGTCAGAGATTGAATGTAATTATCATTAAGATAAATTAAGAATTGAATTAATTGTTCATTAAGCTGTATCTTGTGTTGCAGGTATAAAACATATAAATAGCACATTTATTAGGTTTTAATAAAATACATAAAATGATAGTTTATTTTTGTAGTCAGATAACATAAGTGGGAATAAAAATAATGAGCCAGAAATTAATCTTCGGCAAATATTTTTATTTGTGAGATTTTCGTTTTCATGTGACAAAGATAAACGGTGCAAGGTCGCGATGTTGTTTGTTTTTTTTTTTCTTTTGCAGATAATATCCTGATGCTGTATACTTTCATCATTGATATTTTCGTATATTCGTTGAGTGTTATTCTTCAAAATTCGGCGTCTAATGTAAACATAATCTGTGCTGTGATGAAAAATCCACGTGCCAAAAATTATACATCGCTTGCTTTATGATGCATTACTTAATAACAACAAAATGACTTGTTTATTAATATCACAAAACACCTGATTTTCAACCTGTCTATGTGTTCAGCACTATGTAATGCTATATATGAATTTTTAATGTTTCGTTTCGATGGGTGGGCCATGACATTGTCATTATACCTATACATACGTCAAACACCCACAGAATGTTACGGAGATTATATTATATTTGAAATAATTAGAAAAACTCATTTTTCTTTGATGTACATAAGCAAACATTTGCTACGGTTATTATGCTAAATATTAATGGTCGGATTTTAAAACATTCTAACTAAAAATTAAAGAATTCTGTTAAGTACAAACAATTCTTATATAAGATATAGGCAACACTGTTTTGTTTTTACCGCAAGATGCGCTGAATACTTGCTGAACACTAACGCGTCACGACGAGCGAATTCAAATTTAACATTCAACTTTATAATTTACTTTCTTATTTATTATATATAAAGAATTTTGCTTTGAAACGTTGTTATTTTAATGTATATTCTTAATTAAGGAAATAATAAAATAAAAAACCTACAGCAACTCCATTACATGCTGCCCAACCAAAGCTGCAGTGTCAATTATATTTAAAAATAAAATAAATACGACTAACCTAAATAAATAAACATTTAAAAACAACTTCCATTGGTGAATGAACTACATATTCTATTTTTTTTTTGTAAGAATATTATGCTAGATGGATAGAAAATCGATAGTACCTGCTGTCATTTCGTCAGTCAATTTCTTGTTTGTTCCATATCACAAAACCTTACTTTTAAGAAAATAATGTTTAAATTTCTAAACTGAATTGTTTATAGTAAGGATATGGAACAGATTAGAATTTATATTTCCGAAACTATTAAAATTATAACATCCACGATTATTAAAATATATAGAAAACAAATAAATATTGCCAAAATAAGCAATAACTCAATTTAACAAGAAATCGACTTACGATTTTTTCAAATTACAATTTTTACATAATATTTTTATGGTGTTTATAATCGATTTTTGCAATTAAAAAAATCTTTCTAACTCGCTACATAAGATTCTTTCTTTAAGCGGGTAAATTTTATTTCTATAATAAAGATATGTACTATTTTAAGATTTTTATATATTATTTAACATTTATTTTTATATATTTGGAGTACAAAAACATAATAAAGATACATTTTGATAGAAAAATATATGTATATTTCTCTTAAAGTTGAAAAATAGTTATGCACCAATAGTGAGCCATATATTTCGATACGGTTAGTCATAAAATTAACATAATAATAAATCTATTTTAATAATATAGGACAAACTGCACTTGAAAATACACCTAGCTTAACCTCTATAATACCCGTATTCTATAAGTATTAGTAGTGAATGTCGCGAATCTATATTTACGAGTCTGTTTTCCATATTGCATTAAAGTGCATAAAGCTAAAATAATGATTATTTTGATGTGCTTCGTTTACCAAAATACAGTCAACTTCTAAACGTGCCAAAATGTTACACCGTGCAATGGCTTTCTGCAAATATCCGATTTTTCCTTCATTATTCTTCATGATTAATTTGAACATACACGGTAAATTAACTGAATACATGAAAAAAACATTATAAATAAATCAGTTTCCTGTTCAAGTATTTTTTGTGCTACAATGAAATATTGTATATTGTAAAATACAACATTGTTTTTCATATGCTTGAAATTTTAAATAAATATCCCCACATTAAAAGATGTATTTTAATTTATGTTTATACAAATTGTACCCAGGCAGAAATCTAATTATATATTTTAATGAATATTTTTTCAATGTCGTAGTGATATTGAATTTTTTAATAATATTATTAAAAAATGTTGTTGCAAAAGTTGGTATTAGTCAGTTGAGATAGTTCGGTCATTTTGAGCGAATGTCTAATGAACTTTTAGTTAAAAAAATATATTTGAATGATTTTGAAGGTATACGTTTTGCGTGAGCGAAAGTTTTCAAGTAGTAGAAATAGAAGAGAATGTATGAGACGTATGATAAATGTGGATGAAGCTAGAGTTGCTTGTCTGGATAGGAATGTTAGGAGAAAATTAATTTCGAGATAATAAAATAAATTTGTGTCACATTCTTTTTGGTATAGGCGTGATTGTGTATGTATGTATGTTACTATATTGAATATTTTTACAATATGTTATACAAAAAGATTAATGGAAAAAAAACATTAATGGAATATGTTGAAAGAAAAATAAATATTTAAAAACAAACTTGAAATTGTTTACAAACCATCAGATCTATTTAATATAAACATATTAATAGGAAAATATGTATTTATTTTTTATTCCATGTTTTTGAATTTCAATAATTATTGATGTAAAATTTAGATGTTATTAAAACATTTATTTGTGTCAAATATTATTAATAAATTTACTCAAATCACTAACTTAAAATAATAGAAATAAGTATAATTATTACAAATCGAATCTGATAAAAACAAATTTTTGTTTCAAAATATATTTTAATTTTTCTATTATAGTGTTTTTATTTTAAATAGTTATTTTTTTTTTATATTAAAAATTTAAAAAGTAAAGAATAAATTAATTTATATTATCGTATATATATAAAATAAAATTTCACATTATATCTATGTAATAATTATACGAATTATAATTTACAATATAATAACCATAAACACAATTTTTTAAAAAGTGCAAGTCAGTAAAGTAAGATATTTAGCTCGCCATATTATACTATTTTTGTTCCAAACGACCGGCAAAAAAGTTTGCAATAATAAGCTTATAATTTAGCATACTGCGCATGCTTCGTACAGTTGCAAATTTATTCCAAACTAGTCTCATAGTAGCCTGATATAAAGTTTTTATAAAAATAGTACACAATTGTTCAAAACATAAATTTGTAATTCCTGTAATGTTTTTTTTTTTTTTTCTGAATATAGCAAGAAATCAGTAAATCTATATAAATATCAAATAAACCCAAAACATACATTTAAATTCCTGCAAAAATAAAAATCTTGCTAAACACGATCCTACATAGCAAGAGATCAGTAAATAAGATATTTAGTTCGTCACTAGAATAATATAAAGAGTTTCAAACACATTCGAATAACTCAAAATAAAAATAAAAATTCCTGCAAAAGTAAAAATCTTGTTAAATATGGTCCAGCGTAGCAAGAAATCGAAATATTTTCAATTTGCCTATTAAATGAACCTAATATGTAAATTTTAATTTGTGCAAAAATAAAAATCCTGCTGTCTAAGACAGTCCTGCTTAGCAGGAGGGCAGTGTGACTAGTTGTTCACCACATGGCACGCTACGTTAACACATACGTTACTATAATCAGTAAATAAGAAACAAAAATCCTGCAAAAGTAAAAATATTGTTAAATATGGTCCTGCATAACAAGAAATCAATAAAAAAATATACTTTCAATTCGCCATTAAATGAACCAAATACGTAAATTTTAATTTCTACAAAATTTTGAAAATCCTGCTGGCTAATACGGTCCTGCTTAGCAGGAGGTCAGTGGGACGAGCTGTTCGGCACACGGCACTCTACATAAACACATACGTTACTACATACACGTATCAACATGGGCACACATACACAGGCACACATGTTTTTCGTCACATATGAAACGTGAGTGTGAGTATGGCAAATCGCGTGTGCAAATTTTCTCCGTAATTTTACATTTATGGGTTGGTTGGTCTGTATGTACTAGTTGTATAGTTGCAAATCCGATAAACATATAACAACTTGTAGATTATCTCGTTCGATGTTTATATTTAAGGCAAGCATTGCCAAAATTCAATTAACAGATTTAGAATTTCATATATAAATACGTTTAAGTAGATATTTATAACATAATGTAATTGTAAACATTACTGATATTTTTAGATCTATTTTCACTTTACGTGTATTCTTACACAATGTTTATAAAAATATTATAATGTTTATAAAAATACTATATTATATATACACTCTCCCTCTCTATCTAATAATTCATATTTATTTGTTCTTAAAATTCTTGCTGAATTAGTAAGAAACGATGTAAGTACTATTATTATTACTCACATGTTTTACTGTTTGCAAATTTATGTTAAACAAACAGTTTTTGAAGTTAAAACTAATATATCGAATATCAATTTAAATAAAGCTGACATAATCTGATTATATCAATCTTCAATTATATTTTAATTGTATAATTTAATAAAACATATCAAAATTACCAGTATTGTTTATATATCGTTTATGTATTGTATTAAATTAGATTTTATTTTGTATTGTAATTATATCTGACTAAATATTTTTTTATTAAAATAAAAAAAGCTTTCGAATTAAGATCTGTATATATTTTTATTTAAAAATTGACGTTTCGATATACTCTACGAATATAATCATCCAAGAAAAAATATACAACTGACCACTGAAATATAGTAATAACTGGAATGTGCACTGCCTATGTGTTCTAGTAGCGCCAATGCGAGCCGAGAGAGATAGGAGATACGTGGAATCTCTATCACTGTCTTACACTTCTGCGCATTTGAAATTCAAATGAGATTTCTTGCGGTAAAAATGCGACAATCTTATGTTGTTGCATATTAAATTGTAGCTAAATGCATCGGCTAAACGATACGTAATGAGATTTTATTAGGGAATTCCTCTATAAAAGGTATTTTTATCATTTTTGATATATTAATTTTGACATTTGACAGTGAGATTCTTTTTTTTTCATAGCTATCTAAGTTATCATGTAGTAGCAATGCTACGCCAATAGAAACTTTTGAACGGACTATACGACAAAGACGCGAATCCCCGTATATCGCTATCTCTCTCGGCTCGCATTTGAGCGGCCAGTGCGCGTTTCAGTTATTACTATATTTCAGTGCAACTGACATAAATAATAAACAACAAAACATAGAAACAAGTTACTGGTAGCAAAGTAACTAGCTTATTATTAAATAATAATAATAACAATAATAATTTATAAATTATACATTAAAGTAAGCCATGTATAATACAAGAAAGAATATTAAAGTTTCCTATTTTCCACACTTGAAATTGCAACACATGTTAAAAGATATTATTCCTCTTTAATCTTCAGCTATATATAGAACACAGTGCGAATGCGGTAAGGTTTATGTTGGACAAACAAGTAGAACTGTTTCTACTAGATTATCAAAACATAGGAGATCTAAACCAGCCAGACAAATCTGCTATTGTACAACATGCGTTAGAAAATCTGCATGGTGTAAAATGCGAAAATACTAAAATAATTGCAAGATCAAACAATATTAACAGTAGATTGATAAGAGAATCAATAGAAATTTACAAAAAAAAAATGATAATTAATAATAAACAAATTTTTGTTTTAATAATTTAAAAAAAATTGATAATAACAATCTAGTTTGCTACTTAGTAACTTGTTTCTATGTATTGTTTGTTAATTATTTATGTCTGATGCCTGATGATGATATACTTAGAGTATATCGAGACGGCGATTTTTACATAAAATATATACAGAACTTAATCCGAAAGCTTTTTTATTTTAATATAAAAAGTTTTGAAAGTTTTTTTACTATTTAAAGAAATTTAAACAGCAAATAGAAAAATGCTAAATAAAAATTATTTAAAATAAAACGGCTTTAGGTTATAGTTCTGTATTAATATTTATTAATAATCGACATTTCGACAAAACTCAACGTACGTCTTCATCAGGAAAAATGATACAAATGATATTTATAGTAAATAAACAGAACATAGAAACGAGTTACTGGATAACAAAATAAGTAACTAGATCATAAAATTTATAAATTTTTAATAAAAGGAAGCCAAATTTTATTTAAATCAGTGCCTTCACTTTATCTTTTTATTATGTTAAAAATTATTTATTTATAATGTAATTACGATGATTTGACACGAATAAATAAATATATATTAGTAATATTTGCTTTTGTATTTGTAAAACTTATCGTTAAATAAATGATTTTTTTTTAAAATATGGAATTAGATACGATGTTTAACTTAACTCTTTGACGTACGATTTAATTGAGAATTATTTAATGTCAAAATATACAAATTTAAAGATCGATTTATTAAGTTCGATTATTGTATTAATTTTTTTATGTTTAATTTCAATTATGCAATTGCAACTAACTCTTGTGCGAAATTATTTTTGTTAAATTAGTCTTTTAAAAGTTATGTATTCTACAATACCTGAATGAAACTTGTTATAATATATTCTAAAGGACTAAAAGCCTAATGCACAAAATTATATCGGACCAGGGCCGGATTATGGCCTAGACAAAAAAGACAAATGTCTAGGGCCCGCATACAAAGGGCCCGGTCTGCAGTCGGTCAAATTTCATTTTTATGTATTTTTACGCAATAGAGTCCTATTATTTTTGCCCGGAGAAAAAAAATGTCTAGGGCCCCATAAAAGGTTAATCCGGCCCTGTATCGGACATATATGAAAAAACTTTTGACGAACGAGAAAAGGTTAATAAGTAGTTGCTTATAGAAAATACATATATTTGAAAAATTTAGTACTATAGTCTTTTTTAAATTAGGAGGCGTAAATAAGTATGTTTTATACTATAAGAAAACACCAGAAAAGTCACTAGAAATTTTTTACACCAAGTTTAATTTGTAAAGTCTATGATCTCCACATTTGATTTATTTGCTTACATAATATCACAAAAAGATTTAAACACACGAAACTAAAGGCCACTTTAAGGGGGGAGCCTGGTGTAGAAATTCAAAATTTTCGATTTATTTTTTCTTTCATAAAAGTATAGTATAACCCCTCAAGAATAAGGCGTTGAAACCCGTACACCGATATCTAAACAATTGTGAATGTTACAGCTGTTTTTCTAAACATGCTTCAAAGGCAGATGTATACGAGATGAGAAACTTTAAACGTCGTTTTCTCGAATCATCATTTCTTTAATCGCTGTGCAATGTAGCACGATGAATTGTCACTCTAGAACCTTGAAATAAAGTTTTTTTGTTCCCCTCAGATTTCTCCTCAGCATGAACCTTTGAAATATTGAAATTTGATAAAACAAATTACCTATTTTTAACAACAAAGTAAAAAAAAGTGTCGAAAAAATCAACTTTTTTAAAAACACTTGTTTTTTGTATGCAAAAATTATTTTAATTATATTTTCCGAGGTTCATGCTAAGCGCATTTTCATGTTCTTTAACGACGTTCTTGATTTTTTTATTTGAGATGACTGTAGCGGCCTCTGCATTGCACGGCGCAAACCCTGTCTCAGCGCGCAGCCACAGGAACTTCGCCATTTTTCTTATCAACTGTTTATTAGTTTTATTAATTAATGAGACTATTCTTTAGTTTAAACGATGCTTAATAAATCTTAAAAAGTTTTATGTTGATTGGTCTATTAGTTTTTCTTTAATTCACACTTAAAAATAGATCATTTTTCGGGAGTCTACACCAGGCTTCCCCCTTAAACGGTAATAATTTGTTAAGAATTTATGTATAATTATTTGAAATAAATCCTGTTTAAATATTTGGTATTGATTTATTGTCACTAAATATTTGAGACATATTTGTGAAGATATGCGTATTCATATCATCTACCACTGCTACCAACTGACAGCAAATAACCGCCATTGCTTTACATTACCAGCCAGCTATTGCGGTCAGTTGGTAGCAGTGGTAGGTGACATGAATGTCCTTATAAAGCTGTTTAGTGAAAATAAATCAATCCCAAATATTTGTTCAGGATTTATTTGAAATAGTTACTCATAAATTATTATTCAAATGTTAACCATAGACACGAATTTCGCTCTTTAGGAGCTTGTCAGTATGGTGACTTGATCAATGTCATCAAAGACACTGATGCAGTTGTTACCGTCTGACTGGCTTTTATGCTAAGTAAATTGAAAAAGTGTAGTTGAGAAGCAATAAATACCACCAACGCCATTTTTACAATAATATTGAAGATTAATTATTAACAAATTATTACCGTCTAAAGTAGCCTTAAAGATAACGTAACAATACGAAACTCGACAATAACGTTAATGTCAAGATAAGAAACTTGTTGGATGTAAAAACGGTTGTGCCAACCAATCAGAAGTATATATTTTGACACAAAAAATTTAAATTACTCCTCTTAGTTCAAAGTAAAAAAGTAATTGTCAATTATTTAAGCTTAAGGACATTTAAAATATTTGTAAATTATTAAACAAAATTTTGAATGCAATTTTTTGTAGATTAAAAATTAAATTTTATATAAAATTAATTCAAAATGAGGCTAACCTCAACATACATAACATTGACATAAATATTAAAATAAACTTAAAGTTGTTATCAAAACATCTTACGAAAATTCATTTAAATTTATAATTTGTAATACAAGTACATTAACATAAAAAATCTTCCAGAACTCATTATATAAAATAAATCGGCTTTAGGTTTAAGTATAATATTTATTCATAATCGACGTTTCGACAAACTCAACGTCCATCTTTATCAGGAAAACTGATACAAATGACATTTACAGTAAATAACAGAACAGACAAGTTACTAGGTAACAATTAAGTAACTAAATCATAAAAAAAAAAAATTTATGATGTAGTTACTTATTTGTTAACTATTTAATTTTATTTAAAACAGTGCCTTTTTGTGTTTTTTATGATAAAAATGTAAATAATTTTAATTAATTTTCAGTGTAAAATTTATCAATTTCAAAATATCTTCTTTGTTTCTACTTCCATACGAAAAAATATAAATAATGTAATATTAATACTTTGACATGTAATAAAATTGTTCAATAAAATATTCTACGCGAATAAATAATTTTTAAATTGCAATACAATAAAAATTAATTATAAAAAAATTATAAAACATTTAATAAATTTATTCTGATATTTATACAAATATTTCTTACACATATTTTTGATGCTAAAAATATCGTCTTTGAATTATGTAAATACAATTTTATGCTCTACTAATTTAAAGAATTATTTTCTAAAATTTACATATTTGCCAAAATGATTTTCAACAGTAAATAAATTTACATCCTATAATTGTAAAATCTTATAATAACATATCAAATCTTTTCTGAAAATAAAAGCTACATGTATTTTAAATTAGTCTAAATAATAAAAAAACAAACATCACTAAATTTCGTTATTTTTTAAAAAATCTGATGTAGCTACCACAGAACCGACTGTCATCGTATTAAACTATTAATATTTATGATTTTAAACTGTATTTGTCTTTATCAGCATATGTTAAAAGATTTTTTCTTTTGTATTAATAGTTAATGTATCTAAATCCTAGAAGTCACATAATTTATTTGAAAAACGGTATTTTTAGAAATTTGCTTTCATTTTTGAATACGGTTATTATTTTTTTAATTTATTTTCTATTATTTTCACAAATATCAAATTCTGTAATTTAATAGTATACTTTCTTTGAAAACAAAAATGCCTATTATATTTATTTCGAATACAGACTTAAATATTTTTAATAGTAAGTGAATAACTGGGTATCAATTATAAAATAATTGTTAATTCAATTACTTTTGACTTCAAGTAATTTAAATACACGAGGAAAAAAAATTATTTCTTTATTTTAAATAAATTTATTTCGACTAAATAAACAGTATTTGTTTGTAATAAATAAGAATCTTTTTTTTTTCGTGTACTTAGAAAATTCAATTACTTTTCTATGAAGATAACTGGTAATTGTAATTAATTACATTTTTAAAATAATTTGTCCACTTCTGAGACGACAAGAGAAGAACTTACACGCAAAAAATTATTTATAAATTAATATTGAAAATTAAATTTATATAAATATTCACAAAAGATTTTATGCCTTTTGGGTTATTATTAAAAAGTTTTTTTTTTTTTTCATTGACTTTAAATAATTCTTTTAATTATTAAATTCAAACAAAAAAAAAATCGGTAAGATTTATGACAACAACGAAATCAAAATTTCAAATTCAATAAAAGTAACATAATCTAGCGGAGAAAAGTGAAACTTCGTATTTCGAAAGTAATTTTGCAGATGGCACTCACTTTCGAAAAAACCAAAATAATTTCATGACGTACATACGTTACCAAGCAACCAGTTTTAAATTTGGTTTCAAATTTGGAACAGAGCCAAAGATTTTGCCAAACACTAAAACCGCACAGACAATATTTAGAATCAGTTTATATTGAATAATACATCGAAATGGCACCATATGTTTTATTGATTACACATGAAACTATTTCGAAAATATCTTAAAAATAATCTCTTACATTCTTATTATGATATTTAATGTAAAAATTAAAATTCTAGATTTTTATGATGCAGATTAATGCTAAAATTCGGAACAGACTTGTAAAAATATTTTTTGTCTTTTTAAAGAACAACAAATTTCATATACTAGAAAAGACAAAACATTCTGTAACGCTAAAAACAGGTCTTCAGAACCACACCATATATGATAAGGATGTTTTAAGGATTTCCAAAAAAATATTATTAATCATAACAATTCACTTATTACATTATTCTTGTTGTTATTAATCATAATGTTCTTTAAAAGTTATTTTTCGTTATAATAGTAAAAGTAAAACCACAAAAGATATAATTATATTAAAATATAATAGTGATATATCACCATTATAATTAAAAATATGGTAAAACTAAATTTATTTTTTTCTCAGAAAAATTAATGACTCTCCATTCAAATCTGTCGCAATTTGTTGCACTCCTATAAAGATCTGTCCGGCGTCCGCTAACGCCTTATAAATACAATTAATGTTATTGTTTGAAAATATATTTCAAAATATATTCAATTTGTCAGAAATTTTAAAACAAATCTTTGTTTTAACTTCTCAACTATTTAGTTCAAAAACTATGGCCCGTATTCCCATCTCTATTGTTTATACAAACGTGCTTTTATTTCTTGCTTTAAATTAAATTTTACTTCCATTTCTTATCAAATATGAATAGTATTTCTATTTTTCATATATATTTTTATATTTAATATTATAAAATTCAAATAAACTAATTAAAATTGCTTAAAAAGTAATTTCAAATGAACATCGAAAGTACTTTCGATAAAAATCACTTTTAAAAGTGAGGTGAGAATACGGGCCTATATCTTTTTACCTTTTTTTATTATATTTAAAGCATCCTAATTAAATCCTCTTTCAGACTGCCATTTTAGTTTTACGCACAAGTACAAAAATTAAACCAATCCAAACAGTTGGTGTTAAAAATAAAAGTGTTTCAAGTATTTGGTTTAATCAAATTCTTGTACATGTGCATAAAATTAAAACGGCAGTCCGAATGAGGGTTAATTCATGAACAATATAAATTTAATGCACAATAAGTACAATATAATTGTCAAATGATGTATTAACATTATCTATGAATGAAATAATATTTAAAAAAAAAACCTTGGGCACGAATAACCAAAAAATTGCACAAACCCGATTTATCTCGGACAGTGCAATCTTAACCCAAAAATAATATTTTCTTTTTCTAGTTATATTTGACTATTAATTTCTATCATTAACAAATTGTTCATTTTTTTACCATTTACTGTTAATAATCTGCGGCGTAGCAACTCTCATAGAATTTATGTGTAAAAAATTAAAATGTTTAAGTAATTACTTTCTAGTTTTGTCTACCTGTCAAAGATTATATCAATTATAAATTATATTTTTGGCATAACACTTTAAAATCTTTCATACAATTTATTTGAATTCTGTTTATAAATTACAGCAATTTGAAATATGTACATTAAATAAAACATTCTATTTATTTGAATTAAATTACTTATATACGCACAAATAACATTCATTTTAATGTTCAAAGTGTTTATTTTTGTTTTGAACTTTTCAATGAATAGATAGATATCTACGACCAATTAATTTTCAAGTATCAATACATACATATAAATAACAATATATGACTAACAATTCTAAAGTCTAAAAATATTTTATTATTTTGGCAGAGAATATTCGGAAATATGAAAGTTCGCTGTTACGTAACAATCAACTAAAATATGACAGAAAAATTTTCATATTACGATATTACTCAGGGAATTTTTTAGATTCTTCTATCGTGTTTGGCCCACATATACTATTTATCTTCATTTTTACGTTAAAATTTCATTCATTTGAAATTGTAAATATGTATTAACCCCAATAACGCATTTTACTTTTATTTTTTGTTTTCGATAAAATGGTAGGTATAAAAAATTAATAATTTTTTTAAGACAAAAATTAATTGTCAAATATAATTTTCAAAAAAGAATTTTTTATATTATTATACAAATTTATTTGTTATTAAATAAGAACTTTGTTTTGGTTAAAGTTCTGTATTAATATTTATTTATAATCGACGTTTCGACGAACTCAACGTCCGTCTTCAAAACTGATACAAATAACATTTACAGTAAACAACCGAATATAGAAACACGTTACTTGGTAACACGTAAGAAACTAGATTACAAAATTTATAGATTTTTGATTAATGAAATAACAGATTTATCTGCTATTGCTGAACATGCATTAGAACATCTTCATGATGTAAAATTCGAAGATACTGTAATAATTGCCAGATCAATCAATATTAACAGCAGACTGATAAGAAAAGCAATTGAAATCTATAAAGAAAACGATAACATCAATCACTGTGGTGAAGGCACTAAGTTAAATAAAATTTGGCTTCCATTAATTAGAAATCTATAAATTTTGTAATCTAGTTACTTATTTGTTACCTAGTAACTTGTTTCTATATTCTGTTATTTACTGTTTGTATCAGTTTTCCTGATGAAGATGAATGTTGAGTTCGTTGAAACGTCGATTGTAAATAAATATTAATACAGAACTTTAATCTACAGCAGTTTTATTTAATATAATGAATTCTGAGAAATTTTTTATTATGTTATTTGTTATTATTTATTAACTATTTATTATTAAAATAAAACGGCTTTAGGTAGTTCTGTATTAATATTTATTAATAATCGACGTCTCGGCGAACTTAACGTACGTCTTTATCAAGAAAAAATAAATGTTAATACAGAACTACAACCTAAAGCCATTTTATATTAATATAATGAGTTCTGAAAGTTTTTACTGTGTTATTTATTATAGTTTACAAATTATTGGATATTAGAAAAATTGAATTGTGAGAAAAAATTCAAGTTTTACAAAAATACATAAAACTAAAACTAAAAAAAGAAAACATTTTAATTATTATATTTCAATGTAATTAAAATTCGTTCCCAAGTTAACACATTAAAGCCCGGTTGCACAAGCCATTGTCAAACTTGGTAACTAATTCATTAACAATCAATGAGATGGTTTGAAGACAGTTGACAATTGACAGTTGACAATCTAATAAGTTAAGTTAAATAATTGATTAAGGCCTGGTTTCATAAACGCTAGATAAATTTACTTTTGAAGTAAATGTGTTTACTCTATAGCATTTCGTATTAAAAAGAAGACATAAATTTAATCTAATGGTATTAAATATCAATAACAATAATCTGGTAGTAAATTGTTGAAATAACATTTATTTTCAAAGTTATTTAGCAGGAGAATAAAATTTACTTGTGAAGTAAATTTATTTATCGTTTATGAAACCGGGCCGCGTTTTGCCAAAAACCATACCAATTCAGAACTCTAGCTACTCGAACATACTCTGTAACACTCTGGGGTTTGCAGACGTTCATTATTATAAAGTTGCTACAAAAACCATACCAATTCAGAACTCAGGCTACTGGAACGTACTCTGTAACACTCTGGGGTTTGCAGACGTTTCTTATTATAAAGTTGCTACAAAAACCATACCAATTCAGAACACAGGCTAGTGGCACGCACTCTGTATCTGTTTGGTGTTTGTAAACGTTTCTTATTATGAAGATGCTACAAAAACCATATCATTTCAGAACTAATCATTTTTATTAATTTCTAATTAATCGTATATATTGGAGACCAGAGACTTAAATCGGTGTCTTTTGTTTTTGAAGTGTTGCCGACGAGAAAAAACAACTCTCGTCAAATGTTATCGTTTAAAAAATAAACATTACAATTATATAAAATATACGAGTATATATGTAGAGCACGCAAAAAATTTCAAAATATATATATTGAAAATACTATATTGTTTTTGTTTTTTCCTTACGTCCGTCGCTTTTAATTTCGATAGTAGCGTCTGAAATCGGTAATGTTCGGCAATCTTGCCGAAGAATTACCGTTACATGTATATCAGTTTTGTTCTTTATGTAGTGCAGAGTGTTTTGTATGTATAGAGAATTGTGACGGTTATTTGCTTTATAAATTATATTTAGTGCACTAATTATATACTAATTGTGCACTTTAATTGTATATATAAATATATCGTGTATTTCTTCATTCTTCTGACTTATTGTATTTTTCAGTAAGTATTGCTTATCAATTATTAGATACTCTAATATTATATTATAAATGTTATTTTTAAGATCATGAATGAAGATACGATTAAAGATCTCATGCATAAAATATTCCTAAATAGAATGCATGAAATAAAAGAATTATGCTTCCATGAACCAGACGTGTTTAATTTAACTGTAAGAACACAAATGAACACCAGTGAAGAACCAATTGGATTACCAAAAAGTATATCAAGAATGCTGTAAGATATGTATATAGAAAAATATATGCATGTCACCATTCAAATATTAATAAAAAGGAAAATTTAGACATAAATCGTGTCAGAAATAAGAATTGTTTGGCCAGCGTAGAATTTTTAATAAAGTTCATCAACAAAAATACTGTTAAAAATGACATTTATTTAAAAAAGGGATTAAATTTTGAAATAAAAATAAATTTTAATCATTCCCATAATGTAAATGTCGCGGAGGCATATAGTTAATTAAGGTGCAACGATGAAACGACGAATAAATTTTATTCTTATTTTGAATCAAATATGTCTCCATCAGAAGCACGTAACTACCATGAAATAAATCTAATTATGGATGTAGAAAACGATAAAACGGCGCAAATACTTGCAAATGCACAAATCAATCCTACAGAGCGACAAGTGAGATATTTATTTGATAAGTGGAGACAATTTAAATATGGCGATCGAGAAGAGTCAACTATGAATGAAATTTTAGCAAAAAAGAAGAAATCATTTGAGGAAACTGATGAAGACATGCATTTGAATTTAAGAAGCAATCCTTTGGAAGTAGTAATAATAACTCCAATAATGAAACGCGCATTTTTAGAATCATTTTCAGACGAAATTGTATTTATCGACACAACAAGTGCATGTGATCAAACAAACAGTTGCGTGACATTTATATTTACAGCAAATAAAATTGGTGCAATTCCACTTGCATGTGCTATACATACAGCTCAAACAGAAGCTAACTATACTTTGGTATTTGAATCAATAAAAAATGCAATGGAACAAAATTCAGGCAAAATATTTAATCCAACAATAATAATGACAGACGATAGTACGGCAGAACGAAATGCTTTACAAGCAATATTTCCAAAATCTAACTTGCTGTTATGCATTTTTCACATATGTCAAGCATTCTGGCGATGGCTGTGGCTTTCTAGCCATAGTATTAACAAAGACGATAGGAAACCTATAATGCAAAAATTTCGCCAAATTCTCTATGCTGAAACGGAAATGGATGCTACAAAATTTTATAATGATTTTCTTTCCGATGAAAGAGTTACATCCAACGAAAAGTTATATACTCACATACAAAATATGTGGCGTAGACGACTCGAATGGTGCATTTTTAATCGAAATCTTATGACAACGAGAGGGAACAACACTAATAATTACGTCGAATCATCGATCAGAATATTTAAAGATATAATTTTAGCAAGATGCAAAGTTTTTAACGTATGTACTCTTGTAGACTTTATTGTTGTTACTTTTGAATCTTATTACAGAAGAAGATTGCTGGAATTTGCTAACTATAGGAGGAATCTAAACAAGATAAACTATTTAACTTTTTACAATAAAGCAAAAAAAATAAAAAATATTTTTCAAATCAGTGAAAATGAATACAAAGTGGAATCTGTAACAACCGATGGTATCTACTATATTGTTCATGTCGATATTGCATGTTGTGAATGTCTTTCTGGAAGAAGTGGACTCTATTGTAAACATCTTTGTGCAGTAGAAAAAAAATTTAATTTATCTTTTCACATAACACCGAATTTAACTACAAATGATAAAATACGTTTCGCCAAACTTGCACTTGGAAATAAAATCGCTGAAGACTTTTATAAAGAAATGACGGAATCTGAATCACATACGAGTAATAATGGTAGTAATAATGAAGATATAAATATCAAAAAGGATTCTACTGTTATGACTAGTAATAAAAATTCAATAAATTTTGAAATATTGGAAGAAAACGTAGTCTCACTAATAGATCTAAAAGAGAGGCACAGTAATGAAATTGTAGGTTTAAAAGCTGAATATGAAAGAATATGTAACATTGCATTAAACAACCATACTCCAGAATTGACATCTCAAATAATAAACTTAAAAGCTAAGCTGCAAAATATACAAACACCGGCTCAAGTGGCAAGTTTTATTGCAGAAAGAGTGCACCTTAGAAGAGGAAGAAAAATAAAAGTTCAACCAACATCTATATCCAGAAGAATTAAAAGAGGACTCCCAAAATCAGGACGACGTATACAATCTGGGAAAAGAGCAAGCGTGGAGACTAGAAAGCATAAATTGGCCACTAATATAGAAAATAATTTGCCAAATGCTAAATGTCATTGAATTCTTTCATTTAATTTTTGTATAAGTATTTATGGATAACTTTCTTATTGTTAATAGAATATGTTAAATGTTTTGTATCATTTTTTTAAATATATAGTATACTATAATTTTATTGATTTTTTTTTACTAAATAATAATATAATAAATTAATAAAAATGATTAGCTCTGAAATGATATGGTTTTTGTAGCATCTTCATAATAAGAAACTTTTACAAACACCAAACAGATACAGAGTGCGTGCCACTAGCCTGTGTTCTGAATTGGTATGGTTTTTGTAGCAACTTTATAATAAGAAACGTCTGCAAACCCCAGAGTGTTACAGAGTACGTTCCAGTAGCCTGAGTTCTGAATTGGTATGGTTTTTGTAGCAACTTTATAATAATGAACGTCTGCAAACCCCAGAGTGTTACAGAGTATGTTCGAGTAGCTAGAGTTCTGAATTGGTATGGTTTTTGACAAAACGCAACCGGGCCTAAGCTATCAATACTTTGTGCAACCGAGCCTAAATTAATATTGAAATAAAACAGCCCGAGATAACTCGGGATTGCACAAATTCGTCGATTATACTGCATTTAACGGATTCATAATTCTTAAGTGTTTTTATATAAAAATATTTCCAAATAAGAACTATTGTTTAATGTGAGAAATTAATTAATTTTAGACGAAAAATGGACTTATATAAATATAAATAAAATAAAGTTCGACTTACCGAATGCAGATCTCGACCATGTCCGTATTGCGTGGGTGATGCTCGATGACCCCTCACCCCATTAAGAGAACCATAACCGGAAGTAGCGTTGCCAACATTGCTGCCATGGGACGGACTCACTGTATTCTGAAGATCGGCCAATAAAGCATCTTTAACAAAAACAAAACAATATTGTAGATTTTTTTGATCATTTTTTTTTACGGAGCGGTACTATTTAAAATGTACCCCCCAAAATTTGAATAAAATAATTATTTTTGAGTTTTATATTAATGGGGTACATTTGTACCCCATACCGCAACCAAAGGACACCGTAACGTAAAAATTAAAAATATATTGTAAAAAAAATTATAGAAATTACAGAAAAATGGTAGTAAAATTTTATTATAAAAAATCTGTAATTTTATTTTACTATAAATATTCTGTATTTCTACCTAAAAATTCTGTAATTTTTACATTCATAATAATCATATAAAGTAAGTAAAAATAACCTAATAAGTAAGTAAAATTGATTACTTTCTGTAAATTGCATCACATACTTAATGTAGAATTACGTATTGGTGATATAACTTTTATAAATTATTTAAAATTACAGCTTGCATATTAGTATCTGAAATAATTCATTAAAATAATAAGACTTAGTACATATTTCGTGTAATAATACCAATAAAATATTTTAAGTTATAGGTAATTCACTCATTTCAAAAACATCCTTTATGTAAATTTAGAAATGTATGTAATTATACCAACAATAATATTACCGAACTAAACAAATTTTACCTATTTATGGAAAATTCCTGACAGAAAATTTACTTTTACTTTATTGAAGTTCTGTAAATTTACTAAAAGAGACTTTACTAAAAAAAAACTGTAATATTACATACATATGTTCTTTTCCATCCCGTTGGTAATGTCATATTACATAATGTTTGTAATAGTTCTGATATTATGTATTTTTAAACAATTATGTAAGTGTCTCATGGTTTATTTTTTTTTTTAGAGTGTAGTAGTAGAAAATAGTAGGTATAGAAAAACATGCATGAGAGGTGTCATGAATGTGGATGAAGCTGGAGTTGTTTATCTGGATAAGAATGTTTGGAAAAAAACTAGTTTCGGAATAGTGAAAAGAGTTTGTGTCACACCCTTATGGGTACATGACGTAATTGTATATTTATATTACCGTAATCCTAATCCCGTAATAAATTCTACAACATATTATCACGGTAGTAACACATATTTTACTATATATATATATATATATGTATATATATATATATATATATATATATATGTATATATATATGTATATATATATATATATATATGTATATATATATATATATATATATATATGTATATATATATATATATATATATATGTATATATATATATATATATATATATATATATATATATATATATATATAGGGTGATTTATGACGTCCGTCGGGGAAAACTACACCGCGATTGATGTTACATGTAATAAACTTCTAACGGCTACAGTTCCGTTAGAAATTTTTTTATTTAGGTTACTCATAGGAATCATCCGGTGTAGTTTTTCCCCGACGTCATAATTCACCCTATATATATATATATATATATATATATATATATATATATATATATATATATATATATATATATATGTCAATCAAATAATACATGTATGTCAATTAGTTATTATAATATCAGACATGATTCTATTTTTATATACAAAAATAAATGAATAAACATTCCTTATACGCATTATTAAATAGAAAAACTGTTTCTTATCTTTATGTAAATAATTACAATCATAGATATTTATAATTAAGTAATAAAAATATAATATCTCATATTTAATATTATAAAAACTATATATGGAAAAATTTTTATTTTAAAAATTATTTGAAAACGATAATTCAATAATCAGTTACACATAAGAAACATTTACTGTTTATATTTTATTTTTAAGACAAAGGATGTAATTAATAATATGTATACTTTAAAGTTGTACGTATCAAAATAATTTTTACCGACCGTCACATCATAATATGATAAGGGAGATACTATAATCATACCAAATTTGACATATCGAGATTAATTTGCAGATAAGCACGAATTAGGCTTATAGTAACACGAATCAACTGTTTTTTAACGTGATGTTCGTCTTTCGGTCTGTGGACACGTGCAGAGCAAATTCGGCTGCACGGATTCTTATAAAATTTCATATTTAAGATTAGGAAGTGGTAATTTACTAATGTCACTTTTATGTGCTTTACGAATATTTCGCAACAATTTCGAAAAAAATGTATTTAGCAATAGTTGCTAAACGAGTTACAACTAACATCTTTTATTTGTAATATTTTTCGATACGGCTACAAATTTTTTTCATAATTTTTCATATTTTGTATTATATACCTATACACTGTGTCTACTTAAGTTGGAACCATATGGAAAACTTTCTTATTATTGGTTTTATGAAAAAATTTATTCTTGATAAAAAGTTGTGCATGGTCCAAAACTTAAAATGCAACCATCAGATATCAATTTTTTAAAGCCGTATACGAAGTTTGTCAAAAAATATCAATTTTACTCAAGAATAAAGTACCTTTATTTTTTACAATACAGAAGACTGTTATAAAGTAAAGTTATTTTGAATTATAAGTTATATTCAAATATGCAATTACAGCCATTTAGCATAAAAATTAAGGTTTGGTGAATAAATTTATACGATGACGGACGGTTGGATTCTGTGGTGCAACAGCAGATTTTCATATAATAATTTTATTATTTAAAATTAGTATCAATGGTGGTTAGCTATTTTGAGCAGAGAGAGAAAGAGCAAGAGAAAAAAATTGAGCAGAGATAAAATAATTTAATATACCACGTTTTTAAAACAGACTAAAAAGTATAAAATAATTTCTCCTAGCACCATGTAGATTTATAACCCCATACAGATTCTTAACCCCATATAGATTGTCTTAAAAATTTGTGATTGTGAATTTACTTATAAGATTTAAAATAACAAACGTGAGGCGCACGCAATAGATAATGGTAAGGAGTGTAGTGTAGAGAATAGTTGCCGTTGCGCCCCACGTTTTTCGTTTTAAATCTTACAAGTATTGTCATAGCTATTAAAAATTCACAATGACAAATTTTCAAGACAATCTGTAGCGGATCAAGAATCTGTATGGGGTTATAAATCTATATGGGGCTAGAAGAAATTATTTTATACTTTTTAATCCGTTTTAAAAATGTGATATTTATATTATATTTTCTTTTATTTAAATAATTATTTTCTGCTTTTTAGTTTTGTGTATGTTCCGTATTTTCTGTAGTTATTTTATGTAGTTTCTGTATTTTGAAAAAATTTTTGCTAAATACAAAAATGTAACGGAATTTGTGAATATGGCACAAAATAAAAATTAAAATTTCTAATATTATTTATTAATTAATTAGTTAGTTAATTAATTAATTAGTTAGTTAATTAATTAATTAATTAGTTAATATTGCATTGTCATCCAGTTCTACGCTATGTTTAAAATTTCAAGTCTCTAGCTTATCGGAAAGTTAGTTTAAAATCGATTACAAAATCTACACCGAACAGACAAACGAACAAACAGACAAACAAGAAAGCGTATTAATAAAAACGTGTTAAAATACATTGTATTTACTCAATAACCAAACAATAGAACAATTTTATCAAAAATATTAGTAACTAGATAAACAATTTGAAAGACAGATTATATTTTTTCATACGATTTATTAAACATCTATGCGTCTGTGTCTGTCTATCTTTATGTTTGCGATAAACTCAAGAACTATTGCACCTATTTAAATGGAGTTTTCACAATCACGTCATACGTCACATAACCATAACGGTATGGCATAAACCTTTCTCATTCATTCAGAAATAATTTTTTGCAAAGCAAATCTTATTACTTTTCTGTTAGTAATAAAATTTGTCTCTATTTTATCATTTTTCAAAAACGAAAATGTTTTTTCGGGCTGATAGCTAAACGTGGTTTATTTAGTATAACGATTATATTGAAATGTTTGTCAACAAGTTCTAAAATTGAAATAAATTTATCAAATGTAAAATACACTTCGAACTTGCATTCTTACAATTTGAATTTTTTGTTTCTTCCATATTCAAAGACGGCAATAATTTATGAATAACGATTTGAAATAAATCCTGAATAAATATTTGGAATTGATTTATTTTCATCATCATTCACATCATCTACCACTACTACCAATTGACAACAAATAACCACCATTGCTTTATATTGTTGTCAGTTTGGTAGCGGTGGTAGATGACATGAATGCATATGTCCTCAAAAATCTGTCTCAAATATTTAGTTCCTCAGTATTCATAGATTCATGATTATTTGCTACTTGGTTAGGTTGACTGGCTCTGATTACGAATTAAAAAAATTTTAGCTTTAAGGTTGTCTTTTATAATTTTGTATATTTTTATGGAAATCTGCCACTTTTTGGTTATTCATTATCCGAATAATTTCAATGATATCTCGTATGATTTGCATAATCGAATGATCGATTATTTTTCATTCGAATTATCCCATTGCTATAGTTAATATCATTCTTTTTTGCTTTTTCATGTACTTTATATTTTTGCC
Organism: Clivina fossor; assembly: GCA_963966155.1. NCBI lineage: Eukaryota > Metazoa > Arthropoda > Insecta > Coleoptera > Carabidae > Clivina > Clivina fossor. The sequence goes on from OZ014555.1 coordinate 11,977,500, forward strand.
ACACGTTTTAAACTTCTGTTCCTTTCCAAGTCCTTAAAATTGAAAATAAGCGAAAGCTTGAAACTCAAAAACACAAAAAAATACTTAAAAAAATTAAATTTTTAATATTTTGACAATCATGTTCACAAAGATAACATAAGCAACAAAATAGTTTTATTACAACAACTTGAAACTTATTTTCTACAGCAATATGAACCATAAAATGCTGAAACTTTATTAAAATAATTGTAGGTATATCATAACTTACACATTTATCAAGCATTTAGAAAAATCAACATGAACTAAATTAAAACTATACTTTACCTAAATCACATAAAGTGTTGGTGAGACTAGACCGTTCACTTTTCATAATTATAATATTATTTTGTCACAAATAATAATAATTAAACTTATAATCACAGTAATTTCAATAGAAAAACTAATCGCGTTCACTCTACAATTAAAATTATTATAAAACTTACAACCTCACAACTTCAAGCAATCTACTAAATGAAACTGATAAGCAAAGAAAAAAACTTTACATACTGCGATGATGACATTACTATGTGACTTTGTGGAACCAGTGACTCGAAAACTGTCGGAACAATAATTTACAGTGGCTACCAACAAGTTCAACAATGCATGCAGCTTATTGGGAATCACGAATAATGTTATCAATCGAGTTTTGTTATCATTTTCGCGAAGAACGGATTGGAAGTATAATATTATTACAAAAGAAAAACATCCTTCATAGTAATCAAAATTTCGGTTTATGTTTTCAATTTTTTCCTGAACACGTTGACTGACACAGTAATTTTCAGAATTCTGGCCCCAAAAGTTAATTTAATTTAATCATATTATCATATTATTATTATTTTCTGTTCATTTATTAATAAATTTTCTGTTCGTTTAAGCCACCCTTGATTTTTATTCTTTTCCCAGATATAACTCGTAGCTGCACGAATATGGCAAGTCAAACAACTACGAGATAACTCGTAGTCGGCGCCTAGTCAAGTACGCAAACTACGTGTTATCTCATAGTTAGCAGTTAAAGTGTTCAGATAAATGTCTATAAAAAATTGAAAAATATACAGTAAATTGATAAGAAAAGTACTAGAAATTTATCAAAAAAAAAATATATCAATCAGTGTGAAAGGCACTGATTTAAATAAAATTTGACGTTCTTTAATTAATAATTTATAAATTTTATAATCTAGTTACTTATTTTGTTACCTAGTAACTTATTTCTACGTTCTGTTTTTGTTTTATAATTTTTCCTAATGATGACATATGTAGAGTATGTCGAAACGTCAATTTTTAATTAAAATGTATACAGAACTTAATCCTAAAGCCATTTTATTTTAATATAACAGTATGTTTAGTTTTTCACAGTATTTTTTTTTTCTTTCTTTTTCACATTTCAATTTGTAAAATTGCGAATTACAAAATAAAAAAATTTGTATTTATATTCAAAGAAAATAATTTTGGTACACAATTAATCACTCTGTATATTCAAAAGTATTTCAAATTGTAGTTACTGCCTAAAACTTCATTTTTAAACTTTATTTACCGACCGTTATATCACATAATATGATAAGGGAGGAATGGGCCTTTCCACTAAAATCAAATTTCATAATTTTAATACCTTTATGTTGTTTTACAACCTAAAATAATAATATAATTTAAATTTTACATTCTAAAATTCTATATTTATTGAAATAAACTAATTTGAAAAAAAGCTATAAAAATCACAAATTAAATGTTTTAAACATAGCCACACCTCTAACCATATACGTCATCTAGTATACTATATCTATCTTTTTCTAAATTCTATTAGTACCAGTGATTAGTATACGTACACAACACGCGCAATTCAACCAATGAAAATGTCTACTACTTGTATACGTCACGGGACGGACAAATCCGAGAATTGTCGAAGTTCGGCGCCAATTTAGCGTTTTTTAATAATTTTTTTAAGCTTTACTATAAATAAATTTGAAAAATAAATATATACAAAAATTTTTATTTATTTATTACTTTCCAAATTTCAAATAAAAAAAAAATAGTGGAAAGGCCCATTGTTAATCATACCAAATTTTACATATCGAATATTTACGAATATTTTGCAACAGCAAGCATATTTATTTAACAAAAGTTGCTAAACAAGTTAAAAACTAACAACTTTTATTTAACCCTATCCGGTCTGCTGGTATCGTGGGCTGACCAGCATTTCAACTGTATTTATTTCACGGAATACTGGTCTCCCGATCATAGAATAATATAGTTGTTACGTATTTGCCGATTGGTATCCTCAGAAAACCATGTTCTGCAGGATACGTGGGCAATTTAAAAAAAAAATCACCTTAATTTGTATTAATTATTGTAAAATAAACATTAATATAACACTAAAATTTGTATTTTCCAAAAAAAATTAATTTGGGCCGCAAAGGGTTGAAACATTTTTCGATACGGCTAAATAATTTTTCTGCAATTTTTCATATTTTTATGATATATATATAACTCTGTAAATAGATGGCATATTTATATCAAGACAGTTTTGTTTTTAGTTACCATTCTATTAAGTAATTTAATACGATGACGGTCGGTTCTGTGGTGACCACAGCAGATTTATTTGTAAACTTATTAGAAGACCAGATATTGACACGTTACGTTATTTTTTTATACACACCGTATATATGTAAAATAATTACATATGTATTAATATTTTCATATTTAATCTAAAGAAAGTTATGTTTATTTTCAAATTTTTTAGTTAATTACATAATTTATTTACTGTTTATATTGTTTTTCTATATAATTATCAATCGGTTATTGTTATCAAAAACTCCAAACATGAAACAAATAATGTTTACAAGATTAGTTTCTTATCTTCAAGACTTGTAGTCGAGATAAAAAAAATTTTAATGTCTGTAGCTCAAGTGTATATAGATTCTAAAAAAAAGTTTTGTAATCGCTGTATTTGTTTAATGCTTGTTGTGTTAGTCAGATGTTTATTATTACTTATACATATTGACAATATTGTTAGAATTGTATTGTGACTTGAATTATAAATATAAATTTATTGTTTTGCTAATTGTGTATGAATGTTAGTATATATATATATATATATATATATATATATATATATATATATATATATATATATATATATTGCAATTTTATTTGAAACAAATTGATTATATAGTAAATATAACATAAATATAACATACCATTATATGACAAAGTAAGAAAAAAATATTGCATAACTTTTCATGCCTGTATTTAATCGTACAAATAATTTATAATCAAAGTTTTAAAAAAACAGTCCGACCCTAGTTATAATTAAAAATATACATAATAAAAGATATAAATTTAAATATACATGCTGACCCTTATAACACGGCATTCTTATAGTCCGAGAGCCAGCGTCACAAATCGTCGGTCATACTAACGACGTTAATATTTTGTAAACATATTGTTTAGGCTAGTAGAAGATGTGTGGTGACCGTCAGCTGGTCCACCATGGTGGACACTCGGGCGCTACGGCGCCATGATTGTCGCGAATTAGAACTGTTTTTTTTTTATTCTAATGAGATTGAAACTTTGTAAATTTGTTGTTTAAAAAATGGTAGTCAATGTAAACTTGATCAGCTGGTTCTCCAACGGGACATTGCCCGTCAGCTGGAGTGGTACTTTGGTCAAAGTAGAAAAAAAATAAAGTTATACTAATGATCAGCTGATCATGCTTAATTGAAGCTTGGGCATTATTTAATAAGGAAACAAGTGATCAGCTGCTATTACGATGGGACAATAAAGCGTAATCCACAAAAGAATGTCAAAAATACACCTCTCGCTAGCGTGATAGAAAAATAGGCTGATACACCGAATACATGATTTGTAATACGTTTTTGTAGTAGTAGTCATTATTATTAATATTTTATTAGTTTAAAAAATTAAAAATAGCTTTTTTACAAAAGAAATTAAAGTTAAATTTTAGAAAATTTATTATAACTTTAATATTATTATAGGTATACATGAAAAATTAAATTTTTTCTCAACATGTATATATCACATAAAATATATTTAATATTATTTCATAACTTTGATATTATTATTCTGATAAGAATTATTAATTTTTTTGTTTCGTTATTTATTTTTGTTAGATTTATCGTAATATATTAACTGAACAATTATTAAAAACCAAATTCAGGTTTCGAGAAAAAAATTGGTAATCGAAATTAATTTATATTTATTGATGAATATTTTAAAAACAAATAATTAAATTTGTGATTTAAACTCTGGTATTTACGATTGTGCGTCAATATTTTGTAGACTTTTTCTTAATTTTGGTGGTAATACAGTGAAACGCCGGTAACAATCCGAATGATAACCTTCAAAATCGCTCACATATGGGGACATCACAATGTTACACTGAGCTAAATTATGTTCTTTTTTCAACTGTAAAATTTCCTTACATTTTGCTAAAGATTCTTTATTAAAAATTATAATTTTTTGCTTTTTTTTACTACAAAAAACACACACAGCTTGCATGGCTAAATTTTTTATTAAGAATGAAATTCTACCAGCAGACTGTCTAATCCTTTATAACCGTAATAGCAGCTGATTTCTAGTGTCCCCCCTTTCAAGCTGAAGGGCAATGTCCCGTTGGAGAACCAGCTGATCAAGCTTATCTTGACTGTCTTTTTTAAACAACAAATTCACAAAGTTTCAATCTTATTAGAATTAAAAAAAATAAAACATTTTGACTTCGCGACAATCATGGCGACGTTGCGCCCGAAGTGGACCAGCTGACTGTAACAACACATTTTCTACCAGCCTAAACAACATGTTTACAAAATATTAATGTCGTTAGTATGACCGACGATTTTGTGACGCTAGCTCTCGGACTATTTACTACTACAAAAACGTATTACAAATCATGTATTCGGTGTATCAGTCTATTTTTCTATCACGCTAGCGAGCGGTGTATTTTTGACATTCTTTTGTGGATTACGCTTTATTGTCCCATCGTAATAGCAGCTGATCACTTGTTTCCTTATTAAATAATGCCCAAGCTTCAATTAAGCATGATCAGCTGATCATTAGTATAACTTTATTTTTTTTCTACTTTGACCAAAGTACCACTCCAGCTGACGGGCAATGTCCCGTTGGAGAACCAGCTGATCAAGTTTATATTGACTACCATTTTTTAAACAACAAATTTACAAAGTTTCAATCTCATTAGAATAAAAAAAAAACAGTTTTATTTCGCGACAATCATGACGCCGTAGCGCCCGAGTGTCCACCATAGTGAACCAGCTGACGGTCACCACACGTCTTCTACTAGCCTAAACAACATATTTACAAAATATTAACGTCGTTAGTATGACCGACGATTTTGTGACGCTGGCTCTCGGACTATTAGGGAGGCCACACACCAAAGAAACATGAAATATAAAACGGGAAACAAGAAACATGAAACATGTTTCACAAAATAACAACACATTGTTTTAAATGGGAATCCGCACATTAGCGAAATGCATTTCATGCGTGGTGATAAAAGAAACAAACGCTGTAGAAACATGTTGCATGAAATAGAGCCTGTTCTATATTTTTGTTTCACGTTTCGCGAGGTTTCACTCACTGTGCATGAATATTACTAAATTTCTTGATATTTAAAGACGCGTAGCTTCTAAACCGAAAGTGCTATTAAAAAAATGATGCAAATAAAAGTTGTGAGAAATTTTATTGACTATAATGACTATAGTGTGTGTGTGTGAGAGAGAGAGAGAGAGATAGAAAAATATATTTTTACGTGTAATTTTAATTAAATTATATAAACATATACTTATAATTTCATTAATATGTATGAATTAATAGTATATTATCGATTGAAAAATGTATTTTTCTAACGCAGAGCGAAGAAAGCGCATTTTGGGTACTAAACATGTTGGATAAGCGCAGAAAATCAGCATTGAATAAGCACATTTAAAAACATTGAATAAGCGCATCAAAATATTAGGTTAGGTTAGGTTAGTTTAGTTATGTTATTCAATATAATCATGATGTGCTTATTCAACATATTTTAATGCGCTTATGAAATGTACACAGAAATAGGCTATATGCGCTTCCTCAACACGCCCTTTTCTAAGTACTTAGCAGCTGTAATTAGCGGCTTACTATTTAGTTTATTGTTAACTAATATATTTTTTATTTATAATAAAATTCTGCTCTAATATTAAAGTTTTTTCAATCTTTCGATAGTTTGAAACTAAGTACCTACTTTTACGTAATTTATTTTTTTTATAAATAAAATTGGGAGATTCAACGTCCGGTGTATAGAATAAATTAATTTTATTACAATATTTTTATTTTTCCTATTGATCAGATTAAAAATTGTTGATTCGCTGCAATCACTATTTATCACTATATGAAGAATAGATGTGAGTTCATTACAACAAATAACATTATTAGAAATCGTACACATATGTAAAATAATTTCAAAAACTCAAAAATCATGATCATAAATCATAAATCATCATCATAATAATAATGACTTAATTGCCCAGCAGTTATACAACTAATTACAGGACAAGATATTTCAAAAAATGATAAATCAGTTATTATTTCATATTAATACATATACAAATATATTATTATGACTAACTTAATTATTGAAACTATTAATTAGTGAATGTAAATTTTCATGAAAAATATCAAAATCAGATAAACAATTGTTAAAGTTTCTGCACGTTGATTGGTGCGTTATGTAAAACATTTGTTCTAAAATAAACACAATGAAACATTAGCGTAGAACTATACGAAAGTCTTGGAACTGAAAAATGAAGTTTTTCAAGTATGCTAGAACAGTCAACCATATTATGCAATCATTTGTACAATATAATTATACTGGTTTTAACCCTTCGTTCCCACACTTATTTTTTTATAACTCGTATCACACACAGGGGTGTGTGATACCCCACAAAAAATCGTGTCTCATAATATCAGAAATAAGATAAAATTTCAGAATAACCATATGTTTTTGTTTAGTAGACTCGTTTTCATCTATATCTAATAAAATAAATAAATATTCATGAAGTTCAAAAGGTTTTATTTATATTATCTTAACTTTCCGTTCCAACACTTATTTTTTTATAACTCGTAACACACACAGGGGTATGCGATACCCCACACAAAAATCGCGCCACACAATATCAGAAATAAGATAAAATTTCAGAATAACCATATATTTTCGTTTAGTAGACTCATTTTCAACAAGTGTGATCAATATCTAATAAAATAAATAAATATAAATGAAGTTTATTGTAAAAACACTAGAATAAAATATACATCGCAAAGCACACACTGGGGTGTGATATACCCCTAGTGTATTTTGTCAGGCACGTAAGTTGGGTACCATGTATGCACTGAGCTCGAAAAAACTGTGGTAGTTAGTAGAGACTATTAACTTTATTTACACTTAGTGTCATATATTTTTGTCGAAAGATAAAAAAGAAACAAGATTAGAAGTATATGGGTAAACCCATATATAGACTACTTTGACATTTTTCGGAAAGTTAGCAACACTGTATTTTAATAATATTATAATTTATGTGGGCACTAGGAGATAGTTTTCTGAAAATTTGATCAAAATCGAATAAATAATGTAGCCACAATGAATTTTTAAAAAATTTTGTGATTTTTTCTCAATAAGTTGGCAACATTGTATTTTGTTAAAATTGCATATTTTATTTAGGCACTAGGAAAAACTTTTATGAAAATTTGATTAAAATCGGTTAAATAAAATGGTCATAATAAATTTTTAAAAATTTTACTAATTTTTTTCTCGGAAAGTTGGCAACACTGTATTTTGTTAAAATTACATAAATTATATGAATACTAGGAGAATCTTTTGTGAAAATTTGAGTAAAATCGGTTGAATAACATGGCCATAATAAAATTTTTAAAACTTTAGTAATTTTTTTCTCGGAAAGTTGGCAACACTGAATATTAATAAAATTATGTGATTAATGGGAGCATTAGGGAAATCTTTTTTGAAAATTTGATCAAAATCGGATAAATAACGTAGCCAGTATGAATTTTTAAAAACTTTAGTAATTTTTTTCTCGGAAAGTTGGCATCACTGGAAAAAAACAAAATCACATGACCATCTTGGGCACTAGACAAATTTATCCTGAAAATTTCATTAAAATCGGTTGAACCGTCTAGGAGGAGTTGCGGCCACAAAATTTTGACTTACGACCGAGCGAGCGAGCTGACGACGCACATCCATACACCCACATAAACTAAGTTCAGATTCGTCCTCTAGAGGCTATATGAAGGATTTCTATACAATTTTTTTTTTTTTTTGTAAATGTTACAGACACCGTACCAAACGCTATACTACTTTTCCTTGCAGTCAATGTAGTAACAATAGAAAACATTTTTGTTGGGGTATGCCACACCCCAGTGTGGGAACGAAAGGTTAATTCGTCTCTGATCTAAGGATTCAAATCCAAATTTACTTAGCAATTTGTCATGATCAGCTCTCCCTTCTGTTGTGGTTATGCTTGATCTGATTAAATCGAAATAAATTTAATCTAATGTTTTAAAAAATATAAAATATATAATTGATTAACAAAATAATAACAACAATTATCAAAACATGTATGCACATTTATCTGATCTATTGTTTATTAATGTTAATTTAATGTTTGATTGATTGATTGATATTTATTATAAATCAAGGTAACAAAGTCATTAGTTGATGCATTCAATATCAAACTAATTAACTTAATAGACTGCAAATATAGATTGATGTATCCAATAAAATAAAGAGCTACTCCAAAAGATCTCAAACTGACCAATGTCAATGTTGTTTCAATAAAAAAATGTATCAGCATTATATTAAAATAAAATGACTTTAGAATTAATTATCATCAGAAAAAATAATACAAAAGATATATACAAAAGAGAAGAAAAACAAGTTACTATGTATGTAACAAAATACAAGTAACTAGACTAATTTATAAATTATTAAAGGAAGCCAAATTTAATCTCTCTAATTATCAAATGTTTGTATGTATATGTATGCATGTATGTTTCTCCAGCATCTCCTCCTAAACCCCTGAACCGATTTTGATGGGAGTGGTGTCATTTTAATTGGTTTATTCCCAATTTGAGAATAGGCAAGTTTCATCTTTCTACGATTTCATCTTGGTTTTCAAAAATTTGAAAAATTATGTTTATAATGCAAATGTCAAATGACAAATGTCAAATCTGTGTGAAGTTATGTATACTCAAAAGCAACACTTCTATCAGTAGTGTATACACTACTGATAAAAGTGTTGCTTTTGAGTAATTTATAATACTGCAATTAATATTTTATTATTATTATATTATTATTATTTGTTTATTTATTTATTTTTATTATGTTTATATGTTTAACTACTATTTTCGACTTCAAACGTGACTCTTTAAGGGTCACGGGTTTCCTAGTTTTATTTTAATCAGTGCCTTCACACTGATTAAAGTTATCTTTTACAGATTTCTCTCGGTTTAAATTATCAAATTCTTATTTAAAAATTTAATATATTTATATCTAAAACATATCGTACATCACAAAAAAGTGACAGCCCAAAATTTGATAATTTTATTAAGATTACAGAAAAAATCGAATAATATACATTTTACTTAATCTTGTGTATATTAAAAAAAAATCTTACGGCTGTTTTTATAATAAACACTTTTAATTAAAATCGACTTTAACCAGGTAAAAAGCATCGATTTTCAATTCTACTAGTATAATTTATTATTCTTGTCAATAAAACAACACTCTAAAAAAATTATGTAATTTTACCTACAAACCATGAGACACTGTGATAAATGCCCAGTATTTCTAGATATAATTACTCAACTGCTGTAATATTACATAATTATTGAAAAATACATATTATCAGAACTATTACAAACATTATATAACATGGAACTGTAATATTACAGTTTTTTAGTATATGTATTATAAAAAACAATTATAATACACCTTTTTTTTTAGAGTGTACTTATACTAGAAACCACAAACTGATTCATAAGTTTTTCTGTTCTAAAAAAGGTTTTTTTTTTTTTAAATTTGTGTCACTTTTCTTTGTGATATGCAATATGTGTACCTATATCTCTAGCTATATTGATATTAAATTTCAAACCACAAAATTGTTGTAATTCGAATTAGAAATATAATTTTCGATTTAGAACAAAATTCAAAGAATTTAATCAGTAGAATTTACATAGTAGATAATGATAAGCCCCATTAGAATTATGTCATCATTGGAATGCCGGATATGACACTATACATATACAATACAGGAAGTTTACGCAACAAATATTTTATTTTAAAACGCAAACGCAGAGAAAATTTTAGTTCACGTAAAATATAAAATTACTATTTATAATTCATTTTAAATGATAGTAATAAAAATAAACGATAATAAATATTTATTCATTATTATTATTATTATTATTATTATAAAAATTAATAATATCCCGAATTATTATTTACATCAAAATTGCAAATAATAAAAAAACATTTTTTTATCAAAATAAATGCAATAAATTCTATTATTAAATACTTATTTTATTTACATTTAATTAATTAACATAGTAAACAATCTTTCGGAACTCATTATATAAAATAAAACGTCTTTAGGTTTAATTTCTGTATTAATATTTATTATTAATCGACGTTTTGAAATGATAATGAAAATTATTAAATTAATAAAAAATAATGACATTTTTAAAATACTATTGTTTAAATATTAAAGAAATATATTGAAAATTATTTAAATATAAAAAAAAGTTAACACTATAAATTCGATTTTAACTATAATACTAAATGTAAGTGTTAAAATTTTAATTAGTGCACTTATACAATACAAGAAATAAATCTAACTTCACTATTCCAATTACACATTTAAATAAAACTAAATTTAACCCAAATCACATTGGTCTAATCTTTTATAATCATTTACCAAAACATACTAGCAGCATAAAATCTTAAATTAATATCAAATTTCATTGAAAGAAATTTTTCATTGACAAAAATTATTATAAGTTTGATGTTTATCTCAGTGATAAGTTCTAATCTTCAATATTGTAATGTAAGTCTTATACACTTTATTTTTTTATGTATTTTTATTTGACTTTTCCTATATACCATGTGGTTTATATGAAACTGAAAAATATATTATTGTTATATTATATTATTATACTGCACTGCATTAGATATATATATATATATATATATATATATATATATATATATATATATATATATATATATATATATATATATATATATATGTTGACGTTTTCCCATAACATTTGCATTGATTTAAATATAAGTAAAAGTATTATTATTATTATTATTTTATATTAACAATAGTAAATTTTAATAAATAATGTTTATAGTATATTTAATTAAAAGTGACTTATTTCACTTATAATAATAAAAACGGGCAGTTTTATAATAAACATTTTAAATAAAGTCGACTTTATGAAAACAAAAAAGGCATTGTTTTATTGCAACAATAAATAATTTTGCCATTAGATGTTTGAAAAATTGGCAAAAAAGAAAAGAAAGCAATCATACTCATGCCAATAAAATTTAAAATCGATGCTTTTTGCAGGCGTAAAAACGACTTTAGTTAAAGTATTTATTATGAAATTGAACGTAAATATAAATAAATAAATAAATAATAAATATATAATAAATTCATTTTAATAAATATTTTTTTTTGTATATTTTGGATATATTGTAATGCCGTTGAAGACAACCTATACATAAAATTTTATTTGAAAAGTTAGACAAAGTCAGTCACACAGTTTTCGTAGCTAAATAACGGTAACGCTATATGCAAATAAAAACTTACTAAGATATCTTTCAAACTCAGCGTGTCTGCGCGGTGTATGAATCATTTTTCTGCGCATTGCGGCTGGAGACGAAGGTGCTGATAACGTCGTCCTTGGTGACGCTGTACGCGCCCTTAATGACGTCATTGTATCAAACTATATCACCCCCACCCCCCAAAAAGAACAAAATCAACGAAAAACGAAACGAAACTTTTCGGCCGGGAGTGTTCAGTGTTTGTGTGAGATCTCGCGTCGCGTATACAAAACTAAACGGGGGCAAAAACACACTAGAAAGAAGCGCAGCAAAACAATTGACGAACACACGTCGTTGCGTTGCGTCGTATAATCGGGGAGACCCCGACGGCAGTTGAAAAACAGATGACTAACTGGCACACACAGTGGTTTTTGGCGGGTGCGCGACTATAGAGTAGTAGTAGTAGTCTTGGCTACTTGGCCATCTAACTATATATATAAATAGATTTTTGCTTTTCTAAATACTGCGACCCAGGTCTCTGACAAATGCTTATACACGTTATTCATATAGGTAGGTAGGAAATCATCAGCATATATAAAGGTGCGACAATTTCAACGGCTACTTTTTACCTGTATAATATATACATTCATGTGTTTTAAGTGAGAGACGTTTACAAATGATAAGAATAAAAATGCATCATGAATGATGCGAAAATTGTTTGTCTGAACACAAATATTTGGCGGAAACTATTCAGTTCACATCTGTAAGATCTGTAAATGTTACAGATTAAAAATTATGATTGTGGATTTTGGATTTATAAAATAACTTTCTATTCAATAAATAATAAGTAAAAATGATTTTAGTTAAAAATGAATTATATTTAAGATTTTTCTTTTTTCAAGAACTACAAACATACAAATTACGTGACAAAATTTATTATTAAAAACATTTGCCAATTATTTTTTATTTTTTTCAATAATCGAACGAAAACATTTCCTATATCTATACCACACAAGTTTATCGAGAAAAAACATGTATATCAATAATTTTCTATAAAAAATTTCAGAAATTTATAATCAAAAAATAATTTCAAATTATGTGATTACAGAAAAATTCTAATAATATACATTTTAATTACTTGGTCGTGTGTGTACATAAAAAACATTTTAATGAAAGTCGACTTTAAACTGGTAAAAAGCATAGATTTTGAATTCTACTGGCATAATTATTATTCATGTCAATAAAACAATGCTTTTGGTTAACTTTTGAAACTTCTAATGGCAAAATTATATGTTGTTGCAAATAAAACAATACTTATTTATCGACTAAATATCGATTTTAGTTAAAATGTTTATTATGAAACCGATTACTAGTTAATATTATTTATAATATTAATGATCATCTTAAGGGGCAGTAACACCTAGAAATTTTCAAAAAACCCATTTTTTTTTCTTCTTCTTAAATGTATTCTTGGAACACTCTAGAATGAGGTTTCGAAGGAGAAAAGAGTGAATTTACAATATTAACTGAGTAATAAGTATCTTCTATTGAGCGTGGCTGGAAGCGCTTTGAGACCCATTTTACGCTCAAGCTCAATTCATGACCGGTTTAGATAAATTGTAAATGTTTTTATGTCGACCTTGGTTAACAGCGCCACCAAAATACTTACTAATTACACTGTTTGCAGTATACACCGTTGATTTTTCACATAGAAAACAGAACTTAAACTTTAAACGACTTTTTCTCGAAACTCTGTTTTTTTAACCACATTGACAAACTGTAGATCGCATTTTGCATCCGATTTGCTTGCGATTTTGCGATAAATTTCAAAATTGTATAACATAGGATTTTCCTTGTTGAATTTTTGATATATTAATTTTCTGATTTTAGCGGCTGAAAAAAAATTTGAAAATTTTTATCATTTTTTTTTTTAGATTCGACTCTGAGTTTTCTAAGTAAGGGTCAAATTTACATAAATTTGTCAAAAGCCTTTGACTTTTTAATAAAATCACTTTAAAAAATTAAAAAATATAGTCTAAAAGTACCTTTATAAAGTACAAAGACAACTAGTAATTTATTTAAATTCCTGCTCCGAAAAGAAATCGTAAAAATAGCCATTTTTTGACCTTTCAAAGTGTTACCTCTCCTTAAAAACTATCTGAGTTTTATTATATTTTTTTTATCATTACTAAAATATACTTTGTAAATGTTAATTTCTCTTTTAAAAACCTATCACGCCCCTTCTGTAAATTAAACAAAATAGACAAATAACTTTCGAATACTAATCCTGTTAAAATTTCCAAACAACACTTAAAATAAATATTTAGTTTGAAAATAATCGCGCCAGACTCCGCCCTTACATCAAAGTAAGAAAAACAAGAATCAATCTTGACAGATGAAGGTGGAGAGAAACGAAACAAATGACACACGATCGCGGGTACACGGGCCAAAATGTCTCCGAGGCGGAACATGAGAATCGACGCACCGGATGTAATAATAAGATGACGCAAGACCGACGCGACGCCGTAATACGGTTCATTGGAGCACGGCCAAAGCGCACTTTATACAAACACAAAAATACATAGATCAAAACTTGCAAATAAGCCCGTGTTAAGCTAATGAGATCGTCGTGAAAATGTCAAAGTAAATGCAGAAATATAAAAGAAGAGATTTAAATGCATCTCGTTTAAAATGATGATATAAAGATTTATAAGGCAAGAAGTAATTATTATATCGTTTGATCTTGATCTATTTCAAATTTAATTAACAATTACCTGAATGGAGACGTATGAATAACCGTTTTTCGTCTGCCAAATTGCGTTATTGCGAAATTGCTACTTTGACATTTCGAGTTTAATGGGCATGCAAAAAGTTTCCATGAAAAAAGAAATAAAATAAGTTTTGCTACTAAAATATTGAATCCACAATTATAATACTCTCAAATTAATGATCGCAACTATGAAACCTACAGTGTTAAGTCCCATACAGACGACTTTACTTATCCATAAAATTAGTGTTATGTGAAGGGGGAAATCACTTGCATAATCTGGTGTACAAATTAATTGAAATCCCCTGAAATCTTACTAAAATCAGCTTTAGTTCTGTAGTTCTGTATTAATATTTATTAATAATCGAGATTTCGACGAACTCAACATACGTCTTTATCAAGAAAAAAGATGGAGAGGCACGGTTGACTTCGTCGAAACGTCAATTATTAATAAATGTTAATACTAGAACCTAAAGCTGATTTATTCTAATATAATGAGTTCTGAAAGATTTTTACTATCTTTGTAAAATCTTTTAAAATATCGAGTAAAATCACTACAATCTTAAAAATTACGTATAAAATTCATAAAATTAACAAAATTTCTCTACAATCTCAACAATCATTCTTAAATTTTTTACAAATCTTGGTGTGCAAAACGTCAATCGATTTCTTGTTTATTCAATACGCCATTTTTGATCAAATTAAGTTATTGCTTATTTTGGCAATATACATATGTTTGTTTTCTATCTATTTTAACAATCGTGGATGTTATAATTTTAATAGTTTCGAAAATCTAAATTCTAATCTATTCCATATCCTTACTATAAACAATTCAATCAGAAACTTTAAACATCATTTTCTCGAAAGTAAGATTTTGTGATATGGAACAAACAAGAAATCAACTGACGAAAATTTAAGAAAGTGATTTTTCTTTCATGTTAGGTTTTAATTCAAAGCCAGTGATTCTGAATCAAACTATGTACTTACTAACTTATGTTGTTGGTTTTATTACAGTCGAAAATTAAGATTGTTATTAATGTCTTTTAACGAATTTTTATTGTAGTGTACAAGTTACACTAATTTTGTGATAAGTAGGGTAGTCTGAATGAGTCTTTCTTTACCTTTATAGAACATTTAGTTTTTACCGAGCGTCATTTCACATACAATAAGAGAGGTATTGTAATCATACCCACATTCGATATATCGAGATTTTTTTCAGATAAGCACAAATTAGGGTTATAGTAACACGAATCAACTGTTTTTTTAGCATAATGTTTTCCGGTCTGTGGACACGTGTAGAGCAAATTCGGCTAAACAGATTCTTATAAAATTTTATATTTAAGATTCGGAGGTGAATATCTAAATTTGATCAACTTTTGGTAAAGATCTGCCGTGAATATCTCAATTTGATCAACTTTTGGTAAAGATCTGCCAACTAAAAGTAGTAATTTACTAACATCAGTTTAATGTGTTTTACGAATATTTCGCGACAGAAATATATTTCGAAAAAAAATATTTAACAGAAGTTGCTAAACAAGTTATAACTAACAACTTTTATTTGTAACATTTTTCGATACAGCTAAATAATTTTTTATAATTTTTCATAATTTTATGATATGTATATTATTCTGTAAATAGGTGGCATATTTATGTCAAGACAGTTTTGTTTTCAGTTAACATAACTACAGTAGTTGGTATACATATTCCATATTTTTTTTTAATACGATGACGGTCGGTTCTGCGGTGGTAAAATGTGTAATGCTATACAGGTCTATCAGTTTTGTTCAGATTCTACTCATAAATTGAGTAGAAAATCAATAGTTTATTTACTATGTAAATTTGGAAAAGTAGAAAAACCAATATATAATTGTTATATTTTTATTTTTTATTTTTTATATTTGGCGATTAATTTCGGCTAAAAGCCATTTACTATATTTAACTTGATAGTAAATATGTTCTGTTTACATTGCACTGATAAAAATACATTTTACAATCAAAACAAATTTTGTGCATTAAAATAGAAGTGAATTGCCCATAATGTGACATATAATTTTTCGCTTTGTATTAAATTCATTTCTCCTATTTTTAACAAAAATAATTTGCAAATATATAACTTAATTGCGTTATTAGCTGACAATATATTTAATAATATTGTATAGAACTGATCGTTATTAAGTACACCTAGACCTCGCTTTGCGTCGTTTCGTTTTGCGTTTTTTCGAAGTTGCGTCGCTGCTGAATTAGTACCAATTTTCACTGTGCGTCGTTAGATTTTCGAAGTTGCGTTGTTTTGGGTTCGAGTCTATTTTTTTTGCTATAGAAAATGCTATAGAAAATCATAATTCACTTTGCGTCGTTTCAATTTGCGTCGTGTTTTTCTGGAACGTAACCACGACGCAAAGTGAGGTCTAGGTGTATACTATTTGTGCAAGTGACTAATCAATCAGGCATTTCGAAAACAGTTGACAAGCTAATAAACGTAGTTATTTTTTTTTTCCTAAATTTACTATCAAAATTTATTTAGATTCGCACAGTTGCGTCTATGTTATGTAAATGGCAAACCGCTGCATCATTTACGCCGGCGTTTTTTAGTAAAACGCAACAGAGTCAGTCGAGTAAACCTATTATTATTGTATTATTACCACAAAATACAACTATCTTTTTACGAAATATAAATTCGTTCACAAACACTGAACAACAGCCCTTATAAATCACAACACTCACGTTACTTCAATTTTAAGCAAATACATCGTTAACTCGAAATAAATGTAAACAAAATAACCACCGTTAAAAATCGGAAAATTAATCGGAGCACCTCAAACTTTATTTAGTTTCATAACTCACTTATACACTCAATCAATACATCAGCCAAGAGCAAAAAAAAATATATATATATATACGAATTTAAACGTAGATAGTGTTTTGTCTTTACGCTGGCAATTGTTCGTATCTAACTGAGCCAAAACCACCGTGCAGAGTCGATGTTCAGTTGTTTACTAGTCAGTTTATGGGAACATTGTGAAGGTCGCGATTTTGTAGGTGTAACCTATTACTACTTATATATTTTGATTATTATTATTATATATATATATATATATATATATATATATATATATATATATATACATAGGTAATACATAAAACGTACACTCTAAAAAAAATTGTGTAATGTTACCTACAAACCATGGGACACTATGATGCCCAGTATTTCTAGGTATAATTACTCAACTACTGTAATTTTACATAATCGTTTAAAAATACATAATATCAGAACTATTACAAATATTACGTAATATAATATCACCAACAGAATGGAAAAATACATATGTAATATTGCATTTTTTTTAGTAAAGTCTATTTTAGTAAATTTACAAAACTTCAGAAAATTTGCTGTTAGGAATTTTCCATAAAAAGCTAAAATTTGTTTAGTTTTATAATATTATTGTTGGTATAAAGGATGTATTTTGAAATGAATGAATTACACTTAAAATATTTTATTAGTACTAAGTCTCATTATTTTGATGAATTATTACCGATATTAATATATAAGTTGTAATTTTACATAATTTAAGAAGTTATACCAACAATACGTAATTCAACATTAAGTATATGATGCAATTTGCAAAAAGTAAGCAATTTTACATACTTATATTACTTACTTTATGTGATTATTATGAATTATGTAAAAATTACAGAATTTTGAGGTAGAAATACGGAATATTTATTGTAAGATGCAATTACAAATTTTTTATAGTAAAATTTTACAACTATTTTTCTGTAATTTCGCTATTTTTTTGACAGTGTATAGAAAGAAATGCAAGCGATAAATTAGTTGTTCGAGAACGATAGACATTTATATTGAATTCGGATTGATTACAATTATGTATTATTTATAACTTGTAATTAAGTATGATTAAGGTTAGCTTGATTGCTGATTGTTTTGTCATGTTGGGTGTTATTCAATTTTTAAATGAGACCTTCACTTGCTTTGTTTATACATAGATGTATTACAGTACAAGAGATATGCTGTACAGTTACCATGCAAAATTTACAATAAAAATATAAACTCTTTCAGATTTCAATTATTTACATCCAATACAAACGAAAATTAATATTCAAATTTCAAGAAAAAATTATATATAAAAAATATACAATTTTGTTTAAATTGAATGAATAGTGTAAGAGAAAATACATAAAATAATCACAATTTATTTTAAAATTATAGAATAAAACGATTTCAGGTTCTAATTCTGTATAAATATTTATTAATAATCGACGTTTCGACAAACTCAACCTGCGTTTTCATTAGAAAAAAGATAGAAATGATAACATGATTAACATGGAAACAGTTACTATAGTTAACAAAATAAGTAACTAGATCATGAAATTTATAATATTTTTTAATTTTGGAAGCCGAATTTTATTTAAATCAGTGCTTCACACTGATTGATGTTATCTTTTTCTTTATAAATTTCTATTGCTTCTCAATATGTCTAAACCAGCCAGATAAATCTGCTATTGCACAAACATGATTTAGAAAATCTTTATGATGTAAAATTTGAAGATACTGTAATAATTGCAAAACCAATCAATATTAACAGCAAATTAACAAGACAAGCAATAGGAATTTATAACGAAAAAAATAACATCAATCAGTTACTTATTTTGTTATCTAGTAACCTTGTTTCCATGTTTTATTTATTTTCCATCTTTTTGTCTGATGAAGACGCACGTTGAGTTCATCAAAACATCGATTATTAATAAATAACAACCTAAAACCGTTCTATTTTAATATAATAAGTACTGAAAGATATTTTACTATGTTGTAAATTATACGTTTTTTATTTAATTGATAAATTATTCCATATAAAATTCAATTATTTTATGAGTATACAACAGTGGCGTAGCCAGGTAGGGGTTAGGGTGGGTTAAACCCCCTCCAAGAACCTGAACGACCAAAAACATACGTATGTGAAATATGAAATATGTTATTTTACTTTCATTTTTATAAAAATAATTTTTATTGCTCTTTATTTTGTATACAAATTATAGTATTATCTTTATTGATTAATATTATATCATTTCTTTAGTAAACCCCCCCCCCCCCCCATGACAAGTTTCTGGCTATGCCACTGGAATACAATATATATATATATATATATATATATATATATATATATATATATATATATATATATATAAACATGCGATATGTTTCACTCTATGTATAGCAGAATCGTTCAATATAAATAAAGAAGGCAACAAGCATTAAAAAGAGAAAGAACAAAGTTTTCTTCGGCACGTGGTTCAAATCAAATCACCTACACAAATTGTATTTAGATAACTTGTCAACCCACTGCATGTATAACAGGTACACAAGTTTTATAGGTCATAGCCTATTTGGATACTTGGCTATTATCAAAATAGGTAATACACATTTAAGTTATGTAGATTTTTTTCAAACACTGTTTCAATAAAATTTTTGTTAATAGTTTTTCTTACCTTACATACGAATAAATAAATTTATCATAAATTCACAAACATAAAAAAGTCTAACATTTTAGTTTCTATAACATTTACGCTGCTATTCTGCTCATCGCATTTATATTTAATGATCTTTAGCTTAAAAGGTATTCCCGTTTGTAGCATCGATTTTTTAGGTGTTTTTCAACAAATTTTTTTGGGAACTTTTACAACCAATACAGTAAACATCAATTATACCGTTGGAAAGTGTATTTACTATTTATTGAAGTTTTGGGCAGTACTTTTTATTTCAAAAAAATCAAATTTTCACTTAAAAAAATGCGTATATATTTTTTAGATTCTGTTTGAATCAAAATGTTTGGAAGGGTAACTATACAAATATACGAAAAAAATATTTAAAAAATAACAAAAAAAAAACTTTAAAAATGTATAAATATTTGATAAAAAAAATAATAATAAATGATTTTAAATAATTAATATTTCAAAGGGGTATATTTTATATATATATATATATATATATATATATATATATATATACATATATAGGTATATATAAACATATATCAAATAAATATATATCAATAAACGCCAGATAATAAAAATTGCAATTTAGGCTATTTGCACAAGTTATACAAATTAACGCCAAATGTATTATAAATACACGTCAGCAGGTTCGGTTAGGTTTCATTTAGGTTTCATTTTAGGTTTATAAATTGATGTTTAATATTGTATTTAAATGCGCATATCACATAACGATTGTAAATTTCTATTAATGGTTGTTACATTGTCCTATTTTGGCGATAATTCACCTTTTTTCTGCATGCATAAAAATAACACCCTATTCAAAACACTAGAGCCCGAATATAAACTCGTTTAGATAAAAAATTTACACATCTATAGTCATATTATCAAGAAATAAATTATACAAATATTGGAAAATTTTGATGTATAAACATTTTTTTTTTTCTAATATAAATTTATTATATATTATTTTAAATTAATAATTATAATAACTGGTATTACAGATTTATAATTTTGTTGCTACTTTATAATATACAATATACTATTCTACACTCTGACTTTTATTTCTCAGAAAAATTAATTGCAATAAACTTTGAAAAAATCTAATCTATAATTTATGATTGTTCATCTTAAAACTAAAATTATGTAGGCTAGTAGGATGTATAATAATTAAAAGTCAAGAGCTTCAATTAAATTCAATAATTATTATCAGCAAAAAACACAATGAAACAAACGTAATTACATCTCAATGACAATGCGCAAAATTTCAATTTTATTTCAAATTAGAAAATACTTATTGTTCCAAATAATAATAACGAGGTTCATCAACGTTAAAAATACTTTTCAAGCAATCGATAACTCTCTTCTGAATATATTCAACATCTTCCGAAGGCGTATAGTCATCTTCAGTAGATCTTGAAATTGTCACAATTGTCGGCGGATTAGGAAGTAATTTTAACATCTGCATGAAACAACCATCTAATATAGTGTCTAGGTCTTCTTTTTCTGTTACATGATGAGGTAATTCTGTTTCGTCACAAGTACAACCAGCATCATGAACTAATTCCCAGTCTATATCTTTGTCTTCGTAATTTTTCAGCATTGCTTCATAAATTTCTTTTATCGTTTCATAGATTTTCTCGTTCGAATCTGACTTATCTGGCAACTTACGATATTCTTGCAGATACTTAAAGATTGATTCCAAATTATTTAATTGTTCTTCACGAATATCTGTTGCGATTTTAATATTATCTGGTTCATCGTTTATAGGTTTCGTATACGAATACAAATCCAACAATTTTGAGTACAAATTTGCTTTAGAATACAGTAATTTAAATGGATTACTTGTACTGAAAAAATCTAAATCTATATCCAAAATATAAGCATTCTTATTGGATAAATAGTTGTTGGTAATTTTATTAAAATTATCTTCAAAAATCTCATTAGTCCCTACAGTAATGACATCCAAATTTAAATCTTTAGTATTTTCTAAGTCAGTTTCAAAAGCGTATAAACATTCTGATACAAAATATGCTTCAGTACTTGTAACTTTAATGGTTCCATTATTTTTATTTTTTCCAATTTTAAATTTCGTAAAACCATCTAAAATTTGCTTAGCCCAAGATGGTTTAACCCACACCAAATTTGTTAGTAGCCCTGCATACGCTGCTGGCATTATCCAATTTTCGATGCTTATAGTTTCAAATAATTTTTCTTTGTCATAGACAATTTCAGCTGGCATATCTTTGGGGATGAGCATATCGGGATGAGAATCTAAATGAATGATGGTATTTCCCTCTAGTGGCAGATGTTTAGAACCAATGCATCTGTAGATAAATGGTAGAACGTCATGATGGTACTCAGCAATAAAGACTGGAATTTTTTTGAATGTTTTTAATGACACTGGATTTGTTTGTTGCGATTTTTTAGTACCTGTTAAAAGAAATTTTCTGGTAGAAACTTTAAATTTAAATTTTCGAATATTTTAAATATCTAACTACTGCACTCATGCAATAATTTTTTGTTTGTTAAACTATTACAAAATATACACAAATGTTTGTAATATATAGATAACTTTATTTCTTTGCAAAAATAATACAAAAATACTTGAATTATAAAAATACAAACATATATTTATTGCTACTTAATAGTTAATTAACCCAAAGTATTTATAAAATATTTCAATAATCAATCGTCTGAAATCAAAAAAAAATAATTCTGAGAAATTAAAAAATTTTTTTTCATAATTTTTTATTTAAAAAACTAAGTGTATTTTGAATAAAATTTTCACATAGTGTTAAAAATAAATAAGATAAACTTTTGTTTACAAGTTGACGTTATTGTTTTTAACGTGTGAAAATCGTCTATTTCAAGTATATAGATTATAGTTTATGAACACTGAAATTAACTGAATAATGACTTCAACCGATTGATTATTTAATTTCTACACTCGTATATATTGTTCAATGTACATAAACACAAATATTTTTACGATAATCTATTTAATATATTGTCATAATTGTCAAACTTAATCAACATATTAACACCAAAATACAGAGATGGGTAAACATTTGAATCCGGCTTAAACTATTTATTTGTATTAACAGGAAATTTTAAAGATCAACTTCATCGCTTTTCAAAAAAAAATTTCTTAAAATTATACTTTTGAAATGTCTCGTGCGTGGTACATTATATATATATTTCTTTTAATATAGAACAAATAAGAGTCTAGTTATACTAAATTTGACACCCGTTACAATTTAGCTGTGTATATTAGTATAATAAAATAGTTATTGTTAATAAATTAAATTTTAAAATATGCTACACAAATAACCAGTACCATAAATCATATCAAAAAAAATTTAATACACTAAATATTTGTTAATTTTTTTTTTAGAAAATATGGCAAAATTTGTAATTATTTTTATTTAATCTAATATAATTTTTTGACAGTGAATATTGTAAAATATATTAAACTATATAAATCGAAAGTAAAACATTTATTTTATTTATGAAAGTATATTTGAAAAATAAAAATTAAATTGAAAAAAATATAGTTTTTAATTTTAAAATTTAATAAATGATATATTTTTGTTGAAATAAATTTCGTAAGAAAATTAATTAAGAATTGTATGTCAAAAATCTAACTGCATAAAAGCAAAATGAATAAACTAAAATATTAAATTTAAAAAAAAAAAAAATTTTTTTTAGGATTAGATTGTTTAATTATTTTATAAAAACGACGTTTCGAGATGCTTTAGAATATCTTCATAATGTAAAATTTGAAGATACAGTAATAACTGCTAGACCAATCAATATTAGCAGCAGATTAATAAGAGAAGCAACAGAGATTTATAAAGAAAAGAATAAAATAAATTACTGCGAAGGCATAGAGTTAAATAAAATTTGGCTTCCATTAATTAAAAATCTATAATTCTTATGATCTAGTTACTTATATGTTTAATTATAATGTTATTAAATTCCCTATCAGGTTTGTTATTGTGTTTAGCAATAACGCGTTTTGACTTTTCAGTCATCTTCAGATTTTCTGAGTTTGGTCTGTGTTGTGGCTCGAGTGTACCACAACACAGACCAAACTCAGAAAATCTGAAGATGACTGAAAAGTCGAAACGCGTCATTGCTAAACACAATAACAAACCTGATAGGGAATTTAAAAACATTATAATTAATCATAACGCAGGTTCAGGACAAAACAAAAGTTTATCTTTTGACATTAATATTACTTATATGTTACCTAGTAACTTGTTGCTACATACTGTTATTTACTTTAATGTCATTGATAAAAATGTTGACCTGATGAAAACGAGCGTTTAGTTTAGTCGAAACGTCGTTTTTATAAAATAATTAAACAGAAACTAATCCTAAAACAGTATTTACTTTAATACAATGAGTTCTGAAAAATATTTTACTATGTTTTTAATGATATTTTATTTTTATACAAAAAAGTAATATCTTTGGATTGAAAATTACAGCATATTATTTGCATTAGTATCCAATAAATTCGGGCTGATCCAGATTGTGAAATTTATTTTTAAACAAATCCTGAAGAAGTTCTATTATAAAATCTAAATCTTTTTCTGGCGACATTCGCATATATTCGTACATAACAGCAACTGTTACTACACTAGGTGGTATGGGTAACAAATCAATAACTTTCGATAAACAATCGTTCACCATTTTCTCAATATCATCTCTTTCTGTGTAATGCACGGGAAGTTGGCAATTATTACAAACACGTCCCGCATCCAACATATTCTTCCAACGTAATTTACCATCTTCGTAATATTTCAGTAATTCTTCTCTCAATTTCTCAATTTTTTTGTAGTTTTCCGATGGTTCTCCTTCAACCGGTGGCATAGTACGATTCTTTTGCAAATAATCAAAGATTCCTTCTATTTCATTCAATTGCTCCGTTCGGTAATTTTTTGCAACTTTAATATCTCCATCAGACAAAGAAATAGGATGTTTTAATTTAAATATATCTTCATATAGTGAATAATAATCTGGACATTCATTATAGTTTTCAGTGAAACTATTATCGCAGCTAAAGAAGCTCAATTCTAGATCCAAGATATATGAATCTCCTGGTGATAATTTTGCAAAAAGAGATTTGAAACCTTCATAATCTTCCTCAGTATTATCAAACACTGATTGTCCCAATGTTTTAATATCTAAAGAAACATTCTTATCGGCGATTTTTACATCTCGATGCCCTTCAGTTACACCTTTCGTCCAAGGCGGTTTAACCCAAATAACACTTTTTAAATGTCCACCGTTAGCTAGCTCATTAATCCAAGATTCTTCTCCAAAATCATCATATAGGTAATCTCGATTTTTAGGCGGTGGAATCAGCTTGTGAACTTGCATATCGTCGGGAATCATTTTATCTGTGTGTGCATCAAAATGTATAAGAGTTAAATTGGTTCGAGGTAAAATGTTTACTTCTTTTATATACGGTTCGAAAACGAGATTATATGCGTCGTGATGCATATCCAAAAATTTGAATGGTATTTTATCTGGACGTTTTAATCCATTTTCCGTACCATTTACACTTGATTTATCACCTGCAGACAAATATTTATATTTGATAGTTTTGTTTCACTTTGTAATTAAATTGATGATACGATAATAGTGATTTACTAAGTCAGAAATATTGTTAATTTATTATATAATTAGAAAAGTATAAGTAACATTTCAAAGTTTTCATATACTTTTGATAGCAAAAAATAGAAATTAAAAACAAAAACATGTAAATTGAAATTGCAAAAAGTTTGTTGATTGGAAAGTAAATTTAGGTGAAAACAACTAGCCGAGTTATAGTCAAGAGATTTTATTTATATATAAATGTTTTAGTTCAAAATATTCAACGAATATAAATATTTAGTCACATTCGTTTAATAATTCGACTAAAGCTCGAGTATTTGCTTTCAACTAAATAAAAAAATATGAAGCAGAAATATAATCGTATGTAATTTAATATTAAAAATATATTTCTAACAAATTAGTTATAAATCACCAGATATAATTTTTGATCTATTCAGTCATTCATCCAACTCTCATACTATGATCTGTTAACGTCATGAATAATGTTGTAATAACGCTTATTAATTTCAAATGTAATAATTTGAATTGTAAATATACATCATTTTCAACGTGATTTTTTCTATCTAATATTTTTAATGCGTTGAAATATTTGTTCAATTTTAGAGTGATCTATTGGTCCTTTTTTTTAATAAGATATTTACAGTGGCGTAGCGAGGGGGGGCAAGGGGGTCTATCATGCCCCGGGCGCCACTCGCAGAGGGGCGCCAAATGGTCCCCAAGACAAAGAGGATTTTCCGGAAAATTAAAATTTTAAAAAAAATATTTTTCTTGTCATAATAAAATTATTTTGAATCGTTATGTAAAAATATCGTAAAATTTAACATTATTTTGTTATTCTTCGAGCAAACTTAAAAATGCAAAGGCAATTTTTTATCTTTGTCGTCATTCATTCGGTTCCACAACCCCGCTGCAAGGAGGCCAGACGCCAGACCCTATTTACTAGCGGTCGGCTCTCGGCCGGCTAGCTAGGTATCTGCTATTGTACGTCGCCAATAAAAGTAACATCTGGAAACAATTTCCTCTGTTTTGCGAATTTTATGTATATCTTTAACAACTATAGTTATCTACTTTTAGGGATCTTTATAAAAATTCTGTTTTAAATAGTAGTTGCAATTGCAAACAGAAGACTGCGTCAGATTCAATTATAAATATTCAAAAATATGCGTTTTGTCACGTACTGATTATACAATATAGCAGATATTCAACATTTGCGACAACATAAAATATAGTTTCTTTAAAATTTTTTAGTCCAAAGTTTTATTGCTTTGGGAAATGTTTATTTATTTCCGCTTGTTCTCTAGTACTCTTTAAGTCTGGGCACCCCACCCACCCTCTATGGAAAACTGACCAATTAGATTATCTTGCTGTAGTAATAATTTTTTTCTATCCAAAGATGATAGATTTTAGAAATTCATCACTTATCAGTCATCCTCTTGTTCGCCAAGTTGAGTTGAAACTAATTTTCTTAGTAACCCTCGTTTGCAAGTTTTAAGTTTTTATTTAATTGTGAGTGATTTAGTTTTATTTAGCAGCCGACAAGTTCAAAAGCAGGTGAATCAAGTCAATCAGTGCGATAGGGATGTTGGCACAAAACATCTACTAGACAATTCTATTATTCAGTAAACTGTGTATGAGTGAAATTATAAACATTGTTCAATAAAATAATTGAAGAAATAGACAATATTCAAATTTTATTAGTATATTGTTTGCAATTTGCAATAAAGTAAGTTCTTTTTTTTATATTTTCAGGGTTACCACTGGTTACCAAAATCTATTTTTCTCGTATTTTTCCTGTGTTATTATCACTTTTTCCTGTTTTAAATTTAGAATTTTATTATGACTTATACTCTTGCATTGGTAATATTTATTTTTATTTTCATAATAATTTCAACTAAATGGCTCGTTATATGTTAATATTTTTTATTGAAATATATATTATAAAATCTAAATAAGATAAACTACATTTTTTGTTGATCACATTTGTAAATAATCACAGTTCATTAATGATTTTATTAGGTATAGGTTTTGAGTTATTTTTCCATCAGTTTTTGTCAGAACGTCTGAATAAATTAATATAAAATTATTTTTTGTTGATAAATACTTGAATCAGTTCCTGTGTTTATAAGATATTATTATCAATGTGTTATTAAAAATTGAATATTTTTTAATTAATATAATATTAAAATTATCCAAATTAATGTATTAATCTTATTTTGAAGTTTACTTAGAATTTCAATAAAAGTTTATACAATACATATAAAAGAGTTATTTTGTAAAAAAAAAAACGTATGTGATCAGATTTAAATAAATATGTATGCTTGAAAGAATTAAACAATTTAATTATTATGCAATGTTGCCAATTTTCCGTAAAAACTATTCAAAATTTATTTTAAGCATACTATTTGTAAGATTTAAAACAAATTTTTAAAATAGATTCTTTTTATGCAAAATAATTACAAAATTTAAACTTTGCAAAATGCTGGCTCTCTTGATGAAACAGTATAAATTGTTTATTCTCATTTCTTAGTATTTTTGTAATAATGTCAATGTATGGGTTTACCCATATGCTTCCTAGTCATGTTATTCTAATTTTTGAAATGCTTGAAGAAAAATAGCATGTCACTCGGAGCAGAATACTGTTTTTATAGTAAACATTTTTTTCTTTTCTTTGTAACATGATAATCGTAGATACAAATAAACCTTTTTCCTATTTCATATAAAATTAAACTTAAATATTTTAAAAAAAATTTTATATATAAAATACATGTAAAATTATAAATTACTTTTTATTATTATTATGAAAAATTTGCTTTGAAAAATTATTTTAAGCGGTAAACCTTAGTTATATTCATCTATTGAATATATCCATTGTATTTTCTGACGTAGAATTTGTAATTAACTTAATTAAAAATAGTTATTTAAAGATGATTCTTATAATTAATAAATGTTGTATACATTGCTAGTCTGTAACTTTGAATAAATTCGGTAAACCATAGATATATTTTTATTTCGAAAAATGCTTGGGCACTTCGATTATTTTTGTTACTTTTTAGCCCGTTTTAAAAATGTGCTATATTAAAAATATTTTTTTTTATTTAAATATTTTACTGCGTATTTTTAAAAAGCATATCAAATTATTCGTAACTGCCAAATTTCAAATTTTTATTTTTATTTTTGTATAAGAATCACTGAGTGTAGGTTTAATTTCCCCCGAAATAATTAGAAATGTTCAAAACGAGTTTCAATCCCGTTTAGGGAACTGTCAGATAGTGAATGGACAGCATTTTGACCATTTATTGAAATATGTAAACTAGTAATGTGATAGATGTTTCTTATTATTTTCCAATTAAAATTAATTTTTTGTTTAATATTTTGTAAATGACAAGAAATAAAAATTTTAAATTTGGCAGTTACGAATAACTTGATATGTACTTTAAAAATACGCAATAAAAAACAAGGCTACATTTAAACAAATTAGTGATCACGTTGTATATCAAATTTGGGACACATTGAATACTACTTTTTTTTTTATGAACAATGCCCTCAACTTAAAATACTAATCAACGTGTCCGAGCATTTTTTAAAATAAAAATAGATTTGTGATTTACTGAATTTATTCCAAGTTAGCACTGTGTGCATACATAAATTAATGCCGCCAATTCAGAATAATCGATAGCTCCAATACTACAAAAAAAAATTTAACGTGAAAATTTTTTTCTCTGTGTTTTGACTAAATATTTTCTACGATTCAAGTTCCCTGTATTTTTTCTGTTACCCTGAGTTTTCCAAAAAGTGGTCACCCTGATTTTATTTACAGTTGTTGTGTTGTTCAAAAGTAATATCTTAATTAATACAATAAAATTTTTTTTTTATTTAGACTATGTCAATGCCAGGAAAAAAACTTAGCGGTTCTCAGAATCGGAAAAGAAAACTAGAGCAAGAAAAAGAAGCTCAGAAATCCAGAACAATAATGGAATCATATTTAGTAAAAAAATCGAAAATGGAAAAACCAGAAGATAAGAAGGATGAAGAAGTAAAATCAAAGTCAGAATCATATTCAGGTTGTACTCCTACTGCTGCTAAACTTTTATGCGATAACACATCAAAACAAATACAAGAAAATGAAGATGATGAAGATGAGGGTCCAAGTACAGCAGAAGTTCTAAATCCATGTCCACATCTATTAAAAAGTACAGAAAATGCAACAGAAACCCTCACTGTAATTCCGGACGTTTTGGAGTTCAAAGATGTTGCTTATTTAAAATTTAGTAATAATCATCCAATAATATCGAACCAACTTCGCACAGAAATGATTATTCGTGGATTCCGCATATTTCAGAACAAATCCAGTCTAAATGCAGTAGCAACATCAGCTAATCGTCTAATGCCAAAATCTTGGTTTTCTCGTCGGGTCGGTAATGAAGAAGAAGGAATAGAAATTACCCGATCTTGGTTATTATATTCACCAAAAAATAATGCAGCGTACTGCTTTTGTTGCTTACTGTTTATTACATCAGATTCCGATACACAATCATCTTTCGTAACAGCATCTGGTTTTAATAAATGGAAGAAAAAAGATAAATTGATTAGCCATGAAAAAAGTCCAAAACATCGGAAATCGTTTACAACGTGGAAAGAAACAGAAAGAAGATTAATTAATAAAACGGGAATCGATGCATCATTAGAAGCAAATATACAGTCCGAAAAAGAACGGTGGCGAAATATATTGCAACGAATATTAGCTTGTATGAAGTATCTGATTATACAAAATCTTCCTCTACGTGGTCATGTTGAAAATCTAGCGCTTCAAGATAGTACAAATATCGGAAACCTATTATCTTTACTTAAACTTGTAGCTCAGTTTGATCCTCTACTAGCAAATCATCTTAAAAATGCAATAGAAACGCCAAGAACTGTCTCATACCTGTCACCACAAATTCAAAATGAATTTATTCATCTTCTAGCTTCCACAGTTCGAAATCAACTAATAAATGATATCAAAATAAATAAATATTATGGACTTTTATTTGATTCGACTCCTGATATCGCTCATCGAGAACAAATGTCACAAGTTTTTAGGTATGTAGATATTGATTTTAAAAACAGAAAAGTTTCTATCAAAGAATCTTTTTTGGGATTTATAGAAATGCATGCTAAAGATGCAGCCTCAATTGAAAGTACAATTTTAAAAAAATTAAATTCCGATCAGATTTTATTAACAAACTGTAGATCACAATGTTATGATAATGCTGCCGTGATGTCAGGTCACATATCTGGCGTTCAACAAAGAATTATGACAAAAAATAATAAAGCATTATTTGTAAATTGTGATAACCATTCATTAAATTTAGTAGGAGTTACTGTAGCTAAGCAAGATCCAGTCGTTGTAACATGTTTTGGCATAGTTGAAAACATATATCTCTTTTTCTCACGGTCAACATTGCGATGGGAATTATTAAAAAATGCTTTAAAAAGAACTGTTAAACGTGAATCTGAAACACGATGGAGCGCCAGAGCACAAGCGGTTAGCGTTATTGTCGATGGGCTGGATGAATTAGTAGAACTGTTAGAAAAATTAGCAGAGGACAGTACTACCACAAGTGACACCAGAAGTGAAGCTACAATTTTGTTGCAAAATATATTGAATTTTAATTTTATAACTTTAATTCATTTCTGGCATGAAATCTTGAGGAGAATTGATCGTGTGCAGCTCAGATTACAAGATCCTAAAATGAATTTTAGAGAAGCGTTCCATGATCTTCAATCATTAGCGACTGAACTTGCAGAAATTCGAGACAAAATCTGTGAAGGAGCAATAGAAAATGCTAAGTCTTTTTGTGACAAATGGGGTATTGATAAAACAATCCGTATTAGAAAACGCCGAAAAATGCCCGGAGAATTGGCTAGAGATGTTGGCCTTTCCGCAGAAAGTGAAATTTCTCGCATTATGAAAAGCGTTCTTGATCGTCTGCAGCAAGAAATAAGTACAAGATTTTCACGACTGAGTGATCTTAATTCCAAATTTGGATTTTTACTAGACGTTGAAAATTTGTTAAACAACAATAATGTTGATAACGATCTTGAAAAGAATTGTAAAAATCTGGGTGAATTTTACAATACAGATTTTAATGGATCAGAACTCTATATCGAAATATGTGACTGCAAGATGTTACTCCGCAGTAGAAAAGAAACTAAACCTAAAACTCCGTTAGAGTTTCTTACTTTTATAATCTCGTATGGAGAAGATGTTTTTCCAAACTTAAGAGTCGCACTTCAAATACTCCTGACTATTTCAGTGTCAATTGCTAGCTGTGAACGTTCGTTCAGCAAATTAAAATTAATTTTGACATATCTACGATCGACTATGGGACAAGATCGCTTAAGTGACCTAGCATTTTTAAGTGTGGAAAGAGAAAAATTTGAAATGATTGACTTTGATGAAGTAATTGATAAATTTGCTGCATCGAAGGCAAGAAAAATGTATACC
Organism: Clivina fossor; assembly: GCA_963966155.1. Classification (NCBI taxonomy): domain Eukaryota; kingdom Metazoa; phylum Arthropoda; class Insecta; order Coleoptera; family Carabidae; genus Clivina; species Clivina fossor. The sequence goes on from OZ014555.1 coordinate 12,009,741, forward strand.
TAATAATTAATTGTATTATATTATATTATTATTATTAATAATAAATACATCTACTTATATATAATATACATTAACTTTTTTCATTGTTTAAAAATAAAATGCATAATATGTACTGAAATCCTGTTGAAAGCGTTAACGAAATTAAAATAAAATAGTTTTTTCTTCCTGCTGAAAAGTTTTGCAAAAATAAGTTGTCATGTTGCTTTTTAGACGATGATATTCTAAATATTATATTACTATATGTTATTCGGGGGTGGGGGGGGGGGGGGCGCGAAAAAGGTATCGTGCCCCGGGCGCAAGTTATGCTCGCTACGCCACTGGATATTTATTTGTACTAGCTAATAAAATAACTTGTTTGTATTTTGATACTGTAGTACACTTAAAAATATTTTATATATTGTTTCATTAAAGCTAAGCAATAACTAAGTACTTATTTCGAATTAGATACTTTATATTTACGTATTTACACTTAGGACTTAAATTAGAATCCAAGTACTTCTAAAATATTGAAATATCATAAAAATAGTTCATTACTTTCGAATTATCATGTATTTGTACAATTAGTAACTTTGAAAGCAGAGTGATTCAAGCACAAAAATATAAAAGCTGCAATTTTTTTGTGTTTTTCCACCCAAAAGGTCGGTTGCAAAGCGATTTTTGATCAATCAGCAATATTTTAAATTTGTCAAGTATTTAGTTAACTATTTTTACAATAACTTTTTTTTTTTAATCTAGAAAGTCAATATGAAAATAGACTAGTTAGTCACCACTGTTATAATTCTTGAAATATAATTGTATATTTAATATTTTAATTACAAATAACTGACGAATTTAGTCATTAATAAACTCTCATATTATTATTATTATTATTATTATAAAATTAATATGTTATGAATAATACAGTTTAAAAAACGCCATTTCAATTTAAGTTTAATAACATTGAGCAAATAAATGTTTATAAGTGTATCTGTGAAATTGATATAATAATACTGAAATGTTGAGATTTTTTCTCAAAAATTTCTATGGTTAACTGGCCAGTCTAACAAGACGATTCAATTTTTGGAAAAAAAAATCTCAACATTTGAGTATTATTAAGTTTAATAATCTAAATAATCATATTTAACGTTATATTTTCGTTTAAATAACTTTTGTAATTGATCAGCAATATTATCAATACTGTTTCGAGGTGTATAACGATCATATTCATACATAATAGCTATTGTAATTAATTTCGGAGAACTAGGCAAAGTGTCCAATATTTTACTAATACATTCCACCAATTTTTCAATATCTTTTGAATCTGTATGATGTACTGGCATTATATATTCATTTGCCATAACACCATTAGAATAAATTTCTTTCCAATCAATACGATCATCTTTATAATACTGCAATAATTCTTCTCTAAAATCAGACAATTTGTCATAAACTTCAGATATGTTGTCCTCTTTCGGTGGCAGAATTCTGTGTTCTTCTAAATAATTACATAAATCAAAAAGTTCTTGTAATTGTTTGCTACGTTCTTCTGTTGCTTTTTCTATATCATTTTCATCTTTGCTATTTGGTAAACGAAGCTCAAAAATATTCTTTAATTTCGTGTAATAATTTTTGCATTCTGTATAGGTCTCAGCAAACGGACTATCTGAACTCAAGAAATTGTATTCCAAATTTAAAATCCAAGAATCGCCTGGCTTCAAATATTGCTTAAACAATGTTTCAAATTCTGCAAAATCATCAGTTCCATTTTGAATGGATTTCCCTAGAGTTTTAATATCCAAAGTAACATTATTTTCCAAAACAAAATGTCCATCTTCGACTTGAATTGACCATGGGGGTTTCACCCAAATAACATGTTTTAAACATCCATCATTAACGGCTGTTTTTAACCAATTTCCAACGCCAAAATCGTGAAACATTCCCATGTTCTTTGATTTGGATTCCAAACGAGATCGAATCTGTATTTCTTTAGGTACAAGTTCGTCCAAATGAGCATTGAAGTGAACGATTGTATTATCACATTTTGGTAAAAGTCCTTTTTCTATATGACGATTAATCATTTTATAGGCATCATGACGTTGATCCATTACAATTACTGGAATGGGAATGTCAGATTGTTTAGGCATATTTTCGGTACCTGTAGGAAAATACTAATGAGTTACTCGTACTAAATGTCGTATTCGTTTGAGAGCCATTCATTCGTCATTTTTTTACTTTCCATCACAGACATTCATGATTAACATAAGCTGATGATTTTCCTAGATATAATAGCTGAGTGTATGTTAGCACATTAAAAAAACAAATTTACACATTGTTGTTTACATTCTCTCTATTGATTTATTAAAGTATTAATGCATATAAGAGAAACTTCGTTAAATTCAGTACGTACTATAGTATAAGATTGAAATTAAATACACCGGTACAAATTTAACAATAACATGAAAATACTTCAAACCTTGATCTGCACGAACAATTAAATCAATAAAAACAATAACATAAATAAAGCAAAAAAATAAGTAACTATAAGTAGACATAATAAACATAAAATTTTAAATAAATAAGTGATTGTCAGTTTTAATTTGCCAGCTATGATATAAATTTTAGTAAATATTTTTGATATATAGAAATACTTTGCTTTCAAACACTTGTTTAATTTAAAAACAATTAATTGATTCAAAATTTACAAAATACTCATACATATTTTTTTTATAAACAAAAAATCTGAAATTTAGTACCAAACAATAAATATTTTGTCCATTAGCCATTTATATCTTTATATTTGTAGTGTAGCATATTTCAAAATGTTTTTATATTTTACATCTTATATAAGTAATTATAATACAAACACTATCAAACTATAACAATTATACTTATTTATACTATATAATTTTTAAAATCTTATAGAATAAAAGCATATTTGGACTACCTTATCACGAAATTAGTGTTGTTTTAGTGCAGAGCTAATTAGTGGTTATGAACCAAACTACTGACTAACTTATGAAAAACAACGCAGGTGTACAATTTTAATTTAATCAGTTGTTAGTTTTATTGCAGCAAAGAAAAAACAAATTTTTATTGTATTTTCACAAACTAGTAATTAAGAACAAATAGAATTACGACAGAAAAATAAAACTAATGTAAATGAAGCCTGCAGCCCATGTCATATGATGCATTAAAATACAGAAAAACAACGCGTTAAAGTGCACAAGAGTTCAAATTTTTTTAATAATTTTTACGAAACTGAACTACTACACACTTCAACGCGATGGTTTTCTGCATTTTAATGCATCGTGTCACACGGGCTTAAGACTTAATTACTTAATACTACTGAATTACCTTAATTACTTATTATTTTAATATTTTAATGTTGAGATTTTTTCCCAAAAATTTCACTAGTTACTCAATCATTGAATCGCCTTATTAAGCTATGCATCAATAACGGGCCAGTTAACCATAGACACGTGAATCGCTCTTTAGGAGCTCGTCAATATGATGATATGATCAATGTCCGAAGACACTGATGCAAGCGTAACCGTCTGGCTAGCTTTTATGCCAAGTAAATGAAAAAGATGTAACTGAGAAGCAATAAATACCATCAACGCCATCTAAGCAATAATGCACTAAGCATTATAATGAAAATAATAACATTGAACCAAAGTGTATCTGTGAAATTAATATAATAATATTCTAGATAAAAATAATATTAGAATATTATTATATTAATTTCACAGATACACTTATGAATTTTTGTTCAATGTTATTATTATTAATTTTAAGTTTCACTATGTTATATAAGTTTTAACAATGTTATAGAATATCTTATAATGAAAACTAAATAGTGAATATATAATTATAACAAATATTAATTAATATTCATGTCAAAAGATAAACTTTTGTTCGTGGGTCCTGAACCTGCGTTATGATTAATTATAATGTTATTAAATTCCCTATCAGGTTCGTTATTGTTTTTAGCAATGACGCGTTTCGACTTTTCAGTCATCTTCAGATTTTCTGAGTTTGGTCGGTGTTGTCGGAGTTCACTCGAGCCACAACACCGACCAAACTCAGAAAATCAGAAGATGACTGAAAAGTCGAAACGCGTCATTGCTAAAAACAATAACGAACCTAATAAAGAATTTAATAAAATTATAATTAATTAATTAATAACAAAAGCAGCTACGTATTTTTGTTTTAAATTTTTACTTTTTAGATTGATTTTAGTGGAACTACAAACAACCTTATTTGTAACAATACATTAATAATCCAAATATTCATAGTTAATTTTAAATCGACTTTTCAATAAATCTTTCAACTGATCATGAATAAGATCCCGTTGGTCACGAGGTGTATATCTATCATAATCGTACATAATAGCAATAGTTATTAGAGCTGGTGGACATGGAGCAATATCAAAAAGCTTTGCAATACATTCTGATACCATTCTTTTAATTTTCTCTGGATCAGTACGGTGTACTGGTATTATAAAATCATTAGCCATAACTCCATGATAACACATACTTTGCCAAGCGATTCTTTTATCCTCATAACATTTTAACAATTCTTCGCGAAAATGTGCAACTTTTTTGTAAATTTCACTTGGTACTTCAACCTCAGGCATAATTCGATTTTCATGTAAATAAGTAAATATTTCATTCAATTCCCTTATTTGTTTAGTTCTTGCATCAATAGCTTTTTGGATGTCATCTTCTTCATTGCTTTCTGGTGTTTTTAATTCAAATAAATCTTGCAACATTTCATAGTAATTTTCTACATCCTCATAATCTAATACTGCAAACGGACTATCCGAGCTTAAGAATCCATACTCTATATCGAAAATCCATGCATCTTCTGGTGAAATATATTTATTGAATATCTCCTGGAAGCCTTCGAAATCTTCCTGGAATTCATCGTCAAAAACGGATTGTCCCAATGTTTTAATATCAACAGTCACATCGTTTTCAAGATCCAAGTGACCGTCTTCGGCTTGTTTCGACCATGGTGGTTTAATCCAAACAACATGTTTTAGAACACCATCGTCTGTAGCTATTTTTAACCAGTTTTCCAAGCCATGATCGCCGAATGAGCAAATAATCTTTTTGGCTTCTTCCTCTAAACGAAATCGAATTTGTTTGTCTTCTGGAATTAGTTTATCAACTCGTGCATCCAAGTGAATTATTTTATTACCAGTTGGTGGTAATAGGCCTTGTTTTATAAAACGATTTATCATTTTATAAGCGTCGTGATGTTGATCCATATCAATTACTGGAATTACTTTAGGTTTCGGTGTTTCTTCAGATGTCTGCATGTCACCTGAAGAAAAATATTCGATGCTAGTTTTTTTTTTCTGTGATTAGCTTCTAGAAAGCACGCATTCTAAGTTCATACGAAGCAAATGCAGATATAGATGATAATATGAATTATTTTGTGATTACTTTGACAATTAGAAGCTCTAGTTTTTGATATATTAATTGCAAAATAAATTTAAAAAAAAACTCATTATGTATTAAAATGTTGTATAAAAATATTTACTACATCTCATAAAATAGGACATATATCGTTATTATATCTAAAAAAATGCTGTTTTGGTGCCTACGTTGATGTATGGTAGTGCATGTTGTGACTGCTAACTGCTGTGGAAATGAGATTTTTATGTGAGGTATGTGATGTAACTAGGAGGAATCGGATACGAAATAGATAGATTAATGTATGATGAGTATGAAATTGAAAAAAATGTTATAGTAAAAGTTGGTGTTAGTCAGATAAGATAGTTCGGACATCTTGAGCAAATGTCTAATGAACGTTTGGTTAAAACAATTTATATGAATAATTTTGGAAATATACGTTTGCGTGGACGTCCGATGAGTAGTTGGAGTGATATGATTAAGAATGTTTTGAGCGAGCAAAAGTTTCCAAGTAGTAGGAATACAGGAGCATGTATGAGAAAAATTATGGATGTGGATGAAGCTAAAGTTGCTTATCTGAATAGGGATGTTTGGAGGAAACTAATTTCAGGATAGTGGAAAAAGTTTGTGCCACACCCGTTTGAGTATATGACGTAATTGTGTATGTATGTATGTTTTTATTTTATATTTAAATTCCTGACAATCAAATATGTCTTATAATTTATCAATATTATTTTTTAAAATTCACATATTTTTATCAAAAAGATTTATAAAAAATATTCAAAATATCAGCATAATTTCAAAAATTAGTCTTTAGTTTTCTCAAAATTCCAAACAAAAGATTAAAATTATAAATCTAAAGTCATTATATTAAATATATGCATATAATTTTAATTTTTATTTATTACACTTTTTATTGAATTTTCTGTACAAAAAATCCATGACGCTTAAAATATTTGTTAAAGGTCCACATTTGTTATCAAAACAGATATTTAAAATATTTGAAAAATCTTAATATACATTTTATTGAAATCTATAACTTAACAGACCGATTAAATTCGATTTCAAGTCAATGTCAACGCCATGCATTTGAAACAGAATGATGTCATATTTTTACTAGCTAACCAGATATCCTTCACCGCAAATCAACAAAAATTTCAATAAAAATTACTGTCGCACCGGACGGTTAAATCCGAATTTGACACCACACATTGGCGACAACATCTGATAAAATTATATGATTCACATCTACAATTATCTTCTGTTTCAATTAAACATTTTTACTAGCATCGCTAAATTGTTATTATAATTCAAAATAAATATTATTTTAGCAGTATTACAACCCAAATATCCTAGGAATTTGTACAACTTTTCTGTTTATAAAAATATCTGTCGCAGAAATGATAAAAAAATAAAAAAATAAATGAATTTACCCTGCTAATAATAACCGAAGGTTAACAACTACTAACTAGACAATAAATTCAGGTTAAATTAGTCCATCAATCAACAGAATAGAGTTATTTCTGGAATAACTAATCGAAGAAAAGAAAATACCTATTATTACCAAGATTCACATTTTTATATGTTTCATTAATTAAAGTATGTTTAGCATATATTCATTTCAAATTATTTATTATTAATTTTAAGAGGCTTATTTGACTTTGTTTAGATTTAGAATTGTCAGATTGTAGGAAAATCATAAAATATAAAAAATATAAATATTACAAGTTGGTATTAAGATTGAATTATTAATTTGAAAAAATTGTATCACCTGGCAAAAATCGAACGTACAACCTTCCACAGCTACGATATGTCATTAAATAATTGCAGTTCGACTTCTAATAGATGACTTTTTTATTTAATAATTCAATATTAAAATAATTAAATATCAGCTTGCAAATTTATCAACTGATCTACATTAATTGATTATAATCAAATAAATATCTAATAAAAAAATTAATTAAAATCAATTTCAAAAAATTATTTTAACGAATAGTGCTTCATCAAAAAGAGACTACAAATTAAAATATCTCTACTACGTGTAAATTATATAAACATTTTTATAAATTAATTTATAAAAGAATTATAAATAACATTTACATTATTAATTATACATAATTTATTGATAGATTTAAAAATCTAATATAATCTTCAGTTGCTATAGTTCTTAATTTAGATCTTACTAAAATATTTATAAGAAAATTTTATCACACTGCATAAGTTTATTTATATCATTATACTTATTTTTAACACAATTTTTATGATTTTGTTAAATAGAACATTTCCCAGTTTTTCAAATTGCAAAGCTATTTTCAAACATAAAATTTGTTTGTTTGTTTACTTTTGAAGATTTATTACAAACACAAAAATAATTACATGATTTTTCTTATGATTTAATTCTTTTATCTAAGAAAAAAATTCCGTGAATTAATAAACATCGAATGCAAGAGTTATAGTATAGAATAGAGAATTAGGTTTGGTGTATTCTTAGATATTTTTCTAGTTGATCGTATATTCCTCATTCTTGTTCGTTAATTTATTCTGCAGTTTTAGATTAAATATTTGAAATGATAATTTTATTTTAACTGCTATTGTAGATGAAATTAATAATGTTATTAAAAATATGTATAATCTAATTAAATAAACAAATCATCTAATTTGTATTAATTATATATATATATATATATATATATATATATATATATACTCTTTGATTATATGAAATAGCTATTTTATTTTTTACTGTGTATAATTTCATAACCAGTTTCTGTATTTTGCATAATTATATAATTTTCTAACATCTAATAAAGTTATGTCAGAAAAATTACGAATATAGTAAACAAAATTGGTCGTACGTGTCTAAAAAAAAACAATTTAAAATGCAAATCAGCATAAATATGCAATATTTTAACACCTACATAATTATTACGCTACGTTCCTGTACAAAATATCCATATAGAACATTTTCTAAACACAAGCAATACTGTACAATAAATAAAACCAACTTATTATTAATTAAACAATTAACACATTCCTGGCATTGGTAGTCATTTACAAGATTAAAATCCAGAATAAGAAAACGATATGCAACAAATAGTTCCAGCCTAGACTTTGTCGAAGAATTCCGAAATCTATTTTTAAAATCCAATAAAGAATAAACCAAAACAGACTCACCATTCATTTTGGTTGTTTTTCGATAATTTTCCAAATGTCACAATACGAACACGAGCAAGCGAGAGAGAGAGAAAGAGAGAGAATTGACAAAATTCGTTCACAAAATTCACAGCACCCAGGTTAAAAGAAACACGATTCACTTGACAACAAACAAAACGATAGAGATTCTAGATCCTATAGCGAGTTTTACACTTTGCAAATCACAGTCTGAATCTCAATTGAAAACCGGCTAACATTGGTGTAAGTATGTATTGTAAAGGCAGCGCACCAACTCGAGACAAGCATACAGACTAGCTGACGTCATCGTAGTTGTTTATATGACGTCATAGAAACCGCATATGTTCATTTCGATGGACTAACCGTGTGGAATTTTCGATCGAAACGAGAAAATAACTTGAAAATTCGTTTCTATCGTGAAAAAACTGATAAATAGTAATAGATTTGAAATGAATTATTGAGAAATAAATCTGTGAAATTTATTTTAAAATATATTATTGATCTATGAACAGAGTTATTTTTTTATAGGTATCTTTTAGTCGCATTGCTGAAATATTTATTTGCGATCTTAAATTAAATTAAATTAGAATTAAAATTGTTTTCAACAATTTATTAATATAGGTATAAGTATATTTATTGGTAAAATTAATTTTAAATAGAATTAGAAAAATAATCATTTTATGAGGAAAATTATACTCAAAACATTTTTGAGTTTGATCAAAAAAAATAAATAGCTTATTAAATTATTATTTTGTTAAATTTTATTTATACCTTTTAAAAACTGAAACCTTTTCTCTTTTCAATACAATTTTTATTTTTTCAATAACTGCATACATTAAGAAATGACAGCTGATTTAACATATTTTCTTGTCTCCAACTTGAATTATTCAATGGGCCTTTCCACTAAAATCAAATTTCATAATTTTAATACCTTTATGTTGTTTTACAACCTAAAATAATAATATAATTTAAATTTTACATTCTAAAATTCTATATTTATTGAAATAAACTAATTTGAAAAAAAGCTATAAAAATCACAAATTAAATGTTTTAAACATAGCCACACCTCTAACCATATACGTCATCTAGTATACTATATCTATCTTTTTCTAAATTCTATTAGTACCAGTGATTAGTATACGTACACAACACGTGCAATTCAACCAATGAAAATGTCTACTACTTGTATACGTCACGGGACGGACAAATCCGAGAATTGTCGAAGTTCGGCGCCAATTTAGCGTTTTTTAATAATTTTTTTAAGCTTTACTATAAATAAATTTGAAAAATAAATATATACAAAATTTTTTATTTATTTATTACTTTCCAAATTTCAAATAAAAAAAAAATAGTAGAAAGGCCCATTATAGTGGCGACAAGATAAAAAGATAGGGACGTCATCAATTTTTGTCACTAGGCAAATAACGTCATTCACTACTATGTTTATATGAGCTTCTCGCGTACAGCAGACAGGGGCATTAATGGCCCATTATTTTCCTTTTCTTGTTGAAAATATGAAATTAAATTGCCAACTAACTGTCGACATCGCCTAGCCTAGACCATCTTTTTGCCATAACAAATTACAAATATAGACATTCAAAATATAACGTCAAATGAACTAATATAAACGTACTGTGACTTTTGACATTGAAAATCAATGCTGCCAAATATAGCAAAAATAAATAAGTTAATTTCGATAAAAAAATCCAATAATATACGATATATTCGTATATATTACATTTTAATTTGATTAAAATAACACACGTAAATAGTTTCAAGAAAATTTAGTTCATTATATGTAGAATAGAATAAAATTAATTTTGTTCATTAGTGAGTTTCATGTTGTTAAGTTTTATCACGTGATTATGACGTACCTATCTTTTTATCTTGTCGCGACTATAGCAAAAGTATAAAAAAGATAAGAGATGCCTATAAAGAAAAATTTTCAGTCAATGTAGTGTAGACCATGAAACTGAAGACCTAGGTATCACATATCCTATATTGTTGAATACTGTTAATTAATAAAATATATCATGTAATATCTAAAATTTAAAATAAAACTGCTTTAGGTTAAAGTTCTGTATTAATATTTATTTATAATCGACGTTTCAACATACTCAACGTCCATCTTTATCAAGAAAACTGATACAAATAACAGTAAATAAACAAAACATAGAAACAAGTTACTAGGGGTAACAAAATAAGTAACTAGATCGTTAAATATATAAATTTTTAATTAAAAGAAATCAAATTTTAGAAATTTATAAAGAAAAATTTTTTAAATAAAATTTGGCGTATTGATCTCATTATGTTCTGTCAATATCGTAGAAACAGAAACCGATCTGTCCAACATAAACCTTACCGAATTAGCAAAGGAGTTTAAATCCTAAAACCTTTTATTTTAATATAATGAGTTTTGAAAGATGTTTTTTTACTATGTTTAGGAAAAATATGTTTCAATTTCAAAAAAAAAATAAAAAATGTATATTACTTCTTATTTATCAGTTCCCGTAATTCCCCTAAATCGAACATTGGGAGGGGGGGGGGGGGGGGTGATATATGCTCGAGAAGCTGATCATATAGTTTCTTAACAATTTCATTAAAGGTGTTAGTTGTTAACCTACAGCCAAGTAAGAAACCTACAGCTTATAGTGGATTCGAAACCATTCAGATGCAATCGTTATCAGTTATTATTTATATGTCTCTATAACCGAACATTAAAATACATAACAAACTACAATAAGTACACTGTAAAAAAAAAATAGCGAAATTACTGAAAAATAATAGTAACATTTTACTATAAAAATTTTGTAATTTCATTTTACCATAAATATTCTATATTTCTATCTAAAAATTCTGTAATTTTTACATAATTCATAATAATCACATAAAGTAAGTAATATAAGTTTAAAATTGCTTACTTTCTGTAAATTGCATCACATATACTTAATGTAGAATTACATATTGTTGGCATAACTTCTTAAATTAGAAAGTGGCTATTTATACATACGGTATGTATACGCAATTGGCTATTTATACATACAGTATGTATACGCAATTGGCTATTTATACATATAGCATGTGTACAAGTTAGCAACGCCAAAACCGCCAAAACCGCCAAAACAGCCAAAACCGCCAAAACCACGCATAACACCTAACACCCCTGTAATATTGTATTAAAATGAACTTTTCCGCTGGGGACAATAAAGTAGCATAAGTTATGAAAGTGGCTATTTATACATACGGAATGTATATGCAATTTATACATACAGTATTTTTACAATAGGCTATTTAGGGTACGTCAGGTTAGTAGGTTGGTTTGGGTTTTTTTTTTTTTAGTATGTATTCATAAATAGCCAATTGCGTATACATACCGTATGTATAAATAGACTCATCCCTTAAATTATGGAAAATTACAGCTTGGCATATTAATATCTGTAATAATTCATCAAAATAATAAGACTTAGTAAATATTTTGTGAAACATTATTAATAAAATATTTTAATTGTAATTTATGCATTTCAAAATATATCCTTTATGTAAATTTAGAAATGTATGTATAATTGTACCAACAATAATATTACAGAACTAAACAAATTTCAACTATTCCTAAAAGTTCTGAAGTTCTATAATATTACATATATATGTACTTTTCCATCCCGTTGGTAATATTTTAAACAATTATGTAAAATTATAGCCAGTTGAGTAATTATATCTAGAAGTACTGGGCATCATAGTGTCTCATGGTTTGTAGGTTTTCCATAATAACTTTTTATTCAAAACAAGTTTCTGTATTCTTTCGAAACATTTTCAATATATCTAACATCCTGTATAAAATGATTCAGAAAATATTACAACTGATATATATGTAAAAAGCAAGAATTTATTAATAAACGCGTATAATTGGTACCTATTTATAGATTCTTATAACTACATTTCGGTATCAAACGAAACAAATTGAAACGAAAACAAGTGGTTTTTAATTTCGGATTACGTCAGTTTTATATGTTAGTCTTAAAAATACTATACTACTTGTATAAATTCCGCAATGAAAGTACAAGTTATCGTGTTGACAGAGAGTCAACACAAAAATTCATATTCTTTTTTAACTCTGTTCAATTGACGATATCATTCAAAAAAAAAATTATATATTTTTACAACTTGGATACTATTCAGATTTTTATACAATGAATTACGTCAAATTTTATGCCAACAGACATTTAATATCTTGATAAATATAAACCTATCAGTTATTTTTACTTTTTAATGATGAAATCGATTTCTATATTTTTACAATAATTAAAAATTATATATAAACATGTATTCATCAGTTAATAATTCATAAATATACTAGTAAAATAAATTTATAAGCAAAAGGTATGATTCGGAATCATATACTATACCGCAATACTTTCTTGTAATGTGTGTTGCCTAAATTAAGTGGACAGTAAAATATACATATAAACATTACTTATAAATAGATTGGAATTAATTGCACTATAATTTAGAATATATTCACTTTAATTTAGATCATATTCACTTTGATAAAAACAATTTGCACTAACCAAACAAATATATTGCACAAAAAAAAATAATTCCACTATAATTAAATTTATTCAACTTTAACTTTTAACTTTGAAAAAACATAATGCACCAAAAAAAAAACATTATCACTATAAAACGAATACTTTCCACTATAAAAACGAATACTATCCACTTTGGGAGCTGTCAATCATTTACGCCAGTCGATACCTATCATTTGCGCCGATGAGATAAGCGCCTATATTGAATAATAACATAACTAAACAACCTAACCTACCCTAAGCCAACAGTGGCGCAGATGATAGGGTTTCATAGCGTTTATAGTGCAAATTATTTAAATATATAGTGCAAATTATTCAAATTAAAGTTTAGGTTGTACCAAGTGCAAAGTATCTAATTTATAGTGGAAAGTATCCAAACTAACCAAGTGCATTCTATTTTAATTCAAGTGCATTTATACATTTCCTCTTTCAAATATTGATGGGTTATAATTTGAATCATTCGTTTTCACAACTATGAAATGCAGTAGTGCAAAATATGTACCTTCAAAATATATTTTCTCTTTATCATATTAAAATATTCATATTACGTTACTATAATGCCTATGTACAAGAATAATAATGTACGTTATTATACAGCAATTAGTTACTATATACAGATAGCACTTGTGGCAACACCAAACATAATTACAACGTCAAGTGTATTTAATCCAACATCTTCGGCGACCATATTAAAAATTATTACGTTAAACAATTGCGTTGTTCATTTTCGCTTGAATTTAAATTTGATAATTGAAAAATGTGTGAAAAAGTGCAAGAAATGCAATGTGCACCGTCCAGGGTGATCAGGAATTGTATATTCGACCAAAGTAAGAATAGATAATACTTACAAATCACGTAACTAATATAAATAATATATATATATATATATATATATATATATATATATATATATATAAACATATATACTGTTCTACAACAGTCAGTAAAGTTAAGGTTACCATGTATTTTTAGTTTATGTTTCGTTTAGAACGCTTGAAGAAAAATTCATATATGTCACTCAGAATAGAAAGCTTTTTTTTTGTGTTTCGCCCAGATTACTCAACACAATAAATCATCGCTTTCTACTTCTCGCAACACTATTATGTTTCCGTTCTAAAACATGTGATACAAATTTTAAATTTTTATTATTATTATTATTATTATTATTATTATTATTATTATTATTATTATTATTATTTTACAAAATATTTTTAATTTGATAATTATTTTTTTTTAACATATTTATCATTGCAAACCATGCAAGTATATTATTTACTTCAATGAAAAATTACTTAATTTCATTTGATTTGCTTCCCAAGTAATGACATGCAAATATTTAAATAAATTAAAAATTAAAACAAATCGAAATATTTTATGACGAAAATGATTCCGAAGAAAGATAATAAACAAAAAAAAACTTACATCCTGGCGATTCACATCCGTATTTAAGGGTACACGTATAGGGGTGCAATGTACCCGGCACCACTTTTCCATACATTGTTCTATCCATGACGTCACAACTTAAAAAACAAATTCACCAATCACGTGTTTCACAAATCAACTCTGCGACCAATCGCATTAATACATTAAAAATCCGAGCAAAACGCGAACAAAATAAAAACTGTCCACTGACAACTCTAACCTCGAAATATTCGTACACACGCACACACAACGCACAAAATCCCAACCTCAAAATTCATAAAACTACTATGTTTACACAACGAGTAACTACGGCTGAATACAGAGTATGGTTTAAATTTACTATAAAGTACCGGCTCTTTTCCACTTGAAGAAACTAAGAAACAAAAGCACAACGATGTTTGTTATTTTGATCCGATTCTTTTTTGTTTCTTTTTTTTTTTCGTTTAGTGATATTTTGTCCGGTTCTTCCTGTCTCGACTTGGGTTCTTTCTCTACCGTTTTAGACGCGGGACAAAATTAGTTTTTAGTTCGTAGAGCGAAAGCGCGGGCGGTTATACGAACGTAAAGAATGGAGGCACGCACTCTAACTTCGAGCCAAACTATGTAATTATTTGCTTTTGCTTTTCAGTCAAGTTTTGCTTTGACGATGTAAATTGAAGTTTTTAGTTTACCGTACCGCATAAATGGCATTGAATGTAAACAATTCATAATTGAATGACATTTCAGTTCGTTATGTAATATTTATATCCATTTATGATTGACATGGTTCGAATGACTAATGTCCGCTAAAGCACAACTGTCTAGATACCATCCAAATTTCTAATACCACATGTCTTTGAAGAACTCAATATATTATATTACATATAATTTTAAATTTAAAAAAATATATTAAAAAAGAATCGGAAGTTTATGAATTAGTACAATAAATAAATAAAAATTATATTTTTTCCGAAAAAGTTAACCTCCACTCTAAAATTGAAATGGTCCTACAATAATTTTAAATTTGCTATCACAAAGAAGGTCTTAGTATACTTTGTGGAAAATTATAAAACTATTTAACTTAAAAAACTTTTGTGAAAATTTAGAACTATCGTAGGTTTTTTTTTATAGGTGACGTTACGGATTTTTCGGAAAATCTGTAAAACTATTATAAATTTGTTATAGAAATTAACAAACATAATTTTTAAATTATTTCACAGAGAAAATTAACTTTCTTCATTTATCATTTTAAAATAATGTCAACTCTCCCAAAATTACTCCATTTTCTATTCATATTAAAAAACTATTAAAAAAATTGATTTTTATAAATAGTTATTGTTAGATATAAATATAGATATTTTTTTAATGAAAATTCAGCTGTTAGATAATCTATATATATTGAATTTGACATATTTTTAAATACGAACATGCCAAAAAGTTCAAGGTCTATTTGTTTCTTAGTATAAATCCAACGATTCAAAAATAGTTAAAGTTCGGAAAATTAATTTATTGCCAGGTTTATTAAACAGCCGATAATAATACTAACTCGTTATTAGCAAACAATAGACATAAATATTAATCCATATTCAGATAAAATATAAATTTAACGATCTGTTAACTTCATAAAAATATTGCAATATAGATTTCGTTTGAAAATTATGGCATGTTCTGTGTTCTCTAATAAAATCTTAAACAGTTTTATCTCAAAATGTCATTCATTAAAAAGCAAAATTTATTTATAAAAACTTTCGTAATTTTATTTAAAAAAATTATATAATTCTGAACATGTTATCGAAAATTTGATAAATATATAATTAAATATATATTTGACATTATAAAGTTTTTTGAATATTAAAATAATTAGAACCTAATCAAATCTATAATTTAGACAATCTATATACTGAATTCTCATTCACATCACCCAACTTATCAAAAAATTAGTATTCTGTTTAACACAGAGCTAGTGGTTCTGAACCAAACTACTTACTAACTTTGAAAAAACAACACAAATCCGCTATTTCATTGTAACAGTTGTTAATTTTATTGCAGCCAAAAAATGAAATTATCAATGTATTTTAACAATAATTTTTATTGTGTTTTCACAAGCTAATAGATAATGGCAATTCAGAAACAATAATATTACGACTAAACAAAACTAATTTCTAGATAAGTAAGATAGTCTGAATGAGTATTAAAAGTACTAAATTTAAATAAAAATTATCATATTTATAATGTCCTAGAAGCCCACAAAATAGATGTGAAAAATGTGATGCGTCCAGAAATTATTTTCTAGATTATTTGATTATTTAGATATATTAGAAAATTTCACTAATTGTAAGACAAAACATTGTTTAGTTATCATATTTAAAACGATTACAAATATATGTTCTAAAATTCCGATAGTTGAAGATTTTAAATCGTTCTCTTCTTATGTAATTTTATACAAGACTCATAATGGAAAATTTCACAAACCGAAACGCTACTACAAAATTATTGCACGAACCGGAACGATATTTTTCATAATTTCCAGAATCGGAACACTGAACTAGTCCAGATTTTATATTATAATACGTTTCAATAGTTCGAGAAATTCATATAATTTTAGATAAGTACATTAAAATAATCAAATTTTACTAAAATTATTATATCCATAACACTAACAAAAAATTAAATATTTCAATTAAATTCGCTATATTTTTCGTTGCGTATTAAGAAAATAAATATCTTTATATCAGCAACTGTTTGAATAATCTTTGAAGAGCTGTTATATAAAATTCCTAATATTTAATAACTTTTTTTTCAAAATTATGCTCTAAATTATATTCTAAACAAAAGATTACTTATTTTACATCAAAATGCATTAACCATTATCGAACAACATTGCATAATATAAATAAAAATTGAATGTTAAAAATAGCAGAACATTTCGTATAAAACAAATAACAAACATGCAACGAATAATTAAACATGAAAAATAACCTTAAAATAAATTTACCGCAATCCGTTTTAAACAAATAAAACAATACTCAAAATACACCATAAGAAATTGAATAAAATTTACAAATGCACAACTGTTCACATTCACGACACACTATACAAGATGAAACCAAACTGAATAAACGTGTTAATGTTTTATGTAAACAAACTATGTGTAGCCTGTAGGTAAGTTTGACGTAACATAAAATCGAAACAATTGCTATATAGTCGGCCGGACAGTATAACAAAATAAATGAATAGCGAGCAACTGCAATGCATCTAGGCTATTTAGATGTTTTCGAGCTATGAAGCGTTGTTTCGCGCTCGACTGATTCTTCTTTACATATGATGATGAAAATATGCCTCTATATCAATGTAATGTAATAGACAATATGTGATTCAATCTAGTTTTTTTTTATTAAGTATATTAGCTAACAACCTACTATAACGTTTAAACACAAGTTATAATTCTTTAAAATGTTCTCTGTACTTGAGTTTGACAGTTAACATAGGCGTGCTGCTGCCTACTTCTGAGTTTAGTTGAGTTTTAGCAGGACCGAAATATGTAAAAAATTTGATCATTTGTACCAATTTAAAAATATACTTGCATAAATAAAGATATGGAAACATTTATTAAAAACCTGGGGCAACTAATATACACCAGTTTTGTATGTTTTGTATTCAAATAGAAAAACTATTCATATTTGATAAGAGGTAGAAGTAAAAATTTATTTTAAAACAAAAAAATAAAAAACACTTTTTCATAAACAAAGGTGAGAATACGGGCTCAAAAAATAAAAATGTAAAAACTTTACAGAATAATAATAAAAAATAATTTTTATTTTCTTTTAAATCTAGCAAACTTTCAAAAAATATGTTTGTATAATAAGAAATCTAAACCATATAAAATTACAATGTTACGGTTCTGGTATAAACAAATTTAGTCCGCAATAGGAGATGAAATAATGCTAGTTTAATATGATGACGCCATGTCATATTATCATTCATGCAACTTATGGTCTTATGGTTTAATTAGCTTTCCACGCACACGTAATTAGCTAGGATGAAAAAAAAAATCTTCTATAGATGTATACTTTCGGTATGTATAATTTTCAAACAAGCATAACGAGCGTACAATTTCGCAAATACGATAGAGTAGCGAATGAGGAAGTTTCAATCTACGCAAAAATATGCGGTCAACATGAGTTACTTACGCCAAGAATTTCGTTTTTGTGCATTTACAATAAAATTTAAAAAGAAAAACATACATTTATAAATGCTAAAATTTTGAGAGAAAAACTACTTATCGAATTGTGACACCGGATTTTACAATCTTAGGACTACTGTACAGTCTTAGGATTTTTTTATGTCTTAGTATTTTTTTATGGTGTGGCATTAAAAAATACATTTAGTCCTAAATTTTTACCCTCCTACCACCAACCCCTACTTTTTAATAGCATTTTATATTTTTTAACCCCGATCGATAGCTGATCAATGGGGTTCCGTTTAGCCAAACTCAATAAAATAAAAATAAATAAATAAATAAATAAATAAATAAATAAATTTGTAACTTTGGGAAGTTGTTGAGTACACTCCCGCAAAGGATTCTAATGCCCTGAGGGGCGTAGCCCCCCCCCCCCTGAGGGCCCAGGAAAAATATAGAAAAGTGTGAAAGAAATTGATTCTAAATAAATTGAAAATAATTATAATATGAGAAATGTAATTGATTTTTTTTGTAATACAAAAAAAATTCATAAAAAATTTAATATACACATTAAATTAAAGGCAAGACAACGTTTGCCGGGCCAGCTAGTTAATTTATATTTATTAAAATATAATATGCAGGCATGTTTTATGTCAAAAACATCATATAATTCGGGTAAATTTGTCCGTGAAACATGCGTGCAAGTACCTAATGATTTCTGTTAAAGATGCCTAATTTGTGTTTGTGTGTATTATCAGTATAGTCTTATGTATGTGTTAATATGCCTCTTTAACACGAACTTATATAACAAGTGTTACTACCTAATACATATTTCTGATTTATTTTTTATATTTCTAGAAAATGATCCAAAGTGAATGACTCTACTGACTTTATTAACTGTGATTTTACTACGATTTTAATGCGACTTTAAGCAAGTTAGATACTAGATTGTTAAATGATATTCCACCAGAAAATTTATACTTGGATCTACCAAAAAGTTTGCAAAATACTTTTCGATTCTTCAAAATAACATAAATTAATAGCTAACTGGAAATTTTACTTTGTAAAATAAAACTACTTCCAAATTTTATCATATTTTATATAGAAAAAAAATATCTCTTTACGGCGAAATAAAAACGTAAACAAATATTATATTTGCAATAATTTTCTTGTCCTATAAAATAAATTATAAATAGATTTGACATCATCACTCACACACACAACTAAATAATGTAATAATTTCTATTTTACTCATATTATTTTTTGCATATACATATAATGTAATTACAATAAATCAGCTGTTCTTAACCAGAGATGCTAGAAATCATTTCTGAGTGGGGGGGGGCTTTGCAAATAGTAACGACAATTTTTTAAGTTCTAAAATTAATTTTTTAAATCGTAATATAATTTCCTAACAAATAAATCGAAATACATATTTCAAGGAGGTGATAGAACGTATTTTGAAATACAGGGTAACGGCCATACTCGAGGAACGTGTTCAGGAGATCAAAATAAACAAAAAAAGTCATATAAGCATGTGTCCGATTCTTAACCGTTACGGACACGATGTACCCCCTTGGCAAATTTTCGAAAAATCAGTTTTTATTTTTTTTTTCTAAACGATGCGACTTACAACAATGATTTTTGTACCCGATTATAGTACTTATTATTCCGCATTTTTCAATGCCAAATTTATTTTTCTACGGCTCATAGTTTTTGAGTAAAAAATAAAAACACAAAAATAAAAAAAATATTTTATCGCCCAAACGGCACAAGCCACGACACATGTTTATATGACTTTTTTTGTTTATTTTGATCTCCTGAACACGTTCCTCGAGTATGGCCGTTTCCTCACCAATCATCCTGTATAGTAAAGTGCCCCACCATTAAAGAAATTAAGAACTGCTGTAAACAAATCAATATGATATATGTACTTCCTTAAATTATGTAATTATTGTTAACATAGTAAAAAAATTTCAGAACTCATTATATAAAATAAAACAGCTTTAGGTTTAAGTTCTGTATTACTTAATATTTATTATTAATCGATGTTTCGACAAACTCAACAACGTCTTCATTAGGAAAACTGATACAAATGACATTTACAATAAATAACAGAAAATAGAAACAAGTTACTAGGTAACAAATAAGTAACTAGATAATAAAAATTTAATAAATTTTTAATTAATAGAAGCAATAGAAATTTATAAAGAAAAAAATAACATCAATTTATTCCATTAATTAAAAATTTATAAAAATTTTATGTTCTACTTATTTCATTATCAAATAACTTGTTTCTATGTTCTGTTATTTACTATAAATATCACTTGTATCAGTTTTTCTGATGAAGACGGAAGTTGAATTCATCGAAACGTCGATTATATTAATAAATATTAATAAAGAACTTAAACCTAAAGCAGTTTTATTTCATATAATTGTTATATAAACAAAAGTTGACAAAATATTAATATTTCATTTTAAACTTTATATTTTTTTGATGCTAAAATTTTAAATAAAAAAGTAAATTTAAAACAGGTTTCAAAAAATTCCTTCTAATTCAAAATGTTTCAATTTGATCCGATCACAGTATATAAAAGTTATTGTTTTTATCGAAATATAAAAAGCTATTTACACACACACTGTATTAGTAAAACATTTAACAAGGTATTAAAGTAATAGAACAATAAAAATAAAACCATTTTTACATTTATTTTTTATTATGTTTTCATTGAATTGAGTATTAAAGCGATAAGCAAATATTGAAATCAATGTGCATTATTTATTTAACTACTATTAGGCATTATTTAATTTATTTGACATTTGTTCGCAAAACAATAAATTATATTCGTATTAATCATAATTAACAAATATGAATAATCAATTATAAATATGCCTAACAATAATATTACAATATTATTTACTAATGCTGGGAACCGAATCCGGATAATTAAGTTTTTGGATATACGGATCTCAAATTCGGATATTCGGATCTTGGATTCGGATCTCAACTTTGCATATCCGAATCCAAATCTCGGATTCGGATTTCAGATCCGAATCACAGATCTGTAAAACTGTAGAATCGTATAAAATTCGATAAAAATCTAAACAGAGGACCTGGAGTAGCAAATTTCCGTGGTGACAATTTTTTATCGAACGATAGTCTACAATAGTATTGCAATCTATTAGAAGTACTTTGACATCATTATCTCACTGCATAATGGAGTTATAGACGTAACAAGACAAAATAACTAGAAAATAGTGCTATTTTATTATATCTACGAGATATCTAAAACACATTACATCTCCCAATTAAACATTATATACTACTCCTATAATTGAGGCTTTGGTTATTTTTTTTTTATGATTTTCGAAAATAAGAGTTTATTAATTATTTTTATGCATTTATGAATATAAATAATAATATATAATTTTATACGTGTAATATTTAACGGAAACTTGCTATTCTAAGTCCTGCAACTCTATATTTTTTAGATTTTAGTCAAATTTTCTACGTGAATACATTTTACAGTTTATCTACAAGCTAGTGCATAAATCTCTTTGAAGGTAATGTCTACACTATCACTATCTACACTACACTACACTACACTATCTTCAAGAATATAAATTCATGAAAATAGTGTCCATGGATATACAGGGTGATTTATGACGTCGGGGAAAAACTACACCGGATGATTCCTATGAGTAATCTAAATAAAAAACTTCAAATAAACATATGTCCGAAAATGCTTTCTAACGGAACTGTAGCGATTAGAAGTTTATTACATGTAACATCAATCGCGTTAGCCTTATTTATTATATCAGGGAAACAAAAACAAGACCTAAACTTCTGAATAATTGTAAAATTACTGATTGATTTTCTAACATTTTGTTTAAACACTAGTAAATCAATTTACTAGTTATGACTTACTGGGTCCCGACAAAAATTGTCTTCGATTTTTAATTATTGTAAATTGTTTATTAAATATTTATTTATGTGTGAACAAAAATTTATAAACTAGTAAATTGGTTTACTAGTGTTTAAACAAAATGTTAGAAAATCAATCAGTAATTTTACAATTATTCAAAAGTTTATGACTAATTTTCTTCCTGATATAATAAATAAGGCTAACGCGATTGATGTTACACGTAATAAACTTCTAACGACTACAGTTCCGTTAGAAAGCATTTTCGGACATATTATGTTTATTTGAAGTTTTTTATTTAGATTACTCATAGGAAACATCCGGTGTAGTTTTTCCCCGACGTCATAAATCACCCTGTATAATTGGTATCAACGGGTAGTAGATAAAATGTAAAACAAATTTACGTAGAAAATTTGACAAAAATCTACAAAAAATATAGATGTTACAAGACCTGGAGTAGCAAGTTTCCATGACGACGACTTTATGAAATAACAATATAATATTTTTTATGTTTATAATGTACTAAATAATAAAAATAAAAACTAAAAATATATATCAAAATTTTATTTGTAATAGCTTTTGCATTTGCATTATTATAGATTGCATTATCATTATATATTATTTAATATATTTTGAATATTATTATATTATATAATTTTTTGTTTTAATATTTATTTTGTGCTAAATGTATCTAGATATTTTAATTAATCAATTGTTAAAATAAAATTTAATAGATATAAAAAAAAATCTAATTAATTACAATTGATTTAAATTATTGATTATTATTAATAAAAAAAAAATGATTAAAATTGTGATTTAAATCAAATGATTAAAATCAGGACAACCCTGCTAAATTGATTATGCATTTCAAACGTATCTCGAATGTCGAATCTCAATATCCGAATCGAAGATCCGGATCTCAAATCCGATTCTAAAAATTTAGATATGGATTTCGGATCCGGATCTTGGATTTGAATCTCAAATTATCCAAGAATCGAATATTCAAATATTCGAATCTCTTTGGATCATGATTCAATTTTTTCAAATGTTGACAACACTATTATTTACTATTTTTTATTTCAAATAGTAAAAATTTTCAAATTTAATCGAATAATCTACTTATAAAATAATACATCACTGACATCAAGGATAAAAACAATCAGCTGATTCTGGTCAAAATTCGAATAATGTGCATTTGAATAACTGTTGTATTTGAAGTAGGAGCATGTCATACAGAAATTTATTCAAATTACATTTTAAAAATATACCTATCTATAAAATGATAACTATCTCTACTGTTATTTCCATTAATAAGAGATTTTATTTTATATATGAAAGAAGTTTTGTTTTTAATTAAATTTTTATGTTGTATCAATATAACCTAATCCTACCAATCATGTTCTTTTTTTTATACGGAACAATATATTTTTGTTGCGAAGAAGTGTATAATTGTGTATAATTTTCATATTTTGTTTATGCCGAGTAGAGATGGGACAAAGTTATCGATGAACAAGTTAATTTTAAATTACCTAGTTAAATTTGCAATTACATTTCTTTAATAAAAAATAAACCTAATCTTATTTTTGAAAAATGTATATTATAAATTTAACTAAAATTTTATTGAAAATCAGGGAACTAGATTATTAAAAGAAAACTTAAATATTTTAAATTAATAATAAAAATTATAAGAAGAGTGTCTTGAGACAAACATCGTAAAAATATTTTTTAACAAAATAAAAAAAAAAATATTAAAAGTTATTACAAAAAATTACAAATTCATAGTTCACAAAAGTAGATACTGTATAATTTTTTAAATACATTTTTAGAAAAATACTTTATAAACTTTTTTTTTTCTGTAATCTTAAGTCATTTGAATATAATTGATTTTTTTAAAAACACATGCTATTAATTAATGATATAAATATAATATTTAAAATATGTAACTACAAAATTTACAAGTACACTATTGAATAGTCACTTTAGTTCATAAATTCTGATAGATAAACAATAGTAAATATATTCACCTGATAATATTAATAAATTATTTATTATAAAATCCAATTAGATGTAACGATTACGTAATTGTATATTCAAATTTAGAACTTAATTACAAATTCTCGGTTATAGCAAACGGAAGTAATATTAATGAAGAATAGTAAAAAAATATTTTAGAACTTATTATACAACATAAAACGACTTCAAGTTTAAGTTCTGTATTAATATTTATTAATAATCGACATTTCGACGAACCCAACGTCCGTCTTTATCAAGAAACGTCAATTATTAATAAATATTAATACTTTAACCTAAAGCCGTTTCATTTTTTAATATAGAATAATATTTAATCAATTATGCATACATATACATATGTGTTTTACTATATAACCTTCACAGCATTCGTTATACGCATGTTACATAAATAGTTTTAACAACAAAAATATTGTCCGATTGCATGAGTCAGGTGTCTCATTCGATTGATATTTTGTCCGAAAATGATCCAGATTTTGCGCGAAGTTGTGCTGTAAAAAGCAACGTAATCGACCCTTGATTCGTTCTTGTCAAAAAAATAAAAATCAGTCAGTTATTTACATATAACCGCTAATTTTGTAATACATACATACACATGCTTACTAATTTTAAACTTTAAATTTTGTCAAGAAAAGCTGTTTTCTGTTGTTCCTATCTATTAATTAAAAAATAAAAAATAAAATAATGTATTTTTTTAATTTAGTAACCTATCCCTATCCTTCGCGTGTTATTTCTTCCTCCGTTAACTTTAATTCGGTTAACGTAATGTTCTTGAGGAACGCATCCTGTATTTAAATTAGAAGACTGTTTATCCTGACATTATGATGTTGAAATGCAAATAATTTTTATATAACTAAAAAGACTAAAAGTAGAACTACTAACAATATATTTCACAATGAATTATTTGAATATAATAAATTACCGAAATATTTTAACGATTCAAAAAATTTAAAAACTTTTAAGTTTGAAATAAAAAAAAACTTACTTTAATAGTTAATTAATTTGATAAATTATAAATGTCACCAATATTGTAAATACTTATGCGTTATGCTACAGAGTAGTAATTTCCTGTAATTTTATAGTTTTGTAAATATGTATTACAATGTAATTAATTAGCCAAAAGCTAAATAAAGTTTGATTCTATTCTATTTTAATTAAAAAAAAAATAAAAATGACAAACAAAGTCAGAACGCAAATCTCAAATAAAAATAACAAAATTTTGAAAATACGCCAATGTTTACTGGAAATAAACACTAAATCTTGGGCACAAATCACACTGTAGATACTAAACAATATCAGTTCGTTCGTATGTAAGTAAAACGCACCACTAACTTCAAACACCGTTCAGCGATGGTGCGTACTCCCGCATTTTAGAGTACTTTGCAAAAGTACTAAACCACTCGTTGAGTACCATATATGGGCGCCACTTTCCACTGTACTGTGTCAAGGTTCGACGGCTAAGCATATTAATTTTGTGCGATACAATAACATCATAATCGATACATATTTGAATTCATTTTTACTTTAAAAAAAAAAAAGTAGAGCCATATTTTTTTTATTCCATTTCGAACCCCCTGTTACCATTATACGATTTTCATGTCTCCCAATCTTTAAAAACGAAAGAAAAAAAATCTCTCATATGTGCGTCTGGGCTTAATAAAATTTTGTTTTTTTTTTTAATCTTTAAAGAATTTGAAAGATACGTATATTGTAATGATTTAATATAGCAGATGTGTGAAATGAGTTCAAACATATTTTTTTTTATAATAAAGACAAAATTTATGCCTTATATGTGAGTAGTATTATGTAATATTTTTGACATTATGAGGTCGACATGTTTTGTATTTAATGATGCAAAAATTATTTCACTGTATTAGAAAAATTCCCAAATTTAAAACTTAGAAATAAATATAATTTTAATGCAAGAATACTGGAAATATTATTTTATTTAATAACAAAATTTTGTATATCCATCATAAGGTGTTTCAATTAATTTTACTATTCGTATTTTTATATCTTTTTCCAATAGCACAAATATAGTTTTCCTTCTTTTTCGTAAGCTGTAAGCACAATTCTAATTTTTAACAACAGTAGTTTAAGAATTAGTTTATTGACATTAGAGATTAACAATACGTCGCTCTAGTGCCGTGTAGCACAACTAGTGGAAATGTACAATATATAAACTTATTTTATTTTCATACGTACATTAGTAAACTTTGAAATTTAAAAATAATATAATACTGTATTCTACAAAAATAACAATTTAAAACTACAAATTAAAATATTATTAGCAACAAAGTTTTATTAAAAAAACTAAAAAAAAAAAAGAGATTTATAGACAAAAAACAGAGAAACTACTGAACTTTGCTAATTAAGCAGGCTTTACACGGTCAATCAAGAATGACAGTCTGACTGAAAAATCAGACTGTCATTCCCGACTTTAATCACAAAGCCCCTACACCTATCAGTTAAACTGACAGTCTGAGATCAACTGAGACAAACTGAGATCTCAGCAACCAATGCTTTAGATGACTATAAAAATTACTACGGTATGAACCGAAAATCTTTTTACCATGTTGATCACCATGTTGACACCATATTTATCCAGAATATGTATACAGTTATGAGATAGATTCAATATCAGTTCGTGAGAAATTATAGCGGTTACTTTAAGATTCCTTGCGACTGGGAGAAGCATTCAGACTGACAGTCTCCCCTCCACTGCCTCGAATTCAAAATATTTAGAAATCCGTCAATTCACCAGTCTTGAAATTACACCTTCAATCAGAATGTCAATCTTCGATCTGAATGTCATTCCGAATGATCATGTTTTACACACGCACGCTACGTAAATGTAAACGACAAATGTACATTTTGATCATTTTTGTTTATATGAAATTCACGCCATCTCCTGATAATTTACTATGCCAATAACAGTTGATAATTAAAGTTGAGTTTTATTAAATGGTAAATAATCTTTCAGAACTCATTAAATTAAAATAAAACGGCTTTAGTATGTAGTTCTGTATTAATAAAAATTAGTACAGAACTTCAACCTAAAGCCGTTTTATTTTGAGATTTATGTTACAATGTTCTGCAGAAATCTAATGACAATTGTACTAATTTAGAAGTCCTGGATATTTTAATTTATTTATATTACATATTTTCAAGAACTTAATTCAATTTTAGTTTTGTTCCAACAAATTTCTGAACTAGCTCGGAACTGTACGAAGTATACGCGCTATAGTTAATTACAAAGTTTGAGTTAATTCCAAACTGATTTAATGGTAAGTTGAAACAAACCTTTTGTTTTCATTTAAAAATATCAGATATAACAAAAATATCATATATAAAACATCTAAATACATAATAGAAAACGGCAAAAACATAATTGAAAAAAATTACAAGTGCTTTTTATTAAAAAAGGGCTTCCAAAAGAGATTGCAAATACAAAACTTTTTTTAATATAACACTTCTTTAAAATGACTTCTATCATTCAAAAAAAATAATGCTCAAAATATACAAGTTAAATTTTATAAGAAATTATTAATATTTTATAAATTCGTACGGTAGTTCACTTTGATGCCATGTAAAATATTATTACAGTATTGTTTAAATAAATATTTAACAAACGATAAGATTTCTAATTATGATTCATTCATAGGATTTTAAATAATATTAAAAAAAAAAAAAACAACCTCTGTATTGATCATTGTGGAAATTTATTAGTGTGTTGATAGTGTTAACGGTGTTAACTGTTGTAGGCTTCTAAAATTATTTCGAAGAATTAATACTTCACCGGAAATTTTTCAAAAAAACTTAGAAACTTTTATTTTTAGTTCATTAGTTTTTATATCCGGTAGGATTAAAAAAAGAAATATAAAAAATTATGTTTCTCTTATTAGAACTTGGCCGACTGCCAACAAACTAATTTAGTTCATAGATTTATTCATTTATTTTTTGATTTTTTCATAGATCGAGTCTTGTCTCTAAATAAATATTGTCATAGAAGTTTTGAACGTCGATAACAAATGACAAACGTTGTTAACGAGCTTCATATTTTGATAAGGTGTGTTGTCACTTTTCTGGCTTATTAAATAACCACGTATACTCATATACTATTATTTTAAAATTGCATATTTAAAAGTTAACAATAATTTGTTTTTATATGAGTGAAACATACGAAATTATTTTTTGTCCTTGAAAAAAAAAATACTGTTTCCTATACGTCAATAAAAACAGTTTGAAAAAAAACTGTATAAATTCCAAAATATGATAATGCAAACTATTTTGTGATAATGAGTGCAAAACGTAATAACATACATTTCTCATACATTCAATAAATGCAAAATAAACAAACATTCTGATAAATGGTGCAATGATATTTCTAAGAAATAGGTTAGGAATCTGTTTGTTATAATAAACTTACCAAGATCATCCATAGCTGCAGCTTATAGTTATAGTGATATCACGTAAATTAAGTAGTATGCACTATAATAAAAATTAGCTACCAAAACTCTACATATATTTGTACAATTAATTAATTAACTTTTCTATCTTTTTTTTGCTAATATCAATTCACAAACATGGCAAACTTGCCTAAGTGAAACGTCACGTCAACTATTTTCTTTGTATCTCAAATACACATGTTGACGTCACCGGCGTACTTGTACATCCAATAGTATTTGATATTGTTTGTAACGAACGTCAATATATGTATGCAGTATATCAAAGAAATGCGACTAAGGATAGTAAAAAGAGAGAGTAATATATTTACTATCTTCATGTGCATTTGAATCTTATCGCGCGAAATAATTAAAAAATTAAATAAACAAAATATTGATATTTTACAATTCATTAATATCATATAAAAATTTTCAATGTTTGATAAATGTTGTATAAGTAAATAACCTAATCGGAATGTACAAATATTTTTTTTTATAAAATGACATCACCAATATCTTTTATATTTTATATGTATAAAGAGCTTTGCAGAAGATAATTGAGTATCAGTTCATCAAATATATTTTTAATATAATTATGTATTTATTTAAAATGTTGTCAAATATTGTGTATTTACTTTCTTTTATTGCATTTGTCAGTGGTAAGTACATTCTTTTGTGTAGTTTTAAAATAAAATTTAATTAAAATTAACTTTGATTATAATGGATATTAGATATTATTATTAGCATTGATTAAAGAAGTACTTCTTTAATCAATGGTATTAGTCAATCTCATAATATTAGAAATCTAGAGTTCAAAGTAAAAATAAAATTACAAACTGGAACGCCACTTTAAAATTATTTCAGTGCAGAAATCAAAATTGAATTAAATAAATAATATTTTTTAACAGGCTGTCCAAATATAATATCAAGAGATGAATGGGGAGCAAGACAGCCAGAAACAATTGAATATTCTATAAAACCAGTTCGATATGTAATTATACATCATACTGAATCATCGGAATGCTATTACAAAAGAGATTGTATAAGAAACGTTTACAATATACAGAGCTACCACATGGATCAAAAACAATTTGATGATATTGGATACAAGTCAGTTTTCTAATGCATATTTTTCAATTATATTTTAATAAGTTAAATTCAAAACAATTACCTAAGAATTAATTAATATTTACATGAAAAATAAATCTGAAATAAATCTGATTCGAGTGTAAAAATATAGATAAATAAATTAATTAATTATTATTGTTACTTATAAATTCAACAACAAAAACTGTTTATACTTATTTTTTTTTTATTTCTTGAATATTTAACTATTGAAATAAAACGACTTTAGGTTTAAGTTCTGTAAGGTAAAACCGTCAAACATTGACACATCTTTAGTTATTAATTTTTTTTAATTTTATTAAGATTTATAATTTTTTTTTTCTTAGCAGAAAAATTAGCTTCATATATTAGTTTCTAAAATGTAAAGTAATTTATTGATTATCATAAACGGTATTGAAAATATTTAATATATATGTATATACCATAATTAGTCAATGTTACCCTACATGTGGGTAACATTGACATGCCTTGTTTTTTCTTGCTTTATGCATTGAAATGGCAATGTTACAATATAGGAATTTAATTTTGACATAGAACTTTCTTTTTATAATTTGACAATTTTAAATTTATTTAAAAAAATTGGTCAAAAGTGCATTTTTATGAAACCAATTATTTCCTTAGTGATAAGTAATTCTTCTATTCTTATTATAAGTAAATACTAGGTAGTAAATAAAGGAATACTAACATAAGAGTGAACTTTATTGTAATTTTAAGAAAATTTATAATATACATGCAATTAATTAACAATTAAAGAATTTTACTCCGCATCGAAAAAATTTGTTTGAAAAAAATACATGTCACGACGAATTCGTGGTTGAGGCAGCACGCGTACTATATCTGTAGCAAGAACGTAACTTTTGTCTGTAATGTCCGGAAAAGTAAAATGACATCCTCGCTTTCTTAAAAAAAAACGAATTGTGCATGAAATGGTACGCGAATTGCAGGTAAAAACCTCTTAGAATGGAAGTTTCAAACACGAATTGTCACCATATAATAAACAACACGTCGGTATCCATACTCCATAAGCCCTAAGCTTCGAGCAACGAGCGATGGATGGTGATATTATCTACAGTAGTCATATACATTATTTTTAGAGCTAATCAACAGCGTTCTGTGACTCACTATGAAAATTTTAAAAGCCGTTTTCAAAGATGTGTCAATGTTACCCTACTGTCAATGTTAGCCTCCTTTACCTTATTAATACAAAACTTAAACCTAAAGCCGTTTTATTTTATATAATGAGTTCTGAAAGATTTTTTGCTATGTTATTCAACTGTTATTTTTTTAAATGTACTGTTACCATTTCAAATTTTTGATGCACAATGGTTGATATTACAAGATCGGTTTTAACTTTTAACTAATAAGTACTGATTTTAAGACATTTCACTTGTACTCTGTCACTCCAAACGTTTTTATTTTCATTTATAGTTTATTGCCACTTTTCGGAACTTTATTGTTTGACCTATTATATTTTTAGTCGATTTCTATCTTTTTGTTGTATTCCAATTTTAATGATTTTTTTTCTTCTTTTATAATATAGTTTCTTAATTGGAATGGATGGAAATATCTATGAAGGACGAGGATGGCATAAAATTGGAGCACATATGAAAGACTGGAACAGTAACTCTATTGGAATTGGATTTATTGGAAATTTTGAGAGTAAATTTATAAATTTTATTTTATTATTAGTCGTTTTATTGCTTGTGGAATATAGAATACCCTTTAACAATATGTTCTGCATTGATATTGATATTATTTTTAAATAAAAACTTCATAACACTATCCTTAATTAAATAACGTCAAATTAAATTTAAAATTAAATATAAATATTTTAGATGTGATATTTAACTATTATAATTTTTTCTATAGCAAAATTGCCAACATCAGCGGCACTGAGAGCTTGTCAGAAATTATTAGAGTGCGGCGTTGCTATAGGAGAATTGGAAAAAAATTATAGATTAATCGGAGCTAGACAAGTTAGTCATTATATAAGTCCCGGTTTGAAACTCTACAGAAATATGAAGAAATGGCGAAATTGGACTGCCTCTCCATAATAAACTAATTTAATCTACATGTTATTTATTATACATATTAATTATTAAATTAAGTATTTATAATATCTGTCAGTAATTATGTATAAAATATAAGTTTAAATATATTTTTGTTATTTTTTTATATAAATAAAGTTTTTTATTAACAATTTTGTTTTTGCGTCGTCTAAAAATATTTGATATTTAATAAAAAATTGTTACTGGTTGAAAACCTCTGCAGATATGGCCAATATGTTATTAAAAAATAATTTTATTTGTACTATATATAAAAATGTTTTTTTTTTTTAATATGTACATTTCCTAAATCTTGCGATGAAACGAGAATAACTAAATGTTTTTGTCTTTTGTACGAATTGTGTTTTCTATAATAGGTACTAAAATGAAATGTAATAGAAAAAATAAATAAATAAAAACAAATACAATAAAATCTTGATTATCCATAGCGCTAGGGAAAATAGACCCAAATTATCTCTGAAAAAAAAGTGTACACAATTTTGTCAGTTTTATGTCCTACTACTTATATCTGCCTAATATTATGTAGTTGGATGAAACATTATTTTTACATTTTAAATATTTAATATTTCAAAAAAATTTTTTTTACATTTCCAATTGTCTTTTAATCTACTGTATAAAATTGTTCTATATCAGCATTATATAAATACATACTTGTATAGAAAGCAAAAATTATTATTTCCGAAAACTTTTGTTTGAAAAATTAAAAATCTCCTTGAATTTATACATAAGCATATGTTAGATATTTAGAAAATAAAAATGTGTCAAAATTTTTATCTTTTTAATATGATTAATATATATTTTTTTTTCTAAACTCAAAACATTTTGTTTTTATTTACTGTTACTTAAATATATAAAACCATAATATTGTCACATTTGGTATTTGGGAATCACTTGCTTTAGAATAATCATTATACTATCTGGAAAGTCCACTTTACTTGTTTTATTCTTGCTGAAATATATATTTTATCTCTTAACGGTCAACAGTCAGTAACAAACATACATGTATAAATACAGCAACTGATTTGCTAAATATTTATTAAACTGCGTATTATAATTATAGTCATTAACAAAATATATAAAATGCTTTTCAAATTAATTGTACTATTATTTTTTGTACAAAGTAAGTAATCATTATTATTTCTATTATTTACAATAATAATTAAGAATTTTAATTTAATTAATTAAAATATATTACAAATATTTGAAATTTGAATATTAAATTTGTGCCGGTTTTTCCAACTCCGAATAAGATGTGGAATACTTAACCATAGAATAAATGTAATGTAATAGTATATTATATACGTTTATTCTGTGGTTAACTATTTTAAATCATTCGGAGTTGGAAAGATCAGCGTTTAAAACATTAATTTTTGTTGTAAACTTTTAAAAACATATTACAAATTAATTTTATAGAAACAATCTCGACCAATTCTTGTCCAACAATTATATCAAGAGACGAATGGGGTGCAAGAAGTCCTATAGAAATAGAGTATATAATAAAACCAGTAGAATATGTAGTAATTCATCACACAGTATCGCAAGAATGTACAACAAAACAACAATGTATAGATAGAGTTCTTAATATCCAAGCTTTTTGCATGGAAGATTTGGAATATAATGATATTGGATACAAGTATGAGAAAAATTTAATATATTTTGTAAAATATTTATTTCAAGTTTAAATTATTTAAAATTCAATGGGTGCTAAAAAGAAACTGTCGGGCTATTAATGGTTAGATGCTATCACCCTTATTATGTTTTATTATCAAAAATGGGGTTTATTAGCTTTAGCTTTTTTGTTATTTCATTTTCTTTTTTTATCTGTGATAAATATTTTTTCTAAATGTAAAAAAAAATTCTTTTCAGTATTTTTAGTAATAAGTACTAAGTAATTAGAAATATTATATTAACTTTATTTTTCCAGCTTTTTAATTGGTTCAGACGGTAACATCTACGAAGGAACTGGCTGGACAACACTGGGTGCTCATACTTATGGCTACAATAAAAAATCCATTGGAATAGCGTTTATTGGAAACTTTGATAGTAATTTTCTATAGTGTATTATAATTATATTAAAATATTAAATTAATATCTAATTTCAGATAAACTTCCACCGCCTGCTGCTTTACAAGCCGCTCAAAAACTCATAGAATGTGCAGTTCATTCAAGAGAACTACAAAATAATTATAAATTAATTGGAGGTCGACAAGTAATACAAACTTTAAGTCCAGGTTTACATTTGTATAGAAAAATTAAAACCTGGCGAAATTGGGTTGCGAAACCTTAATATAAAAGATTCAAAGCCAGAATTTGAATAAACAGTTTACGAAAATACTCAAAAAAAGTTATCTATGTATTAATATTTTTGTTGTATGTATAAAACCTTAATTTATTTAATATATTCTTAGAATAAATAAAGTGAAATCATCAAAAACTTTCGTTTTTGTTTTTTTTTTTGAATTCAACATTCAACCTTGAAACAAAAAGAATAATGCGCCTGCATGCCTACCATATGCACACATATGCATTACTTACTTCGTGTTTTAAAAGCTGTCAATTTGAATTTACCGGTATGTAATTGCACAATTTTACATGAATTTAATGCTTTTTTAAAAAATTAATTTCCATTAGATATATTTTTAATATAATATCTACTATATTTTTCATATAATGGAAATAGTATTAGCATATTAAATATGATACTAAAATAAAGGCCTAACCTCAAATAGTCTTGCTGTTTCAGAATTTCTAACAAAACGTATTAAAATGGTAGTCCGACAATATAATGAAGAATTAAAATACTTAGAAAAAGTAAACCCATACTGTTGGAAGATAAAAAAGGGTTTCCAGCCAAATATGAACGTTGAAGGCTGTTTTTATGTGAACCAAACATTGGAAAAGCTAATGTTGGACGAATTACGAAATGCTTGCCGACCGGGTATGGTTGGTGGATTTTTGCCCGGTGTTAAGCAAATTGCAAACGTTGCCGCATTACCAGGTATCGTTGGAAGATCTGTGGGCCTTCCAGATATACATTCCGGTTACGGTTTTGCCATCGGAAATATGGCTGCATTTGATATGGCGAATCCTGATTCTGTTGTATCGCCGGGCGGTGTAGGATTTGATATTAATTGCGGAGTTAGATTGTTAAGAACAAATTTACATGAAAAAGATGTTCAACCTGTGAAGGTATGTTTGTAAAAATATATTTTATAATAGGTTTTTTTTATCGCGTTGATTCAAGTAGAATTAACCTGAATTCAGCGATTAATATTTGACTTAATTTGGCGAAACTCATGCCTGTATATGACGAATATTGTTCGAAGAAGTTAATGATCTGCTTTTGGAATTCGTTACAGATATGCATAAGTTACCCCAACTTAGATCAAGTATCAATCTCTAAATGCGCCTATATTTATTATTACAATACAATACTTCAATTTCTTTCAGAAATAACCATAATCATTGTTTTTCTGTATCATTCGTCTGATTTATTTGGTTTCGAATTTGGTCCTATTTTTATTTAAATTATACTATTTTCCCATTTTCTTTATTTTTTTGATAGTATTATTTTCCTGTATCTCGATCATTCGAAATTACTTACCACATTGATAGTTTTTGACAAATTGAAACAACGATTTATAAGATTATAAGAACCAATAGTTTAGTATTTTACTATATTTCTGTTTTCAATATCAAACAGCCATGTTTTATTTGTATACTATTCATTGTTCAAAAACATTAAACAATATTTCAAAATAAATAATAAACCCTTATAAAATTAGGATTCTAGAAATAATGTATTGACGTTTCACGTATAATGTGAAATTTTAGTTTTTGTTAATAATAATTAAAAATAAATTGTATTCAATTAGAATAATTTTGTTGTTTCAAATTTAGGAACATTTAGCTCAAAGTTTATTCGATCATATTCCTGTGGGTGTTGGTTCAAAAGGTATTATTCCGATGAATGCCAGGGATTTAGAAGAAGCTCTCGAAATGGGAATGGATTGGTCGTTGCGTGAAGGATATATTTGGGCCGAAGACAAAGAACATTGTGAGGAATATGGCCGAATGTTAAACGCTGATCCTTCTAAAGTCAGTATGAGGGCAAAAAAACGAGGACTGCCTCAAGTATGTTATTAATTTTTGCAAATTTATCAATTGAAGAAGATATTGAATAATATAAATGTATTTTTATTTTTTCAGTTAGGAACATTGGGCGCTGGTAATCACTACGCTGAAATTCAAGTCGTAGATGAAATTTACGATAAATGGGCCGCATCTAAAATGGGTATTGAAATGAAAGGACAAATTTGCATTATGATTCATTCGGGAAGCCGGGGTTTCGGGCATCAAGTTGCTACCGATGCCCTGGTGCAAATGGAGAAAGCTATGAAAAGAGATAGCATTGAAACCAATGATCGACAATTGGCGTGCGCGAGAATTAATTCCCAAGAAGGACAGGATTATTTGAAAGCCATGGCTGCTGCAGCTAATTTTGCTTGGGTTAATAGAAGTTCGATGACTTTCCTCAGTCGACAAGTAAGTGACTATTACACCACTACATTCGTTTATTAATCTTATTAAAACACCATATAATATTAGATTTATTCCTACCAACTATGGAATGGGTTTGCAATTAGCTTTTTTTTGTATATATTGAAACTGTGATTTGAAGAAATTTTATTTAAAAATTATTTCGAAATTTCAAACTTTTAATTCATTATTTTTTTGAAATCAGTTGGCGGGCTGTAATGTGACGTATTTAAATAACAGTAACAATATTGGATTTCAATAGAAAAATTGTAATGACATATTACAAAAAAAAATATTAATATGCTTTGTATTTATCTTATTTCTGTATAATTATAAAAAAAGAATTTTTGTTTCAAAAATATTTCAATTTTGAACATAAATTTTATTTTATATAATTTATAAAGTATTGTTCAGTTAAATTTTAAAGGCCACAAAGTTTACACACAAAACACTCTTGTAACCTTAGTTCTTAATTTGTTTTCAGAAAAATGAGTCTGCGCATTTTTTATTAATTGGCTACTTCGTAGGGAAATGTAAAAAAAAATTTGGATGTGAAACAAAAACTAATGTTAATCAATTTACTCAATTTTTCATTAAAAAAAGTGATAAAACCAAAAATTTGCAACTAACCCATTGTATTTAGCATGCGCAGAATAGTACATCACAAACTAATTTCATATTGTGCATGACTTGAACAATTTATTGTGAATTGATTAAACTAATTTGATGATAGGTTGAAACAACCCTATTATAAAATTAAACGGCTTAAGTTCTGTATTAATATTTATTATTATTTATTTCTTCGAATTCAACGTCCATCTTCATCAGGAAAATTAATACAAATGACATATAGTAAATAACAGAACATAGAAACAAGTTGCTAGGTAACAAATAAATAACTAGATCATAAAATTTTCTTAATTAATGGAAGCCAAATTTTACTTAAAACAGTGCCTGCACAGTGATTGATGTTAACTTAAACCTAAAGCCGTTTTATTTTATATAATGAGTTCTGAAAGATTTTTTACTATGTTAACTCTATTATAATCAATTTGAAAATATTCTTGATTTAATTGAAACATTTTATTTCTCATTTTTGATTAACAGGCATTTGCAAAACAATTCAATTCAACTCCCGATGATTTAGATATGCACGTAATATATGATGTATCTCACAATATCGCAAAAGTAGAAGAACACGTAGTTGATGGCAAATTAAGGACATTACTTGTACATCGAAAGGTGAGTATATTACATTTATATTACATTACCGTACAGATAGATGGACGGCGCCGGCGCGGCGGCCTCAAATTGTACCGGGAATTTCTTTACTCAACCAGCCTGTTTTCTCAATAAGAAAAAAGTTTACGTTTAAGTATCAGATTTTTTTATTATTTAAAAATAATACTGCCCTACCAGGAGTTTTTTCAAACTCTCGATTGCCAGTCTGTTAACCTATTAAATATTTTGTTTTGGAACAAAAAAATATATATATACAAAATAAAAACTTTAATACCATTCACATTGCTGTTGTAGGATTAATTTTAAACATAAGCATGATGAAATACATGTAAGCTTATGAGAATATAACGCATGACCATGTGCAAATTTTTTCTGTTTTGACTATATTGAATTGTTAGAAATTCATCAACTTCAAATGTGTTTTTGACAGTTGACACAGTGTTACTCACTTTGATGGGTTTAACTGTAGACTCTACAGTTAAACCTATCGACCCCTAAGGTTGGGAATCATTGTTATAACATGAATGCACTGTTTTAGTTTTAACGCCAAATGTTTGGATTGGTCAAACTCTTAAATTTATGGTTGAAACTGAAACGGCAATCTGAATGAGGTTTAATTGTTTTAGGGTTCGACACGTGCATTTCCACCACATCATCCATTAATTCCTGTGGACTATCAATTAACGGGACAGCCTGTATTAATCGGTGGTACTATGGGTACATGTAGTTATGTCTTAACTGGAACCCAACAAGGAATGGTTGAAACTTTTGGATCTACTTGCCATGGAGCGGTAAGATACATATTTTCATAATATTTAGTTACAAAGAGTTTTATGATTTATATGAATTAAAGATGATAAGTTTGATATAATGCGAATTATATAATAATTACTTCTTTTGGTCAAGTTGTCGATGTACTACTTCACATCCGATTTCGATGAAATTTTGTCTAAATATTCCTCTAACAATAACAATAACGGGAAAAATAATAATAAGTGGCGGTCAGGTTAGATTAGGTTAGATTATTCAATAACTAACCTAAACTAATCTAACCTTAATTAACCTGACCGCTACTTATTATTATTTTTCCCGTTATTGTTAGAGGAATATTTAGACAAAGTTTCATCGAAATCGGAGGTGAAGTAGTACATCGACAACTTGACCCTTCTTTTTTCTGATCTTTG
Organism: Clivina fossor; assembly: GCA_963966155.1. Taxonomy (NCBI): domain Eukaryota; kingdom Metazoa; phylum Arthropoda; class Insecta; order Coleoptera; family Carabidae; genus Clivina; species Clivina fossor. Next base: position 12,049,027 of record OZ014555.1, read on the forward strand.
TTTTATATTTAACAAAATTTCAAATAAAGAAAATATTTCTATTTCAGGGACGAGCATTATCACGAGCAAAATCACGAAGAAATCTCGACTATCAAGATGTTTTGAATAAAATGGAAAGCATGGGAATCTCAATTCGTGTCGCTTCTCCAAAGTTAGTTATGGAGGAAGCCCCAGAATCATATAAAAATGTGACAGATGTTGTAGATACTTGTCATGCTGCTGGAATTAGCAAAAAATGTATTAAACTACGACCAATTGCTGTTATCAAAGGATGAAAAACATTTTTTACTTATTTTTTAAATTAATAATTGCTATTCATTTGACATAATAAGTGATAACATTTGATATTTATTAAAATAAAACCAAAATATTAATTTTAAGTACATATATTGATAACAATACAACTTGTGCATTTTCCAGTGAATAAAATATTTAAAATGAATATTGTTTTGTTTGTTTTTCAAACAAATTAGCTAGTACCATAAGCGCGGTTTTTGGGTATTTTTTAATTCATTTGTTTAGTTCTGGCTCTTATGACACTTAGTTGTTTTCTGGTTGTTTTAAAACCGATTTTAATACCGAGCTCGTCGTAAAAGCCATTGTGTTTTTATATAGTCAAACCTGTTTTTGTACGGTAGATAGGAACCGCAGAAAAAAATATTGGGAAATTTCATAAATACTTATAACTAATAATTTTTTACAACATATTAGAGAATTTTTTATGCGGTGGAGAGGGACCGTATAAAAAAAAAGTCGTACTTAGAAAATATGTCAAAGATTTACGAAATATGTAGTGAGAAAGTGCTTTCAAACAAAATAAATAATTAAGTTACACATGGAATGGAAACATTTAAAAAAAAATGTAATTTCTCATTTTACACATTTTCAAAATGCACATAATTCACTGCTACTCGTCGTGGTCCAAAACGCGCATCTTTTTGTCATGAACTGATTCAAAATCCCTTTCGTCACTTGAAGATATTCCAATTGATTTATTTTTTGTTACTACCATAAAGTCAGTGATAAGTTTTTGCGACGACGGCGACGGTTGTTTGATCAGCTGGTTGTAAATGTCACGATAGCCAGATATACACGATCGAAGCTCTTTTTGGAATTTCAAACTCCTTTCGGAATTGTTATCTATTTTAAGAAAATGCTTTTCCAATTTGTTACAAAGCTGGATCCCTGCATATATTTTATCCACTGTCATAGAATCCGGTTCTTCTTGTCCATCTTCATAATCTGTTAAGTTATTGATAATGTCACTATCATTGACGGTTTCGTCCTTAATCATTTCGACAAGATCATTTTCGCTGAAAGTGTCACAGCCTTCTTCGCTGATGTTATGTGCTGGCGCATTAATTTCTGATGATAACGTCGACGTGTTTTCGGTTACATTTCTATTAATGACACATTCAGGAGGCCAGATCGCTTTCCAGCACGAATTTAAAGTGTGTTGTTGTTTGATTTCAGCAATTGCTGCGTGTCGTCGTAAAAATCCAGTTAACCAGCCATTGCTCGCAGAAAATTTCAGGTTTTCCGATGGTTCTAAATCCTTCAGCTGATTGAAATACTGTTTAGCTTTTTCTTTAATTAAATCTCCGTGAATGCGGAATCGTTTTTTAGTTGAATCTTTAATCCAAACCATGAGGGCCTTTTCCGTTTTCTCTATTACAATATTTCTTGAATATGATGCTCTTTTACTGCTTTCGTTTGTTGCACAATTAATAGATTCATTTATTTTACTCGCACGTTTTTGTATGGCTCTTATAGTGGATTCACCTAATTTAAACTCGTTAGCAACAGCTGTGGATCCTTCACCATCTGCTAGTCTATTTAATATTGCAATTTTAGTTTCTAATGCAATTGTCTTTCTTTTCACTTTTTTTTGGATACAATTATTCATTTTAAGGGAGTACTTATGTCTAAAAATAAAATAAAAAATCATAAAAACTATATCTAAATAGAAAAAAATAATTGGCTAAATTTTACTTTACGGTTATGTAATCGATTTTCTTCAAATTTTACATACCGTTAATTTTGCACATTTTATGAATATAAATCGCAAAATTTTAGTGTGGAAATGATATTTACAATGTTAAAACTTATTTTGAAAACTCGTTTACGTAAGATGATTTGATTATACTTGACATATATGGTGGCGCTCATTGCAGGATAGGTAAGGTAAAGAGGTTAATTTGTTAAATATTTAGTAAAATTAAAGAAACGTGAAGAATTTTTAGTTGTTTTTGACGTAAAAAATTAAAAATAACAGTATCTGCTAGTAGTTATGTAAACATAGACAATATATGAAAGCAGTTTTTCGTTCAACATGTTGAAAACGAATTTTCAAAATTTTGTGATTCACATTCATAAAATGTGCAAAATTAACGATATAAATATATAAAGTTTGAATAAAATCGATTACATAACCGTAAAGTCAAGTTTTACCAAATAATTAATTTACCTTTAATCTCACTATCAAATTAATCCTTAATCGCGCAAATCGTGGAAAAAACTCTGAACACGAAGCCTATGCTGCTAATGCCTCAAACGTAAACGATTGAATATGGATTGAATGATATGATAGAAAACATTACAACGGTGCTATATAATGCCAACACCGTTGGAATTCATATACCGCATAAAAAAAAATCGCACAAAAACGCATAGAAAAGGACCGCACAAAAAAATAGTATAGAAAAGGACCGCACAAAAACAGGTTTGACTGTATCATGAAGCCTGGCGCAGACTATGCCGAGCCGTATTGCATTACAATTATCCGCCCGGATCGTTTTCATTTATTTTAGAAAGTGGCTATTTATACATACGGTATGTATACGCAATTGGCTATTTATACATACAGTATTTTTACGTAATTGGCTATTTAGGGTAGGTTAGGTTAGTAGGTTGGTTTAGGTTTTTTTTAGTATGTATAAATAGCCAATTGCGTATACATACCGTATGTATAAATAGCCTCATCCTTTATTTTATATTTATATGAACTATCGCGTGAACTACTATGCGATAGTTTATTGAAAACGATCCGGGCGGATAATTGCAATGCGATGCGGCTCGGCATAGTCTGTGCCAGGCTTTAAATGTGCAGTTTGTGTTCTAAAAAAAATATTTAAAATCATATTCGTACATACAAGTAGAAACAAATGAATCATAAAATATACTAACTTTTTCGTTCAAAATTTATAAATATAAAGCAAACATATAAATTATAAATATAAGTAAAAGTAGATGGCTCTAAAAGCGTTCAACAAAATATTTATTAGAGAATGTTTCAATAATTTTGATTATATTTTAATTTAAATCAAAATATTCTGTATTATTATTTTTTTATATTAACATTTTCATAACATTATTACATAAAAATATTCATGAAAGTTTCTGAATGTCAATATCACTAACGCTAACCAACGGATTATTTTAGTACTATGGATCTAACTGTCAAAGTATAAAATTTTATAAACATTAAAACAAGTTATATGTTAATGAATACTATTTAAAAATGCCTTCTAAAGACATAAATTCAAATATTAGACATTTTAATACATCAACAAGTTGGATAGATGATCTAACGCCGTGTCAAAATTGTGGAATTGGAGTGTCGACAAATCAAATCTATCATAATAATGGTTTGCAAGAGACAGATCATGCATTTGAAGATCGTAATTTATATTGTCAATTAGACGATTGTACATATTTATATGGAGTATTTGATGGACACATGGGATCAAGAGCTGCTGACTTTGGTCTACAGCGAATGGCAGCAGAAATTTTGTTAGGTCAATTAGCAGAGAAAAAAAGTGACGAAGAAGTTAAAGAAGTTGTTAGGTAATGAATGCTAAAATATATAAGTATAACAAGTATCAATACATACATACTTTATTATTTATAGACAGGCATATATATCAGTGGAAAAAAGCTATTTAGATTCAATAGATGATTTATTGGCAGAACGAGCGAGTTTACAGTGTGAATTACCGGATGGATTGTCTGCATTTGAGGCATATCAAAAATATCCGCATATCTTTGATAAATTAAAATTAATCAATAATGAATTATCATCGGGTACATCGGCTGTAATTGCTCTAGTGCACAATAAGAAATTATATGTGGCAAATGTGGGCAATAGTCGAGCACTTTTATGTCGAACCGACTCAAATTCAGTGTTACGCGTTATGCAATTAAGTGTAGATCATGATTTGAAAAATGAAGACGAAATATTACGACTTACGCAATTGGGTATTACGTTGGATCATTTAAAATATGGTACGTACGTAGTAAATAATTATCTATAGATGAAAAGCACAATGTAAATTTTTGTATATTTGTCCGATTTTAAAATGCAACTTTCAGGTAAGTTATAAGAAATTTAGTACAGATGGGATGGGGAAAATCTGAAACTGAAGATGTCTTCGGGAGTTGCACAGGCGAACGCTGTAAACGAAAAAATTCTATTCGCTTATAACTTGACTTCACCGAACACAGTTTTATTAATAGTGAGTCGTTTTTCGAGGAAGGTTTTATTAGCCTGCGGCTCACGCTGCACTATGAAAATTAACCAGAAACTCTGTTCACTTAGAAGTTGAGATCTAAACGATAAAAGTTGACCAAAAACTGCAATTATGTTTACACAGATTGCCGAGTATATTTACTATGCTCACAAGTTTTGAAATAATACAATAAAATTATTTGTATCTTCTCGAGCAGAGCACGGGGGTAAATTTGCTAAATTTGTTCACTAATATTGTGTTCTCTTTAATTGAAATTAAAATGGGTTAAAAGATAAAGTAGCACGGACACTATGCTAGTAGATACAATAAAAACTAAATTTCTCCATTTACCCTGGTAATAATATATTTGATATTTTCTTATTTTTCGATTAATTATTCTAAGACTATTCTGTTAACAACATTGACGGGGAATAAATCTGAATTTATTCTTCAGTTAGTAAGTTTAACCTTTGTTTATTATTACCAAGGATATGCTATGATTTTAGGTAGACAAATTGGAAATCAAGAAATGACAAGATGTTTGGGAAATTATTTAGTAAAAGCCGGGTATAAAGAGCACGCAGAACTGAAAACTGCTTTTAGTGAACCGGTTATATCGGAACCGGAAATATTTGGTGGTATACCAGTAGATGAATCTTGTAAATTTCTACTTTTACTGTCAGCTGGTTTATATAAATCACTTGAAGAAGTTATTCCACAAAATGATGTTAATAAATATATTGCTCAATTAGTTGCTGAACAGGTGAGAACTTTTCAATATATTTAAGAAATTTTCTAACTTATAAGCGGGACTAACATTCTAATTGAAAGTGTAAGGTCAATACTGATGAATGGATTGACGGATTTCCAAATATTTTAAAATCCGAACTTCAAGACTAACAGTCTGAATGATAGTATAGTGACAATAGTGTTTCAATGTCAACTGAGCTAAATTTACTTCAGTCAGACTGTCAGTTTGACTGATAGTGTAGGGGCTTCGTGATTGAAGTCAGGAATACGTCTGATTTTTCAGTCAGACTGTCATTCCTGACTGACCGTGTAAGGCCCTCTTTAAATACCTAAAATTATCGTTTTTTTGATTCGTGTATCTATATGTTTTTAAAAGTTATCGTTTTTACCACTTTGAATGCAAGGAAAAATTGTATAGCGTTTGGTACATCTCTGTAACATTATCAAAAATTCAAAAATATGAAAATCCTTCATATAACTTCTAGATGACGAATCTAAACTTAGTTTATGAGAGTATATGTTTTTCGTCGGCTCGATCGCTCGGTCGTTAACCCAAAGTTTGTGATCATGTCTCCTCCAAGATCATAGATACGATTTGCACCAAATTTGTAGGATAGGAGGTTCCCTTAGTGCCCAAGATTGTGTCAAATGATTTTATTTTGTGCAGTATTGCCAACTTTCCAAGAACAAAATTACGAACATTTTTACAAATTTATTATGGCTACATTATTTATCTAAGATTCATAAAATTTTCAAAAAAGATTTTTCTAATGCCCACATAAATTACATAATTTTACTATTATAGTGTTTTTTGATTTGCGCCATATTTTTATTTTTTATACCTGTTTTTGGCTATAAAATTTAGAAAAAATAGTTATCCTTATTTGAGCTTTTTTTTTTAAAAAGTTTCATTTATAATAGAAACTGTAAAATTAAAAAGAAAACTTATACCACGTGATTATTGCTTTCAATAAACGGATACTTTTATCGACTCAAGAAAAATGAATTATTAAGAAATCGGCTGTAAAGAGTTTACAAATATTAAATAAATATTTTTTTTTGAATTTTCAGTTTCGTACAGAATCAGTTCTAAACGACGTAGCCCAAATCGTTGTTAATAAAGTAGTACAACTCCATTATAACGCTTTAGACAAATCGCCTGTTAATTCAACTTTCGGTAAATACGAAGATATCACATTAATCGTTCGCAATTTCAATTTTCCGTTACACGTAGACGAAGCAGATGGTTTAAATACAAATTCAACAATAAATACAAATTCTAGTGATGCATCGCATAGTACAAGTGTTAGTAATTCGTTTATGGCTTCAAATTCGGCAACAAATTCTTCCAATAGTTCATCAACAATGACAACACACGATAGTTTTACAGCTAATAGTAATATGGACTCAAATCGAAGATTAAGACCCTATGTTGATTTTTCGGAATATTATAAAAATATTCAACTGATGAATAAGTAATCAATTGGAGTACATAACTTTTTTTTTATGTAATTGTGATTTCTGTATATATTTGTTGATAATAATAGGGCCGTGAACAATTGAAAATTGACTAATAAAACACAATGAATAAAATTGGATAATTGTTAAATTCAGGGCATGAAATCGGTTAATCGATATTTTTGAAAATATTATGCGAACGTTAACCGTAATTGTAACCGAGGTTTTAAAATTCTTAAAAACCGATAACCCTTTTTCGAAAAAAATATACCGGTTTTTTTAGGAAAAAACGAAAATATAAAATTATATTTTTATATACATTTTTTAAAAGAAATTTATAAATTGTAATGATTTAAAAATTTTTAAAACAGACAAAATTGAATCTCTATTTCTGAATTAAGGAAAGATTATTTTATACTTACACTATAATTAAATTTTAATTTTCTGAAAATAACTAAGAATAATTGTTAATAATTATACTATTTTAGTCATGTAACAATTTTTATTTACAGCTATAAACACTGAAAACGATGTTAAAATACGATACGTAAAGTAACCAGTGTTTTATCGTTTTGAAGAAAAAGCATATTATAGTAAAATGAATAATTCTCTTAAATGCAGATAATTTATTAATGAAAATTATCTTAAAATAAGATAATTATTTGACAATTGCCAACACTGTTCCTGGTTATTCACGTTAATATTCATTCGTCGCTATTGGTGACATTTTAACCTGTAAATAGTGAACAATAGTTGTACTTTTGCGGTTTGTTAATTGATATTTTTCGTAAACAAATAAATTAAAATAATAAAGTGGATTCTACAGTAAATTTAACTATTAATAAAAGTGACTAGTAGTCGTAAGTAGCATTTTTATGTAATTGTAAATTACAATTGTTCAGAAACTTAAGGGGGGAGCCTGGTGTAGACTGCCGAAAAATGACCTATTTTTAAGTGTGGATTAAAGAAAAAGTACTAATCCAATCAACATAAAACTTTTTGCGATTTATTAGGCATCATTTGAGCTAACGAATATTCGCGTTAATTAATTAAAATAAAAACAAATAATCGCTGAGAAAAATGACGATGTTCGTGACTGCGTTTGCGCCGGAAGTCGATTTTTCGGCAATTTTTTTTTACTTTATTGTTAAAAATAGGTAATTTATTTATCAATTTTCAATATAAATGAAAATTAAAAAGGTTCATGCTGAGGAGAAATGTGAGGAACAAAAAAAAACCTTTATGTCAAGATTCTAGGGTGACAATTCATTGCGCTACAACCCCCGGCGATTAAAAAAATGACGATTCGAGAAAACGTTTAAAGTTTCTCATCTCGTATACCTCTGCCTTTGAAGCATGTTTAGAAAAACAGCTGTAACATTCACAATTGTTTAGATATCGGTGTACGGGTTTCAACGCCTTATTCTTGAGGCGTTATACTATACTTTTGTGGAAGAAAAAAAAAATCGAAAATTTTGAATTTCTACACCAGGCTCCCCCCAATATATTCATAAAAACGTTTTTGTTTGTTTGTGTAATTTGGGATCGTGGATAAAATTTTGTATGCAACTGGTTAGTAGACTTGGTTTTATGACATTCGTTCGGATGTTTTAGGGCCTTCCTGTGCTCGGCACGAAATTTCCGAACTTATGTCATAAATCCCATCTTTACACACTTGTTACAACAATAACAATTTTTCAATACAAAAATATACATTATTTACAAAGTCTTATTTTCTACAGAAAAATAAACCGGTTTTGAATTTGAAACACCGCTTATAGAATATTAAAATATGTATAGTAAAAAATCTTTCAGAACTCATTCTATTAATATAAAACAGCTTTAGGTTATAAATCTGTATTAATATAGAACTATAACCTACAGCTGTTTTATTTTTATATTAAAATATATTTCTCAATACTGGTTAACCGTTAATCAATATTTTTATCGGTTACATGCCCTGGTTAAATTTGTTAATTTGGTGTTCCGTTTTAGGAATTTTATATGTAAGACCCAAATCATTACAATAATAGTCATAATACAAATAATTGGTTTGGATAATATAATTCGATTTCAAATAAAATGTGATACTTTCAATTTATAGCTTCTGTTTTCATTTATTGTTTTATAAATTTTGACAGTAAAAATATTCGAATCATTAATGAAATTAAAATCCATTTATAAATTTTGAATTTATTTTAAAATAATCTTTAAACAAACTATATGTTTTGTATTTATATACTATCTTTGAAAAAACATTATTTTGCAATTTTATAAGATTTTTAGCGCATTCGTTGTCTACATTTATAATTGCCAATTAGTATAAGTTTTAATACTAACATTACGATAAAAAAAACAATTGTACAAATGCAATGTTGTGCCAATTTTTTTTGTAAGTACTGTAAATCGTAATGTAGCCATGGAATAAATAAAGAAATATTTTATTTAACTAAAAATTTATTGATCCATATTTCTATTGCATGTTAGTGTTTAACAGTATTATATTGTGAATGATGTAATTTATTTTCTAAATGTACAAAAACCATTTTATTATAAATGTAATTTAATATCGTGCTATGCACATTCATTACATTTCTTTTTTTTTTCTATTACAAATTGCGTTACATAATTATTTGCTAATAATTATCTTAGAACCGTTTCAAAATGATTAAAATTCTATAAACAAAGTTTTATGCGTTACCAATATGCGTTACAATAGGTGACGCTGAAAATATTAAAAATTCGTTTTAACATTAAAATGATTTATACAAAATATATTATACAGGGTGGCCACTCTTTTTCTGAAAAAAAATTCCCTGACTTTTCCAGGTTTTCCAGGCGATTTTCAAAATTTTTCCCTGACCACTTTTTGAACAAATAACCACCCACGAATCGCATTATTAAAAAATACGCGACAAAATTTGAACTTCAAATAAGACGACGGGCTTGCAGAGATCAATACACAAAAAAAATCGAACGGTACTGATTAATATAGAAAAACAAACACTAATCAGTCGCATGGATAGTAAAAAATAAAAATATTTGCAAGGTTTATTAAACCTTGTTGCGGTTCACTCAACGAAAGAAACATCACTACTAAGGGAAGATATATGAAAAATATTGAGTTTTTAATCGGATTTATAATTATGCGATCAGTGAGGAGTTGATTAACGAAAATGCAGCCATGGAAAAAAAATTATTAGTAATTACAAAATTTTCCCTGACTTGTAATGAAATTCCCTGACTTTTTCCTGACCAGTAAAATTCCCTGACTTTTCCCGGTTTTCCAGAAGCGTGGCCACCCTGTTATAAAAAAAATATTGTAAACCTGTTGACATTTAGAAAATTGATAAATAATTTCCATTAGTATCACAAAGCTTACAATATTATTGAATTAAAATATCATTTACAATAATTGTAAGTAAAATACACAATTTTATTAATATTACTATTTGTATATATTGATTGCACTGTAAAATTAAAATATATCTACTTTAGATAATGCAAACTTTGTTGCAATTTTTTAAATTGGAATTTATAGCATTATCTAGATATTTTTAAATAAAAAAAATACTTGAATATAAGTAATTTTTTCTAATTTTTAATAATAAATGATTAATTAATTAAAAACTAATTATCTCATTATTTAATTTTTATTTTATAAAAATTGCAATAAGTAATTGCATTTCTAAAACAGACACTACAAAAACATAGTGCGTTTTTAATCGTGATATATAAACTAATTTGCGTTTACGACCTAATATTTTCAATATTATGTCTCTATGTAAATTTAATATCTAAGCCAACATCACTAAAAAATTGTGAAAGCGACACTTTTTTCCATCCACAATGGATTTCAAACACGTTTTTAATAGTATTACAATTTGCAAAAGGCAACCGGCAATAGCACGAAATTTCACTTTTAGGCGTTATTATTTATTATTAATATTGGAAATAGGGATGTTTTTTTTTTAATTATAAAAAGAGCATTTATAACAACAACAATTTAAGGAGAAGGCATAACTTTCAGTCGTTCGAATGCTGCCTTCTCGAGTTCTTCTCGATGTTTGGGATGAGCGATGTTGATCAAAGCATGTGCACGCTGTCGCAGTGATCTACCGAATAATTCGGCAACACCGTATTCGGTAACGACGTAGTGAACATGGGCTCGAGATGTTACTACACCAGCGCCTGTGACAGAAAATTATCTGACTATAAAAATGGAAATTTTTTATGAAAAATAAAAATGATAATTATTTTTATCTGATTTATTAACTTAAAAAGACTAAAACTACTACTACTAATAATGGATTACTTAAATAGAATAAATTGCCGAAATATATTAAAGATTCAAAAAAATTTAAAAACTTTAAATTTTTACTTTAATAAAGTTAATGCAAGTTAATAATGAAGTTGATAATTTGATGAATTAATAATGGCGCCAATTATGTAATTATGCTACAGTAGTAGATTTCCTGTAATTTTTTAAATTTTATAAATATGTATTACAATGTAATTAATTAGACAAAAAGCTAAATAAAGTTTGATTATTATTATTATCATTATCAAAAGTCACGGCACGTCACTGGTTTATAATTTAAACTGTAGTAATGTACAATACTGTTTTACGTACATGTATTTATGTATATACTAATAATATTGTTCGAGAACTCATCCGAAAAGATGACGTACTTCCGGTAATAATATAATAATAGTAAAAAAAAGTCGCCATTAACATAAACTATTTTATAAAAAAAAAAGACATAATGGTATGTTTGTAAATATGAAGTACTTTACCTGGTTTGAGTATAGGTGTAATTTTGCTAACACCCTTTGCCGTTTGTGATTGAATAGCAATAATAGGTTTTCCTTTTCCATCAAGCCCTTCAGCAGCACCACGAATGAAATCAACTTGACCACCAAAACCAGAGAACATTCTCGTACCGATTGAATCAGCATTCACTTGACCCGTAAGATCGACCTCAATCGCTGAATTGATTGCTGTCATTTTTGGCTGCTGACAAATTACTTTCGTGTCGTTTACGTAATCGACACGTAACATTTCTGGAGAAAAAATATTATTTTCTAGTCAGATAATTTTCTATGATTTTTTGGTTATGGTTATAATCAGAAATAGAAAACGTAATGTAACGTTATAATAACGATTCAACTATAATTTCTAATACAATATTTAAATATTATTATAACCTCTTTTGTTTATATTTCTATTTGATAATTACATGTTTTATTTAATTTACACTTTTTGGATCTCAAATATAATAATCAAATAATATAACATTCATGGTAACATTATGTAATAAAAATAAATATTAAATAATGTTATTAACGATTTAAAACGTTTTTCTTTTTATCGCTGATTAAAATTAACATTCAATTAACTTACCAACAGCTGGATTATTGTTAACGAAATCGTACAATTTCTTTGTGCCATTCAAAAATGAACCGACACATCGGCCCTTATGTTGAGGTTTCATATGATTGGTGATGGCACCAGATTCGACTAGGTCAACAACGCCGCCAGCAAACATCTCCGAGTGAATACCTAAATCTTTATGCTTATGCAATGCTGCTAATACGGCATCGGGAATTGAACCAATACCTTAACAAAGAAAAATTTCAAACCTATAACATATCAATAGTCGACTGGTAATATTTAATAAATAATTAGTAATAGACGGAATTCAATCAGTTGTATATTTTTTATTATCTGCTAGGCCAATGTTTCGGGAATCACATTACTATTGCCTGCTTCAGGGCTAGCAGAATATTTTTGTTGATTTTACATGTAACGCAAATATACATTGTTTGATCAGAAAATTTAAAAATAAAAATTATCGAAATTTTAACAATAAAATAAAAATGATATTTTGACATGCATTTAATATAACAATGATAATTTAAATTTTTTTATTTTCTGAGCAAATATTGTAGGTATATGTGTTACATGCAACATCAACTAAAAATATTCTGTTAGCCCTGAAGAAGGCAAAAGTGATTGTCGAAACGTTGGCTTAGAAGATAATAAAAAATATATAATTGACTGAATTTCGTCTATTACTAATTATTTACAAATGTTAATAATTAATTACAAGATCTTAAATGATATTATCTTTTCATTACAAAAGGTATATTTTACGACGTTTTAATTGCGAAAAAAGACAGCCGAAACATCAATATATATATATATATATATATATATATATATATATATATATATATATATATATATATATATTATCTAATATTATAAAATTTAAATAAACTAATTAAAAATTGCTGAATACCAATAGTCGGTTATTATGGGAATACTGTTAATAATTAAAGTTTGTGAAAATTTTTTTTTTTTTCATATTTCTTTAAATATTTGAGACATTCATTTGGAGCAATTGATTTGTTATATTTTTGTTATAACTGATTTATATTTTACTTAAACACTACTTATCAAAAGAAATAAAATAATCATTTTTTTCTACTGTACTTTATTTACACATACATACAAAAAAGTACTATATCATATTTGTTTATTTTGTGCAGTGGCACAATGCACAAGAAATCTGCAAGTATTTAAAAAGAAAAACGCAACATAATCGAAACAAATGAAAATAAACAACAACAAACATTGCGTTCGAATAGCATAAATCTATGGTGACGGCATGCATTTGAGTCTTTCAAATGCGGCTTTCTCCAGTTTTTCACGATGATCCGGATGTGCAACACAAATCAGTTCATGCGCACGCTGTCGTAATGATTTTCCAAACAAACTCGCGATACCATATTCAGTAACAATGTAATGCACATGAGCTCGTGTAGTTACAACACCAGCACCCGGCTTCAAAATCGGCGTTATCTTGCTAACACCTTTTCCAGTTTGCGACCAAATTGCAATAATTGGTTTTCCACGACCGTCCAGACCTTCGGCAGAACCGCGAATAAAATCAACTTGTCCACCAAATCCTGAATAGATTCTTGTACCGATTGAATCTGCATTCACCTGTCCGGTTAGATCGACTTCAATCGCTGAATTGATTGCGGTCATTTTTGGCTGTTGAGCTATCACTCGGGTATTGTTTACGTAATCTACACGAAGCATTTCGACGGAAGGATTATTGTGAACAAAATCGTATAATTTTTTCGTTCCATTTAAGAACGAACCGACAATACGTCCTTTGTGTTGTGGCTTCATATGATTGGTGATAGCTCCGGCATTTACTAAATCCACAATTCCTGCCGCAAACATTTCCGAATGAACGCCTAGATTTTTATGGTTATGTAATTGATCTAAAACAGCATCTGGTATAGCTCCAATGCCCAGTTGAAGAGTGGCACCATCTTCGACTAAATTATCCGCGACATATTTGCCGATAATTTTATCCTGTTCGGCCAATGCTCCACCGCCATGCTCATATAATTCTCTGTCCACACAAATAGCATAATCAATGCGGCTGACGTGGATTAATGCATCGCCGAATGTTCGTGGCATTTTCGGATTGACTTGCGCGATGACTATTTTCGCATAGAGTAGAGCAGCTCGAACACAATCGACGCTTGTTCCCAAACTGCAATAGCCATGATTGTCCGGTGGGGTAACATGTATGAGAGCAATGTCGGGATTAAGGATTTTCCGATAGAATAATTTGGGAATATCGGATAAAAATAATGGAATACAATCAGCCCGGCCTTCGGCGACTGCTTTACGTAGGTTACCGCCCATAAAAAAACACAAAGCACGAAATATACCTTTGCATTCATCAGTGGCATAGGTAGCAGTACCTTCCGTATGCATATGACATACTGTAATTTCTTTCAATTTATCTGCCTTGCCTCGTTCGGTCATATAACACAGTAATTCGGTTGGTGTGGCCGCAGCGCCTTGTGCAAATACAGTGTCACATGATTTCAAGCATTCGAGAGCTTTTTCGCCTGTAGTCCAACATGGTTCCTTATCTTTGATCGGTAGTGAAAGTTCTTTCAACCAAGTTTCTTGTTTGTGCGGTAATCGTAGAAAAATTTTCAAACAATGTCGATGTGACGCAAACAAATTTCTTGCTAATTTTGTTAACGCCATCAATAAGCTTCCAGAAATCAATTAGAAATTGTAATTCCAAAGATGTTGTTTTACAAATTCTTTAGAAAAGAATTAAAATACGCTCAGAAGTTATGAGCAAACACTAAAACGTCAAATTTCTAGAACGTATGTTATATAAATATTAACAAAATAGCATCAGCAATCATATACATTATTGAAAAATATAAATTCGAAATTAAATTTTCAACACAAACACATAATTATTTAATATAATATTTTTATTATTAAATAATTCAATTAATTTTTAAATATTAAACGAAATAAATAAATATACAATTATTAATTAATATTCTAAAGGCTCGCGCACATTATGCCAGACCGGGCACCGTAAAGCAGCGCATTGCAAAAATCCACCCGGATCCTTTTCATTTATTTTATATGAACTATCGTATATTATAGACGTTAATGATAAAATAGAAATACTTGGCGGTTAAATATGGCAAGAATTTCTATCTATTTTTTGCTATGGAATATGACATGATAATGTATGTAAAAATCATGCAGTTACCTAATTGAAGTGTGGCGCCATCTTCGACTAGATTCTCAGCAACGTGTTTGCCAATTAATTTATCTTCTTCCGATAGGGGTCCACCTCCGTGCTCAGGTAATTCCTTATCAACATTTATCGCGTAATCAATATGACTTACATGAATCAGTGCATCACCGAATGTACGGGGCATTTTTGGATTCACTTGCGCTGAAATTCAAATTATAATACGTCAGACATTTTTCATTCCGGTTCAATTAAAATATATATATATATATATATATATATATATATATGTATCGGTTTGGTTCCGGTTTTTGTTTTTCATGTTTTAAATGTTTTTATTTGTAATAAATTCTTGTATACAGGATTTTTATTTATTTATAATTAGAAAAAATAAAAATTACCTCTAATTATTAAAATATTTTCCAATGTATTTTCATTTAAAATATTTAAAGATTATTAAAAGCAAAGTTATTATCAAACATACACCTGTCTCAAAGTGATCCCTAGTTTCATTTTTAATTTCATTAACTGAGTATTCATCCACAAAAAACAAAAAATATTTTTTCCCTGTTTTCATTCCAGTAAAAATAACAAGTTTTTTTCGGTTTCCGGTTCGAAGCCCTGATTTTTAATTTATTGTTCATTTACGTTATGTAAAATTTTTAAAAATATTTTCTATGATGAAATAAATTGTCTAAAGATTCGTAATTCTTGTAGTAATTAAAATATAAATTGAAAATTTTATCATCAGTTCTATCCGTTTTTCGAAGGTTCTGTACGTTCTGTAATATTTTGTCAAGAAGAAAATAAAGATAAAAATATAAATATAAAATTTTGTTGATAAACTAAACTATGATCGTAAGAATATAAACCATTATTCTATTTCAGAATAAAATATTACGTAATTAAAATATACACAAATTAATAATAATTGCTTATCACAAATTTGAAAATGTAGGTACTTTGAGTTATGCTAAAATATTTTATTCAATTTGTTTATTATTCAATTATCTTTAATTGCATTTTTTCTTCTATTAATAACCACAAAATATTAAACATTTCATATGTTTACAACAATTTTTAGAACTGATTTTTTTATTAATAATATTTTATTGTATAAAATTTGAAATATTTTTAATTTATAAGCATTTAATTCGGTGTAAAATAATTGTAATTATAGTAAAAGCTTTTTAATCCTTACGATTGCAAAATTTGACTAATAAAGAGTGTACACATTCAAGTCCATTAAAAGTCTCATTCATACTGCCGTTTTAGTTGTAAGGAGAAGAGCACAAGAATTTGACCAATTTAAACGCTTGACACATTTTTCGTTTTTACACCAAGTGTTTAAGATTGGTCAAATTCTTGTGCTTGTACGAAAAACTAAAACGGCAGCCTAAATGAGACTTATCTCAAACCTTAATATTCTGTACATATTTAATCAAATTCAAATTCAATTCATAAAGCTAAGCCAAATAATAGTTGAAAATAAAACGGCTTTAGGTTTAAGTTCTCTATAAATATTTATTAATAATCGACGTTTCGACGAACTCAACATCAATCTTCATCAGGAAAACTGATGTTTCTATATGTTCTGTTATTTACTGTAAATAACTTTTGTATCAGTTTTCCTGATGAAGACGGATGTTGAGTTCGTCGAAACGTCGATTATTAATAAATATTAATACAGAACTTAAACCTAAAGCCGTTTTATTTTATATAATGAGTTTTTAATAATTTTTTTTACTATTTTAAAATATAGTTTATTTCTATTCGATGGCTTTTTTTAAAAAGTTTACGAATATCGGTTTACTGTATCACGGTTTTTTGAAATGTGCCGATTTTTAGAGCTTGCCGCTTAATACAATGCCAAATAAAATAGCTTTTACTGTATTATTATTAATTTATGTCATACTCTTACAAGTATATAACGTGACTATGTATAAATGTACAACATAAAAATGAACATAAATAATAAATAACTTTTTAATAACTACTAGATAAAAATCTAACATCATTTTATATTGTAACAAAAGTACATTTTTCCAAAATAATAATTATATTTTTTTTTATTTCTAACGTTATAATATAAAATTTGAAATGTATAAAGTATTCAAATTGACATAATTATTTTTAATTTATGGTTTACAAGAGTAATAATATTTTTTTCTACAACTTGAATTGTTTTCGTTGATATAATCATAAAGATAATAAAAAAAATGAAACATTTTCACAATAACTAGACCTATATAAATAACTTTACTGATATTTTCACGACTTTGGACTTTAAAGATAACCTAACCTGATATTTGATTGAAATTGAAATTTTTAATATAAACTAAGTAATGGCGTCATCGTAGCAAATATAAAAAAAAACCTTATTGGTTTATTAAGAAAGGCTTGACCAAGTATATTGAATTTTGATCTATGACTACTTCCTTATTTATTTAGTTTCATACAAATATTAAGAAAATATTTTTGTAATAAAAACGAAAAACGAATTCAATAGTATATAATATAGTATGAAATTTTTCAGAACTTATTATATAACATAAAACAGCTTTAGGTTTAAGTTCTGTATTAATATTTATTAATAATCGACGTTTCGACAAACTCAACGTCCGCCTTCATCAGAAAATGACATTTACAGTAAATAACAGAACATAGAAACAAGTTACTAGGTAACAAATAAGTAACTAGATCACAAAATTTATAGATTTTTAATTAATGGAAGCTAAATTTTATTTAAATCAGTGCCTTCACAGTGATTGATTTTTTTCCTTTATAAATATTGATAAAAGAAGCAATAGAAATTTAAAAAGAGAAAGATAACATCAATCACTGTGAAGGCACTGACTTAAACAAAATTTGGTTTCGATTAATTAAAAATTTATAAAAATTTTATGATCTAGTTACTTATCTTGTTACCTAGTAACTTGTTTCTATGTCCTATTTATTTACTGTAAATGTCATTTGTAAGTTTTCCTGATGTAGACGGACGTTAAGTTCATCGAAACGTAGGTAGATAATTAATAAATACTAAAACAGAACTTAAACGTAAAGCCGTTTCATTTTAATTGTATATGTTTAATTTAATCTAATTTTCAATGATGTTACGAATAAAACCAAATTAATAAACAAATATTTGTGCATACACCAAGTAATTATCCAAAATAATCTTTTAATATGAAAAGCTTATTTTATTTTATATGGCGGTCTTCATGTGATTTTTAATATTATCTCATATCTTGAAAAAATTATTTTATACGTTGTACAGTAAAAAATTTCGGCCATTACATTTTAATAATAATAATTTATTAAGTGTTCAGTTATTTGTTCGATAATAATGACAATATAAATATTAAAAACAAAAAATCACTTGAATAATAATTTATATTAAAAATATATTCTCTTCTATATCATGTACAATAATACAATGTAAAATCAATTTTTATTTATTTTGCACTTTTGACGTTGATCCGAGTTATAAATAAGTAATAAGAATCAAATGATATCACAGGTTAATTAAATTATATATATATATATATATATATAGTACAAAAGTTTAACGGGATACGGTATCCCGTTAAACTTTTGTACTAAATATTAAACGGTAGTTACTCTGACTCTATATATATATATATATATATATATATATATATATATATATATATATATATATATATATATATATATATATATATATCAATAGCTATATCTCTTTTTTTTTGCATGCTGATCCGTCCTTGATCAAACATGTGACGCTTTCTTTATTTCATTTTTTTTCTCTCTCAAAATTAGAGAGTTCTGAGTAATTTTTTTGTGTATATTGTACCTATAATCCCAACTTCATATGCCATCATTGAAATATTCCAAATGATAACTCCTTATTCACATTGTAATTTTTTTTTTCTATAATTACTAGAAATACAATGAGAATATTAATATTTCGGCTCTTAAAATACAGGTAGGCTTTGAAGCTGTCATTTTTTAAAATTTAATTAATATTTTTATGAGAAAATTAGTTCTCTCTGCGTGTATTGCATTTCATTCAATGTTAAATAATAAAACTGGCTCAGAGGGTTACCGTTTATCCTGTGCAAAAAGAGAACGAATTCTAAAGAAGAACTCTAAAGCGGGCCTTACACGATCATTCAGAATGACATTCAGACCGAAGATTGACAATTTGATTGAAGGTGTAAGGTCAAGACTGATGGGGCCTGATAAATGGATTTCCAAATATTTTAAAATCCGAGGTTCAATCCACAGGAAGTGGAGAGGAGACTAACAGTTTGAATGGTCACGCCAGATCCGCACTTTTTAATGTTTCACTGTCAACTGAGCCAAAATTACTTCAATTAAACTGTCAATTTGACTGCTAAGTATAGAGACTTCGGCCCGTATTCTCACCTCATTAATAAAAGTGATTTTTGCCAAAAGTGCTTTTGACGTTTACTTAAAATTATTTATTAAGGAATTTATAATAGTTTATTTAAATTTTATAATAGCAAATATATTAAAAATTATCAAAAATAGAAAAACTATTCATATTTGGTCAAAAACAGAAGCAAAAAATTATTTTGAAATTAATGATAAAAGCACTATTTCACGAAAAAGTGAGGTGAGAATACGGGCCTTCGTAATTGAAATCTGATTTTTCAGTCAGACTGTCATTCCTGATTGACCGTGTAAGATTCGCTTAAACGGTATAATAAACGGCACGAATGGTATAGTTCTTGTGTCGCTGTTGAGACTGACATCACAAACAAGACTGTATGAATTAAGTCAAATTTTCGGGGGGGGGGGGGAGAGAGAGAGAAACCCGTCAGTGACCTTAGCCACATCTTTCGCGTTATGAAAATGTTATTAAATGCAATGCATCCCCCTGTATTATCACCGTTTCCACACAATCAGTTGGGCGGAGTTAAAATTTTGTTAATTTATGCTTGGACATTCTTAAATGAAATGTAATATTATATTGTATATGCCTACAACGGAAATAGTACATAGAGCTATTGTGTATTATATTTCTTACATTTTATTTCTAATATTGCAAGCAACAAGGAAAACATTATTGAGAATATTAATTAATAGAAAAGAAATGAGTATATTATCTGTTTTTGTCTTTTTTCTACTTATTGAATAATAAAGGAGAGAATTCTGCAGACATTACCTACAAAGAAATCGCTATAAGAGCTGCTTTAAGAAAGAGAAAGTGTTAAAGAACTTTGTGATTTCTCATACGATCGATTGTGACGTGAGTCTGAACAGCGGAACTAAGACCAGGGTGTATAACGGGCCTGAAAAACGGGAAAAGTGGGAATTATACGGGAATTTTGTTACGCGGGAAAAAAGCGGAAATTATGCTAGGAATCTTTTCGTTGTGCGTGAATTTGTAATATTTAAGGATTTATAACGAAGGAAGCGATTGATGATGGAAGATCTTCATATAATTTCAGAAGAAATAAAGAAAAAGAAGATGGAATTATAATTTGATGATTGCGATAATTCATGTTCCATGCTGTAATTATGATAAATAAATATAATATATGCAATAAATAACTTCGATTTAACACTTCTTTAACTTCCTTTATCGAAACTTGTATATTTACATACGGGAATTTTTTTAAATATACGGGAAAAAAAGCGGGAATTATGCGGGAAATTTATTTCAACTTTCCGTTATACACCCTGTAAGACCTATACGCTACGCTAGTTAGAAAAAATACGATATATTTATGCTATGTGCATCTTGCTCGTGTGTCAGCTTAAAATAGCTAAAGCTGTAAATTAGTAAAATTATAAATCAAATTGAAAAGATTTTAGTAGATTTACTAGTAGGAAAGAAAGAAAGAAAAAAAGAAAAAACAATTGCAATAATAATTACCAATAATAGTTTTCGAATACATCATAGCAGCTCGTACGCAATCCACACTAGTACCCAAACTGCAATAGCCATGTGAATCGGGTGGTGAAACCTATGAAAATATAATCTAGAAACATTTTCAGCTATAAATATCACATTAATGCAATTCAATATCAATTTGTCAACATACGTGAATCAATGCAATATCGGGCTTAACAATTCGCTTATAGAATAAATTCGGAATGTCAGACAAGAAGAGTGGAATACAATCAGCACGACCATCGGCAACTGCTTTTCGAACATTTCCGCCCATGAAGAACGACAAAGATCTAGAAAAGAGAAAAGAAAAGCCATTTTCAAATTACACTACTTCGACTACACAATTTCATTTCTATAACAAATTATTCGTTATCCAAATCACGAGTTTTACTTAAGCCCAGTTCTCTGGATCGAAAAAATCGATTTTTCGTTTTTTATATTGTATAAAATTAATGCTATAATTAAAATTAATGCCAAAACGGTTTTCCAGAATTCTAAAAAATTACAAAGTTATAGACAAAAATATAAGCGCGTGCACAGCCGTCAAATAGAGATTTAAAAACTTTAAAGCCTGGTGCAGACTATGCCGGGCCGCATCGCATTGCAATTATCCGCCCTTACCACTGGTACATTGAGTATTTATGTAAACTTAGATCACCGATTAAAACTTTAGCTTTATCTTTTGCTACTGATGATGAAAGCTTAGCTTTCGAAATACGTACATATACGGCTTTTTTAAATTATTGTTTGCGATTTAAGTAAGATCATATTTTAATTTATTATTCGTTATCAGGATCATAGCGGAGATATTGCTTTGAATAATATACATAGTCAAATTGCTCACTTTTTGTGGCTATTTATTAATCATAGTATTAATTAATTCATTAATCATATATATATCGGGTGTTCGTTCGTCAAGTTCGTATGGACGTTTAACATGCAATTTCGATAAATTGCGATATACTTCTTTCTCGAGTTAAATTCGTAGAAATAAAATAATGGTTTCTGCACTCAATTATAGCACTCATTATTCCGCATTTTTCCATATCATGCTTATTTTCCTACATCTCATAGTTTTTGAGATAAAAAATTAAAACAAAAAATAAAAAAAAATTCTAGCGCCAAACAGCAGATGCTAGCATGCCCTATCGAAAAGTATTCTAAGTATTTCTTCGAATTTAACTCGAAAAAAAAAGTATATCGCAAATGAGCGAATTTTCATGTTAACGTCCATACGAACTTAACGAACGAACACCCAGTATATATATATATATATATATATATATATATATATATATATATATATTTCAAAATTCATAAATAGACAGTTATGCTATTATTATTATCGAAGTTATAGAAACTGTCTTTAAAGTCAATAATAGATAGCACAATTATTGTTGCATATCAGAATAAAAAAATAATTTGGCATAAATTAATTAAATTACAAAGTTCATATCTAATCATCATATATAAAATAATATAATTTTATATAACATTAAATTAGTCATAAAGTAAATTTAGATATAAAATTTTATATATAAGTTAAATAAATTATTATTTAATTTTTATTTCTCTTGTAGTTTATACAGAATTCTGTCTTTCTTTTAAACTTTGTACTTTAGGTTGTACTTAGTTCTGTATTAATATTTATTAATAATAAACGTGTCGACGTACTCAACGTATATCTTCATCAAGAAAAATTACACATATGAACAAAGAAACAAGTTACTAGGTAACAAAATACAAGTAACTAGATCATAAAATTTATAAATTATTAATTAAAGAAAGCCAAATTTTATTTAAATCAGTGCCTTCACAATGATTGATGTTACATTTTTCTTTATAAATTTCTATTGCTTCTCTTATCAATCTACTGTTAATGTTGAAAATGAGGTAAAAATCGAGCTTCTAGACCAGAAAACCCCCTTAATTATTAGAATTTTTAAAATAATATTTTTCAACTTTTCATTTTGAAATAAACTAGAATAATACAAATATCTTGGTAGTTTATCAATATTCTGTTTATATAAACAAATCCAAAACAAATATTACATATATAAGTGACAGTTTCAGAACACACGTATTTATTTAAAACTTGTTTGGTATGATATATGTAATTCTTTACTTTTTGGCACATATAAAATGATGATACACTTTAAACAGAAAAAAAATCTAAATATACCTTGGCACTAAAACTATTAATAAATAGACATAATTTATGTACTAAAACTGCAACTTAAAATAGAAAAATCATAAAAATCATTACACACGTGTAAACAATAATATTTTAAAGTATTGTGATCCGGTCCACAATCATAAAATCTTTAAAAGTGATTTTAATTAAAATTTAATATCTATCAATAACATAGTAAAAAATCTTTCAGAACTTATTCTATAAACTAAAACGGCTTTAGGTTCAAGTTCTGTAATAATATTTATTTATAATCGACGTTCTGACGAATTCAACTAGTTTCTAGGTAACAAAATAAGTAACTAGATCATAAAATTTTTATAAATTTTTAATTAATGAAAACCGAATTTTATTTAAATCAGTGCCGTCACAGTGATTGATGTTATCTTTTTCTTTATAAATTTCTATTGCTTCTTTTATCAATCTGCTGTTAATATTGATTAGTCTTGCAATACTTACAGTGTCTTCGAATTTCATATCGTGAAGATACTCTAACGCAGTAGTAGAGTTATCTGGATGGTTTAGATTTATGTACTATCAATCTAGTATCAATCTGTCCAACATAAACCTTATTTGTTACCTAGTAACTTGTTTCTATGTTCTGTTTATTTACTGTAAATGACATTTGTATCTGTTTTCCTGAAGAGGGACGTTGAGTTCGTCGAAACGTCGATTATTAATAAATATTAAGTAATACAGAACTTAAATCTAAAGCCGTTTTATTTTAATGTCAATAGTTACTTGTATTTAATATTTTAAAATTTAAATAAAAATTGATAAGTGGTTAAAATGCTTAATAACCAATCTTAAAAGCACTGTTAAATACACCTATCCCTCGATTACACTGAAGATAGGTTCCGCACAAAACCGTGTAAATTGAAATCTTGAATTTTGCTAAGTAAAACCGTGTAAAACGAAAATAAAACCAAAATGTGTATTATTCAATCATTTATTTACGTAAAACAAAAGTAAGACATCTTGAAAAACTTAATATTATACTTCCTTCATAAAATAACCAATATATTACGTAAGTAACAAATATAAGTACATATTTAATTCATTTTATATTAGAAACAAAAAATAAAAAACAAAAAGATCCTTAAAAAGTTAATTATAAGTTGAATTACGCTGTCATCACTTTTATGAATATCAGTCTTTTCTTCCTGATGTCACTTTCATTACTTGATCTTTCTTGATGCGAATATATATTTTTACCAGTTTTTTGAAATTCGTTATAATTTATAAACCGTGTAAAAGCGAAATCGTGTAAAACAAGTGCCGTGTAAATCGGGGGATAAGTATACTGTTCTAAAAATGTAGTAAATATTTAGCAGATTAAGGGTTATAAGTTTGGAAAAATTCCGATATAGTCCAAGTGGCTTTTTGCCCGTGTTAGCGGTACGGGCCACACCGTCTTCTGAGAAGCGATCAGAGATCAGACTACCTATATAATATCTATCAGACTATAAGCTAATACCTAACAGATTATAAGCTATAATATTTTATTAACACAACATTTTATTATTATTAAATTTGATGTGATGTATTATCTATTCGTTTACGAAATATTTATATATTATTAAATATTATTTATTAAAAGTGCAGATGGCACTACTAAACATGTCATATACTTTCAATATATAACTGATATAAATATCAAAATAACAGCTCCATATATTTTTATTTTGTTATCTTTTTTCTACATTATATATAATTACGTATATTTATGTTCGTTTACATTACATATATCTTTACTTAATTTTGTCATGTCTTAGAGCAGTATGATCAAAGTTTAAATATTATCAAATGCATTATTTTTACTAGATATTTATTTATTTTAATCAAAAATAGTTAAAAATAATTAATCAAATAATTTTAATTTGTGATTATTGTATTTTGTAAACATTAATACTTATATCTCTAAAATAGTTTTAATTAAATTCCATTATCCATGCAGTTTAACAAAATTAGCTAAAATTTTAGTTTACTTTTATTTTTATTACAAAGTCCACTGACGAAAATATTTTTAACATTTCTATTTTTTCATCTTTTTATAAAACAAATAAATTTATAACTTTAGAAACCATAATAAAATATTTGAAATGCGTGAATAGTAGTCATGACGTAAGTTGAGTTTATTTTAAATTTTAGTTGCACAACACATCTGCTACTAGGAAAGGTATATATGTACCTATGTATATTATAACCATGTGATTCCACTACTGATCAAATATACAATATAATAATATGTTGAGCTGCAAATTGTCAAAATTCTATTTTTTATTCCTAATTTGTTTATATGATGTACAGAATCGTTTCGAGGGTGTGTCAAAATTTAATATTTCTAATATTATTAATTAATTAGTTAATTAATTAATTAGTTAATATTGCATTGTCATCCAGTTCTGAGCTATGTTTAAAGTTTCAAGTCTCTAGCTCATCGGGAAGTTAGTTTAAAATCGATTACAAAATTTGTACCGAACAGACAGGAAATAAAAAACTAGTTAATAAAAATGTTTTAAATAAAATATATAAAAAAAACTTTTTAAAAACCACGCTTATATTTGAATGCACTAAAAAGAGGAAAATAAATTTTTTCCTGGTTATCCAAAATTTTTAGAAAGAAATAAAAGCGTGGAGCGCTTAATCATCATTACGAAATATATAGTTTCCTGGCGCTCCACGCTTTTATTTCTTTCGAAAGTTTTTGAATAACCAGGAAAAAATTTATTTTCCTCTTCTTAGTGCATTTAAATATAAGCGTGGTTTTTAAAAAGTTTTTTTTATATATTTTATTTTCTGCTTTTTAGTCTTGTCGTCTTGTCATAATTTGTCGTTTTTTTTTTTTGTTAAAATGTGTTGTCTCCTGGAATAAAACTACATGCAAAATTTCAGTGAGATCAGATGATAAGAAGTGGTCAAAAAATTGGTTACAAGATTTGACCGTGACAACTTGACCGTGACAAGCGTGGTAAAAGACAATTACAAGCAGCAATAACTGATCCGTTAACAAATATACCAAATGCATTGTATTATTATTACATTTTTAAAAAATTCTAAAAAAAAAATTGTAAAATTTCTGGTTTTTAAAAAATATTATAAATCAATTACCACAATTATATCAAAAAAATTGTCACTAAATTTGTGTTCAACTTATTAAACAGGTTAGATAGAATGAATGTAGCTTCGAAAATATAATGAAATAGAAATGAGTATTCTTATTTTAAAAATATATTCATATTTTTTTTTATGCATATTATTTCTTTAGAAAAAATTTGAGGGCTGTAGACGTACCTAAATATGCCTTCGCAGTCTGGTTCACAATATGCTAAGTTGCCTTCTGTGTGCATATGACATACTGTAATACCTTTTAATTTCTGCGCTTTACCCTTATCAGTCATATATTGAACTAAATCTTGAGGGGTAGCTGCTGCACCCTGGACGAATACTGTATCACCTGTAACGTAATACAAAGTTAAATTGAAAATTTGCTCAAGATTTTAAGATTACTTTTTTTTACTACTATTCTCTAAATAAAATTGACTATAAAATAAAAATTATCGATTTATAGATATTTTGATATCTGAGTAAATTTAAGATTAATGAAATTCTAATTTAAAGTAAAAATATTTGAAATTCTTCCCACATACGGATGAGACAAAAAAAAAAAAATCAATTATTCTAGTTACTGCATTTCTTAAAAGAAAAACATATTACAAATATTTTTTAAAATAAAATATTTATTTCTCAATTTTAAGATAATTAGGTTTTCGAATATCCGGATCTCGGATCCGAATCTCAAATTTAGATATTTAGATCTCGGATCCAAATCTCAGATTCAAAATTCAGATCCGAATCTATTCAAATCTGTGTTTTTAAATTTTTATATAGATTTTTCACGCATTATATAAATATGTATGCATTTTTTTTTAAATATATCTATATAAGCAAGCTGTATTATTGAAATAAGTGTACGGGGAAATTATAAAAGATCTATTTTCTGTTTAAAATATCATGTGTTTAAAGAAATAATACATTTTTAAATGTTTGTTAAATGGAATGAATATTGAAATAACATTTTACAAGCTGTATTATTTCATTGAAATGCGAAATAAGTGTACGATGGCAATTACATATGATGTGTCTAAAAGAATCATATATTCAATGTGCCTCAAAATTATATATACAATGTGTCTAAAGAATTTTATATATAATATGTTTTTATATAAAAATATGCAATGTGTCTCACAAATAAAAGTACTCGGCTATATGCAATGTGTCTAAAGAATTTTATATACAATGAATTTAAAGAATTATATATGCAATGTGTCTTAAAGTTTAAAAATCATATATGTATACAATTTAAGATACGGATATCCGATCCCGATTTTCAGATGTAGATATCGGATCCGGATCTCAAATTATCTGAGAATCGGATATCCGAATCTTTTTGGATCCGAATATCAGAATCTAATTTTTTCAAATATTAACAGCACTAATTAATGTATAGGTACATTGATATAATTGTTTAATTTACTTATTTATTAATATAAGTTAAATTTTTAATTGAATATATAAATATTTAAATTATATCGATATATCAATATTATCGATATATATATCGATATTTTCTTAAATATCAATTATCGATGATATCGATATTTTCTAAAAATCAAATCCCGATATTTAAACCAATATCGCCCAGCCCTAGTTTTGGTATACATATTTTAATATCTCTTCTTATTTTTTAAGGTTTAGAGCAGGAAAATTTATTAAGACCAGAGGCCACATATATTTTTGTGATCAATGGGAGGGTTATCAAAAAAGAATCATAAAAAATATATATTATTCTTATACCAGCAACCATATAATTACCCAATAATATATATACAAGTATTATTAAAAATTGTCTGAATTATGAGACATAACCGCAAAAAATAAACAGGGCAGCTCAGCATGCAACCCGCGATCTGACAATCTCTAATTTAGAAAATGAACACACTGTATATTGCTTTAAACTTAAATCTTATGGCGCCAAATGCTTTTCTATAATTATTTTGTTAAAATTTTTCTATTTTTATCTATGCTGCATACAGCATTCGTAAAATGTGCCAAATAATAATTAAATTAAAGTAAATTCATTACATAAACGTAAAAATTATAAAAAAATTGATGTATCAAAAATCTGTGAAATCCTAATTTACCTTTGTTACATATTTAATATTCAATTTAAAAATAATTATTGTATCGAATAAAAAATAAATTGCGAGTGTTTTTCAGACAAAATTACTTCATAACGTTTGCACATTATAACTTGGCGCTGAAAATAAAGTGCATTCCAAATAAAATCTGATATTTAAGTCATTGACACAAATTTACTACAAAACAAATATTTTACTAGTAGTTTTGTTTTTTTTAAATATTGCTACAAAATATATTTTATTTACTTAATTTTTATTTAAACATAAAATAAATGTTTTTTATATACAACTTGTAAAAGAAAATTACACAAAAAAATATACTTTTAATAATTAGAAGTCGAAATTGCAGAATAAGCAAGTTGAAAAAGTTAGTCCAATTCGATTTTTTTTTATTTAACATTATGGATAATAATTCCACGTATATTTGTTTGTTTAAAAAGACATTCTCTAACTGTGAAACTAATCAATTAATATCACACTTGATTGAAAAAAAAACGGATTTTATTATGGATTTCGCATCCCTGCTATTAAGTTTATACTTAATAACTGTAATTTTTAAAATATTGATTTATAGAAATAAATATCAAATGAATTGCAGCCTATCGCTTCCTGTATTTAAAGTTATATTGAATCTAATTATACTAAATTATGCTTTTATTTACTGTATATATATTATTAATTACAAAACACATTATTATCCTGCTTAATGGCAAATTTCTCACAAATGGAAAGTATAATAAACAAAACTATTTTAATTTCCTAAATATTTATTTAAAAATTTAAACAGCTCCATTTGCTTTTGCAAGTAAATTTTTGCTATAAAT
Source organism: Clivina fossor (assembly GCA_963966155.1). Taxonomy (NCBI): domain Eukaryota; kingdom Metazoa; phylum Arthropoda; class Insecta; order Coleoptera; family Carabidae; genus Clivina; species Clivina fossor. The sequence continues at coordinate 12,078,464 of OZ014555.1, forward strand.
ATAATCAAAAAATTTAAAAGGGCTCAGAGGAAAATTAGGCCAAGTGACACTTTTTAATTTTTGAGAAAACAGGCTAAAAGGTTTAAAACTTCAATGTAAAATATATGGGAGAATATGCTGAAATATCAATTTTTCGTTTGAACTTAGTCGGTGTTTCATCTAATTCATTCTAACTTCTAATTTAAAAAAAAAAAAAAATTAAAAAATGCCGTAACTCAAAATAATCAAATTGGTCATTTGTCCTAGCCTTTCATTTATTATATTGTCACAAATAAATTTATTATCAATATTCATTTTATTTATTACTTTATTTATATGAATTTTTACTTTCGATACGTTTTTATTCTTTTTTTACTGTCTGACATATACAATAACCTTCAAATAAATCATATAAAAAATTTTATGAATGTAAGTACACATGACAAAACAAATAAATTAAAGAAATTAATTATTGAATAATTTAATAGTAGTGACCAAATTTTGCTTATTAAACAGACAACTGATGTTTTTTAAGAAATTAGAAAGATTTTTTTTAAACGTTATTGATTTTTCGTAAAATTTTAACAATATAAAATATAAATATTTATATATTATTTATTTATTATTTATATTTTATTTCATAATGTTTCACCGAGAACCTACAGCCTTCAGCATTGAGTTTTTTAACAATATAAATGATTCTTTTGTTATTATTGTTACATTTAAAATTGTACTGAATATTACATATATAAATTACCATTTATATTATTAATATTGATAAGTTGCCGTTTAGTACATAAAATAAATATATATTATTTTGTTACTTTTACGGATTTTTATATTATTTCAATCTTTTTAAGAAGTATAACTTGAAAATATATTACGATGTACACTAAAAATAAATTAACCGTAGATATTGGCGCCAATGTAAATGGTATGACTATTAAAAATAGTACTTTTATTCAATGTCATTTTTCTATTTTAACTGAAATAGTTCATATAAACATAAAATTCAGATAAAAATAACTTTATATACAAACGTACTGTTAATAGTTAATACTATCTAACCTTATTTTACAATCGTAAGATATTTTTTTCTAAAATCCTAGTATCAAAAAAAAGCACGGTTAGATTATATAATAGTACAGTTAAGATAAAATTAATTATTTTTATGTTGTTATTATTTTTCATAAGTATTTTTTTAAAACCAGAATGTAACCTTCGTATATAACATGATGGGCAGTCAAGGTCATCCATAAAATATGTATAAATATTTAAAAATGTTCTAATACTAGCTAGTTACTAGAAAAACTGGAAAATCATGTGATTAAATTTCTCAGTGACATTAAATAAGCACATTATTTGTTTACTTTTATCATACAATATGAAAATTTTATGAAAAGTGTTAAAACTTTCAACTGTTTATTTGTACTTAAGATAAATAAAATTATGGAAGCATAAATTAATATATCCTGATTTAATTACAAGGTGCAAAGTATAATAAATATTTCGTAAATATGTACCGCATTATCATTCTATTAATCTACATAGTTTATTCGAGTAATTTACTCATTTAAACAGATTAACAAGTCTACTTTTCGGTTCAGTTTGATGTAACAAATGTACTATCATAGATAAGAAATATCTAACTTAAAATAGATTCTAATTTTTCTTAATTCCTTTTATAAACAAATTTATATATTTTAGCAAAAAGATATTGTGTACATTATATAGGCCTTTGACTTTTGTAGATAATATATATATTCGAAAAATAATAAATCATTTACTTTATTGAAGATAATTGTATTTTTCCATCTTCCCGAACAAGTTTTATCATTCCTTTTATTTATTTTAATGGAAAGGTTTATTTGAGTATATAATTTCTTTAACACAACGTGAATATTTGCAGTAAATAATAAGGTATAATGCTAGGCTAAATAAAGCATTTTATATATATATATATATATATATATACAGGGTGATTTATTAGTAATTGGAAATATTTTAACTGGAGTATCCTGGGGTCAGAATATGAAGATTTAACGCAAATCACTTAGATAAAATGTGGCTCCTTACTGAGCTACAGGGTGTTTTATTTAAAAATTTAAAAACGATTTTTGCTTAGTACTTTAAAACTATTTGACGTATCCTTATCATACTTGGCAGAAAGTGTAGGTACCGTACACCATACTAAATTGTGTTAAATAAAAGTTTTTGGCTACTACCAGTGGCGTACAACAGGGGCAAGTAAGAGGTTAATCCTTTTTAAATTCTACGCCACTGGCGGAATTGTCATTTTAGCACAATTTTTCGATTCTCCAATACTTTCTGTGTAAAAAACATACTCTCCCTTCGAGATATTTAAAGTTAAACATAAGCTGCACCTTTGGAATTTTTTCAAAATTTGCTCAAAAAAATCTGAAAAAATTCAGTAAAATAGAAAAAAAAATTTAGATACATAATAAATTAATAACTTTTTTCTGTAACTCATTTTGATTTGGCAGGAAAAATTATTGAAAATTCATATTTTTTGCATTTTAATTTGTTAAAAATATTAATTTTCAATAATTTTTCCTGCCAAACCAGAATGAATTAGAAAAAAAAGTTGCTTTGTTATTATGTAGCTAATTTTTTTCTCTATTTTACTGAATTTTCTCAGATTTTTTTGAACAAATTTTGAAAAAATCTTAAGGGTGCAGCTTATGTTTAACTTTAAATATCTCGAAAAATAGTGACTTTATCGTTACGAAGGAAGAGTATGTTTTTTTACACAGAAAGTATTGGAGAATCGAAAAATTGTGCTAAAATGACAATTCCGCCAGTGGCGTAGAATTTAAGAAGGATCAACCTCTTACTTGCCCCTGTTGTACGCCACTGGCAGTAGCCAGAAACTTTCATTTATTATAATTTAGTATGGTGTACGGTACCTACACTTCCTGCCAAATATGATAAAGTTACGTCAAATAGTTTTAAAGTACTGGGCAAAAATCGTTTTTAAATTTTTAAATAAAACACCCTGTAGCTCAGTAAGGAGCCACATTTTATTTAAGTGATTTGCGTTAAATCTTTATATTCTGAGCCCAGGATACTCCAGTTAAAATATTTCCAATTACTAATAAATCACCCTGTATATATATATATATATATATATATATATATATATATATATATATATATATATATATATATATTTACTTTATCATTACTTAATTCAATTAATTACTTAAGAAAAGATTACTGCATTTATGTTACAAAAATTATCAGTCAAATGATAAAAATGATAACTTTAAAACAGTATGAAATGGGTGTGAAAACAGTACATAAGAAATTCTGTTAATTAACCTTTGATAAATGACTGTCGCTTTTTATTACGTTACTACGGATAAAAATTAACATTCAGCTTTTTTTGGCTATGTTTATGCATTATGAATGAAAATACCTGATTTTAATACTTCAAAAGCTTTTTCGCCAGTAGTCCAGACTGGTTCCTTTCCTCTAATGGGCAAAGCTGGTTCTGGTGAATAACTATGATATTTTCTTCCTTGGATATTTTTCAGAAAACCTAAGACACCGCTATTCCGAAACGCTAAAAATTTTGTTGAAGCCATTATTTATTTAGTATTGGTTTATAATAATTGCTAGGCTTGATTGTCACTAAGATAATTTGAATATAAACAAGTTGTTGTATTGCACAAAATTAATGCACTGCTGTTTGTCAATTTTTTTCTTTTATAAAGTTCAAAAAAAACAAATGACAGTAACACCATACACCACACTCCACATGCAAATTACATTTATCCAGTTGCAGTGTGTAGTTATATGGATGTGTTATCAACAAAAAAAGGAGACAACAATATATATATTGACTCGTTTCTATTTGTTTCGTGTGAAATGAAATTGTGTTTGCGCGACATCTATTAGAAATTTAAAAAAATATGCATACATTCTTTTTATTATTTATTGTAAATTAAATATTTTTATTAGTAATATATAATTAAATGTACATAGTTTGTGTATGTTTATAAAATAAAAATAATTGATAATAAATTTTAAATATTTTTCTTCCATCACGTGACAGCACGTGAATGTCCCATAATCAGCTGTCTTCTTTGCTGCTAGACAAGCTCATTTTTGTTCCAAGTAAGAAGGTGTGTGGGACAAAATGGCATATCCAAATTCAATTAACGCTAAAGCTGCATTTAAAGAACATGTTTTGGCAGTGTCTAGAGATTTCATTTCACAACCTAGACTCAGTAAGTAATAATTTTATATAATTTTTGATAGAATCGATGCGTTATTGACGTATCGCGTCTCATACACTTATAGACTTCGTACAATTAGGGCAATTGAATTATAATTAATGAAATATTGTTTTTTAATTAAAACAATGCTACATTTTATATACTATATTATTAACTTCACCGAAATACTTAATTAAACGATTTTAACAAAGTAATTAATGTTTATAAGATGTGTCACATGACTTGACATATGATTAGCCACTCCTACCTTTAAATTTTTATTTTATATCAAAAATGATGTTAATGCAAATTTTAATATCAAATCTTGATTTGCAACGTATAATACGCATTTAAATTAATAATATATTGAAATTTTAGCATATAAAACGGTATCGGGTGTAAATGGCCCTTTGGTTATTCTCGATGATGTAAAATTCCCGAAATACGCTGAAATTGTTCAGCTTAAACTTGCTGATGGCACCATCCGATCTGGACAAGTTTTGGAAGTCAGCGGCTCCAAGGCCGTTGTCCAGGTATTCGAAGGAACATCAGGAATCGACGCTAAAAATACTCTTTGCGAGTTTACCGGCGACATTTTGCGTACACCTGTATCCGAAGATATGTTAGGTAATAAAACAATTATTACTACATATGTTCCAAAAAATATGAATATTTAACTATATTTTTTATTTATTTCACTAACAAAAAATAAGTCTTAATAAATTCTTATTAGATTTCAATTTCAATTCTTATTAGATTTCAATTTGAAAATCGTAATTATTCTAAATAGAATTATTATTTTCTTTATATCCGTAATATGAAATTTCTAGTGTATTCTACATTTCTGATCAATAAATATTATGCATTTATTTTTTTTATTTTCAAGTATATGCTCAAACTATATGAAATGAGCATACATTTTTTTTATAGAAAAAGAAGTTTGATGCATTTACTCTATTTTTAAACGTACATAGTATTAATGTAACAGCTTTAGTTTTCTTTTAAATAAATTTATGTTGATATTAATGCTGCAATTCTGTTTGCATCTCGTAAGAATCATTGCGTTACGAGATATTTTTATTTTTTTTAATAAATGGAATTCTTCTTTTGATAGAAAAGACAGAATATCTCGTACTGCTATGAGTCTTACGTGATGCGAACAGCAATGCAGCATTAAATATCTTATATGTTTGAAATTAAAATTCAAACTTGACAGGAATATGACTATAGAAAGTTCTATTTCTATGTGAATTAAATCGAATAAATTTCTCACTAGGTCGAGTATTTAACGGTTCCGGTAAACCAATCGACAAAGGTCCACCAATTTTAGCTGAAGATTTCTTAGATATTCAAGGTCAACCGATTAATCCATGGTCACGTATCTATCCCGAAGAAATGATTCAAACTGGTATCAGTGCTATCGATGTGATGAACTCAATTGCTCGTGGTCAAAAGATTCCCATTTTCTCAGCAGCTGGTCTGCCTCATAATGAGATTGCCGCTCAAATTTGTCGGCAAGCCGGTTTGGTTAAGATACCGGGTAAATCGGTTCTAGACGATCATGAAGATAACTTTGCTATCGTTTTCGCTGCAATGGGTGTTAACATGGAAACGGCTCGATTCTTCAAACAAGATTTCGAAGAAAATGGCTCTATGGAGAACGTATGCCTGTTCTTGAACTTAGCCAACGATCCTACCATCGAACGTATTATTACGCCAAGATTGGCGCTTACCGCTGCTGAATTTTTAGCTTATCAATGCGAGAAACACGTATTGGTTATTTTAACTGATATGTCTTCGTATGCTGAAGCTTTGCGTGAGGTATCTATATTCATTCAATGATAGATAAATAAAGTAAAATTAAATATATTGTTTCTTAAGTTCTGTATAGATATTTATTAATAATCGACGTTTCGACCATCAGGAAAATTGTTTCTATGTTCTGTTATTTACTGTAAATGTATCAGTTTGTATCAGTTTTCCTGATGAAGACTGACGATTATTAATACAAAATTTAAACCTAAAGCCGTTTTATTTTATATTATGAATTTCGGAATGATTTTTTACTATGTTAAAATCTGAATTTGTGTATTTCTTGTTGTTTTTCGTTTAGGTATCAGCCGCTCGTGAAGAAGTACCCGGCCGAAGAGGTTTCCCTGGTTACATGTACACTGATTTGGCGACAATTTATGAACGTGCCGGTCGTGTTGAAGGCCGTAATGGTTCAATTACACAAATTCCCATTCTTACCATGCCTAACGATGATATTACACATCCAATTCCCGATTTGACTGGTTACATTACCGAAGGACAGATTTACGTTGATCGTCAATTACATAACAGACAGATTTATCCACCAGTCAACGTATTACCATCGCTGTCACGTTTGATGAAATCTGCTATTGGTGAAGGAATGACACGTAAAGATCACTCAGATGTCTCCAATCAGTTGGTAAGTATTTAAATGCATATGGTACATTAAAAACTAAGTCGAAAAGTCTTAATAGACATGAATTTACAAACACAAACCGTTTTCAAAATTTCTTTTGTTTTCTATTTAACAATAATACATTTACTGTTTAATTTAAGGATGAGGCTATTTATACATACGGTATGTATACGTAATTGGCTATTTATACATACTAAAAAAAAAAAAACCTAAACCAACCTACTAACCTAACCTACCCTAAATAGCCAATTGCGTAAAAATCCTGTATGTATAAATAGCCAATTGCGTATACATACCGTATGTATAAATAGCCACTTTCTTAATTTAATTGAAAAAAAAGATGTTTGAAATTTCCGCTTTTTATTCTACATCGTTCGCTTCATGATGTATTTTATAGTATATTGAAAATAGCGGTATGTTATAGTGGTTGAGATTATTGCTAGAACAACATACAAAGTAAAATTTATTTGCTAAGTGTTCTTTGACCACTGGGTACGTTGAATAACTGTGTAATCTTAGATCACTGATTAGGACTTTAGCCTTATCTTTTGCTACTGACGATGAAAGCGTAGCTTTCGAAATACGTATACATATAGGCTTTTTAAAAATTTTGTTTTTGATTTAAGGGAAATTATTTTATTTTATTAACTTTTCGCTACAGTAAAATCATATTTTAATGTATTATCTATTTAAAAAAAAAAAACTTTATGTCAAAATACTTAATTCTTTAAGATTTATTAGTTGTTTCATATTTATTTTATTGCAAAACTAAACATTTTACTTTTTATCATATTCCTACTCAAACGTTTTACGGAGTTATTTTTTAATTTTAAAATCAGCTACATCATGTTCTATACTATACTATATTCTATTCTATATTTAAAGTTTTGACAATAATATAAAAAAATAATTTAATTAAATAATCAAATAAGGATTATAAATTTTAATGTTCCCATTACAAAATTGTATGAGAATTATATTAAGGTTATCTATTATTTTATTATTAATTGTTATAATTATATTTACAATTTAAGTTTTCTAATAACATTTTAGTAAGTATTTAAAAATATTATATAATATTATTGACCTATTGACCTATATTTCAAATTCTGTTATTTTCTTTTTCTGTAATGCCGTGTTCACACTATCAGTGCAAACTTACAAAGAAGAAGAGAAATGACTTTTCATCAGTGTGCACTGATGGTTTTGGCGGCGCCGCTATAACTGTAAGTGTGGACTTACACGAACTTCACGCTTATATCGTAAACGTTAATGAAACTTGCGTTACTAAATTTTTTATTTATTCAATTTCTGGTCCAAATTCTTTTATTACGTTTTATCTTTCGTTTTTCTTCTTCCCTTGCTAAATAAGCCATTGTTAATATAATAACACTATCATCATTGAAACTACTACTATAGACTCATTTCTACTTTTAAATTTTAAATAATTATAGTTAATTATAACTTGTACACAGGTTGTTAGGTTTATAAAGTTGTGCATATATATTTTTGTAAAAATAAATGTCAAAATTCAGGAAGAAGAAATCATTTTTGTTAAGTGTGCACTGATATAGTGTGAACATCCAAAGAAAAATGGCCATCAGTGCAGACTGATAAAAAGTCATTTCTCTTCTTCTTTGTAAGTTTTCACTGATAGTGTGAACACGGCATAATTAAATATAATTAATAATTTTTATTTTTACATTTAATAATTGATTTCTAAATCTATACAAAGCTAAATAGTTCATAAAAATAATAATAAATAATTTGTAATAAACATTGAAAGGTGATGCTTTTATTTAAATGTGTAAAAGGAACTATGAATACAGGCGATTGAAATTGTAATTTTTATTACATTTTTAATTATATATATTATTACAAATTACTTATAAAAATAATATTTTCCAGTATGCTTGCTACGCAATCGGCAAAGACGTGCAAGCTATGAAAGCTGTCGTCGGTGAAGAAGCCCTGACACCCGATGATTTATTGTATTTGGAATTCTTAACGAAATTCGAAAAGAACTTTATCACTCAAGGCAACTACGAAAACCGTACCGTCTTCGAATCGTTGGACATTGGTTGGCAATTGTTGAGAATATTCCCGAAAGAAATGTTGAAACGTATTCCAGCTTCAACGTTGGCCGAATTTTATCCACGTGATTCACGTCATTAAAAAAATTTAATTCAGAACAAAAAAAAAAGAAACATCATCGCATAAAATAATATATATATATAAGAAAGTTCTCTGTTATATTGAAACTGTTAGTTGTTTTTAGGAATGTTAAAATAATGTACATGTAGCATTTATAAAACTACATTTTCAATTTTTTTTTTTTTTTTCTGTATTTTAATTAAAAATTTTATCATGATTCGATTTTGATGCTTCAAATATAATTCCAAATCTTTACGAATTAAAGGTGAAGTTTAATTTTAGCTTATGCTCAAAATGCTTATAATAAGCATATATGTCAAATTTTTATTATGTTTTATTATTGTTGATTTTTTCCTGATTATAGCAGTGTAAAACGTAAAATTATCTAGTAAATAAAACGTCACATTTGGCATTATTTGATATGTATTTGTATATATGACATGATCTCAAATATAATTCGTTGAAGTGTATATAAAAGTGGCGTTACTGAAATGGCAGTTAATAACTAAGTATCTATTAAATAATTTGAATACAGCAATTTAATACTGTTTTACAAAGTAATAATCAAGAAAAAAAAGGTTGATATGTGTGTAAAAATAAAACAATATTTGAAGTGTTCGAAATTCTTGAAACGAATAAATATTTTATAATATTGTCATACTGCATTGGGTCAATTAGTTTGTGTTAAAATCACATATTCAGCTATTTATTGTGCTTTTTGCTGTTTGAAAAAAAAATCACGATAAAATTGATTTTGCGAAGCAATAAATTAAATTTTTACATTCCATGTGATTTGTTAAGTTTTCACGGCAGAATTTTTTTTAGTTCTTAATCACTAAAATGTAAATAAATATTTTTTCCTAATTTTAAAAAATGCAAATGGTGAAAGGATTATTGTGTACAAATGTTTTATTAGTTATACTCTCAAAAAAAATGTAGTATTATTTACTCAAAAACGTACGTTTTAATTAAATGTAATTAGCGCTCTAAAAATGAAATATAAATAACAATGAATAAATGTTGAATTTTAAAATTTTATTGTGCCCATAAATGAACAAATTTAAGTGACAATAATTTTTGTTTACAGTACCAATTTTTCAATTGCTGATTAAAATTTTTAAAAATAATTCTTATTGACATCGAGAATTGCATTTTATAATTAACGTTTACTATAACCTATAATTTAATCAATAATTGAAAAATTGATCTTTAATGTAAAATTGTGGATTTCTAAACAATTATTATATGTTATAATTCAATGTGCAATATATTGTTCTGGTATAAACGCATATATACATACATGTAAATTTAAAATGTACAGTAATGTATGTCACTCATTCTATTGTACTAATATTTAGAAAATAGATGTTGATTAGTTCCTTAGAATAATATATCCATTAAACAAACATTATTAGATTGTAGTAAAATAGATTTTCAAGTCCACAGTATCTAAATAAAAAAAAGCTGCAAAAGTTTGAAATAAATTAGTTAATGGAAATGAACGAAAGATGGCGTAAGTGAGCTTAAATTTTTTCAAATACAGTGAAAGTAAAATCAAAATTTCGGTACCGATTTAAAACATTTTTATATATAGATTGCTGAAAATTATAGTTTATTAACAAAGTAAAAAAAGTTAATTTTTCATGATGCAAAAATCTCTTAAACACATCAAGAAATTGTAATAAGGTCAAATCATCATTTAATGGAAATATGTGTCATTCATTTTTTTATTATTGAAAATTTTAAACAAATGAAATGAATGAAGCAATAAGAGTTAAAAATTTTCACTAGATACATTTGTTATTTGAATACCGCCTACGATTTTAAACTACGTACTTTTCTTTCTATTTTTAAACAAGTAAAAATGGCGGCGTTTCGGTAGCTTTGCGTTGCTAAATTGCAATTACATTCTCATTTTAAGGAATGTAATGAAGTATTTTATAAGTATATTATTTGTTTGTAAAGATCTATAAGTTTTACTTGAAGTTTTGTTTGTGTTTGTATGTGAAACGGAGTACACGTAAATAGGTAATTTGTTTTAATTTCTAATCGTATATTATTTATAGACTTTCAATATTTGTTTTATGTTTTATTTTTAAGTTATATAAGGCTACTTTCTTGATGTCTTTTATTTGATTTGCATTTATTTATTTGGATGCTTTATATGTTATTCATTTTCCTGATATATATTAAATAATTTCTGGAAAACTTTAAACGCCTATTTTGCAGCAAAACCCATACACGGGCAATGAAATTTTTGCTAAGTTATTTTGGCATTGGTCTAGTCGGTTCGGTGCGGTGTATGTAGGTCCGGGCGTTGCGTTGTGTGAATGTACGATGGTATATTTTTAATCAGTGTTGCCAGATATATCAAAATGAGATGCAAATGTGAAAAGCTTTCTTCATCATTCTTATACTAAAAATTCTATATTATTAATAATTCGTCCATTAGAAAATTCATGTAGAAAATTTTTTCGATATATATTCATTTATTTAAAAAATATATAAAAATTATAGGTACCGGTTACAATAAGAATTAGAAAAGTGAAAGTAAAAGTAGAACTAAATATAGACCACAAATGTATACATCCCCTTTTTTGTTATTTTAATTTGATTATAAAAAGAAGATTAGTTTTTATGGACACTGAATTTATTTCGAAGTTGTCTAAGAATAAAAAGTGATATGGCAACATTGTAGTAAAGTTAACGCCTCTTTAAAATTAGATCATGTTGATTAATATTTGACAATTGTCAGATTTATACAAAAAAAATTAATATAAAGGTTGTACATAAATTTTGGTAGGTAATTCCTTTTGATAATAATTCATTAAATTAAAATCTGTTTTTCTCTGTTTACAAACTAACCTATTGACATTTTATTTATTTGCATTTTTCTTTTTTTTTTTTTAGATAAACAATGGTTGTCTGTGAATCAAGTATCAACAATATAATGGGGGGTATAGAAAATACCGGGGGTGTAACTTTACATAATCATAGGCGGAAATTAAAACAAAGGTATATTTCTTTAGTTTTTTTTTTTAATCCTGCTAATTAACATAACCTTAAATTAGTCGAAACTAATTCGATTATAAAAGTTAGTTTTTCTGTTTTTAACAACAATGTGTAGTTTTGAAGTGAATGTATGCATTACCTATTTATGATTATTTGTTAGATTTGATATAATTAAAAAACTCGGCCAAGGTACCTACGGTAAAGTTCAATTAGGCATTAATAAAGAAACAGGACAAGAAGTTGCAATAAAGACAATTAAAAAATGTAAAATAGAAACAGAAGCTGATTTAATACGAATTCGAAGAGAAATTCAAATTATGTCTAGTGTACAGCATCCAAATATTATTCATATTTATGAAGGTAACGAGGAATGATGATTCGATGGGTGTAGTATCTATGGTGTTTCTTAATTAATCAATTAATTCTTTTCTAGTATTTGAAAATCGTGAAAAAATGGTATTAGTTATGGAATATGCAGCTGGTGGTGAATTATACGATTATTTATCAGAAAGAAAAGTTTTATCAGAAGACGAAGCTAGAAGAATATTTAGACAAATAGCGACAGCTGTTTATTATTGCCATAAACATAAAATTTGCCATCGAGATTTAAAATTAGAAAATATTTTACTTGACGAGAATGGTAGTGCAAAAGTGAGTTTACTTCAAAAGTTTTTTACTTTATTTTCTATAATATCATTCGAAATTAAATCTAAATTAAAATATTCTATTTTATTACGAATTTAAAATTTATAAATAGTATTTACTTTGATATTCTAATTACTATAAATTTCTTATGTTGATTTAATTATTTTACTTTACAATCATAAAATTTCAATTAGAAAAAAAAAATGTATTTGAAATTTTTCAGATTGCTGATTTTGGTCTTTCAAATGTTTTCGACGATCGTCGATTATTATCGACATTTTGTGGCTCGCCTTTATATGCCTCACCGGAAATCGTAAAAGGAACCCCATATGTTGGGCCGGAAGTAGACTGTTGGTCATTAGGTGTTTTATTATATACACTAGTTTATGGAGCTATGCCTTTCGATGGTAGCAATTTTAAACGTTTAGTTAAACAAATCTCACAGGGCGACTATTTTGAACCAAAGAAACCTAGTTGTAAGTATTGTTTTCTTACTAATTGAATTTATTATTCGTTAAATAACATATCTTTTTGAGGATCATAAATCGAAATATATAATATCCTTGCTATAAAATGTTGTAATAGAAAATATTACGTATTTTTAAACTAATGAATTAATTATATTTATTTAAAATAAACAAATTAGCATACCATTATTAATTAATACATAATTGTATACATTTTTAATTTTTTTATTCTTAGTACAAAGTAAAAATATTATGGTTTTTTTTTGTACATACATCACTCCATGCACCCATAAGAATGGGACACAAACTTTTTTTATTTAAGCAGAAATTAGTAAAAATAGTTATTAACTTTTTAAGAACTATGCCCGAATATATTCGGGGATGAGTTATGTGAAGAAAAGCCCATGCCCGAATATTACCTGCAGAAAAGTTTTTATTTTATGGTTAAAATCGTTGCTATGATTTGTTTGAATAAAAATGATGATCTAGACTGTTAAATCAAATGTGATGTTGATTTTTGTTTTTGATTTTTCCAGCTGCATCACCATTAATCCGTGAAATGTTAACTGTACTCCCTGAGCAACGTGCGAATATCGAAAATATATGTACACATTGGTGGGTAAATACCAGTTACAAAGAAACTTGTCTAGATATTGCTGAAGAATTAGCGAATCAGACACCTGTTCGATTAGATTTATTACTATCGTTAGCACCGCCACCGCCTCAAGTTGGAAGCGATAAGCTTGTTATTGCCGGCGAATCGTCTAGTATGGTGGTACCGCCGCCGCCTGTAGCCGAAGCAGCAGGACAGGCAGCACCTGCCCGATCTCAATCGGTTGGTAGCTTAATGGAATTAGTGCCATCCGCCGAACGGCGAATTAGGGATCTAGTCTCCGATGAAAATAATAAACAACAACAATCACCGAAGAGAAAATTAGAGGTTACCGTTAGTACGGATCATGCAAATCTATCGAATAGTGGTGCTAAACGAAAAGAAATATTACAGAAGAATGCAACACAAGAATTCAAATCGAAAATTACAGATGATAAGTCACAAATATCACAACAAAATGACGTTCCATTAACGAAAAATTTAACCCAAACTTTAGTTAAAGATGAGTTACCACCTACAACAGAAACGACGACATCTAGCGGATTTGGATCAGAAGAAATGATTGATTCAGATCCAAATTTACAAGGAGCAGCATGCAGTGAATTAATTGAAGAATCAAAGAAAAATAATGAACAGCAAAAGGAAAAGAAAAAGACTGTGAAAATTGTGAAAAAAAAGGTTGATAAACCAACGGCAGCTACTAATGAAGTTAAAGATAGTAAAAAGGAAATTGAAGCGAAATTAGTCGATAAAGAAAACGCTAGTAATAACGTAATAGAAGGTGAAGCCGAGAAAAAGGAAGAAACCAAAATACCAGTTAAACGAAAAGTAATTGTAAAGAAAAAAGTATTATCCGATAAGAGTAATGTGCCAGATGAAGCTAAAAACGAAGTGAAATCTACTACTACTACTACTACTACTACTGGTAATAAAATGCCAGAAAAACAAGTAGCAGAACCGGCAGCTGAAGAAACACCCGTTAAAAATAGTAGTGAAGTAAATACAAAGAATGAAGAAACAGCAACGCCACCGACAAAACCAGTTGAAAGAAGACGTTCAAAAATATTTGAAACTGCAGAAAAATTCCAAAATCTTTTAACAAACAATGAAAGCAAAACAACAATCACGGAAAAACCGAAAAAGATCTTTATACCAGGTGTAAATGTAGGTGGATTTAAAAAAGAATTTGAACGGAAAGCTAGTTTAACGACAACTGCACCACCGCCTGATGTTAAGAAAATTGCTTCAAAGAAAACTGTTCCATCATCAGCAACGACAATTCAAAATGATAAATCTTCTAGTAGTGCCAAAGCAGAAGAAAATGAACCAGTTGAAAAAGAAACTAAAGCAGTTTCACCACCTCCTAAAAACAAAGTTGATACGAAACCAGATATACCCCCCGAAGATAAAGAGCAAGAACGCAGAAAGACCGCGGTTAGTATTATTTCAAACGCCATCAACAAAGAGGGTACTAGGAAATCGAAATCTAGACCGTGTATGATGCGAAAACCACCAGTGCCTTTCGGAATCAATGGTAGATCAGCATCGGGTAGTATCGGAATGTCTCCCATTCAATATACCGAACAATCCTCACCAACTCCCGAAGAAAATAAGAAATCATCCTGTGAAATAACGTTAAAATCAGCAACGTTACCACGAAGAAAAACATCTTCCGCGCAAATCAAATTGGATTATCCACCGCCAAAACCTGCTCAAATCGAATTCAAAACAGAGATGGCGCATCGTATTGATAATAATCAACGGCCAACCGAATTGAAAACGCAAAGATCGGAAATTTTAGTTCCTGTAAATAATCAGAATACTGTTAATAATAATAATAATAATAATAATAATAGAGTGAGATCGTCATCGGTAGATCCAGAAATGAAACCGAAAGATTCACCCAAAGAAAGAATTATACCGATTTCATTTGAGCGAAATGATGGCAGCGAGAAACAACCAGAAGTTACGTCACCGCAAGCCAAACCACCAATGCCCAAACCGTTCCAACAAACGCAACGGCCTACACCACAAAGGTACGTTTTTTCTTTTATTTTTCATTCTCATAATAAACACTTTAACCCCCCGTATTCCAAAACATTTTCGTTAAAAATAACGGTTTGTTAAAATGAAAATTCTTGGATCTCGGTAAGAAATTTCGTTGCAATATACATAGAAAGATTTCTTACGGAATCCAAGAATTTTCATTTTAACGAAAATGTTTCAGAATACGAGGGTAAGTCAACAAAAAAGCTTCGTTTTGCTATTTTTTTTGCTATTAGAAGTTTGAAAAGTTGATAAAAAAAAAAGCATTATTTTATTGCCAGTAATAATTATTATGCCAGTAAAATTTAAAATCAATGTATTTTTTCTTAAACTTTAAAGTTTTTATTATGAAAATTTACCTTACAACGAAATATAAATATTAGACTAATTAACCTACTTTTATTTTTTTTAAAAATAACACTGGCATTAGATGTAGAAAGTATTTATTATTCGTTTAAAATCAATCCTTATAACGGATTTATTCAAATTCATTTCTGCTAATTTTATTGAATATATTTTTATCGGAAAACACATGCAATTTAATTACTCTTTTTTAATGTTTAATATCGCATAAAAAATGTCAAAATTAATTCATTAATAAATATCAAACTTTTGTCTGTTCCATTAGAATTGTTTCAAATGTAATTTCTATTTTTTTCTGAAGAAGGAATTTGTTATCGAAAATTGAAAAATGAATATAAATTATAAAGGTCTCTAATCAACAACTAACTTATTTGGAAATAATTTACCTTTATCCAAAAATACTAATAGGAGTCATGAATAATAATTGAAATTACTAAAACTTGTTTTTACTTAATTAGATTTGGAAGTATTTCACGCCAATCTACACACGATTCCGATTCGGAAGCAACAATATCGGAAAATATGGAACCGATAAGAAAATCACCACGCGAATATATAATACCAATAGCGGTAGAAGGTGGTGGCTATGTTACACCACGCGCTACCAGTCTTGAACCATCGGAAACTAGTAGTATTTCATCCAGCACTAGACGATCTATGCCTAAATTCGGACGGCCCAAACGAATGGGGTAACTTACTCACATAATCTAATCATTGTTCTATTGGCAACATTAAAAAGGAAGGTTAAAGGTTTTCCAAAACCAGAACTAGAAAGATATCATCTTGAATTCAATCAATTTTTATAACTCATTGTGCAAAAATTTTACAATCATTAAATTATAATTACACATTATAAAAACATAAACAAAGAAATTGATTGGAATGCTTCAGCTATATTAGTATTTAAATATAATAAAAATAATCGTATCAAGTGAAATGGCCACTACATCACATGGTAACGTGTCCTAAAATATCTAACATAAGACGCGTATTGCGTATATTTTTATAAAACTTAAGGGACCATGCAATTTCATATATTATTTAAACTTTAATTAAATAATAAATTAACGACGTAAATTGATACAAACACAAATTACAGGAATATACAAGAAAAAAAGAGAAACATAAATTACAAATATAAATTTTAAGCGATCTAAAAATTAAAACTAAACTAATCTAAACAATGAATAAGCGAATCTAACAAATAAAGCGAACTAGAGGCCTTTGGCACTCTAAGCGTGATTTTATTTCCGTAAATTAAAGCGGGCGTAGACTGACGATGCAACACGGGAAAAATACAAATTTTACCAAAACTAAATTGTGACTTTTGCGAAATCTAAAATACTTGAAAATATTTCCAAGAAATCTCTTGAAGTGGCCGAGTGGTTGGCCGCGAACCCTGATAGATATAAATCTGTCACTAGGTCAATTCTAACAGATAGAAAAATTACTTAGTTTCAGAAATTTTGTATCAGGTTACACATGGCCACATGGCCCAACTCTTGCCCTGTTACAAATATTTTTTTTTCTGTACAGATCTTTGTTAAGTGATTACGATGCATCCGAAGAAGAACCTTTCCCATCATTACATCGACACAATTCAGTAGGACGTGATAGTGATAATGAAGACTCTAGGCGAGAACAACCATTCCATATGCATCGTTTAAGGTAGTTTTATTTCAAAGATTTAAATCACGATAGAAAAGTTAATAATATCTTTTCTATTACAGGAGCTCTCGACCAACAAGAAAAGCAAATCTAGAACATGCAGATTCATTAAGTTCGGGCGAAGAAGATGATGATGACGGTTTTGAAATTTTAACCGCTGAGAATTTGTTCTCGACTTTACTGTCTAGAGTAAGTTTCACTTCATATTTTCTTTTCTAAATTCAGTAAAATCTTACGGAAGTTTTAATGATTTTTATACAGTAAATATTGTCACATCATGTACTCATAAGGGTGTTTGTTGCACAAACTCTTTATTTAAGCAGAAATTCGTTTCGGTTCAGATAGGCAACTTTCATGCATATTTTTTATTCTTGAAAACACTCGCTCCCACAAAACATTTGCAACCATGTCAGTCCATATACTCTCAAAATCACTCACACACACATATATTCTTTTAACCAAAAGTTCGTTAGACATTTGTGCGGAAAAAGTTAGTTATATAGGGAAATGTTCGATTATTAACAGAAGTTTAAGGTTATAACAGATTTTTTTTGTATATTTTAAATAGGTTCGTAGTTTAACGCAACGATTAAATGTGGAAGACAATGGAAGATTAGGTTTTCCAAATACAAGACTTTTAGGTAATTTCGATCATGGTTCGAAACTTTTCAATTTCCACAACGACCCATTATCCAGGTAAAGAAATAAATTTATTATTTTATAAGTATTATTTCATTATAATAATCTTTTAATACTGCAGAAAAATAAATTTAATATTTTGTGAAAAATATTTTTAACAATTTACGGAAAAACATAAAGTTATGTACATATTTCCTGTTTTATTTTTATATAAATTTCGTACAGAGGAAAAAATAACTTTCTAGTTTTAGCCAATAAAACTTGTTGCTCATATTATATTAAAACTGTGCATGACGTTACTGGATGATAGAAATGGTTATAACATTTTTCTTAAAAATACTTATTTTTAGAGATATTGGAATTGTTCCATACTTAGTTTTTTACATACATAGTATTTTAATCGTTTATCCTACAAAGTAGAATCATTATTTTATATTCAAATATCATTTGATAATTTTTAATTTGGGTTAAAATTATTCGGTAGTTGGTGAAATTAAATACTCGATTAAAATTGTATTTTGTGTACTGGTTACATATTAACAAGTGGTTAAATTTATATGTTCTATCTATCAAATTTAACTATGAATTTAAAACTTAATTTGAAAATAGGTCCTAAAGATATGAAATTTTAGATTATTCAGCTATGAATATTGGTATAATTGGATTTTTGGTAATGGGGCATATGCGCTAAAACTTTTATTTGGAATTACGAAAAGTGTCCAATTTTTAAATGAATTAAAATGTTTTACTCAAGAAACGTATTTTATTTGAAAACTTGGAACATTTTATTTTCAATCAGATGTTTATATTCAGAAATGGAAATTGTAAAAATAAACCAATTTTTGTGTGTATAATTTACAAGCATGCAATACAGTTATACATATTCAAGTGAAACGACTACGTGAGTTTATTTCACTTAAATATTATTATAGTATTTTTTCAATATTGCTTATAAGGCTTAGAATAATTATTTTTTAAATTGTTACTGGAAAATTCTACTTCAATTTAGGAATAATAATTAAAAAAAAAAATTAATTTAATTTCAAGAATTACTTATTATCATATTTGATAAAGATAAATATTTTTATATTTAAGGTTGAAACGGAATTTTTCGGTTGTTTTGTTTATTTTTTAATTATTTAATAATAAGAAATATAATATAGTAAAAAATCTTTTAGAACTCAATATATTAAAATAAAACGGCTTTCGGTTGTAGTTCTGTATTAATATTTATTAATAATTGATGTTTCGACGAAGTCAACGTACGTCTTTACCAGAGAAAAAGAGATACAAATGATATTTACAGTAAATAACAGAACATAGTCAATCACATCAATTACTGTAAAGGCACTGATTTAAATAAAATTTGGCTTTCATTAATTAAAAATTTATAAATTTTATAATCTAGTTACTTATTTTGTTACCAAGTAACTTGTTTCTATGTTCTGTTATTTACTGTAAATGTCATTCGTATCTTTTTTCCTAATGAATTCGTCAAAACGTCAATTAATAATAAATATTAATACAGAACTATAACCTAAAGCCTTTTTACTTTAATAAAATATATATATATATATATATATATATATATATATATATATATATATTTAGTTCTATTATGCATTAGTATTATTAGTTTTATTAGTGCATTATGTGTAAATTATATAATCAAAAGATTTATGTTAGAGATCCCTGTTTTCATTCTTTAACAAATACGATCAATTTTTATTATAGCTGTATTTTTTTACCGAAAAACAGCTCAGATCAGCAAATATCAGTAACCTTGAAATAATAGTTGTTTTTTTTTTGTCATCTCGTAACTGAGTTCGAAGTGAGTGAATTGCTTCCCCCCCCTTACCGATACAGAGTTTGATATAGCTAGTCCTTAGCTGAGATTCAAGTGAGCGCACATGCGCAATTCAAATTTTTCTAGTTTAAGATTTGATAACGTGTTTGATACTGGTTGACATTTCTATTTGAATATTTTATTTTGAAATCAAACAATAAATATCCGACGAGTTGCAATAAATTATCAACGCAAACAATCCAAATAGATCTAATATTTTAGGTTATATCATATGTGGAACTTAGATTTTAAACTTCACTTCCAAATAAACTGTTTTATTTATCAATACAACTCACTCAGCAAAACTCAGCTCAGCTCAGCTCATTTACAAGATTTACTGATCTGAGTGGAATGTAAAAAAAACACAGCTAATAATAAATGATGCATTTGTTTTTTGAAACCGAAATAATAAAATTCAAAGAAAATATTGACAATTAATTATTGTTACTAAATAATTAATTGCACATATAATTTTATAGTTTTTTGAATAAGATAAGTTGTAAGTGAATAAATTTACTATTAAATTCAACATTTTTGTATTTGTACTACGTGTCTTATAACCATTAAATCAGTGATCTTTAACGTTAAATAATTGAAAATATCGAAAATATCCTGTCTAAAAACATATTTTAGCAAAAAAATGATTTTAATGATAAAAATCATTTGATTATATTTGATTTACTTTTATATTAGTCTACAGTATAAATTCGCGCACGACAATCATTTTTTTAGAATTTGAAATCTTATATTTAAAATCATTTAATAATTTTCTAGAATTATTTAGATTTAATCATGTAAAAAATAAATGTATGATTGAGTGTGTTTTGCGTGAGCGGAAGTTTCCAAGTAGTTGGAATAGACACGAGCATGTATGAGAGAGGAATTATGAATGGGGATGAAGCTAAAGTTGCTTATCTTTGGATATAGGAATGTTTGGAGGAGACTGATTTCGGGATAATGGAAGAGTTTTTGCCACACCCTTTTGGGTACATGGCGTGTGATTGTGTATGTATGTATGTATAAATTTTAATATTTCGTATTACACCGTTCATCAGATAGTTTAAAAATGACTGAGGCATGATTCGTTGTTTGCAGGTTCTAATAATACTTATTATTCAGTTAAGAAATTTATTTCGATAATTTAAAATGATAAAAATCGAGGAGCATCAAATAATTTTGTCCCAACGTTTTTTTTTTATTTAGATTTTCACCCTTGGAACGAGCATTTCACCGTGATCGAGAACCGAGCCGTGACCGTGAAAGTTCAGTAGCGTCAAGCGGCCGTTCAAGTGCCCCATGGCGTCGTAGCGTAAGTCGTGACCTAGCAACGGATATTGAACGCGTATTTAAGGATACACCGGCGGCCGCTACTGCTACATTGCCAAGAGGTAATCACTACTGAATCCATATCATATTATTTATATGTGTTTGTTGTTTTTTTTTTCTTTTGATATATATGTATATATATATATATATATATATATATATATAAAACTGACATGAATTATTATTCTATATATACTGTATAACAGAAATTACTTCATTTTTATTCAAAAATATTTATTTGTTAATTCAGAAAATTTTCACTAAGCCTAGTTTTATGAACGATTAAAAAATTAAAATGGCTTTAGGTTTCAGCTGTGTATTAATATTTATTGTAAATTTTATGATCTAGTCACTTGTATTTTGTTATCTAGTAACTTGTTTCTATGTTCTGTTTATTAACTGTAAATGTCATTTGTATCATTAATGTCGATATCGTAACGTCGATTATTAAATATTAATATAGAATTAAAACCTAAATACGTTTTATTTTAATCTACTGAGTTTGGAAAGATTTTTTACTATGCTAAAACAATAAATAAATTTACTTCACATTAAATTTTATCCTTCTACTAAGTAATTTTAAAAACAAATATTATTTGAATGATTTATTACCAGATTATTATTATTATTATTATTAATAATAACAACTATTGTTTAATACCACTAGATTAAATTTATTTTTGATACGGAAATACATTTACTTCTGAAGTAAATTTAACTAGAGTTTATAAACTTGGACATCATCAATGGGATAAAAATGATATAATAAATATTATAAATTTAATTATCAAATTTGTCTCCTAAGTTATGCAAAATATTTTCCAGTAACAATTTTTTTTGCTAAAGTTATGGTTGAAAAGTAATTGCTTTGGTTTTTCGTTTAAATTATAAATGACAATTGTTATTAGATGATTTAATTAAAAACATAAAATTTTTTGATTAGTAATTACTAGACAATGTATAAATGTCTGTGTACGTCGATCGAACTATTAATTATTAATGTAAGGTTTTAGTAAAGATTATGATAATTCATGTCAGTTTGTAGTAAATTTTTGTTTTGATTTTTATTTTTTGAATGACTGCTCGTCTTTAGTTTAATTGTGTTGTGTTGCATTTTTCTAGTTTTTTGGATGTTTTTTTTTTTCTGTATTCAATTTTTTTCAACTTTTTTCATTTTTATACCAAGTGTACATATTTATAAAGTATGCGCGCGCTTGTGTATAAAAATAGCTTTTTGTCGTTTTTTTATTTTAAGTTCTTTATTTTCTATAAGTTTCAAGCTTTATTTCATTTTCAATACAGGAAAATCAATATATTTTTGGTCTAGAACGTCCTTCAAAGTTTTCCAAAATGAAATATTATTTTCAATATTACATTGAGAAAAAGTTTTATTTTATATAATACTTATGGAAAAAAGTGAATAATTCGGATTAAAAATATAAATAGATACTATATAATTATTGTTGTGAAATAAAGCTTTATAAATATATATATTTTTAGAATAATTTTAACCTCACAAAAATTTGAGGAAAATTACTTTTAAAAATATTGTAAAGAAACCATAGAAATAAAATACTACATTATTAGACTATTAAATATAAGCATCACATTTTGGCCAGAATGGAACGGTAAGAAATTAGTGCCGTCTGTCAGTTAATTAGTTGATTAAATTAATATTACGGACGACACTTTATTAAATATTTAATACATTAGAAATTATTTACATAATTCTATTTATCATTTCATCATCAAATTAACTAATATCTATAATACAAGTAAAATAAAAAAACAAAAAAATGCACACAACATTTTTAATTAAATGAAACAGCAGTCGTTCATATTATTATTTCAATATCGTCCCAGTTCAATTTTACTAAATAAATTATTTTAAAAAATCAGAGAATAAAAACTAATTTATTAAAATAATTATTATTAACTTACTCATAATTTGTTAAAGAATATAAAAAATACCAAAAGTTTTCAGTAAGATAACAAATACATCACTTATCAATAATACACTACATTAGGCGTGTTTTTTTTTTCCTGGAAAACTCAGCTCAGCTCAACAAATATTAGTAACTATGAAATAATAGCTGTTTTATTTGTCATCTCGTATTTGAGTTAGACTTAGGTCGGGTACACATCTGAGCAGAAACACGAACGAGGCAAGCCAAACCAGTGACCTATTACCAAAATGGACTGGAAACTTTCCGTGTGCGAGTTGCATAAAAAATTTTGGCGACAAGGTCACACAGATCCGCATGGTCATACTGCAAGTTTCCAGTCCATTTTGGTTATAGGTCACTGGTTTGACTTGTGTCATTCGCGTTTGTGCTCAGATGTGTACGCGGACTAATATTTTAGATTATGCCACATGTCACGGGTGTTCAACTCGTCGATCGCGGGACATTTTTTACCAGTTTCAATCTCCGGCGAGATTTTGTTAAAATTAAAATTATTAATTATACATTTTATAAAAAAAAGGGCGCTCTGTGATGGGGGGGGGGGGTGACAGCCTCAGTCGCTTGGGTAAGGAATTGTCACTTTTGTTAACAATCCTTTTCAACAAAATTTAAACATCGCAGAAATTTCGAACAAAATTTTGAAACTGTTTGATACAAATCAATCCGAAATAGAACTTGATATAATCAACATTGAAAATAATGTTAATTTAAAATCAGTAAATTAAAAGTTGTTCGGAAATACACACATGAGACATATATTCGTTATTAACAAATATTGCAAAAAAAAATCCTGGATTGTTTTGGATATATTTGTCAGTATATGTATTTTCACATATGAATAATATAAAAAATAAAATGAGAAATAAAATTACAAATGAATAAAATTGAATATAATCAACGTTTCGACGAAACTCAACGCTGATACTGTATCAGTTTTTCCTGATGAAGACGAGCATTGAGTTTCGTCGAAACGTTGATTATAAATAAATTTTAATACAGAAATTGAACCTAATGCAAATTTATTCTTTATAATGCATTCTGAAAGATTTTTTATACTAAATAAAATACTAATACTAATAAAATATTACAAATGATCATTTGGATTGGCTTATGTCATTATACCAACCTGACTATAAAAGTATGAAGTGTAGGAAAATAAGCATGGTATGGAAAAATGCGGAACATTGAGTACTATAATTGAGTGAAGAAACCATTATTCTAGGTTGCATCGTTTAGTAGAAAAAATTAAAAACTGAATTTTTGAAAATTTCGCAAGGGGGTAACCAATAGGATTTTTTCAAAATAAGACTTTTTTCAAAATTTGGTCAAAAAAATCTGAAAAAACTTAATAAAATAGAGAAAAAAATTAGCTACATAATAGCTAAGTAACTTTTTTTATCTCATCTGGTTTGGCAGGAAAAATTATTGAAAATTAATATTTTTTGCATTTTAATTTGTTTAATTCTTTCCTGCCAAACCAGAATCAGTTAGAGAAAAAAGTTACTTAGCTATTATGTAGCTAATTTTTTTCTCTGTTCCACTGAATTTTTTTCAGATTTTTTTGAGTAAATTTTGAAAAAAATTCCTTGAGATTTTTAAAAATTCAGTTTTTAATTTTTTCTACTAAACGATGCATTGTAGAATACTGGTTTCTTCACTAAAATATATATATTCGTTATTCCGCATTTTTCCATATCATGCTTATTTTCCTAGATCTCATAGTTTTTGAGAAAAAAATAAAAACCAAAAAATCAAAAAAAAATTCTAGCGCCCAAACGGCACATGCTAGCAAATTTAAACTAAAACCAAATTATAGAACTTTTTATGCTCTATTGAAAAGTATTCTAAGAATTTCTCCGAATTTAACTCGAGAAAGAAGTATATCGCAAATTATCGAAATTACATGTTAAACGCCCATACGAACTTAACGAACGAACACCCGATATACAGGTGATTTGTAAGTAATTGGAAATATTTTAACTGGAGTATCCTGGGCTCAGAATATGAAGATTTGACCCAAAACACTTAGATAAAATGTGGCTCCTTACTGAGCTACAGGGTGTTTTATTTAAAAATTTAAAAACGATTTTTGCCCAGTACTTAAAAACTATTTGACGTATCCTTATCATACTTGGCAGAAAGTGTAGGTACCGTACACCATACTAAATTATGTTAAACAAAAGTTTCTGGCTAGTGCCAGTGGCGTACAACAGGGGCAAGTGAGAGGTTGATCCTTCCTAAATTCTACGCCACTGGCGGAATTGTCATTTTAGCACAATTTTTCGATTCTCCAATACTTTCTGTGTAAAAAACATACTCTTTCTTCGTAACGATAAAGTCACTATTTTTCGAGATATTTAAAGTTAAACATAAAGCTGCACACTTGGGATATTTTCAAAATTTGCTCAAAAAAATCTGAAAAAATTCAGTAAAATAGAGGAAAAAATTAGCTACATAATAACTAAGTAACTTTTTTCTCTAACTCATTCTGGTTTGGCAGGAAAAATTAATGAAAATTAATATTTTTTGCATTTTAATTTTTTGTTTTCAATAATTTTTCCTGCCAAACCAGAATAAGTTAGAGAAAAAAGTTACTTAGTTATTATGTAGCTAATTTTTTCCTCTATTTTACTGAATTTTTTCAGATTTTTTTGAGCAAATTTTGAAAATATCCCAAGTGTGCAGCTTTATGTTTAACTTTAAATATCTCGAAAAATAGTGACTTTATCGTTACGAAGAAAGAGTATGTTTTTTACACAGAAAGTATTGGAGAATCGAAAAATTGTGCTAAAATGACAATTCCGCCAGTGGCGTAGAATTTAGGAAGGATCAACCTCTCACTTGCCCCTGTTGTACGCCACTGGCACTAGCCAGAAACTTTTGTTTAACATAATTTAGTATGGTGTACGGTACCTACACTTTCTGCCAAGTATGATAAGGATACGTCAAATAGTTTTTAAGTACTGGGCAAAAATCGTTTTTAAATTTTTAAATAAAACACCCTGTAGCTCAGTAAGGAGCCACATTTTATCTAAGTGTTTTGGGTCAAATCTTCATATTCTGAGCCCAGGATACTCCAGTTAAAATATTTCCAATTACTTACAAATCACCCTGTATATATATATATATATATATATATATATATATATATATATATATATATATATATATATATATAATTTATTTGTTTTATTCATATTAAACTTGTCGATCGCCAAATAACTTGATATACAAATGTAGCTTGCATAGTACAAAAGGTTGAACATCCTTGTCATAAATTGTAGGTAGATTTTTTAAACGTTACTTTCAAATAAACAGTTTTATTTATCAACACTACTCACTCAGCAAAATTCGGTTCAGCTCAGTTCAGTTAAAAGGTTTACTGATCTGAGTGGAATGTAAAAAAAAAACACAGCTATCACATATAGATAGAAAAATCAAGAGTAATTTTAAAAAAAATATAGTAGACGTCATCTGAATATGTAAATTTTTAATTTATTACTTTTTGTAATGGCTAGTTTTTGGGTATTTTAGTTCATTTGTTTAGACCTACTTTGTACCAGCCATTGGTTTTAACTAATATCGGTTTTAAGACAACGTAACTGTCATAAGAGCGCTGGCCTAAACAAATGAACTATAAAACACCCAAAAACCGAGCTTGCAATATCAGTTTATTACAATTTTATATTGAAATATTTTCGAAACAAAATTCGTAAATAACAAATTAGTTTGACTTTAGTTAATAAATTCTATTAGTTTAAAAAAATAGTAAATCTATTTTTTTAGATTAATAGTAAATAAATAATATAATAGTATTTTTGAATAAGACGATATGAATCAAATATGTATAAAAACAATATAGAAAACATTTTATTGTATTTAAACATAATATTTTTAACAAATTGTTATAAAAATGTTAGTAAACAATTATATTCAGTAATAAAACATTTTAATGCCGTTATGTACATGGAAGAAGTTTTGATAGATTTGTTTTTTTCAAAATAAAATATAATAGAATGTTTTTATATATTGTATCTGTAACTACAAGTTTCAATAAAATAAAAGTTTCAGAATAAATTCGAGCAACAGTATTGATGATGCGATAAATAACTGATTCAAAAAGTGTAATATCATGGAGTTATAAATAAAAAATTAGGAAAGGATAAAGTGTAAATGAATTTTAGGCGTAAGATAATAATAATCGATCAATGAGACCGTAGTAAAATAGTAAAATATATGATTTGTTTCAACCTATCTCATCAAATAAGTTTGGAATCAAGAACTGTTCGAGGCAAGCGCAATGAGAATTTAGCTACTGCACATGCTTCATACCATTGCAAACTAGTTCAGAGTTTAGTTGTTATAATAATATTTTAATTAAAGTTGAATGCTAGGTTAAACAAAATTATTATATAATTTTATTAAATTAATCAATTTTAATTATTGCTCTTTATACTTCAGCTATATATATATAGAACTTCGTGGTAGAACTTGTGGTAAAGCGGCCCTTACACGGTCAATCAGGAATGACTGTCATTTCTGACTTCAATCACGAAGCCCCTACACTTATCAGTCTGATTGAAGTAATTTTTAGCTAAGTTGACATTGAAACACCAAAAAGTGCAGATCTAGCGTGACTGTCAGTCTCCCCTGCACTTCCCGTAGCTTGAAGCTCGGATTTCAAAATATTTGGAAATCCGTCAATCCATTCATCAGTCCATTAGTCTTGATCTTACACCTTCAATCAGAATGTTAATCTTCGGTCTGAATGTCATTCCGAATGATCGTGTAAGGCCCGCTTTACTTGTGCTAAGTAATAACTTTTTTTTGTAAGTTCAAGGTCAAGTAATGAATAAGTTTGTTTCTATTTACCATTTGATCAGTTAGGAATCAATATGGATACACAATATGGATTTAGCTTCATATAGTTACAAACCAGTTCTGTAGATAGTAGGAACAAACTCAACAAACTAAATATTGACATCGAAAATATTTAATTCTGGTTTATATTTTAATTACCTAGTAACTTTGTTTTTATCTTCTATTTATTTACGGTACATATCATTTTATATTTTTTTTCCTGATGCAAACGTACGTTTACGTTGAGTTCGTCGAAACGTCAATTATTAATAAATATTAATACAGAACTCTAACCGAACGAAACCGTTTTATTTTAATATAATAAGTTTAAATTTTTTTACTATTTTATTGACAGTGTGGTTTTAGGTTTGCAACTGTATGAAGCGCATACGTATTATGGTAAATTTACCAATGTGCATACCTCAAACAGTTGTGAACTAGTGGTAGGTTGAAACAAAACCTTTTATAAATATATTTTGCCTAAAATCGAACGTTACGCTTTGTTTTTCCACTGTGCTTGGAAATAAATAATGACTCCATGAGTGTGCTGGACTCAAATGAATGAGTGTCCCGTCCCCGATAGAGTATTGAGCATGTGGTTGTGACATGGTTGTGTGTGGTTGCAGCGCGAGTGCGCGTCACAGTGCATGTGCCATGCGGACCTGCCGCTACCGCAGCCGCAGCAACACAGAAGGGCACCAACTAACCTTCTATCTGTAAGACGCGCTCCCGTCCAATACCGCACACCGAAAAAAAAACCGTTCAGTACCGTTCTTCCTGCCTAGGGTTCAGACAGTTTGTGGTAGGCTCTGCATGCACTAATTATATACAGTCTAGATTCTCTCTATTTGCTGCTGCTGCTGCACTCGCTGACCCCCCAACAAACGAACAAAACACTACAGAATGACATATAATACATATTATTCTTCTTCTTATACATAAACAAATAAGAATTTATTTGAAAATTTTACCCATATTATTACGCATATCGAAAATTAAAAATGTACAGCAGCTAGAAAATTCAATAATTTCCTCGTGATTTAAATTTGCTGACACCCTTCATATACCTCTTACCGTATAGCACACTGAATATTTTATCTATGCTTTTCTCATTAAAGTAATTATTGAATTTTTAGTTATAATTTCGAACGTTCTGTGTCTCAGTCAAATACAGCAAAAAAGAAATAATAAAATTTTAAAAAGAAATAAATACATAGGCCCGTATTCTCACCTAACTTTTTCGTGAAAAAGTGCTATTATCATTAGTTTCAAAATAATTTTTTGCTTCTGTTTTTGATCAAATATAAGTAATTTTCCTATTTTTGATCATTTTTATTATATTTGGTATTATAAAATTTAAATAAACTATTATAAAGTGCTTAATAAATAATTTTAAGTAAACGTCAAAAGTACTTTTGGCAAAAATCACTTTTATAAATGAGGTGAGAATACGGACCATAGTAATTAATTACCTAATATATATTTGATTTTGGACTTATATTTTGTAGTTGCAACATTGTAAAAACTTTGCTTGGGCAAATTTTTATCCTATGTAATTAGAGTAATGAAAACATCTTACAAAAACAAGTCAGGAATATCGGTAATGTCCACGTTATGTCTAAAGATTAAATAACGATATTAAATGGTTAAATTTATGAGACAGATGACAATAATGTGAAAATAAAATTAATTGGTTTGATTCTATCCAGTTCTATCACAGTACTGAGCACAAATTATTTTCACTCTTTTTTAAATAACAGATATTAAAATATATTCATATCAAATTTTGCTACGTATACAATTATAATAAACACACAAAAATATCAAAACAAAGAATAATTAATGGTTAGAATTTACACATTTGGTTGTTTATGGTAAACTTTGAATTACGTTCAATTACATTCATTACAATCAACAATTTAATTCTAAAATTATTCTTAAATGTGCCAATTTGAAAATAAATTAATGTACAAAATATATCAATATATTAATAAGAAAAATTAGTTCTTCCAATTATTATATGTATAAGAAATATGACTTATTTCTAATATATTTTTTTTCTTCATAAAAAGTACAATGTTTTTAGAAAATGTATTTTAAATAATAGCATTTTTTTTAAATTTATTTTAAATAATAGCATTTTTTTAAAATTTATAGTACATAAACATAGATTAAAAATAAATGGAAGCTTACAGTTTTTACTTTAATAATTTTAATAAATATTGACACAATACGCTGTTGTACATTTTTACAAAATCTAAATAATACTCATATTTAATATGTCATTCAGAATTAAGAAATTTCTGTGGAGGTTTGAAATTTTGAAATAAATTCTATTAATATGTAAATATATACACTATGCGTAAGGCGCTACGATCCAATTTACACAGCGAATCGACGAGGCAAATGCTGCCATCTATTGTCTTTTACTATTACTCTATTAATTTTTATCTCATTCTTTCTCTCTCTATCTCTCTTTGTTGTGAATCTCAGCTATTATACAATAAATATTGTTATAGTTTTATTATTTTTAATTTTTTTTTGTGTCGTTTTGTTTATATAGGCTCGATAATTTTTTCAATTTCCCATTTAAGTATTTTTCGTTATTTATCTGTTATATAAAATTTGTAGCGTAAATTTGTTAATAATATTTATAAAGTTTAAAAATTGTTAACTAAGAAAGATATTTATTATTTAAATTATGTATTATATATAAAGTATTTAGTTACAATTTGCTAACAGATAAAATATAGATGTTTTTCATGGGTAATTGAATAAAATGAGCAAAATAAATTTTACAATCTGTTGTAATGGATGCTTATTTTAATATATAATAGAAGCTAATTAAAAAGTTTAATATATTTATTTGAATTAAAGTGCTAATATTATTAAATTGTTATAAATAAATATTGTTTCAATAAATTTTCACACAAGCAACACGGGTGAAAATAATTTAAAAATAACAGAAAAAAATTGTCAAATCTGAGAATAAATATTTATACATAATAATATTGTTATTATCAAAAGGGCATATCGTTCAATTTTATAATACATTTTTATATATATATATATATATTTCGAGAATATAAATGTAAAAATTGATATAACATACACTGTGTCGAGTCATTAAAAAAATAAAGAGATTTATTTTATTACTTGTTTTTCTTTTTTTGTTTTACCGATTCCTATATTACAGATATATTTCGATTTTATTTTTGAAACAAATGTAAAAAAGTGTCGTCTATAATTATTATTTTTTTTTTTTGAACTCACATTAGTTCAAATTACGCAAACTGCACTACATTAATGTCATTTTAGTTGCCAACTTTTTAGTATTTCAAAAAAAATATATATATACATAAATTACGTGTTTTGTGGAAGAAACAGACAGGCGGACATGTTTACATTAGCATATTAAGTTAGCAAATTAATTCCAACAACAAATATCAGGTGGTAGATTTTTTGCTACTTATTTATTTTTATAAAGTCAACGAAGAACAATTATGACAAAATTGAATTGTGTTGTTTCAGATAAAATGAAGAAAAAAGAAGTAAACAATTTAGATCTATCCGAACTGAAATTATCTGAAGAAGACGCATTAGCCTTGTCGTATTTAACGCCAGGTTTATCGCGCCGAATTCAAAATCAACTTTTATCACAAATGCCCCGATTAAAAAAATCATCGACTTCTGATAGTAAAGATGGTGGTGTAACTATTCGACCAAAATCAAGAACAGAAAACCTATTTTCTGATTCATCTGATTCGGAATATAATCTGAATAAATACGATAGAGATACTACCGATTACAGTAATAATTATCGTTCATTGAAAAGACGTAAAAATAATTCATTAAAATCATTTGATTATACACCAATTGCAGAGAATTCTATATTAGATGAACATAATCATAATAGTAGTCGTTCAGAAAATACAACAAATATTGAACCGAAAATCTATAAGCTAGACGATATTAAAAAACAGTACAATAAAAATGAGATTGATAATTTTACAAAATATACTCCGTATCGTAATTGTTACAGATCTACTAGTTTAATAGAGCCCAGTACATCAAATGCCTATAAAAATCCGTTATATTTTCGAAATGTCAATTTTAGTTCGGAAAACTTTGATTCAAAATATAATCATGATCTATCTACAACACCTAAATATAATAATCGAACAGCAACATCTTTATTATCAAGTCAAGAAAATTTAACAGATCCAACAACAACAAGATTAAGTCGCTTTATGCGGCCAAATTATTACGAAAATTGTCTCTTCTCAAAGGAAAGAGAGAAGCGAGAAATGGAAACACAGAAAGTCTTAAAAGAAATACGAAACAAACGTAATAATAATGAACATCGAGAAAAATATGTTCGAGATAAAAGTGCAAAAAATGATTTGGAAAATGGAAACAATACTATGTTGAAAAATGATGAATCAAAATCAACAGATACAAGTTTATCTTTGTCAAGTGAATGTTCAACATTGGATAATTCGCTTTCACAAAGTACTAATAATACAAAAACAAACGCAGTCGAAGAGAAAAAAGTTAAAAGAACTGGAAAAATTTCGAAATTAATTAGACCGAAAAGTTATCCTACGGATAGTATTAATAATAATGAAAAACCAAATGACACCACCGTTAAGGTAAATGGTTGTTCATCAAATACTGCGACAAGTTCGACAAATTGTAATTTAAAAAGCAAACTATTTAAACGAAGCTCCAGTACAGAAAAATCGCCTGGTAAAGATATACAACCGACGGAAATGAAAAAATCAACGAACAGTCAATTTTTAAGTTCGATTGAAAAGAAAATACGATCACTTTATTCGGAAAATATCGCATCAAGCAATGAAAAACAAACAGATAAAGCTGAAAAATCGGAAAAAAATAAAAATGAAGCGAATTCACGCATACAAAGTACGATTCGTAGTTTACGTGAACAAAGCGAACCAAGAACAGCTGAGCATTGTGTTACTGAATCTGGTTTAATTAAACGCGCCGTTTCAGTTGAAGACTTTTCGAAATTTGGTAAAAATCCGAAATCGTTGCAACCGTCTCGCAAATCTGTATCGAAGATTTTAGGATTGTTTAAAAAATATGAAGATAAAAGTGCTACCAAAGCAAATAAAACAGAAGACGGTGAGACACCGAAAAAGAGTACAAATTCCGTCGATGGAATTAATAAAAAAACAAAATCTACTAAAAGTGATAAATCTGATACGAAAATGAAAAATTTAATTTCGTCTGATAATAATTCAGCTGCGAATAATTCGGAACCGAAAAAGACAAAACTAAATAAAAACACTACTGGCTCAAAATTGCCTGTTAGTAGTTCTGCTAGACTGTCAAGTCTAGAAAGAGATACTAATAGTATTATTGCTAGTATTGAAAATAAATATAACGGAATACACAACAATGATAAAATTCCGAAACCGGACCGATCGGCTCTAAACTTAAACTTAAATTCGGGTTCATATTCAAGAAAATTACATAATGATAATGACGATAGTTCAACATTATTTTCACCATGCGATGAAAGTAACGATTCTTGGTCAATTTCGTCCGATACAAATCGTGCTATATCGCCAAATTCGGAAAATCATAATAAATTATTTTCAGAAGATGAAAATGAATCAGTCAGCGATAGAATACGAAGAAAAAGCTTCTATTCTCGTTTTAATGAAAAGAAGAAACCGAGAAAAACTTCTTTAGTTGGTGGTAGTAGCAATGTGTACGATTATATTGATGGTAAATATACCGAATTACCAACCAATCATCATCACCATCACCATCATTCGAGTAAATCGAATAAAACAAAAGACGGAAATGGTAATGACAGTATGTTGTTAAACAAAACACATACGAATCCTTATTTGTCGTATTCCACGAAAAAAGACTCATCTAGATTAGTTAAACGTGCTACTTCTTTAAATGACAATTATTATACATCACATAATCCAAGTAGTAAATATCGAGATTCATCGTCGAATCTTGCATCTGATGATAAAATTGTCAATTCAGCGATTGATAAGAATACTTCATCGAAATCAAAAAGGTAACTACATATTAATAATAAAGATATTTTTATTGTAACGTTTCAATGATACAAATTTTATTATTTATTTTTATTGGCTGCTCAATTTTGGTGAAAATCATCTAAGCAAAAATGGAACTTGATTTTTTTTTCTCATTTCAACGAAAAATTAATAGTTCAATTAATATATAACATAGTAAAAAAAAAAAAACGCCGAAATTGGGTTAAAATATTACAAAAGCCGCAATTAAAATACCTACTTATAAGAATGTCTGTCCTTGATGAAGTTCGTATGAATGGATTATTGGCTCATTCGTAAAAAATTCGTCACGGGCAGGCATACTTATATGTACCTTAAGTATTTACATGTATACCTGTCCGTGACGAATGAGCCAATGATCTACTATCATTCGTACGGAATTCATCACGGACTGACATACTTGTAAGTACTTATGGTAAAATTTTCAATCCCTGAATGTAGCTTAAATTGTAAAATATTTTAGGTACTTACAAGCTGAAGCTAGTCGATACAGGGAAAGAATGAGTATGTCTCCTGGATTAACTGAATCTCATCTTGGTGGAACTTCTTCATCACACCAGGAACCTTTGACTGATATACAAGCTCCATTATAAATTAAAATATAAAAAAAAAATGTTATACGACACTTAATCAAAGTACTTATATTAAATTTCTAGGTTACATACCAAAGTTGTTTTATAGTTACCAACCTAAAATTTTAATAATTAAAAAAATAAAAAAGCGCTTAAAATTAGATCTAATTATGCTATATAGAAAGAAAATATTTTATTAATGTTTTCACTATATCAGTCAAATAAAATTGCAGAGTTTAGATTTTGAAAAAACAAAGATGAATAATTGACAACTTTATTACAATAAGCTTTTGTTATTGTTTTATATTTATATATTACGTAATTTTATAAATATAACACTTATATATATTTTTATTAAAAAAAAATTAGATTCAAAACTATATATATTTATAAAAATGAAATAGATATATAAGAACTTTTTTGTTTTTTCAAGTTCTGAACTTTGTATAATGTGCTCGTAGTTATATACAATTTTTGTTTTATTTTTGTTCATTTGAAACAATTATCTTTTTACCCCTATGTATTGACTTAAAAGTCGTACGAGTAGTTGAAAACCTGCCAGCAAATTAGTGTAATTTGTTATTATTTTATACAATATAAATTTTAGTATTGTTTCGAACTCTTACTGAATAGATGCCAAAATTATGATAAAAATTAGAAAAAGAGAATTATGAAAGCTCAAATATAATTATAAAATGTATCTTTTGATATTAGTTTAACTATAGAACTAAAAAGAAATAAATTATTAAAAAAATATAGATGTACAATATGAAAATATATTTCACTGTATTTAATTTTTATATTGAGCTTATTTGTTCATTGTAATATTATATTTGTCATTGTAACATTTTAATATAGTTTATAACAAGAGTTGATATTAAAATGATTTTTTTCTTTTTATTCTAATTTATTATTTTGAAACCTATACCATATTTTTTTTTTTCAACTATATCATTACTTGAGTATTTGTGGAATAAATAGAGATATTAATAATTATTAAAATCAGGAGTCGACAAAAAAATCGGTAGACTCCAATTCCGACTTTTAGTTCAATAATATTTTTGTTTTATCATATTAAATTAACTACGGAATACATCCCGTGCTTATACTATTACATAGTAAACTAATATAAAACATTCACAAAAATAATGTTACTAATTTTTTTTTTTAATGTTATAAAAGATATATATATATATATAATGTAGTTCATCATATTTTTGTATGTTTGACTTTTAATTTATTTGAATGACTAGCGAATGAATGACTGTCTTTTCCAGCAGTGAGACGGTGATGTGTTCTTATTTATTTAGATTTATCGATCATTAGATAATGCAAATTGTTAGTGGTGTAACATCGTGGTGTTATTTTTAGTATTAAAAAAGGGAAAAAATATCTTTTCGTTCACATAGTTTTGTATTTGCAAATTTTTTTCGCTTTAACCAAAAAAAGTCCAAGTCGCAACAAAAAAATCGACTCTGATTCCAGCAAAAGTCTTCGACAATGAATCGAAAATATATTTTAATTTTGTTTAAATTTGACAAGCTGAAAAATTGCTCAATAAATTTTATAAACTAACAATTATGTATGCTAGATGTCACTATTATCGTTTCTAAGTAAATCCAAGTCAATACAAACAAATAAAATAAACAACATAAAAATAAAATCATATAACAATGTCAGAAATGTTAACTAAATATGGACTTTATTTTGACGAATTAAACAAAATTCGTGTTTTAGATCCACAGGTAGCTGGTAAAACAAGCAAACTAAAAGAAGAATGTAAATTGTTTGTGGAAAGTAATGTTAATGTGATATTACATATAGGTATTTGTAAAATATAATTTTAAAATTATTATTGTAGAAATAGATGAATTTCAAAAAATCATTGATAGCTTTATATCGATGATTTCGAAACTGGCTGTTGAAGTTGAGAAACAGAAATTGAAAGCTGTTGGAAATCGGAATTTGATTCACTCAATGGCAAAACATAAAGAAGCTATGCAACAGCAACATCAAGTAATTATTACTTTTTTATAGTGTTATATCAATTTTGTATTATACTTTATTTGAAAACATAAACATAACCGTTTTTACTTTTAGGCATTAATAATCGAAAAAGCACTCGAATTAGAAAGGTTGAAAATAACTCACAATTCACTACAAAAAACTGAAATTGAACAACAAGAAATTATAGATAATTTACTTCATTATTGAAATGTAAAATAAATTATTTTTGCATAAATAAATGATTTGTTTTTAATATTATAACTTAAACGACTACATAATTAATAACATTATATTTACTTAAGTCTAAATATAAAAGACAATAAGGTAGTAGCACTTTAGAAACATATTTCATATTTTGCATAAAAATGACATTAAACAAGAGTAATCAATACTAACGAATTGTTATAGAAATTTTTAACAAAAAAAATAATAATACAAATAATGCATCATAGAAGTCGGTCAATAGTAGAATTATTTGTAGAATGTTTTCTTATATTTATATTAACTATAATATAATATGTTAAGTTGATATATAATTGAAATAAATTTATAAGCTAGTACCACAAGTCATGTCTAAACTAAAAATCTAATGACAATCAATTCTAAAAGCAGAACTTATGGTATTAGCTTTAAGGGCAAACATAAAAATTTTATTTACAAATTTATACGATCGCATTCATTTCTAATTAATAATGGCATATACAAAGTTCTTTTTTTTTTAAATCAAATTTTATATCAATCAACTTTGTTACTTTAATTTGAAATTCAATTTTCTATAAGGTGAGGTTTCTAGCCTTATAGGCATTAAACCAAGTAACACCGAGCTGTAATGTGAGTTTTGCCTACCCTGTTAATATTAGTGTTGTAAACATATGTTTAACCACATTGCCGTAGAGCTTGGTATTATTTGAATTTGCTGATTTGCAACCAAAGTAATTCTGTAAGTTTCTATTTGATATACTGTATTAAGTTGATCGATGTTAAATAACGTTAAATAATACATGTTTCCTCTATCTGTTTATTTCAATGTGAATAAAAAAATCACACTACCAACTTCTACTAAATAAAAATTCCTGAAATGGAACCATACGTAGCACACTGGTCCTCAGATTAAATGTTCCTTGATTGGTAACAACGTATACTATAAGAGCAATATGTTGTAAAGAACTTAGATAGAATAGATACAAATTTTGTAATCTGAGCAGTGTGGCCGACTTCTATAACCTTGCTCGGATGATGTGAATGTTCCTAACTAACCACAAATGTAACTAAAATTTATTTTAGATATTACAAAATAATCGCCGATTTTTTTTACAAAAGGCGTAACTTTTGTCTCACACATTCACATTTATGCTGCACTCTGTTTTTCAGTGTTCAAATAATTTTTTTGTTTAAATGTGTTTATACATTTGCATCTGTACATAAACGCAACTAAATCATGTTATTTATAACTTACGGATTAAAGATAATAAAATATTACAGTTATCATTCATTAATTTTTATTCAATGTTCTCCCCAAAATAAAAAAAAACTTAAAAAAACTTTCTGTAAATTGTACAGTTCAGATCTTGAAAAAATAAAAAATATTTATCACAAAAACAATGCAAAAATAAATATATGATTATTATAAAAATGTCTACAATTGGCAATATTTGTGGAATAATTATTATAAAAATGAAATGAAAATAAATATATGATTTGAAATTTAAGTTTACTAGTTATGACAGCTATCAAATCGACAAAAAAATTGTTATTTTAAAAGAGAAAATAGTTCATTCTAAATTTGGAATTGTTTACTTTAAGTGGAACAATACTAAAAACTTATTAAATCAACATATTTTTTGTTGGAAAACTAGTTTATTGTCATTGTACATATATTAGAAGTACTTTTTTTGTAGCAGTTTTTTTTTTTTTTTAATTTCAGTGATAAATTCAAACAAAATATGTATATGAAGATCTAAACCGTACTTATGTTGCTTTTACCGTGAAAAAATAAAATAAAACTAAATATTGAATAAAAATTAGCGAATATTCTCATCGACAACTATGAAACTTAAAATTGAACCTAATGTCTGGTTTGTAGCGAAAGGCACCATAATGTAATCCGAACCACACATTTTTTTATATAGGTATATATATATATAAAAAAAAAACACAATTAATTTTCAACTGTTGCCGTTTCTGTAGCTGAAGTAGCTTCTGTAACTACTGTAGATTCTGCAGCAGATGTAACAATATGGTCAGTCTTCGCTTTTTTAGTGCATTGCTCAACATCATCGGTTGAACAATCCGGCGATGCACTTCTTTTCAAAACCGGATTTTTAAACTGAATAATAACTGCAGTCATATTGTCACATCCTGTGCCGTCGCCCATTGTATTTGGCGCCAAACAATGATCGAATATTTCTTCACAGATTTGCGATAATTTTTCCGGTCCTGGACCTTCGAATAATCTCGGTCTGACAAAATCGACAACCTCTTGACTCGACATAAAGTTCCAAATACCATCGCAGGCCAATACCATAAATTCATCTTCTGCTGGATTAATGGTTAATGTTTTAATATCGGGTAAGGCTGTTATCATTTGTTCTCG
Organism: Clivina fossor; assembly: GCA_963966155.1. Taxonomy (NCBI): domain Eukaryota; kingdom Metazoa; phylum Arthropoda; class Insecta; order Coleoptera; family Carabidae; genus Clivina; species Clivina fossor. Next base: position 12,117,991 of record OZ014555.1, read on the forward strand.
ATTCGATAGCTCTTTGTTTTGTTTGTAGGCATGATCTCCGATTGCGCGGGATAAATTTAAACCGCCATTAACGCGGCCATCTTGCGTTACACGACCGCCAGCTTTTACGACTCGCGCCATTTCTGGTTCATCTTCCGGTTTATGATCCAAACTCATTTCTATAGCTTGACCCTTTCGGCAAACTATGCATCGAGAATCGCCCGCATTTGCAACATATAATTCGTTGTCACGTAGTAACGCGACTACCGCAGTACAACCACTGTCTGAACCAGGTTCTTCAGTCATATTTCGTGTGAATTCATTATCTTCGTCGTCATCATCATAAATTTCTTCATCCTCTTCTTCTTCTTCTTCATCTTCCTCTTCATCGTCGGCGCCTTCGCTGCTTTCTTCGCCACCTACAAATTTTATTATCATATTTAGGTAATAAACATTTTACATAAATTTATAATTTTATAAGTCATAATTCCCGGAAACAATTATCATACACACATAATCACGCCATGTATCCAGTGTGTGGCAAACATTCCTATTCTAGCATGCAACTTTTGCTTCAACCACATTTATACTTAATTATTCTTACCACTTGGAAACATCCACGCAGACGTATACGTTCAATATATTATTTTATACTCTTCATATACCAATTCATTTCGCAATCAATCTTTTCTAAACCACATACCTCTCGCAAAAATCTCATTTCTATAGCAGTCATTTTCCTTTTATGTTCCTGCAGCTAAAACCAACTTATTACAGACATTAAAGGTACGCGCAAACTATGCCGCATCGCATAGCATTGCAATTATCCGCCCGAATCGTTTTCATTTATTTTATATGAACTAATATGCGATGATAGTTCATTGAAAACGATCCGGACGGATAATTGCAATTCGATGCGGCCCGGCATAGTCTGTGCCAGGCTTAATACTGCATTGTCTATATTTAAACTGGCTTCTCTGGTTACATTTACATCTCTAACATATTTATCCAAAGCACCCAAAATCTTGCAATCTCTCAAAACTTCCATTCTTAACATCAAACTATCCAAATACACAAACTCATCTAGCTGTTCTGATATCATTACACTCAGTTATCGAACATTCAACACAAAAATCATAAATATCAATATGTACTATTAAAATGATTACCTTCTTCCGAAGAACTATTACTCGGTGCTCCTTCAAATGTCACATCATTATCATCTTCCGAATCACTTTCTTCATTTTCCATCTCTAACAACTTATTATATAATTGTCTCGCGTTTCTAGCTCGTAATTTGACACTAGTCGATGATACTTCCGATTTGGCATTAGCATTTTTCTTAACGATAGCTTTACCTTTTCCTTTAACGGATGGACTAACCTCGCCATTTTCTTGAGATATACTCGATGTGCAAGTGTTATCATCCGATTCGGTTGGTGTTTCACCGTTAGCAATCGGTTTTTTTATTTCCTTCACATTTATTTCCTCTTTAGGTTGTACGGATGAAACCGAAGTGGAATTTGATGGTTTTTCATTTTCTGTTTCTGTCTCAGTTTTGGTTTCACCATTACTTGTTGTCGATATTGAATCGCTGCATGATATATCAGAACCTGTACTACTTACTGTGTTTGAGTCGTTACCTAAAATCATTTGTAAATATTATATTATTAATATTAAAATAAAATAAAAAAGAAAAGAAAAAATAAGTGTCACTTATTGTTTTTTTAAAATATAAAAAAATTAAAAATTGTGAAAAGTTCGCATTTGTTAAAAATCGATTTGTTACCTGAATCAACCTTTACAGTTGAGCTTGCAACATCTGAATTTTCAGTAATTTCGGACTTTGACGATGATGCACCGGAAGAGGACGCTCCACTAGCACTGGCCCCATCTGTATTAGTTTTCCTCGCTTTTAGCATGGGAGACACAGGAAACGAATCACCTTGTAATTTTTTGATGTTCGGATTCAATAGATTTGATTGATATTTCTCCATAACCTGTTCGATAGGCATGGAGGCTTCTTCATACAAATTATTAACATTTTCTTCTTCGTCTTCTGAATTATCGTCAGCGTTTTCATCGTTTTTTACACCGACAATTTCTTTTAAAATTGATACAACTTCTCGCGTTGCTATTGTTTCGTCAAATCCTAAAAACGCATCGATTAACGCGTTGTGTAAATCACCTTTTTTATAAGCTTCTGTTTCTTTTATAAATTGTGGTAACTTTTGCGAACAATATGCTGCGACCTCATGACCTCCGTGACCATCGTATACAGCAAAAAGTGTGGTATTTTTATCGAAATCTATGAGACAATTATGTGCATCCTGAAACAATAGAAAAAAAATAACAATTATTGTTTGGAATATTCAATAGTCAGTTACATATCATATTTATATATTTACTTACATAAATTACAAAATAACTTATTCATATTAAGTATTTTCGAAAATATTTAAGATTATATTGTACAATATTGTAAATACAATTAAAATAATTTAAATGCAATAAGATTTATTCTATTAAATTTATTTTAATGATATGCTAATGTACATATATTATGTAGCTATATTCTATTGCTTGTCTTTAATAATGTAGTGAAAATATTGTTAGGTTAAGTTAAGATCATTTTAATACTTGATTCAAAAAATTAAATATTGGTAAGTAAAATATATTGTAAAAATAGAAAAAAATTGATGGATATTATTCATTATCAACTAAATTATGATAATTTAATTGCAAATCACACAATTTATAGCATATTAAAATTATAAGATTAGAAATCACAATAGCACAAGGAATATATCAAATTGCATTTATAATTTTTAAGTAGCATTTAAAATTGTTTCAGTGACGCTTTTATTGTTCGAAGTAGTAATAATCAAATATAACCCTTATTATAATAAACACATGCTACCGATGTGTTTGTGTATAAAACAGTGGAATTCCTTTCTTTTATGTTTAGTACGGTATCAATATGTACAGTATAACATCAAATTTGTATTACATTTCTTTATGTATTACATTACAACTCATTTGCAATAACGTACATTACCCAACAAACGATGTATTTATATACGTTTACTTTTACGATAGTTTTTAATAATTGTTAATGGATTGAAAAGTAATTATTTAATAATGTTAAAATTTTAATTATTAAATGTAATTCGTTTGTCCATTTAAAACAAAATATTTACCTCTTGGCTAACCCGCCAGCCTTGCATAGAACTGGCACCGTAACGTAAGCGTACACTTTCATCGTCCGTTGATATTTTCTCGGTCACTGGTTCGGATAGATATGCACCCATACTGTTTAAAGTTGGAATAAATCTTGCAAACAAAACTTAAATTAAACTTTTAATGAAAATACGAATTTTAACCGGCATTAAAATGATCCGCTAAGTGGCCGCTGACTCCATGCCCATGCTCGTTGCTCGTTGGCTGAAGATTGAATTGCGCGTTACATGTAGCGCTATCTATTCAAGCGCGCGAAATTCAACAACTTATATATCCTGTTTTTATAGTTTTAAGCGCGAATTATAAAGTAATTTCATTTATATTTATTATTTTAATTCGATTGTTAACAATAAAATATAAATTATTTATTAATTAAAAAAAATATCTCGTCATATTTTTCTAAATTTTTCGCAATTTTTACAACAATAATATTTTTAATATGTAAGAAATAATTTTTTTTTTAAATATTAAAAAGAAATTAGAAAATACATTAAAAAATTGTTTATTTGTTAAAAATAATTTATTACTAGAGAATTGGTCTATAAAAAGATTTAAAACTTATTTATTTATTACAGTATTTTAAAAACAAAGATTACAGTATTTTAAATTAATTGTATGTTTTTAATAATATATTGTAAATATTAATAAGTTTTTAAATACGTTTATACAAATTATAAATAGCAAATAAATTTGAATGTTATTATATGAACTAACTGTTCATTGAAATGTTTGTGATTGTAAAATAATTTTGTAATGCAGAGAAAAAAACTTGAATTAATACATATGTAGAAGCAAAAGTTTGCACAATAAATTGCATATTGATACAATTTTCAATCGATTTTTGCGTGTATAGTTGGTGACGTAAAAGATGCGTAGGTGTTTCAGAATTATTAAAGTGACGTCACATCGCCCACACATAATGTCCTTAGATTTGATAAAACACACGAAATTATATTTCATTAAATCGTTAAGAAATAGGTTAGAATAGAAACTTGAAATTGAATATAATTTACACTAGGTAGACTAAAAAGAATTTTATTTTTATTTTGCGTAAAATTAATGAGAGAAATATTTTAAGTTGAAATAGAGAACAATGACGCTGTGAGTTACGTGATGATTGCAGCGTCACAGTGCGTCGCTAGCGTCGTCGAAATGACGTAACGACGTCGAACGAGAATCGGAGACAAGTGGAGCGAGCGAGAGACCCGTTCGGTTGCCAGATTATCGATCTGTGACGCTGACGCGACGGCGACGGTACGGTAGAGCGGAGCGTTTTCGTAGTGTGTCTTCGGCTTTTCTGTATCAGTGCAGCTCGTGGCTTTTGAACGTGTCAGTTCATCTCCGTCAGAGTTCGCGGTTAAAACCTGAAAACATCATGGCGGAAACTGCCGAAGAAACAGCTGCAAAACACTGCGGACATTTTCTGCATTAAACAGATCCTGCAGGTGAGTTACATTTCTAATAATAATAAGTAATGCGGTTATGAAAACGATGTTTATCCGTGTGTGTGAAATTGCGCGCGATTCTTCTTGCGTCTCTCTGTATGGGCAACAGTTGTGTACGCTACGCATCGTCTTCTGCGGTTGTCTCCGAAAACCAAATATATATACTTAACACTTTGCGTAAATTACCTTTGGATTACTCTAAATTGTTGTTTAAATAGCTATTGTCACATTAAGTGAGGTTAAAGGGAGCGTAATAAATAAATACGCAACTATTTGTCATAAACAATTTCTGACAAACTCTCAATTTTCTGTTATTGTTTAATAACATAAATGTAAATCATATTTATATTATTTTTCATATATATTTATATCTGAAAAGGAAATCTATTAAATTTCAATAAAATAAAATATTTAATTTTTTCGTATTTTAATTTATAATTTAACAATTTTTTTATATATGCACTTTTTATATATTTGTAAATATATTAATATTAATTTATGCATTGTAAATTTATATGCAATAAATTAAAAACAGACTTTTAACTTTAGGAAAAATATATACAGTTGTAATTTTTAGATAATAAATTAAATTTATTAGAATTATTTGATAATTTTTTTAAAAAATCACAGGTTTTTGTCTTTTATACAAACCGTGTATTATGCAATGGGATAATTTTTAAAACAATTGAATATTTACAAAATCTAAAATATAAAAAAAATTGTTTAAATTCTGTAATATTTTAATTAAAATTCGATGTTTCGATTCACTGCACGTGAATCATCATCATGAAAATAAATACATATTACAAATAAACAAGCAAAACATTGAAACAAGTAACTAGATAGCAAAAAAATAAATTATTAATCAAAGGAAGCTAGATTTTATTTCAATGATTGATGTTATTTTTTTCTTTAAACATATCTATAGCTTCTCTAATTAATTTACTATTAATATTATTATACAATTATTTTTGTATTTTCAAATTTAACAACATGAAGAACTATAAAAATAAAAAGCGATTTTTAGTTTGTTGACTTTTATAAGAATCAAGTTTTAATTGTTTTCTGCTATTGTATCTATATTGTATTGTAGATACGAAATCTAAATTTGCTTTATACAAAATAATTTTTTTTAAAACTATAAACAGATTTTAGCTAAGATTATAAGATAGATTTACTTTTTTTTTTGTATTTTTATAGAAAAAAGTAATACAGAACTTTGTAGATTTTAAATTATTTTGTTATATTTACAAATATCGAAAATGTAAATTATACAAATTTTATTTAACACATAACATAAATATAATATAATTATAAAGTTTTAGCTAATATAGCTAACAAAAATACTGTTGAAAATAAATAAGTTGCAATAATTTTCGTTATTTAAATAATAAAAAAGTGTTTTTTAATACAACTATGGACGAGCTTTGCATATAAAGTTTTTCATTTGTTTTCAACTTTTATTACATTGCTAATTATATTTATTTCTTTAATTAACTTTATTGTTGAATAAAAAAACTTGTTATCAACAGTAACAATAAGATTTATTTTTTATATCTAAGTAATAATAATTAAGAACAAACTTTAAATATAAAAATTAAACTTTATCCATACAAAATATTCAAATCTATAAATAATACCACTAAGTAATACCACTGTTTCTAATAAATATATTATTACAGAAAATACTAGCTATATATTATTGAATATAACAGTGGGCATGACAAGAAAACACACTATAATGTATAAACATTATATGTTACATGTGTTAAAATATCACGTTTTCAAAACAATGTAATCATTCCTAGAATAACTAATCAGAGAATAATCACTGAAGATAGGTTGTTAAGTAAAACCATGTAAAACGAAAATAAAACCAAAATGTGTATTATTCAGTCAATTATTTACGTAGAATAAAAGTAAGACATCTTAAAAAACTTAATATTATACTTCCTTCATAAAATAACATATATATATGTAGGTATATAAGTACATATTTAATTCATTTTATATTAGGAACAAAATATTTAAAAAACAAAAAGATCCTTAAAAAGTTAATTATAAGTTTAATTACTGTCATCACTTTCATGAACTATCAGTCTTTTCTTCCTGATGTCACTTTCATTACTTGAGCTTTCTTGATGCGAATATGCATTTTTATATATATTTGATGTTATGTATGCAACCAGTATGACACAAATGTTGTGCAGTATATCTGACTGTTAGAAATGTGAAATAAAAATCACGTAATGCTCTGATATATGATGGGTTGCATCGTATAAGGGTCAGGAACGACTGCTGCAAAATGTAGTAGCACTACACAAATACACACACACATAACGCATTGATCTGTTTACGTTTGATCTGTTTTCTTCGGCCAAACCAAATCAACAAGCACAAACAACCGGAATCTGGGATCGAAAAAGAAATATAACGCTTTATAACATAAATTTATTATGACTTTTATAACATTTTAAAAGGATATTTTTTATTATATTTCGGAGCTGGAACAGAATATACGTAAATTTGATTTGACTAAATGCTTATAACATCTAGTTTTGTATTTGAAAAAAAAAAATGTTTCTGTCAGAATATAAGGAAGAGAATTATTACTTGAAGGGATGTTTTTGTATATACATATTTTTAAAAATATATTTATAGATAAAGTAATACTTTAAAAATAATTATTTTATGTACATGATATATAAAATAATTGTTTGTACTATTTGTTAAAAAAATATTTAGGAAACAAATTTTTCTTTGTTTTAAATATTTATTGGAATCAATTATTTACTAATTTTTGAATTATAGTATGATTTATACATGTTGAAATCTGAAAAAAAAATTGCTATTTAACCGTTTGAGTGCCAAGCAGCGATTTTGCGCTCTTCTGTTACGCTCGAATTTTGACAGTGCTCTAGCAAGCTCGATTTCTATCGATGCCCGACTTTACGATTACCGTTCCGTTTTAAGTAAAAATAAAATTGGAGTAATATTACACTTTGTAGGTGTAAACTTTTTATTTTTATAAACAACGATTACTATAATAATATAATTAACTAAATAATGTAGAATAGGAAATAAGACAAGCGCAAAAGCGCTTCTTGGCACTTTTGGACGGGGAAACAGCAAAAACCCGTGGCACTCAAACGGTTTGAGATAAAATTCAGTTACAGTATTTATAAGAAAATTAAAAGTTAGACACTTGTTACTCAAGAATGGTAAATGAGAAAAAAGTTTGAAATATGTCATTGAAATCTACAGAAAAAGTTGCTTTAAAAAATTGTATTTAAAATTATCAACAATTAAAAATAATATAGTTATAAAGGAAAATAAAATTATATATATATATATATATTTATATATATATATATATATATATATATATATATATATATATATATATATATGATAAACCTTAAAACGCCTTAGTAAAAGTCTCATTGCAGGACTCCATAAATCAGCATCATGTCGACTAATTCGATATTAGAATATCGATGAGCCATCGCGATTTTTAAAGAACAAGGTAAAAAGTTAGTCAAACAAAGGTGATAGTAAAAGAGAATTACTGAGATAACAACTTTACCTGTTAAATATCAAACGTAATAACAATTGAACAATACTGATTAAGTGGTAGTAGTAGTAGGTTACGAGAGTTTAAAACAAATTAATCGTTAAATGTAAAAAACTATAGAAATATTATCTCGCTTATGAAACGACTTCTACTAAGGCGTTTTAAGGTTTATCGACTCTTTTTGAGATGTACTATCGTTCCTTAAAAGGATATAGAGAAGACCGTAAACAAGGTGTTCCTTTATTTATGAAGTCGAAAAAAAAAGTGTTTTATTAAGCATTTTCTTATATGTAATACAAGATTGACGCATACAGGTTATAAGAATATATGGTACATAACTTTAGTATAAATTCTTTCATCGAAATACAATATGGTTGAATGACAAATAACAATTATTTTACTTAATTTAATATCAAACTCTAATATCAATTTTATTCAAATGATCTAACTTTTTCAGAAGGACTGTATAGTAAAATAAAATTCAATATATTTTTATAAGTTATCTTGAATTGTAAAAATTCAAAGTCAATCATTAACAACCATAAAACAAAAATATTATCTTGTATTATCGCTAAATCAATTTATTTATAAAAGTGATATAAAAAAAAACATGATTTTTCTTTAACAACACTAAACTTTATTCAAACTTCTACAATTTGAAAACTCATTTAACATTTTTAAGTTTTATTTGAGATGACTAATTTAAAAACAATAAAATTTAAAAATTTGTTTTCGCAGAAAAATAAGAATATTATTAAACGCTTTACTAATCATAACGATATACATTATTATACTATATATTATGCATTTCAAAATAATGTCGTTACATAAATGTACTTTTAGTTACTGTCAACGTAGTCGTCGATTAATGTTATACTGTTATACATAGTAAGAAACCAAAATGTTCCTGAAACAAATTTATATATGTACTTCATGATTTTAAATTAAAATTTATTTAAAACAAGATTAGAAGTATATTGTCCAACTAGCAATTTTAGTTTTTTTTCTTTCTCGCTTTTATTTTTCCTATTACTGTATATATATATATATATATATATATATATATATATATATATATATATATATATATATATATATATAGAAATAGATATCTAGGAAAGGAAGTAAAATTATATAATTTTTGCGGGCACTAAAAAAATATTTAGTTAATTACAGATAAATAATATAGCCATAATAAATTTTCAAAAACTTTAGTAATTTTTTGAGCTGACGACGCAGATACCCTAAAGTGTACACACAAACTAAGTTCGGATTCATATTGAAAATGTTACAGACACTTTACCGATCGCTATACCACATTTTCCTTGCAGTTAAAGTGATAAAAACAAGATTCACTAGAATATCAGTTAATTCCGATTGTCTTAATTAAATTAAAAGAAATTCTAAATTAACATCGAAAACAACTAAACGTGAAAACTGCAGTTTACTTTTATATAAAGTTTTGTCAAAGTTAAAAATTTGGGTGATACAAATTCAATAGACACAGGACACACATACAAAATGAATTATTTTCTAACAAACAATATATTCTTATGATAAATATTACACTTTAATTACAAGATTGCTGAGAAATGCAATTCAGTAGTTTTAGTTTTGGCGCTATGTATATGTATTTTTCACTTTTATATTTTGGTATGATTCTGCAATATTAAGGGTGTTTCACTAAATGTAAATGTCACGTTTCTTTTTTAATATTTGTAATTCCTTTTGTAATAAATGCAAGATTGAACTGTTTTCACAACCAAATCAAAATGCAAAAATTTAATAAAGACAAATATGAGACAATTATTTGACTCCTGCATTTTATTTTAACGTATTTAAAAATATAAAAAAAAATTATTACTAATATTATTGATATTTATTATATTAGAATTTTTAATCTTAGTAAAAAATGAAATTGTTAAGAGAAAAAATTAATTGTGATAAATTAACTGTAGGTATAATTAAATAAAGTCAAATCAAAAAAATTGCAAACGTTCAAATTTATGATATTGGCAATTTACAAAAAAAAAGTCCGACAGATATTTGTATGCCATCTGTACATTTTAATTAATTAATATAAATAATGAAATATTACTTATGCTGTGTTAAATTATTTTGAAATTAAAATCGATTATTTTAACTTTTTTATCATAGTGTAATAAGTGTGATTCGTTCTTCTTCTTATTCTATCTATCTAAACCAATATATTTTTATAAGTTATCTTGAATTGTACAAATTTCAAGTCGACCATTAACAACTATAAAACGGAAATATTATCTTGTCTTATCGCTAAATCAATTTATTTAGAAAAGTGATATAAACAAATTTATGTAAAAATGTGCTCCCGTGAAAGAAAAGCAGTTGTACGCCACTGTTCGAATCTATACCGTGATCGCTTTTACAGCTCTCAAAGGCACCCGACAAGCTCCGTTTTATAAGTAAGAGAGCAGGGCCAGAAAGCAGGGTTCTCTTTTGCTTGCGTGCGATCCATTTGAATAGCTAAACTCGTGCGGCACCGTGCCACCACCTACAACCCCTTTTTTTTTCATACTAAAAATGCTAAAAAATTCCAACCGACTAAAATTACTTTCTACCACTTACATTTCCAACCCCCCCTCCCCTCTCCTCCCTACAACCTTTCGTTTCGCTCACTTCTTCTTTTTTTACTTGATGCCAAAGTTCAAACTTAATTCACGACTTTCCATGAATATATTTTTCTTTAATCTATGAAATACGGTTAATTAAAAGAATTAATTTTATTCGGTTCAAATTTAAATCTAAGAAAGAATTTTAGCGATTTTTTTGAAGAAGGCAGTATTATGTTAAATGTAGGAAATTGGAAGTGTGAGGTATATTAATGATGATATAGAGTTCTAATTCGGGATTGCATTAGGACCACAAATTACAAAAGATTTTCGCAATCGACTATGGCTTGTGCGAACAAACTTCTTATTTCTACAAAAATATACTTTTTCTTCAAGCATATCATAATATTAATATTACGTTACCATATTGTCTATGTACTTATGTAGAAAGAGGTCATTATGTTACTAGTTTTTGAAAAGGGTAACTTGACAACTGAATGTAATGTATCTGTTGATGGTGCACGCTTAGAGCAGGTAGATGAATTTGTGTATTTGGGTAGTTTATTATCTAAGATCTAAGATTTTGATCGTGAAATTGAAAGCAGAATGAATGCTGGTTGTAAGGTTTTGGGTGCTTTGTGTACTTTTGCTAGGAATGTAAATGTTTCCAATGAAGCCCCCACGTTTGAGTATATACAATGCTGTTTTGGTGCCTACGTTGATGTATGGTAGTGGTAGTGAATATTAGGTTTGGCTGCAAAAGCATAAAATGACTGCTGGGGAAATGATATTTTTACGTGGGGTATATGGTGTATCTAGAAGAAATCAGGTACGAAATAGATTAGTGTATGATGAGTGTGAAATTAAAAAAAAATGTTGTAGTAAAAGTTGGTAGTTGTCAGTTCAGATGGTTCGGTCACCTTGAGTCAATGCCTAATGAACGTTTGGATAAAAAAATGTATATGAATGAATTTGCGTGGACGTCCGATGAGTAGTTGTCTGAGCGAAAATTTCCAAGTAGTAGGAACAGAAGAGTATATATGAGTGGAATTATGAATATGGATGAAGTTAAAGTTGCTTGTCTGGATAGAGATATATGGAGAATGCTGATTTCGGGATAGTGTAAAGAGTTTGTGCAACACTCTTTTGGGTACATGGCGTGATTGTGTATGTACGTATGTATCATTGTTTAGTATAATGATGACATTATTATACAGCAGTTAGTTACTATATATACCATTGGTGGCAGCACCAAACATAACTACAACGTCAATTACATTTAATCTGACATCTTCGGCGGCAATATTTATAAAACTATTACGTCAAGTTAAGTTAAGTTGATTGACAACTGCATTGTTTATTTTCGCTTGAATTTGAATTTGATTATTGAAATTGTGTGAAGAAGTGCAAGAAATGCAATGTGCACCGTCCAAGGTGGGGTTAGAAACTAAATATTCCACCAAAGAAACACGATCAAGTATCAATCTGCTGTTAATATTAACAGCAGATTGATAAGAGAAGCAATAGAAATTTATAAAGAAAAAGATAACATTATTTACTCTAAAGGCAAGTTAAATAAAATTTGGCTTCTATTAATTAAAAATTTATTTGTTACCTAGTAACTTGTTCCTATGTTCTGTTATTTACTGTAAATGTCATTTATATTTTTTTTTGATGAAGACGGACGTAGAATTTGACGAAACGTCGATTATTAATAAATATTAATTCAGAACTTAAACCTAAAGCTGTTTTATTTTATATAATGAGTTCTGAAAGATTTTTTACTGTGTTAATTTTTTATCTGATTTTGCAATTTTCCATGAAAATTACATTCACTAATTAATAATTTAAATAATTAAGTTAGTCATAATATTAATATGATATATTAACTAATTTGTAATTTTTTTAATATATCTTATTCTGTAGTTGCAACTGTTGGGCAATAAAGTTATTATTATTATTATTAAAAAACAAATAAAAAATAAATTTGACAAACACGTAAAATAGTATTTTTAATCAAAAAGAATTATGAATACGGATCTGTGTCTGAATAATACCCGGTAATGATTTTGAATCTGGACATCATACCACATAATATATATTTTTTTTACTATTTTGATTCATAAAATAACTGCATAAATGCAGGTATCTGGACTATGAAGTTGTTAAAAAGTTGCAGCCAACACGCAGTGTCCATTTGTAAAAGTTTCTTAACTTATATCCTCACAAATCTCTTTTTATCTCATCAGCATTCATACACTTTCTTATGCACGATTTTTCATAACCTCCAAACTTTGGGGGCACTTTCCAACTATGCCAAAAATTCTCTTTTAACTACAAAAGAACAAAAGAAAGAACGAGGAAAAAAAAGAAGCGGCAGATAGAGCGCGATAAGTAATCTTTTGCTCGCATATCATTGCCTTCCTCTTTTCGAACAAATTTAATTACGTAGAAGCAGAACACAAAATGATAATAATAGGGTAATAGATTACCGACATAGTAGTAGCAGATATAAACCATAGATAAGCTATAATTACTAGATGGCGCTTTCTATCTTAGTAATTGGTCTTGAATTGAACAAATACTAACCATAACATGAGGGTGGTAATTTAACATTGAATGATAAAAGAGTAGGTCGTCAGCCTAATTTGAAAACCTCATAGCTCCATTTTCGACTTTATTGATATTTTAGCACTGCATCTGTTTGCTATAAACTAAACACATCGTTTAGGAAATTTTCCGAATTATATTCACATTTATACATCTTCAAATATTCAAACATCTTCAATACAAGGTTTGGCTGTTTGTGATTACTATTAAAAAAAATTGATATAAAAAAAAAATGAAAAAAATTATTGTTTTTTTGAATAATTTTTAAATTTTGAAAATAAGAGTTTATTAATTATTTTTATGTATCTATAATGAATTTAAAATATAATATATATATATATATATATATATATATATATATATATATATATACGTATAATATTTAATTTTATGTCTGTTTGAATGCATCCGCAGTAGCATATTCTCAGAGACTATATATTTAAGAGTGCCAATGTAGAACAAATAAAAATCGACAATATTAGATTTAAATTTGAATTAAATTATTTCTTATTTATAGTTTTTATATTATATTATATTTCTTTTTACATATTTTTATTATATATAATATAATTTTGTTAATAGGTGGTACATTTAAGTCAAGACAGTTTTTGTTTTTAGTGACCATGACTACAGTAGTTGTTCTTATACAAATTTGCACGGTCTACATTTGTTACTATCTTTGTCTGTGATATAAACCTAAAATAACACGAGTGTTCTAGTTTTCGGAATGAAGAAAAACAACGATCAAACGAATCATGGTAATTACATTCAATCATGTCATTAATTCAATAATGCAATAATGATTCTCAAAGATGACTTTGGCCCTGACTTCAAATCTTTTGTTTTCTTCTTATTCCTACTTCTATTTTGTTACTGAAATATTTAAGATGACATCAAATTAATTATTTAATGAAATTCGGTTTCCTTTTTGCAATGTAAGCAATATCCACGGATTTTCTTAGGGATATTTTCTTAGTTATCTATGATAAAATATTGTTCTTGAAGATGAATCCTGTATGTATAATGTCATTATTTTAAAATTTTATTTTTCAAACTTTTAAGTTTAAAATAAAAACATTTTACTTTAATAAAGTTAATAATTAAGTCTCACCAATTATGTGAATATTATGTTACAGAAGTAAATTTTCTCTAATTTTTATAATTTTGTAAACATGTATTACGATGTAATTTACGTATTAGCTAAAAAGCTAAATAAAGTTTGATTATTATTGTTAATTTGAGCGTCTTTCGCAAAAATGATGTTAAGTGGCCAAAACTTGCGTATACTGTTTTCAGTATGGGCCACTCTGTATATAGAACCTCCGAGCGAATAAGGTAAGGTTCATGTTGGACAAACAAGTAGTAGAACTGTTTCTAACATAAGAGGTCAATACGTCTAAATCTAGATAAATTCGTTATTTCACAAAATGCGTTCGAAAATCTTCATGGTGTAAAATTTTCAAAATAAGTTTTAATATTGTTAATATTATTTCAGCACTAAAATTTTGTGATTTATATTCATAAAATGTGCAAAAATAACAGTATGTAAAGTTTGAAGTAAATACATTTGGTGACCGTAAAGTTTAACCAAAAGAATTTGTGCCACACTCCTATGAATACATGGCGTGAATGTGTATATATATATATTGATATATAAATACTGATGCAATAATAGTAGAGACTTTTAGCATTATGTTTTTACTTTAACGTAACATTTTCTGAAAATTAACAAAAAAATATATATTTCTTGCAATTACATTATACATTGTTGCTTAAAAAAACATGTTTTTATTTTTACTTACTTTTGTTCTGAAAATGAAATAGAATTTAATATTTTAAACAAGAAACATACGTACTAGTTTTTGTAATAAATATAACCAAATGAAATACATTTCTGTCTAGTAAATAATAAAATTTCAGATTAACATTATATTAAATAGCATATTAGGTATGTTACGAGGACTAGATAGCGAAGATTATTGTGTTGATCCTAGATATTTGTATTATTTACAATTGTTACATAATTTGTCACAATTAGTGTTTCTTTGGTCGAATATATAATGTCTGAGAAAAGCGGTGCACACCGAATTTCTTGCACTTCTTTACAAATTTTCATTAATTAAATTCAAGCGAAAATAAACAATGCAATTGTCAATTATCTTAATTTGACTTAATAATTTTTAATGTAGTCGTCGAAGATGTCAAATTAAATATACTTGACCGTGTTTCTTTGGTCGAATATTTAGTTTCTAACCCCCGCCCCACCCTGAACGGTGCACATTGCATTTCTTGCACTTCTTCACACATTTTCAATAATCAAATTCAAATTTAGGAGAAAATAAACAATTGTGGCCGTCGCAGATGTCAGATTAAATACACTTAAGGTTGTAGTTATGTTTGATGCTGCCACCAATAGTGTACTCGTATATAGTAACTAAATGTTGTATAATAATGTAACATAATGACTTCTTTCTACATAAGCAATGCGGTAACGTAATATTTAATATAAAATGCTGAAGAAACAAATAATTTTTGGTATTTATTCTGTCCTACTATTTTTCTTTCAATTAAATCAACAAGAAAACAAACTACATAAAACAAAAATAAATTTTCTTAAAATTAAAAATCTTAAAATGGAAATCGTAAACTTTTCTATATATTTTTATTTTTTCATCAGTTCTATTTTCTTTTTATATATTTTCAGAACTGAAGGGTTAATTATAAGAAAAGCATATCTTTTTTACATGAAGAAAATTATAAGAAAATTTGTAGAAAAGTTGAAGAAGTCTTAAGAAATTTGATAAGTCTCGATAAAGTTAAAGAGAAGTTTGAAAAAAGTTTTTCTGGAATTATGTTTTGTAGAGATGTTTATCATAAAATGCTTTTTATCGTCAATTAAGAAGTATTACAACCTGTTTTTTTTTTTTTATTTACTCCACGAATCAAATAAAAAATTCTATCAAACTTATCAATGTTACAAAGTTTTAGCAAAATGTATTTTTGTAAAACATATATTGTAAATAATTAGGATATGATTCCAAGGTTTCAAAAAGCCCAAAGTAGGTATAACCAAGCAGTCAGAATTCTAAAATGGCGGTGTTTTATAAAATACGATGCCATCTATCAGCAAATGTATTATATTTTTGCAAGAATTTTTAAACCACCGTTGACGAAAAACAATTTCTTAAAAAAATTGGAAATTTAAATTTAAATTGAAAATGTTTATAAAATAGCAAATTAAATAATTACATAAATTAAATGCTTTTAATTTTTATTATAACTTCAATTCAGCGGCAGCATTTCAAGCAAAAACTCAAATAAAGTATGAAAACGAATGTTGAGTTCGTCGCAACGTCGATTATAAATAAATA
Organism: Clivina fossor; assembly: GCA_963966155.1. Taxonomy (NCBI): domain Eukaryota; kingdom Metazoa; phylum Arthropoda; class Insecta; order Coleoptera; family Carabidae; genus Clivina; species Clivina fossor. Next base: position 12,134,798 of record OZ014555.1, read on the forward strand.
TTAATACAGAACTTTAACCTAAAGCAGTTTTATATTAATATAATGAGTTCAGAAAAACTTTTTGTTATGTTAGTTTTAGATTATTTATCTAAATTTAATTTGTAATAATAATTTGATTTCAACTAATTCGTATATAGATAAAATAACTAATGTTATTGGAAATATCTAATTAAATAGACACGTGTTTTGACCTATAGGGTATCAGTACGGTTAAACTGGCCAGTCATTGATGCATAGCCTAACAAGCCGATTCAATGACTGAGCAACTTGTGAAATTTTGGGAAAATATAAAATCTCAATATTTTTGAGTATTATTATATTAAATTTCACAATGACAATATGAACATTTATTTGTTGAAGGTTTATTACTATAATTGCTTATTGCATTATTGTATAGATGGTGTTGGTGGTATTTATTACCTCTCTTTGCTATCGTTTCAAAGTACTTGGCATAAAAGCGAGAAAGAACTGACATCTGCATCCGTGTCTTCCCGACACTGATCAAAGCACCGTACTGATGAGACCCTATAGGTCGAAACACGTGTCTACGGTTAAACTGGCCAGTCATTGATGCACAGCCGATTCAATGACTGAGTAACTTGTGAAATTTTGGGAAAATATAAAATCCCAATATTTTTGAGTATTATTAAATATAAATAATATATAGGTACGTACATATACATACTATTCTACAACTGTTAAGTAAGATTAAGGTTACGTGACTTGTATTTTTAGTTTAGTTTCGTTTACAACGCTTGAAGAAAATATCGTATACGTCACTCGAAATAGAAAGCTATTTCTGTGTTTCGCCCAGAATGCTTGATCTCGGCTTTGCTTCGGCCACACATATCTGTGGTCAACACAATAATTATCGCTTTTTACTCTTTCTAACATAAGTAATATATTATTTTTAAATTGAAAAAAAAAAGTGTCAAATAACGGTACATTTTAAAGCTAGCTGTGAAAACATTTATATCATATGTAAAAAAAAAAAACAAATGAATGAATTGAAAATCAATTGAATATGTTTTGGCGAAAATGTTTTATGATCGGACATTGTTATGCTTGCCAACCGATTTAAAATAATAATTTTTCTGTCATTCTATTTGTAAAAGCACTTAAAATATTGATATTAGCTGACAACGAATCAAATAAAACATGTTATTTGGTATAAAATAAATTTTACGATAGTTTTTGAATAAATAAATAGATCTGTTTTAATAAATCATATTTACGTGAAACGACATTAGAGTCAAAAGCAATCATTGCGTGACACATTTCGAAATGGTACAAATGATAAATGATATACGAATATCTATCCTATAAGCAAATAAATTTTTTTTAATTTGTAATGCGTTCTCGTTTTGTTTTCTTTTTTTAATTCTCTTTCCAATCTATTAGTTAATGGATAGAATTTATATATTAATCTCTATACAGATTCTCTATATTATACAATTACAATATAAATTAAAATTGTAAATTTATAATATTACTATATTATTATTACAAAGCTTGCAAAACAAGATTAGAAGTATACGGGTAAACTCATATATTTGGACCACTTTGACTTTATTACATAAATACCAAGAAATAGGAATACAAATTTTATTCAGGCAGCCTTGTTTAAAAAATTAAATTTTATAATAATTATAAAATTTAATAATTATTATCATGTGTAAAAAAAAGGATGTATGCTTAATAGAAATTTTGAATAGTTTTTCCGGAAAATTGACAACATTGTATAATAATTAAATTGTTTAATTCTTTCAAGTATATATATATATATATATATATATATATATATATATATATATATATATATATATATTTAAAATTAGATAAATAGTAAAGTCAAAATTAAATTTTAAACATTTTATTAATTTTTTTGGGAAGTTGGCAACCCTATACAGATGAAAATTATATAATTTTTATGGCCACTAGAAAAAATCTTATGTGAAAATTTGGTTAATTACAGATAACTAATATAGCCATAATAAATTTTTAAAAACTTTAGTAATTTTTTTCTCGGAAAATTGCCAAAATTGTATTTTGTTAAAATTATATAATTTATGTGGGCAGCAGGAGAATCTTTTGTGAACATTTGAATAAAATCGAATAAATAATGTTGCCATAATGAATTATTAAAAACTTTAGTAATTTTTTTTCTCGGAAAGTTGGCTACAGTGTATTTTACTAAAATTATATCATTTATGTGGGCACTAGGAGAAGCTTTTGTGGAAATTTGATTAAAATTAGATAAGTAATGTAGCTTTAATGAATTTTAAAAACTTTTTTTCTCGGAAAGTTAGCAGCACTGGAAAAAATAAAAACACATGCTCATCTCTATATGGATTTACCCATATACTTCTAATCACTTTTAATTAAAGTATATTTGGGGTTTTTCTTTAATATTATAACTTTTTATTTTATTCGAAAGAGATATTTAAAATAAAATAAAACTGCTTTAGGTTCAAGTTCTGTATTAAAATTTATTTATCATTTATTCATCAAGAAAATCTGGTACAACTGATTTGTATCAGTTTTTCCTGATGAAGAAGAGCGTTGAGTTTCGTCGAAACGTCAATTATAAATAAAATTTAATACAGAACTAGAACCTTAAACAGTTTTATTTTATGTAATGAGTTCTAAAACATTTTTTAACTGATTTGAAACGTTAATTATAAGTAAATTTTAATATAGAATTTTCATTTTGTATTGTATAATGAGTTCTGAAAGATTTGAATTATATTTGAAATAATAGGTAGGATAGTTTTATTGGAAAAAATATATCAAATAATTATTATTGGTCAGGAGAAGATTAATTATTTTACAGACTAATTATGTATGAACATTGTTAATTTAGTTTTTGCATTATTTGTTGAATAGCTTTTAAATTAATTTTAGTTTCAAAAACATATGCGGAAAATTCAATAATGTTAGAGTTTTTATTATTATTATTATTGAAAAGTTTATTACTATGAATATATTACATTATAAACTTATGTTATTTTACAAATCAATAAATAATTACAATCAAAAAATATATTTTCAATTAAATTTTAATAATAGATCAATCTCTATTCTGCTTCATAAATGTTGAACTTTAAATATCAAATTACATCGTTAAATTTTCATATTGTTCATAATCAATATTTATTTAATTTGTTTGTACATAGTTTGTAATATATTATTTTAAAGTCAATATGTTACACATTTATTAGAATTACAAATTTTTTATTTTTCATATTTTACAATTATCGGATATGAAATTTAATGACAACGTTTCATAAATATATGTATGTATTAATTATTATAAAAAATAAAAATAAGTTGAATCTGAAAATTCTTAATTTGAAAAGAAAAAATTTAAATAATTTAAAAATAGTTTAAAAGTACCTAGGGGTGGGGGGGAACCACTTCAAATTTTGTACCCCAGATTGTATAAATTTTAAGTATGATTGTTACCTATACCTATTAACGTATTGAAAGAAATTTTCAAAAGATCTATGAAAGTTAAGGTTCAAAATTGTTTGTCTCAATCATTTGTTTTTGGAACACTATTTTATAGTTAGTCAAATATTTATTGTTTACGTAATGTAGATTGTAAACATTTATGAAAAACGTACGTTTTCATACAAATTATATTTTTAAAACTCAAAAATTTATTAAAAATAAATTTTATTAAGACAAGCAGTTACGTGTTTCAAGAACAACAGTTACAACAGAATTGATTACAAATTTATATTTTACAAAGCATGAGAAAAAAGTTGCAAAGATTATCTGTTTTCTTTGAAAAGGATTAAATTTCGCTTACAATTAGTTGCATCTAGCAAGATGATTAAATGAATTTAGTTATTGTGAAAGATAGGGCGGTGTCCTTGCATTACATACATATTACAGAAAAACAAATAAGAAAATGTTTTTGTTTTTTAACTAAACTATATTAATTAAATATTCATATGTATGCGTCATAAGATAAAAATAATATGTATAAAATATCTAAATAATATCAATGAAATAAGTTGTTTGATATTTTTTATAAACTTAATAATATGTTTAATATTGCAAAACTATTAACAATATTAACACAAAATATTAACGGCTGTTATACCGTGGTCGATCTATTCTTGTCGCAGACGTTTTGCTATACATCGTAGATGGCATCATCAGTGCTTGGTGACTGAATAACTGTTTTTGCTCTACAATCTGGTATATACGCCAGGTTGATATAGGGCAATAACACGGGATACCGATAATATGCAGAATACTTCTTTCTGAAGTAAAATTCGGAGAAATACTTAGAATACTTTTCGATAGGTAATAAAAAGTTATATAATTTGGTTTTAGTTTTAATTTGCTAGCATGTGCCGTTTGGGCGCTAGAATTTTTCTTTTAAATGTTTTTTAGAATTTTCAATATTTTTTTCTGCTAAATCTAAAAGTTACTTAGCTATTATGTAACTAATTTTTTTCTCTATTTTACTGAATTTTCTCAGATTTTTTTGAGCAAATTTTGAAAAAAGTCTTATTTTGAATTTTTTCAAAATATAACTTTTTTCAAAATTTGCTCAAAAAAATCTGAAAAAATTCAGTAAAATGGAGAAAAACATTAGTTACATAATAGCTAAGTAACTTTTTTCTCTAACTCATACTGATCTAGCAGGAAAAATGATTGAAAATTCTGAAAAACATTTAAAAAAACATTCTGCCACCCAAACGGCACATGCTAGCAAATTAAAACTAAAACCAAATTATATAACTTTTTATTCCCTGTCGAAAAGTATTTCTCTGAATTTTACTTCAGAAAGAAGTATTCTGTAATTATTGGTATTCCATGTTATTGCTCTGTATCAACCTGGCGAACGAACAACCTATATATATATATATATATATATATATATATATATATATATATATATATCAACCTGGCGAACGAACAACCTATATATATATATATATATATATATATATATATATATATATATATATATATATATATTCTATTAGTGTGTGGTAATTTTTTTCCTAATATTAATGGTATATTCCGAAATTAAATCAAATGAACCGGTTGGTTTGATGTGATTTTCATTGGTAAATCTGAAGTGTGGTTTGTTTTTGAAACATGTTGACCTTAATGGTAAAATTATAAATATAAATTTATTTATTTATAAATTAAAAAAAAATTATCAGTTTATTTCGGTTCGATACATGTTGAAAAACACGCGCGTTAATACAATCGTACTTTCCACGTCAGCTGTTGTTTTTTTTTCGGGGTTTCGCAGAGCAGTTGTAAGTTGCAATTCGTTTTACGCGAAAGAGTATTTGGTTGGTTTTTTTGTGGATGAATACTCAGTTATTGATCACTTTCAGGAAGGTGTATTTTTTAATAATAACTTTTCTTTTAATAACTTTTAATATTAGTTTAAATGAAAATACATTGGAAACTATTTTAATAATAAGTAGCCAGAAACTTGTCATGGGAGGGGTTACTAAAGAAATGATATAATATTAATTAATAAAGATAATAGTATAATTTACATAAAAAATAAAGAGCAATAAAAATTATTTTTATAAAAATGAAAGTAAAATAACATTCAAGTAGATTTAAGCAAAATAACATTTCACAGACGTAGTTGAAGTCGTCTTGGGTTTTTTGATAATTCATTAGGTACTTCGCCTGTTGTAATTATAATGTTGCGATGAATGCCAAACCATTTATCTATTTTCGCTGATAGTGTTTCTTAAATATGTTTTTAAACGTCTAAATGTGGAAAACGATCGTTCATTTACAGTAGTTGTAACTGGTAATGTTACTAAAATTTGTAGTAACATATTTACTATTGAAAAGACATTTTTGTCAATTTTAATTATTTATCTACTTACCTGAATAACTTATTTACTTATTATGAATTACAAAATTTATAGATAGTAGACAGAAAATATCACCAGTTACAAATACTAGTGAGATGTGTTTATGCAAGAATATTGTACACATGAATAGAACACAGATTAAAAGAAGTTAGATTATGTTACAAATTTTGTAACATATTCTAAGTATACAGATATGAAACAATATTACAATCGGTTTACTGATTCGGTGATTTGGAGAAACTGCACGTAGTTTAATTTTATATATCAACGTAGTTTAATTATATTGCTGATTTTGGTTTTTGGTCGTTCAGGGGGGGGGGGGGTGTTTAACCCCCCGAAATTTTTTCTAATTATAAATAAATAAAAATCCTTTATACAAGAATTTGTTACATTAACATATGTTATTATATAATTAAAACATTCATACAAATTTCATAAGTTTCGAATAATAAATTATATTATTATCATCTATTATATACTTCTAATTATTATACCTTTAATTAATTAATAATTATTATTATTCATATTATATTATTTATCTAGTTTGCTTATTATAAAAGTGGTAATATAAAATGTTCTAAATTATGGTAGAAAATAAGTTTTTAATACAAATAAAAACATTTAAAAATTAATCAGTCGAAACTGAACCGAAAAAAACCGTTATTTTTGGCGGAATGAAAACCGAAATCGAACCGAAATATATATTTCTTTAACTGAATCGGAACGAAAAATATAACGGTTTGAAGTTCTGGGTAAATCAAACTTGCATGAACCGTGTACCGAAATGCAACTGGTTTTACTGAAAACGACCAACTGGTTCATTTTCGGAATATAATCACAAAAAGATTGAAAATTAGTACTTCATTAAAACTTAAATTACTAATAATAGAATAACTAAAAAAAAATAAGATTCTGTTTTTTAACATAGTAAAAAAATCTTTCAGAACTCATTGTATAAAATAAAACTGTTTTAGGTTCAAGTTCTGTATTAAAATTTATTTATAATCGACGATTCGACGAAACTTAAAGCTCATCTCTCTTCACCAGGAAAACTGATACAAATGACATTACAGTAAATAACATAATATCAGAACAAGTTACTAGGTAACAAATCTATAAAATTTTATGATCTACTCACGAGCGTTGAATTTCGTCGAAACGTCGATTATAAATAAATTTTAATACAGAACTTGTACCTGAACAGTTTTATTCTAATTTAATAGATGGACATTTTGTTATTAATATATGAATATTTTAATATCTATTGTCTGTGTTCTTTATTAGCTTATAAGAAAGTTATCTGTCGGTTACAATAGATGTTCATTAAATTGTGTCAGATAGTTAGTGTGAACGAAACTTAACTAAACACATTAATAAACCTTACACAACATACTCTTATAATCAGCTATCACCCACATAACATGTCTGGCCGAAACCTAACCTAACATATTTATAAAATCCCGGGCAGCGACGGTACAGAAATAGTTTAAAATTTAATTAATGACCACGCTATGTCTGATGATCACACTAACCTGACAGTGTTTTAGGCTGGACGCACACCGGTGAGAAACAATTAGACAAACACTATTAAACAAATTTAGTCACCAGATAACATACACTGTAAAAAAAAATTACAGAAAAATAGTAGTAAAATTTTACTATAAAAAAAAATCTATAATTTTATTTTACCATAAATATTCTGTATTTCTATAAAGTAAGTAATATAAGTATGTAAAATTGCTTACTTTCTGCAAATTGTAATTATATCTTAATGTAGAATTACATATTGTTGGTATAACTTTTTAAATTATGCAAACATTACAGGTTGCATTTTAATATTTGTAATAATTTATCAAAATAATGAGACTTGGTATATATTTTGTATAATAATACTAATAAAATATTTTATGTGTAATTCATTCACTTTACGTAAATCCTTTATGTAAATTTAGAAATGTATGTAATTATATCAACAATAATATTACAGAACTAAACAAATTTTAGCTATTTATGGAAAATTCCTGACAACAAATTTACTGAAGTTCTGTAAATTTACTAAAAGAGACTGTAATATTACACATATATATATATATATATATATATATATATATATATATATATATATATATTTATATATATATATATATATTATGTAATGTTTGTAATAGTAATATTATGTATTTATAAAAAATTATGTAAAATTACAGCAGTTGAGTAATTATACCTAGAAATACTGGGCATCATAGTGTCTCATGGTTTGTAGGTAAAATTACATATTTTTTTTAGAGTGTAATTTAAGAAGTTATGCCAACAATATGTAATTCTATATTAAGTAGGTGATGCAATTTTACGGAAAGTAAGCAATTTTACATACTTATTAGGTTATTCTTACTTACTTTATGTGAAAACTGGAGAGGTGGTCATTCTAGTTCTGTTTTAAATGTTACGTTTTTACTAAATGTGTCTGTTAGTGTTTTGTCTAATTATGACAAAAATCGGTGTGCACCCAGCCTTACGGTTGATCTTGCGTTTTTCTCCTTATTGTTTTTGTTTGCCTGCATCGTGTTTTTAAACTAAACTGAAGCACAATTCGAATTAAACTGGGGCAAATTTGTAGTGCGCGCTTGCGATTAAGCTATTGTCCGGATATCCGCCGCGCATGGATACACAAAAAGATACATACGTTTCCGGTTTTCGTATCAATGATGTCTCGATCTACATATTCATTCGTATCTTTAGTTTAGCAAGTTTAGCGGGAATCCAGTTGATTGTGGTTTTGTGTTTAGTTGACTGAGGAGTAGATTTTAATAAATAGTGAAGGAGATTTCTTTAAGATTTGTTAATTGTTAAAAAGGTGTTTATTGTTATTGTTACTGTTTTTCGTTATATTTATAAATTTGGTAAGTTATTTTAGAAATATATGTTTTATTTATTAAATTAAATAAAAAATATTAAAATAAAAAAACTTTAGGTTTTAGTTTTGTATTAGTTATAATTTTAATTTGACGTTTCGATTTCTTGAAAAAATATACAAATGACATAAATAATAAACAAACTAAACATAGAAACAAGTTAATATAGGTAACAAATAAAAGTAACTAGATTATAAAATTTTATAATTTATTAATTAAAGGAAACCGGATTATATATTACATTGTAAATTTCTATTGATTTTCTTATCAATTCATTGTTAATATTGTTGAATCCTGTAATTATTTTAGTATCTTCAAATTTTACGTCATAAACATTTTCTAACGATGAATTTAAATTAAAAATGATATAGAACTAAAGCCTAAAGCGTCTTTAACTTTAACTCTTTTAACTAAACATAAAAGTTGAATGAAATAGACTCATATATTATAATTTCATATTATGATATTCGATGAGTTATCAAAGTCTGATGTTTCATTTATAAAACTTATTGCGTAAATAATTCTTTTGAAATCATTTTTTTAAACACTTTATTGGCCTCAGTTGCCGTGACTATCAGCCAGAAACAACGTTTGATATCAAGTGTGTGTGTGCAACACACGTCTTAAACCGCTCGACCATACTAAAATCATTTTTAATTTACATTAATAAAATTTATTATAAAAAATTAGAAGCATGTGAAATAGCTGTAAAACTACATATGTAAAAATTATTTATACAAATATATAGGTAAATTGTTTGAAATAAAACCATATACGTGCAGAACAACATATTTTTATCGTAAAAGCTAAATTAAAACTAAATGCAGAGAATTGAAACTGGAAAATATTCGATTAATTTAATTACAATTCAATTATCGCTCATTATTTTTAAATGATATTGTACACAATATTTGTTTACCTAGTACTATTGAATATTATACAGTGTGCCACTTTAAAAGTTGCCACCATACAAAATTTAAAAAGTAGAAAAGGTTTGAAAATTACATTAATAAATATGGTAATTATCTATTCAACTTATTTTTCTATATTTAATTAGAATTGATGACTACATTTTAGATGATGGTGGAATTTGAGAAAATCCTTAGGTTCGTAGCATAAATTTTAGTAAAATATTTCTTGCCCGATAATACCACTCAAAAGGAATGACTATATGAAATTAGCGAGTAAATAACCAAAATTTTTTAATTTTGACATTTTTCTTTCAATCAAAAATAAATTAACATAGTAAAAATCTTTCAGATCTCATTATATAAAATAAAATGGCTTCAGGTTTAAGTTCTGTATTAATATTTATTAATAATTGACGAACTCAACGTGCTTTTTCATCAGGAAAAATGATACTAACGACATTTATAGTAAATAAATAAAAAGTTACTAGATAACAAATAAGTAACTAAGTCAATTAACTTAACTTAACTTGACGTAATAGTGTTTATATCAATATGGCCGCCTAAGATGTCAGATTAAATACATTTGACGTTGTAGTTATGTTTGGTGCTGCAACCAGTCACTGGCGGATCCACGGGTGGAGCCATGGGGGCCATGCCCCTAACCCCCCTTGGGCCTAAGAACATAATACAAAATACATACAAATATATATTCCACACAACAATTATTATTAACTAATCTTACATACAGCTATGCATATAAGGTGGGATAATAATTTTTTTGTAGGCTTAAAACTTCTTAATAATTATTTACCTTTATCTTAAAAAAAAAGGCAAAATGACCCTCTTCTTGACTGTTTTCTAGATCCGCTCCTGCAACCAGTGGTGTATATAGTAACTTACTGCTGCATAATAATGTATTATTGTACTAGAAACATAATGTAATATTAATATTATGATACGTTTGAAGAAATAAATGTCTTGCATTTTTTCCAATGCTATTGGTTTACGAAATATCATCTAGAAATTGCAAGCCAAACCATTCTGTATAATAACTGTTAATAGTTAATACATACATACAAACATACACAATTACGCCATGTACCCAAAAGGGTGTGACACAAACTCTTTCCATTATCCCGAAATCGGCTACCTCCAAACATTTCTATTCATACAAGCAACTTTAATAGTAAACTAATTTGAACTTGCAATAAATGTGTATTCATTTTTTATTGAATAATAATAGTTAAAAGATTTTCGAAAATTACAAAATACAAAATTTATTGAAAACACATTTACTGTTTGAATAAAACGGCTTTAGGTTAAAGTTCTGTGCTAATATTTATTAACAAATCGACGTTTCGACGAACTCAATGTGCATCTTCTATCCTTTTTTCCTGACGAAGACGCACGTTGAGTTCGTCAAAACGTCGATTTATTTATAAATATTATTACTGAATTAGAATTTATTATATCAGTACCAATTTGGTTTTAAAAAAGGAAAATCTGCAATAGATGCTATAAATAATTTTATAAATTTCATTTACAACAACTTAGATAATAATAATAAGGATGAATCTATTTATACATACGGTATGTATACGCAATTACCTATTTATACATACTAAAAAAAACAAACCTAAACCAACCTACTAACCTAATCTACCCTAAATAGCCAATTGCGTAAAAATACTGTATGCATAAATAGCCAATTGCGTATACATACCGTATGTATAAATAACCATTTTCTAATAATAAAATAATAGGAATATTTTTGGATTTGAGCAAAGCATTTGACCGTGTTGATCATAATTTATTATTATTGAAATTAGAAAAGTACGGTGTTAGAGGACAAGCCTTAAATTGAATGTCCTCATATTTAACAAATAGACAACAAGTTGTAGAATTTGAGAAATTACAATTATCTTCACTACATATGAAACAAGGAGTACCTCAGGGTTCCATATTAGGACCTTTATTATTTATAATCTATATGAATGATATACCAACTAGCGAAGATTCAAACAAAATAACTTGTTTTTATGCAGATGATACTGCAATAGCAATATCAAACAATAATGCGTTAGATGTTACTAATCAATCTAACTACTATCTCTCAACTCTAATTGATTGGTTCAATACAAATAATTTATCATGTAACCATGCTAAAACTCAAGCAATATCGTTTACCACTTCGAGAAAACAATATGAATCGTCAATTTTAGTAAAGATGAAAAATAAATCTGTACCTTTAAGTGCAGAGGTAAATTACCTTGGATTAATTATAGATTGTCAACTAAAATGGGATCAGCATGTAAATCACATTTGTAAAAAATTAACTAGTATTTGTTTTGCATCTAGTAGATTAAAAAATTTAGTTGACATTTCAATTTTAAAAAAGTTATTACTTTGCTAATTTCCAGTCAATTGCAATCTACGGAATTATCTTTTGGGGTAGTTCTACCTCTGCTCTAATTCAAAAAAGAATAATTAGATTATTAGCTAATATTAAACCATATAATTCTTGTAGAAATTATTTTAAATTCTACAATATTTTGCCTATACCCTATTTATATATATATATATATATATATATATATATATATATATATATATATACAGGGTGTTTGCAATCAAGGTATTTTATTTTTAAGGGGTGATACTACAGGTCAAAACAAGGCGATTAACGCCAAAACACCTTAGTAAAAGTTTTCTAATAAACGAGATATTCATTTTTTTTTAAGTAAAATGGTAGCATATGGTATAATTTTTATTATCCAGCTCACAAAAAAAATTATTCTTCATAATAGTTTTGGATTTGCTTGAAACGAATAAAAATGTAAAAATATTCCAGGTTTTAAATACAGGGTGACTCGGATTTGCTGATTTGTGTTTCAACTTTTAGGTAAAATACCCTTATTTGATTAATAGGATTATATTATGTTTAAAATTACAATTTAAGCTTACATACAAAAGTAAAAGTTGTAAAGCTTACATACAAAAATTTGTGCCGATTGTCGATTGTTAAAACACCCTAGTAAAAGTTGTCTAATGAACGAGATATTACTTTATTTGAATTTATGATTGAGGGGGCGAAAACTTTCATTTGTTCTTATTGTTTATCTGTCAAACATATTTCATTATTGTTTAACTGTGCATTATCTATTGCTGGTTGGTTACTAATTCTTGTGAAAAAATTGAACGATGGACTATTCTAATGTTGAATTGGTTGATATGATGCTAATTTATGGAGAAGCGCATCAAAATTCGGCTGCTGCAAGTCGTCTATACGCTGAGCGATTTCCAAATAGGCGACATCCTATAGCTCAGCAATTCTCTAGATTAATAATACGTGCTAGAGATACTGGTAATCTGCGAGGCCATCAACAGCGTGCTGGAGGAGCAGGTCGTCACCGACGAATTGTAGACGCCGAGGAACAAATTTTGAACCTCGTTGACGAAAACCCTTCAACCAGTACACGGCAAATTGCTCGGCAAGTTGGTTTGTCAAATCAAATTGTATGGCGAACATTACGCGAGCATCAACTGCATCCTTTTCATGTGCAACGAGTACAAGCGTTACAACCTCGAGATCATCCGCAACGCGTAGAGTTCTGTAGATGGTTTTTGCGCAAACATGATGAAAAACTTAATTTTTCATCGATTGTACTGGCTACTGACGAAGCTACATTTACGCGCAACGGTATGAACAACTGCCACAATACACACTTTTGGAGTTTCGAAAATCCGCATGTTGTTCATCGTCACAATTTTCAGCACAGATTTTCTGTGAACGTATGGGCCGGATTGGTAAACTCACAGTTGATTGGTCCCTTTGTGTTGCCAGATCGATTAGATGCAAATAATTATTTATATTTTTTGCAAAATAATTTGCCGGAACTTTTAGAAGAAGTTCCCTTAAATGTTCGTCAGCAAATGTGGTTCCTTCATGACGGTGCACCGGCGCATTTTAGCCATATCGTTCGGCAACACTTAAACGATGTGTTTGAAAATAAGTGGATTGGTCGGGGCAGTCATATCCCTTGGCCTCCCCGGTCGCCGGATTTGACCCCGTTGGATTTTTATTTGTGGGGACTTATGAAAACCATGGTATACACCACCGAAATTATGGATCTCGATGATCTCCGTAATCGGGTAGAAGTAGCAGCGGCGGAAATTCGGCAACAAGGCATGGGTCTCGCTGCGTATGCGAATTCATGGGTACGCCGCGCAAGACTTTGCATACAACAGCAGGGTGATAATTTCGAGCAACTGGTGTCATAGTGCTATCACCCATTAAAAATAAAATACTTATCTTGATTTGTGTCATTAATAAAAATATTTAAATAAAGTATCTAATATCTCGTTTATTTGAAAACTTTTGCTAAGGTGTTTTAACAATCGACGATCGGCACAAATTTTTGTATGTAAACTTAAATTGTAATTCTAAACATAATATTCAAATAAAATTATTCAAATTTTTTAAATAAGGGTATTTTACCTAAAAGTTGAAACACAAATCAGCAAATCCGAGTCACCCTGTATTTAAAACCTGGAATATTTTTACATTTTTATTCGTTTCAAGCAAATCCAAAACTATTATGAAGAATAATTTTTTTTGTGAGCTGGATAATAAAAATTATACCATATGCTACCATTTTACTTAAAAAAAAATGAATATCTCGTTTATTAGAAAACTTTTACTAAGGTGTTTTGGCGTTAATCGCCTTGTTTTGACCTGTAGTATCACCCCTTAAAAATAAAATACCTTGATTGCAAACACCCTGTATATATATATATATATATATATATATATATATATACATATATATGTATTACCTTTTAATATATATTAAAAATAATATAAATTTATTCGTTACACATAAAGATACACATTGTTATAACACTAGAAATAAAGATAGTCTTATAATTCCAAAAATTAACAGAAAATTAACAACAAAAAATCCAAATTTTTCCGGGATTTCATTATAATAATAAACTTCCTGACAATATTAAAAATAGTGATTTAAAGTCTTATAAAATTTAATTTACATAACTTGTTGATATCACATTATTTTTATTCTGTTAATGAATTTTTGAATTATACGTATAGTAAAAAAATCTTTCGGAACTCATTATATTAAAATAAAACTGCTTTAGGTTGAAGTTCTGTATTAATATTGATTTATAATCGATGTTTCGTCGAAACTCAACGTTTGTTTTGATCAGGATAAATGATATAAGTGATGTAACAGTAATTAACAAAACATAGAAACAAGTTACTAGGTAACAAATAAGTAACTAGATCATACAATTTATAGATTTTTAATTAATGGAAGCCAAATTTTATTTAACACAGTGCCTTCACAATGATTGATGTTATCTTTCTCTTTATAAGAAAAGAGAAGCAATAGAAATTTATAAAGAAAACAAAAGTCACTGTGAAGACATTAAGTTAATAATATTTGGCTTCCATTAATTAAAAAAATCTATAAATTGTATGATCTAGTTACTTATTTGTTACCTAGTAACTTGTTTCTATGTTTTGTTATTTACCGTAAATGTTATTAGTAACATTTATCCTGATGAAGGCGGGCGTCCGTCGAGTCCGTCGTCGAAACGTCGATTTTAAATAAATATCAATACAGAATTTTAATCTAAAGCAATTTTATTTTATTTTATTTTTACTACATTTATTGTTATATTTATAGAAAACATAAATAAGTAAAATTATTTATATTACGGAGAATACGAACAACTGAATTGTCATATTTAGATTTTTATTTCTTTAAGCTCTGTGAAACGGATTTTAATACTTAAGCTCCCCATCGTTGTGTGAGTCTACTGATTCCTTGACTGAAATAGGGTACACTCTAAAAAATATAGATCGTAAATTTATGTAATTTTACATAGGTTTTAACAGTAAAAATAACAACATTTTGTAATTTTACTGTGACAATATAATTAACGTAATATTGCATTTTTATGAAAATTTTTATTTACAAATGTAATATAAACGTACATATTTTTTTTACAGTGTATAGTTCTGCGCCTAAAACAGAACACTAATTTTGTGATAAGTATAGAGAGTAATTCGAAAGAGTTTTAATAATTATTGTTTATAAATAAATAAATAAATAAATAAATGAAAACTGTATTTCGGGGTGTATAAATTATTCTGCTTACATTTACAAAACTTTGAGAACTAAATTTACATTTCTGATTTGTGTACAAATTTAGATATGTATGTGTATACGTGTAAGAGGACATTTGAAATTTGATTTAAATTCGAATTGGACTACCGTGAAATTTGATTTAGTTTTTGATCTATATTGCATCACTGCCTTGTTCATTTTATTTGGCATGTTATTTTCGTATATTTAAATATTGAACAGACATGTAAATAGTAAAAATAGCATTTGATTTACAGACGATAGGTATAGTTGTAATATGCAAGAACTAACAAAATAACAGATTTGAAACTAAAATGCATTTTTGAAAAATGTTTATCATATCATTGCTGACCGTTACACATAAAGAGGAATACCAATTTTGACTTTTTAGCATAATATCAGTCTGCCTGTCTGTCTGTGGACACGTGTAGAGTAAATTCGATTAAATGTGTTTTTAAAAAATGTTATATTTAAGCTTCGGACATGAATATTTTAATATGATCAATTTTTAGTACAGTGGAAATGGTAGTTTACTGATACGATTTTTATGTTTTTTTTTTTATATTTTATATGTACATATAAGAGGAGTTATGAATGTAGGATGAAGCTAAAGTTGCTTATCTGAATAGGAATGTTTTTTTTTTATATATATTAAGGACAAAATAAATATCTATAGATAAGTTTTGAAACTCATAAGTAAAGGTTCTCAACTCAAACTCTCGAATAAAAATGATGCTGTAGTAATAAATATATTATGATATAATTAAATCAATTTGAAATTTGATAACTGAGAATTTTCAGTAAGAACTTTTTAAATATTCTCTATAGTTATTCAACTAAACTTATGGTAAAAATAGCAAGGAGAAAAGGTTTTGTTTGTTCAGAAAATCAAAGATTCGAAACAAACTAATAAAATATTAAATAATATCGTACATTAATAATTCAGACTTAAAAGTTTGGTCAAACTTATACGAAGTTAAATTTTCAACATGAAACATTTATATATATATATATATATATATATATATATATATATATATATATAATATAAAATGATTATGATGAAGGAAGGAGTAAAGTAGGTATAGTTTATTCCATGAATACGTCGATGCTGTCATAACAGATTTAAGTTAATTACGAGTGTTAATTGAATTATTTACACATTTCAGCGTATATGCCACGAGAAAGTTAATTTAATTAAACTATAAACGTGTGTATATTTCGCAAATTAATTAATTATATTTATCAGTTTTCATGCGTATGTGATGTATATAAATTTGACGCGTATATGTTCAATTTTGCCTTCATACACGATTTGATTCAAGTCACTTTCATATCAAGTTAATTTTATGTCTTAACGTGCATGAGCAAGTTTAGCAATTTTCGATGTTAGACTGAGTAGTTACATAGAAATACAAAAATAATTAAAAAATTTAATAAATATTTGAAAAAAACACAAAAATTTACTATAAAAAAAATTTATAATTTTATTTTACCTTAAATATTTTGTATTTTTACTTCAATATTCTGTAATTTTTACATGATTCACAATAATTACATAAAGTAATTAAAAATGACCTAATAAGTATGTAAAATTGCTTACTTTCTGCAAATTGCATCACATACTTAATGTAGAATTACAAATTGTTGGTATAACTTCTTCAATTATATAAAATTACAGCTTGAATATTAATATCTGTAATAATTCATCAAAATAATGAGAATTACAATTAGTACATATTTTATGTAATAATACTAATAAAATATTGTAAGTTTACAGAACTAAACAAATTTTACCTATTTATGGAAAATTCTCACAGCAAATTTACTGAAATTTTGTAAATTTATTAAAACAGACTTTACTAAAAAAACTATAATATTACATACATATGTACTTATGTAAAATTATGCAAAATTACAGCAGTTGAGTAATTATACCTAGGAATACTGGGCATCATAGTATCTCATGTTTTTTAGGTAAAATTACATAATTTGTTTAGAGTGTACATTAAAAAATTTAATCGAGAGGGAAACCAGTTTCTTAAATTTTGTATACCAGATTGTACAAATTTTAAGTATGATCTTTGAGATTGTAGTAATTTCTCGTTGATTTTACGGATTTTATACGAAATTTCTAAGATTGTGAAGATTTTAAGAGAATCGTTAATTGATTTTATCATGATTTGCAAGAATTTTTACTCTGCCACTAATAAAAGTTTAATTTCTTGTAGTTGCGCAACAAGATAGAGAATAGGACCTATGTTCATATGACATTTTCACTCGAAATGACCTCCCTAACAAACTGTTATTTGGTACACTCATTATAAATCACCCTCTATACATACAGTAATTCGACTATCAGATTGATATTGAAGAAAACTAATTTTTTATTCAATTATAAACAACTCAACTCTTTCTCGTCTCAATTAATTGAAGCTTAACCTTGAAAAATTCTTTAACGAAAATAAACAAAAATCTCTGCCGAGAGCAGCCTGAAAAGTAATTTATTTGAATTAAACGTGAGTACACGACAAAGTTTCGTCTGATTACTAATACAATGAACAAATTATATTTTCCATTTTAAATGCATTAAACAGAATATAGCATTTAAATTGAATCTTTTAATTAGGCGTCAAATTTTCTTTTAATACGATAGCATTATCAACAAATAAATAAATATTTTTTAAAATTATAATTAATTCTAATCTTCTATAATCTAATTTAATTAAACAATAAATACATTTTATTTTTAAGCAGATGAGAGTGATTTTTTTTTCGAATATTTAATTAATAAAATACATACTTGTCTTGTAACTTTGACTACTAAATAGACTTAGCTCAGTACAAGATTTTATTGTACGGTACACGTACATATCAGTGGCGTACACAGGGGGGGGGGGGAGGATTATGGGGATAAATACGTTCCTCTAAATTCGAAAAAATTATTATAATTATTGTTGACTAAAATACACTTTAACATGTGACTAAAAAAAATTCATGTATATCATTTAATTTTATATTTTTATAATGGACTAATTTCATAGTCAACAAGTTTAGTTTTTAATTCATTCATATACTTAATTTACTTTTGTTTTTTAAATCATCTGAACTGAACTGCTGAAACTGAAACGCAATTGATTATTGCTATTGGCAATTTGTATTCTTCTACATATATATATATATATATATATATATATATATATATATATATATATATATATATATATATTAATGGCGTACACAAGGGGGGATTAAAGGGATAAAGTCCCTCCCGAAAATTCGAAATAATAAAATCAATAAAATACTACTTTTTTGAAATAAAATTCTGAATAAGTATTGTTGACTGAAATACACTTTAACGTGTCACCGAAAACATATCATGTGAACCATTTAATTTTATATTTTTATGATGGACTAATTTCATAGTCAACAAGTTTAATTTGTAATTCATTCATTTATTTTTTGTTTTTTAAATCATCTGAACTTAAACTGCTGGAATAGAAACGTAATTGATTATTAGCATTGATAATTTGTGTTCCTCTATCTTTGGTGGCTATGGAAACACAAAAGATATTGCAAATTTTGTGGGAAAATCTTATTGCATGCACGTATAAGCACAAAATAAAATAAAAGCAACAGGCTATTTTTCCATACATATAAAATATATTATATATTTGTTTATTTTACTTATAAATGTTATTTTTTGGGAGCGTTCAAACTTGAAAATTTTAAAAAATTGCCTATGGCTGCCACCCCTTGATCCCCAGTGATCATTTCCTACAACCCACTTTTTGTGTCTAGCTTTCCCTATATCATTTTCTAATTGCACCTTTATCATGCCCCGATTGAAATTAGTCAGTATTATTTTTGCAAATTAAATTAATATTCCTCCTAGAAATATTTTTCTGTGTACGCCACTGGTATATATGTAAATATTATCAAATAATTGTTGTTTTTATTTTGTTAATTCAACACATTCTGAAGAAAAAGTATAACTTATTTGATTGTTTGTCGTTTTTATAAATATGTTCAACTATACTATCTACATAGGTGCCTCCACCAATTTGCGCGCAAAATATCAAAGATTATGGAGTATTTCACTAATTGTACACAATATTTAAAATTCTAATAATAATATGTTTATAATATAATTGTATTTTGTTAAATTAGTTTGTTCATAACTTACAACCGTGAGTTATGAAAATGTAACTCACGATTTTTGACCAATTACATCTTTTTTTAGTAAATTGCTAAACGAGCGTGTTATGATGCTTATAACTCATGAAGCTAAGATTTACCACACTAACCATAGACACATGACATAAATTATTTCAATGAATTAGGCATAACATGGGAATAGAATTTATTTAAAAACTTAGGAATGAAATAATGAAGGTAAATTTATTTTTTTATCTTCAGACCAACTTCAGGTTAGCTACAAATATTTTCGTATATGTGTTTTTTTTTAGATTATATTTGAAGATATAGAATTAAAATTGTATTTTATAATTTTTTTTTTGTAGATTGAAACATTCTTTTGACCAAATTTCGTGTTCATAATAAATAAAACAGAAATATTAAAATATTAGAAATAAAATTAAAAATTTGATTTTTTGGAAGCACATTTTTATATCACAAATAATAATCACATGGACGAATTATTTGTCAGTGAGATTTAAACAAGTCGTCAGAAATTAATAAGAAATAAAAAATAAATTTACGCATTTATTATTTTTATTCCTATATTTTTAAATGAATTAACGAGTGTATCCATGGATATTTTTACGAATAAATGGGAATAGAACATTATGTTTACTATTAATTCAAATGTAAACAAACTTTTGATCCATATAATTAGGTTTTTATAATAGAAATATTTTTTTAAATACAAATAAATCATAGTAAATTATAGTATAACTATTTTGAAATTTTGTGATACATTTTCTTACTATTCAATTTGGGAAAAATATGTATTTGAGTTGAAAATAATTAACAATTTGTTACTTGAATTTTTCTAGACAACACTGTGTTTTAAAACGAAACCATATCTGTAACCTTAAAGTGGTAATTTACTGATTGCACTTTTATGTATTTTATCAATATCTTGCAACAGATATATATATATATATATATATATATATATATATATATATAAATATATATATATATATATCGGAAAAATTTATTTAACAAAGTTGCTAAACAAATTATAACTTTTATTTGGAACATTTTTCGATGCGGCTAAATATTTATTTAAATAATTTTTCATATTTTAATAATAGGTTAGGTTAGGTTTAATAAGTGGTATATTTATGTCAAGACAGTTTAATTTTTAATTAGTATGACTACAGTAGTTATTAACATAGTAAAAAAATCTTTCAGAACTCATTATATTAAAATAAAACAACTTTAGGTTCTAGTTCTGTATTCATATTTATTAATAATCGACGTTTCGACGATCTCAATGTTCGGTCTCATCAGGAAAAAAAAAAGATACAAATAACATTTATAGTAAATAAACAAAACATGGAAATAAGTTACTAGGTAATAAAATAAGTAACTAGATCATAAAATTTATAAATTTTTAAATAAAGGAAGCCAAATTTTATTATAGGTGCCTTCATAATGATTGATGTTATCTTTCTTTTTATAAATTTCTAATGCATCTTTTATCAATCTGCTGTTAATATTGATTTATCTTGTAATTATAACAGTATCTTCAAATTTTACATCAGCAGTTATATAAATTTATTTAATACATTGCGGTCGGTTCTGTGGTGGCCACAGCAGAGTTTTCTAATAAGCATATTCATTACTGTACTTGTACTGTATAATGTAAAGTTTAGTTATGTCTATTAATAATTTTCCCTACGTTATATGAAACTTCGGAACAAAAATGATTAATATTTATTTTATCGATTCGAGTTATTTTAATCTATTGCATAACAAATATCTACATAAAATAGAATATAGTTGAAAGTTTTCGATTGCAGATGCAATAATTTCATATACAATATTTCAAACTGAAATTGTAACTATAAGTTATAAGCTATTGACATATAAAACCGTACCGAGTAGCATGCACAAAAAACATTCATCTGAAATATGTAATACGGTTTAGAGAAAAGTTAAATTTATTTGACTTTTGCAGTATTGCTAAATATGTTTATTTTTTTTTTACCATCGAATTGTGATGGTATCTATTTTTATGTTGTATTGAAATTTACTATTTATCTTCTTCAATACAAAATGTAATGTTTTCTATTAATTTGTTCTTCTAGTAAATAATTTACTAACTAATTGTGATGAGTAGCTGGAGTGGTATGATTGAGAGTGTTTTGCGTGAGCGAAAGTTTCCAAGTAGTAGGAATAGAAGAGCATATATGACAGGTATTATGAATGTGGATGAAGTTAAAGCTGCTTGTCTGGATAGGGATGTTTGGAGGAAACTGATATCGGGATAGTGGAAAGAGTTTGTGCCATCTCCGATTGTATGTAATTATTATTTTTTTTTGTTAATACGATTCGGTTTTGGAAGTAAAGTATATGCTTAAACACTTGAGGTCACTTTTATGTGTTTTACGAATATTTCACAATAGAAATAAATATATTCCAAAAAAAAATAAAATATTTAACATAAATTGCTAAACAAATTATAACTAACAACTTTTATTGGGAACATTTTTCAATACTGTTAAATATTTAAACATTAAATTCTGTAAATAGGTGACATATTTATGTCTAAACAATTTTGTATTTAGTTACCATGACTACAGTGGTTGTTATACAATTTTTTTTATTTCATAAATTGAATTAACACGATGACGGTTTGGTTCTGTGGTGGCTACAGCAATTTTTTTTTTAAATATTTAAAATATTTTAAAGATTTTTTTCTGAAACTTAACTTATCTTTTATCTAAATTTTGATTATCTTATTTTAGATCACTAGTAAAAGTATTTATTAGTTATAATTTTTTTATCTGTTCCATTACTGATCATGTACTGTAAGTTAAAAATCGAGGAAACATTGCTATATTTAATATCTAATAGTAGTAGAAAATTTCAATATCTACTATGTTTATTCTAAAATAATAAATAAATGCACGTTAAACAAAAATAATATAATGGACATTTATCAAATTATCATTTCAGGACAATAATTATTTTGTACAATACCAAGAATAGAAACAACTATAAATAGCGGAGTCTAATTTAAAATAATTTTATACTCTTACACAAAACATGAAATATAATTGACAATTATGACATTTACATTTCTAAAACCGAAGTAAGTCACAATAATTTTACGCAATTTCAACAAAAGCAGAAACTATAAATTGTAGGTTCCTAACGTGGCGACATGCCACAAAAAAAAACCTTTTCCACAGCAGGCAAAAAAAAACAACATTTCGACGTTGAACTGAAAATACTGAAACGGTTCACTGTTCAGTCTGAAAACCTGATCGATCAGTCAGACGTAACCATACGGCAACTAATGTAGTGAGGTGGGTGGGGGGCGGGAAGAGGGACGCCGAGCGTCGAGTTGTCGGGCGGCAGGTAGTACGCGACGCCTGCATAACGGGGCAGGCGCGTCCTTGGCCAAGGGTCAGGACAGTGTCGAGACCTTGACTCCAATATGGCGGCCCCTCCGTCGTGCCGTGTCGTGCTAGTTTTATAACGTAGTAGAGCCGAGGCGGTTGGTTTGAAAGTGTGGTGGGATGCAGAACGAAGATATATACGAAAATCTCAGTGAAACAGTGGCGAATCGGACACATAATGAATTAATTGAGTTAGAAAAGTAGTCACACTGAATACAGGGTATTTACTGTCTTCTTGGTATACTTTTAGGGGGCGATTGTACACCTCAAAAGGAGTCAATAAACCTTAAAAAGTCTTAGTAAAAGTCGTCTTATAAGCGATATAAAAATTCTTTTAGTTTTTGCATTATCTCGCTTATGAGACGATTTTTACTAAAGCGGTTTAAGGTTTATTGACTCCTTTTCAGGTGTACTATCGCCACTTAAAAGGTTACAGAGAACACCCTATATATATATATATATATATATATATATATATATATATATATATATATATATATATATATATACTTATTTTGAATTTCTTTATGTCGGGATAACAGTCTATTATGCGAGAAAAGGATTTAAAAAGTACACAAGAGTACCACGTGTTGTTTTGACTTTTTCAAGTTTTTATTGAATACCACAGAAATATTGTATTGTGCTTGTTTTAGTTTAGAATTTAAGTTGTTTCTTTTAAAATATATTATAAACATTAAGATAATTTTTACAATTGACTATTAATATTAACATATAAATAAAAAAGTACAAACAGCAACAGAATTACAATTAAACAACCAACATTGAATACATATATTTCAATGAAAATCATAGATGTTAAAAATATTAAAAATAATTCGATTTATTCAGTAAACGTCTATGTTCATACCATTATACGAAAATTAGTTCCAATTGTGACACTCCCTGAAGAAGAACCAAAAGTAGGTTTGAAATATTGGACAGGAAACAAATAAACGAACTTAACAACAACAATACGTCGCAGTCGATAAAAAAATTAACATTTGTATATATATATATTATATCATCATCAGGGAGCTACAATAGCATAGGTACATGTATTTAATTTAACATTCTTTTTAGTTAAGTTAGTAACATCCAAGCACATGTTTAACTTACAATTTGTAGAATCAGTGTAAAAGATATTAGACAATGTTTACTCGTCAACTTATAGTTTCAGAGATATTGCACTTTTTATCCGTTTATGAACATTTACATTGGAAAAATAGTAAAATTTGCATTTATTATAAGTAACAAGTGGATAATTTTTTCTGTGTTATTTGTTTATAATGTGCACTTAAATAATACATTAGTTTCGACACGACACGACATACTCAATATAGGAGTGTGGATATATAATATAAATAAATTTTCATACACTGTTTTTTTTTTTATTTTGCGTATTTCGAGACGTATTTTGCGTCATATTTTGTCAGTGGTACTTTTTTAAGAAATATGAAAAAAAAAAACTCAATTTCGATGAAGATGACGTATTTGTCACTATTCCACTGAGGTCCTCATATGGTGTGCGAGGGAAAGGGCAATGACGTCACAAAGCAGAAGACATGTAGATGTACAAATCAGCAACGACTTATACTAATGATGTCCTATTCAGATGATGTTTTATCAAAGATACGGTTTATTAGGAAAAAATTAGGCTGATTGTAAGAAATTTAATTAGTTTCTTTTCGAGTTGTTTTTTGGATTGGGTGTTTTGGGGTAGATATAAGTTTTTATATTATAATACTATTGTTTAATTAATAGCTTGTAATAATTAAAATTTTATGTTATTTATTTAAAGGCTACTTTAGACCGTAATAATTTGTAAATAATGTATAAATAACCATTTGAAATAAATCATGAATAAATAATCGCAAGATAGTATGAAGAAGTATTGTCTTTAAAAGATGTTTATATACTTGTTTATTTAAATCGGTTGATAATTACACTAACACTAGTTTGTTGTTTTTTACTCATTTATTATTTGCCAATTTTATTATGTCTTATCTAAGAAATATAAAGCCCGTGTGACACGATGCATTTTTCTGTGCATTAAAATGCGCATTAAAATGCACATAATAATGCGCATGAAAATGCAGGTTTTTTATTCATATAGTTTTGTCTGCCTGTATGACACTGGTGCATTATTTTTGGCTTTTTAAAGCATTCGCGCATGCGCACATCGTCATTTTTGATTCGTCAATTGATAGTAGTCAATACTAGTAGGTTATGTTTATCATCTGTATACTGACATCGCAAAGGTTATATTTATAAAAATGGATATTCAGCAAGAAACTAATTTAAAATTGTTATTATTACTTGCATCGTTAATCAAAATGACGGTAATTTTACATGAAAATATGAAAAAGCAAAAAAATAGGAAGAAATTTTGATACAGAAATTGACTAAAAAGACGGGCAGAAGGAAGATGTGTTCTTAATCTGTTAAATAAAGAATTACGTATTGAAGATCCTTTATCATAAAGAATTTTTTTACGTTTGTAAAATAAACAATTTGAATTTTTATTAAAGTTGGTCGAACATGAACAAACATTCATAATTTTTATACCGATCTATCAATGTACGAACTTGATAGCGAGTTTACGACATTATAGAAACAAATTTTTATCACAATAATAAATAAATCGTAATTAACAAAAAAAATAAACAAAATAATATAATAAAAATATATTAATAAATAAAAAAAACGACATAATTCAGCTACAAAAATTATTGTCAAAAATAGTATAGTTTATCTATTTCTTATAAACCCATTGTATTGTATTATGTTTCAAGGGCATTTGTACCTAAAATATTGCGTAAACACATTACATTTAAAAACATTTTCGCATAACTTTCAAGTTTGTATTGAATGAGTTTGTCTGTTTATGTTTTGTGGATACACTTTAAAACTCAGGCACTGACTGAATACTGTAACCTCACTTGCTGCTGACAGACAAAAAAGCGAGTGAACGACTGCGCATCCTACTACGCCGATTTCACACAAAATAATGCAAAAAGCTAGGACAGGCGCTTGATTTTTATATGCATTTTCTTGTGCATTTTAATGCACAGAAAAATGCAAACTTTTTCTGTATGACACGATGCATTTTTTCTTGCATTAAAATGCGGCATTTTAATGTGCATTTTAATGCACAGAAAAATGCATCGTGTCACACGGGCTTAACAGAGAACTTTTAAATGAACTTTATAAATCGTTTTCACAATTGTAGAAAAATGGAACCGTGTAGACACTTTAACGTATGTAACGTTTAATTTAAGCATAATCTAAATTGTGCACACAAAATGATTCAAAATAAAGGTAGACGCAGACTATGCCGGGCCGCATCGCATAGCATTGCAATGGGGTTGTCCCGTTTTTTCTAAAACCATTATTTTTTTTTTTTTTTCTGAAAGTTGAAGGCTCAAGTAATCAAAATATATCATACATGTTTTTTAATTTTGTTTCATTACAGAGAAAAAAAATATTAAAAAATATTCACAAATTCAAATTGTTTCTGTATGACGTACACTACATTGAAGCAGAACACTGGCGCTGTCTGCTGGATGTTGCCGTTAATGACAATTTTCAATTATAATTATTTTATTTAAATAATGTATTTAAGTAAAAATACAACAAAAACTATTTATAATAGTTTAATAAAAATGAAGTATAAAATAATTATGCATCAGTTTCTTGTAAAAATTGAAATTGTTTTCTTTAACAGTATGCATAATTACAAATGTGGCAACGCTGTTACATGCAATGAATGAAAACAGTTATCAACTGTTAGTGATGTATGTGACGTCATAATGCCGATGGCGGGTAAAAACTCGATATTTTAATAATTAATATCTACGAAATTAGAAGGTATTTTATAATAATTTTTTTTTTCTATAGTATATTTAAACATAAATAATCGTTTTCTGCAATTACATTGTATACTTTAAAAAAAAGGGACAACCCCATTATCCGCCCGGATCGTTTTCATTAATTTTATATGAACTATCGTATGAAATAATATGCGATAGTTCAATGAAAACAATCCGGGCGGATAATTGCAATGCTATGCGGCCTGGTATAGTCTGCGCTTACTTTAACTTCGCGTTTTGATCCAGTTTAAAAATATGCAGAACAAGAAAATTAGATAAAATTGCACCATCCCTTAAAAATTAAAATACAAAAAAGCATTGCTAGACAGTTATTGTATATGTTTTTGTAGATCTTTATAAATTTATGAAATAATTCACAGAATTTCAGTTTAAAAATATATTGTACAATTCTAGGCATTGTAATCATACCAAATTTGACATATCGAGATTTCTATAGATAAGCACAAATTAGACTTATAGTAATAGGAATCAACTGTTTTTAAATTGTCTATTCGTCGGTCGGTCGTAGAGCAAATTCAGCTGAACGGATTATTATAAAATTTTATATTTAAGCTGGTGAATATCTCAATTTGATCAACTTTTGGTAAAGATTTGCCATCCGGAAATGGTAATTTACTGATGTCACTTTTATATGTTTTACGAATATTTCACAACAGGAATATTTAACAAAAGTTGCTAAAGAAGTTATAAAAAACAACTTTTATTTGAACATTTTTCTATACGTTTAAATAATTTATATATATATAAATAATTCTGTAAATATGTGACATATTTATTTTAAAACAGTTTTGTTTTCTTGTTACCATGACTACAGTTGTTGTTATACAAATTTTTCTATTCTATAAATTTATTTAATACAATTACGGTTAGTTCTACTCATATGTTGACCGCAGTAGGTTTTTGTTAGAAAAATATACGATAATTTCAACAAAATAGGGATTAGATTCACATGATTTTTTTTGTCTATTATAGTTTTTATGAACAATTGATTATGTTTTGTTTTCATGATAATTTTTATTTATAAGATTTGTGAACAAGTTCTAATTGTGTAAAATACTTATTGTAAATGAACAGGAAATGAAATAGAAAAAAATTACAGCCTTTTTATATGTCCGTTTTAATGTGTTTAATTTTAAATTGGACGAAATAAACAAAGTACGTAGAAAAGTCATATAGTTTAAAAAGTTTACGACGCCCAAAAGACTATTTTAACATAATAACGAAAATAACCGTCTTGAGTTCAAATCCCATGTTGTACATTTTACCTTTTTTCTAACCTTTAAAATAAATACCTAATTAAAAATTTACGCCATTAACATTTTAGTATTTTTGTTTATCGTTTATTAAATAAAATAATATTATTTATTATTATTAGAATATTTTCTTATATAAACTTTAGATGGGAATAATTTGTTAACAATTTATGAATTGATTAAATATTTGGGACAGATTTGTGAGGACATGCGCATCCATCTCATCTATCAATGCTACCAACTGACAGCCATTACTTTACATTTCTAACCTAATTGTTGTCAGTTGGTAAATAAATCAAATGACGTATGTCTATATCCTCACAAATCTGTCCCAAATATTTAATGAAAGTAGATCAAACCCAAATATTTTTGCATGATTTATTTCAAATATTTATTCATAAATTATTAACAAATTATACATATATACTATACATACATAGACAATTACGCTAAATACCCAACAGGGTGTGGCACAAACTATTTCCATTATTCTAAAATCAGTTCCCACTAAACATCCTTGTACAAACAAACAACTTTAGCTTCATCCACATTTATAATTTCTCTCCTACATGCTTTTCCATTCCTATTACTTGGAAACTTCCGCTTACGCAAGTCATTCTCTCAATCATACCACTTCAACTACTCATCGGACGTCGATGCAAACGTATAGCTTCAAAATTATTCATATATATATATATATACTGGGTGTCCCATTTTAATCCGCCACCTGCAATAACTTTAAAATCGTGCATCGGACAAAAAATTGTTTCGGATAAAAAGTAAATGGTTTCGAGGGGGACATTTGATGCAGAGACCCTTGCCCCCTCCGGACCCCCTGGGGGGCGGGAAAGGGGGGCAACTTTGAATTCTTAAATGGAACACCCTATTTTTTATTGTAGATTCTGATAGACCATTAAAAAGTATGTAAATTTTATTTTACGACTTTTTGTTTATCTTTGATAGATGGCGCTGCAAACAGCATTTTTTTTCTCAGTTTATCAGTTTTCAATTTGAAAAAAAAGGTGTAACTAAGTACGATATTCAAGTTCTTTTCAATTCTTTGGGTAGAGAGGGGGGGCAAAAGTCACTGAATCAGATATCCCCTCGAAACCATTAGCTTAAAGTTATACCCCTCGAAACCATTAACTTAAAGTTAATGGGTTTGAGGAAGATATTTGATGCAGTGACCCTTGCCCCCCCTCTTCCCAAAGAACTGAAAAAATCTTGAATATCGTACTTAGTTACACTTTTTTTTTCAAATTGAAGATTGATAAACTGCGAAAAAAAATGCTGTTTGCAGCGCCATCTATCAAAGATAAACAAAAAGTCTTAAAATAAAATTTACATACTTTTTAATGGCCTATCAGAATCTACAATAAAAAATAGGGTGTTCCATTTAAGATTTCAAAGTTGCCTCCCTTTCCCGCCCCTCAGGGGGTCCAGAGGGGGCAAGGGTCTTTGCATCAGATGTCCCCCTCGAAACCATTTACTTTTTATCCGAAACATTTTTTTGTCCGATGCACGATTTTAAAGTTATTGCAGGTGGCGGATTAAAATGGGACACCCATATATATATATATATATATATATATATATATATATATATATATATATATATATAAGTTTTTAACCAAACGTTCATAAGGCATTCGCTCAAGATGTTCGAACCATCTTAACTGACTAACACCAAATTATTATCGTTTAAAATCGCCTGTATATCTAAAACATAAGATTAATTTCGAGAAAAGTAGGGAAGTGTTGATGAGGCTTTGTCCAGAGTTTCAATTTAATTATTAATTAATTAATTGATCTGAAATAATTACCTACATTTTGATTAATTCTCATATGAAAATAAAATATAGATATTATTACAATTTCAAATAAAACAAAACAAATATTTGTTAATAAGATATTTTATTTTTATGTTATTTATACATGTTATTTTTTAATTTGTTTTTTTTTTAGAGCGAAACGAATAATATTTAATATTTACTTTATTGTGACATTAATTTAGCAATGCAAATATTTATTTAAAAAATTTACATAGGTAGCAAACAACGTTTGATATATATATATATATATATATATATATATATATATATATATATATATATATATATATACATTATAAAACGGAAATAAATATTACTCAGTTTTATGAAATCGTGTCATATTAGCAAGCAATATAAAGTGGACTAGAATGATGTACCTAAATAAAAAGGAAATATTATTCACGTTATTCTAAATATTATTATTGTAATTAATAAATTATGTTGTTTTTAATAATAATAAATTAAATAGAAAATATAGTTGTTATAGCAACCACATAACGTATATTTTTATTAAATTATAATATATAAAAGTAAATTTTTTCTATTGATAATTTTGAATATGAGTTTTCAAATTTGTTGTAACTCTATATGATATGTTTTTAATAAATATTGTGAGGTAGAAGTCTCGGCACTTGATTTTAAATTCGTTTGAGATGCTTGTGTTACCGATTTCAGTTTGGTTGAGTAGCGAATTTTTTTCTCATAAAAAATAATGTAAATTGGTTTCATCTGTTCTTGGCTTCCAAAATTATTTCTTTACAAAACATTTCTATGACCGAATTTTAAAAGTTGTGAATGCTTTTTCTCAATTTTTTTAATAACTAATATTTCAAAACAATAATTTCATAAAATGTACACTGTGTAATTTTATTGTTATACAGCGTTGCCAACTGATGATGTCAAAGTAGTCTATATACGGGTTTAACCATATGCTTCTAATCTTGTTTTATTTGTATGTCGGTTAAATTAGATAAAATGCTCCTAATTATGTTAAAATTCTGTATAGCAAATAATTATGTTTAGTTTATTTTTTGCTATTGGCGAAACTCATTCAGTTGTGTAAGTGTGAATGTATTTTTTGATAATGAAATCCGTAAAAGTTCTGTTTTTTTTTAAATTTTGTTTTGTTAGTATTTTGCTAATGAATGTTATATCTCTATCTACAACTATGTAAAGTTAAAGTCAATTTAAGAGAATTATTCTGAATAATTTAGTAGTGATAACTTGATAGTCTATAATTATTTTAAAAATACTCTTTTATATTTAGAAATGTGAAAGATTAAACTAATAATTTATGTATTGAGGTTTGATAATACGAGTAGACAAGCGATTTTGCTTTTATTAATGAAAAATTGAATCATTCTTTGTTATTTATTTGTCAACTATATTCACTGTATCATAAGTAATAAAATTCTTTGATTTTTTGTTAGTTAACTTCTTCTTGTACTAAATTTCTTAGTTAGTTAATATGTAATATATTTAAAGTATATACCAGGGGTGTAAAGTTTTTATTATCTGAGTCCGACTCCAACTTTTAGTTCATGTTTTATCATATTAAATTAACTACAGAAAATACATTCCATGATTATAATATTACATAGTACACTAATATGAAACTTTTACAAAAATAATGTTACCAATTATTTTAAATGTTGCCAATGCAATGTAATGAATTTATTTATCAAAAAGCTACAATGTAGTTCATAATATTTTCATTAAACATGTTTAACCGTTTGGGTGCCACGGGTTTTTGTAATTTCCCCGTCCAACAGTGCCAAGGAGCGCTTTTGCGCTTGTCTTATATCCTATTCTACATTATTTAGTTAATTATATTATTATAGTAATCGTTGTTTATAAGAATAAAAAGGTGTACAACTACAAAGTGTAATATTACTACAATTTTATTTTAACTTAAAACGGAACGGTAGCGGTAAAGCCGGGTATCGAGAGAAACCGAGCTTGTTAGAGCACTGGCACATTTTGAGCGTAACAGAAGAGCGCAAAATCGCTGCTTGGCAGTCAGTCAAACGGTTAATATTGCTTTTCGTTTGTTTGACTTTTTAGTTTATTTGAATTTTTTGTTATGACTAGCGAATGAATGACTGTCTTTTTCCAGCAGTGAGACGGTAATGCGCTTATAGTTAGGTTTATCGATCATTAGATAATGCAAATTGTAAGTGGTAACATCGTGGCGTTATTTTTAGTATAAAAAACGAGAAAAAATATCTTTTTGTTCACGTCGTTTTATATTTATTAGTTTTTTGCTTCAATGAAAAAAGTTGGAGTCAGACTCACAACAAAAAAATTCGACACCGACGCCGGTAAAATTCTTCGACTGCACTACTCCGACTCTAAACCCCCTGGTGTGTACAGTAAAAATTGTTTTACGTGGCATTGCATTAAACAACTCGTTGTAAAAACTGCTATGTTTCAAAATGGTTCAATTGCAAGCACTGCCCTATTACATAATAATTTGCGGCAAGTCAATTATATAATATTTAGAGAAAGAGAAGTAATGCATTACTGTTTAATTTTGATTGCAATTAAATTTAAAGAATATATAAAATTGCAAAACTAATATTAGTTAAAGTTTTACAAATATTTTAATTTTTACTTAATCGCAGTGAACTATATACTTTGAAAATTTAATAAATTTGGGGAAAATGTATTGGCCTCGCCTAGGTTTCCTGTTTTCGCGACAAATGTTCTAACCATTAGACTACGAGCCCTCGACCGAAAATAATCCATTTTTCCAATTATATTGTATTTGACCAATCATGTCAGTAGTTGTATTACAATAATATGAGATGAAAACAATGTTATTAAATTTTCTAATTGTATGTTAGTTCATTGCGATTATGTGAGAATTAAAATATTTGTAAAACTTTTAGTGTTATCGCAGAAAATATGGGTGTAATATATGTAATATTAAGTAGTTTATTTTCACAATAAATTAGAAAATATTGGACGGAAAACACTTTGTCATATTAGATCGTAATTGAAAAGGTATTAT
This sequence comes from Clivina fossor, assembly GCA_963966155.1. Classification (NCBI taxonomy): domain Eukaryota; kingdom Metazoa; phylum Arthropoda; class Insecta; order Coleoptera; family Carabidae; genus Clivina; species Clivina fossor. The sequence goes on from OZ014555.1 coordinate 12,168,247, forward strand.
TAATAAATAATAAGAGTTTCCATCTAAAAATTAATATACTTTTCGAGTTAAATTATAAGTTGAATAACCATTAAGTAGCAACAGTGAATATTTTTGACATGTATTTATGTACTTAGCATGAAATTCAATACTTATTTATAATCAATTGATAAATGTTTTCTTTTTCTTCTAATTATTAGTTTAGTATTTGTCAGTTATTTTCTCAAAGTATTATGCTAGATATGATATACATATTATATTTTCTCGTTCTGCACTATTAATCAAACGAATAATTAATATTTGCTGACGTAGAAATGCATAAATTGTCGTTGGTTAAGTAAGATAAATGTGTATTTTGTTTTAAAATAACATGTGAACCTACACAAAAGCAAACAGAAATGAATGTGAGTTACAAAACATGTTTTCTGCTACAGTTAAATAAAAATCTAAAAGAAAATTTATAAATAACAAAATATATGCGCGTATGAAAGTTTCAAAAAAAGTTTATGTTTCAATATTTTTTTTATGAAAAGAAAGAACATTATTTCATGTTGCAACAATTTTATTTTGAACAGTAGAATTAAAAACAAAAGGAAGTACTATACGAAAAAGATTGGCTAGAGGAATCGAAGAATTTTGTTGGAGTGGAGGCGATTTGTTTTTATTATAACTCTGACTCGGACTTTTTTCGTTAAAGCAAAAAATTAACAAATATAAAACCAGGCGAATAAAAAATATGCCACGATGTTACACCACTTACAATTCGATTTATCGATAAACTTAAATATGAGCGCATTACCGTCTCACTGCTGGAAAAGGGAGTCATTCATTCGCTAGTCATAATAAAAATTCAAATACTTAAACTAAAAAAAAAACACCATGGCTGGTATTACAAGCCTCATACTAAATCGTTGTTTTTGAGTGTTTTAGTTAAAATCATGACAACGATTTAATACAGCGCTTAAAACAGACCAAATCACAAGCCTTGTATTAAGAATATATTAGGTAATATCACGTACTAGAGAAAATACGTTTGGCAACATTGCAAAAATAGTGATGTTTGTATATTCAAAAGGCAACTGTCAAAGTATTTATTAAATTTTATTGAAAAAATATCTATATATGCATAATTTAATCGAGAAACAGAAAGAATTAAAAAGATGAAGGTTAAAAAAGAAAAACAACAATTAGATTTACTTAGAAACTAGAAATAAGTGTGAAATATTTGTTAATTTTTTATTTACATTTACTGTTGTTCAAAATATATAAATACAAGAAATGTAGAATATGTCATATTTGTATTGAAATTACTAATTGTGATATCAAAATTTAAATTAAACAACAAAAACGTTGATTATAATAGTTTTCTTTTATTATTTTCTAAATAATGGAATATATAATTGCAATTCCGGCGAGATTATATTTGTTCGTTCTTGTAATGGGACAAGCTGATCTTGAATCAGATTCAAAATAAATCTCACTATTTCCTTATTGAAATGATATCTTCGTTTAAATTCCACTTCATTAAATGTAACGAAGAAATTAATTCGCTCTTTAAAAATAATCATACGTTTTCTGTGGTTATTTACTTGGCGAAGCAGGCAAATTACACAATTTTTTTATAAACGTCAACCATTTTGACCGCTAATACAGTGCTTAGTACAGCTTCTACCTGTTTTAAATAATTGTTCTAAATAATTGAGAAAGACTCTTTAAAACACCCAAAAACAAAGCATGTAATACGAATTTTTAGTATAAGCAAAAACACCCAAAAACAACGTTCTTAGTATACCCAAATATAGAGCTTGTAATACCAGCCTATGTGAAAATATGATGAACAACATTTGTAATGAATAACAATGATGAACAACATTTTTGATAAATAAATTCTTCATATTGCATTTGCAATATTTAAAATAATTATAACATTATTTTTTGCGAATATTTCTGTAGTTAATTTAATATGATAAAACATAAAAATTATTATCGAATTAATAGTCGAAATCGGAGTCAGAGTCGGAAATCGGAGTTGGAGTCGACCGAAAATCGGTCGACTCTATACCATTGGAAAAAACAATGAAAATGCACGATCTTAATTTTATCAGTTGTTATTTCATTTCAACCACAATTTAAGATTATTAATGTTTTTAACATTTTTACAAATGTGACTGAAAGGAACAGGAGTAATATTGTCAAAAATGAATATATAGGTATATAAACCCTTCATATAGCCTCTAGATAACGAATCTGAACTTATTTTATGAGGATGTACGTATGTTTAGATCTCGCTTGTTCGTTCGCTCAGTCATTTAAATTTTATGAACGCATATCCTCCTGGATCATTCATGGTATTTGCACCTAATTTTCAGGGTAGGTTCTGTTACTGCCCAAGATGCGCAAGTGGTTTAACTTTTGTACAGTTTTAAAAAATTTATTATGGTTACATTATTTAACAGAGTTTAATAAAATTTTCACAGAACATTATCTTAATGCCTACATAAATTATATAATTTTATTATTGTACAAAAAAAAATATATGGCCACATTATTTATTAGAGATTAATCAGTGCATAGGAATTTTTTTTTAAATTTTTGGGATTAAACTTACTCAAAAATAGCATTTATGAGTAATATATACAACTATATAATATATTTTATATGTATGGAAAAGTGAATTTGTAAAGATGGAAAAAATTGGTCATCGTTATGTGATGCAATACTTTTATTTGAAAGGCCTCAGTCCAACCAATATCAAAGCGGAGCTAGATGCAACTACTCTGGGGGAGTCTGCTGTCCGCTGCTTCATTTACAACAGTAAAATATTGGGTGGCAGGCCGTACGAACATCGCAGTGGTCCACCAAATGAGGTGACTAAGCCAGAAATGTTGAAGAAAATCCACAAAATGGTATTGGACGACCGTCGACTGAAAGTGCGCGAACTAGCAGACTTGATAAGCATTTAAAAAAGTGCTGTACATCGCATATTGACTGAAAATTTGCACATGAGAAATCTGTGCGGAAGATGGTTGTCGCGATTACTCACAATGGAACAAAAACAGCGTCGCGTGGGAATGTTTCAATCGAGTATTTGGCGTTTTTATAATTTTTAGGATTTAATATTTTAGAAAAAAAATTGTTTATACTTTTTCCTAACTAGATATAGATTCTACTTTCGGATCAACTTTCAAAAAATATTATAAACAAAAGCTGCATCAGTCAAAACGTTTTTACGCACACAATTTCATCGTGCAATTTGATCAGAATCTGCCTCGTGGTAAGACGACGCTCTGTCCATATTTCTTTAAAGCCACAACGATTCTAAACGACAAATCCCAGAAAGATTTCATTTGTTAGATATCATCGTTCGTGAGACACTTCGTTTCTTGGCGGCAAAACGAAGCGCAAAAAAAAACAGATGAAGGTAACGAGAGAGAGAGAGAGAGAGAGCAGGAAAAAGAGAGCATGAAAGAAAAAAAAACAAATCGCGCGCTGCAACCATGGTGACGCTGCCGTCCAAAAGCTCACAGCTTTAGCTTTTGCAAAGCGGGGTTGTTGTGAAAAGTGGTGAGTGAGTGGGGGTTGGGGGGAGGGGGTGTTAAATGGATCGATGCTTAAACGAAACTTCGTGAGCATCGCAGGAGAGAGCATCGCGCCGCGCCGCGCCGCGCGCGATGCTTGAATATTGTGTTTTGTAAGATTGAAAAAAATAAAAATAAATTGCTGTCTCATATTTGTCCATCGAGTTCTCCGGTCTGTTGCGCTCATGCTGTTTAGTTGTAAATTTTATATTATGTTTTCGCTTTGTCTATGGAGATTGAGTTTTTCATGTGGTTTGTTTTGTAGTTACATTATTGTTATTAGTTTTCGGTTTTTGTTTGTATGAGTTTCTGTTTTCTTTTTCGACCAAAGAAAGATTATTTGTCACAAATCACGTAACAAATATAAATAATATTGAAATGATTATTCCGGAGTGTAGTCATCATCCACTTTAATAACTGCTTCCCATTTGCTTGGAAGAAAAAGTAAACAAAACAGTAATTTTCATTAACAAATATCCCGCCTACAAAAACGCTTGTTAATTATGCACCAGCCGACAGGCACTAAACTCTTACTCAATTATATATATATATATATATATATATATATATATATATATATATATACACTAGGCAAAAATAAAAACGCGCCACTTGAAAAATCAGAAAAATTACCGATTTTCAAATAGGTATAACTCAGCCAATTTTGAGCGAAATTGAATGAAAGAAAAAATTGTCGAACTTTGACAACATGTATAGTATACAAAAAAAAATTTTGACTCAATTTACCAAGCGGGCTTAAAAACTCAAACATTTCTACATAAATTCTCCTTAATTAGACTTTTACTTTTGATGCTTTGGCGCAAAGTTATGATTTTTCAAAATTTACCTTGCATTTTGCGAATTTTTGGGGCATAACTTAATTAATTTTGGATGAAAATGGATGAATTTTTGAAAATAATATTTAAAGACTCCACTTTAAGGCCGTGCAAAATAATGCAATGTTTAAGTCATTCCGCTCCCTACCATACCCCGCTGAAAAAAAATGTTTTTGACTTAAAAAATTGTCAAATTTTGACAACATGTGTTGTCAAACTTTGACAGCATGTATGGTAGAAAAAAAATTTCGACTTAATTTACCAAGAGGGCGTAAAAATTCAAACATTTCTACGTAAAATTCGCTTAATTTCAAGCACTTACGATGCTTTGGCGGGAAGTTGTGATTTTTTTAAATTAACCCTGCATTTTGCGAATTTTTTTTGCAGGTTGATTCTGCAAAATGCTTCACAATTTCGAACTTTTCTCTTAACCGAAGAATGTTTAAGTGAACACATGAACACATTTGTTTGGTCATTAAAATGGTTTAAATGTTCAAAATTTATCAGAACTTTGAACACGCAAAATGCAGGGTAAATTTCAAAAAAAAAAACATAACTTTTCGCTAAAGTATTGCAAGTTCTTGAAATTAAGCGGAATTTACGTATAAATATTTGAATTTTTACGCCCGTTTGGTAATTTGAGTCGAAAAAATTTGTTGTATACTATACATGTTGCCAAAGTTCGACAATTTTTAAAGTCAAATCATGTTTTTTTCTGCGGGGTGTGGTGGGGAGCGAAATAGTTCAAATGGGACGTATTTTACATGACCTTAAAGACGAGATCTCAAATTTTTTCGTACAAAATATTTCATTCAATTTAGTTCAAAATTGGCCGAATTATACTTATTTGAAAATCGATAATTTTTCTGATTCTAAAACTGTTAGTAACTGGTTTAGATTACTTGGCATGTATTTTTATTTATATTTTGTTTAATTTCGTTTAGAACGCTTGAAGAAAAAATTGTATATGTTACTTGGAAAAGAAAGCTCTTTTTGTATTTCGTCTAGATTGCTTGGTCTCAACTTTGCCTCTGTCTCATATATCTGGATTCAACACAATAATTATCGCTTTCTACTTCTCGAAACATAATATACTATTCTACTGCAGAATTTAGAATTTTTATTGCATATTTTGTGTTCAACTGCGCGTTACAAGAAGGATTATAATAAAAATTTAATGTATATTATTATATAAAATTAAAAATACTAGTGTGTCCCAAACAGTTTTATACAAATGGAGAAAAAGTTTATCTCACATTTCACAAAAAAAATATTCTTGATAAAAAGCTCTGCATGACTTGTAGATCCATAATTAAGTACAAAATTTTTAAAACATTTTTTGGAATACAGGGAAAATCATAATCATGATTTGGAGTGAGAGTAAAATTACGTTCAAACTGTAGTGCAGAGTAAAATGTTCATTGAAATTGTTATTATTAAGTAGCAAATATTTAATTAATTAATTAATTAATTATTAGGTTATCAATTGTTTATCATGTCTTATTTCTTTATTCGATAAATAATCTAAAAAAATAAATAAAAATTAAAATAATAATAAATAAATTAATAATATCTTGTAATTTTTATCTGGCAAAAATCACAAATCCACAAGTGGGCATAATTTTTTGTTACTTAATAATAATTTCAATGAGCATTTTACTCTCCACTACAGTTTGAACGTAATTTTACTCTCACTACAAATCATGATTTTGATTTTCCTTGTATTCCAGCCAATGTTTTAAAAATTTTCTACTTAATTATGGATCTACAAGTCATGCAGAGCTTTTTATCAAGGATATTATTTTTTTGTGAAATGTAAGATAAATTTTTTCTCCATTTGTATAAAACTGTTTGGGACATATTGTATAACAAATTTTTTGAAATCAATCATCATAAATGATATTTTTATGTCGATTTTGATTTAATTTTAGAATTTTTGCATGTTTTTAAAAAGTATATTTTAATAAAATGTATAAAAAGAATTTTTAAATGTTATTGTATGTAATTTATACACACTATTAACAAGTAATAAATAATAAAGGAAGAAAATTTTGATGTAATTATAATGAAATTATAACAAATTTGCGTGTCACAGACTTCATTTATGAATAATAGGTTTCGTATCTATATGTGTAGTACTCGATATTCTTTACAAATTTAGATATGACGTGAGTATTTGTCAAATGCTGGTAATAATATATATTTTGTTAGGATAATAATAGGTTACATATATTTTTTATTTTTTTTGTATTTACTAAATCTTTTTATAATTTTTTTTCTTTCATGTTCAATGAAGAAATACGAAAAATAAAAATGTAATTATGTTTTTCGTCAAGCGTATCATAATATTAATATTACGTTATCATATTGCCTATGTAGAAAGAATTCATTATGTTCCTAGTACAATAATGACATTATTATACAGCAGTTAGTTACTATTATATACCACTGGTGATAGCACCAAACATAACTACGACGTCAAGAGTATTTAATTTTATATCTTCAGCAACCATATTGGCAAACTAATACGTCAAGTTAAGGTAATTGACAATTGTATTGTTTATTTTCGCTTGAATTTTAATTTGATTATTGTAAATGTGTGAAAAAGTACAAGAAATGCAATGCCCATCGTTAAATTTGTCAGAAACTGTAAATTCAACCAACGACACACGGTCAAGTGTATTTAATTTAACATCTCCGATGGCTATATTAAAAATTATTAAGTCAAGTTTAGGTTTTTGCTTGAATTTGAATTTGATTATTGAAAATGTGTGAAGAAGTTCAAGAAATGCAATTTATACCAATGTTTATTCGACCAAAGAAAGATTAATTTTTACAAATCATGTAACACAAATACAAAATTATATTTATAGTATTTTTATTTATTTTATAGTTTCGTTTCGTTTAGAACGCTTAATGAAAATATCTTATACGTTACTTTTTGTGTTTCGCTCAAATTGCTGGGGTCAACACAATAATCATCGCTTTCTACTCCCGGTAACATAATAATCTTTTTTTATATTTGTATTAATCATACAGGTTGTTTGATAGATTATACTTAGAGCATATTTAACTAAACATTGTGTTGCGCAAAATGCTACGGTCTTTTTTGCGAATAATCTACGTGAATAAATCCGTTACATGTATCGTATAATATCTGAGCTCAACACGATAAGATTGCTTTCTGCTCTTCGGAACATAATATACTACAGTGGTACCTCGGTATACGTCTGCTTTAGAATACGTCCAATTTGGAATACGTCCTGTTCGGGCAAAACAAATTTTGCTCGGTATACGACTTAATTCAATTATATGCGCCATCTATGAACCAGTAGCACTATATGAAACAAAAACCAAGTATACCCATAGATGTATTCTTTTTACTTAAAATTTACTGATAAATTCAGATCAACTCAGATAATTCTTATTTTTTTTTATCTTAACCGAGCTACGACAAACTGAGTTGAATACTTTTTCCCCTTATCGATTCTGCTGCACCCGAAAAATAATCTCAAATTGAAGTGAGATACTCAGTTAAGTAGTAGAGGTTAAATATTGTATATTTGTAGGTACCAATGAAAACAGCATCATTATCGAAATAAGTATATACACAAATAAATATATTTTAGTGAAAAAGTGATTTAGTGTAATTTATCCTTTTATTTTTTTCATATTAATTTATACTTCATAATTACTTTAACCGTTTGAGTGCCACGGGTTTTTGCTGTTTCTGCGTCCAAAAGTGACAAGGAACGCTTTTGCGCTTGTTTTATTTCCTATTCTACATTATTTAGTTAATTATATTATTATGATACTCAAAAATATTGAGATTTTCAATTTTTCCCAAAATTTCACATGATAATCAGTCATTGAATCGGCTGTTAAGCTATGCATCAATGACTGGCCAGTGTTAACCGTAGATACGTGTTTCGGTCTTTAGGACCTCATCAGTACCGTGCTTTGATCAGTGTCGGGAAGACACTGATGCAGATGTTAGTTCTGGCTGGCTTTTATGCCAAGTACTTTGAACCAATAACGAAGAGTAGCAATAAATAAATACCACCAACGCCATCTACACAATAATGCCATAAGCAAGTATAATACTAGGACATTGAACAAATAAATGTTCGTATTGTCATTGTGAAATTTAATATAATAATACTCAAAAATATTGAGATTTTCAATTTTTCCCAAAATTTCACATGATAATCTCAATATTTTTGAGTATTATTATATTAAATTTCACAATGACAATACGAACATTTATTTGTTCAATAATAGAGAGTTTTTGCAAACCGTATACGTTTTACGTTTACGGCAAAAAATCACGTGACTACCTCAGTGCGCATGCTCACTCAAACCGTATACGTTTTTTACGTTCAAATAGTACGGTTCGCAAGCATGTTTGTCGTGGTACGGTACGGTAACGTTTCGAAAAACGGTTGCTAGATACCAACGACCTTGCTAAATACTAACCTAAAAAAATCTGACAGCTCTTCAAAGTGGTAAGAATATAGATGTAGGTAAGAATACTGTTTGCTTACAGTATGTACTCAAATTTACCTACTATTATTAACTATATTATATTATTATTACTATTAGCGAATGTCAAATACAACATATGTAGTGATGTTATGTTGTCAAATGTCATTTATCTGTTCACGTATTTTTCTTTCACGTCTTGCAAAAACTCTATATTTGACTATGAAAAAAACTGATGCTAAGGTAAACGTTACCGTAATACGGTAACATTTATACGGTTTGCAAAAACTCTCTAAATGTCCTAGTAATTATATTATTATAGTAATCGTTGTTTATAAGAATAAAAAGGTGTACACCTAAAAATGTAATATTACTCCAATTTTATTTTTACGTAAAACGAAACGGTATCCGTAAAGTCACGCATCTACAGAAACCGAGCTTGCTAGGGCGCTTTCACTTTCTGAGCGTAACAGCAGAGCGCAAAATCGCTGCTTGGCACTCAAACTGAGAATGAAACTTATATGTATGATATCTACACTATACACGAACTTATATTGACTTTTATTGAAACTATGTAATTTCTGGTGGTGAGAGTCGTTGGTATTTCTACTGGGAAGAGTCATTTGTTGGTGTTTGTACTGCTCAAACAGTATTTCAATTATTTTACAATCCCATTAATATACCATATTAAGAGGAATTTTTTTTTTTACATGAGAACGGATTAATCATTTTTACATTACTTCTTATGGGGAAGGTTGGTTTGTTATACGTCTTATGCGGTATAAGTCCAAACGTCAGGAACTGATTAAGGTCGTATATTGAGATTCCACTGTATTATTAAATTTCCAAGAAGTGTCAGCAATAATTGTTTTTTGTGTGTGTGTGTGTGTGTGTATGTTGTATAGGTATGTATATAGTAAATAAATAAAAGTGAAACGTTAGAAAATTATGTATTAAATATTTATTGATGAACAATAATATCGAATAATAAAGCAACAAATGGAATATTTGATAAAGTAGTTATTGAAAATAGTGGTATAATGGATAACAGAAGTATATATGATTTTTATTGTTTTTAGATTTGCTTTTATCATTTACTAATTACAGATTTATCTGTCAAATAAATGTATTGTGTTTTGTGTTTACTGTCGAATGACTACGCTACTAATAATTTATATTTGAGTTTATTCATATTATTGTAAAATAAAAAAATTTATATATATATATATATATATATATATATATATAAAGTAATTAATTTATAGGTCCTGGAGAAGATGGAAAATATCACCGAAAGCTTGACATAGAATCTTAAATGAGAGTTTGATTCGAACATCTAATCTTTTTAAAAAAAGATTTATTTTATTACCTTCCCATTGAATCTATCCATTTTATTACATTCTAGTCGTAATTTATATTTACATATATATATATATATATATATATATATATATATATATATATATATAGTAACTTATTTCTATGTTTTGTTATTTACTGTAATGTTATTTGTATCATTTATCCTGATGAAAACGGACGTTGAGTTTCATCGAAACGTCTATTTTAAATAAATATTAGTACAGAACTTAAACCTAATGCTGTTTTATTTTAATATAATGAGTTCCGAAAGATTTTTTACTATGTTAAAATTGCTTTAGGTTAAAGTTCAAAAAATACTTAGAAGTATTATCGAGGGAAAAACTTTTTGTCATTCTACCCATCAAAAATATCATAATATTTAATTTGAGTTAAACTATAGTCATATAATCTATCTAGGTATTCTTTTCTTATTACAGAATTTTAATATCTCTTGTAGATTTAAAATTATTGGCGTTAAGAGTTTTCAGTGAAACATCCTGTATAATATAAGTAGGTATACGTAGTTGAATGAAATATTATATTATTTTTGATTGAATCGAATTAAGGATTGGAAGATAGATTACTATATTATATTTATTATGACAGGTTATATTTCTTGTATAAGATTGATAAATTGGTGTTTCTTTTTCTAATCAAATTAGTATCGATGATAAAGTTTTTTTTTTTTTTATTCTTAAAAGCATTATTTCAAATAATAAAAAAAAAGATGTAAGTTGTTGCATGTAATTCGAGAAGTCTATAATATAAAAAAATGTATGTATTAAACAGGGCTTCAAACCGGAACTGAACCGAAAACCGTTATTTTTGCTGGAACAAAAACCGGAACTACACCTAAAAAAGTATCGTTTTATTTTGGTTCGATACATGTTGTAACATGCGTTAATACAATCACAATCTTACTTTCCAGGTCAGTTGTCGTTTTATTTTTTTATTTTTGTGGTCTCATAGCTTAACCGCAAGTCGCAACTCGTTTTACGAGAAAGAGTATTTGGTTTGTTTTTTCTGAATGAATACTCAGTTATTGAAAGTGAAAATGAAAGTAGGGATCACTTTGAGAAAGGTGTATTTTTTACTAATAAAAATAAAAATACATTGGAAAATATTTTAATAATTAAAGGTAATTTTTATTTTTTCTAATTATAAATAAATAAAAATCTTGTATACAAGAATTTGTTACGTTAACATACGTTATCTTATTATTATATAATATACATACGAATTAAATAAGTTTCAAATAATAAATTATATTATTATCATATATACATATTATATACTTCTAATTATTATACCTTTAATTAATTAATAATAATTATTATTCATATTATATTATTTTATCAATTTATGTAGTATGCTTATTATAATAGTTGGAATAAAATATTTTAAATTATGCTAGAGAATAAGTTTTTAAACAAATAAAAACATTGAAATTTTTTTAGAAATAATCACTTGACAGTGAACCGAAAACCGTAAAAAACCGTTATTTTTGCCGCAACGAAAACAGGTATCGAACCGATATATATATATATATATATATATATATATATATATATATATATATATATATATATTTTAATTGAACCGGAACAAAAATTGGAACAAAAATATATCGGTTCGAAGTCCTGGTATTAAATCAAAATTTAAGGTTTTCAATTATAAGTTATCAAACAGACATTTTATTTTTCTAATATTACGGATTTTGATTAATGAAATATTTTCATTTATTAAACATTCCATTAAAATTCCATTTTCATTAAATAACTCAAAAATGTAATCTTCATTATTTTTTCATTTTAAACATTATCGCTAATATAATAAACAGAAAAAAAATAAGTAATAGAAACTCTTAAACATTCAACATTTTGACATTTAAAAAAAAAATTCTAAATTTTACAATCACAAATCTAAGTAAATATCTCCCACTAGACCCTCTGTATTCAAAACATTCAAATACCCCACGTTATTTTTTATTTCTCTTCGTTTCCAACAATTTTGAACTAACTAAAAAGAGAAAGAACGGTCTGTTATAAACTCCCTCTCAACCCCTTCGGCCCCTGCAGTACCGCTAACCTTATTGGTCGGTATATAGGGCAACGAAAGGGATATATAATAATTGTTCGTGCGCAACAGCGTATAACGTGGCCTGTGCCTACGCATTTTTGGAAAAATTCCTGCTGATTCTGAGTGTGTTTGTGTGTATGTGTGTTACACCTGCTATTGTATGGAGCTTCGTGGTTATGCTTGTGAATTATAAGCGAGTGAACGGTGTTGCGCATGCGCTGAGGTCACGTGAACGTAGTAGTTTGTGTAGTTAGAGGGGGGGGGGGGATGAGATCAAGTTGGCTAAGGTCGGCGGTTCTATGTAGGTTGGCGGGAAAATGATATGCGTAGGCTGGAAATGTAATCTAACTTTGATATTTTATTGCGGATACACATCAGCTTGTTTTATATGTAATAATATTGAGTTTGTGCTTTTCAATGGAATGGTCAATGAATAGGGTTGAGCAGTAATGTGATATTTTTTAAATGATAAAATGAAATTAGTAGCTAATAATGGTTTTTTTTATAGTATAATGTGGGATTTTTGATTCATGTTTAAAGTCTCATTCACAGCGCCGGTTTGGTTTTATCTTTACATAGAAATTCACAAAAAAACGCACACAAATTTACACAAGAATATGTGACCTTGCATAGGATTTCACAGTAAAATCATTCCCATTCTTAGCAACATCGTAAGTTGGCATTATATTATATTAAATGTCACGCGCAGTGATAATGGCAGTAGCGAGACAAAGAAAAGATAGCTTGTTTCTATAGCTATCTCTTTCCCGCTGTGTAAAATGAAGTATTTCTGAGTCAAAAGCTTGCGCGATGCAAGGTTTGACGCTACGTAAAACTGTGCTAAGCTAAGCATTTCTATGTAAAATTAAAACCGTCATGCGCACTGGTGCAGTAAAAATGCCTCCTATGGTAAGCATGCGTTTATACTCATATGCTTGTGTAAAACCAAGTATTTCTATCGATACATAAAACAATGTAATCGTATAACCGGCGCTGTGAATGAAACTTAACCCCTTCAGCGGTTATGTCGTATACATATAATGGCATAATGGCATAATGTAATGGGTAGCATTTATTTATCGAATATATTCGCATTTTAAATTAGGTAATGATTACATTGAATATATATATATATATATATATATATATATATATATATATATATATATATATATATATATATATATATATATATATATACAGACGATTCCGCTTAATTGGGCCACCGCTTATTTGGGCTTATTTGGGCCAAATCTCAAAGAACAGAAACCAAACCAAGGAACCAACAGTAAATTTACATGTTTAATTAGGACAACATTCCGCTTAATTGGGCCAGTAAATTTAAGATCACAGTACATATTATGTTACAAATATTCAGAAGAAAAAATATTTACAAAGAATTTAATATGATACGCTTCATATCTTTTTGATTCACAAGATGGAAAATTATATTTAAAAAACTAGCAAATATGTATCAATCAATTAATTACAATAGTATCGCGCGCTGTGAACTTTATTCCCGTATGACGTACGGAAATGAAGGGAGCCCTACAGCCGCACTGAATACTTGTGCTGATTTTGTAGAAGAGAAATGTTACAAAAACGAAAGACAGACTACACTTGACATATTTTTGCATTGAATTAAAAATGTATGTACCTATTTATTATTTTATTTTGGAATTTATTATTATTTTTTCTTAAAAGTTTATATTTTTTGGTTATATGTAGTTTATAGTTTTGTCCAAGAATTTATAAAATAAAATTATTGAAAGAAAAATATGGATTGTTTAATTTTATGTAAAATTCTCTTAATTGGGGCAGCCCCTTAATTGGGCCAAAATGCTCTAGTCCCGATGTGTCCCAATTAAGCGGAACCGACGTATATATTTTGGTAAAATAATACAGCTTGTAACTATTAAAATGTCTGTTCAATATTCCACTCGGTCTCATAAGCATTTTAAAAATCCATTTTTTTTAAAACGCATAAATAGAAAATAAATTAGTTATTTCGCATCTCGGTGAGATAATACAGCTTATGCTTGCAACACACCACATTGCTTAACTAAAGAGAAAAAATATGCATACATACATTAACATAATGCGTAAAAAATTGCAAAATTAAAATATAAAACACGTGTAGTAAGTTAGCTGTGAAAAAAGATGAATAATAATAACATAGTAAAAAATCTTTTAGAACTCATTATAGTACAGTAAAACGGTTTTAGTTTCTAGTTCTGTAAGAATTTATTAATAAATCAACGTTTCGACGAACTAAACGTGCATCTTCATCAGGAAAAAAGATAGAAATGACATTTATAGTAAATAAACAGAACATGGAAACAAGTTACTAGCTAACAAGTAAGTAACTAGATCATGAAATTTATAAATTTTTGTTTAAAGAAAGCCAAATTTTATTTAAATCAATGCTGTCCCAAATATTTAGTGAAAATAAATCAATGCAAAATATGTATTCACAATTTATTCTAAATATTTATTCATAAATTATTAATAAATTGTTACCGTCTACAGTGGCCTTAAAAGTTACAAGAAATGTTCGAAATGTTCATTTCTGGCTTAAATGAATCCCTCACATTGACGAATCAAAGATTCTGTAATATGATGTACATATTTGGATTATTTCTTATTTGAGTAGTTGTGTCTTGTTATTGTTAACAAGAAACTTTACGGGTATGGCAAAACAACTCACAGCCAAACTTATTTTTGCGTTTCATTATTGCTATCTTCAACGGCTTATATACGTTCTTAATTAAGAGGGTATATAGCCGTCCGGTTTTGTAGAGTTTTGAAGAAAGGGTTAGAACTCGGACGATTTTCAACAAATTTAAAAATTAAAATTCTTGAAAGAAGCTTATAGTCTAATTATTTCACTCGGTTATCTTTTATAGTTTCGCAGAAAAAAGTTCATAAAAATAGTCGATTTTTTAGATCGAGAAAGGCATGTACCTCCTTAAACGAATTGGACCTATATGTTTATGTAACGTAGAGCACGTCGAAACGTCGAACCCGTTTAATTTTTGTAATTATATTTTCTTATTGTTGCATTTTTATATTTTGTAAATTGAATTATATTTTCTTTAAGGGTTTATTTTAGGATTTAAGATTGAATCATATTCAACAAAAAAAATACTAATTATAAAATAATATATTCATTACGTTTACTATATGTAGTAGAACAATTAACAACATTCAATCACGAAGTTACCTTGAAATGAAAAAACCTTTTTTTGCATCGTATTCGAACTACCACGCTATATCGATCACGCGCTTCATTGCGGCCCAAAAGCTTCGCGCGTCCTTCAGAGCTTTCACCGACACGGAAGTGTGGGCAGGGGGGGGGGAGATTACGGTGTGCGTGGCTGTTAGCCAATCAGCGTACGCGCGCCATTTCCCCTGGATTCAGTGAATGGAGCCACCGAGCAGGGCATGCTGGTTGCGGTTCTGACATTTGACATTCGCGCCGCGACCGAGATACGGTAGGTGCCGAGCGTGAACCGGTACGAAACGGAACGATAGCCGTGTAGCGTTACCTGGTAAACGGTTTTTCGGACGAGCAGCTTGTTCCCGCGCGACACGGTCACGTGAATTATTTAAAAAATGGTGCGATGCGAAAATGTACTGTAATGTGTTCGTAAGTGACTTGTTTGCCGCGAAAACAAAACAAAACAAAAAAACCGGTATGTTTTTCTTTATTTATTGTAAGTATGATTACATAATATATTTATTTCTATATTTTATGGTTGAAAATGCGTAATAAAATAAGTAATATAGTAGAGCTTTTATTTTTCATATTTTTAATTTTATTTTTGTTGTACTTTCAATAATTTATAACAAAATCAATTTTTAAATATACGAAACGAAGCAAATATGAATAAAATATTTTTGTTCTTAAAAAAATGGGATAAAATTAAATTTAAATTGTATTTAAAGCGTATATTTTGTTATGTATATTTTAAAAATTAATGAGCTTTTGTGTGTATAATAATGTTGTTTATTTTTATTTATGAAATATTCTGCATTAAAAAATATTTATAATAATGCAGTAATGCAGTTTTTTTTTTTAGAAAATTTTGTAAAAACATGTTTTTAAAGTTTTAACAGAATTAACTTTTCTTGAGTATATAAACATAAAATAAAAATAAAATAGATTATTTATTTATTACAATAGAAAGGAAGAAAAATTATGGTCATTTTTTCATTAAGCGTATCAAAATACTGATATTACGTTACTATATTGTCTATGCAGAAAGAGGTCATTATGTTGCTAGTAAAATAATATAACGTTATTATACAATAGTATATTGTTTTATATATATCTCTTTATCTCTGCGTTATTGTATGTGTATCTATGAGGACAACGCCGGTGGTCCTATTGAAAATTAGTAGGTTACAATAACTTAACAGTTGCGTTATTTATTATCATTTGAATTTGATTATTGCAAGTGAGTGTGAAGAAGTGATAAGAAATGCAATGTACGTCGTCAGTTTTTTTTTGTAAGAAGTTGCATATTTGATCAAGAAAACATTAATTCACACAAATCACATAACAAATATAAATAATATAATATACTCAAAAATATTGAGATTTTATCTTTATCCCAAAATTTCACAAGATACTCAGTCATTGAATCGGCTAGTTAGGCTATGCATCAATGACTGGCCAGTTTAACCGTAGACACGTGTTTCAACCTATAGGGTCTAATCAGTACGGTGCTTTGATCAGTGTCGAAAAAACAAAAGCCAGAACTAACATCTGCATCAGTGACTTCCCGACACTGATCAAAGCACCGTACTGATGAGACCCTATAGGTTGAAACACGTGTCTACGACGGTTAAACTGGCCAGTCATTGATGCATAGCCTAACAAGTCGATTCAATGACTGAATAACTTGTGAAATTTTGGGAAAAATATAAAATCTCAATATTTTTGAGTATATTATATTAAATTTCACAATGACAACATGAACATTTATTTGTTCAAGGTTTATTACTATAAATAATATATTTACTTACTGTTCTACAAGTGTTAGTAAGGTTACTTGCTATTTTTTTAAATTAATTTTTAGTTTAGTATCGTTTGGAACGCTTGAAAAAAAAAAGTATGTGTCATTTGGAGCAGAATGTTGTGTTTCGCCCAGATTGCTTGGCCTCAGCTATACCTTGGCCATAAGTTTCTGGACTTAACACAATAAACATACATAATATTATTTTATTATACATCACTACGCTAATATTCTGTATTGTACCGTAATCACTGTAACACTATGGTATCTTTTGTTTTTGTTGTCAAACTGAATTCAAAGCTTTATTTACAAAAACTTTTAGTTGTACGCATTTTGTCACTTTTCATTCAAACTATGGGTTTAATTTTTTTTTTTAATAATTAATTACATACATTACATTTTCATATATTACTTACGCTATTATTCATTTGCTGTTATTCATTTTGTGGAAATAATTAACTATTTTCATTAGTAATTTAACAATAGCTTTTTTGTTTGAAACTATATTTATACCATTTATTATTTTAATCAGTTCATAGTTATGTAGACCAGTTGCATAAAACATTCTTAACTTAATCAATAAGTAAACTAGGAAACTAGATTCTCAACTGTTTTATAATGATTTCATTGATTGTTAACGAAATTATTAACTTGCAAAAAAAATAATTATTAACCTGCATTTAATGTAACAACGATAATTTTTATTTTTTTAATTTTCTGATCAAGTAATTGCATTACAAAATATTAAATACTAATTATGTTTCACACACGTAACATAAACCAAACATATTCTGCTAGCGCTGAAGAAGGCAGTAGTGATTGTCGAAACGTTGGTATAGACGATATTAAAAATATATAACTAACTGAATTCTGTCTATTACTTATTATTTACAATATGTATCAATTAATAGGAAAAAAAGAAGATAATAACATAGTAGAACAATAAATATTACTTTGAGATCGAAAGAAAATATTTAATTAAATTATGTTTTATAATTATTAAACTATTTAAAAAAAAAACAATATACACAGTTTATGATTGAATTGATCGTATTACATAATTGACAACCAGATGTTTACGCTCATTATTATTTTTACAAATTTCACAGGGAAATTATTGTTTATATCTAGAGTTAGTGAGGTACTGTAAAATAAATATTGTATACTATTAATAATAATAATTAAATTAAATAACCAATTAATAGTTGTCGATTAGTTTAGACAAATTACTTTTTTTTTTAAAAGTTTACTCTTCTACTGACCAGAGGATATTTGTTAAATATAAATCCTTGTATACAACACAGTCATTTATGCACCAAGCGGGATTTGAACCAGAGCATGTATGGGTAACGAGCGATAACAGACACCACTCGGTAATACAGGTCGACGATTAAGTATTTGAAGCAAATAATTATAAAAGACCGGGTTCGAATCCCGCTTGGGATATAGATATTTTCGATGTCTTTGTATCGTCTAAAATACACTCTAAAGTGAATATAAATTAAAATTAAACTGCTTTAGGTTAAAGTTCTGTATTAATATTTATTTATAATCGACGTTTCGATGAACTCAACGTCAACTCAGGAAAACCTGGAAAACTGATACAAATGATATTTACAGTAAATAACAAAACATAGAAACAAGTGACTAGGTAACAAATAAGTAATTAGATCATAAAATTTGTAATTAATGGAAACCAAATTTTATTTAATTCAGTGCCTTCAGAGTGATTGGGCGTTATGTTTTTCTTTATAAATTTTTATTGCTTCTCTTATCAATGTGCTGTTAATATTGATTGGTCTTGCAATTATTACAGTATCTTCGAATTTTACATTTTGAAGATATTAACAGCAGATTGATAAGAGAAGCAATAGAAATTTATAAAGAAAAAGATAACATCATACACTGTAAAGGCTCTAAATTAAATAAAATTTCTCCTCCATTAATTAAAAATCTATAAAATTTTATGATCTTGTTACTTATTTGTTATCTAGTAACTTGTTTCTATGTTCTGTTATTTACTGTAAATGTCATTTGTATCATTTTTCCTGATGAAAACGAACATTAAGTTTGCCGAAACGTCGATTATAAATAAATTTTAATAGAGAACTAGAACCTAAAGCAGTTTTATTTTAATATAATGAGTTCTGAAAGATTTTTTACTATCTATGTTGATTATAAATTGATTCTGGCTAATAGTTATAGCAGCTAAAGTCAATATGTGTTAAAAAAAATAGAGATAATTAACTACGATAATTGATTATTTAATTTTTACATAAATTATTAACTTTCAAAATGTGCCAAATTTAAAAGTTGCCTTCCATCAGAAATTCGATGCCGCTGTCTAGAAATATACATATTTTTGTATACAAATACGCCAAATATGAAACAAATAAAACTAACTGTTATTAAAAATGTTAATAAAATTACAACAGTTCGTATCATAACATGATAATTATTATTTACTTCATGTAATTCCGTTACAACTTGATTTAAATTATCTTTGTTCGATGCACTGAGATCTGTTAATATTTTAATTAGATTATTGTTTTCTTGGGGAATGTCTTTAAGAAAACCCGGGGTTGCAGTTTTAGGAGTTAATTCAATATTAATAGAAATATTGTTATCATTATTATTATTATTATTATTATCATCATTATTTGGAATAATATACATATTTGATAGATCGTGGCATGGTATTCCCTCGATATTTTCAAAATTATGATTCTTCATTTCGCTTTCATATGTGATGCCACGATTTTTAAAATACTTCAAAATATAACCTAAATTATGACAAAACCATGGGTTATTATATACATTTACTCGATATAAGTTTTTAAAATGTGTAAAAATATCAGGATTGATTACAGAGAACGAATTACTACTTATATCAAAAATTTGCATTTGATGTAATGGATATAGTACATCTCCATTAATAAAATTAAATAGATTGTAAGATAAGTCCAAGTATTCTAATTTTTGTAGATTTGAAAATACTCCAATTTGTAAATACGATATATAGTTAAACTTTAAATGCAAATTTCTTAAATTGGACAGATTTTGAAAGCTGCACAATGAAATATATCTAATTCTGTTATTGGTTAAGTCTAGGTC
The DNA here is from genome assembly GCA_963966155.1 of Clivina fossor. Lineage (NCBI taxonomy): Eukaryota > Metazoa > Arthropoda > Insecta > Coleoptera > Carabidae > Clivina > Clivina fossor. Next base: position 12,188,695 of record OZ014555.1, read on the forward strand.
AGTTAATGGACAATTTTCCAAGAATATTTCACAAGGGAAATATTCTATTTTGTTATGACTTATATTTAGATTTATAATATTGTGTAAGACATTAAATGTATTGCCTGTTATATTATTTATATTCATACTAGCTAAATTTAAATGTTTTACATTTTCTAAATTATTAAACATGTTAAAATTAACATATTCTAATTTGTTACCTTGTAAATCTAATTTTTCTAAAGAATTCATACTTGAGAATGTATTAGGTTTGATATCTGATAGATTTCCATGTGATATATCTAAAGATTTTAATTTTGACAAAGATTTAAATATATCAGGATTGATAATATTAGTGTTTTGAAATAAATATGAAATATCTAAAATCTCTAAACTAGACAGATTTATAAAACTATCAGAATCTACAGATATTGTAACATTTACATTTGACGGATAAGAAAAATATAATGTTTTTAAGTTAGAACATCTGTAAAATGTATTTCTATTTAAATTAGTTATTGGATTATTATTAAGAATTAATGTAACAAAACTATTTCGATTAAAGCAATCAATATGTATTTGTTTTATATGATTATTAGTTAAATCTAATACTTCTAGATTCTCCAATGGTGTCAGAATGTCTCCTTCGAAATTTTGTAGGTTATTGTTGACTAAATATAAGTAGTTTAAGTTATCGAAGGATTCCAAACTATTTTTATCGATGACAACAATACTACAATTATCCATTGTTAAATTGGTGACGTATTTATTCATTCTATTTCCAAAAAGTTGTTTATCGATTCTGGAAATGTTAATATTGGTTATCTCTAATTGTCTTATATAATTACTGACGAGTGCGGTATAGTATTTTGTTTTGAAAACATCTCTTGTAATGTTACTACAATGTATTGAACGGCTTCTATAATCTCCAGTTGTATTACATTCACTTTTTACAGCCGATATTGACATCAAAACAATGAATAAAGTTGTAAATTGATATAAATATGAAGACATTTTTCTAAAAACAAAACAAATAGAAATTATATTTAGAAAATAACTGCGAATATCAATAAGGTTTTTATTGTGGGTGGATTTATTATAAATGATGTTTTAAGGATCAACATACTAAAAAAATCTTTCAGAACTCGTTATATAAAATAAATCTGCCTTAGGTTAAAGTTCTGTATTAATATTTATTAATAATCGGCGATTCGACGAACTCAACGTCTGTCTTCCTGATGAAGAGTTCGTCTAAACGCCCATTATTATTAAATATTAATACAGAACTTTAACCTAAAGCAGTTTTATTTTTAAGGATCAAGTTTTTTAGTGAAATTTGCGAACGAACTTCACATATACTTATTTAGTGAAAGAGGCGTGTCAAGTAACAACTTTATCTTACGTTTACTCAAATTTTGTATTTTAAAATAAAAATTTTGTGTATGTATTTTATTGTTGTTGGTGATTGTATATTCAAATAATATTTTAACTGCCGTTATATGTATGAAAATAATAATTATTTTATAAGTAAGTATGTTATAATTAATTTTTTCTTCGGTTTTGCCTCGGCCACAAATATCTGGACTCAACACACACACACACAATAATCATCGCTTTTTCTACTCCTAGTAACATAAAATTTTCTATTATGTAGATGATAATATAAAGTACTTAATTAAAATTATGAAAATAGATATGATAAAACACTATTAAATAAATACATGCAGTTAGAAAATTTCGTTAATTTATTATTGAATATGCCCCCCGCATTAGCAATTTTTCTCTTAAGTCAATGTTGAAATAATAAATAAACTATTAATTACGTTTATGACCAGATATGTTATATTTTACATTAATTATATGTCAATATAATTTCAAATATAGTAATTTATGCATTACATGTTTCTCTATTGTTAAAAGTTAGAAATTAGAAAAAGCCTACTTAATAATATATTAATAATTAAATAATATTTAATAATAAAACTAGATGATTCTACTAAAATTTTCAATTAAATTTAACATTGAATAAAAGTTCATAAGTGTATAGTAAAATTAATATAAAATATTACTATAATGTTGGGATTTTTTTCTCAAAAATTTTACTCAATGTTACTCAATCATTGATTCGGCTAATAGCCGATTTAATGATGGAGTGATTTTTGGGGAAAAATCCCAACATTAGAATATTAAATTTGAAATGTTAGAAATGTTGAAATGTTAGAAATGTTAGATGTTACGTAAGAAATATAATACGTTTGATGTATTTTCATGTATGATTAGTAAAAAATCTTGTTAGAAAATTGGTGTTAATCAGTTAAGACGATTTGATCATCTTATGCAAATGTTTCTCATTAAAATAGCAGTTTTTGTTGTTAAAAGTGAATTTTTTTAAAAAAAAGCTACTTAATAGTATATTAATAATTAAATAATTGAATAATAAAACTACATGATTCTATTAAAATTTTCAATAAATTTTTCAATGTTATATAATAGAAATTTATTTACAAAATCGTCGTGCATTTGTGATAGTACTTTCTTTGTTTCAATTTATAGATTAGAATATTAACATAAAATTGATTTAATAAATAAGATTAAATATTTTCAGTTATATTTTATATGTCTGTAAAATCAGAATAAATATATACGTAGTTTTTGAGAGATACTATTAGATAAAAGTAATTTATTTTTTCAAATATCTTAGAGCTGCGTTAGTAGCTTTATTATATTTGAGATTGATAAATATAATAAAAATGTAAATAATAATTAATAGACGGAATTGGGTCAGGTATTATTTATTATCTTCTATGCTAACGTTTCGGCAATCACTATTGCCTTCTTCAGGGTTAGCAGTATATATTTAGTTGATGTTATGTATGTGTGTGGAACATAAACAATATTTAATATTTGTAACGCAATATATATTACTTGGTCAGAAAATTAAAATTATCGTAGTTATAATACATGAAATGCATGTCAATTAATGTAACTACGATAATTATAATTTTCTGACTAAGTGTAACGTATATTGCATTACAAAATATTAAATGCTAATTATGTTCCACACACATAACATCAACTAAATATATTCTGCTAGCCCTGAAAAAGGCAATAGTGATTGCCGAAACGTTGGGATAGAAGATAATAAATATATATATATATATATATATATATATATATATATATATAACTAACTGACTGAATTCCGTCTATTACTTATTATTTACATTTTTATTATATTTATCATTCGAAAATATAAATTTATTATTTATAAAAATTATACCAGTCGATTATTTTCCTACATTGTAAAAAATAATAGCGAAATTACAGAAAAATAGTGATAAAATTTTACCAAAAAAAACTAATTTCATTTTACTATAAATAAAATTCTGTAATTTTTACCCAATTCATAATAATCACATAAAGTAAGTAAAAATGACCTAATAAGTATGTAAAATTGCTTATTTTCTGCAAATTGCATCACATATACTGAATGTAGAATTACATATTGCTTGTATAAATTCTTAAATTATGCAAAATTGCAGCTTGCGTATTAATATCTGTAATAATTCATCAAAATAATGTGACTTAGTATATATTTTGTGTAGTAACACTAAAAAAATATTTTAAGTATAATAAATGCTTTATTTCAAAATACATACATCCTTTATGTAAACTTACAAACGTATACCAACAATAATATTAAAGAATTAAACAAATTGTAATTTTTTATGGAAAATTCGTCACAGCAAATTTACGGAAATTCTGTAAATTTACTAAAAGAGAGTTTACTAAAAAAATTGTAATATTATATACATATGTACTTTTCCATCCAGTTGATAATATCGTATTACATAATGTTTGTAATAGTTCTGATATTATGTATTTTTAAACAATTTTGAAAAAAATTACAGCAGTTGTGTAATTATACCTAGAAATCGGGGCATCATAGTGTCTCATGGTTTATAGGTAAAATTACATAATTTTTTTTAGAGTGTATATAATATAAATGTTTTTAATTTCTATGAAGATAGTTCGCATTTGCTAAATATTAAATGTAAAAATTTATTTTAAAATTACTACTGCATTTAATTAAAAGTTGTTCAGAATACCGGCTATTGTTTAAATATAATTAATATACAAATTAAATCATACTTACAGATAAGTAGATAAATTTATAAATAAATGAAGAAATTTTATTGTTTGTAGAATATAAACGAACATATAAACAGTGAAATTATTATTTTATTGTCATTTGAAGATTCGTAACAAAAATATAATTAAATTATGAATGTTTTCACACTATTGTAGGTAAATAATAGCTATAATATATCTGGCTGTGTTTTGAACTCTGCTTATCAGGTTTCCAAATACGTGTTACAAATATGACAAAGGTGATAAATTTATTATCTTTAGTGATAGTTGATTTTTATTTTAGATACAGTGTTTATTTTTGTAAAATAGGTTATATCTAAAGAAATTTATAGAATAAAATTATTTGAAAATTATCGTATTTTCTGAAAACGTTAAAGTCTTATTGACACTTTCTTACTTATCTCTAAATTAGTTTTATATTTTAGTTTTAATACTGTTGGTTCTGAACTGTACACAAAAAAAATTACTATACCAAATACCACGTTTTTAACACGGACTAAAAAGTATGAAATAATTTCTCCTAGCCCCCATACAGATTTAAAATTCCATTCAGAAAAACGCGAAGCAACGACAACTACTTCCCACACTCCTTACTGTTATCTAATTGCATACGCTCCACATTTTTCTGTATGGGGGGCTGGGAGAAATTATTTTATACTTTTTAGTCCGTGTTAAAAAGGTGTTATATTAATTATTTTCTTTAATTAAAATAATTATTTACAATTTACTGTTACTGGTAGATGTAGTCTTAAAAGCCCTATTTTTAAATTTTTTTTTCTCTCACATTTCAACAGCGGATCTATATATACAAGTTTTACTTATTATATAATTATTATGTAATATAAAAATATAACCAAATTATAAAATATTGCTACTATTTCTATATGCATTTTTGTTTCAAATTAAGTTTATAATAAACAATTTCTTATTAATTTTTGAATGCATTTCGCGTTTTTAGCCTAATTATAAATCAATCAATATTTGACTAGAACGATTTGTTATTATGTAGGTGTATCAGTGACTGATAACGGTAATACGTCTAAACTAATGATGATTAATAACGAGATAATTTATGTTCTACGCTTGTGAATTGCTGCAAACTGACTTCAAACTGAATGAATATGTGTTCGTTTCTGTAATGTAATTTGCGAGATTTTGTATCTGTTTCTATCTTTAGATTGCAATATGCATTTGTTATAATATTTACGTACGTTTGAATGCTAGTGTATTGCAATATAATTATTTTCCAAATTTTTTTTTTTTGAAAATTGTAGTTGCTATGCTTGTGAATTTTGAGAATTATAAAAAGAGACTTTGTTTAAATTAGAAAAAAAATATTAATCAAACACACTCTAAAAAAATAAATGTAATCTTACCTACAAACCATGAGACACTATGATGCCCAGTATTTCTGGATATAATTACTCAACTGCTGTAATTTTACATAATTGTTTAAGAATATATAATATCACAACTATTAGAAACATTATGTAAAATGATATTCGCAACGGGATGGAAAAGTACATATTTATGTAATATTACAATTCTTTTAGTAAACTCTCTTTTAGTAAATTTACAGAATTTCAGTAAATTTGCTGTCACGAATTTTCCATAAATAGGGTGAAATTTGTTTAGTTCTGTAATATTATTGTTGGTATAATTACATACATTTGAAAATTTACATAAAGAATGTATTTTACAATTATTACAAATATTAATATGCAAGCTGTAATTTTACATAATTTAAGAAGTTATACCAACAATATGTAATTCTACATTAAGTATGTTATGCAATTTGCAGAAAGTAAATAATTTTTGTGATTTTTATGAATTATGTAAAAATTATAGAATTTTGAGGTAGAAATATAGATTAGTTAGTAAAATAAAATTACAGATTTTACAAATTTTTATAGTAAAATTTACCATTATTTTTCTGTAATTTCGCTATTTTTTTTTTTTTTTTTTTAATTAATAATTGATAAATTTTATAATTTTGTTCCTTGTATTTTGTTAATTAGTAACTTGTTTCTATGTTCCGTTTATTTATTATATATGACATTTGTATGTTTTTCATGTTGATAATGTACGTAGAATATGTTGAAACGTCGATTTTAATTAAAATTTATACAGAATTTAATCCTAAAGTGTTAGCTAGTCGAAAAGACTAGCTTATAAAATCGTCAATACGGCTGGCTGGCTGGCTGGCTTGCTGGCTGGCCGGCCGTGTCCAAAAAATACGATAAATACCAGTGTTAATTATAAGTATGAAGGAAAGCTCGTAGAAAGCTGAAACTTGGCAATTAGATAGTTCATACCAAATAAAAAATTAAGTTCAATTTTCAGACCGCAGTGTTGCCAACTTTCCGAGAAAAAAATTACTAAAATTTTTAATACGAGTGTTAATTATAAGTATAAAGGAGAGCTCGTAGAAAGCTGAAACTTGGCAATTAGATAGTTCATACCAAATAAAAAATTAAGATCAATTTTCAGACCGCAGTGTTGCCAACTTTCCAAGAAAAAAATTACTAAAATTTTTAATACGAGTGTTAATTATAAGTATAAAGGAGAGCTCGTAGAAAGCTGAAACTTGGCAATTAGATAGTTCATACCAAATAAAAAATTAAGTTCAATTTTCAGACCGCAGTGTTGCCAACTTTCCGAGAAAAAAATTACTAAAATTTTTAATACGAGTGTTAATTATAAGTATAAAGGAGAGCTCGTAGAAAGCTGAAACTTGGCAATTAGATAGTTCATACCAAATAAAAAATTAATTTCAATTTTCAGACCGCAGTGTTGCCAACTTTCCGAGAAAAAATTACTAAAATTTTTAATACGAGTGTTAATTATAAGTATAAAGGAAAGCTCGTAGAAAGCTGAAACTTGGCAATTAGATAGTTCATACCAAATAAAAAATTAAGTTCAATTTTCAGACCGCAGTGTTGCCAACTTTCCGAGAAAAAAATTACTAAAATTTTTAAAAATTTATTACGACCATGTTGTTTAACCGATTTTGTTCAAATTTTCACAAAAGATTCTTCTGGTATCCATATAAATTAGATAATTTCAACAAAGTACAGTGCTGCCAACTTTCTGAGAAAAAAATTACTAAAATTTTTAAAAATTTATTACGGCCATGTTGTTTAACCGATTTTGTTCAAATTTTCACAAAAGATTTTTCTGATATCCATATAAATTAGATAATTTCAACAAAGTACAGTGCTGCCAACTTTCTGAGAAAAAAATTACTAAAATTTTTAAAAATTTATTACGGCCATGTTGTTTAACCGATTTTGTTCAAATTTTCACAAAAGATTCTTCTAGTATCCATATAAATTATATAATTTAAACAAAGTACAGTGCTGCCAACTTTCTGAGAAAAAAATTACTAAAATTTTTAAAAATTTATTATGACCACGTTATTTAACCAATTTTAATCAAATTTTCACTAAAGATTCTTCTGGTGCCCGCATAAATTATGCAATTTTAACAAAATACAGTGTTGCCAACATATTAAGAAAAAAATTACTAAAATATTAAAAATTTATTGTGGCTACATTATTTAACCGATTTTAATCAAATTTTCAGAAAAGTTTCTTCTAGTGCCCACATAAATTATAATTTTATTAAACTACGATGTTGCCAACTTTCCGGAAAAAAAAAAAAAAATTTTCTAAAAATTTGTTATGCCCGCATTATTTATCCGATTTTAATGAAATTTTTACAGAAGATACCCTTAGTGCCTATAATATTATATATTAGCAAAATACAATGTTGCCAACTTTCGATAAAAAAAATTTTTATCCCTCTATCTTATCATTTATGTGATAATGTCAAAGTGGTCTATATATGGGTTTACCCATATACTTCTAATCTTGTATTTTGGCTAATCGAAAAACTAGCTTATAAAATCAAACCACATTCGACTAGCTCCATTCTCGCTTTGCGAGAATATTATTTTAGTTTTAATATAATAAGTTCTGAAAGATTTTTTACTATGTTAAAAATGATTTTCTTTACTGGAAAATTTTTTATTTCACCATGCATCATTAATTTAGTAAATTGGTTCTAGTTTAACTAGTTTTCGAACTTACGTAAATATAAATAAAATATTTTCTGTTTTTTGAACAGTCTGTACATAAAGAGCAACACTTTGAGATGAGAGTGAATCTAGCAGCCGATTCGTAGCAGCCGATTCGCGAGCGTACAACTGTAAACGTGGTGACTCACCGCTAGCGCTATAGCAGTTATGTATTGTATTTAACATAAAACTCGTTATAATTATTAAAAATAATGTAAATACAGTGATAATATTAACAATTTTTAAAAATCAATCTAATAATATTAAATAAAAATAAATTTAAAGTAAAACGGAATACAAGAAACGTTGCAATACATGTTATCACAAAAAATTAAAAAAAAAATATTTCTAAGAGGTGTCTCACTTTAATTTTTATACAATGGATATCTACCCTCTTATAGAACATTTTCACCATATCATTGATATAGCAGCACCCGTACGAAACTCGGGAAATCGAAAAGAATTCAAAGTTGTAATATAACGTAATAGAGAAAAAAATTCAAAAAAAATATTTCTAAGAGGTGTCTCACTTTAATTTTTTTATAGTGGATATCTACTCTCTTATAGAACATTTTCACCATATCGTTGATATAGCAGCACCCGTACGAAACTCGGGATATCGAAAAGAATTCAAAGTTGTAATATAACGCAATAGAAAAAAAAATTCAAAAAAAATATTTCTAAGAGGTGTCTCACTTTAATTTTTTTACAGTGGATATCTACCCTCTTATAGAACATTTTCACCATATCGTTGATATAGCAGCACCCGTACGAAACTCGGGACATCGAAAAGAATTCAAAGTTGTAATATGCTAATTTTACGAAAAAAATTCAAAAAAAATATTTCTAAGAGGTGTCTCACTTTAATTTTTTTATAGTGGATATCTACCCTCTTATAGAACATTTCCACCATATTCATGATATAGCAGCACCCGTACGAAACTCGGGAAATCGAAAAGAATTCAAAGTTGTAATATGCGAATTTTACGAAAAAAATTCAAAAAAATATTTCTAAGAGGTGTCTCACTTTAATTTTTTTATAGTGGATATCTACCCTTTTATAGAACATTTTCACCATATCGTTGATATAGCAGCACCCGTACGAAACTCGGGATATCGAAAAGAATTCAAAGTTGTAATATGCTAATTTTCCGAAAAAAATTCAAAAAAAATATTTCTAAGAGGTGTCTCACTTTAATTTTTTTACAGTGGATATCTACCCTCTTATAAAACATTTTCACCATATCGTTGATATAGCAGCACTCGTATGAGACTCGGGATATCGAAAAGAATTCATAGTTATAATATGCGAATTTTACGAAAAAAATTCAAAAAAAATATTTCTAAGAGGTGTCTCACTTTAATTTTTTTACAGTGGATATCTACCTTATTATAGAACATTTCCACCATATCGTTGATATAGCAGCACCCGTACGAAACTCGGGATATCGAAAAGAATTCAAAGTTATAATATGCGAATTTTACGAAAAAAATTCAAAAAAAATATTTCTAAGAGGTGTCTCACTTTAATTTTTTTATAGTGGATATCTACCCTTTTATAGAACATTTTCACCATATCGTTGATATAGCAGCACCCGTACGAAACTCGGGATATCGAAAAGAATTAAAAGTTGTAATATAACGCAATAGAAAAAAAAATTCAAAAAAAATATTTCTAAGAGGTGTCTCACTTTAATTTTTTTATAGTGGATATCTACCCTCTTATAGAACATTTTCACCATATCGTTGATATAGCAGCACCCGTACGAAACTCGGGATATCGAAAAGAATTCAAAGTTGTAATATGCTAATTTTCCGAAAAAAATTCAAAAAAAATATTTCTAAGAGGTGTCTCACTTTAATTTTTTTACAGTGGATATCTACCCTCTTATAAAACATTTTCACCATATCGTTGATATAGCAGCACTCGTATGAGACTCGGGATATCGAAAAGAATTCATAGTTATAATATGCGAATTTTACGAAAAAAATTCAAAAAAAATATTTCTAAGAGGTGTCTCACTTTAATTTTTTTACAGTGGATATCTACCCTCTTATAAAACATTTTCACCATATCGTTGATATAGCAGCACCCGTACGAAACTCGGGACATCGAAAAGAATTCAAAGTTGTAATATGCTAATTTTACGAAAAAAATTCAAAAAAAATATTTCTAAGAGGTGTCTCACTTTAATTTTTTTACAGTGGATATCTACCTTATTATAGAACATTTTCACCATATCGTTGATATAGCAGCACCCGTACGAAACTCGGGATATCGAAAAGAATTCAAAGTTATAATATGCGAATTTTACGAAAAAAATTCAAAAAAAATATTTCTAAGAGGTGTCTCACTTTAATTTTTTTATAGTGGATATCTACTCTCTTATAGAACATTTTCACCATATCGTTGATATAGCAGCACCCGTACGAAACTCGGGATATCGAAAAGAATTCATAGTTATAATATGCGAATTTTACGAAAAAAATTCAAAAAAAATATTTCTAAGAGGTGTCTCACTTTAATTTTTTTACAGTGGATATCTACCTTATTATAGAACATTTCCACCATATCGTTGATATAGCAGCACCCGTACGAAACTCGGGATATCGAAAAGAATTCAAAGTTATAATATGCGAATTTTACGAAAAAAATTCAAAAAAAATATTTCTAAGAGGTGTCTCACTTAAATTTTTTTATAGTGGATATCTACCCTTTTATAGAACATTTTCACCATATCGTTGATATAGCAGCACCCGTACGAAACTCGGGATATCGAAAAGAATTAAAAGTTGTAATATAACGCAATAGAAAAAAAAATTCAAAAAAAATATTTCTAAGAGGTGTCTCACTTTAATTTTTTTATAGTGGATATCTACCCTCTTATAGAACATTTTCACCATATCGTTGATATAGCAGCACCCGTACGAAACTCGGGATATCGAAAAGAATTCAAAGTTGTAATATGCTAATTTTCCGAAAAAAATTCAAAAAAAATATTTCTAAGAGGTGTCTCACTTTAATTTTTTTACAGTGGATATCTACCCTCTTATAAAACATTTTCACCATATCGTTGATATAGCAGCACTCGTATGAGACTCGGGATATCGAAAAGAATTCATAGTTATAATATGCGAATTTTACGAAAAAAATTCAAAAAAAATATTTCTAAGAGGTGTCTCACTTTAATTTTTTTACAGTGGATATCTACCCTCTTATAAAACATTTTCACCATATCGTTGATATAGCAGCACCCGTACGAAACTCGGGACATCGAAAAGAATTCAAAGTTGTAATATGCTAATTTTACGAAAAAAATTCAAAAAAAATATTTCTAAGAGGTGTCTCACTTTAATTTTTTTACAGTGGATATCTACCTTATTATAGAACATTTTCACCATATCGTTGATATAGCAGCACCCGTACGAAACTCGGGATATCGAAAAGAATTCAAAGTTATAATATGCGAATTTTACGAAAAAAATTCAAAAAAAATATTTCTAAGAGGTGTCTCACTTTAATTTTTTTATAGTGGATATCTACTCTCTTATAGAACATTTTCACCATATCGTTGATATAGCAGCACTCGTATGAGACTCGGGATATCGAAAAGAATTCATAGTTATAATATGCGAATTTTACGAAAAAAATTCAAAAAAAATATTTCTAAGAGGTGTCTCACTTTAATTTTTTTACAGTGGATATCTACCCTCTTATAAAACATTTTCACCATATCGTTGATATAGCAGCACCCGTACGAAACTCGGGACATCGAAAAGAATTCAAAGTTGTAATATGCTAATTTTACGAAAAAAATTCAAAAAAAATATTTCTAAGAGGTGTCTCACTTTAATTTTTTTATAGTGGATATCTACCCTCTTATAGAACATTTTCACCATATCGTTGATATAGCAGCACCCGTACGAAACTCGGGATATCGAAAAGAATTCAAAGTTGTAAAATGCAAATTTTACGAAAAAAATTCAAAAAAAATATTTCTAAGAGGTGTCTCACTTTAATTTTTTTACAGTGGATATCTACCCTCTTATAGAACATTTCCACCATATCGTTGATATAGCAGCACCCGTACGAAACTCGGGATATCGAAAAGAATTCATAGTTATAATATGCGAATTTTACGAAAAAAATTCAAAAAAAATATTTCTAAGAGGTGTCTCACTTTAATTTTTTTATAGTGGATATCTACCTTCTTATAAAACATTTTCACCATATCGTTGATATAGTAGCACCCATACGAAACTCGGGAAATTGAAAAGAATTCAAAGTTGTAACAAAAGGTAATAGAGAAAAAAATTTAAAAAAAATATTTCTAAGAGGTGTGTCACTAATTTTTTTAGAGTGGATATCTACCCTCTTGTAGAACATTTTCACCATATCGTTGATATAGCAGCGCCCGTACGAAACTCTGGAATCGTACGGATCCTGCTATATCTACGATATGGTAAAAATGTTTTATATGAGGGTAGATATCCACTATAAAAAAATATGAGACACCTCTTATTAAACTTTTTTTCCAATTTTTTCTTTATTATCCTATAATACAACTTTCAATTCTTTTCGATATCCCAAGTTTCGTACGGGAGCTGCTATATCAGTGACATGGTGAAAATGTTCTATAGGAGAATAGATATCCACTGTAAAAAAATTAAAGTGAGACACCTTTTAGAAATATTTTTTTTTTAATTTTTTTCCTAGTATTTGCATATTAAAACTTTAAATTTTTTTCGATTTCCCGATTTTCGTACGGGTGCTGCTATATCAACGATATGGTGAAAATGTTCTATAAGAGAGTAGATATCCATTGTAAAAAAATTAATGTGAGACACCTCTTAGAAATATTTTTTTTTGAATTTTTTGCTCTATTACGTTACATTACAACTTTAAATTCTTTTCTATTTTCCGAGTTTCGTACGGGTGCTGCTATATCAACGATATGGTGAAAATGATCTACAAGAGGGTAGATATCCACTATAAAAAAATTAAAGTGAGACACCTCTTAGAAATATTTTTTTTAATTTTTTGCCTAGTATTCGCATATTACCACTTTGAAATCTTTTCGATTTCCCGAGTTTCGTACGGGTGCTGCTATATCAACGATATGGTGTAAATGTTCTATAAGAGGGTAGATATCCACTGTAAAAAAATTAAAGTGAGACACCTCTTAGAAATATTTTTTTTGAATTTTTTTCGTAAAATTTGCATTTTACAACTTTGAATTCTTTTCGATATCCCGAGTTTCGTACGGGTGCTGCTATATCAACGATATGGTGAAAATGTTCTATAAGAGGGTAGATATCCACTATAAAAAAATTAAAGTGAGACACCTCTTAGAAATATTTTTTTTGAATTTTTTTTTCTATTGCGTTATATTACAACTTTTAATTCTTTTCGATATCCCGAGTTTCGTACGGGTGCTGCTATATCAATGATATGGTGAAAATGTTCTATAAAAGGGTAGATATCCACTGTAAAAAAATTAAAGTGAGACACCTCTTAGAAATATTTTTTTTGAATTTTTTTCGTAAAATTCGCATATTACAACTTTGAATTCTTTTCGATATCCCGAGTTTCGTACGGGTGCTGCTATATCAACGATATGGTGGAAATGTTCTATAAGAGGGTAGATATCCACTGTAAAAAAATTAAAGTGAGACACCTCTTAGAAATATTTTTTTTGAATTTTTTTCGTAAAATTTGCATTTTACAACTTTGAATTCTTTTCGATATCCCGAGTTTCGTACGGGTGCTGCTATATCAACGATATGGTGAAAATGTTCTATAAGAGGGTAGATATCCACTATAAAAAAATTAAAGTGAGACACCTCTTAGAAATATTTTTTTTGAATTTTTTTCGTAAAATTCGCATATTATAACTTTGAATTCTTTTCGATATCCCGAGTTTCGTACGGGTGCTGCTATATCAATGATATGGTGAAAATGTTCTATAAGAGGGTAGATATCCACTGTAAAAAAATTAATGTGAGACACCTCTTAGAAATATTTTTTTTGAATTTTTTTCGTAAAATTCGCATATTACAACTTTGAATTCTTTTCGATATCCCGAGTTTCGTACGGGTGCTGCTATATCAACGATATGGTGTAAATGTTCTATAAGAGGGTAGATATCCACTGTAAAAAAATTAAAGTGAGACACCTCTTAGAAATATTTTTTTTGAATTTTTTTCGTAAAATTTGCATTTTACAACTTTGAATTCTTTTCGATATCCCGAGTTTCGTACGGGTGCTGCTATATCAACGATATGGTGAAAATGTTCTATAAGAGGGTAGATATCCACTATAAAAAAATTAAAGTGAGACACCTCTTAGAAATATTTTTTTTTTAATTTTTTGTGATAACATGTATTGCAACTTTTCTTGTATTCCGTTTTACTTTAAATTTATTTTTATTTAATATTATTAGATTGATTTTTAAAAATTGTTAATATTATCACTGTATTTACATTATTTTTAATAATTATAACGAGTTTTATGTTAAATACAATACATAACTGCTATAGCGCTAGCGGTGAGTCACCACGTTTACAGTGGTACGCTCGCGAATCGGCTGCTACGAATCGGCTGCTAGATTCACTCTCATCACTTTGAGTAGTTAAAACAATTACAGTTGTTTTATTTGTATTTCTGTATATACGAAAACTTTGCTTTTACATCCTTTTAATCATTAAATAAATACAACAATCAATCCACCATTAAACTAGAAAACAAAATTCGTACATTTTGAACAATTTACGTTTTCACTCGACATGCTTCTAGTACTTTTAGCGAAGGGAAGCACCCCCTCCCCCTCTCCCAACTTCATTCGCGACTTTGATAACAACATTTAACCTTGTGACATTTTGCACCACACGACATCACAACTAACAAACATTATTTCGGAATGCTTGTAGCCAATGGCTTTAGTCTTTAGTTCGTCCTTGCTTCGTCGCTCTGTGCTCCCGTTCATCTGTCGCTCTGTATACTTTGCAACACACGAACACATTACGTTTAATTCCAACTTTCGTCGTTCGGAAAGCACAACTCGGCAAGCAGTGTGAACGCTTAATTTGATTTATGATCTTGTCGTCGGGCAACGGGCGCCATGCGCTATTAGACAATGCTGATTTGATTTCCAAATGGCTGCCGTAAAATTTTCTTAAATGTTGCGAACTCTCACTTTATCCCTATCTAGTTTACGACTGAACATAAGTTCGTTCACAAATTTTCGGGAAAAGGTGTTTAGTTATAGTACGAATTTTTAGAAAAAAAGTAAAACTTTACTATACGGTTACCAAATGTATTTACTTACTGCAAACTTTACAGACTGTTATTTTAGCATATATTATGAATATAAATCACGAAATTTTAGTGCGGAAATGATATTTACAATATTAAAACTGATTTTGAAAATCATTTTTAATCTATCGGACCGAAATTTTGAACTGAACGTTACTCCGGTTTTCGCTTAATTCGTGCTTATCTGTAAAATTCTCATATGTGATATAACGGTCGGTAAAAAAGCAGAAATAGAATCTTCTTTAAAATATATGAAAGATACCTACAAATTCTACTACTATTTTCATAAATAACAGAAACATAATATAAAAGAAATGTCGACTAGTTTTTTTTCGTTTAAGAATAGTGAAACGTTACTGGTGTGTATACATTTAAAATTGGAACATGACTTTTGACATTTAATTTAAAATATGTCAAATATTTTTATCTCGGATTATATTATATAGCTGATGTTCTAATGTTATTCATGCATAAAAATAATTATTCTAACATTTCAATTGCAGTATTTATGTAATCAAAATCTTGACAAATAATATCTTTTTTTTTATATAAAAAATATTAAACCAAATACCATTTCTTGAAATTTTTAATGGAATTAACTAGTATTTGGAGAAAACTTTTTTACGTTACGGTATTTTTTGATGTTAAAATTTTGTAAATAAAAATAAACGAAGTACAGACATAAAATTTTATTATTTTTTTAAAAATACGCAACGAAAAATGCACTCTTAAATTTAATTAAAATTAAATCTTACCCTTTTTTACTCAAAGAAAAAAAATAAAGCTGTTTATTTTTGTTACTTTTCTGTTAAATTTTGCGACGATTCAGAAAAATATAAACACGTTAAAATTTAATTATTTCTACATTTATTGCGATAATATTAAAGTGAATATCTTGCTTAGAGAAAAATATAAAATTCAGTATGGAAAATATTTGAATAAATTTATTTTACATGAAACATTTAAACTTTTATCGTGATCTTACTTTTCATATTTCTTGCGTTACAAGTAATTGGACTCGTTTTATGAATAAAATTTTATTTTGTGAAAATTTAGTTTATTAACATATTTACCGTAAATATGCTTAATAAAATTATTGAAAATGTTATTTTATAAGCATAATTTTAGAAATTGTATAGAAAATAACATAGTAAAAAATGTTTCAGAATTTTATCAATAATCGACGTTTCGATGAACTTAACGTACATCTGCATCAGGAAAAATGATACAAATGACATTTACTTGTTTCTGTGATTTACTTATTTACTGCAAATGTCATTTGTTTTGAATTTATACACTAAATTTTATTCTATAAAATTTAAAGTTGCAGTTATAACAAATAGAGTGGATAGTGGACAAATTGTTAATTTATTCTTCCTGTGAGAGAACAGAATTTACTATGCGTTTCTAGTAAAGCTTAACGAGACAAAGTTTCAAATGTGCTTTCAATAGTTTAGTTAGTAAATGCATCGCGTCACAAGTCTCAACTAACATTAACTCACTAGTATAATAGTGATTAGTTAGTATACTGAATTATAAAATTGTTCTTGTTTTTATTATATTTATTTAAGTATTTGGATAAGTATTGAATTTTTTTCAACATATTCGAATTATTTGTACCTTGGAAATATCTTTAAATTCCTTGATCTACATTTTGCAATTGATGAATTTTGTGTATTTTTAACTACAATTAGAATGAAAATTAAAATGTTTTATTTATTAATGTTAAACATAACCATGGTTAAACTGTGTAGCAAAATTAAAAATGAATAACTTATCATGTTTCGTATAGGTATATTAAAAAAGTCAGATTTTGCCGATTTTAAGTTATTATATCCAAACGACTTTAATGTTTATTACCTATCTTTCTTAGAGAAAAGTGGCAGTCATGTACTATATTTATCACTCAAGAAAAATTACATTATTATGTTTATATATATATATATATATATATATATATATATATATATATATATATATATATAGGCTACTTTAGACGGTAATAATTTATGAATAATTGTTTGAAATAAATCATGATTGATTTGGAATTGATATATTTGCACTAAATATTTTGGAGAAAATTGTGAAAACATGCACATTCATGTCATCCACTACTGCTACCAACTGACAGCAAAAAACCGCCATTGCTTTACATTGTTCAGCTGTTACAACAATTTGTTTTCAGTTGGTCCATCTTAACGCTTTACCGACCGCTAGTGGTTCAACAGCATACGCACGTCCGATCGGCCGTTCAGGCGCAGATAAACGTGGCTCTCGTCGTTTCAAATTCAAATTGAGTTTTCGTGTGGTAAAAATGCACGCATATTATGTTGTTGCATATCAAATTGTAGCTAAACACACTCCCTAACCGACGAATAATGAGATTTTACTGCGAAATTTCTCTAGAAAAAGTATTTTCATCATTTTGATATCAATTTGATACATTTCTTTCACGAAATTCAATATGCCTTCGAAAAAAAAGAGATTCATTTTTTTCAATGCTATCTATGTTTATTTATATATATTTATTTTTTAATTCGATATTTTTATGCCATTATAAAGTAACGTATTTTTCTCATCTCTCTCTGAACATAATCTGCATTATTTCACGGAGTTGCAGTGTACGAGAGGAAATTATATGAATACGATGTGTCTAAGAGAATTATGTACAATGTGTTTTATTGTATACAATTTGGTTTTTAAAGAATTACCTATAATATATGTAAATAACAAATGACTATGCATATAATGAGAAAGATTGTTTATCGCCATGGCAACCGAAGCTATCGGTCCGTAAGCGTCGGCGACAAAAAGCCGATTAATAGGCTATCGGTTAATCAATAAAAGCAATAGAAATTTATAAATTTGGCTTCCATTAATTAAAATTTTATAAAAAAATTTATGATCTAGTTGTTTCTATATTCTGTTATTTACTGTAAATGTCATTTGTATCCATCAGTTTTCCTGATGAAGACGGACGTTGAATTCGTCGAAATGTCAGAACTTAAACTTAAAGCCGTTTTATTTTATTTAAATTTTTATTAATTATTTACGGAAAACTATTATTTTTGTCTTATAGTTACTTTTTGCAGTGTACTCATAATTTATGTGAATTTAAACACATGATACAGACAATTTGAACATGTATTATTTTCACGAAATATGACTTATACTAACAAAGATTTCTATTGTAAACAAAATATAGCAAATAATCACCAGAGAATTGAGCGTAGCTTACGAGCTTACCAATGAAACAGGTCATAGACCTTACGTACGTTATTCCAGCGAGAGGAAAGCACCGGAATACGGTTGCAGTAAGCTCCCGTTGAGACTTCAAGTTAGTCCAGGCGAGCTTTCAATAGTTTAGTTTTAGCAAATGCATCGATTTACACCTAATGTGTTTACCGTTAATTGTGATTAGATAGAGAGACTGAATTGTAAAAGCGACTGAATTAATAGATACATACGAGTATAGGTATAAGCCTGTGGACATGGTTTTGTTCTATTTGTTTCAAATAGAAATGTTGTTAGAAATGTGTGATTTAGTTTCTAGTAGTTAATGTTAAAACGTACCTATAATATGAAACATATTAGCTGGTATTACAAGCTCGATTTTTGGGTGTTTTAGTTCGATTTGTTTAGTCCTGCTCTTATGGCAGTATAATGTTGTTTTAAAATCGATTTTAGTTAAAAGCAATTTTAAAGGAGGGCCATTATTACTATATGTGTGATTACGTTTATTTCGTACTTAATTATTGTGAGTAAAGTGTGCGAAGATAAATCTATCGATTAAATTTACGTTATTGTATTGTTATTGTAATTAACACGCGTTTTGAATCTGTTAACATTCTTATTAACAACACGTCAATTTCAACACACTGTAAAAAAAATATAGTAAAATTGCAGAAAAATAGTAGTAAAATTTTACTATAAAAAATCTGTAATTTTATTTTACTATAAATATATTGTATTTCTACTTCAAAATTTTGTAATTTTTACATAATTCATAATAATCACGTAAAATAAATAAAAATGACCTAATAAGTACACTGTAAAAAATTGATGTAAATTTACATATTCCATAAATGCATTTTTACAGAAAATAATATGTTATATTACGTCAATTGTTACAGCAAAAATTACAAAATACTGCTATTTTACTATTAATAGTTACGTAAAATTATATAAATACATATTACATTTTTTACAGTGTATGAAAAATTGCTTACTTTCTACAAATTGCATCACATACTTAATGTAAAATTATGTATTGTTGATATAATTTTTAAATTATGCCAAATTGCAGCTTGCGTATTAATATCTGTAATAATTCATCAAAATAATAAGATTTAGTAGGTAATTATTTTGTGTAATAACACAAAAAAAATATTTTAATTATAATAAATACTTTAATTGAAAATACATTCTTTATATTAATTTACAAACGTATGTAATTATACTTACAATAATATTACAGAACTAAACAAATTTTAGCTATTTATGGAAAATTCCCGCGAGAGCAAATTTACTGAAGTTTGTAAATTTACTAAAAGAGACTTTACTAAAAAAAATAGTGCATAAATATGTACTTTTCCATTTCGTTGGTAATATCATATTACATAATATTTGTAATAGTTCTGATATTATGTATTTTTAAACAATTATGTAAAATTACAGCAGTAGAGTAATTATATCTAGAAATACTGGGCATCATAGTGTCTCATGATAAAAATTACACAATTTTTTGTTATTGTGATTAACACGCGTTTCGAATCTGTTAACATTTTATATATTTATTAAACATATATTATACTGGACATACATATGTATATATTGTCACACAAATATGGGTATATATATATATATATATATATATAAATAAAACGTACATTTTTGTCGAATTGAATTGAATTACTAGTTGGCAAGATAAAAGTAGCTGAATTGGTCGTAGCGCCGCAGTGTTGCCAATTTAGGTTATTACATACATATATAAGTTGATCATATATAGTTGATCACATTTTTGTTACAAAATAATTAAGATTCTGCAGGAAAAATGCGCTATGTACTACAAGATTTCTAATCATCTGAATCTGCAATACCATCGAGGAAATATAACGCAACATATACATTTCAAGATAGGAAAATTTTCAAAAATCATATCAATAAGTGCGTAATATCTCTGAAAATATAAGTTTCAGTGAAAAATGTGTAAAATACTTTTCGATAGAGAAAAACACACTACATAAGATAGTATAGGTTAGGTTTACTAAAAACACCACCAAAAATAATAATATATCAATTATTATTATATATTTTGATTAATAATAAAAAGTTTGCATTAAAATTATTCATATTCATTATGATATTGGTAATGCATTTAATATTATTTTGTAGTGCTGGGAACCGAATCCGGATAATTTTAGATCCGGTTCCAAAATTATCCGGATATTCGGATATCCGGATCTCGAATCCAAATCTCTGGTCCGGATTTCACATCTATCCGAATCTATGTGTTTTATATTTTTATATAGATTTTTCACGCATTATACAAATATGTATGGATGTTTTTTAAAAATATTTTTATTTAAGCAAGCGGTATTATTGAAATAAATGTACTGGGAGGTTATAAAAGATCTGTTTTCTGTTAAAATATCATGTGTTTAAAGAAATAATATATTTTTAAATGTTTGTTAAATGGAATGAATATTGAAATAACATTTTACAACCTGTATTAATTCATAGAAATATTAAATAAGTGTGCGACGGCAATTATAATACGATGTCTAAAATAATTATACCTATATTCAATGTGTTTTAAAATTATATATACAATGTGTCTGAAAAATTTGATATATAACATGTTTTTATATATAAATGTACAAGGTATCTTAAAAATAAAAGTACTCGGCTATATGCAATGTGTCTAAAGAATTTTATATACAATGTCTGGTATTACAAGTCTCATACTAAATCGTTGTTTTTGGGTGTTTTAGTTAAAATCATGACAACGATTTAATACAGCCTTTAAAACAGACCCTATTACAAACCTTGTTTTAAGGATATATTAGCTAATATCAAGTACTAGTGAAAATACGTTTGGCAACGTTGCAAAACTAGTGACGTCAAAAGATATCAAAGTCAAAGTATTTATTAAATTTTATTAAAAAAATATCTATATATGTATAATTTAATTGAAAAACAGAAATAATTAAAAAGATGAAGATTAAAAAGGAAAAACAAAAATTAGATTTACTTAGAAAATATAAATACAAAAAATGTAGAATATTTCATATTTGTATTGAAATAACTAATTGCAATATCAAAATTTAAATTAAACAACAAAAACTTTGATTATAATAGTTTTTCTTTTATTTATTTTCTAAATAATGGAATATGTAATAAGTAATTGCAATTCCGGCGACATTATATTTGTTCGTTCTTGTAATGGCACAAGCTGATCTTGAATCAGATTCAAAATAAATCTCACTGTTTCCTTATTGAAACGAGATCTTCATTTAAATTCCACTTTATTTAACGTTACGAAGGGATTAATTTGCTTTTTAAAAATAATCGTACGTTTTCTGCGATTATTTACTTGACGAAGCGTGCGAATTACACAATTTTTTTTATAAACGTCAACCATTTTGACCGCTAATACAGTGCTTCGTACAGCTTCTAGCTGTTTTAAATCATTGTTCTAAATAATTGAAAAACGACCCTTTAAAACAAAGCTTGTAATGCGAATTTTTAGTTCTTAGTATTCCCAAAGCTTAGTATTCCCAGAGCTTGTAATACCAGCCTATGATGTGTTTATATTTAAAATATATGCAATGTTTTTTAAAAATCATATATATATATATATATATATATATATATATAAATAATTTAAGATCCGGATATCGGATCCGGATATCAGATCCAGATATCGGATTCAGATTTCAGATCCGGATCTCAAATTATCCTAGAATCGGATATCCGGATATCCGAATCTTTTTGGATCCGATTATCCGGACCAATTTTTGTTCAAATATTAACAGCAGCATTATTTTGTGTTTCCAGGTCCGATGGGCCCCGAAGACGGTGTAGCGGTATGATAACTAAAGAAAAAAGGCGGCCGTGCGTACGGCCACCGCATTTCGACATTCTGTAAGTACGTGGAATCAATCATCATTCATGCACATCTATTTTTATTTATTTTTTCTTTTTTTTTTTAAACATTATTTTTTTTTATTATTTATGTTCCTTTTTTTAATCGATGTTTTAAGGTCAATTTATACTATTCATACAAGTTTCAGTTCAGACACTTTCTGACAGCTTCATACACTTTCCGACAGCTTTATACAAAATTTTGCCAAGAACAATGTCTGAAGCGTTTCGTTTCTGAACCGGAACAGAACGAATGCTATGAATACTCTCATAAGAAATGCATGTAAAAAATGTTTGTTTTTAAGTGTTTTGAAATATTCATATTACATTACTATATTGCTTATGTAGAAAGAGATCATTATATGTTATTATATAGTAATTAGTTACTATATATTCAAAATTTTAGGGTAAAAGAGTAAAAATTTCTGAGGGCAATTGAATTTGTATCATTATTAGTGAAATAATGTGTTTTTTTCATATATTTTAAAATATGTAACTTTTTACACCAATAAAAGAGCATGAATTTACGAAACGCAAGAGTAAATAATTGCCCATACATGACTGGGTAATATTTACCCTTCTTTTTGTATTTTCTTACTCTTTAATAATACAAAAGTTGTTCTTATCTGATGTTAACAAACAGTTTTTAATTGGTCCAAAAATTGTTTATTTTTTTTACACTTTTTTTGGGGTCACACTATTTACTCTTTTTCAGTACCGGACTTATATAAACACTTTTTAGGGCAATTTTTTCGAACAGTGTATTTAACCGGAGAGCACCGGCAACCATATTGAAAATTAGTAGATTTTATTGACTGTTGCATCATTTATTTTCTCTTTAATTTGATTTGATTATTGAGAATACGCAATATACACCGTCAGATTTGTTAGAAATTGCATATTTGACCAAGAAAACATTAATTCTCACAATAAATTTTAATAAATATTTACTTCTAGTCACATTTTTCAATAGTTTTAATTAATTTTTTTAACGAGAAATTAGCCCAAAGCTTCCTAAATAAAACCCCGTTTATAAATTTAAAATTTTTGGTTGCATTCTTGAGATACGAACTCGTAAAGTTGTTGCCGATTTCAAACAAAAAAATCAAAAAGTTGAAATATGTCGAAAAACAATTGAACTCAATTAAAATATATGTGACGTAAATATATGTAAAATTTCATTCTAATTCATTTTAATGGTAAAATGAAAATTTAAGTATTCCATTTAAAATAAGAAAGTTAGGGTCAACTTCTGGTTGATCTGGAAGCGTTATTTTATTGAAATTATTTAACTTCAAATGAACATTAGGGATGGGCACGTATAATACTTCATGTGGGTATTACACATTGTTTTTTACGCGTAAAAAACTATTTTTTTACATTGAACAAATTTACGACTTTTTTTACGTAAAAATTATAGAATATGTAAAAAAAAGGATATTTTGTTTGAATTACATTTATTTGCATCGAGTTATAATTTCTATACAAATTTTTCGGAATTTATTAAATAAATGCATAATATAATACAATATAAACCGATATATTAATCAAATTTCTACATACAGTGTCTGCGTAACAAAAATACAAGAAAATGCTATTAAAACCTCATGTATCTATTTTTTTAAAAAATATTATAATACAAATATATCATAAAATCAAATACAATAAATTGTTGAACACAAAAAGAACATATTGCTAATAGAAACCCGTTTGAGTATATACAATGCAGTTTTGGTGCCTACGTTGATGTATGGTAGTGAATGTTGGGTTTGGTTGTAAAAGCATAAACGGAAAATGACTGCTGTGGAAATGAGATTTTTACGTGGGGTATGTAGTGAGATCGGGTACGAAATAGATTAGTGTATGATGAGTGTGAAATTGAAAAAAATGTTGTAGCAAAAGTTGGTGTTAGTCAGTTACGATGGTTCGGATATGTTGAGCGAATGTCTAATTAACGTTTGGTTAAAAAGATTTATTTGAATGATTTCGATGGTATACGTTTGCGTGGACGTCCGATGAGTAGTTGGAGTGGTATGATTGAGAGTGTTTTGCGTGAACGAAAGTTTCCAAGTAGTAGGAATAAAAGAACATGTATGAGAGGAATTATGAATGTTGATGAAGCGAAAGTTGCTTGTTTGGATAGGAATGTTTGGAGGCGACTGATTTCGGGATGATGAAAAGAGTTTGTGCCACACCCTTTTGCGTACATGGCGTGATTGTGTATGTATGTATGCTAATAGAAAAGAAATGTATAATTAATAAATTTGTACTATTAATTATAATAACATGAACAAAGCGGAATACTTTTTACTTTGTTTGACTAATTTATAATAAAGTTTTTAAAAAGTTACTGATCTTGGACATCCCATCATTTTAAGTTTGTGCTCATACTCATAAAAACACGTGATTTGTATCACTTATTTGACAAATGCAAACAAAAAGCTACACAGTGGCTCAACCCTGATGAGCATATTTGGAGTATGCCTAAATAAACAATTTCATGGCATAATATTAAATACACTGTAAAAAAATCAATATAAATTTACATTGATAATCATGGAAATTTTAGTATATTTTTTATTGTAATTTTATAGTTTTTTTTTAGTAAATTTACAATAATTTACACCAAAAAAGTATAGTAGAATTACTATGATTATCAAGGTAACTTTATATCGATTTTTTACGGTGTAGTTTTGAAAATACCTATAGCGTAAGCTAGTTAGTTTGAATATTGATTGAAGAACATAATATATGGTAAATTACAAAAACATAAATTAAAATATTCTAATAGCGTTTTTATCGAATACGGCACAATTCATGGTCATAATTACATTATTTTTGCCGGAAAATTAAAAATGATAAAATGAAAATGAAGTTTTTATGATAAGTAATTTATTTAATAGAAGTGTCATTAAGAAAGTAATGAACAATTACTGAATTAAATTATTTTAAAAATTCATAAGAGGAAAAAAACATTTTTCTTATAATTTAATTAGTTAATTAATGTATTAATAATTATAATATATTATCATCGCATACGCATACCCATACGTATCAAACACGAAATGCTGGAAATTTTATATTAGAATCTAGAAATTACAAACGAACACAAAACTCTATATTCTTTAAAGCAGTGGTACCAAAAAATGTTAAGTTTTGCAATTATAAAATGTTTTGTAGAGAGTTAAAAGAAGATTTTTTTTTTAGTTATGATATTGATAATATTAGATAAGATTATTTCTTTATATATGTTCTTGTATATATGTTATATGTTTACATATTGTTTAATATTGGTTTATTAATAATCTTTATTATTTCATAACTTACGGTTGTGAGTTATGGCCAGTTTAATTTAATATATATATATTATAAACTTATTCAACAGGAGTAGAAAAATTATCTTTAAACATAAGATCACATAACATAATTATTTATTATTCAATAAATAAGTATTGTTTTCTTACCGTTTGCATATGGAATATAAATTAATTTTAACGATCAAATATTACGTCATTCAGCATTCAATTATATATTTTAATTATTTAGTTACAGTCAGATAGTGGTACAGTGTAGACATATAAATAAACTATTTAATGGCTAGAATTTCCAATTTTAGTTATTCTAAAGATAAGTAATAAACTATTTTTAATTGGCCAAAAATGTATCTTTAGAATAACTAACAATATTTTATTGGCTACTGTTCAAATTGATTCCAACATTTGGAAATACTGAGATTAAAAAAAGATTTTAGATTTTTTTTTTACAGTAATATTTTGTTTAATAAAAAGTGGAAAAAATTACATTCGTTCAAATTGATACATCACAGTAAGTTAAAAATAAAATCACATTAAACATTATTTTTTTGTTGTGGTATATTTTTCCTATATGAATTTATATTCGTAATCACGAAAAAATACCCAAAATACAATTTTGACACGGCATATCGTTAACCAAAAAATAGAACAATATTTTTACAATGTTTTTTTTTATATCTGAAACCTATTTAGGGGCAACCAGGTCAAAATTCGAAAATCATCATATTAAGTATCATCCTAAGGCATTATATATATATATATATATATATATATATATATATATATATATATATATATATATATACTTTGTATATTTCGGTTTCAGTTTTGTTTTTAAGACTCATTCAGAAAATTCTACTTATCAAAAAATTAGCGTTATGTTTAAACATAGAGCTAATGGTTTTGAATCAAACTACTTATTGACTTTATCAGATTTATCAGTTGTTGTTGGTTTTATTGCTGCCAGATTATTAATGCCTTTTAATAAGTTTTTATTATCTTTAAACAATCTAATAAATGGTGTAACTCAGAACCAATAACATTATGACTGAAATAATTAAATTTTGAGATAAGTAGAAAAATTATGCATGAGACTTAATGTCAGGGGTGTGGAGTTCGAGTCGTGAAGTCAAAAAATTTTACTGGAATCGGAGTCGATATTTTTTGTTGCGGCTCCGACTTTTTTCGTCAGAGCAAAAAAATTAACAAATATAAAACCACGTGAACGAAATTTTTTTTTTCCTATTTTAATACTGAAAATAACGCCACGATGTTACCACTAACAATTTGTATTTTCTAATGATGATTAAACTTAAATATTATCGTCTCACTACTGGAGAAGACAATCATTCATTCGCTAACCATAACAAAAAATTATAATAAAATAAAAGTCAAACAAACAAACAAAACAAAAGAGAATATAATATTAAACATTTTTGATATAATATTACTGAATACTTTGTGCAAATATGATTAACTAATTTATATCTTTTTGATAAATAAATTCATCACATAGTATTTACAACATTTAAATTAATTAGTTACATTATTTTTGTGAGTGTTTTATATTAGTTTAAAAGTGGGAGTTGGATAAAAACATAATGAGAGTTGCACTCGGAGTTGGAGTTTGCCGATTTTCTTGTCGACTTCACATTCCTGATTAACACCAAGGAAATAGGATAAAGGGTTATTTATTTCTATTAGGTTATATATTTATAAAGTTGCATTGCACGTATGTAAGCAATACTCCTTCTTTGTATATCCTTCGTGTTACCACAACTAGGGTTTAATTTTGGAATAGAAGCTTAATTGCAAAAAGTTTGGATCAATTTAGGTTAATTTGGTACTAGATTAGCTAAAGAGTAAAGTAATATTAATGTCAAAACCAATAGCTTTACGATTAAAACATAAAACATAAAATATTACGGCTTTTAAGTTTTATATTAAAGGTTATAATTTTGTTTTAATATTTATTAATAATTGACATTTAGACGAATTCAACGTCCGTCTTCATTAGAAAAACTGATACATATGACATTTACAGTCAATAACAGAAAATAGAAACAAGTTTCTTGGTAACAAATAAGTAATTTGATCATAAATTTTTTATTAATTTTTGATTAATGGAAGCCAAATTTTATTTAAATCAATACCTTTACAGTGATTGATGTTATCTTTTCCTTTATAAATTTCTGTTGCTTCTCTTATCAATCTGCTGTTAATATTGATGATGTAAAGTTCGAAGATACTGCAATAACTGCAAGACCAATCAATATTAACAGCAGATTGATAAGAGAAGCAATAGAAATATATAGAGAAAAAGATAACATCAATCACTGTGAAGGAGCAATCATTTAAATAAAATTACTTATTTGTTACCTAGTAACTTGTTTCTATGTTTTGTTATTTACCGTAAATGTCATTTGTATCAGTTTTTCTGATGAAGACGGATATTGAGTTCGTCGAAGCGTCGATTATTAATAAATATTAATACAGAACTATAACCCAAAGCCGTTTTATTTTAATATAATAATCAGTTTCCGTAATTTCTAAAGTAGGTCATACATAGTGAGTTTTAATTTAATTATTACTGTGCAGTAAAATCGTAACGAAATTGCGCACTTCACAAATAATTCAGTTTTGCTTATATGATATAGAATAGACCAAGGGTATGGGCAACCTTTTTTTATAACATGAGCCGTAATAAATTTTACGTTTTTTCCGCGGGCCGTAGTAGTTAATTGACACCTTCTTGTGACCTGTAATTTTTTAGTCTGAAAATATTAAATAAATAAATAAAAAGGAAGTTAATTACTACACTTATTTCTCTTATCGTTTTCGACAAATTACAAAGAATTGAAAAAAATAACTATTAATCATAAAAATATAAATATTAGGTATAGGGTTACAAATATGCGGTGACAATGAGGGGTAGATGCGCAATGGTTCTAGCTAAAAATTGTAGTGGGGACATGGTGGGGATCTATGGTGGGGACTTTAGTCTTACTTCTATCGTCGCTAGCGTTAGCTAGGGTAGCTGTCTATCTCAATTCCTCCGAATGCGTGCTCTCTCTGCGCAAGACACGCCTTTTACTGTCACCGCATATTTGTAGAACTATACATGTATAAGTGAAAAAAGCATTTATTTAATGTGACATCTGGTGGTGCAAAGATTTTGTTAATATCTGGTTCAATTTGTGTGGTGTTTAAACGCAATCTGTTTTCCAAATGTGTATCGATTATTTTGGTTCTATGCTTCGATTTCAAGTATTTCATCTTGGAGAATAGCTGTTCACATCGATATGTTTTGCCAAATAAAGAGTAAATATACTTCGCATTATCAACTAAATTTGGAAATTTAATATGCAATTTAAACTAGACGAATTACATCGAAAAATATTTATTTATAATTTCTTCTGAAAATCTCGCGGACCGGATAGAAACTTTTTGCGGGCCGTAGCTGGCCCGCGAGCCCGGGGTTGCCCACCGTTGATATAGAGTATGAACAGTTTATTGCACAGTTAAATTATAACAGGTATTCTGATGTGTGATATTTTTTTTTATGAAAGCTCTGCTATTTTCTGTTTGTCATTTATATCATCAGTTTTTCTGATGAAGATATGTAATTAGGGAAGTGTGAGTAAGATTTTAGTACAGAGTGAATGTGTGAATGAAGTCTTAATTTGTATCTTAATTATTGATTATAAATAAAAACTGAGTAAAATTTTAATTGAACTGTCTAGACAGTCAAATTAATAGGTATATGTTAAAATTTTCTGTCACGCTATATTTCACGAAGGTCATTGTTTGAAAATTGGAATATTTTAATATTTATTTCGTTTTTTTTTTCTTCTTCATTTCGTTCGCTAAGATAATTGAAATTACGTAGAAACGTGCAAATTCAATCCTTAACATTTAGATATAAATAAAATATTCTCAACGCGATTTAGAAAATTTTCTTTTTATGATCGAAAATCAAATTATATATTTTAGATTACTTTTCGTATTGTACGCGTTTAACATTTATAGTACTTTGAATACAAATTTACTCTATTGATTTTTCTGACATTGAAGTAGTTTTTATTAAACGGCTGCTCGTTTATTTAATTTTAAAATATGTATAAGTATGTACTTAAATAATAACTATTTAAATATATGTATTGCTATTACATTTAAATAGTATAGGAGATACATACATTTGCTATATAATATTCATATAAAGGTGTGGTAAAAAGTTTCATTTCAATGAGAATTTAATTTACGCCAACCATTTTTCTTCAGCTATGCAACTTTTGCTGCGTCCATATTTGTGATACTTTTTATAAATTTTCTGTTATTTTTTAGATTTGGAAACATTTCGTACTAGAAAAAATTGTCAAAGGCTTGATATGCATTCATTAAATTGAAATTTATGTATATTTATGATGTGTCAAAATTAAATTTGCATAATGGGGCTTTTTTCTTTTTTTCTAACAATAGTGATTGTATTTTTATTTTAAAAATTGAAATGAAACTGCTTTAGGCTTAAGTTCTGTATTAATATTTATTTATAATCGACGTTTCGACAAACTCAACGTCCATCTTCATCAGAAAAAAAGATACAAATGACATTTACAGTAAATAACAAAACATAGAAACAAGTTACTAAGTAACAAACAAGTACCTAGATCATAATCTGCTATTGCTCAACATGCGTTAGATGTAAAATTCGAAAATACTCTAGTAATTGCAAGATCTATCAATATTAATAGTAGATTGATAAGAGAAGCAATAGGAATTTATTAAAAAAAAATGGTAACATCAATCATTGTGAAGGCACTAAGTTAAATAAAATTTGGCTTTCATTAATTAACAATTTATAAATTTTATGATTTAGTTACTTATTTGTTACCTAGTAACTTGTGTCTATGTTCTGTTATTTACTGTAAATATCATTGGTATCATTTTTTGCTGATGAAGACGGTCGTGGAGTTCGTCGAAACGGCGATTTTAAATAAATATTAATACAGAAATTTAATCTAAAGTAGTTTTATTTTAATATAATGAGTTCTGAAAGATTTGTACTATGTTGAAAGTTGAAGTTTCCAGTAATAATTATATATAACTACAGTGACCATATATTTTGTTAAGTCTAAATTAGTAGCATTCCCCCATAAAATCGAAAAATTCAGCCGCCCCAAATTTTAAATTTTTAGGTTTTATATCTAAAATAAAAATAAATGCATATTTTTGCTATCCGATTATATATAAATTTTATATAATCGGATATGATATATATACAGTGTGTCCCCGGATTGAGTTCACTGTAGGTGTAATTGGCAAAAAATTTAAGAGTTTCATTTTCATGTTTTGGGATTCCGCCCTGTTTTGTCTGAAAAGAATTTCAAGCATATTTTTAGTTTTTTAAAAATCAAGGCGGCCATGAAAAATGTAAAAAACTATTTTATATTCAGGTAAACGGCCTTTCCTGTCAATAATACGGCATAATGTTCTTGACAAAAGTTGATGAGAATATGAAATTATGGCTCTGTGCAAAATTTCAAAAAAATCAGTTTTTAAAAAAAGTGTTTGGACATAACGCCGACTTGACAAAACGTCGACTGAGGACACTACGCCGACCGTTCATTCGCATTTGCGCAAGCTAAATAAACAAAAGGTTGACGCTTGTACAAGCCAAAACGTTGAGGGTTGAGGAAAATCTGTCAATACATCAATCTCATGCAAAATATCTAACAATAACAACGATTAGCAGTCGGCGTTTTGTCCAGTCGGCGTTATGTCCACACACTTTTTTTTTAAACTATTTTTTTTGAAATTTTGCACAGAGCCATAATTTCATATTCTCAACAACTTTTGTCAAGAACATTATGCCGTATTATTGACAGAAAAGGCCGTTTACCTGAATATAAAATAGTTTTTTACATTTTTCATAGCCGCCTTGATTTTTAAAAAACTAAAAATATGCTTGAAATTGTTTTCAGAATCCCAAAACATGCAAATGAAATTCTTAAATTTTTTGCCGATTACACCTATAGTGAACTCAATCTGGGGACACACTGTATATATATATATATATATATATTATTTAACATATATTTCCAAAAAATATAAATCATAAAATTGTAATAAAAATATTTAAATACTGTGAAAAACAATAATATAAGGGTTGTTTTGTTAGAAAGTAAATAAATGATTAAATTACAAAAAGATTTAGAAGAAAAATAGATAACTTACGTTAAATAATATATTTTCTTGAATGCAGAACAAATTAATAAATATGTATTTAATTTTTAAATTATTAATTATTTTTATGCCTGGTTTCATTCATACATACATACACACACAATCACGCCATGTACCCAAAAGGGTGTGGCACAAACTCTTTTCATCATCCCGAAATCAGTCGCCTCTAAAGATTCCTATGCAAACAAGCAACTTTCGCTTCTTCCACATTCATTCTTTTATTCCTACTACTTGGAAACAGTAAATAAATTTACTTCACAAGTAAATTTTATTCTCCTACTAAATAATTATGAAAACAAATGCTTTTTCAACAATTTTCTACCAGTTTATTATTATTATTAATAACTATTTGAATTAAAATAGAATGCACTTGGTTAGTTTGGATACTTTCCACTATAAATTAGATACTTTGCACTTGGTACAACCTAAACTTTAATTTGAATAATTTGCACTATAAATTTGAATAATTTGCACTATAAATGCTACGAAACCCTATCATCTGCGCCACTGTTGGCTTAGAGTTTGTTGACTTGGGGTAGGTAAAGTTAGGTTTAGGTTGTTTAGTTATGTTAGTATTCAATATAGGCGCTTATCTCATCGGTGCAAATGATAGGTATCGACTGGTGTAAATGATTGACAGCCCCCAAAGTGGAAAGTATCCGTTTTTATAGTGGAAAGTATCCGTTTTATAGTGATAATTTTTTTTTGGTGCACTATGTTTTTTCAAAGTTAAAATATTTTTTTGAAGTTGAATAAATTTAATTATAGTGGAATTATTTTTTTTGTGCAATATATTTGTTTATAGTGCAAATTGTTTTTATCAAAGTGAGTATGATCTAAATTAAAGTGAATATAGTCTAAATTATAGTGCAGTTAATTCCAACCCTTTTTTTAATACCACTAGATTTAATTTATTCCTTCTTTTTAACACAAAAAATCTACATTTACTTGTGAAGTAAATTTAACAAGCTTTTATAAAATCGGGCCTTAGATAATTAATTTTAATAATTCTACTTTGTTAATAAATAGTATTTCAATCACAAATATTTCTGAAAAAAAATGCACTTTCTTTATTTATAAAATTTTAAACAAGTTGCTAATGTTTCTACTTTTTAAAGTAGTGCGTCAATTTTGTCCTGCAGGGTATTTTATTGTGATTCTCAAACTGATTATTTTATAAATAAAAAAAAAATGCCTTAAGCATTCAAACTAATAATTTGTGTATATGTTAATTTCAAGAAAAACTTGTATATTGTACGTTAATATTTTTTGTTTAAAAATTAAAACAAAAATTATAAACCTCATATGTTTTTCAATTCTACATAAACAAAACATTTTAAAATTATATAGTTTAAACAAAAGGAAAATGTTTGAGAACGCTTTTGTTTTGTTTTTAGGAAAGTTCACTAATCTAATAATACATATACATATATATAAATGAGGCAGGTAATATGTATGTAGTATATATATAAAAAAAAAAATTTGTAATAACATATTTGCTGTGGGCGGCTGACATTTTCCACTTGGAAAAATAACTGTAACACCCACCTAATTTGCCTTCCAGCATTTCTAATAAATGTTGGAGATGAGTTGCTATGGTTACGGAATGCATTTATTGAACTCTATATTAAAGTACGAGTATTTAATGGACTGGAATATTACTAATTTTCGATAACATCCGATTATAAATGTTTCCAAAAATAGTTTCATAATCTATACGCTGCGCTGATTCAAAACATGTGCAACAGTTTAAAATTGAAAGTTTGATAATTGTAATATACATCTAGCAATGCAACAGGTAAAATAATTGTATTATATTTTTTGAAGAGCATGTTATTCAAATCGAATACAAATTTAATTTATGCAAAATGACGAATTAATTGTAATCGAAAATATGAATAAAATAAACAATGTAATTAATACAAGTAAAAATTGTTTAAAAAAATAAAAAGGCTTTAGGATTAAATTCTGTATCATTTTTAATTCATATTTGACGCTTTGATACACAAATGACATAGAAACATACAAACATAGAAACAAGTTACTAGGTAACAAAATAGATTAAAAAATTATAAATTATTAATTTAAGGTAGCCAAATTTTATTTAAATTAGTGCCTTTACACTTGATTGATGTTATCTTTTTCTTTGTAAATTTCTATTGCTTTTCTTATCAATTTACTGTTAATATTGTTTGGTCTTTATTATCTTTATTATATCGAAACGTCGAGTTTTAATTAAAAATTATACAGAACTTAATTTTAAAACTTTTTTATTTTTTATAATGAGTTCTGAAAGATTCTTTAATATGTTAAAAAGTACTATGTTGAGTACGTGGAGTAGGTCGATTATTAATAAATATTAATACAGAACTAGAACCTAAAGCCGTTTTATTTTAATATAATGAGTTCTGAAAGATTTTTTACTATGTCAAAGTTATTATTATTACTACTTTTCATTTTCATATTATTTGACTATTGCATTTTTTAATCAAATACAAATTAGGACAAATATCTTTTTAACATAATAAAAAATCTTTTAGAATTTATTAGGTTCAAGTTTTGTATAAATATTTATTAATAATCAACATTTCGACGAACTCAACGTCTGTCTTCATCAAGAAAACTGATACTGTATTAGTTTTCCTGATGAAGACGGACGTTGAGTTCGTCGAAACGTCGATTATTAATAAATATTTATACAGAACTTAAACCTAAAGTCGTTTTATTTTGAATATCTGTTTGGTGAAGTTAAAAAATAGTATGATTATATTTAGGACTATTTTTCAATATTACGCTTGACAAATTTGCTGCAGTTTGTATTTTTACATGATAGAATGAAAATAATAACTAATGGTTGTATATTAAATTTTATTAGTTTGAAACTAGCAAAGTCATAACAAAGATTTATATTACAATATATATTATCTTGGTGTGTTATTTTTTCAATAAATTTTCATACTGGCTAAGGAAATGAGAAAAAAAGCTAGTATATTATTTACGAGCATTTCAAAGAAAGAAAAATATAATTATGTTCATCAAGGTGTTACAAATTTTATTATGATTTTTATCAGTTCCCTACATATATGTGTATTATACAACAGAAAGGTCAAAAATACAAATTTTGTATTATATAGCAAAAATACTAAGTTTTCAAATTGAAATTAATATTTATGAATTTTTATAATGGCGTGTTTATAGTTCTACTTTTATGATGCAAATGTGACAACATATATAAAAGATGTTTGATTGATTACATGCTATTAAAAATAATAATATCCGCAATCTGAAATTTATATATGGTTACGACAATAATAACAGAAGTATCGATTTTCTATTAATAATAATTTAATAATGCGTTGTTTAAATATAGGATTTAGTTTTAACGAACTAAATAGAATCGATGTTGAATTATTAAAAAGTGAGATCAGTGTTATATAGAACGTTCATTACAACCGGCTCACTATTGTTACTTTTTTTTTATTATTTATTTGAAGAAATACCCAATGGGGTAATATTCGGTGAGAATACTGCTAGCTAGCGTGACTGATGATATTGCCTAACAAATGTGTAAATCGACATTTTAAATGTGTGATTGATGTTGTTTAGCTCTGTTGCTAATAATATTAGTCACATTGACTAACTTTTATAAAATTATCGATCAAAATCCACTAAAATTTGTTAAAACTTAAATGAAGCAATTAAATATATATTTTTTTTAAATTGGTGGTTCTTAAAATATTTAATGAAACTAACTTTCTTATTTTAAATAGAATTACTAGAAATATTAGCTTTGTTCGCGGAACATATCCCGAACTAGTTCCGAACAAGTTCGCATGCGCAGTAACATTTTGCCGTACGATTTTGAGCCTTTGTGAACGCTCAAAATTAAAAGGCGCATGCGTACTTGTTCGGAACTAGTTCGGGATGTGTTCCGCGAACAAAGCTATTATTATTTCAAAAGAACGAGCTTTTATTATTAAAATTATAGAAAGCCTACGTATAATTTCATATATAATAGTAGTAAAATACAACGGCTTTGAGTTTTAGTTCTGTATTAATATTTATTAATAATTGACGTTTCGACGAACTCAATATCCATCTTCATTAGGAAAATGATAAATGGACATTTATAGTAAATAAACAGAATATAGAAACATGTTATTATTTTAACAATAATAATATTTTCGTTACTAGTAAGACTTAAATTTGGGATATTTTTAATAGTAATAATGGATAAACAGAGGTAAATTTAAGAATAAATTTAGGTTAAATTACTCCATCAATGTTAACAGAATGGGGTTATTCCTAGAATAATTAATCAGAGAATAAGAAAATATCTATTATTACCTAAATCGATTTCTTTTATCATTTCTTTTGTTAAGAAAAGCCAATAATTTGAACTACATGTAAGGTGTATTGTATTTGATTTCAGATGGTTGCCCCGCGCAGCAATGCGTACCGTGGAAGCGGACCCGTCCGATTGCGTTTTAGTCGTCGGCGTATCGCGTCCGAAAATGGCGGCAGCGCTACTCGCCACCATCCTTCTATCGCTCTTCATCACATTTCACGTGCTGTACGACAGTGCCGTACACGGTCTGCCCGCTGCACCCGCCGCTCACCATGTCTTAGCTCGTGCCCATCACGCTCACATACCACCGCCACCTCAACTAGTAGATCTACCACCACATCCAGTACTATTTTCCGCACGCGTACCGCGAACCGCTCGCCGGTTACCGCAAGCCATCATCGTCGGTGTACGCAAATGCGGAACGCGAGCCCTCCTCGAAATGCTTTACTTACACCCACGCGTACAGAAAGCCGCTGGCGAAGTGCATTTCTTCGATCGCGACGAAAACTACAGCCGCGGCTTGGAATGGTATCGCACGAAAATGCCGTATTCGTTTCGCGGACAGATCACCATCGAAAAATCGCCGAGTTATTTTGTAACAGCCGAGGTACCAGAACGTATTCGTGCGATGAACGCCAGTGTCAAACTATTGCTAATTGTTCGCGAACCGGTAACAAGAGCCATATCCGATTACACTCAATTACGGGCACATGCTGCAACTGCATCTACTGTATCCTCGAGTCCTGCTTCAACACCACCGCCTCGAACTTTCGAACAACTCGCGTTATATCCAAACGGAACGGTGAATGAAGCATACAGACCATTGGCAATATCGGTGTATCATCGGTTTGTCCATCGGTGGTTGGAAGTGTTTCCTCGCGAACAACTACTCGTAGTCAATGGTGATCTGCTCATTGAAGATCCAGTACCACAGCTGCAAAGAATCGAAAGGTTCTTGGGATTGGAGCCGAGAATCAGCAGGCATAATTTCTACTTTAATGAAACGAAGGGATTCTTCTGTTTGCGAAATGATACAGCGGATAAATGTTTGAGGGAGACGAAAGGTAGGAAACATCCTAGGGTAGATCCGATGGTGGTAACGAAATTGCGAAGGTATTTCGGGGAACATAATCAGAAGTTTTATGAACTGATTGGGGAAGATCTTGGCTGGCCTGAGGAGTAGCACAAATGGGGGGTGGTAGTTGGTTATTAAATGGTTCCGCGTTTAAGCGGTCTGATCACGCCGATCAGTGCCTTCCAAAAAGGCGTCCTTGTGACGCTACGCCAGTGACGAATAGAATATATACAAATACACGCACTCATTTTTACATTGTATTTTGTTTGCGGTGTAATATGGATCGAATGATTTTAGACTACGTTTATGTTAAAATAATTTTCAATAAATTTAAAATTAATCAAA
Organism: Clivina fossor; assembly: GCA_963966155.1. NCBI lineage: Eukaryota > Metazoa > Arthropoda > Insecta > Coleoptera > Carabidae > Clivina > Clivina fossor. Next base: position 12,226,690 of record OZ014555.1, read on the forward strand.
TACTTATTACGGTTGGATATTATACATATTTTCTTACTCAGACAAGATGGAATATCAAATATTACCAACATATCTGTTTGTAATAAAAAATAGGGTAATTTAATAAACACCAAAATGCAAGATACTTATTATTATAGTTTAATAATATTTAATATATTTGACAGGATCCAGAGGAGATATATGCTTTTAAAAATAAATCAAATAAAGGTGTTAAATAAAGTTCTAATTATTTTATCAGATGCAATATGTCTATGGCTCTGGTACTTGTCAAAAAAATATCAGTAAGATTTTATTTTTAATAATATAAATGAAATAAATCAAAAGATCTTATTAGTATTATAAATTAAATACTTACATATTTTAAATTGTGTACTTTAAAATCAGTATTGTTGTACTTGAAATGAAATTACGTTAGTTTTAAATGCAAAAATTGGATGAACAATGAATTATTTTTTAAAAGTATACTTTGATAATAATTGATTTAGAAATTTATAAATAAATGTGTCAGATTATTGGAAACAGAGTCATTATTTCTGTCTCGGCAAAACTCATGCATGCTTCTAGAAAAGTATTGTCACATATGATTGTCAAAATTTTAAGTTAGAACAACATAAATATAAAAATATTTCAAATTATAATTACATATTTTTTTGCATATTAATGCTTTTGATTTTATATTATAGAAAAAAATCATACAACAAATTGTATATTTTTTCAAGTTGTCTAAAAGAGCAACAGCTAAATTTCTTCAGAAATAAAGAAGTAGAGTTACGTTTCAAATCTTTTGGTAAATGACGTAGGTTGAGTAGATGATGAGTTACATAAATGTTGAAATATTATTGTAATGTTTTTAGAATAGTATTTCTTGTTCTGGTTAATATCCAAAAGGTTTGGGAAATATTATACCAAAGCTTCGTTATAGAAACTTTAAAAATAAATATAAAAAAAATAATATATTTTAAAAAAATATCCAATAATTGATATTATACATGAGCAATAATTTATAACATAAACGTAATCTAAATAAAACGTTTACAAACTTGATCAATAATTGCTCAAGACTTGGGTATGTTACATATTCGAAATTTTTACTTAAAATATTTTTTGATATACAAAACAAATTACAAAATAACACGAATTAAAAATTAATTTATCTATCGTCACTGGTAAATGAAACATATACATATCAGTAATTCTTAAGGATTCGTGTATATTTTACAAAAGCAATACGTTGCCACAATTCATACACAACATATCATTAAATTAACATTAACATAAAACATAATGTGACATGACATATGGCATAACACATATTCGAGACATTACATATAGATTATCATTATATTATTATATACATATATAATAGAATTATTTATATTTCAATATATAATATATTAATTGTTAAGATTAACTTACTGGTACGATATCGATATGAAACTTAATTGAAATCTTATGAAATTGTTTATTACTTTTAAAATACAGTTTTAAGATAGAAAATTTAAACTTAAGAAAATTATACATATTTTTACACATACTTTAAAATCGAAAGTAACAAAAACTTATACATTATAGTTTATATAATTTTACATTAATTTATTCAGTGTAATTTTTATTGTATTCTGAAAGAAAAACAGTTATCCAAAGTTATCTAGACAGTGAAGTTCTAATTTTACTATATGGTACAAACTATCATATCACTCAATTTATTGATTATACATATGACATATGTAAATTTCTAAACACCTATAATGTATATAGGTAGATTAAAACAAACGTATATCGCTTATAACACATATCAATCAAATTTATATTGTATCGATATCGTATCTTAAACATATCAAACCATACATATCATTAAATTGTGATCGTACTGTACATATCAAACCCCTTCTATTCATAGATGGCGTATACAGGTCTATTTAAGCGTTTTTAACACAACCACTATTAATTATTATTATTACTATAATTATTATAAATAATATACCTAATTACAAATGAAATGTATGCATGGATTTGTTGGACAGCAGACAATGGACAAACATTTTATTTCATCAACGAAATTATACAAAATTGAAAAGTCAAATATAAAATACTTTAAATTTAAGATAGAAAATATTTAAGAAAAAGATATTTGCAACCTTGATTATCTGTTGTTAACTTAGTATAGTTAATATTGCTTATACTATTTTTAATAATATGTATTGAAAGGCGTTGTTGTTTGTAATCCACAACTATATGTGTGCAATATAAAATTAACTTGTAATTTACTATACTGCGCATGCTTCGTATAGTTGTAAACTATAGAATATATCAAATATTAAATACTGACTTAAGAACAGATAACTGTGATTAGTGTTTAATTTAGATAAAATATATAAATTGTCGCTATTCATTTTTTTGAATAAAATTATCAAATTAGTCACAATTTTCATGGAAATTTATTATTATTAAGAAGAATTAAACTTATCACAAATCAAAAATTATATTTAATATTTCCGAATAATGCTCAAAAATTTTATAGAACTTTTTAAATATACACGAAAAAATTAGGAAAAAAAAATGTGAGATATAATAAATGATATTTTTATAAAGCTTTTAACGATAAATGTATTTCAAAAATCTATAAGTTTAAATATAATTATTAATGTTATATATCTGCAATTTTTATTTTACCGAAAATGTTTTACAGTTTTGATAATAAATTAATAATATCAGAAATTATGTTCTTATACGGGCGTATCTATTGCGCCAAATCGTCCAGGTTATTAGTTTTTGCTATAGTATTTACTAACTCAATCGAACCTTGGCCCAACAGTGCATGTCACTTTTTAAAATAATAATTACTTTTTTACTGTTTCAAGCAAAGCGTCATTTTAAATCATTTGTATTTTATTTTATAGCGTTTATGGGTGAAAAATTATTGAATTAACTAAAAGAATTAAAATTAATCCTTGTAATTTCAGTTTACACTCTTATAAAATAAATATAAAACGAAAAGTGTGTTCACTAATTAAATAATAATTTTGTTATTTATTTCACATACTAGTTAAATTGTTTTTGTTGAATAAAATTTAACAATATAAAACTAATTTTACAAACTTTATGTATTCTGATCAGAGTCGAGTCCGGTATTTGTTGCGCTTGAGGCAAATTATGAGAATGGTGTCTTAAATATATTTTATCAGTATACGAAAAACAGTTAAAATTAGATTTTACTAAAAAGTGATTTTATGGACAACTTAAATTAACAATATACTGCCATGCCAATAACTAATAATTTATCTTTAAAAAAATAATAAAATAAATGATAATGAAAAATCTTTCAGAATTCATGTTAAAATTAAACAAAAAACTTTCAGTTACAGAACTAAACCAAATATTGTTTGTTTGAAAATAAATGGTGTTTTTTTTTGCATAAATAATTTCATTTAACAATAATAATCTATAACGACCGGTTTCACAATAACTACTTTAACTAAAGTTAACTTTAAGCCGAATAAAATGCATCTATTTTTAATTCTATTAGAATAATAATTAGTGTTGTAAATAAAACGATGCTTTTTTGTCAACTTTTCATACTTCTAATGATAAAATTAATTGTTGTTGTCAATAAAATAAAGCTTTTTTGAAAGCTTAAAGTCGACTTTAGTTATAGTGCTTATTATGAAACCAGCTGTAAGTATTATAATCTAACGATACAATAAAAATAAATTTTAAAGAAAAAAAATGAAATAAATATTTTTGTAAAAAATTTAAATTGTTTTTATGCGATTTATTTCAAAATTACATATTTTTGATAGAAGATTATTTGTATATTTTATAGCAAAATTAGTTTGAATTTTTTTGTAAAATATTTTTTCTCGTTTGTTTTTATTATTATATACAGTGTTGGGCAAATGTGTAGCTTTTAGAGATATCGAAATGAAATTTAGTAGGTAGATATTGCAGTAAATTATGTATTTTCGTCGAATGTTTTTAACAATTTTGAGCTTCCGGTTTGTATTATTTTAATTTAATTTTGAATGGAACATTTTATTACGATTACAAAACTATGGAGTTCGATAGCTTTTTTAAGGTAAAAGCTAATGAGATCTAGTAGTCTATGAAACAAACAACAATCACTTATTCTTTCTCTTTCACTTAATTCGTGCATTTTGCGTTCAAATTAAAACAATACCTATTTATTTTAACAACTACTGTCACTGCTTGCGAAAACAAATATAAAATATAACTTTAATGATAAAGGTTTTTTATAACTACTTGCTTCAATACCAATTCAAGTACTTGCTTCAATATCGACCTAAGTACGTGTCTAATACAGTTTTTGTCTTAAATTTATTATTATTGAAATGAAAATTGAAAATACTTATTCTGATTATAAGAAATATTAATATATTGATTAATATTATTAATAGATTGAATTGATTATGAATATCCTGACTGGATTCTTATAATTGTAAACAAAAACAACTGATCAGACAAGTCGAAATTTTATTAATATATTTATCGGATGAAATTCCAGTTACACTTCTCTATTTATTGTGAAATCAGTTTTATATTTTAATTGTAATGCTATTGGTTCTAATTACTAGCTCAATTTTCAGCTGCAATAAAACCAACAACTGATAAAACTAAAATTTTGCAAGTATGTTTTATTTTTATAAGTTAGTAGGTATAGAATTTATTCAATTCAAAACCAAGCTTGCGTTAAAACATAACACACTAATTTTGTACTGAATGAGTCTTAATGTTTAAATATTTTATATTTGCTGAGTGTAAAATGTTCTTGAAAGTAGACTCATTCAATAATATTGAATCAGTTATTTATCTTTACAATATATCGAGAAATATTATCAATAATATAGTAAAAAATTACTATATTAGAATAAAACTTCTTCAGATTCTAGTTCTGTATAAATAATTAATTAATAATCGACGTATCGACGAACTAAACGTACATCAGGAAAAAAGATACTAATGACATTTATAGTTAATAAACAGAATATGGAAAGAACATAGCAGATTTAATTAGATGGTTTAGACGTATTGACCTCTTGTTTCTACTAGATTGACAGAACATAAAAGGTCAATACGTCTAAACATTTGCTAGTGCACAATATGCGTTAGAAAGTGCGTTAAAATTTGCAGATACTGTAATAATTGCAAGACCAATCAATATTAACAGTAGATTGATAAGACAAGCAATAGAAATTTATAAAGAAAAACATTAATCAGTTATGAAGACACTGATTTAAATAAAATTTGGCTTCTTTTAATTAAAAATATATAATTTTCATGATCTAGTTACTTATTTTATTACCTAGTAACTTATTTCCATGTTCTGTTTATTTACTATAAACTATAACTATCATTTTTGTATCTTTTTTCCTGATGAAGACGCACGTTGAGTTCGACGAAATGTCGATTATTAATAAATATTAATACAGAACTAGAACCTAAAGCCGTTTTATTTGAATTATCAATAACAATATTTGTCCATAGATAATCTGTTCAGCAAATCGAATACTAGCGAATCGTGTATGAAGGCGAATGCTAGTTTTGTGTGAATGCAGTAAGGGTATTTTTTATTAATAAAATATATAATTGTTAAGTGTGTTGCACTTTTATAAAGCCGGTGCGGCCAGCCGACCAATTTTGTTATCGTGCTGTATCCGGCTGAAAAACAGACAAAAAAAAAGGAAAATTGAACATACATATCATATCTTTTTGCACACTTTCTCTGCTGAACTGTGACCCGTGTCTTTTGTCTATGTGGTAGCTGTTTAGATGTCCAAAAAGAAAAATTATTCTCTTCTTACTAAAACATATCTTTGTCATTCGAAAAAAAAACGTTGCTGACTCGAAGAACTTTTACGAATACTGATAGAGAAAAATTAATAGAAATAATATCAGTAAATTTATTTAAGTTACCATGAAGTGGCATATTATTATTATTACAATTATATTAAACTCTAAAAATATATATGTAATTTTACCTACAAAGGCACTATGTTGCCCAATATTTCTAGGTATAATTACTCAATTGCTGTAATTTTACATAATTGTTTAAAAATACATTATATCAGAACTATTACAAACATTATGTAATATCATATTACCACCGAGATGGAAAAGTACATATATATTTAATATTACAGTTTTTTCGTAAAGCTTTTTTTAATAAATTTACAGAACTTCAATAAATATGCTGTCAGGAATTTTCGATAAATAGCTAAAATTTGTTTAGTTCTGTAATATTATTGTGGATATAATTAAATACATTTATTAATTTACATAAAGAATGTATTTTGAAATGAATGAATTACACTTGAAATATTTTATTAGTATTATTACACAAAATACTAAGTTTCATATTAATATACATAATTTAAGAAGTTATACTAATACGTAATTTTACATTAAGTATGCGGTGCAATTTGCAAAAAGTAAGCAATTTTACATACTTATTAGGTCATTTTTACTTATTTTATATGATTAGCATGAATTATGTAAAAATTACAGAATTTTGAAGTAGAAATACAGAATATTTATAATAAAATAAAATTACAGATTTTTTATAGTAAAACTATTACTACTATTTTTCTGTAATTTTGTTATTTTTTTACAATGTAGTTGTTTTTCATGTTGTTAATTTGTTAACTCTTCGTTAAGTGCGCCGTTATCCAATCAAAATAGATATTTTGAAAACCGCTAATTATGAAGTTTTCCTCGGCTAATATATTTTTAATAGCATTCGAAAACGGCAAGTTACAATTTCCATTTTTATTAATCGTTATTTTCACTCATAAATTAATAAAGAACATGTACCTGCGCTCGATGCATGTGCGCGCTTACCGGAGCGCATTAATATTAATATTGTATTGTTGCTATGAAATAATATAAAAATATTTTTAATAATTTTTTTAAAACAGGTATATGAGAAGCATTAAATAAAATTGTTTTAAAAAATATTTATGCATTTATAGTTATGTATATGTATTTTGTTAACTAAATATTAAATGTTAGAGTATAGAAACGTATTTTAAAATAGAATGGAAATGAGAAAAAATATCTAGTTTTCAATGAAATATTAATTTGAAAATAATGCGAAGTTAATATTTACTTTTTATTTTTTTCTCAGTAAAATAATATATTTATTGATAAATAAATTGTTAAAAAATAATAATAATTATATTACAGAAAACATCGAATAAATACGCACAATATTGTTAGAAAATAAAAATTTATTTAATTCATTATTGTATAATAAAATGTTATATTATATAGAAATGTTATCTTATATATTTTCAATTATTACATATATGTTAACTAATCTCAGAAAACATATTTTATATTCAAGTCTTTTGTAAAAGCACTTTTAATTAAAATCACTTTTTGTTTTATGTGGACATTCTTATATATATATATATATATATATATATATATATATATATATATATATATATATATATAAGGTAAAGGAGGCTAACATTGACAGTAGGGTAACATTGACACATCTTTGAACGGCTTTTAAAATTTTCATAGTGAGTCACAGAACGCTGTTGATTAGCTCTAAAAATAATGTATATGACTACTGTAGATAATATCACCATCCATCGCTCGTTGCTCGAAGCTTAGGGCTTATGGCGTATGGATACCGACGTGTTGTTTTTTATATGGTGACAATTCGTGTTTGAAACTTCCATTCTAAGAGGTTTTTACCTGCAATTCGCGTACCATTTCATGCACAATTCGTTTTTTTTTAAGAAAGCGAGGAGGTCATTTTACTTTTCCGGACATTACAGACAAAAGTTACGTTCTTGCTACAGATATAGTACGCGTGCTGCCTCAACCACGAATTCGTCGTGACATGTATTTTTTTCAAACAAATTTTTTCGATGCGGAGTAAAATTCTTTAATTGTTAATTAATTGCATGTATATTATAAATTTTCTTAAAATTACAATTGAGTTCACTCTTATGTTATTATTCTTTTATTTACTACCTAGTATTTACTTATAATAAGAATAGAAGAATTATTTATCACTAAGGAAATAATTGGTTTCATAAAAATGCACTTTTGACCAATTTTTTTAAATAAATTTAAAATTGTCAAATTATAAAAAGAAAGTTCTATGTCAAAATTAAATTCCTATATTGTAACATTGCCATTTCAATGCATAAAGCAAGAAAAAACAAGGCATGTCAATGTTACCCACATGTAGGGTAACATTGACTAATTATGGTATATACATATATATTAAATATTTTCAATACCGTTTATGATAATCAGTAAATTACTTTACATTTTAGAAACTAATATATGAAGCTAATTTTTCTGCCAAGAAAAAAAAAATTATAAATCTTAATAAAATTTAAAAAAATTAATAACTAAAGATGTGTCAATGTTTGACGGTTTTACCTTATATATATATATATACATTATTTTTCTTTTTTGTGTAATTCAATATTTATATAATTTGAATTAATATCTTCGAAGCTAAATAATGTCACGAAAATAATAATAAACAATAGAAATACTTTAAATAGTGCTTTTAATTAAAAATGCTAAAAGTTGCAATAAAAATACAAACGTGTGTTTATATAAAAATTATTATTGTTACATTGAACTGATAGATTTTATAATTTCTGAATTTAAAAATTTGTACATAAGTAAAATATATTTATTTAAATAAAATTGGAGGATATGATTTCCAGTTTTATATATTTGTTATTAAATCAAATTGTAATTGTATTATGCCAGTATATAATATAAGATTTATATTTTTTAATGACTTGGAAATAAATATAAAAAAAATCTTTCCAAATTAATATGCCATTTCATTTGAAAAAACAAACTATTTTTATATATGCATACATTCAAATCTGAATTAAATGAATTTTATTTTACAAATAAATAAAAAAAATAATATGAGATTGAAGACTGTGTTATTCTAGTAAAAGTTCTTTACAGTTATCAGCGTTTTATAAATTTTCTCTTAAAGAAAATATACCTATATACAGGCAATGTAGTTACTATTGCATCAATTTTTAGAAAAAGACATCAGTCTTGCCTTAAGAACCAAACATATCTTACAAAAAAATTGAAATGAATCCTATACTTTTAAAGAGAATTTTTCATTAATTAAATGGAATCTCATTTTAAAACCCTTTTTATGTCTTTTTTAGAAACATCGTTTGATGTTAAAAAAAAATACATGCCAAATGAAGCTAATTTTAAAGCCTACGCACACTACAGCACCCCGATGAATTAGTAACCAAATTGTGTTAAAAGATATAACATAAAAAAATAATTTTGAAATAATAACAGTTCATAGATTGTACATTAAACAAAAGATTTTTTTTAACTAAAATATTATCAGTTTTTGTTGCTTTAACCATATAATAAATGTAATAACATTTATTTTATGATTAACTATTCCACATTTTATTGGAGATTGAAAATACCGTCTCTTAGATAAGTAATTTGTTTAATTTTTTAAATAATTTTTTAAATTAAGAAATACAAGTTTTTTTAGTTTAAAATTTTATTGTTCTTATCATGTAGATATTTGTAAATATTTTGAAAAAAGTAATAAGTGCGATCGAGTTATTCAAAGTGATGCTTTTGGACAAAATTTCTATAAATAACAGCAAAATACAAATTTGTTGTTATGAGTTCGAAGGCATTACTATTTGATAGACCTTCGTATGTGTATTAAGGTAATTTCAAGGAAAACAAAAGGCTATATTCAGACAGGTGGTGAGAATACAAAAAAGAATAATTTTACATTCGATTTATTCGTTTAATACTACATATTTATGGTAACTAATTATTAGAAAAATTAGCTAATTTATGTGCAATTAATAATTTAATAATAATTTTTATATATTTACAGAATTAACTTATAAAAAAAAATAATCAAATATTTAATTGTCAATATTTTCTTTGTTTATTATTATTTTGATTTCCAAAAAATATATATGTTGTTAATTGTAATATAGATTAATCATAATTTTTTTCAAATAAATTGTATGTGTGAAATAAGAGAAAATCGCATTTTTCAAGGAAAATGATGAAAATTATTTTTTCTCTTATTTTACACATACAATTTATTTGAAAAAAAATATGATTAATCTTTATTACAATTAACAACATATATATTTTTAGGAAAAAAAAAAAAAATAATAAACAAAGAAAATATTGAAATTATTTGATTAATTTTTTTTATATGTTAATTCTGTCTGAATATAAAAATTGTTATTAAATTATTAATTGTACACAAATTAGCTAATTTTTCTAATAATTTGTTACAGTAAATATGTAGTAATTAACGAATAAATCGAATGTAAAATTATTCATATTTAGATTCCCACCACCTGTCTGACTATAGCCGTTTGTTTGCCTTGAAATGGCCTTAAAACATTTCTCATAATTATGTTTTTGAAAGTTTAAATCAAAATACGTTTTTTTTTAATTTATTAAAAAATTAATTATTAAAAATTATTTTAATAGATTTAAAGGTTTGTAGATAATAATGGATCATTAATGAAATTTTATAATTTTTTTTCGGCCGTTAATCACGAACCATATTCAGCTACATTTTACAATACATTTTATAATTAATATTTAAAAAAATAAAAACTGTAGAAAACGACGTTTCGATGAAACTGAACGCTCGTCTTCATCGAAACGTCGTTTTTTGTTAAATAATGAAACGGAATTTTATCCTAAAACAGTTTTTATTTTATTACATTGAGTTCTGAAAAATATTTTACTATTTTAATTAATATTTTATAATAAGTGTTACAATTAATATTTGAATTAAGTATATAGCATTTTTTTTTAATCCCTTCATCACATAAATAATAAAAAAAACAAGATTAGAAGTATATGGGTAAACCCATATATAGACTACTTTGACATTTCTCGGAAAGTTGGCAACACTGTATTTTAATAATATTATAATTTATGTGGGCACTAGGAGATACTTTTCTGAAAATTTAATCAAAATTGAATAAATAATGTAGCCATAATGAATTTTTAAAAAATTTTGTGAATTTTTTCTCGATAAGTTGGCAACACTGTATTTTGTTAAAATTGCATAATTTATTTAGGCACTAGGAAAAACTTTTATGAAAATTTGATTAAAAACGGTTAAATAAAATGGTCAAAATAAATTTTTAAAAATTTTACTAATTTTTTTCTCGGAAAGTTGGCAACACTGTATTTTGTTAAAATTACATAAATTATATGAATACTAGGAGAATCTTTTGTGAAAATTTGAGTAAAATCGGTTGAATAACATGGCCATAATAAAATTTTTAAAAATTTAGTAATTTTTTTCTCGGAAAGTTGGCAACACTGGATATTAATAAAATTATATAATTAATGGGAGCATTAGGGAAATCTTTTCTGAAAATTTGATCAAAATCGGATAAATAACGTAGCCAATATAAATTTTTAAAAACTTTAGTAATTTTTTTCTCGGAAAGTTGGCATCACTGAAAAAAAACAAAATCACATGACCATCTTGGGCACTAGACAAATTTATCCTGAAAATTTCATTAAAATCGGTTGAAGCGTCTAGGAGGAGTTGCGCCCACAAAATTTTGACTTACGACCGAGCGAGCTGACGACGCACATCCATACACCCACATAAACTAAGTTCAGATTCGTCATCTACAGGCTATATGAAGGATTTCTATACAATTTTTATTTTTTTTTGAAAATGTTACAGACACCGTACCAAACGCTATACTACTTTTTCCTTGCAGTCAAAGTAGTAATAATGGTATGTATCTAATTCAAACATTGATTATAAACTTATTATAAATTATTTTAATCATAAAATGTATTGTAAAATGTAGCTGAAGACGGTTTGTTTTTAACGGCCGAAACGTCCAAAATAAAAAAAAAATTATAAAATTTCATTAATGATGCATTATTGTTTACAAAGCTTTTTATTAAAAAAAATCAAGAATCAAATATATTTTTACAGTCTGCTTCTAGTTAGGTTACGGCTAGGAAGACAATTAAGCCAAAAAATAAATAAAATTTGGGGATCTGGCCCATTTAATATAAAAAGTTTTCATGTTTTGTAACACTTATCTGGGGACACGCTGTATAATGTTCTTACAATTTCCTGTCTTCTTTGTTAAATACAAAATATCATTTGCGAAAAGAAGAAAGAAAATTATAATTATTTTATAAATATATGAATGTATATTATTGAATATAATGGATATAAAACAATTTGGTTACTGTCTAGAGTCACGCTGTATGAACCGTTAGATTTTGAATCTAATACATAGTAAAATTTATATAAATACTTAATTTAACTGAAAGTTCTTAAGACACGTCTGCAATTTTAATCTTACAGTATTTTAAAGTGAAAATATATTTCTAGGTAATTCAAATTTAGGAACTATTTTAGCAAAATTCTAGAATAATCTTATTAATTAGTATAATTTAACACTGAATATGGTCTCTTCGATGCTCGAGGGGCACCAATCAGTGTCTGTTGTTATAATGTATAATTTTTAGTAAAAACAAATGTTATTTAAGGGAATGTGATAAAAATCAATAGACACACTGTTAAAAAACTGCACTTAACAATGCGGAGCGGGTATAAAAAAAATGTAAAACAATTATTAAGAAAAATATAAATTTATGTAACACATATACAGCCAAAGTATCATATACAATTTACTTCGATCTTATTTTTAGATTTTTTTGGTTTTATTTTAACTAATTGTTTCATTTATACTTATTTAAATATCAATATAATTATTTGTATAAATATTTTCAATATGTATAAGCAATAAAACATTCATAATTATTGTTAAGTAATTAAATTAAAAATTGATTAATGCGACCACAAATTTAGTGCTTTGAAATGGCGGACTTTGTTGACGTCATCAATTACCAGTGGGGCGTAACATACAATATTCTAGTATTGAATAAAAAGACTCTTTTTATTCAATGGACTGAACGTCATTCCGATTTCCATACACACACGCTACGAAATAACTGCGCAATTTCTAGATGCGCAGTTAATACTTTACAATAAACAGTTTGTTAAATCTCAGAATTTATTATTTAACGATCATTTATATGTAATGGCAGTTAATCTGATAAATATACCAGGGCTTAGAACCGTTCTATTTTTCGTTCCGGTTCAATTAAAAAATATAAAGTATATAGGTTGGGTTTCGGCTTTTGTTCCGGCAAAAATAACGATTTTTTTGGTTATCGGTTCAGTTCCGAGTGATTAATTTTTAAATTTTTTAAATGTTTTTATTTGTATTATTTTCTACCATAATTTAGAACATTTTATTCCTACTTTTATAATAAGCATACTACGTACATTGATAGAATAATATATGAATAATAATAAATATTAATTAATTAAAGGTATTATAATTAGAAGTATATAATATATGGTAATAATATAATTTATGATTTGAAACTTATATAATTTGTACGTATGTTTTAATTATATAATAATAAGATCACATATGTAATAAATTCTTGCATAAAAGATTATTATTTATAATTAGAAAAAAAATGAAAATTACTTCTAATTATTCAAATATTTTCGTTTAAATTATTTAAAGATTATTAATAGCAAAGTTATTATCAAAAAATACACCTTCCTCAAAGTGATCGCTAGTTTTATTTTCAATTTCAATAACCGAGTATTCATCTACAAAAAACAAAAAATAAAAACAACGTATATTGAACCGAAATAAACCGATATTTTTTCCGGTTCATTTCCGGCTTTTGTTTCAGCAAAAAATAACGGTTTTTTTTTCTGTTTTCGGTTCAAAGTCCTGAAATATACTGTTCTTTTTGCATTTCGTCAATATAAGACTCTTAAAAATAAATAGTGCAGTATAATATTAATTTTTAATTTTAAATATTTGTCAAAAATTAATGCAAAAAATCGATTTATAAATATGACGCGAACGAAGTCTGCATTGTTCATATGTCATTTGAAGCCTATTTAAGATCAAAGAATTTATTTTATTTGCAATAATTTTCAAAAATTAGCTTAATTAGCTTAATTTGTAAAAAAATCATGAAATCATAAAATCATTCACTTAATGTATTGAATTTTAATTAAATGTCTTAATTATTTTTTATTCGATCTTTGTAATAATTAAATTTTGTTAATAAAAATCAAATTATTTTTATTTACAAGTAAACATTCATTATAGCAAACTTATTCGTAATACGAATAACTATTTTAAACTTGTTTTGAATAATTTCTCTAAATATTATTTTATTTCTTTATTATTTAATTTCTTTAAAATATTATTAAAATCACAGATAAGTTACAGAATATTTTCAATATGATATTTTGAATGTATATGCTGAATTATGTATGTGTTATTAAGTATATAAAAAGGGGCCGTTTCATTTTTATATATAATGCGTTTTGAAAAAATATATAAATATAATTGAATAAATAAAATATGAAAAACAGCGACGATTTTGTACGAAGAAGTATAACGATTGGCGATATTTCTCACCGATCAATCAAAAATTAACAAAAAAAGATGTAGCTGTTTTGAAACTTTACAATTATGTCCTGTAAACTTGTAAGCTAAATAAATCAATGTATAAAACATTATTTTGTTATTTATTATCATTATCATTCTTCATTAACAACCAAAATATTTCAAATCAGGTAAGTGTTCAATGATTAATATTAAAATGTTTTACTTTTAAATAAAATTTTATATATATATATATATATATATGCATATTTTTTTCTCTCAATTAGAACAAATACAAATAATAAATATTTGATCTGATTATCATTTATTTTTAATTAGTGAAACAATTCAAATTTAATTAGTAAGAGATATTTGTAATGCATAACTATAGTGTTGTATATAAGTTTCGTTACTTTTTTGAAATTCGCAACCGTTTTCGAAATATTTGTATTTTTTTTTATGAATTATAACAGATAGACAGTTCTTATTTATACCATGGCATTCGGCACATCAAAGTCTATAATATTCAATAGAAAAATTTGTAATAAATTCACAAATATGCGAAATATTTAACCTTGAAATTTCTTTCAAAAATCTTTCATTTGTTTTGCAAACTATTAACTTTATTGTTATTATTAATATTATTAACAAATTCGCATTGAGCACGATAAAATCTATCTGATTTAATAAAAAATTTAATTGTACCAATTAAATTTGGGCTGTTTTACTAATTGATAGCGAGTGGGATAGAAACATGTTATAAAGAACACCAAGTTGTGCTACACTATATTGATGTGCTAAAAGTAAATTTGTTAATTACATTTTGCTAAAATGGAATATTTTTCAAAATATTTGAATTTAAAAAGTCAAATTTAAGAAGAAATGAGGCATTTAATCTCATTTTCACAAAAACAATTTTATTGTGCGTTTTGATAGCAACGCTACCATCGTCAATACAAGTGTTTCATATCTTCTTAAATTTAAAACACTTTATAACTACCAAACATGAGTTTTAAACTAATTAAAAAAAAATCATGCCTAAAGTTATGCAATGTGAGTTACGTATAAGTACAAAATTTTACAATTTCTATTTGAGAAAAATTATTATACTCTGAACACAAATTTAGGGATCCCATCCGTCCTTTTTTGACCGGGACAGTCCCGTTTTTATGGATACTGTTCCAGTGCCCCCACATAAAAATGTCCCGTTTTACATAAAATATTAATATCGTCCGTGAATAAACCTAATATTTTAGTAAATTCATTTAGATTATGTCTTTCTATTATTTTCAGTGCAACAATCAGTTTCAAACTTCATTCATACATACATACATACACAATCACGCCATGTACCCAAAAGGGTGTGACACAAACTCTTTTCATCATTCCGAAATCAATCGCCTCCAAACATTCCTATCCAAACAAGCAACTTTCGCTTCATCCACATTCATAATTCTTCTCATACATGCTCTTTTATTCCTACTACTTGGAAACTTTCGCTCACGCAAAACACTCTCAATTATATCCCTCCAACTACAACAGCAAACGTTCATTAGACATTCGCTCAACATACATACATACACAATCATGCCATGTACCCAAAAGGATGTGACACAAACTCTTTCTACTATCCCGAAATCAGTCTCCTTCAAACATCCCTATCCAGACATACAACTTTAGCTCTATCCATATTCATAATTCCTCTCATACATGCTCTTTTATTCCTACTACTTGGAAACTTTTGCTCTCGCAAAACATTCTCAATCATACCACTCCAACTACTCATCGGACGACCACGCAAACGTATACCATCAAAATCATTCAAATAAATCTTTTTAACCAGACGTTCATTAGACATTCGCTCAACATGTCCGAACCATCTTAACTGAGTAACATCAACTTTTGCTACAATATTTTTTTCAATTTCACACTCATCATACACTAATCTATTCATGTAAATGTGTTTTCAATGTTTAATTTATTTAAATGTTTTTTTTTTTTTAATAGATATTACTTTATTTTATTAGAATTCAATGTATAATTTAAATTTTATCTTAGAATTAAAATAGAAATACAGACCCAAAAAAAAAATTTTTTTTAAATAAAATTTGAAGTGTCCCTTTTTTGCATTTCATAATTATGGGATCCCTACACAAATTATTATTATTGCATATAATATGTGTTCAATGTAATACATTTATTTTTGCGGGTAAATATTTGGCAATTTCCAGTAGCATGAATAACACAGGGTTATATATACAGATGTCCCAAAAATCGCTTGACCGAATACTAAAAATTTGTAAAAAAGGGAAACAAATTTTAAGAATGCTATTTAGTTATTTAATGCGGCGTTGGGTTGCTACCCATCCCTCCTTTCGCGAGGACTGTCATTCTTTTTGAATAAAACTCCTTCCGTTCCTAAGACATAATTTATTGCCCTTCTTTGTTATTATTCGACCAACGGCAGGAACTGCAAATGCAACTACGTATTTTACTTTTTTAAATATCTAATTTGAAACTAGTCTATTAATAATACTTATTTTGTTGTGATTATTCTACATTTTTTGATATTTTATAATATCTTAAAAGTAATAATTTTGTGCACTATTTTAATGAATAATAAATATTTCATATATGAACACAGAGCCAAGTTTCATAAGCGTTTTATTCAATAAGTATGTAGATATGTGTATTTTCTTTGTCGAAGAGAAAGAAATGGCTAGTACGCTTGAACAGCGATTGGTTTAGTTAAGCGACTTTTGGGACGTCTTTATTATTCATTTATAATATATTCATTCTGCTTTCCACAAATAATTGAAATAATTCTGAGTTTAGTACAATTCAAAGCAAAAAGACTTACCTGTGATCTGTGAAACGTTTTATGCAATTGTAAAGCAAATTGTTTTTAAACACTAATTTGTTCTTTACAAATTAATTAGGTAGAGTTTCACTCATAGGAAAATGGGATATAAAAATATATATTTATTTATAATTCTTTTATTTATTATTATATGTAATAATGTAAAACATCAAAATATTTAATTTATAATATTTATTAATATTATCACTTTTTTTTTGTAAACCTTTATTAAAATAATTTACACCTTTCACGTTTCTGTAAAAATATAGTCACCCTTCACTTTTCAAATAAGTATTCAATAAACAATTATCGAGAAATAAATATAAATAATATAGTAATAAAGTAAATTTATGATTACAAGGTGCAAATATATTTTATGATGAAATACATTCAAAATATCACTGAATGCAAATCATGTAGATATAACCCACGAACAATTACAAAATAATAATAATAAAAATATTAAGTTAAAAAAAACATAATAAGTAAGTGTATTAAATGGTATAGGTACTTTATTATTAACAATAATTATTATTAATATTAATTAATTAATTCTACTATAAACAATATATCTATATATTATTATCGAAAGAGAGAACATTTATTTATACAGTTTGCCGCAAACGTGTAGAAAATATATCCTGAAATTTTGCACACTTTTTTTAAAAATACTTGCTTTGTATTATAAAATCAAAATAATTTAATAAAACTGTTAAAATAATTTTAATAAGTTTAAAATATTGATAAAATAATGTAAGCTAATTTACAAAACTAGATAAAATTCTCTCAGTTTACTTTATTTGTTTTTAAGTTACGTGTTTCCGATTTACTTTTATTATTTTAGACATAAATCTAAAAATGTTTAAAACCATAACGATTATTGAAAATAAAATATGTTAAAAGTTCTAAAAATAATCTAGAAAAAATTCTAGGCAATTAATTAAGATTTGGAAAGTTTACTCTCAATTTATTAAATTACTATAAAGTATAAAATATTTGACACTATCCGATGTCCGCAGACAACAAAAATAGTGTAAGAATCACACTGGGAGAAAATGTTAAAAAATACAAATGTTGTTACCAAAAAAAAAATAAAAAAATAAAAACTAAATTGAATTAACACCAATATTTTTGAAACTATTTGAAAGTATAATTTATAGACAAAATTAGTTTCATTTTGTACACTAATTTTATTATTGACATCAAATCCAACAGATTTTTCACTGTACAAGATTTAAAATTTTTAAAAATCGAAAACTAACTCGAAAATAAAACTATTATATAAAATATTCAAGTTTATTTTATAATTATCTTACTAGTAATATAGTCTTTTAATTTAAAAAAGAATGTGCAAAACTTCATAGTTCCTTAACAATTTTCTAATTACAATTACATTATTTTAAAAGTCAATAAATACAGTTATAGTGTCCATATACATATAAAAAAAAAAACTTCACTTGTCTTAGAAACAAATATGTTCATATATAATTCTATATCCTAAAGTCGAATTTGTTCATAACGTTTGCAGGCCACATCATACACACACACAAATAGGAACAAACATATTGTGAATTTGCATACGGTCACAAATTTCAGCGATTTTTACCGAACGAAAATTTAAAAAGTATATTTATATAACTACATACATTAAAAATCATTGTATATTCTAATTTTAGACAAAAATAAATTGTAAAAATAATAAAATAGATATATTTTACTAATTACCAATGATCATTACATGAAATTAAAATATATTAAATCTTGCGAGCTATCAAGTTAATAAATATAAACATTTTTGTATACATATTTAAATAAATATTTAATATCTTTTTACTACTACTATATCTTTGATATTTTATTAAAATCTTTTTTATTGTCTTTATCAATAATTATAAAAATTGCAGTACATGTTCAATCAATATATACAAATAAATTAATACATAATGTAATTTTAATTTTAACTAATTGATATAATTAGAACATGGATATATCACATAAAATATTTTTATAAAAAATAATTATAATTAATATTTTGCAAATTTTTATAAACATCGATAAAAATTTATCAATTTATTAATATATGTTGTGACGAATCTACTAAATAACGTTATTGTAAAATTCATGTAAGAAAAAACTATAAATAATAAAATATAAAATTATTTGATATTTTAATATAAATATTTTAAACAAAAACAATTGAACAAGCAGATTTTTTTATTCCTAAATTTCTGTTAACAGCTTTAGATAAAATCCAAAATATTTTTTGGTACACCTAGATTTGTTTTTAGTTTTTTAACATATAAACAGCTTTTTCTCTCTTGAATTTGAATTACTTTTTGTTAAGCGACACAGAATGTCAAAATAAATATTTAATGCTTTATAATATTTCATATGATCTAATATATTTTCAAACTACGAGTTTTTTGAAAATATAACATTTTACTTTGGCATTTACATAAAAACAACGTAATTTTATAAATACACACTCTTGTAGAAATAAATGAACTTTATATATTTTTGGTTGTTTACATTTGATAATAATAATGAATGACTTTTGAATTAGTTTATATGAAAATTGATAAAAAAAAATTGAAAAAATATTCTACGCCTATTACATATTTTTATTGTTAAAAATTATATTTTGCTTACGTGAATTTTACAATAAAATACCCAATTAATATGAACAATAAAATGAATCGTTCGATAAAATTCGCTATCTAGATTTCTTACTACACGTAAAATATAATAAAATGAATGAAAAAAAAAATAATAATAAATGCATTGGTCTGGAGATCCATGAAATACTCTGGTGTCTTTGGCACAGGTCACCGACCTGCACGCCACACTATATATTAACTACTACGACGACATAATACTTATAATGTATGAAACAAAACAGAGAACAGAGAGAAGTAGAACAAGGTAGACAAAAGGACGCACATCGGCACACGCAAATCATATTATTAATTTGAGAGAGAAGGAAAGAAGAACAACAGATTTGAGCCACTATATACACACGGTGGGTGGTCCGCCCAGGCGATAACCGGCACCACCTGGCCACGGGCCGCTGACTAGTCACATTGCATCACGGGAACGCCGAACGAAAAAAGCAATTTGTCAAAAAAAAAAGAAAAAACTAAATGCTGCATTTTGGTCTAAATTGAAATTTTTGCTTAATTGCTTAAAAAGTGTGTCGAAGTTTATTTGAGTTATTAAGTTTGAAAAATTAGTTTAGTATTTGTGTTGTACATATTATTTAAATCCATTATGAGAAATGTATGCATCAAAATATCTGTCAATAAAAATGAATACGAATTCTGTTTCAAACATATTCAATCTCTAATTTTTCCTTATTCTCTAAATAAAATTTTGCTAAAACAATCTAAATTTACTAAATAATAATAATAATAATAATAATCAAACAAATCAAAAATATCTTTGAATCACAAATTATATCACAGAATTGAAATATTATTCTGAAAAAAATTCAGTCGAAAAAATGGCATTAATTATATAATAATTTCAGTACTTCAAATTTCGTATTGTTTTTACAATGTCTCACGTTGGATCCAGAAAAACGCGCAATACTGAGTTGAGCTGCGTAAAATATTAATGCGTGTCCATTGTGGACAATAAGCTACGCATGTATGCGTACATTTGTGCCAAGTTGCACATAAATAAACACGATCCATCAGTATCAAATGTACAATTTAACGAGAATATATTTACGCAATATGAAATATTAATAAACAATTCTAAAACACGATTCAGGTACTTAATTTGGATCCGATAAAAAAAAGTTATTAAAATTTCTTTAGTTTTTAATTTATGAAAAACAATAAAATAACTCAAAGTAAACATCAACACATCCTTCACTACCATTCATTCGAAAAAAACAACCAACTGAAAATAGAAAAATTTAGTCCAAAAACAACATTTAGCAACAAATTACCTTCAACACAATCCCCGCCATTGCTGCCGCCCCCAACTCACTTAATTGGCGGTTGCGGTGGCCGTGTCGGTCTTGCCGTCAACAGTTGCAAATCGGGCCGAAGATGTCGTGCTGGTTCTACTTGTCTCAACCCTGATTTGCCCCTACTCTCCCTATTACCATTTCGATCATTTCGATGTTTTCTTATATTTACCGCCGCCGCCGCCGCAGATGTCCCTGTACTATTACCCCCCGCACGACATCTAGTATCTTTCCGCCAATCGGGTAAAACTACTCCTAAACGTATGCACTCATGAGCATAAGCTGCAAGTGCTTCACAATGACACATCGAATTGGGACACTCGCACATATCCTGCAAGCAAGCTTCGTAGTAATTATGGGAATTTAATTTCGTGTCACATCCTCCGAACTGGTTACCATCCTTGAGGAATCTGCAAGGATTCTTTCCAGTTTTAGGCTTACACGGTTGCTTCTTAAAAGGATATTCATTTTGTCGTCCACACGCTCGTTTACCGCCAACTCGCCACGAATTAGCAAACTTCCAAATCTCCGAATCGGTCAATAGCTTCCCCTTTCTCGTGGTTAAATCATCTTGAGCAACGGAATTATAATTCCCGCACAATCCGCACAATTTACCTTTATAATTAGCCGAAGCACTAACTTGCAATAAACCTCCTCCATCCCAAAGTAAACTAACACCGATATTCGTTGTTACAACAACAGATTCATTGCGACGTTCAATCCGTAACCGATCATTAAGGATGAAAGGAGGTTCGACCCGTTTGCCGTTAACTTTAACGCGTAGCTTTTGGCCCAAATTAACGCGAATATCGCCGGCCTTTAAGGAAACGGTGCGCGTCCAAGCAGATGTACGAGTATTACGTGGATCGTTGGTAACTCGTACGGAAAATGAATGTGAAATACAGTCGGATGTTAGTTGGTATTTGCATGAACCCTGGAAGCTGTAGAATTTACCGTCGAAGGTTTTGTAATGTGGGTCGCCAAACACAGTGCACACTCCATCGTCTGTGAACAGAAAAAGAAATTGTCTTGTTGATAAAATAAGGTTTAAATCTTTTATATATTTGGAATTTTTATTAATTCCTAATTACTTATCATGGTGCCAACAGAACTTGGCCAATACTAATTACATCAAATTCTTGCATTTTATATTCAATTTAATTATTGTAAACTTTCAATTCAATTGTAAAATAATAACTAGCAATTTTGTTTTTTATTATTAGACAAGTAAGGGTCTTGATTATTTTTAAGTAATATAAATTTAATAAAACTTAATGTCGGTTACACATTTTTTTTTAATTTTAAGCATTAAATCGACCAGCTGATTATTTTAAAATAAATAATCATTATAATATTAAATTTCACATTTTAAATTTAAGTATAGTTGGAGCAACCACCCATTAGCCATTAGTATGTATAGTAATTTTATATTTAAAAATTATAAATTTTATAACAAAAAGGAATTGTTATACAGAAGTCAAAATAGAAACATATTCAAATATTTTAATGTAATATAAAATAAATAAAAAAAAATTTACAAGCAATAATTCACTATAGAGACAAATAGTTCATCAACAAAATTTACGATTGTTTGTATAACAATTATTCAAATGTACAATGTACGTATACATAATATACAATGTGTAATACATTGAAAACTGAAAGCAACATTTGTTTTGCATAAGAATTGATAAATTTATTACATGCACATGTATGTTTGAAGTTAATTATATAAAAATTAACATTATATCTATATGTATAAATGAAATAATAATTCGACAAAAATCGATTAAAAAATTGTTGATTCGGTGTAGAGCATTTAGCTTGTTCCGTATCCATTAAAAATGTAAGAACATTTATTTTGAATTCAAATAAAGTCCTAAATCAAGAAAAGGAATACAATTTCTTAGTTAATTTTTAACTTTATCTCTTTGTCAATATGCAATTCTAGGACACAATATTGAAAATACATTGGCCTCCGTATTCCCACCTCTTTGTTTATGAAAAACTGCTTTTATTTTTTGTTTTAAAATAAATTTTTACTTTTACTTCTTATCAAATATTAATAATACAGTCGATTCCGCTTAATTGGGACACATCGGAACTAAAGCATTTTGGCCCAATTAAGCGGCTGCCCCAATTAAGCGAATTTTACATAAAATTAAACAATCCATATTTTTCTTTCAATAATTTTATTTTATAAATTCTTGGACAAAACTATAAACTACATATAACCAAAAAATATAAACTTTTACGAAATAATAATAATAAATTCCAAAATAAAATAATAAATAAGTACATAAGTTCACAGCGCGCGATACGAATGTAATTAATTGATACATGTTTGCTAGTTTTTTAAATATAATTTTCCATCTTGTGAATCAAAAAGATATGAAGCGTATCATATTAAATTCTTTGTAAATATTTTTTCTTGTGAATATTTGTAACATAATATGTAAAATTTATCTTAAATTTATTGGCTCAATTAAGCGGAATGTTGTCCCAATTAAACATGTAAATTTACTGTTGGTTCCTTGGTTTGGTTTCTGTTCTTTGAGATTTGGCCCAAATAAGCGGCTGCCCCAATTAAGCGGTGGCCCAATTAAGCGGAATCGTCTGTATATCTATTTTGGATATATTTTTTATATCTAATATTATTAAAGTCAAATAAACTCATTAAAATTGTTTAATAACTAATTTTAAGTCAAAAGTAATTTTGACAAAAACCACTTTTAAAAGTGAGGTGAGAATACTGGCCATTGTCTTTATACACTCTAAAAAAAATTATGTAATTTTACTTACAAACTATGAGACACTATGATGCCCAGTATTTCTAGGTATAATTACTCAACAGCTGTAATATTACATAGTTGTTTAAAAATACATAATATCAGAACTATTAGAAACATTATGTAATATGATACTACCAACTGGATGGAAAGATACATCATATGTATGTAATATTACAGTTTTTTTAGTAAATTTTTTCAGTAAATTTGCTGTCAGAAATTTTTCATAAATAGGTAAAATTTGTTTAGTTCTGTAATATTATTGTTGGTATAATTATATACATTTCTATAAAGGAGTATTTTGAAATGAATTAATTACACTTAAAATATTTTATTAGCATTATTACACAGTCTCATTATTTTCATGAATTATTACAGATATTAATGTACAAGCTGTAATTTTACATAATTTAAGAAGTTATACCAACAATATGTAATTTTACATTAAGTAAGTGATGCAATTTGCAGAAAGTAAGCAATTTTACATACTTATTAGGTCATTTTTTGTGAATATTATGAATTATGTAAAATTTACAGGATATTTATAGTAAAAAAATTACAGTTTTTTTATAGTAGAATTTTACTATTATATATCTGTAATTTCGCTAATTTTTTTTTACAGTGTAGGTAATAAAATAAAACAATTGAAAAACAAAAATGGGTTTAGAGTGGATATGAAATAGATGCATTACAAATATAGAAAATATCGATGTTTGTGTGAAAAATAGTAACTCACTTTCAACGCATTCCGTGCAACACTGTCCGGGACGTTTGACCGGTTTGTATCCGTGCGGACAGGATTCCATACGCGTCTGACATCGTTGCATTGCACATCGCGGTTCGCCACGATGACACATGCATGATTTACACGGATCCAATTGCCATGATTCACCATCCTAAAGAACACACACATATTTCGAATTAGTTCATTAGTCTTCTTTTTCAATTCAACAATTCAATCCTTACAATTTCTTGCTTTTTTTTTGGAAAAAAACTAAATATTTAAATTTGATGTGTTTTATTACAGAAATAAATTGATTTTAAATACCAAATCGAGAATAAAAACCTGCAAATATATACAGGGTGTTTGCAATCAAGGTATTTTATTTTTAAGGGGTGATACTACAGGTCAAAACAAGGCGATTAACGCCAAAACACCTTAGTAAAAGTTTTCTAATAAACGAGATATTCATTTTTTTTTAAGTAAAATGGTAGCATATGGTATAATTTTTATTATCCAGCTCACAAAAAAAATTATTCTTCATAATAGTTTTGGATTTGCTTGAAACGAATAAAAATGTAAAAATATTCCAGGTTTTAAATACAGGGTGACTCGGATTTGCTGATTTGTGTTTCAACTTTTAGGTAAAATACCCTTATTTGATTAATAGGATTATATTATGTTTAAAATTACAATTTAAGCTTACATACAAAAGTAAAAGTTGTAAAGCTTACATACAAAAATTTGTGCCGATTGTCGATTGTTAAAACACCCTAGTAAAAGTTGTCTAATGAACGAGATATTACTTTATTTGAATTTATGATTGAGGGGGCGAAAACTTTCATTTGTTCTTATTGTTTATCTGTCAAACATATTTCATTATTGTTTAACTGTGCATTATCTATTGCTGGTTGGTTACTAATTCTTGTGAAAAAATTGAACGATGGACTATTCTAATGTTGAATTGGTTGATATGATGCTAATTTATGGAGAAGCGCATCAAAATTCGGCTGCTGCAAGTCGTCTATACGCTGAGCGATTTCCAAATAGGCGACATCCTATAGCTCAGCAATTCTCTAGATTAATAATACGTGCTAGAGATACTGGTAATCTGCGAGGCCATCAACAGCGTGCTGGAGGAGCAGGTCGTCACCGACGAATTGTAGACGCCGAGGAACAAATTTTGAACCTCGTTGACGAAAACCCTTCAACCAGTACACGGCAAATTGCTCGGCAAGTTGGTTTGTCAAATCAAATTGTATGGCGAACATTACGCGAGCATCAACTGCATCCTTTTCATGTGCAACGAGTACAAGCGTTACAACCTCGAGATCATCCGCAACGCGTAGAGTTCTGTAGATGGTTTTTGCGCAAACATGATGAAATACTTAATTTTTCATCGATTGTACTGGCTACTGACGAAGCTACATTTACGCGCAACGGTATGAACAACTGCCACAATACACACTTTTGGAGTTTCGAAAATCCGCATGTTGTTCATCGTCACAATTTTCAGCACAGATTTTCTGTGAACGTATGGGCCGGATTGGTAAACTCACAGTTGATTGGTCCCTTTGTGTTGCCAGATCGATTAGATGCAAATAATTATTTATATTTTTTGCAAAATAATTTGCCGGAACTTTTAGAAGAAGTTCCCTTAAATGTTCGTCAGCAAATGTGGTTCCTTCATGACGGTGCACCGGCGCATTTTAGCCATATCGTTCGGCAACACTTAAACGATGTGTTTGAAAATAAGTGGATTGGTCGGGGCAGTCATATCCCTTGGCCTCCCCGGTCGCCGGATTTGACCCCGTTGGATTTTTATTTGTGGGGACTTATGAAAACCATGGTATACACCACCGAAATTATGGATCTCGATGATCTCCGTAATCGGGTAGAAGTAGCAGCGGCGGAAATTCGGCAACAAGGCATGGGTCTCGCTGCGTATGCGAATTCATGGGTACGCCGCGCAAGACTTTGCATACAACAGCAGGGTGATAATTTCGAGCAACTGGTGTCATAGTGCTATCACCCATTAAAAATAAAATACTTATCTTGATTTGTGTCATTAATAAAAATATTTAAATAAAGTATCTAATATCTCGTTTATTTGAAAACTTTTGCTAAGGTGTTTTAACAATCGACGATCGGCACAAATTTTTGTATGTAAACTTAAATTGTAATTCTAAACATAATATTCAAATAAAATTATTCAAATTTTTTAAATAAGGGTATTTTACCTAAAAGTTGAAACACAAATCAGCAAATCCGAGTCACCCTGTATTTAAAACCTGGAATATTTTTACATTTTTATTCGTTTCAAGCAAATCCAAAACTATTATGAAGAATAATTTTTTTGTGAACTGGATAATAAAAATTATACCATATGCTACCATTTTACTTAAAAAAAATGAATATCTCGTTTATTAGAAAACTTTTACTAAGGTGTTTTGGCGTTAATCGCCTTGTTTTGACCTGTAGTATCACCCCTTAAAAATAAAATACCTTGATTGCAAACACCCTGTATATTGTCTTATTAAGTATGTTTTATTCATATTTTTTTCCCTAATAACAGAATATTACATTTTAATTTTTATAATAAAAAATATCAAACTGAAATAACTTTAAATTCTGTAATTTTTATATATTGTCCAAAACTGCAAAATTAAAATTTTGTAGGAGGCCTAAAAACATTTTATTTTTACATACGATATAGTCGTGACTATAAAATTAATTATTTTAAAGTATTAGTTAAAATTTGAATATATTTTAGAGGATTTCGAAATCGATATGTTTAGTTATGAAACTTATGAAACTTAATATCAAGAATATAAAATCTAACACAAGAAAGTTGTAATTGAAAAATATCTCA
This sequence comes from Clivina fossor, assembly GCA_963966155.1. Taxonomy (NCBI): domain Eukaryota; kingdom Metazoa; phylum Arthropoda; class Insecta; order Coleoptera; family Carabidae; genus Clivina; species Clivina fossor. Next base: position 12,254,409 of record OZ014555.1, read on the forward strand.
CTTGATATGTTTTGCCTCCAATCGTACAGCCCGTCTTAACCTCTTCGACTGGGGGACAAGACGGACAACACTCTCCCCTTTTCTGCTTTTGCAAATCGGGATCGCACTCTAGTACCGGACACGTTTCCCTTTTGCAAACAGCCGTTTCGTTCGTGCATGTGCATTCGGTGCAATCGTCTCGTTTGATCTGCTGATTTAGCGTTAGAACAGTGGTGCCGATTAGGCAGCGTGATTCTAACTGAAGTAGTCGCCGTGTACCGGAACATTGCGGACAGCATTCGCCTGCAGCCCGATATTGATACTCGAGCGAGCATTGAAGTACCGGGCACGCTTTTTTCATACAGGTCAGCCGGTTCGATTCGCAGTGGCATTTCACGCACGGATCTTCGGGGATTGTTACGTCCCTTTCCTGGAATTAAACGATCGAAATTACTATAATTATTTCGGATTATACGTTATTATATTATTATATTATTTATAATATTATTATTTTATATTTATTATTATGTATGTATATTATAATGTATTGTATGTATTTATATGTAGGTATTTATTGCAGAGCCCTGAAGAAGGCAATAGAGATTGCCGAAACGTGGCTTAGTAGATAATAAAAACATAAGACTGAATTCCGTCAACTACTAATATTATTTATTTTATAAATAAAGTACGTTTCGACAAACATTTTCATTATCAAACTGTGATAATGTTTGATAATGACAATGTTTGTCGAAACTGCAGTCACTAACTACAATAAATTGTGTAATAAAGTGAATTTTCAAAGTTACTAAAGTATTTGAATTTTATTTCAATATGAAGTTAACGACCAAAAATGTAAATTTTTTTAATGAAGTGTTTACACAATTTAATTTAAGTTAAAAACTTGTTATCATTAACTTTTGCAATCAATTTTTCATCCATTTTTACCGAATCATATGTGTTTATCTCCGATGATAATACAATATTTTATTAAAAAAATCTAAATTTTATGAACACTAGAAAAGTATGATACTTTTTAAATAAAATTGTGTAAATTTATGAATTGTTGTACTTTATTAAAATTATTAGTTTTAAATTGAGCTATATTTTTTAATTTTTTTTCATTTAGTTGTAACTACTATTATATGTAAAAGTTTTTTTTTTTTATTTTTCTTTGAAAATATATAATTGTTGGTCATTTTGAATTCTCGATATTCTAAAATAGGTACATGATAAATTATAAAGTACACACTTCTTTCATTATTTGTGAATAATAAACTAATACTAATGCTATAGATTTTTGTAAGTATTATATATGTTACGGTATCGGTTCTTAGTGTACCTATAGATATGCTTACAACTGAAGTAAAAGTAGATTGTAAATAATGAAATATAAACTATGATATCCAGATTATCCGGAAAATGTACACCGTAATTTTATTGCTTTGGAGAATGTGACACGTTCGTCAACCAGCTACTTTCAAAATTAGTACAATACAAAATACTTTTTCTTAATTTCCAAAGGCAAATGTGTATTGAATGTACACACAATGTAATTTTCAAAATGGTACAAAGTATAGGTATACGGTATACGAGTACATTTATAGGAAAATGTATACATTATTCTGAATATGCATTTGTACTGAAACATTGTTTAAATATTTGTGAATTCTTAAAAAATATTGCTTTAATACATATGTTTAAATTTAATAAAAAGCATTATATATTTTGTATTTAATAATATAAAATTTAACTCACTAAGGCCCAGTATTTTCAAATGTTGGAATAAAGTTATTTATCCTTGGAATAATTTAAAAATTTACCAAATAGAAAATTGATGAATATCATCGCAATATCGATTTGCTTTATTATATATATATATATATATATATATATATATATATATATATATATATTTGTTTCTTGGGATTATCAGTCAGGCAGAAATAAAACAACTCAATTCATTATGCAAGCTTTCAGAAATATTTTATTTCCTTCTTCAGGCCCTGTATTATAACACATAAATAAATAAAATATACATAATTGTAAAAACAAATAACTTACAAATGGCAGAATTATCTGCGATATATATTGTTAATTTCGCGTTTTCTAGCATAAATTGACCATTTCTTGCTTTTTAGCTTGGCTGGTTCGATGTACTAAGAAACACTTTCATATGGTTACCATAACATTTTATTGTATTTCTGTTTTTAATAACTTGTTAAAAGTTGTAATAATTTTATTATTTCTACTTTAAATTTGTTACATTTACATTAATATAACATTAATATTGATATATTAGGACAATTTATCACATGGTTTCTTAGTACATTGCAGATAACTCTGCCATTGTAAGTTAATTTGTTTTTACACTTACATTTTATTTATTTATGTGTTATAATACAGGGCCTGAAGAAAAAAAAAATATTCCTGAAAGCTTGCATAATGAATTGAGTTGTTTTATTTCTGCCTGACTGATAATCCCAAGAAACAAATAAATATAAATTTTTACAGTCATTAAACCAAATCTATATATATATGCCAGTTTTTAAAGCGTGTCACTTAATATAATGCCGGATAATACAGCTTTTACTGAAGTTCGTTTCCAAAGGATAATTATAAAAAATCTACTCTATATTTTGTAAGAATTTTGTAATAAAGGTCATGTAAAATTAAATATGTTTGAAATATATTTTTGTAAATATTTTATATAATCCTATATTATAATAAAAATTTAATGTAATTATTTTTTTATATATCCTATAATTTCACAATATAAATATTAACTAAAAAAAAAATAAAGATAATGAATTCAAAACGTTTGAAAATGTAATTATTATTGTTCTCTAAAATTCTAATAAAATTATCTGAAGCGTTATGTAAAATAATACAACATAAACGTAAAGACAAAACCTAATTTAATTTGCAAACATTTGTAATACGGAACAAGCTTTTTGATGTGAAAATTTAGGAAAATTTGAATTGCAAATAATTAACTAAAACACATTACTTTTTTCAGAAATGTTTCCAAACACATTTCTTGTTATTACACAGTAAAAATATACATGCAACCAAATTTACAAATTTGTCATGTGGATTGCATAAGCAAATCTTTAACGTATTTGTTATACAGGGTGTAACAGAATAACTATTCCTAATTTTAACTGGAGTATCCTGGGCTCAGAATATGAAGATTTAATGCAAATCACTGAGATAAAATGTGGTTCCTTACTGAGCTACAGGGTGTTTTATATAAAAATTTAAAAACTATTTTTGCCCAGTACTTTAAAACTATTTGACGTATCCTTATCATACTTGGCAGGAAATGTAGGTACCGTACACCATACTAAATTATGTTAAATAAAAGTTTCTGGCTACTGCCAGTGGCGTACAACAGGGGGTAAGAGGTTGATCCTTCCTAAATTCTACGCCACTGGCGGAATTGTCATTTTAGCACAATTTTTCGATTCTCCAATACAAGCTGTGTAAAAAACATACTCTTTCTTTGTAACGATAAAGTCACTGTTTTTCGAGATATTTAAAGTTAAACATAAGCTGCACCCTTGGGATTGTTTCAAAATTTGCTAAAAAAAATCTGAAAAAATTTAGTAAAATAGAGAAAAAAATTAGCTACATAATATCTAAGTAACTTTTTCTCTAACTCATTTTGGTTTGGCTGGAAAAATTATTGAAAATTAATATTTTTTGCATTTTATTTTTTTTATTTTCAATAATTTTTACAGCCAAATCAGAATGAGTTAGAGAAAAAGTTACTTAGTTATTATGTAGCTAATTTTTTTTCTCTATTTTACTGAATTTTTTCAGATTTTTTTGAGCAAATTTTGAAAAAATCCCAAGGGTGCAGCTTATGTTTAACTTTAAATATCTCGAAAAACAGTGACTTTATCGTTACAAAGGAAGAGTATGTTTTTTACACAGCAACTATTGGAGAATCGAAAAATTGTGCTAAAATGACAATTCCGCCAGTGGCGTAGAATTTAGGAAGGATCAACCTCTCACTTGCCCTTGTTGTACGCCACTGGCAGTAGCCAGAAACTTTTATTTAACATAATTTAGTATGGTGTACGGTACCTACATTTCCTGCCAAGTATGATAAAGATACGTCAAATAGTTTGAAAGTACTGGGCAAAAATCGTTTTTAAATTTTTATATAAAACACCCTGTAGCTCAGTAAGGAGCCACATTTTATCTCAGTGATTTGCATTAAATCTTCATATTCTGAGCCCAGGATACTCCAGTTAAAATTAGGAATAGTTATTCTGTTACACCCTGTATATTTAAATTCCTGATAAAATGTAGAAAGTGGTAAAATATAAAATAAATTAATTCCTAAAATAAATTTCGGATTAAATTAAAATTTATATTTTCAAATGTTATTAAAATTATCGTTCAAAAAATTAATAATTTTACTGTCCATAATAATAAAATTTTGCTGTCAAATTTTAATAACAATATTAATGATTTCAGAAAAGTTTTTGCAATAAACGTGTGAACGTATTATGTTTAAAATATCACACATTACAAAAAAACGTATTATTTGAAAATTTTATGGTTTGAATTAATTACATTGTGAAATCCTGGAGATGTATCTCTACTACTTGAAAAAGTTTACATTTGTATTTTATTTATGTTCAAGTTGAAATTGTTTCTAAATTTATTATAATCCATTACTTAAATTGAAAATTACTTTCAGTTTGATTAGTTTTTCTGCTTAATTTTTTTTTTTAATTTTTAGCTATGCAGTGTGTCCCCGGATTGAGTTCAGTATAGGTGTAATCGGCAAAAAATTTAAGAATTTTATTTTTATGTTTTGGGATTCCGCCCTGCTTTGTCTGAAAACAATTTTAAGCATATTTTCAGTTTTTTAAAAATTAAGGCGGTTATGAAAAATGTAAAAAACTATTTTATATTCAGGTGAAGTGCCTTTTTGGTCAATAATACGGCATAATGTTCTTAAGGAAAGTTGTTCAGAATATGAAATAATGGCTATGTGCAAAATTTCTAAAAAATCAGTTTAAAAAAAAATGTTTCTGACAAAACGCCGACTGGACACAACGTCGACCGAGGATACTACGCCGATCGTTCATTCGGATTTGCACAAACTAATCGTTGTTACTGATAGATATTTTGCATGATATTGATGTATTGACAGATTTTACTCAACCCAACGTTTTGGCTAGTGCAAGCGTCAACTTTTTGTTTATTTAGCTAGCGCAAATGCAAATGAACGGTCGGCGTAGTTTCCTCAGTCGGCGTTGTGTGCAGTCGGCGTTTTGTCCAAACACATTTTTTTTTAAACTGATTTTTTGAAATTTTTTACAGAGCCATTATTTCATATTCTGAACAACTTTTCCCCATTATGCCGTATTATTAACCAAAAAGGCAATTTACCTGAATATAAAATAGTTTTTTACATTTTTCATGGCCGCCTTAATTTTTAAAAAACTAAAAATATGCTTGAAATTATTTTCAGACAAAGCAGGGCGGAATCCCAAAACGTAAAAATGAAATTCTTAATTTTTTTGCCGATTACACCTATAGTGAACTCAATCCGAGGAGGGCACACTGTATATAGTTTTCAAATACTTATCTAGTCAAAATTCTAAAAAAAATTTTTTTATTAATTATCGACGTTCTGATGTACTCTATGCACATCATCTTCAGAAAAAATGATGATGATGTATGTAGAGTACATCGAAATGTCGATTAAATAAAAATTAATAACAGAACTAAATCCTAAAGCCGTTTTATTTTATTATATTTTTACATATCCTAGCAAACAAAACTTAAAACAACAAATTATTTTTTTAACACGATTTTATTAACTCGCTTTCTTTTCTGTCTGTTTGTTTGTCTGTTCGGTAAAATTTTGCAATCGATTTTAAAGTTACTTCCCGATGAGTTACAGACTTGAAACTTTAAACATAGCTCAAAACTGGATGACAATGCAATATTAACATACATACACAACCACACCATGTACTCAAGAGGGTATGGCACAAACTCTTTCCATTTTCCCACAGTTAGTTTGCTTCAAACATTCCTATCCAGACAAACAACTTATACAGAAATTACAGAAAACAACTATAGAAAATACAGAACACACACACAAGAAAATAATTATTTAAATAAAACAAAATTAATATACGACTTTTTAAAACGGACTAAAAAGTAAAAAGAATAATTTCTCTCCTAGAAAAACGTGGGGCGTATGCAATAGATAATAGTAAGGAGTGCGCCCCACGTTTTTCTAGGAAAAATTATTTTTTACTTTTTAGTCAGTTTTAAAAACGTGATATATTAAATTATTTTTTTAATTTAAATAATTATGATCTTTGTCATTGACAGTCACTATGTCCTTTTTTACCATATATACTGTACTATATGAAACAAAACAAAGCAAAACAAACTCCTTACTTACCTCAGTGACATTCTGGCCATTAATCCTGCAGCCAGGACACGTGGCACAGCATTTTCCCGGTGCTGGTAACGTGGGATTCCTGCACGGTGTATAGCATTGTATCTTCGCTTCAGTGATAATTCCTGCTTCACATCTCAGGACTCGGCAAGGATCTAGCAGATCTGTCCACTCCGTATGACTGTCATAGTGTACACCTCGATGGGTGCAGCCACGACATCGATGACAGCACTCGTCGGCTTTCTTCGGTATGAGCAGATGACAACCTTCTGTTACCGGACAGTTTTTTTGATTGCACACAACGTAACCGTTCTGGAAAAGAAAATTTGCGTTAAAATGTAAAAATAAAAATGATGACTAAACAAATAAGATACAGCATAAGTTTTTTATTAATTCTTAATAATCACATAAAGTAAGTAAAAATACCCTAATAAATATGAAAAGTTGCTTACGTTCTGCAAATTGCATCATATATTTAATGTAGAATTACATATTGTTGGTATAATTTCATAAATTATGTAAAATTATAGCTTGCATATTAATATCTCAAATAATAAATACGTAATAATAATAATAATAAATAAAATATTTTAAGTGTAATTCATTCATTTCAAAATACATCCTTTATGTAAATTTAGAAATGTATGTAACCAACAATAATATTACAAAACTAAACAAATTTTACCTATTTATGAAAAATTCCTGCCAGCAAATTTACTGAAGTTCTGTAAGTTTACTAAAATAGACTTTACTAAAAAAAAAAAACTGTAATATTACATACATATGTACTTCTCCATCCCGTTGGTAATACCATATTACATAATGTTTATACTAGTTCTGATTTTAAATAATTATGTAAAATTACAGCAGCAGTAATTATACCTAGAAATACTGGGTATCATAGTGTCTCGTGGTTTGTAGGTAAAATTACATAATTTTTTTTAGAGTGCAAGATTCAAATAAAACTACTTTAGGTTAAAGTTCTGTATTAATATTTATTTATAATCGATGTTTCGACGAACTCAACGGCCGTCTTTGTTGAAACGTAGATTATAAATAAATATTAATACAGAATTTTGAACTAAAACAGTTTTATTTTAATATAATGAGTTCTGAAAGATTTTTTTCCTATGTTATATACAAGATGTCTCACGGAAAATTGCTTAAACTAATCAGTTGTCATTCTTAAATGTATATAATTATTTTAAAAACAAAATTCCCTCTTTAATTGGTATAAATATAAAACTAAACAAAATGTTTGTTTACTGATATAAAATATGTTAATAATCAATTCAACATTATTACTAAAATTAATCAGCTGTCAGTTTTAATGTATGCACTTGTTGAAAATGGGAATGTCTAAAATATTTAATAAGTATAAATAAAATTTAACAAAATGTTCGTATATCAGTTTATTTTATTAATGAAAAATATGCTAATAATCTAATAAACACATATTAGTTTCTTAGATTATTAATATATTTTTATCCTTTAAATTTATTAAATTAAATTTATTTATTTATATCCTTTAAAACTGCAAACTTTTCTCTTTTTAAAGCAATTTTATTTATAATATTAGAAATGTAACTAATATGTATAGTACATCTTCTAAATTTAGTATGTTTTGAAGTAGAACTATGTCACATTATAGCTTTGTTCAAGCCAGAAAGAAACCCTGATAGTACGAAACTGTCAGTAGCATGCGCAGTTTGATTTTAAGTCTTCGTGAACACCTAAATTCAAACTACGTATGCTTTGGAAAGTTTCGTACTATTAGTGATTCTAGTTTGAACAAAGATTATATCTTCAAAACTGATAACACAAAAAAGGCAACCGTACCAGAAATTAAATTAAATATTATTTCTGGTATTAAAACCTTGTACCACTGAACTGATATCGGTTGGCTCTGAGTGATTCGAAGCCCACTATAAGCTGTAGGTCCCTTGCTTGACACTGCTATTGACCCGCACCATTGACAATGCAAGTATGAAATTGTTAAGAAACTATATGTTCAGCTTCTCGAGCACATACAGTTTCTATGTTCCACCTAGGAATTACGGGAACTGATGATGAATAAGTAACACATCTCATTAAACAGTTTCTAGAATCCCAAAAAGATACGATACTTATTACTTATTTAACTACAATTGTCCAAACCACAATAATTTATAATTAAATAATGAACGTAATTAATACATATTATATTAAATAATTTCAACAATAAATGCAAAATTTTGTCTTTAATTTACTGTCATTTTCTTTTGTACTTAAAAAAACAATATCAAGAAAAAAAAATCTAAATTATTAATGTATACTTGTGAACCAAGCATATTCGTGGCTATAATCTAGATATAAATTTTTAGGCCACGCGTTAATTAAGAGAAAAAGTTTATTTTATCAGAAGAGAAGTTTAATTAACTAGAAATTGGATAAAATTATAAAAATAAAAATTATCGTCCAGGAAATAAATAAAGCAACTATTGTATCTAAAATTAAAACTGAACATAATTTCGATAATTTATTTTCATATCATTATTGTTTTTTTTTTTAAATTCTATATAAAACAAATATTTGTTTATTTTAGTTTTTGGCTAATAAATTATATTGTAATACATATTCGCAATATTGGTGAGATATATAATTTAACAAATTATTTCCTTAATTATTAATTTGCATTAAGTTTATTCAAGTAAAAAATAATAATTTCAAACTTAAAACTTTATAAATTTTTTGAATCGATAATATATTTCGGTAATTTATTATATTCAAATAATTCCATTGTGAAATATATATATATATATATATATATATATATATATATATATATATATATATATATATTGTTAGTATAGTACTACTTTTATGCCTGTATCCATAAACATTTTCGTTAAATATAATGGTTCGTTAAAATGAAAATTCTTGGATTCCGTAAGAAATCTTTCTATATATATATATTGCAATGAAATCTTTTACGAGATCCAAGAATTTTCATTTTAATAAACCATTATATTTAATGAAAATGTTTATGCATACGGGGGTTTAGTCTGTTTAGTAATATAAAAATTATCTTTTAGAGACTGCCACTTAAATACTTCGGAAGCAAACCATGTTGCATTTTAAATATAAAATTCATTGCAAACATTTCTAAGATAGATTTAACATTTAACCATTTTAGTTTTACTAACATATTGTTAATGGGTTCGTACCTATATTACTCTCATGGCTCTATTCTGAAGCAACTGCAAATTGTATGTACTACTAATTATCAATATATAAAATTATTGCAAAATGTGTGTTTTAGAGATAATTTTCGATATTTACATAATTAATTTCTACCGTTACAAAGCGTGCAAAATTAATTAAATTTATTGATTAAAATGCAAAATTTTATACTCTAAAACTTATACTTGAACCTTTTATTGCCTAAAATAATTAGGATTTATTTATTGAAATAATCTGAAATTGTACATACATATAAAAACTTTTAACACAATTAAAGTTAAATTAAAAATTTAATTAAATTAAACTTTTTATGATCACTTATTTGTTACCTAGTAACTTGTTTCTATGATCTGTTATTTACTGTTATGTCATTTGAATCAGTTTATCTTGATGAAGACGAACGTTGAGTTTCGTCGAAACGTTGATTATAAATTAATTTTAATACAGTTTATTTTATATAAGTTCTGAAAGATTTTTTACTGTTACTATTAAAATTATCAAAAATAAAACATTTTCAATTGCATAACTTTTCAAAAATAATTTTACTGTTTTATTTTCATAATAAAAACAATATATTTTTAAATATAAATAAATTATATATAAATAATCAAATTTCTAACAAATCATTAATAAAAAAAAGTTGTCAAGTTGGTATTAGTTTGACATATTCATAATTAACAGTATATATTATATATTACTAAATAAAAATAGAAAAAAAAAGAATAAAAATAATGATTTAAAAATATGTATATTTTATCTTAAACTATAAATTTCTGATTGTTAACAGATATCGAAATTTTCAAATCATAATATATGTTTACTTTCTTTAGCATATTTTTTGTTTTTATTTAGATTTTTTAGAATTTTTTGTTGATTTGTATATTAAATTCGAATTTTATGCTAAACAAGAATGTTAAAAATTGCTGATGTTGTGATATTTAAATAGATTTGAAATCAAAACTAGTTTGTGTAATAGAATCTAAATTGTTTTACCATAAAAAAATACTTTTAGTATTTTGATTATTTTGTCACTTTTATTTTAATGACCTAATCTAAAAGATTTCTTAATAATATGAAAAATGCGTCCTTAGAAATAGCAACAAATATATCTAATAACTTCTACTTGTATTATATTTAGTTTTGAACATTTTAAGATTTAAAAAAATCTGTTGTGGCCATCACATTACCAACCGACACTTATGGAATAGAAAAATTTGTATTAAATTTAAATAAAATTTATGTATTATATTTTATAAGTGTTTGGTGTAACTAAATAAATAAATAATAAATAAATTACAAAACTATTGTAGACTAGCATTAATTTTTATTGTTTTATTTCTATAAAAGTGTTAACTAACGTAAAATGTTTTATTATTTTACCTCAATAAAGTTTTAATAAATCAGTATAAAATAATTTTCTTTATAAAATTGACTAGAGAATTTTATTGAAAAAATGTACATAATAAATTTAATTAATAAACGAATGAAATTTGATTTTAATTTAGAATGTCAAAATATATAATTATAATAATAACATATATAACAAAGAATTGATATCGGAACATTCTATGTTTGTATGCATTTTAACTTATTATATAAAAACTAAAATAAACAAAACAAATTTCTTTCTGTTTACTTTATGTCAAAACAATTTTTTTTTTAATCTAACCACAAGTACACAATGTTATCGCTAGAATTTGCGGAACAAATATTTCCTTTCTTTAACGAAATATAAAATATTGTATACAATGAATTTGCGTTAATTTATTTACTGTGAAATTACACATACGTGATTTATTTGTAAAATAATCTAGCTTAACAATATAGAATGATTTAATAATAAAATGCTATGTTTTGAATACATATTTTGGTTATATTTATATATTAGTGTATGTATTTACGTTATTGAAATACAAATATGTAAACATAAATTAATAAAGTTAAAAGTTAAATATTGTCGAGTTTAGATTTATTTGAATCAAATACACTAAATTAAATGTCTACCGAACAAAATGTATTTATTAAAAAAACTTAAGAAAAACAATTATTAGTACACGACATACTCTGATGCGAAAATACATACATTTAATCTCTCTAATTGTCAAATGTTTGTATGTATGTATGTATCTCCAGCATCTTCTCCTAAATTCCTATACCGATTTTGATGGGAGTGGTGTCATTTTAATTGGTTCATTCCCTATTTGAGAATAGGTAAGTTTCATCTTTCTATGATTTCATCTTAGTTCTCAAAAATTATGTTTATAATGCAAATCTCAAATAACAGCTGTGTGAAGTTATGTACACTACTGATGAAAGTGTTGCTTTTGAGTAATATATAATAGTGCAATTGATATTATTATTATTATTTGTTTATTTATTTATTTTTATTATGTTTTTATGTTTAATTACTATTTTCGACTTCAAACGTGACCCTTTAAGGGTCACGGGTTTCCTAGTTAAATATTTTATAATTCAACAGGAAGTCTGCAAATATTGTAACCCATGTAAAGTAATAATTTTCATATTAATTTGAAAAATATAATTAGATAAAATCTAAACTATGGAAAAATAGTAATTATATACCAAGAAAATATTTTTTATGTCCAAGATATATAATATTGAACAAAAAATTGTTAAGTAAATTAATCTAAACTAAAGTTGAGATTTTCTCGAAATTTCACAAGTTACACAGTCATTGTTTGAATCGGCTAGCTAAGCTAGCACAAGCTATATAAGCTAGCTCCAAAATATATATTTGTTATTATTATTTAAAGAAATGAATCTTGTATGTTATACAGTAAAAAACATTTGACACTATTCGATATCTTACGAAAAATCGTGTAAAAATTATACTACTATTATTTTTATTTTTCAGAAAAATAAACTTGCTAATGTTACCAAAAGGACACTAAATTAAATTAACACCAACATTTTTTGCTACTATTGTAAAATATAATTTATACACAAAATTAGTGTCATTTTTACACAAAGAATAGTGTTATTTTTTAAACAGAAAATTTTACTGTGTGTAAAACTCGACGTAAACTATAAAACACTGTATGTATAATGTGAACATTATATTAAAATCTAAATAGTTTTCAACAGGAACTAAATCTGAATGTTATAATAAGTGAAAGAATATAAAAGAGATAATCGTTCTAATAAATTTGTGTATGCATTTACAAAAGCAATTTACTTAAATACGAAATGTATTTACTACGGATCAGAACAGCAAATCAGCTTTATCTTCTACACACTCGCACCCAATCTTCCCGCAAAAATCTCAACGTAGCCGAAATATTTTTTGTACGTTTACGATTGTTCTACAATAAATATGATTCCAGTGGCCAACCCAGAAGCGTAATCAATGTCCGATGGTCGGTATATATATATACAAGAGCCCGTATATAGAGTCGGTGTTCGGTATCTGTAAACGGAAACGCTCGGGGCCGGTTATCATCTCGGCCACGTGCTACGCAAAATCCGATACAACCGGGCTTTTTATCGCGCCAACACGGATACATACCACAAAACTTCACTATATATCTAAGCCCGCGAACCACGCTCGCTCGCCGTACACCGCCAATTTCGTGCTAAACCAGGATTTTACGTTCGCTTGTGAAAACGTTTCAGCGAAATTGTTTTTACTTATTGCTATTTCCTCTTTGTCCCTCTCTATCTGTCATTTGTTTGTTATTGTGTTATTGAGGTTTTAAAGGTATAACGGTCAGTGATTTCATAATAAATACTTTAACTACAGTTAACTTTAAACCAAACAAAAAACATCGCATTTAAATTCTACTATAATAATAATAATTACTGCTGCCAATAAAACAATGCTTTTCTGTCCACTTCTAATAGTAAAATTATTTGTTGTTGTTAAAAGTCGACTTTAGTCGAGTGTTTATTTTGAAACATGGCGGTAATATACTCAGATATTATTTTTCTATTAAAATTTTTTAACTAGAGCTTACATGCTATTATTTATTTTATTTATATCTAAAACCATACTGTACCATATATCAAATTTTTAGAAATTTTTTACAATATTTTAGAAATGTAATCCGTGATAAAATTCAACTAAAATTTAAGGCAGTTTGCGCAATATGCCGAAGTCGGGTTGGTCAGTCAAATGAAAACATAAATAATAATAATGTTATTAATTTTTAATAAAATAATTAATGTGAAATCATTCATAAAAACATATAATTTTCCTGTTTATTTTATGATAAAGCTATAGTAAAGTATAGTTTAAAATCATAATTTTTTTTTAATAATTAAATTATTCTATTTTTCTTTAAAGTGACAACAAGTGATATGTTCTGTCAATCTAGTAGAAACAGTTCTACCTGTCTGTCTTTTATGATCTAGTTACTTATTTTATTACCTAGTAACTTGTTTCTTTGTTCTGTTTATTTACTGTAAATATCATTTGTATCATTGTCCTGATAAAGATATACGTTAAGTACATCGAAACATCGATGTACAGAACTACAACCTCAAGCCGCTTTATTTTAATACATATAATGAGTTCCAAAAGATTTTTTATTATGTTATAATTACATAAATTTAATCATACAGCCAGCTACAAGATATTGAAAAACATGCGTACATATGTCCAATTCTGTTAATTTACATAAATTTAGAATAAATAATTGAAACAATTTAATTTTGAGTAACTTGAAATTTTATCCATAATTTAAATTTCGGAAAATATCCAGAGACAGGGCCAATCGGACCTAGAATGTAATTAAAATTAATTTCTATTTTCAAAAATTTAAGTAACACTAAACTATATATCAAATAACAATTCTTTAAAAAAAAAACAGCATTCAAAAAATCAGAAACAAAAAGACATTTTATCCATACATAATCTTCACCAATACCATTTCGAAAAAGAAAAAAAAAACGACAGTTTGAATAATCGCCAGTTTCGGTCAAGAATTTGGAGTCCACGCGACGTAATGGAATGCACGTATAATTCCCCTCCCTCTTCACTACTCTACAGGCCCACATTGGTCTATATTATCTGGCCCATGCGACAGGTGTTGAATCGGTAGATTTGTATATTACGTCACATTCACGCAGAGCCGGGCTTGTGATTTAGTATGTACGCGATGTTTTAGAATGTGAATGCCGTGTCGTGGATATATATATATATATATATATATATATATATATATATATATATATATATATATATACATACACCGTCGGGTTGAGAGAGTTTTGATTTATTATTGAAATCTGATCCTGATGCCTTCATTATTTATTTAAATTGAATGCACGCCCGGAGAAACGGATGTATAGTGTGCAATCTGCAATGCAGTTGTGCACTCACAGCGGCTGCGTTTGTTTTCCTCAGATATATGTTTTTTTTTTTTTGAGAGAGAAAGGCCCGTATTCTCACCTCACTTTTTCGCAAAAAAGTGCTTTTATCATTAATTTTAAAATAACTTTTTGCTTCTGTTTGTCATCAAATATAAATAATTTTTCTATATTTGATCATTTTTATTATATTTGGTATTATAAAATTTAAATAAACTATTTTAAAATGCTTAATAAATGATTTTAAGTAAACGTCAAAAGCACTTTTTTGAAAAAGCACTTTTTCATATGAGGTGAGAATACGGGCCAAAGAATTTTTGGTGATATAACTAAATTTACATAAATCTCTCAGCTTTAATTTGTTTTTAATCTGCTAATATCTTATTTCCATTTTAATTATATAAGATGATTCATTTCCTCAAACTCTCTTTTTTATTATATTACACACCATTTATTGGAATCACGTATATAATGTTGTCATTCGGGTATTGTTATCACTTATGAGTAGAACGAACAGGACATATACAACTACAAAGAAAAAATACTATAATCATGATTTCGGTTTAGGTTATCTATTATTTAAATTGTTATTTTTGGCCATAAGCAATAACCTTGTTTTGTATATGCATTTGTTTTGTATTTTTAATATATATATATATATATATATATATATATATATATATATATATATATATATTTTAGTGTGGATAAATACCGTGTTAATAATTATATAGAACGATTATAACGGGATACGGTAATGGATTTTGAAGTTTATAAAAATGCAAGCATTCAAATTTGTATCAATTTATTACTAATCCAATATTTCGCCAGCATTCGTGGCTTCCTCAGGGAAACACTAAAAAATGTTATTAATAAATATGTAACAATTGTATAAAAACCAAACTGTATGATGTATAAAATATGTATATAAAGACTTACATGTATGAATAAAGACTTAAATCATACATACATACACAATCACGCCATGTACCCAAAAGTATGTGGCACAAACTCTTTTCATCATCCCGAAATCAGTCGCCTCCAAACATTCCTATCCAAACAAGCAACTTTCGCTTCATCCACATTCATAATTCCTCTCATACACGCTCTTTCATTCCTACTACTTGGAAACTTTCGCTCACGAAAAACACTCTCAATCATACCATTCCAACTACTCATCGGACGTCCACGCAAACGTATACCATCAAAATCATTCAAATAAATCTTTTTAACCAAACGTTCATTAGACATTCGCTCAACATGTCCGAACCATCTCAACTGACTAACACCAACTTTTGCTACAACATTTTTTTACACATTGAGAGCTAATAAGTGAATTGAGCTCTGCACCGACATTCTGTTATTACGAAGTAGCGCAGAGTATTGTCACACACTCAATAAATTTTCTTGAGGAAACCTTATTTGTATTTATGTAGTATCGGTATATTTTTACAAAATATCGAAAAAAAAAACATTAAACAACAAATATTAAATTAATTAATAATAATAATTGGATTGTGCTAGAGGATTAATTAAACTAATTATATTTCAATTTAGTTGAAGTTGTGATTTGGCTATAAAAATATTTATTCATACGTTTTATGTTTTATGTCGCATTAATTTATGTATATTAAATGGAATAAGTTATTTTTGAAATTTTTTGTATTAAAATATTAAATTGAATTGTATTAATACACTGAACTGCTGTAATTATTATTTTTTAATTATTATAATGAAAAAGTATTTAATTCAAATTTTAGTAGGTGTTATAAAGTGCAACCAACTTTCGAATACTTCAGAAAACTTCAGTGAAGTTCAAGTCAAATACTAGGAATGTAGTAAAATTCATTTTTATTATTATTATATTTATATATAATTTGCAATCGTAATATCTTTGGAATCAGATTACTTTAAGCAACGTATTTCAAAGAATACTGAAATTGCAAATATAAATATCCAATTAGAATATTAAAACAGTAAAACAGTAATATAAAATTATAATTCTTTTGCTAAAAAAAAATTATGCTAATTAAAAAACTAATCAATTTTAAAAAATAATATTTTCAAATAATTTACATACTAACTTGTTTCACTAATTTAAATTGCAAAAAATACTAAAATAATAATAAGATGACAATGGCACTAAATCTAAATGTTAAACATGCACCGAACAAGACTGATCTATCGATAACTCACATCTTCACATCTTTTAGAACTCATTATAAAACCAGTGGTGGATCCAAGGGGATGGGGGCATGTTGGCCATGCTACCTCCCCCCTTGGGCCTAAGAACATAATACAAAATACATACAAATATATATATATATATTCCACACAACAATTATTATTAACCCACCTTACATACAGCTATGCATATAAGGTGGGATAATAATTTTTTATAAGCTTAAAACTTCTTAATAATTATTGACCTTTATCCTAAAAAAAAGGCAAAATGCCCTCCCCCCCTTGAACATTTTCTAGATCCACCCGAATAAAACGGCTTTAAGATATAGTTCTGTATCAAGGCACTGATTCAAATAAAAGTTGGCTTCCTTAAATTAAAAATTTATAAATTTTGTAACCTAGTTGCTTATTTTGTTACCTAGTAACTTATTTCTATGTTCTGGTTATTTACTGTAATGTCATTTGTGAATTTTTTTCTGATGATGATGTACGTGAAGCACGTCGAAACGTCGATTATTAATAAAAATTAATACAGAACTATATCCTAATTTGGTGAAAATTCGATAAAAATTTTGGTACAATTTATCCATTTGTAACAGCTATCCAGAACAGACTGTATATTAAAATGTAATTTTATATAAGTAACGGTGAAATTCTAAACAGATCTGTAACGGTACAGAATGTTTTGTTTTCAGTAAATGGTATTTTTTGGTCGATAACAAAAGACATAATATTCTGCAACGCTATAGATTTGTTCAGAATTCCGCCATAAAAGTCGATATAAAAAGGCAGTTGATAATGACCATAACTTCTTTAGTAATAAACAAATAGTAATAAATCAAATAATAATAATATGAAAGATAATCATTTAAATTTTATGAAAAATTTATTAGTTAAAAATAAAAATACATGCAAGTAATTATATATATTACAATCATACAATTTTATTACCAAGTCATAAAAAAATATATATATTTTATTGTAAAAAACAATAAAATATTTGACATTTCTATAATAAATTCTAACTTTGTATTAGATGTTAATTTACTTACAAAAAATAAAAATGTATTCTAATTACTTTATATGTTATATTAACATTTTCATTTTACAAGTAATTTAAATTGACTAATAAATATAATAAATAATTTTTTTTTCATAGAAATAATAATAAAAATAAATTTATTCCTTCTATTTACATTTCTATAAAAACAATGAATTTGCATATATGTAAATTTAATATATATATATATATATATATATATATATATATATATTTAATTATGGATGCTACACAGGCATACATTATAATTTAAACATACTACTTATTAAAAATTGACAATGACATTAATAAAAATCATTATAGATAAATAAATAAATGCACATCATACTTATCCACGTGCTACTAAATATTTAAATTAAATAGTTAAATAAGTAACAAAATGAAAAAAATATCTATTTATAAAATTCTTAAAGTACATATTAAATTGAAATCGATGAATCAATGATTTATGAAATAATAAAAAATACATGGCATCATAAAATATATATGCTACTATCCAATATATACGAAAGTTTATTAAAAAGTAAATCATCTTTTTCCAACTAAAGCCAGCCACAGTCAGACCACCATATTTAAAACAAAATTAGTGTTATTTTTTAGTTTAACTAGTTGTTGATTTTATTGAAACCAAAAATTGAAATTATATTAATGTGTTTTTAATAAATTTGTATTGTGTTTCCATGTAGTAGGAATAGAAGAGCATGTATGAGAGGTATTGTAAATATAGATGAAGCTAAAGTTGCTTGTTTAGATAGGGATATCTGGAGGAAACTGATTTCAGGATAATGGAAAAGCTTGTGCCACACCCTTTTGGGTACATGGCGTAATAGTGTATGTATATGTTTTCACAAGCTAATAGAATCAATAGAATTACGACGTATATTTTGGTCAAAAAAACTTATTTTAGTCTACAGTGATCCATGAAAAATAAATGAACTTTAAAATTGTGTGTGACCAAATAACTTGAAAAATCTCTGATTTGAATGAAAGCACTAACTAATTACTAGATTAGTAGATTACTAACTAAAATAATCATTCAAAGACATTAACGGTGTAATTCTGAATATATAATATCTACAGCATTATAGAATATTATCTTTTTTTAATAGTATAGATATAGAATAACCTATTTCTGTATACATGTAGGTATTTATATTCATGTTTGTCAATGTTTTAGTTTTTGGCTAAATAAATACTATTATTATTATTATTATTATTATTATTTCTAACATTGATAAACTAACTTAATCTGAACTTATTCTCGAGGCAGTAATTTGCATATTTATGGTGCATTGACAATTTGGAACAAAATTAATTAAAATTCTGATTTTTTTATAATACACGCTGATACTACAAGTTTAGTTTTTAACTAATATTGTAATTTTAAAACAATGCAACTATCATAAGAGCAGGACAAAACAAATGAACTCCGAAACACCGAAACACCGAACTTGTAGTACCATCAGCCATATTTTTTTAAAAGTTACACGTAATAAATATTTAAAAATTTATATATATATATATATATATATATATATATATGTAGTATGAATGTTGACTAGTATAATATATATCTTGATAGGATGCTTTATAACGAGTGTACCAAACTGTAACAGTTTGTTAGGAATGTCATTTCGAGTGAAAAATATCTTATGAATATAGGTCCTATTCTATCTAGATGGGCAACTACAAGAAATTAAAGTTTCATTAGTAGCATAGTAAATTTACGAGTTTAATAAAAAGTTACTGTAGAAAAACAAAATAAAATAGTCAATAATTTGGATGGACATGGCTGTAGGTACTTGTTGAAACATTATTAAAAATAAAAATAAACACACGACACTTGGTTTTTTGTTTCAAAATATATTTATTAAACTTATACAATGTACATTTCGGCTTGTTAGGCCATCATCAGATGACGAAATATGATACAAAATTTTTTTTTAATATCTAACTATATATACAAATACATACTTATTTCTAAAACATATCTACGACAAGGACTAAACACAAGGACTAAAACCATGTCCTTGTCGTAGATATGTTTTAGAAATTAGTATTTGTATATATAGTTAGAAATTAAAAAAAAAAAAAATTGTATCATATTTCGTCACCTGATGATGGCCTAACAAGCCGAAATGTACATTGTATAAGTTTAATAAATATATTTTGAAACAAAAAACCAAGTGTCGTGTGTTTATTTTTATTTTTAAAATAGTCAAGCTCCTTGAACTTGAATATAGGCGCATGACACCGACGAATCAAATAATGGTACACGCAAATCATGTCAATATTATATGCGACAGCACCTCCACATCCAATCTGGATACTTAAAATTTAGTCAGGCGGTCACTTGTCTTCCAAACCACATGCGTTGTCGAATACAAAATGGAGTATCTTGTAACTTTTCAGCATTCAAACGATCATTTAAAACTTTAATATCAAGCATATTCGGCTGCAGTAAAACAAACCATTGTCTTACAACAATTAAATAAATAAGCTAAATAAACGTCAAGTTTAAACAGTTTGTGCATAGTTATCTATTGTTTTATTTTATTTTTCTACTCTAACTTGTTATTAAACCCGTAATTTTACTATGTCACTAATAAAATTTTAATTTCTTGTAGTTGTGCAACTACCTATAGATAGAATAGGACCCATGTTCATATGACATTTTTTACTCGAAATGACCTCCCAAACAAACTATCAAAGTTTGGTATACTAGTTATAAACCACCCCATTATTTTAGAACATAAATTTTTGAATAAAGGAAGTAACAACTTAGTTATTTATTTTATATTTAATTATAGTTATTTGAAAATCCTTGTTTTTACGTATCTGTATGGTGAAATCATTAAAATTTCAACCACAGTGTTGCTTGTTACAATTTTTATCATCAACTACATGAATTCTATGATCTGTAAAATATTTTATGATTGCTGTACCATTTTTTTTATGTTTTGTATTTTCAATTCTCCAACAGAGCATGTAAGTAATAATATCGTAGTTATTACTGTTAATTTACTTACTATACTTTGTATAATTAATTAATTAATAATTTTTAGGTCCTGAAGAAGGTGGAAAATATCACCGAAAACTTGACATAAAATCTTAAATGAGAGTTTGATTCGAACATCTAACCCATTTTGACTGCCTTCCCATTAAAGTTCATCCATTTTATTACAATCTAATCGTGATTTATATTTACACACAAAAACACACACACACACACACACACACACAACAAAAACTCCACGCTTTATTTAAATATTTAAAAATATCTCATATAATTTATAGTGGTAATGTCAAAATTCTGAATATATATATTTTACATTTAAAAAATTAATATAGAGTATGACGTTATGAATATTATATTAGAAAAATTCTTCGATAATGACTCATCGAAAAATTATAAATGTATATTTGTGTGCTGCTTATTAAACTATTAAGAGATGAAGAGATAGAATTTGAATAATATATAGAACAACATCACATGTATTTAATCTTTTTCAAGATTTATTCAGAAAAAAAATGGTGGATAAATAATTTCTATTTAAATATTTTTATTAAAAAAAACATGTAATTATTGTTATTATATATATATATATATATATCATATCGAAAAACATCAGAAATAATAATTTTTGCATGTTTTTAAGAAAGTAACAGGTTCCTCTATACAACTGAAATTTTCGGAAAACGCGTGTAAATACATGCACGATATAAACGATAAATTTATTTACACGCGTTTTTTTTAAATATTTTCAAAATTAGTCTTTTTTCAAAATTAGACTTTTTTCAAAATTTGCTCAAAAAAATCGGAAAAAATTTAGTAAAATAAAGAAAAAAATTACTACATTATAGCTAAGTCGCTTTTTTCTCTAACTGATACTGATTTAGCAGGAAAAATTATTGACAATTCTAAAAAACATTTTAAAAAAAATTCTAGCGTCTAAATGGCATATGCTAGCAAATTGAAACTAAAACCAAATTATGTATATAATTTTTTATCGAAAAGTATTCTAAGTATTTTTCCGAATTTTACTTCAGAAAGAAGTATTCTGCATATTATTGGTATCCCATGTTATTGCCCTATATCAACCTTGCGAACGAACAGCCTGTATATATATATATATATATATATATATATATATATATATATATATATATATATATGAAAATACTCACTTATATTCTTACTTCATTTGTAAAAAAAAAACTGATGTGGCCACCACAGAACCGATCGTCAACGTATTAAATAAATTTATGCAATAGAAAAATATGTATAACAACAAGTACTGTAGTCATGCTAACTAAAAAAAACTGTCTTGACATAGATATGCTAATTAAAATCAAACAAAAATAAACAATGTAATTGTTAATTAACTTTCTTGACTTAATAATTTTTAATATACCAGTCGGAGATGACAAATTAAATACATTTGTCTGTGTTTCTTTGGTCGAATATGAAGTTTCTAACCACCCTGGACGGTATACATTGTATTTCTTGTAACTTCTTTACACATTTTCAATAATCAAATTAAAATTCAAATGAAAATAAACAATACAATTGTCAATTAAATTAACTTGAAGTAATAGTGTGTGATCAATATGCCCGCCGAAGATGTCAGATTAAATACACCTGATGTTGTAATTATAATTGGTGCTGCTATCAGTGGTGTATATAGTAACTAAATCCTGTATAATAATATTATTATTGTACTAGTAACATAATGACCTCTTTCTAAATAAACAATATAGTAACTTAATATTAATATTATGATACTCTTGAAGAAAAACATACTTTTTAAGTCACTGAACATATCATATCACAGGACAATACTATGTCATCTATCCTCTTTCATATGCCTCTTTTTAAATTTTCTACTATCTGTCTTTATTTGATCGAGGCAACTGTATATCACATGTAAGAACATGAAATACATTCAATCGTAGCAGCTAAAACAGCAATTTTTAATCATTTATTCTAGGCTTATTGGAAATAAATTTGACAATTATATATATACTGGGTGTCCCATTTTAATACGCCACCTGCAATAACTTTAAAATCGTGCATCGGACAAAAAAATGTTACGGATAAAAAGTAAATGGTTTCGAGGGGGACATCTGATGCAAAGACCCTTGCCCCCACTGGACCCCCTGGGGGGCGAAAAAGGGGGGCAACTTTGAAATCTTAAATGGAACACCCTATTTTTTATTGTAGATTCTGATAGGCCATTAAAAAGTATGTAAATTTTATTTTAAGACTTTCTTTTTATCTTTGATAGATGGCGCTGCAAACAGCATTTTTTTTCTCAGTTTATCAATCTTCAATTTGAAAAAAAAGTATAACTAAGTACGATATTCAAGATTTTTTCAGTTCTTTGGGAAGAGGGGGGGCAAGGGTCACTGCATCAAATATCTTCCTCATACCCATTAACTTTAAGTTAATGGTTTCGAGGGGTATAACTTTAAGCTAATGGTTTCGAGAGGATATCTGATTCAGTGACCCTTGCCCCCCCCTCTACCCAAAGAATTAAAAAGAACTTGAATATCGTACTTAATTACACCTTTTTTTTCAAATTGAAAACTGATAAACTGAGAAAAAATGCTGTTTGTAGCGCCATCTATTAAAGATAAACAAAAAGTCGTAAAATAAAATTTGCATACTTTTTAATGGCCTATCAGAATCTATAATAAAAAATAGGGTGTTCCATTTAAGAATTCAAAGTTGCCCCCCTTTCCCGCCCCCCCAGGGGGTCTGGAGGGGGCAAGGGTCTCTGCATCAGATGTCCCCCTCGAAACCATTTACTTTTTATCCGAAACATTTTTTTGTCCGATGCACGATTTTAAAGTTATTGCAGGTGGCGGATTAAAATGGGACACCCAGTATATATATAATATAATATAATATAATATAATATAATATAATATAATATAATATAATATAATATAATATAATATAATATAATATAATATAATATAATATAATATAATATAATATAATATAATATAATATAATATAATATAATATAATATAATATAATATAATATAATATAATATAATATAATATAATATAATATAATATATATTTGATCATATTTGGTACTATAATCCTAGGAGAGCCTTGATCACAAGTACAAAGTACTTGTTCCGTGATTATACATTTAGACACCTTCCGAAACTGAAAATCGTGCCTTCGCATAGAGCCAGTAATCTAAACTACCGATATTTTTAAAGACAAGTAATTGATGCTTGATCTTGTGACATTTTTTCAAATTTTAGGACAAACAGAAGCGCCGGTCAACGAGATCAATCAATTGATCTCATTATCAGTATTATATTTAGTAATATCTAACACTTAAACACACTTTATATAAATTCTAAATTGCTAATAAAAAAATAATAGATAGACCCATTAATTACACTGTCAACAAACAATTCTATTTTTTCTAATTTAGAATTTTCTAAATAATATAGTCTAAAAAAACTTTGTTGTAGATACCAAAAATTTTTTTTTAGAGTGACGAAATATTGTTTAGTTTGTGAGTCCGTCTCTGTGACATTCTTGTCCAGTTCAGTCTCCAATCAGTCGTGGTTGGTGGAAGAGTTTGCGCTCGTAAATTACTTCGCCCGGAGCAAATATCGCGGACCACACTTTCCCCTCCTCCTCTACCAGCACACCGCCAGCCAAGCATTGCATGGCACCCATGGCTCCGGCCTTGCTAGCGCGTGCGCGCGCACGCGAGATGCCACGAAGTACATCAACAGAATGCGTACATGCAAGTGATACTTGTTTACAGATAACTATATATTTTTCAGAAATAACATCGGAGATTAATTAGGTTGAAAAAATTTGTTATAATCGGATTGGAAATTTTCGATAAACTCTCGCAAGTAAAGCCTCATTCAGACTATGGTTGTAGCAGTTGATATTGTAAAGCGGGCCTTGCACGATCATTCGGAATGACATTCAGACTGAAGATTGATATTCTGATGGAAGGTAAAGACAAGTGTTAAAGTCAATATAAGTCTGATTTTTTCAGTCAGACTGTCAGATCGCTTAATAGTAAAGGCGAAAATACACGATTCAATTTGGTTGATTCATCCAATTTGAACCGTATATTTTTACCATGAAAACCGAATTAAACATTGATAATATATAAAACACTATAATTTTACTCCATTTCATATATTGTGTAATAATTTCATATATTGATAATGAGGGTAGTAAATATAATTTGCAGTTGCTTCTGTCATGAGAGTAATGCTGCGCTATAATATAGATATGAACCCATTAACAATATGTTAATAAAACTAAAATGGTTAAGTATTAAATTTATCTTAGTAATGTTTGCAGTGATTTTTAAATTTAAAATGCAACATGATTTGCTTCCGAAGTATTTAAGTGGCAATCTAAAATTTAATAGTAGTGTGCATTAATATGATGTTAGAAATGCAGATAATTTTTACTAAAAGTAATACTACTAATAATATATTTCAGAATGGATTACTTGAATAGAATAAACTGCCAAAACATATTAAAAATTCAAAAAAATTTAAAAACTTTTAAGTTTGATATTAAAAAAATTCAGGTACTTTAATAAAGTTAATGCAAGTTAATAATTAATTTGATAAATTATAAATGAAAATTATTATGTAAATATTATTCTACAGTAGTTGATTACCTGTAATTTTTATAATTTTGTAAATATGTATAAAAGTTGCTTGTTTGGATAGGTATGTTTGGAGGAGGTTGATTTCGGGATAGTAGAAGGAGTTTGTGCCACACACTTTTGGGTACATGGCGTGATTGTGTATGTATGTATGTATGTGTGTATGTATGTATGTATGTGTGTATGTATGTATGTGTATGTGAATATGTATTACAATTTCTTATTAATTAGCAAAAAAGCTAAATAAACTTTGACTATTATTATAATTATTGAAAGAAGTTAAGAGAGTGTCTACTTTTGTTCAATTTTGTAGAATAATCTAGATGACTCATATAAATTGACATGTGATTTACGCAATACATGTTGAAAGGTTATGTTATGACTTATTAGCGTTATGAAGTTATGTTCATGTACGTTTGACGTTTCTTGTGTAAATGAAATGTATAATGTTCAAAATAATAAGTAAAATGCGTTTTAAATTTCAAACCAATTTTATATAACAAATGATTACTTACCTATATATTTAAAACATTATTAGGTTAGATATATTAGGTTAGGTTAGGTTAGATTTGGTTAGGTTTTTTTTATAAAGATTAAACATGTTTTTTTTTTTAAATGTCACTTATAATATTTTTAAAAGATCATTAATCTATTTTTTAAAATAAAAACTAATTTTTAAAAGATTTTAAATAAATATTAAATATATCAAATAAGAATTTGTAGAAGATCATTTCTATTTTTTTAAATATCAGTTAAATCCATGTCATTTAACTATTACTATTTTATAACTATAACTGAAGTTTGAAAGTAGCTTAAATGACTACGTTTATTTTGCAAACTTAAGAACTGCTTGAAATTTTAACGAATTGAATGTTTATCGACATACGAATGAAAATAGACTGACATAATTTCAATCTTAATTCGAGCTTTCTGCTTCTCTATAAAATTGACTTGACCGTTTCAAGCCGTTTAAATTTTCAATCTTAATTGTGTATTTCAAAGATGAAAACAAGATATACTAATTTTGAAAGTGGCTTCAAATACAAAATAAATGTAGTCAATGACAAAATAAGCAGTATGGAAAATATCAAATTATTTTGGAACAAAAAAATAAACATAAATAATAAACAATTACGGACTAATTGGTTTGCTTAATTTAAAAATATTTAAAAGCAACCTAGTTTTTTTTTATTTAAATAAATTAATTTATGAGCAATATTTATTTTACTAATTAATTAATTAATTACATATATGCAAATTAATTGCAACTAAAAGGTTACTTATATTGACAAGTAAATAAACCTTTTAAAAACTAAATTATATACATACAAAAAATTAAGTTTAACATGAATTTTTAAATCAATTTACTTTAGTAGTATAAAAAAATATATTTTTTAAAAGTTGTTTCATTAATTAATCTTTTCATAATTTAACTTTTTACTTAAGAAATACTATACAAATGATATATTAATACATATAAAAAAAATCTTTCTGATAATTCTAAATTTGATTACTATTGTAATTTGAAAAACAAAGAAATCAATGTAGCAGTGTATTTTGGAATTTAGCTGCAACAAATATAAAATAAAAATAATAACAAAAACCGGTTTTAATTTCTCTATATTTAAAAAAATTCATATAATTTGCGATATAATTCTATATTATTAAGGTTCCAAAAAAATATGATGTGATTATACATACATACACACGCCATGTACCCAAAAGGGTTTCATCATCCCGAAATCAGTGATTATCTTGCTTTTAAATAATGCAACAATTATAATGTTAATTAAAAATGTGATTTTCTCCAATATGTGATAAGAAATGTGATATAAAGTAAATAAAGATTGAAATAAATTTATATGTAAAATAATTACAAATTTAAGTTACCAATGTGCTATCTAGATTATAAATGTAGATTTAAGAGATTTTCATAACTGCATATATCTTATATTGTTATATATATATATATATATATATATATATATATATATATAATTATTATTATTATTATTATTATTATTATTATTTTTAACAAATAATAAAATTTGTAACAAACTTAACTCATACGATATGATTACATGTAACAAACAAATATAAAATATTTGCTGAAGATGGCTTGTGATTAAGCGGCCGTAACGTCCAAATAAAAAGTGTTTTTATTTATTATTGCTTTCAAACCTACTCGTAATATACACTGTAAATTTTTTTATCTTAAATTCATGTAATTTTACATAAGTTTTAACAATAAAACTTACTTAACTCTACAGGACCGGAAAACTAATTTTAGTAATGATTGATTTATATTTTATTTTATTTTTTATTTTTTTTATTTTTATTTTTATATATTTTTTATTTATTTTGTTTTCGAAAATACCACACCGAGCGAGATTATTTCATTATGGCGTATTATTTATAATGTTGACAATTAGCGTATTATGACCAAATAATTTGCAATAATATTATATTATTTTATTTAGCAAAATTTTACTGCCTTTTATGCCACAACTACATACATTTATATAAAAAAACCTAAAAAACTATAAGCAACAATTTTGATCAAAATTAGAACATTTTTGTCGGCCACTTTGTATCCACAATATTGATTTATTGTTTTTTGACTTGACAAAGTTGAATAGAAATTTGTGTCGGCTATAATTTAATTTTTTGATTTCAAATTTGAATTCGACGATGCAAAAACATGAGTATCCATTTTTATCCGCCATTTTGAATCTACCATTTTAATTTTTTTTTTTTTTTAATTTTTTACCTCAGATTTGAATTCGGCGACCTAAAAACATACAAACAACCATTTTTATCAAAATTAGAGCATTTTCAATTGAAAAATTTTGTTTTTTTTTTAAAGTTGCGGACAAGACCGAAAGACTAAAAATAGTCTCCAGACGACCTCCATATTTATGTATAATCTATCCATTAAAAAAGCCTAAAATGTTGCAGCGTTGAAATTTGAAAAGGTTGCCAAAAGAAGGTGCGGTCCTGTAAAGGATAATATATCACCCTGTACACACTAAGAAATTTTGGAGAGGTAAAGTTACCAAATGGAGTGGTACATTGCTTCAGTGTAAAAAACAACACTAAAATTTGTAAAATATCATTTTTGTGTACAATTTTGTGTTTTTACAAATAATTTTGAAAATTAAGTCTATTTTACACATTTATTAGTAATAATACAATCTTCAGTGTATATATCATGCATGTACACAATAATGATAACATTTACCATTAGCTATTGGTGTATTGTATCACTGAAATTGGTATACGAAATACTGTACACGCGAAAGTGTATTTGGTCTTGCAAGTTTGATCTAGCACGATGCGTATCTCAGGAGTTTATAAGATTGCTTCAAATCAGGTTTACTGTATTGTGAGTGTGCATTGTGTTAACATCTAATATATTATATAAGAAGATAAAAAAAATGATTACATTCAAATTAAATTGCAATGGACATATAATGGATGGTAATTGCGGAACACACAGACTGCAAAGACTTTGTTACTCTGGGTAAGTTCATGTATATTATAAATTATAAAATTATAATTATACTAAATATGTAATATTTTTAAAAAAATGCTATATTTCCGGAACAAGAAGAATTAATATTTGAAAAAATAAAAATGACATTTAATTACCGAAAACTAATAAATCCAGAAAGCATATTTCAATTGTTTCCGAGGTTCTTGGATACACCTGGACTGGTATAATAATTTATAGTAATTTTGTATATATATATATATATATATATATATATATATATTATACATTATATTATATAATTTGATTCTTTTATTTTTAGATTAATCAAGATTTCAATTTACTATATCCAGAAGTTAATGAAAATTTTGCTATAAAACTGCAAGAAATTAGCAATAAAGTTTCTATAATTTACCGAAATGTGATTGAGAATACAGATGATAGAGTATTGTCAGAGGAAACTGTTGCTGGTATAGTTTTAACATTAAAAAAAATTATATACATTTACTTTTCTTTATTTGCATTTTTTAGGTTGGGACATTTACACACGTGTAATATTTGCTCTGTTTCACATGCTGCCTCCTACAGCGAAAAGTAGAATTAAAGTAGTTAGAGAGAAACAACTATCAAATGTTAATAATTTGATTGTATTTTGTGAAGTAAGTTTTATATATTCTTTTGCATTAAATTTAAATTTTATTGTATTCAATGAAATTTATTAACTGATTCTTGTTTTTCAGACTAATATTCCTTTAAAAGAATACATTGCCTACAGAAAGGCGAAGCAACCATTTCTCATTGCAAAAGGCCCTAACATTTCAGCGATTGATTATTATTCTTTAATAATTGATGGACAAGCTATTCCAATAAACGGTTCATCATGACAAGCATTCGACGTACTTTTATAAAATTGAAGACCAAAATATTAAATTTACTCCAAAAATGAGTGAATTATTAACACGTTTATCTAAATAGAACTATTGAATATGTTTTAATTTAATTTCAATTAAGAATTCCTTCATATTTAACTTAAAATATTTCAATATAATATAGTAGATTTTCAACATTTATATTATAGAGAACCTTCAGAAATTTGCAAATATAACAACAAATATTACACTTACATTAAATTATATAATTTAATTTAATTATTAAAATTTTTTAGAATATTTTTTTATGTCATTCTTTGATAAATAAATGATTTTTAAAATATTTTATGTTATTTTATTTCAGATACAGTCATATTCATAGAAGCTTTTGTTGCGGTAGCAAAAACTTCACAGCGCTTCATATATACCAAGTGTCTATATATATATATATATATATATATATATATATATATATATATATATATATATATATATTTATATACATAAATTTTTAATTTTGTCTAGGTAAATCTAAATACCAAGTATATTATTACACCATTGCTGTGTATAGTCAATTGAAATGTGAAATCTGCGTTTCCACCAACAAAATCTTCTGCGAAAAATTTTTACACCCTTTTGTGTTAAATTTTACAAAACAAAATATATAAAATATACACGTTCCGGTGTATTACATTCAATGAATTTGGTTAATTATTACACAAAAATTTGTAGAAGACCTTTTTACGGTGTTAATTTTATTCACCAATATGTGTAAATTTAACACACATACGAGTTAATTTATTACAAAAAATTGTGTACATATTTACTTTGTTTTTGGTAAAATTAAAATAAGTTAAGTGTATATTTCAATAAAAATAGTGTTAAATTTAACACTCAATTATGGTAAACATTTTCCAAAAATATTGTAAAATTTACACAATTACTTGTAAATGTACAACCATATGTTCGTTAAATATTGTACTACATATGCGTGAACATTTTTACCAAACTTGACACTGGTAATATTTACACTAGCGCGGGTGGACCTATATAGAATATTTTTGGTGTAGAATTTGGTAAAAAATTTCTTAGTGTGTATACGATTACAAAACAAAATACATACATAGGTATATGTACAATCATTAAAGCAAATTTCACTTTATCCACATGCATGATGCATCTAATACATGTTCACGCAAACCATTCTCAATAATACCTATCCATTCGCTGATGTATCCGAACTATCTTAACTGACTAACACCAACTTTGCAACAATATTTTTACCTACGTCAGTAAGTTACATATTCGTAAATCTGCAACTACAACATTTTAAAAAAGCCAATACATTTGAAAACAACCAACTAATTGTAAAATACATAAAGTTTTTTCAGTTGGTACAAGTATTTCGTCATAGTTGTTTGGTTGTTTTGTATCGAGGTATAGACGCGCACACACACAGACTCAGTATGCGATCATGTTTTCATTTGCCTCGCCGCGCCGCTTTGCACACATCTCAACGCGGGGCGGGCCACACGAGCACTCTGACGAGTTGATCTGTGCGGTCTAGCATCGCACAGGTGTGCAACGATGGCCCCCCTTTTTGTTTCATCGTTTGTTATTTCAGTAGAAATTTTGGTTTGTTTTCCTTTCAACTAGTTTGCAAATTTTGAACAAGATTATTGACAATTTCAATGATCAGGAAAGATTTTGCCATAATAATGGCCATAGATTAGTAAAATAATTTTCAAAACTCGTTTTATTAAATAAAAACTGTTTTAGGATTAGATTCTGTTTAATTATTTTATAAGAACTGAATTTGAACCTGATAAAAACGAGCGTTCAGTTTCGTCGAAACATTGTTTTTATAAAATAATTAAACAGAATCTAATCCTAAAACAGTTATTATTTAACGGCAATAGTATATAGTAATACAACAAAGAGTAATTAAAAAAAATCGGATACCGGATATTTGGCCAAATTAGAAAACCGGATACCGGATTATCCGGCCGAATAATACATTTATTAATAAAGAAATCAAAAATAACAAGTTTTTGCATCAAATTTTGTTGGAATATTTTTTAAAGAGAGAAACAAATTATTATCAAAATATCAATTTTTACACCTTGATGTCCCATTGTAAAGCCCGCTTCACAATCAATCGGGAACGGGAACGGGAACGAGACCGGAAACGACAACGATAAAAATGTTAAAACACATGTATCGTTATGTATATACAATAACTTGCTGGGACCGGTAAGCTTACCGACGCCCGGTAACGGCAACGGCAATGTTGCCCATGTTTCATCTTTACCGTTTTCGTTCCCGTCAGAGCATGCGCATTACAAATTCAGCTGTAAAATTGTTCATGTTGTTCTTGGGTTATTTTTACTACTTTGACTGCAAGGAAAAAGTAGTATAGCGTTTGGTACGGTGTCTGTAACATTTTCAAAAAAAATAATTTTTGTATAGAAATCCTTCATATAGCCTCCAGATGACGAATCTGAACTTAGTTTATAAGTGGGTATATGGATATGCGTCGTCAGCTCGCTCGCTCGCTCGCTCGGTCCTCAGACAAAATTTTGTGATCGCAACTCCTCCTAGACGGTTCAACCGATTTTAATGAAACTTTCAGGATAAATTTGTCTAGTGCCCAAGATGGTCATGTGGTTTTGGTTTTTTTCAGTGATGTCAACTTTCCGAGAAAAAAATTACTAAAGTTTTTAAAAATTCATTGTGGCTACATTATTTATCCGATTTTGATCAAATTTTCAGGAAAGATTTTCCTAGTGCCCACATAAATTTCGTAATTTTAATAAAATACAGTGTTGCCAATTTTATGAGAAAAAAATTACTAAAATTTTAAAAAATTTATTACGGCTATGTTGTTTAACCGATTTTGTTCAAATTTTCAAAAGATTCTTCTGGTATCCATATAAATTAGATAATTTCAACAAAGTACAGTGTTGCCAATTTTCTGAGAAAAAAATTACTAAAATTTTTAAAAATTTGTTATGACCACTTTATTTAACGGATTTTGATCAAATTTTCACTAAAGATTCTCCTGGTGCCCGCATAAGTTATGCAATTTTAACAAAATACAGTGTTGCCATCTTACCGAGAAAAAAATTACTAAAATTTAAAAAATTCATTGTGGCTACATTATTCATCCGATTTTGATCAAATTTTCAGAAAAGTTTCTCCTAGTGCCCACATAAATTATAATTTTATTAAGATACGGTGTTGCCAACTTTCCGAAAAAAAAATTTATAATTTTCTAAAAATTTGTTATGCCCGCATTATTTATCCGATTTTAATGAAATTTTTACAGAAGATACCCGTAGCGCCTATAATATTATATATTAGCAAAATACAATGTTGCCAACTTTCGATGAAAAAAATTTGTATTCCTATTTCTTATCATTTATGTGATAATGTCAAAGTAGTCTATATATGGGTTTACCCATATACTTCTAATCTTGTTAGGTTAGTGTTTGTGATTATTTAGCTTAATAATGGAAAGAGAAAAATTTGATGAAATGCTCATTATGCATGTGGAAAAATATCTTTAGTAATTCTTTCTTCATATATTGGTCTCACCCACCACCTATTGATAACAAATATTTTACCTTCTTTCATGTTTTTGCAACCAATATAAATTTAATATTAAAATAAATCTAAATGAGATAGTTGTTAACTCGTCATTTGTATCCATTTTACTTTTTTTTTTTTGACAGACGTTATTGCCGTTCAGTTGTGAATCTAGACGTTTTCGTTATCGTTATAGTTTTCGTTCCCGTTTTATTGTGAAGCGTTCTTAATTCCCAGGTGGAATACATGCTCGAGAAGCTAAACATATAGGCCGCATTTCTTTCGACGACACCGAGCACGGTACAGTTTGCACTTTAACACTCCTCACCGCAACTGTCAAGTATTTCATTGGGAACATTTTGTGCACCGTGCACTTACTGAAATGCACTTACTTGTGAGCAGGGGTAGTACATATTTATTGTTACACATAAACAATACTTTTAAAACTGAAAATATTTAAATTTATTATTTATACGAATGCATTAAAATACGCTAGGAAATTTACATTTTCCCTTGTCGCCGTCAAGCAAGGGACCTACAGCTTATAGTGGTTGCCGCACCACTCAGATTCAGTCGATATCAGTTCAGTAGTACAAAGTTTTAATACCAGAAATAATATTTAATTTAATTTCTAGTGTGAGCGGCGCGAACCAGGGACTTTTGAGATCCGAGTCCAACACACTACCACTGGTCCACTTCTAACTGCTAGCAATATTCCAATATAATTAATTTATTGTATATATTTTTTAAAATATATATTTATTATTTTCGATTTATTTATTGTTAATTTGAAGAAAATATAGTTTAGACGAAACAAAAGACATTATGAACACCGATACACCAAGCAAGACTCAAACACGATATACAAAAATTTATTTTTTTTTGTGTCTATGGACTGGAACAGAGAGACAACTCAATCAATTCTTAATAATTATTAATTCCTTAGATAATAATATAAATTTTACAATTGAAAAAGAAGATAATGCATCGATAAATTTTTTAGATTTAAATATCAGACGTGAAAATAACAATTTAAAATTTAAAATCTACCGTAAACCAACACAAACAGATACAGTAATACCATTTGATTCTAGTCATCCTCTAAATATAAAATTGTCAGTGTTCCATAGTTTGATACATAGATTAATAAATATTCCATTAGATAAAATAGATTTTAAAAATGAATTAAATATTATAAAATTAATTGCGAAAAATAACGGGTATAGTACATCTATAGTAGATAACATGTTAAAGCGAAAGTTAAAAAATAAAAATGTACACTCATTATACAATGGTAAAACAGAAACAAAAGAAGAAATAAATTATAGAAAAATAGCATATGTCGGTAGTACAAGTTTAAAAATTGCAAACCAATTAAAATCAAAAAATATTGTTTTTGCATTTTATAACAAAAACAAACTAAAAAATTCAATAGTAAATAATAAAATAACTAATAAAAATATTCTCAACCAATCCGGTATTTATAAAATAAATTGCAGTAATTGCTCGGCTATTTACCTCGGTCAGACAGGAAGAGCTTTTCAGACACGTTTTAACGAACACATTAGGTCGGTTAGGGTGGAAAAAACCGACTCAAATGTAGCCAAACATTGTTTAGATTTAGGACACAAATGTTTTATTGAGGATATGGAAGTATTGCATATTTGCGACAAGGGTCTTAGAATGAATTTCTTAGAAGCGATGGAAATACAAACAGCCTTGGCTGATAATAAAATCTTAATAAATGAACAAACCGACTTATTTTCATCCCCACTGCTAAAACCATTTTAGGTCCCTAGTACAATTATGTTTTAGTTTAAGTATTAGTATATATAGTTAGAAATGTATAATTTTTTGTATTACATTTTCGTCACCTGATGATGGCCTAATAAGCCGAAATGTACATCGTATTAATAAAATAATAATTTTGAAACAAAAAACCAAGAGTTGTGTGTTTATTTTTATTTTAAAAATTTATTTTATTTACTTATTATTATACTGTTTATTTAAATAGTTTTTTTTTGATATAAAGCTTATAAAAATAAAGTTAAATACTAACTTTTGAAATTACATATTATCCGGCCGAATAGTAGTTATTATCCGGCCAAAACGGATATTCGGCAAAATTGGTCGGCAAGGCATCCGTTGCATCCCTAATTTAAAGGGTAGGTACATATTTTTGCATGCAAAATATAAATAATAGTTTATTTAATTAGTCAAAAAGTGCGATTTAGCATTCGAAATACGTATATAATTTTTTTAAATTATTGTTTGTAATTAAAGGGAAACTATTCTATTATGCATACCACATCATGAGATTAACCATAAATATAGATACGTAATACATATACTTAATACATGGATTGTTTTGTTGTATAAAAAAGGATGAATATAGTATTTGATAAAAGATTTTCAAAAATACACATTTTGTAAAATTTGTAAAAAAAACGCAACAAAATTAACGTTTCTTATGTGTAATATAACAAAACATTATGCTGTGGTTGATCTGATGTCACATTTTCAATTTTAAAAACCATTATTTCCTGTAAACTACCAAACCTAGAGAATTTATTTTGCATATTAACAGCTCTCTTTGTAAGTATGTAAATAAAAGAAGAAGAAAAATCTTTACGCAGTGAAACCGCAATAATAACAGTTAAATACATAATATTACATAATCGCATTTTTATAGATAAATATAAGGAAGTTAAAACGAAACTATAATATATATGTATTTACAATAATACATTGTAAACGACAGTATAAATACATACGTATGTACAATTATACAATAACGCAATTGTAAAATGTCACTATGAACACCTGACTGTTAAACGTTTATTATCATACAATACAAATTATTCATAATATTTTATCCTTAAACATATTTATATATTACGTATGTAGATACATACGTACTACGGTTTTTTTTTTCTCCTTTCATTACCACAGCATCCAAAATGCTATAAGAAGTATCAGTGTATAATTATTTCAAGGAAAAAAAAATGTTAGTATACCTATATTATTCAAGTGAATTCAATATGTACTGTATATTTAACGCGTAATATTTAGTGTACTATATACACCTATATTTGTAATAAAATTTTTTTTTTTGCGAAATACGTAAAATGCGTAGGCATTCCATGAATATAACATCTATGAGCTAAAGAAATATTTCTACAAAATTGGTAAACAACAAAATAGGAAAATTAACAGTTTGGAATATTCATCAATGACCATTTAAAGTGATTGGCTACTGACATATGACTTTTTTAACAGTTTCTATTTTATACAAAGGGATTTATGTACGACTGGGCTTTCTAGCACTGGCGGAATTGTACACTACCAATTTGTTTCACACTATTTCATTTTGTGAAATACATATTTTCATAAACATTATATTTAAATAATTCTTATAAAATCTGAAATTAAATTTTCGGAAATTAATGTAAAATAAAGTCGTTACCAAATCAGTTTATTTATTCATAAATCAGTTGAGCCTTTTATGATGAAACAATTAAAAATGTGTTGTAAAAGTATTTCCCAGTTAATCTTTCAATTTCAGTTTTGCGGCAAAAAATATGTGTTTTTTTGTACATCATACATTATTTTACATACACCACATATATGTTTATGTTTTATGAAAATTTTTGTTGATCATATACAGTAGTTCGATTTTTTTTTTAAATAATTTAATACTTAAATAACAAAAAAAAAACCAATAATTATTGCATACAATATTTTGAAAACATTTTAAAGACGAAACATAAATTAATTGATGCTAATTGAATTGCTTAATAAGATTAATGAAACAATTTTATTTTGAATATTTCAATTCTTAAAATATTAAGACTGACTTACACAGTCTTAAATAATAATAAATACTCCTAATATATGTATAAAAATATCAGAATAGAATTATATTATTAATAATAAAAATAAAAGGCTTTAGGATTAAGTTCTATATAATTTTTAATTAAAAATCGACGTTTTGATGTACTCTACGTACATCATCATCAGGAAGAAAATATACAAATCACATATACAATTAATAAACAGAACATAGAAATAAGTTACTAGGTAACAATATAAATATATTATAAAATTTATAAATTATTATGTATTAATAATATTTTAAGTTATTGGAAAAAAAGTGTTTAACCCAAAATTTAATACGTTACTTTTTTAAAACTAAAGTTGAAACTCTAACCAACTTCCAAATACTTCAGAGGACTTCAGTGAGTTTAAGATACCATGATTGTAGCAGAATTCGGAAAAGGTCAGACATTTTTTTATGGTTATTACATTTTACAAAAAAATATAAACAAATGTTTTAAATAACATTTTTGTAAATTTTAAACAATTAAATTATTTTATAATGGTAAAAAATCTTTCAGAATTTACTATATTAAAATAAAACGGCTTTAGGCTGTAGTTTTGTATTAATATTTTGTATCTTTTTTCCTTTCTATACTGCTTAAATATAACTAAATAAATGATCTAAAAAATAATTAACTTACCCTACATATGCAATTAAAACACTTCTTCATATCCGGAATATTATCTACAGCGACTACTTCTCCTTCATTACTGCACTGCTGTCGTTTTCCCGCTGAAACAAAATAAAAACACATTCAATATAATTTGACTGCAAAAACATCAAAGGAAAATGACTACTGTGGAAATATGATTTTTACGTGGCTTATGTGTTGTAACTAGAAGGAATCGGGTACTAAACAGATTAGTGTATGATGAGTGTGAAATTGAAAAAAAAAAAAAAATGTTGTTGCAATAGTTTTAGGTCAGTTAAGATTGTTCGGTCATCTTGAGCGAATGCCTAATAAACGTTTGGTTAAAAGAATATATGTGAATGATTTTGAAGGTATAATGATGAGGTATATAATTTTTTTAGATGCATTGTATATAATATATTGTACACTGCATTTCCGTGAAATAATACAGCTTATGTAGAAAGAGAGAGAGAGAAAAAAAAAAGAGAAAAATAGAGGAGAAAAGTATATTGCTTGTATACTATAATGGTGTAAAAATATCGCATTAAAAAAAACACAAATAATAGATAGCTTTGACATAAAATAATAAGGTGTTTTTCGCTGAAATATTGAATTTTCTCTTCAAAATCAAATGAAAATGATGAAAATATATCTCATACAGCATTCCCGCAGTTACAGTTCTATATATGTTAAAAAAATAACGGTTTATAATTACGCAATAGTAACAACAAAGCATTGCCAAATTAAAAAACAAAAAACTATTGACGGTATAGATAACGAAATTATTTTCTGTCGCTTTTGCGACGACATTTGACCTAGTGAATTGAAATGTGATGTTGCTTGTGCGGCGACATTCACGCGCAAAGGGTTAATATAAAACCACGCAATGAAGCCGTTTTATTACCTATCGCGAACCAGGTATACCTTTGGGTACTACTGGCTTAGTATATGTAATCAGATGCTGTAAAATAAGGATGTGATCTTAGGAACATTAATCATATCGTTAGGCGTCTATTTTGATTTTATTAGTGGCATATCGGTTTTTTTCTGTTTGTTTTGTTTTTGGTTGTTTTAATATTGGTGTAGTTAGCAGAGCGCGGTGATGCCAGTGTGCGGTGAGCAGCTTAGACCTTCAAACCGGTAATAAAATCAGGGCTGGCATACAAGTAGAGACGCACAGTAAATCACTCGGACGACCCACGCACCAGAAATACATTGTCACTCTTATCTGATGGTTCAACTACAGAAGGTATCTGCTAATTCGTTCCTAGAAATAGAATTGTGTAATACACCTATCCCTCGATTTACACTGAACATGGGTTCCGCACAAAACCGTGTAAAATGAAAATAAAACTAAAATGTGTATTATTTAGTCATTTATTTACGTAAAACAAAAGTAGGGCATCTTGAAAAACTTAAAACGAAAATAAAACTAAAATGTGTATTATTTAGTCATTTATTTTCGTAAAACAAAAGTAAGACATCTTGGACATAAACAAACCAATATATATGTAGGTAATATAAGTACATATTTAATTTATTTTACATTAGCAACAAAAAATAAAAAAAAAAAGATCTTTAAAAACTTAATTATAAGTCATCACTTTTATGAACTATCAGTCTTTTCTTTTTGATGTTACTTTCATTACTTGAGCTTTCTTGACGCGATTATACATTTTTACCAGTTTTTTGAAATTCGTTAATTTATAAACCGTGTAAAAGCGAAATTGGGTAAAACAAGTGCCGTGTAAATCGGGGGAGAAGTGTATTTCATTCCAGGACTGCAAACATTTTCGTTCCGGTTCAATTTAAAAAAATATATATTGTTCGGTTCCGGTTTTCGTTCCGGCAAGAATTACGGTTTTTTCGGTTTTCGGTTCAGTTCCGAGTGATTAATTTTTAAATTTTTTTCAATGTTTTTGTTTGTTATAAAAACTTATTTTCTACCATAATTTATTTTGAACATTTTATTCCTACTTTTATAATAAGTACACCTACATAAATTGATATAATAATATAATATAAATAATAATAATTATTAAATAATAAATAATTAAAGATATAATAATTAGACGTATACAAATATATGATAATAATATAATTTATTATTCGAAACTTATATAATTTGTACGTATGTTTTAATTATATAATAATAAGATAACATTATGTTAAGTAATCTCTAGTTTCATTTTCAATTTCGCTAACTGAGTTTTCATCCACAAAAAACGAAAAAATGAAAAAATGTATTGAACTGAAATAAATCAATTTTTTTTTGGTTCAGTTCCGCAAAAAATACGGTTATTTTAGAGGCTTTGTGATTAAAGTCAGGAATGACAGTCTGATTTTTCAGTCAGACTGTCATTCCTAATTGACCATATAAGGCCCGCTTTAGAGACTAGACCCTTTTTTATCATTACTTTGATAAGACAAATAATAAATCATATACCTAATCGAGTATTTTGCATATATAAAGTAGTTTATACCTTTTCGATTACACCATGAGAGAGACTCGAAGTACAGAACCAGCCCACCAGTATTTATTTTGTAAGCGAGGCCGACTAGTGCCGCTATTCTGGTCATCACATTTAAATTTAAAGATCTTTAGCTTAAAGCAAACTTTAACTTAACGACTTAAAGAAATTTAAATAAAGCAATTCTGGTCATGCATCTTTAAGCTTAGCAATTTAAAGAATTTTATTCCTAAGTTGGCAATGCTGTGCACATGCGCAGTATGTTATCTTTAAGTGGAAAACTGTCAAAACGTCAAAACCTGTCCATTTGCATAATAGTAAATTGCTATTAACACTTTTAGGTGGAATGGTATGGAATCGGATCGTTCAGATGCGGATATATATATGGCTTCAATTTATTAATAATGTTAATTACTACTAATTTTTTTAAGCAAAAATCAATTAAAAATTTGTTGTTAGTTATTTTGAATGTATTTAAATTGTCTCGTAATATTTTTCTTTCTATTCTTGTATTGTTCCTATAAAAATAATTTTATTTTATTAAGCCTGCATTTAACGAAACATATATATTATTTAATTACTTTCTTTTCAAAATCATCTAGATATAGGAGAACTGCAAACATTTCTATATTCATTTTTATGCAAATATTTTTCACACCAATATAAATTTCAACCTTTTCTGACAACTACTTAAAGTAACCTCAAATTTAACTGTTAAAGCACCTCCCATATACATTTAAATTTAAAGGACTTTAAGCTGAAGATTTAAGCTAAAGTTGTGACCAGAATTGAAATTTACTTAAAGTTCTTTAAATTTAAAGATTTAAGCTAAAGTTCATGACCAGAATAGGGGCATAGATCCCATACAGCTTTAACATATACCACCACGCAGATCTCAAAATGCGGAACCCAGAACACACTTATATATGTATACTCAATAAATTCGATAAATGCATTATTTCATTTTTCAAATTCAGACAATCTCAAATCAATATATATGTTGCATTGGTTTTTTTTCTTTTCTTTCAAATTCGATTTTCTAAATAGATCACTACTTCAACTGTTTTGTAAACACGTATTCACAGTTAGTAGATATATGTATCGGTGTATGATTTATAAGTTTTGGTTTCCCTCCGCATATGATTTGAGCGCGGTAGATTGTTTTAGATTTAAGTCATGGCCGCCGCCTAAAGATCATGACATTTATATTATAATTATTATTTATTTGCATTGCAATGAGTCGATTTTCACTTGTCTGATGATTTATTGTACCCGAATTTGTATCAATCACACCCTAATCAAATATTTCTCTTATGCATGCTTACAAAAATGTTTCTCATTAATTTTAGGTATATACAAAGTGTTTTAAATGATTTGCAAAGAACGTTCATGCAACAGAAGTAGATACTGTTTTACGTACGCAACAACGCATAGTGAACATATAGCATTAATAAAAATGTGTTCACAAATTATTCAAAAATAAATGATATAGCAAATTTTCAACATCAAATTAGAAATAGTTATTAATTAAAATAAATCGGTTTTAGGTTATAGTTCTGTATTAATATTTATTAATAATCGACGTTTCGATGAACTCAACGTCTGTCTTTATCGGGAAAAACGATAGAAATTGATGTGTATCGTTGACATAGTAAAAAATCTTTCAGAAATCATTATACAAAATAATAAAACTTTATTTATAAATTTATTTATAATCAACGTTTCGACTAATTTGTATCAGTTTTCCTGATGAAGACGAGATTTGAGTTTCGTCGAAACATTGATTATAAATAAACTTTAATACAGAACTTAATTTAATCAGTTTTATTTTGTATCGTTGAGTTTGTCGAAACGTCGATTGTTAATAAATATTTATACAGAACTATAACCTAAAGCAGTTTTATTTTAATATAATTATTTCTGAAAGATTTTTTACTATTTTAATAATTATTTATGTAACAAGTGTGTAAAGATGGCTTTTTTTGATGAGTTCGGAAATTTCGTGCCAAGCGTAGCGCGAGGCCTGAAGACATCCGAACGAATGTCATAAAATCCAGTTTACTCACAAGATACATACAAAATTTTATCTAATATATGCATTACTACACCATTCATCCGATCGCCATAAAACTTTGGGAAGTTGTTAAGTACATTTCCGCGAAGGTTTCTGGCGCCCTGGGGGGAGGGGGGTATGATTAAGAGTGTTTTGTGTGAGCGAATGTTTAGGAATGTAGTAGGAATAGAAGAGCAAGTATGAGATATATCATGAATGTGAATGAAGCTACAGTTGCTTGTCTGAATAGGAGAGAAAACTAATTTCGGGATAGTGGAAAGAGTTAGTGCCGCACCCTTTTGAGTACATGACGTGATTGTGTATGTATGTATATATAAAAAAACTTAGCTAATTAGGTACATATAGTAAAAATATTAATTAATTAATAAATAATAAAAATATTTAATGAAGTGTAGATGGTTTTTAATTCTTAATTGTGCACGAAATTCGCAAACTGTTTCTTATTTTTCGCTTTTTCTGTTGCCTCCTGTACCGATATTCCTCTTTTCCATATTATTTTTCCTAGCGTGCTGTCCCAATTTTCTTTTTGTTTTTACTATATATATATATATATATATATATATATATATATATATATAATTAAATTATAAAAACAATAGATGCTCCAAAATGATTTCAGAAAGTGCAATTTGCTTTCAAACGTTTAACATATTTTGAATTTTAGTTGAATATAAATATAAAGCAAAGCTTATAACTTATAAAGCTTATAAAGTAGATAAAAATAATCTATAATATATCTATAGATTATTTTTTATATACTTATGTGATATTTATTATTAAAATGATTTTTTGACTTGCGTTTTATATAACAGTGATAATTTGTATTTTTCAATTTACTGATCAAATAATGTATATTTGCAGTACATGTAAAATCATCTAAAATATTCTGCTAATCCTGAAGAAGGCATAGTTCATAGTAATTACCGAAACGTTGGTTCAGTAGTTAATGAAATATCTATAAAAGACTGAATTCCGTCAATTACTAATTATTTATTTTATAATATTTTTATTTCGCGAACATTAAACAACCGAATCGTGTGTGTTTAAATAAATTATGTCTGAACGATTGCAACCTGTATATATAGTTGATTGTGTAGCGTGACTCTCAGAAATTTAATTCGTACAGTCCATGGCAAAAGTACGCAAAACAAGCAATCCGCATTCCGTAATTTTAAACTCATTATATTGGTTACAGCATCGCGAACATGCTCAGGCACCGCTCGATACGAATTTATAAATATACCGAAAAATTATTTAACCGTACGCTGTAAAAAAATCGGTAATTTTACATAAAAACCTGGGGCAACTAATTTACACCAGTTTATGTAA
The DNA here is from genome assembly GCA_963966155.1 of Clivina fossor. Classification (NCBI taxonomy): domain Eukaryota; kingdom Metazoa; phylum Arthropoda; class Insecta; order Coleoptera; family Carabidae; genus Clivina; species Clivina fossor. The sequence goes on from OZ014555.1 coordinate 12,298,630, forward strand.
ATTTATAGATGTAATAGGAAAAGCTTTACATAATATGAATATAAAATATGTATATTTTATGTAAGTTTACATAGTTTTTCGGTAAAAAAAAAAAACATATATAATATTGTAAATTAATTATTTTACTTAAAATTTCAAAATTATAATATTTTTATAAAAAAATTTATCGTTTTGCTAAAATAATAAATATACTGGGTGTAACAGAATAACTATTCCTAATTTTCAGAAATGATAGAGTGCACTTAGAGAAACAATTTTTATTAATAAACTAGTGTCCGAAAATTTCTCGGTGCCAAGATACACTAGATATCGTTAAAAACAATCTTAATCATAACATCAAAGAGTAGTTAAGTTAAGGAACATTTTATTAGAAATAATAGAGCATTAAACTTTATAAAAATTATTCGAAATTACGACCACCATTTTCGATACATAAGTTGTAACAATGTACAATTGACTGCCGAAAAAAAAAAAAAGAAAAAAAAATTCCGGACACTAGTTTATTAATAAAAAATGTTTCTTTATGTGCCCTCTATCATTTCTGAAAATTAGGAATAGTTATTCTGTTAAACCCTGTATAATTTTTTTACCATGGTTTTCATGTAAAATGGCAACTTTTTTTACAGATATATTACGAAAATTTTTACATTATACTTCAGTATTTATATCTAATAATCTGTGAAAATACTAAAATATTTTTTATTATTTTTACAAATAAAATTAATACAAAATATTATAGTAGTTTACAAATTATTTATATATATATATATATATATATATATATATATATATATATATATAATACTGAAGTAAATAATATTACATACATTTTGGTGTAAATCAGTTGCCCCACACATAAACTCTCATAAACTAAGTTCGGATTCGTCATCTAGAGGGTATATGAAACATTTCTATGAGTTTTTATTTTTTGAAAATGTTATAAACACCGTACCGAACACTATACCACTTATCCTTATACAAAGTGGTAAAAATAGTTATAAATTTTAGATGAATTGTATATTTAATTAAATAGTATTTATAATAATAATAATAGGTAATTATTTCATGTACATACAAATTAGTTGAAATCAAATTATTGTTTCAAATGAAGTTTAGATAAATAATATAGGTACTGCAAGACAAATCAACGAATAAGAGTAGATAAATATACGACAAACTAGAAAAAATTACATTAATTAATTAATTAAAATTACATTAGATCAGTACATCATACGTAATTGTATACTCTTGCATTAAATATTTCATATAATTTGATTCAAAATCGAAAAATCGTCCAATTAATTTTTAATAAAACGAACCAAAACATTAGAAAAATTATCTATAGAATTTTTTCTATATAGACAATGTTCGACATTGCTTACAAGATCTTGGATTATATCATTATATTTGAACATTAGTATATATTTAAATTTGTGAAATTACAATAATTTCATGTTGAAATGCAATGTCCAGTCCAGCAAAGCAAGTAGCCTTGATTTTGGAATGAACTGTGATGTTTGTAATGGTTTTAAAGGCTATCGAAAGGCTCAGATAACAATCTGTTACAAAATCCGTGTGTGCCGTCTCTCTTAATGATCTACATTATTATAGTTTAATAGTTACTAATTTATTTATTGCGCAAGTCATATCCTAACGTAAATGTATACGTTCGTTTTTTTTTCTTCTCTATTTGAATATTACTACTACTGCTCGTTAAATTTAATAGACAAATTAAATTTATGCTTTTTTTTTCAATGCTGTAGCTGTTGTTTTACAATTAAGGTAATTCTTTTGTTATAAATTATTATTATTATTTTTTGTCTTAGTGCACATTTGCATAAATTACTATTATTATAAGTTTTGTAACTTTCAAAATCATTGTTACTAATTTGTGTGGTATCTACTTGTAGAATAATAAAAAAATTTAACTTTGAAAAAATGAATTTGATCTGTATTGGTATTGGTCAGGTAGGACAATTTTATAAAAGTCGTGAGAAATTGGCATGAAACATACTTATAACCAGTATCTTACATTTTACTTTTTAGGAGAACTTACTGACAAAAAAATAATGTTTTGAGATACAAAATCTTCAAAATTTTATTGCTAAAATATCATATATAGATCAAAATACATATATAAACATATGTTTTAAGCAAAAAAAAAGTAATAAAAAAACGAATAACAAAATAATAGATAAATAGAATAATTCTAATAAAAAAAGTTAATTAAATAATTTAAAAAAAAATCTGCTCTGGCCACCTAAGATTTAGAACTTGGATAGAAATTTCAAATCCGGATATCCGATTCAGAATACAAATTATCCGAGAATCGAATATTCGAATATCCAAATTTTTTGGATCCGGATATCCGAATCCAATTTTTTCAAATATTGACAGCACTAATTTATATTATATAACATTCTTCTTTAATAATACAAGTAAAATATTATAGGTTATAGGTACTTAATCTTTGTTGCATATTTTTTTTATGTATTAGTTAGTCCACTATTGTTACTTTTTTTTGTTATGTTAATAAAAAATATATAATCTATTTTTCCTGTAATTGCATGTCTGCCTGTTGAAAAATAAACGTATTATTATAATTATTATAAACACTTTCTGTGCATGAATATTTATCTTCTTATATAAAATAATTTCCAAAGAATCTTTGTTTATTTCTTGTACACAAATTCATAAGTAATATATAAATGAACAGTTTCGTAGGCTCCGTGCACACGTGCGCAATCATTTTCAATGTTCCACCTTCGAAGAGCAAACGCACGAATGCACGGCCTACTTGTGCTGGTGTGGTTTAAGAAGTAATTATCTCTGTTGCTTGTCGCTCTTTGATTGCCGTTGCCACTGGAAACGAACCAACAAACCAGCCGATTTTATTTTGACGAATAATAACTGTTGTTGTTATGCAGCGTTTCCATTTCTCTTTTTCTCTTTTTTTTGTTCCTCTTCTTCTCTTCGTTCTTGTAATTCGACTTGTTTCACTCTCCACTCGCGTGCAAAAAAAAACCAAATTGAATATTCTTATGTAGTTATTTTATCGGTGTAAAGACGAGCAGGTTTTGGCTCGGTTTTTGATTTCGTCCATATAATTTATGCACATTCATTTTGATCGTTTTCGTTTGTTTTGTTTTTTTTTTTAATTCTAAAATTGTGTTGAGATCAAAAGAGGTAAAAATTAAGTGTTGCGATGGTAATTAAGCAATGTTTTTATAGTTTTTATCGTTATAGTTTTATTTTGTTGATATATGTATGTGAAGATAAGAAATATATATAACCGGATAACAATAGTTATAGACAAAAAAATTTCCGTGAGTTAAAAGCAGTCCGTTAGGGCTTTTGGTAAACAAAACTCAAATGAAATATTATTCGATATATATTATATCATCATCAGGGAGCTTCAAAAATATACATGTAATTAATATAATATATATATATATATATATATATATATATATAATATAGTACATGTTTAACTAATTTATATTCCTAAAAGTAATGGCTATCTTTTAAAATGTTTTACTCATTAAACGAATTCAGTGTCTATTGTCTCTGCGACTTTTAAGTTAAGCATCTATCTTTAGTTTAAGTGAGACTTTAACTTAAAGAAATTTAGTTAAAGCAATTCTGACAATTCATCTTTAAGCGTAACCGTTTAAAGGATTATGGCGCTATTTTGGTAATTAAATTTACCTTAAATATTTAAATATAAAGAACTTTCAAGTAAATTTCAATTCTGGTCACTACTTTAAGTGTGAAATCTTTAGCTTTAATTCCTTTAAATTGCTCTGTTTAAATTTGAGTTTCATTTAAGCTAAAGAATAAAGATCTTTAAGTTTAAACGCAAAATAGCAGCAATAGTCTAAAAGAGAGGTGTCCAATATTTTGGCTTCTTTTATGCTTATTTCACATTAATGCTTATTTTATGTTAATACTTATTTTATTAATTTGCTACAGATTATGGAAACTTAGCTTCCGAAATACGTATTTAGCTTTACTTTTAATTAATTATATGGTTTTGAAAAATTAAAAAAAAAAATTAGTTTAAAAATGGTATGTAATATATTTTTTATCGTACGCTATTGAAGGGATCTACATTAAAAAATGTCTCACTAAAGTTTTGTTTATACATACAATTAAAATTATGAAGAAAAAATAATTTACATAAAATTTAAGTTTTCGCTAATGATGCATTGATTTTTTTTTCACTACTAATAAAGCATCAAGTTGAAATAGTGGTAAATATTTGGTCGAATTTAAGCGAAATCGTAGCTTTTATAGTTTGTGAGATGATACTAATGCTTGCACACGCTTGGAACAGTCTAGGTCAATTCAATTTTTTTAAAGAAAATTCTAAATAATCTATTTTTTTTCTATAAGTAACTATATTTTCCAACCATAATTACAGATTACAGTCACATAGATGACGTTTATATTATATTAAATTCATTTCCAAGTAAAAATATTCTCAAAAGTAAACACCGCCTAAATAAAGTTTGTAAAGCTCTGAAAATTACCAATTCATTCAAAATAAATTTTATATAATAAAATGTTCATTTAGCAGGTACTATACAAATATTTGCTTTAATTATGATAAATTAATATTAAAATAAATTAATAATTAATTACTTAATTATCTTTATTGTTTAACTAAATCTTTCTGAAATGCGGTCAGTTATATTCTTAATTGTGTAATACAATACAATTTTTAATTATATCATTATTTATAATTAACGTTTCCATTTCATTTGAATTAAAGTAAGTATTATGTTTACCGTATCTACTGAAAATATTTTGTTTCTTTATTAAAAGTAAATTAAGATATATTAATAATAAAAATAATAATAAATGTTTTTCTTTAATCGTATTAAACCATTGAGTCGGGACGAGCGTGCGAGGGGTAACACAAAAAGTGGAATTGAATTTGTCCCGTATTTGTACAAGTTAGTAAAAAATATTTTACAGATATGGATAACGTTTATTTGTCACACACTTACATATAGCATTTTTACATAAAATTCTATTTTTAATGATATAGTATTTCAGGGCTTATCATAAAATTTTCTCTATTATTAAAGATATTAAAAACGAAAACTAAATGAAAGATATAGAATAAATCTAAGGCTGCAAATTGTTACATACATACACAATCACGCCATATACCCAAAAAGGTATGACACAAACTCTTTCCACTATCCTGAAATCAGTTTCATTCAAATATCACTATCCAGACAAGCAACTTTAGCTTCATCCACATTCATAATTTCTCTCATATTTCTATTTCTACTACTTGGATACTTTCATTCACGCAAAACACTCTCAATCATACCACTCCAACTACTCATTGGACGATTACGCGTATAGCTTTAAAATCATTCATATAATTTTTTTCATTTTCATTAAGCATTCGCTCAACATTTTTTTTTCAATTTCACATTCATACACTAATCTATTTTGTACCCGATTCCTCCGAGTTACACCACATACCTCTCGTAAAAATTTCATTTCCACAGCAGTCATTTTTCTTTTATACTTTTGCAGCAAATTGTTCGATTTTTCAACTTCCATTTAGAAATATTAGAAAAATTTACTCAAATATTGACAATATTTAACCTAATAAAATCAATATAAAAAAATAAGTTGAATCAAAATTAATTTACAGCCTTAGAATAAGCTGTAAATTCGTTTTTTGAAATTTACAAATATCTCATAAAGTAATATATTAAGGAATAATTATATAAATTTTATTTTCAATTAATTAAGTGTGATAACCACTTTTTTAAATGTTGGATAATTCTTTGAAACCAAACATACATGTATGAATTTGAAATTTTATACCTAAGTACCCACTTAAAGAAATAAAAAAAATTCTTATAATCTTATGAATACATAAACACAGTTGAACAAGCCGAACAATGTTGAATATTTATATACGTAATGTACGGGGAGATACAGTGTATAAGAAAGAGAAGCAAATAAAAATGAAAAGAAAGAAAGAGAGAGAGAGAGAGAGAGAGAGAGAGAGAGAGAGAGGAAAAAAAAGGTATATAAGTGTGTATTTGCAAAATGAATAGACATTTGCGGTCGTAACTTTCAAATCACTCTGTATAAATAAATATATAGTTGGTGCAAAGTGCATTCAACTTGTCGACAGGTGCGCACTGTGTTGAGACTCTTGACTACACATACATATACTTGCGGCCTGACATTCGCTCATAATAGCTAAAGGTTCCTGGGCACCTAATTCTTCAATCAATTTGAATCACTTTTTTCTTCTTCTCATTTTTATTTGTGTGAAGAATTGTTTTCATTCTAAGTTAACTTACGCGTAAATATAAATATGCGAATAGTCTAATAACCTAACGATTATGTATTTAATAGATTTTTAAAATATTTTTCATCAATCAAATACATTGATATACAAATTTCTGTTATATTTAAAAATTTGGGATTTATAACAAGGAACTGTTACTGTCGAATACGCTTGTATTATTTGGTCACCAAAAACTTTTAAATATAATGACATGATACTATACTCTTTAAAAAGTTTATGCAATTTTACATGTTTTATAAATGTACATACATACACACATACACAATCACGCCATGTACCCAAAAGGGTGTGCCACAAACTCTTTTCATCATCCCGAAAACAGTCGCCTCTAAACATTCCTATCCAAACAAGAATCTTTCGCTTCATCCACATTCATAATTCCTCTCTCATACATGCTCTTTTATTCCTACTACTTGGAAACTTTCGCTCCCGCAAAACACTCTCAATCATACCACTCTAACTACTCATCAGACGTCCACGCAAACGTATACCATCAAAATCATTCAAATAAATCTTTTTAACCAAACGTCCATTAGACATTCGCTCAACATGTCCGAACCATCTTACGAGTAACTGACTAACACCAACTTTTGCTACAACATTTTTTTCAATTTCACACTCATCATACACTAATCTATTTCGTAATTTTTCATAATAAAAAATGATGTTTACCTAGCTTAGCTAGCCGATAATTGAATAATAATTGAGTAATTTGTAAAATTTTGAGAAAAATCGCAACTTAGTTTATATTAGTTATTTCACAGATATATACTTATAAACATTTTTTGTTCAATATTATTATAATTTGCTCGGTGCAATTTTGTATAGATGGCGTTAGTAGTATTTATTGTTACTCTTGTTTACCCTTTATGTTACTAGGCTTAAATAGCCAGCCAGAATTAACATCGGTATCAGTTGCTGTGCTTTCAGCAACTGATCAAAGCACCATACTGACGAGATCCTATATAGATCGAAACACGTATCTATGGTTAAAACTTGGCCGGTCATTGATGCTTGTGCTAGCTGAGCTAGCCCCGATTCAATCACTGAGTAACTTGTGAAATTTTGAAAAAAATCTCAACTAGTTTATAAAAAATGAAATACTATGTAAACTATCTCAGTAAAATTACAAAATGTTGTTATTTTTACTGTTAAAACTTGTGTAAAATTACATAAATTTAAGACATATTTTATACATAGCTATTGATTTATAGATATAAAATATATGCAAATTATAAACATCATGTTTCGTATTATAATCTTATAAATTAATTTAATGTAATTCTATTGAACGTAAGAAGAGATATTGCTTCTATATTAATAATAGTAAAAATTGTTTTATGTAAAATTAACTTTTATGTACCAAATCTTAGTTTAAGAAGTAGACAAATGTTATTTGTAACTACAACTCCTATCGATGGTGCACTTCTATTAACTAATGAAATATTTTGTAAGAACTCCGATATAGATATATATATATATATATATATATATATATATATATATATATATATATATATATATATATATAGGTATATATATGCTATGTCTGCAAAACTGTTGCAAAAATATTATACAATCTGATTTAATTTTGATATACTTTCTTAGTGGTGCATTGTAAGTGGTGTGTACTGTTATGTGTCAGTTTTAAATAAATCTTATTATTTTTATATCTATAGAAAACCATAGACTTTCCTATTTTCAATGCAATTTCGCTGATTAATAAGTTTTTACAATAAATTTTTCAATAATTAATGGATATTTCCATCAATAAAATAAACTAACATTTTGTGAAATTTTATTTATTCCTATTATAATTGCAAATTCTTCTTTTTTCAACTCATTTTTTGTTTTTGTTTTTTCAATAACTGCACACGATTGAAAATGAAAACTGATTAGTTTTAGCAACTCACAATGAAATGCTTTCTATCATTAGCTTATTAAATTATAAGCGCAATTTTTATTAATAAAATAAACTACTATACCAATATTTCGTTAAATTCTATTTATCTATAGCCATTAAAAAATGTAGATTTTCCTCTTTTCAACGCAATTTTTTCCTCTTCAAAACTACATACATTTTAAAATGACAACTGATTAGTTTTGAAACAACATAACAACATTAAAATTTTTCATTTTTTCTTAATTTTTTTTAATGTTTATGGAAAAAATTTATTATATATTCTTATATATATTTGAGTCAGCGCGATAGCTGAGCATGTTGAAGCGCTAGGTACTACCGAATATAATACTAGTTTCGATGGTTTGTATTCGCTGAGCGGCGTTTCTGCTTGTCGTAGTATAAAAAAATGCCATAATGTCAGGCATTAATTAAACAGAGTCGGACATAGTATTTTGACACATTGTTTGTCTTAAAATATCAATAGCTTAGATTAGTGGCCGTAACTCGTCGCTGCTTTATGCGAACGCACAACTTGCAGTTTCGAAAGATGTCTAAATTAATGATCACGGAACAAGTACTTCATACTTAATAGGTTCTCCTAGTGCTGTTGTACTAAATCATGATATCATTGAATAACTAATATATTATATAAGATTATATATTCAATGATGATATGAGGCGTATAGATGCAAAACTCACTATATGACAAAAAGTGAAAAAAGAGATTATGCAAAATTTCGACGTAGAATTTTACAAGGAATACGATAGTTAGGTTAGTTAGAAAAAAAACTCGGTATTTAATATGAGAAACACTCTTTAAAGTTTAGTGTTGGATGCAAAACTCACTACTTGCGTTGATAGTTTAGATGCAAAAGTAACTGTTTGCTTTCCACCAATAAAAATTTTATTGGTGGAAAGCAAACAGTTACTTTGTATGAATTAATGATGTATAAAACCAATGATTCACGATTTTAAATAAGTATTGCCATCTAGTAACAAGATTTTATCATCAAAATACAATTACACTTAGCTATAACAGTTTTTTGCAAATATCTCAGAACTTAAAATTTGCAAATAGTGAGTTTTGCATCTATACGACTCATATGTACTTGAACATAATTTTTTTTCAACTAATATCCAATTTTAGTTTACTTACAGCTTGTCAGAATTAAAAAATTAATAAAAACTATATTTATTAAAATAATTAGTCAATTTAATTATTAATATTAAATTTCTAAAAAAATAATGTATTCATCGAAAAATACACAGTAAAACATATTTGAAACTAGTGTACTATCTGAGAGACACCAAAATAGTGTAAAATTACATTAATTTTTTACGCAGAAATATTTAGTAATAAACCTTGAACAAATAAATGTTCATATTGTCATTGTGAAATTTAATATAATAATACTCAAAAATATTGAGATTTTATATTTTTCCCAAAATTTCACAAGTTACTCAGTTACTGTACCGTACTGATGAGAAACACGTGTCTACGGTTAAACTGGCCAGTTATTGATGCATAGCCTAACAACCACTTTCTCAAATTTTGTACACCAGGTTGTACAAATTTTAAGTACAATTACTGAGATAATAGTGATTTCTTGTTGATTTTACAGATGTTATATAAAATTTCTCAAACTGTAAAGATTTTACTTGAGATTTTACATAACCATAATTTTTAAATTTTACTAAGATTTTAAAGGATTTTAATTAATTTGTACATCAGATTATACAAGTGGTTTCTCTCTCAGAATAGTATTATTATTTTTTTTAAATACCAAACTCAATAGATTTTTTTTAATTAATACTAGAATAATAAACAAATAAGTAAATTTTACTAAAAAATATTTTTAATATAATTTTGAAACGTAAATAGAGAATAAATGTATAATGTATATCCTTCAAATTGATTGAATTTACCTCACAGCTGATTGAAGAATGAATATCGTGTTTTTCGCTACCCCTTTACCGCACGTTTCCCCTAATCCATTCGTTATTCCATCACGAGCAGCACTTTCGAAATTTATTTACACCTGCATCAAAGTACACACACACACACACAAACACACACACACAAACACATTAACATTACATACATAATAAAATACAGCACAGTTGATCGCTTGAATCTCAAGAGCTAACACAACGAGTCGAAGTGTTGTTATATTGTATAGGCTGTATGTCCAAAAAGTTTGCGGAATTGTTCAAAGTATTTCATTCGTCAGTTTGGAGCAAAACTAGCCTATCCCCATTTTCTTCCGTTGGTACAGGTTGGGTTATTTTGCAAATGTTATATGTACACTTTTATTGTTTTATTATTATTCTCTGCACACCCTGCCTGATAACCCACCGCACGCCACTGCCTAATAAGTATGTAAAATTGCTTACCTTCTGCAAATTGTATCACAAAGTTAATGTTAATAAAATTATATTTTATTAATATAACTTCTTATATTATGTAAAATTACAGCTTGCATATTAATATATATATATATATATATATATATATATATATATATACAGAGTGTCCAAGATAACTCCGTATGCATGGGGATCTCCGGAACTGTTAGAGATACGACCTCGGTTAAATTAGATGAAAGTTGCCTCATTAGTAGGCGAGTTTAGTCATTTTTTGTTTTTTCCAAAAAAATCCATAGGTTACTAGATATAGACAAAAATGCAAATTTTGCTGTTTTATATTTTTGCTTATAACTCTCGTATGCAAAACGATACATTATTTTGGTTTGCACTTTCTTAAGACACTTTTTTACACAGAATTTCCAGAAGTTACCAGAATTTTTGTGCCATGTACTGTTTTCGAGATTTATGATGCAACTTTCATTTTTCTTATGTAACTAGTATTTCAATGTAGTGTAATTAAAAAGACCTTTTTTTTCTCTTTCCAGTGATATAACATAGTCTTACTTTATTTTAAATAATAACATGGAAATTTGAAAAAAAATCTATTTTGCAAAGTAATAATTCATTTTTTTAGTTGAAAACTAAGTAGGTCATGTTAAAATAAATGAAACATGAGCCCTACCTTATTTTAAACAATAATATAGAATTATAATCCAAAAAAAAAAACAATTTATTAAATACTAATGCCATATTTTATATTCGTAATAACTAATAACTATAACAGTAAAATTACATTAAGTGTTCAAATAAACCACCGTTTTCTTGAATGAACATACGTGTTCTCTTAAGCATAGCTTGTGTTAGGTTAGTTTTAGGTATTTAATACCGTACTCAATCAAATTCATGTTTAATATCCTATACATCCCTACACTGGGTTGCCTTCTTTAAGGATATAAATTTAAATACATTTCCGCGGCTAATACTGCCTTACTTTGACAACGAATGTAACAATAAAGCATTTCAAACTTCTCTAAATTTTCAAACCGCTCTATGAATTAATATTCTTTCAATAAGCACTCCAATAAAACTAACTAACTAACTAAGACAATAATCAGAAGAAAAGCAAAACCAAAAATCTAATAATAAGGAAAACAATGCCTATTTCTCATGTTTCATTTTTTTTGATATGGCCTACTCGGTTTTCAACTAAATAAATGAATTATTACTTTGCAAAATAGATTTTTTTCAATTTTTTATGTTATTATTTAAAATAAAGTAGGACTACGTTATATCACTGGAAAGCAAAAAAAAAGATATTTTTAATGACACTACATTGAAATACTAGTTACATAAGAAAAATCAAAGTTGCATCATAAATCTCGAAAACGGTACATAATAAAAAAATTTTGGTTACTCCGGGAAATTCTATGTAAAAAAGTGTCTTAAGAAAGTGCAAACCAAAATAATGTATTGTTTTGCATACGAAAGTTATAAGCGAAAATATAAAACAGCAAAATTTGCATTTTTGTCTATATCTAGTAACCTATGGATTTTTTTGGAAAAAACAAAAGATGACTAAACTCGCCTACTAATGAGGCAACTTTCATCTAATTTAACCAAGGTCGTATCTCCAACAGTTCCGGAGATCCCCATGCATACGAAGTTATCTTGGACACTCTGTATATATATATATATATATATATATAATATATAATAATAATTCAAAATAATGAGACCTTATGTAATAAAACTAATAAAAATTTTTAAGTATAATTCATTCATTTCAAAATACATTCTTTGTAAATTCATGTAAATTTAAAAATTATACCAACAATAACATTACAGAACTACAAATTTTACCTATTTATGGAAAATTCCTGATAGTAAATTTACTGAAGTTCTGTAAATTTACTAAAAGAGACTTCACTAGAAAATTGTAATATTAATATACTTTTTCATCCCGTTGGTAATACCATATAGCATATACATAATGTTTGTAATAGTTCTGATGTTATGTATTTTTAAACAATTATGTAAAATTACAGCAGTTATAGTAATTATACCTAGAAATACTGAACATCATAGTGTTTTTTGATTTGTAGGTAAAATTATATAATTTTTTGTTTTGGAGTTTAATATAACACTAGCTTTAGTCGCTCAAAAATCTGTTTCGATTCAACGCAGTTCTGCAACTTTTTGTGCGTGTTGAGTGTATGACCTCTCTCTCTGTTTAGTGTGTGTGTGTGTGTGTTTGTGCTTGCGTTCCGTCAATTATGATTAGTATATAGCCGCTGGTTTTCAAGTGTGATTATGAAAGAAAACTGTACTCTTGTCCGTGCCAGTGCCACTCGTATAGATATATATGTGTAAATGATGAATTGGTTTAACCCATTACATTTTACTGGCCTATTTATAGTCCACCTGTACCTAACTACTTACTTCTACATTCGTATACTACTATGCTATATCTATTACTATTGTATCTAAATACAGTGGCGTAACTATATTATCAATTCGTATATCTTTACATCTAATATCTTTATCAGAATGATTTCCAGATTGTGGCAATGTGGCATGAGTTAATCGCTTAGATTTATAGTTGCATATGTCGTTTTGCATATGTCGTTTTCTTAGTGCCGCTAGTTGAGACTTGAAACCTTACCTAATAATTACTCTAATTTTTGTGAAGATAGGCCTAGACCTATAGGTACAAGGGTTGTTGCGCTACAGATTGTTATTATTCTTGTTTACTGTTAAATAATATATATAATTATAAAATAATTATATAGGTAAATAATAATTAAAAATAAATTTTCTGAAAAACGTATTTTATCAAGATTAAAATATTCCTGTTGAAAGTGCATGATATGATTATCTTAAAAAAATCTACTTTTGGTGGTTTGTGTGGTTAAATTTCCGAGTTAAGCAAAACGATTTAAAATTTTAATTTCAAATTGGAGTTACTATATTAATTTTTCGGATTAATTTAACAAATATTATGGAGAAAAGTTCCACAACTAGGAAAAAATAAAATACGAATATATGTTTTAAATCATTGAAATAGATGTTCTCTCAGAAATATGTATTTAAATTTTTCTTTAAATTTTGTTAATTTTTTTCAATTCTTTTAAAAAAATAATAATTTCTATTAAAAATGATGCAAAATAATTTACTTATATTTTGCTCTCTCGGAGTTGAGAATATTTAATTCCGTAATATTTTTTTTTGTGTATAAAAAAAAACAAAACTAGAAAAATTTACTGAATTTTATTACGACTCGTGAATGTAACGAAATGAAGCAACAAATTTATCATTAGAACAATAAATAAATTAATAATAAATTCACAAACCTAAAAATAACATTAATTTTGTAGTTATAAAAATAAAACGGTTTGAGGTTGTAGTTCTGTATTAATAATTTAATATTTGTTAATAATCGACGTTCCTACAAACTCAACGTACATCTTCTATTGTAAATGTCATTTGTATCATTTTTCCTCATGAAAATGTACATTGAGTACGTCGAAACGTCGATTATTAATAAATATTAATGCAGAACTGCAACCTAAAGCCACAGGCAGCCGTAGGTCAGTAGTCCCTAAATTAAATTAAATATTATTTCCGGTATTAGAACTGGTACTGGGTCTGAGTGGTACAGAACCCACTATAAGCTGCAGCTCCCTTGCTTGGCTGTGGACTAACGACCCGCACCATTGACAATGCAAGAAAAAATTGTTAAAAATCTATAGGTATATTCAGTTTCTCGAGCACATAGCCCGTATGTTCCACCTAGAAATTACGGAAACTGACAACAAGTTGTCTAATTTTAATATAATAAGTTCTAAAAAAAATTTTAACAATGTTTATAGTTATTATTAGCATTGTTTTTCTTAAAGAAGCAGTAAGATCTTTATTGCACGTGGAATTTAATAAACAAATAGTAATTATAAAAATCTTAGTAATATTATCGAGAATAGATTGCATAATATAACCAGAATCGTCTAATAAAATGTATTTACATTTCTAAAGATTCAATAAATTGTACTAGTATATTATGAGATATAAAGTAATAAAAAAAGTTCAGTTACGCCACTGTTAAACTAACTAGCTACTAGAAAATACTATCAAATATCTAGAAAATAATATTTATAATACGCTTTATAAGTTTGTTACCTTGGCTATACCGTATTTTATTTTATTTCAGGTTTTGTTTAATTTTATTTTACTTGTTTATTTTATAGCAACGTAACATTGTAAATTTCATCACAGAAATTGTTTTACTTACATACAAAATATTTGTGTATGTATGCGTATAGATGGTGTGTGCGTGTGTAAGTGTGTGTGTATGTGTGTGTGTGTTGAATATTTTTCTTTTCTCTTCAATTTGGAGCAGGTTTAATATCAAGGATTTTTTGTAACTGAAGAATATGTTTCGAAATTCAATCTAGTAGTAAGAATTTGATTTCTCTTTTTTTTTGTTATTTTTGATTGTGTGAGTAATAAACATTAAATTAATTAAATATAGTGATACGAAGATATTTTTTTTTATTTAAAACTACTTTTAGAAATGTTTCTTATATAATTAAAGTTAGTTAAGTACATATAAAATATTTTATATAAGATAAATTATAATTCTTGATAAAGGTTATATAAATTTTTATACTCTAAAAATATCGTGTAAGCATTTTGATTTCTATATGTGTCCCATGACAAGTTATTGAAACAAAAATAAAACGGCTTTAGGTTATATTTCTATATTAATATTTATTAATAATCGACGTTTCGACGAACTATACAAATGACATTTACAGTAAAAAATCAGAACATAAATTCTAGTATTCTAGTAACTAGATTCTAATATTTGTAAATTTTTAATTAATGGAAGCCAAATTTTATTTAAATCAGTGCCTTTACAGTTATTGATGTTATGTCTTGTTTTATAAATTTCTATTACTTCTATTATCAATCTGCTGTTAATATTGATGGGTCTTGCAATTATTACAGTATCTTTGAATTTTACATTATGAAGATATTCTAACGCATGTTGAGCAATAGCAGATTTATCTAAATAGTTTAGATGTATTGACCTTTTATGTTCTGTCAATCTAGTAGAAACAATTCTACCTGCTTGTCCAATATAAACCTTACCAAATTCACACGGTGTTCTATATATATCCGAAGATTAAATAGGAATAATATCGTTTACACTCTTCAACATGTGTTGCAATTTCATGTGTAGAAAATAGAAAACTTTAATATTCTTTCTTGAACAAATTCTGCCTATTTTATCGTTTTATTGTAATATAGATAAACAGTTTTGCCAACTTTCGGAGAAAAAATATAAACTTTTATTTCTAATTCTTAGTATTTTATGTGATGTCAATATATGGAAGTTACCCATATAATTCTAATCTTGTTTATTAATATTTAACATATTTTTAATATGCAACAGACTTATATTCAAATAATAACTTATAATAACACAAATTGTACTTTTATATCGACACAAAATTTTCAATAGCCTTATGATCATATGACATTTAATCCGACCCTGATTTCACTGATGGATATCACAATAAATTTAGAAAAATCTACATCTTTACAGAAAGTCATTTTACATTTTTTTTAAATAAATTGGATCACTCTAATTAATAAAATAAAAAATTTAAAAAAAGAGTACAGTCTTAGCATTAAAAACATAAACAACTATCAACCAAAACCGTCTTAACAGCATTATAGGCCCCTGGGGGCCCCTACGATAACCAACCAGAGAAATAAAATGTAAATAGCTTTATATTTAATAGAATTAATTTAAATGTCAAATATATTTGTATTAATGACAAATCAATTGACATACACAGATTAGCATTGGGCCCCTATGCTTGTGGGGCCCAAGGCAAGTGCCCAGTGGGCCCATGCGTTAACTATTACATAAAGCTGGGCAGTAGATAGCTACTTTAGTAGCTTAGCTACTAGCGTAGCTACTTTTATTGATAGTTGTATCTGTGCTACAAAAAATAAAAGTAATTGAGCTTGTTAGCTTCAAGATTTGTTGCCAGTAGCTTACGTAGCTTACGTAGCTAAAACATAAAGCTACTATTTGTAGCTACTTTTGGTAGCTTAAAGCTACTTTTAGTAGTTTGGATCTGCTTTTAGTAGCTTATAGCTATACTTTATAACTAATTCTATCAGCTTATAGCCAATTTTAGTAGTGTATAGTTACTTTTAGTAGTTTAAAACTACTTTTACTAGTTTATAGCCACTTTTCTATATTTAATAACTACTTATCCTAACGTAGTATTTTATATGAAAATTCCCTATGTAAATTAGCAAAAAATATCATTTAAAATTGTTAATCCGTAAACACCATATAAGAAAATAAAAATATTTTCTTTTATGGTGCAACACTTAATAAGTCAAGTATTTTTATGTATATTTCATATTTTTGGCAATGCATTTCTTGAATATTAGGCGTTTCTCACAAGGGCGCTACATTTTAGTAAGCCAATATGATAAAATATTTTAGAACAACCCTATCGCAAAATAAAAAAAGACAATATATAGTAGCTAAAAGTTATATTACAAAGTAGCTTAAAAAGTAGCTTGCAAAGTAGTTTACAAAGTAGCTTAAGATTTGACAACTACTTTTATAGTAACTTATAGCTATAATTTATGCTACTTTTGAAAAAAAAGTAGTTGTAGTTGTAACTTTATAATTTTTTAAAGAATAGCTTGTCCAGCTCTGCTATTACTCTATTTGTAATAATAATATTTATTTAAAATAGCACACAGCTAATACATATTATTACAAAATTATACAAAAAAAAACAATAATTATATTAAGTATTAGTCACGTAAAAAAATTTTAAAAATTACTTGCAGTTTTACAATTTTTAACATCATCTGGTAATCTGTTATAAATAATTAATCCATTATGAAACAAAGAGTTCGTAGCTATCAATTTTTATTTACATTATATTTATTGAAAAAATGAAAAATAAAATTTCCACTACAATTACTGATAAATAACATTTAACAAACACAGATTGATAAAATAAACAAAGATGCAATCACTTTACACACAATAATTAACAAAACAAATAACATTAAATACAAAATTATAAAAAAACTCAATTCCACAAATAAATTTTATCTTAACATTCTAACCTAACTATAAACTGAAATTATGATAGAACAATGTAAACTTATTATAGTTAAGCAAGAACGAGTTATACACGTACGTTAAGTTTACTTAACAGTCATTGCACAGAGAAACCAATACTGTACGGATTGTATTGTACAATATACATACATAAGCTTACGCCAGCATATCGCCGTATCTTATATCAATGTTTCTTTTTTGTTTTGTTTATTGATTTAGTTGATTTTGATTATGTAGAAAGAGCTTTGATCGATTCTATGCGCGGCTAGTATGTTTATTGGTATTTTTAATTAACTTGAACTGGTGTTTGGTTAGGTTATTTTACGTTCGAAATGTATATGTATGTGTATGTTATGTGCATTCAGCATAAACTGTTTTCATGTTTTTGCTGGCTGGTTAATGATGCATTGAAAATTTTATTTATTTACTTTTTTTTTAGATTTGAAGTTTTTTATGATTATAGTCGAAGCAGAAAATAATTCGATTTTAATTTATTTTTGCTAGAGAAGAAAAATACAATAATATTATTTTTATCAAACGTTACTTTTGATAAATTCAATTCATATTATTTATCTGAAGAACAATTGAGAAGGATGATTGCTATCGTAGAATTAATGTCGGTAAGGTATCTTGTGTTGATAAGAGCAAAGTATTAGCTTTTGAGAAGGGTATCTTAACGACTGAATGTAATGCTAATGATGCATGTTTAGAGCAGATACATGAATTTCTGTATTTAGATAGTTTATTGTCTAAGGATAGTCGCTTTGATCGTAAAATTGAAAGAAGAGTTAATGCTGGTTGTACGGTTTTGAATGCTTTAAGTATTTTTGCTAAAAACGTAAATGTTTCCAAAGAAGCCCGTTTGAGTATACACAATGCTGTTTTGGTGTCTCCGTTGATGTATGGTAGTAAATGTTGGATTTGGCTGCAAAAGCAACAAAGGAAAATAGCTGTTGTAGAAATTTTTACGTGGCGTATGTCGTGTAACTAGAAGGAATCGAGTACGAAATAGATTAGTGTATGATGAGTGTGAAATTGAAAAAAATATTGTTGCAAAAGTTGGTCTTAGTCAGTAAAGATGATTGGTCATCTTCAGTGATTGTTTAAAGAAGGTTTGATTAAAAGATTATATGTGAATGATTTTGATGGTATACATTTGCGTGGACGTCCGATGAGTAGATGGAGTAGTATGATTGAAAGTGTTTCCATATAGTAGGATTAGAAGAGCAAGTTTGAAATGTATCATGAATGTGGATGAAGCTAGAATTGTTTGTCTGGATATAAATGTTCGGAACGGCGTGATTGTGTATATGTATGTATCATTTTAAGAGTTGGTCAATAAATAGTTTGAACATACATTTTAAATTATGCAGAACATATTTTATATGAAACAAATTTTAATATAGTATCTTTTATCTGTAGATACTATATCGTTTTTAAAATATTCGATTTTTTTGTACCCAAATTATTTAGTTATGTAAAATAATATTAGTGGTAATAATCAATATTCAACTTAAATAAAATTCTAAATGTACATAAATAATAATAAATAAGCTATAAAGCAACAACCCTTAAAAGATCTAGGCCCAGCTTTTACGGTATACACAGAATTATAATTTTTACGAGATAAGATTTCTAGACACACCAAGCCGCAATGTGTGTTTTTGTTCATGAACGTCCAAGTACAAACCGCACATTAAACTGCTTCTGAGTGTGCGTTATAGACATGTTTGTGTCTAACCATACTGTCGCACTGTTTGTGAATACATATATAAAATTTAATATAAAATAATTATTTTTGCTAAAATTTCAGAAAGACAATAGAAGACATAAAAAAAATCTATAAATACTAGCTGAAAGAATGTGAATACTTATTAATTATTTTATAAAATGATGGTAAATTGTCAACAAAAATACAAATATATATATATATATATATATATATATATATATATATATATAAGATTAAAAAATTTGGTGTGTAGACTTTATTATGGCTAATTTTATTTAAAATTTTTGTTAATTTTTAGTGTTTTAATATATATATATACATAAAAATGTAATAATATTAAATTTTCAATATCCAGATTTTTCTAGATAAACATGTTTTGAGATCTTCGAAAAATAATCCAATACCAGTTTAATATTAATACCTATATGTATATGTATGTATATGTCTCTTTGTATTTGGATATTCTTTTTATTGAATCAATATGAAAATGTAACTACTTAGTTAAATGTGTTTATTCTACAACCTATAATTTTCATTCTTCAGTGACACTGATATCAATAATTCTAATATAGAAAAAAAATCTATCAGAAATCATTATATTAAAATAAAAAGCTGTAGGATATAGTTCCGTATAAATTTTAATTAAACATTGACATTTTGATGTACTCTACGTACATTATCAGAAAATATTGTTTTGTTACCTAGTAATTTGTTCTATATTCTGTTTAAATATCATCTGTACAACATAATAAAAAATCTTTCAGAATTCATTATATAAAATAATACGGCATTAGGTTTAATTTCTGATTAATATTTATTAATAATCGACGTTTCGACAAACTCAACGTCCGTCTTCATCAGGAAAAATGATACAAATGACATTTAAAGTAAATAACGGAAAATAGAAACAAGTTATTAGTAACAAATAAGAAACTACATCAGAAATTTTGTTTTATAAATTTTTAATTAATTTAAACCAAATTTTATTTAAATCAGTGCCTTTATAAATTTCTATTGTTTCTCTTATCAATATACTGTTAATATTATAACAGTATCTTCATTTTATAATTTTTCCTGATGTCGATGTACGTAGAGTACGTCGAAACGTTGATTTTTAATTAAAATTTATACATAACTAAATCCTAAAGCCTTTTATTTCAATAACTTTAGTTATCATTTTTTTTTAAATAAGTTCAAGTCAGTATTAGTTACGACTCGGGACGGTTTCATATTATAATCATATTAACTAAAATCGACTTTAATCCTACAAAAAAAGTATCGATTTTAAATTCTACTAGTATAATTAATACTTCTGTTAATAAAACAAAGCACCTTTGTCTACTTTTCAAACTTCAACTAGCAAAATTATCTGTTATTGTCAATAAAACAATGTTTTTCGTTGACTTAAAGTTAAAGTGTTCATTGTAAATTGATAATTATTTTGAATCACTCAGCAGTCTGTACCATAATTACGTCATCAATATGGCGAACTAATTGACAAAATAATCTTGCCTAATACTAAATCTATATTTGTTGGTCTGTTCCCCATTTTTCCCATTCGCCAGAAGTCAAATCACATCACTATCGCGCGCTGACAATAGGCTTTCTCTATTGGGATCGTTCTGATCGGACAATGAGCAAATAATAGACGATCGGGTCCGGTGTGAAGGCCGCATCGACGCGGGCAAGGTCAAGTGGCGTAGAGCGTCTCGCCGCGCGCCACCGCCGCCGGGTCGTTGCCCTCCCGCGAGAGGACGCGCTAGAGTGTCATGCCGATGCGCCGTGGCCCGGTCCTGCTCTCTAGTGGCGACCCCCCTTTAACCCCCCCACCCAACACCGTTCCGATGGAATCAGATGTGTAACAGCGCTGGCGAATTCGGATCGCGCATCGCGAACTATTGAGGGCACACATCTCACGTGAAATAATGATACGTGATGCGACGAAACTTCCCGACTAACTATTGAATAATGATTGGAGAAGAAATTTGTAGTTTATTTCTCGGTTATTACACCGTTTAAAATTTTAGAGTGAAAAAGTAGAAATTTCTGAGGGCAATTGAATTTGTACCATTATTAGTGTACTGCTTTGTATTCTAAAATATGTAAATTTTTACACTAGGTTTGTTCCAAGTTATGATCAAATCAGTTCGGAATCAGTTCAGAACTATCCGAAGCATGCGCAAGTTGGATTTAGCTTGTAATTTACCATATTGCGTATGCTTCGTACAGTTTTGAACTAGTTCAGATTTTAGTTGGAACAAACCTATAATTACATATATATACATATAACGAACAACGTTACCTCCGTTAACGATACCTCGCTATAACGTCATTGCTGGGCGACGCGGTAATTCCCATATTTATATACATTATGCACTATGTTCCATATGTTCTATGCATACATATGTGTTTTTTACTATAACCTTCACAGCAGTCTTTATACGCACGTTACATAAATAGTTTTAGCAACAAAAATATTGTCCGATTGCATGAGTCAGGTGATTTTGCGCGAAGTTGTGTTATAAAAAGAAATGTATTAATTGCTTTAACATATTACAATGAGCTATTACGAGAAAAAAAGAGACAAGCAACGCAATCGACCCTTGATTCGGTCTTGTCAAAAAAATGAAAACGTTAAACTTGTCAGTTTATTTACATATAACCGCTAATTTTGTAATACATACACATGCATACAAACTTTAAACATCAAATTTTGTTAAGAAAAATTGTTTTCAGTTGTTCCTATCTATTAATTAAAAAATAAAAAATTAAATAATGTATTTCTTTTTTAATTTAGTAACCTATCTCTATTCTTCGCATGTTATTTATTCCTCCGTTAACGTTAATTTGGTTAACGTAATGTTCTTGAGGAACGCATCCCTAACGTTAAACGAGGTATTACTGCATAGGTATATATATGTATGTACTCGTATGTATGTTTTTCCGAATTTAAAATGCAACATGGAAGTAAGTTATAAAGTTGGAATTTGGCACAGAACTATGTGTAATACTACTGCAATGTATGCGTGAGCCGTAGGCGAAAAAACACTGTTCGTTTATAATTTGACATCTACTGAACAGATTTTTATGGGAGTTTGATTAATAGTTGTTGACAATGCATGATTCATTTTTCGAGAAAGGTTTCACTATGGGACAATGCATCGTCCGCCTGCGGCTCATGCTGTAAATGACGAAATATGATCAAAATCTCTATTTGCTTATAACTTGACATCCACGGAACAGATTTTGATGGTAGTTTTATTAATAGTGGAATTGGTTTTGCCAGGAAGGTTTTACTGCGAGACAATGCAGCGGAAGCCGCAGACAAACGCTGTAAACGATGAAAATTGATCAGAAAACTCTGTTCGTTTATAACTTGACATTCACATTCAGATTTTGAAGTAAATTTTATTAATAGTTGAGTCGTTTTTCGAAAAAGATTTTTCTATGGGACAATGCAGCATGAGTCGCAGGCGAACTCTGTAAGCGATAAAAATTGACCAAAAACTGCAATTAAAATAAAATGACTTTAAAGTAAAAGTGATTGTTATGCGATGTTAGTCAGTTTTTAATTGCTTACTTTATCTGGAATTAAATGGTGCTCTTTTAAAATTTACCTATTTAGACATAGTAAAAATTTTTCAGAACTCATTATATTAAAATAAAACTGCTTTAGATTAAAGTTCTATATTAATATTTATTTAAAATCGACGTTTCGACGAAACTCAACGTCCGTTTTCACTAAGATAAATCATACAAATGACATTACAGTAAATAACAGAACATAGAAACAAATTACTAGGTAACAAATTAGTAACTAGATTATAATTGTATTTCCATTAAATCTTTTATAATTCCACCCGTTTTAATATACCTATTTAGGATAACACTATTTACCTTTTTAGAGAATGAACTTAAATAAGCACTTTTTGGGATCATTTTTTTTTCGAACAGTATTTGTATGAGATATAGAGCCATTTAGAAGATTATAAAATAATAAAAGTTGTTCAAACATCAAAATTAGAATATATTATTATATTATACAAAAAGAATTTCTGTAAAAATATTTGAAAGATAGTTTTCCAGTCTGAAAGATAAATGCAAATATGATAATTTATTCCAGTCACTGAAGGCAATATCAAAATTAATTATTATTAGTGTCATCTTTAAGAACTTTAAAAATTATACTAGTTATTATTAGTTATAGTTATTAAAATATAAATAAAAATTCAAAACAATATTTTTTCTTTGTGTTTAATTTTACCACTAAAACAGTTGATTAATTATGCTCTAACATGATCTAATTAACACCAAAGTTTCATTTTTTAACCTTTTTTGTTATCAAAAAATTTTACTCTTCAGTAAAGAGGACTAATAACTAAATAACATATATAGATAATGTGGAGTTCATGACTGTATACGGATAAAACAAACCATTTCTCAAATATTACGGCATCTACGATGAATAGTTTTAATAGGGGATATATAAATGAACATTTAAACATGTCAACGAACGCCAGATAATAAAAATTGAAATTTAGGCTATTTGCACGTCATGTTATGCAAATTAACGCCAGATGTAATAAATACACGTTTATTACAGTCAAAATTTAATTTAAAAATTCAGAGATGTCGCTAAGCGTACTATAGCGCAACGATATATCAGCTAGGCATGAAATTAACATGTCTAGTTTGGAACGGAAAAATATTAAAAACAAGACGGATTCCGTTTTAGAATTTAGCCAAGTAAACACGTATTTTGTGTTGATCGGTTTTTCGTGATTTAACACGTGGTCAGTAGTTTTGGGGTGTGATATTCGAAGTTCATTGTGCTACCTTGGGGTGCATCGCTATTTTGCGGATTTATCGAACTGACGAATAAATATTGTAGTGGAGATTTTTGGTTTTATCATTTTGGGCCGTTTGTGCAACAAATTGGATTTTTGGTTTCCCCATCTACAAGTACTGGTCTCAGGATTTGTCACACAGCAACCAACTCCAGCCGTGAGTTTAATCAACGTACCGACAACACAACAACAATTAAGATAAGTACTACATCTACTTATTTTGGCAGCATCTTTTGAGTATGCAGTGAGAAGTGATACTTTGCTTCTGAATTCATTGCGTTTTATTTTATTATACTTTTGGCTACGATTTACTCGTATATATTTATTGGGATATTGAAGTTCGGTACAAGTATTGTGCTTTGTGAATTTAGTGAGAACAAATTCAAATCGGTTCGTGTTAAACTCTATCTATATAATCTACTGTTTGGACAAAATACGGCATAGCCTATTGTGGTTACATGATATTTGTATAAATATTTTAATTGATAATACTTTAGTAGTAACTAAATTGTATTGCGCTTCTATACGATTGAAATTGTTGTTATTTTTAGAGAATTATATCATATAAAGTTCGCGATATTCGCTTTATTTTGTAATAAATAAATGTTGTTACTTGATTTAATTCGGATTGGCCAATTTCGATTCGTGTAAACAAAATACAGTGAATGACAACTTATGCAGCGCAAGTTACATTACTGATTTCTGTAAAATATATATTTATATTGTATCCAACGATTGTTGCGAAATATTTACAGATTGCATTATTGCTGTACGATAATTGTACGAGTATTTATCAAGGTTATTATATTATCTTGTTTTCACTGTTAGTGAAATATAATTGTGTGACTAAGGTTTTGTCAATCTTTGTGAAACACGCACCGAATTGTATTTTTCGTGTATCATATTGTCGAATTACAATTTGAATAATATTTGTTAAATTTATATTAAACTTAAATTTTTGTTTTTGTTTCAATTTATATCAAACTTAATTTTCAATGTCAATGTATATTAAACTTAATTTGTAATTTTAATGCATATCAATTTAATTGTGTTAAACCTTAAATTTAAATCAAATATAATAGTCGAACTTAGAATTTATATTGCGTTCCATGTACCTGAGTACTTACACTTAATTGTTGTTAAATATTGTGAGTACAACTATAATTTGTAATTTTGTTTTTATTTAAATTGTAAGAATTTCATGATTTAAATTTTAATACAGCCTTGGTACTTGAACTACAAGATTTATTTTGTTTTATTTATTAAAATAGTTATTGGGGCTAGTTTCCGTGTGACGACTTTTGAGAGACCAGCACTTTTCGAAGTTCGGTGTTAAAATAATAAACTTCGTGGCGCCCTTTTATGTTTTTCGTTTTGTGAATCGGAATCTCTTAGAGAACCGAATATTATCCTTACCCCGCCCGTCTTCACTGCAGTTAGTCGCGGTTTGGTCGGAAGTCGTTACAACTAATTTTTGTTATTTCGCTTTGAGCACGTAACAATTATTTTTGGCGCCCTACGTGGGGCCTGAGTTATTTTAGACCCCCTTCTTTTTTTTGAAAAAAAAAAAAATTTGGAAATTAATTTTTTTTATTTTTGATAAATTTTTTTTTTGGTGTTTTTTTGTTGTTTTTTTTTTTTTGTTGCTTGTTGTTGGTTGCTTGATTTAGCAATTATGGCTCCGATTTTGAAATTATATGTAGATAGATTAGTTCAGGAGGAGTTAGTGTATGAACTTAAGGTCCGCGGTTTATATGATAAGAATAAAATAACGGTAATGGAAATGAGAAAAACTTTACGCAGCGCGCTAGCGTTAGAAAAAGATTCCACGTTAACTTGGCCTGCCAACCCGTTTAAGTTTGCGGACGATGCAGCAGCGGCTTTAGAGAAAATTACAGAAATTGTCTCGTTGATTGAATTATTTTCGGGTGGAAATAATTCAAATGACTATAAGAAGATTTTTACAAAAATAAGTCACGCGATAGGGCGATTAAGCAAGAGTAACGTAGCGTCAGATACTGAAAAAGGAGAACAATCCAAATTAATGGTATCATTATATAATTGTCTGTCAGACCTGAACCGTAAAGCAAAACACTTTGAACGCAAAACAGACACTAGTATTTTGGATTTAACTATGATTACGACTCCGACGGCAAATAGTACGGAATACGGAAGCGATGAGGGAAGTAGTTCCGACGAATCAGTTGTTACGCGGTCTTACAGGACTAAATGCGTACCAGTTTCCCAATGGAATTTGAAATTTTCTGGAGATAGATCGGATTTATCGGTTAATGCATTTCTTGAACAGGTAGACGATCTTATGAAACCTCGTGGTATGTCACGCGAGCAATTATTTGATTCGGCAATTGATTTATTCACTGGGAAAGCTCTTACTTGGTATCGCGCTGTTCGTAGATCTGTATCGGATTGGGATTCATTAGTAGTCGCGCTCAGGGAACAGTTTTTGCCGCCTAATTATAATGAGAAATTGTTCGAAGAAATAAAACGGAGAACGCAGGGTCAGGATGAATCTATTGGTATCTATGTGGCTGTAATGTCTAATATGTTTACTCGTCTTACATGTTCGGTACCTGAAACAACGAAGCTTCATATACTATTACGGAATATAGCACCGTTTTATCAGTCTCGGTTAGGGTTAGTCGAAATAAAATCTGTTCAACAATTGTTGCAAGTATGCCGAAAATTAGAAGCTCACAAGTTAACATTAGATAGTTACCATCCACCACCTCGAAGGCATGAGACCATCGAACCAGATTTGGCTTATGTAGGCATTGATCGTGAAAGTAATATAAATGCTATTGCTAGCTCTTCTCATAGAAATACGATTCAAGAGAATAGTAATAGAAATAGGAAACCGGTTCAATGTTGGAATTGTAATGAATCGGGGCACATTGCAATTAATTGTTCACAACGTCGCAGCAAACATTGTTACAAATGCGGATATAAGAATGTAACAGTTCGAAATTGTCCACACTGCAACCATACTGGTTCGGGAAACGGCAGCGGGAGACAGTAAAAGAACGGTTACTTGTCTCAAATTCTAATCAAACCGTTCGTTCAGATAAACTTGTAGCTATTTTAGATTTTGTACTAGCACATGCGGGAAGTGATGAAAGGCCATACTTAGAGATAAATATTTTGGAAAAACGGGTACTAGCATTACTAGACTCTGGAGCATCGCATACTGTCCTAGGCCTAAAAGGAAAGGAATTGGCTTTAATGTTGAATCTAGCTATATACCCTACATCATACGCAGAAATTTCGTTGGCTAATCGGAGCCCCTGCAAAGTAGAAGGTGTTGTAAGTCTTCCTGTAGAGTTGATGGGAAAGAATTGTGTGATAAATGCACTTGTGGTACCAGAGTTACCTCATGGAATAATTTTGGGTATAGATTTTTGGAAAATGATGGGTATAGTGCCCAACATGAGGGAAAATAGTTGGAAATTTGCAAGTAGTTCTGAGTCAGTAATGGAGATTTCGGAAGCTTTATGTGCTCGTAGTGTTTTGCAAACGGAACAAGAAAAGCTATTATCGAATTTTATAGGAAAAACATTTTCGGATTTAGAAGAGTCAAAATTGGGGTGTACTCATTTAGTTGAATTGGAGATAAAAACGAATGCGGAACCAATAAAGCAAAGATACTATCCTGTATCTCCGGTTCTTCAAAAACATATTGATCAGGAATTAGATGACATGTTGAGACAAGGGATTGTCGAACCATCGAGAAGTCCGTGGTCAAGCCCCATAGTTATGGTAAAGAAGAAGGACAATAGTTATCGATTTTGTGTGGATTACCGCAAGCTAAATCAGGTTATGATTAAGGATGCGTATCCTTTACCCTTCGTGTCAGATACGTTAGATAAACTACGGGATGCTCGGTTTCTTAGTAGTTTAGACATCAAATCAGCGTATTGGCAAGTTCCAGTGGCGAAGGAGTCGCGGCCTCTAACCGCATTTACTGTTCCTCGACGCGGTTTGTTCCAATTTAAGAGGATGCCTTTTGGTTTGGCTACAGCACCAGCTGTCTGGCAACGACTAATAGACGTAGTATTAGGAGCCGATTTGGAACCACACGTTTTTGTCTATTTGGACGATGTAATTATTGTAATTCAAACATTTGAACAACACCTTAAAATTTTGGAGGAGGTCTTTAAAAGATTAAAAGAGGCGGGTCTTACTCTTAGCAAAGAGAAATGTCATTTTTGTAGGGACGAACTAAAGTATCTTGGCTATGTGATAAATCGTCACGGATTATTGGTTGACGCCGACAAGATTCGAGCAATTTTGGATATTCAAGTTCCTCGTAATGTCAGTGAAGTTCGAAGATTTTTAGGGATGGCGTCGTGGTATAGGCGCTTTATTCCGGATTTTTCAACTAAGGTAGCTCCATTGACATCGTTATTGAAAAAGAATAGAAAATTTTTGTGGACACCAGAATGTACGGACTCATTTTCTTTGATCAAAACTCGATTAGTATCAGCGCCTATATTGAGTTGTCCACACTTTGAGTTTCCTTTTTCAGTTCAGACGGATGCGTCAGATTTTGGATTAGGAGCTGTACTTAGTCAGTCAATTGAGGGTGAAGAAAAGGTCATTTGTTATTTAAGCCGTTCCTTAAGTAAATCCGAGAGAAAGTTTTCAACGACGGAAAAGGAATGTTTGGCGGTATTATGGGCAATTGAAAAACTTAGGCCGTACCTTGAAGGTTCACACTTTACTGTGGTAACCGACCATTCGTCACTTAGATGGTTGCATAATTTAAAGGATCCGACTGGAAGATTAGCCCGATGGTCGATACGGCTGCAACAGTATAACTTTGAAATTGTGCATCGAAGGGGAAAAGACCATAAAGTTCCGGATTGTCTATCTAGAGCCGTTCCAATTGTCGAGGCGATAGTTAAGGAAAATAATGTATCAATTCCAACGGATAAGTGGTACGAGAAGATGGTTAAAGCTGTATCTGATAATCCTCATAAATACCCCTTATGGAGAGTAGAACATTCTAAGTTATTTAAGCAAGTAAAACGTCAATATCTGTCCCTAATTGGAGATGAAGAATCTTGGAAGCAGGTTTTATCGAAACCGGATAGGAAAAATATATTGGGTATGTGTCATGATGATCCTACTGCAGGACATCCGGGCATCCACAAAACATTGGATCGGGTGGCTAGGAAGTATTATTGGCCGAAAATGAAACAGGATGTTGTTTCTTATGTCCGACAATGTCAGATTTGTCAAAGAGTGAAACCAGAGCAGAGAGCTCAGGCGGGATTAATGGCTAGTCCTCGAAAGGTTACGAGGCCTTTTGAATTATTAAGCTGTGATTTGATTGGACCTTTGGCTATGACGACGAAAAGGAATAGGTTTATAATGGTTGTGGTAGACATCTTTAGTAAGTTTACATTAACTTTCCCGTTGCGGACAGCAACAGCTGAAGTTGTTTGTAAGATAATGGAGGAACAAGTATTTCTGGTATTTGGAGCTCCAAATAATATTATTTGTGATAATGGAGTACAATTTAGAAGTCGTCGATTTAAAAATTTAACCAAATCGTATAGCGTAAATATATTATTTACTGCTAATTACCACGCTCAGGCAAATCCAACAGAACGTGTAAATCGAGTTATAGGTACTATGCTTAGGTGTTATGCTTCAGATAATCACCGGACATGGGATCAAGTACTACCAAAAATTTCATGTGCTCTTCGTACTCAAGTACACGAAGTGACCAAACTTACTCCATATTTTGTAGTATTCGGAAGAGAGATGTCAGTAGTTGGAAGCACGTCAAAAACTGGGGATGAGTTTTATATTGAAGACGAGATTGACGCAGAAGAACGCCGAGGAGGATTTGAGCAAATTTATAAAGAAGTCAAGAACAGAATCGACAAGGCCGCAATAAAAAGTAAGCAGCATTATGATTTACGTCGAAGAGCGGTGGAATATTCACCACATCAATTAGTTTTGCGGAAGAATTATGTGCAGTCGGATATGGCAAAATACTATTCAAAAAAGCTGGCTCAGAAATATATTGGCCCCTTGGTTATCAAACAAAAGGTTTCGCCCTGGACATATGAACTCATGAATGAAAAAGGGCTAAGTAGGGGAGTTTGGCATAGTAAGGATTTGAAGCCTTATGTGCAAGCCATGGAAGAATAATTTTGGTTCTTATTTTTATAAGTTTTTTTTTGTTCTTCTTATTATTTAAATTTTTTTTCTGTTTGTATCAAATAGAATTCAGAGAAAAATTTCAGGAAATTTTCCTTTAGTAAGGGGGGAGTTTATTACAGTCAAAATTTAATTTAAAAATTCAGAGATGTCGCTAAGCGTACTATAGCGCAACGATATATCAGCTAGGCATGAAATTAACATGTCTAGTTTGGAACGGAAAAATATTAAAAACAAGACGGATTCCGTTTTAGAATTTAGCCAAGTAAACACGTATTTTGTGTTGATCGGTTTTTCGTGATTTAACACGTGGTCAGTAGTTTTGGGGTGTGATATTCGAAGTTCATTGTGCTACCTTGGGGTGCATCGCTATTTTGCGGATTTATCGAACTGACGAATAAATATTGTAGTGGAGATTTTTGGTTTTATCATTTTGGGCCGTTTGTGCAACAAATTGGATTTTTGGTTTCCCCATCTACAAGTACTGGTCTCAGGATTTGTCACACAGCAACCAACTCCAGCCGTGAGTTTAATCAACGTACCGACAACACAACAACAATTAAGATAAGTACTACATCTACTTATTTTGGCAGCATCTTTTGAGTATGCAGTGAGAAGTGATACTTTGCTTCTGAATTCATTGCGTTTTATTTTATTATACTTTTGGCTACGATTTACTCGTATATATTTATTGGGATATTGAAGTTCGGTACAAGTATTGTGCTTTGTGAATTTAGTGAGAACAAATTCAAATCGGTTCGTGTTAAACTCTATCTATATAATCTACTGTTTGGACAAAATACGGCATAGCCTATTGTGGTTACATGATATTTGTATAAATATTTTAATTGATAATACTTTAGTAGTAACTAAATTGTATTGCGCTTCTATACGATTGAAATTGTTGTTATTTTTAGAGAATTATATCATATAAAGTTCGCGATATTCGCTTTATTTTGTAATAAATAAATGTTGTTACTTGATTTAATTCGGATTGGCCAATTTCGATTCGTGTAAACAAAATACAGTGAATGACAACTTATGCAGCGCAAGTTACATTACTGATTTCTGTAAAATATATATTTATATTGTATCCAACGATTGTTGCGAAATATTTACAGATTGCATTATTGCTGTACGATAATTGTACGAGTATTTATCAAGGTTATTATATTATCTTGTTTTCACTGTTAGTGAAATATAATTGTGTGACTAAGGTTTTGTCAATCTTTGTGAAACACGCACCGAATTGTATTTTTCGTGTATCATATTGTCGAATTACAATTTGAATAATATTTGTTAAATTTATATTAAACTTAAATTTTTGTTTTTGTTTCAATTTATATCAAACTTAATTTTCAATGTCAATGTATATTAAACTTAATTTGTAATTTTAATGCATATCAATTTAATTGTGTTAAACCTTAAATTTAAATCAAATATAATAGTCGAACTTAGAATTTATATTGCGTTCCATGTACCTGAGTACTTACACTTAATTGTTGTTAAATATTGTGAGTACAACTATAATTTGTAATTTTGTTTTTATTTAAATTGTAAGAATTTCATGATTTAAATTTTAATACAGCCTTGGTACTTGAACTACAAGATTTATTTTGTTTTATTTATTAAAATAGTTATTGGGGCTAGTTTCCGTGTGACGACTTTTGAGAGACCAGCACTTTTCGAAGTTCGGTGTTAAAATAATAAACTTCGTGGCGCCCTTTTATGTTTTTCGTTTTGTGAATCGGAATCTCTTAGAGAACCGAATATTATCCTTACCCCGCCCGTCTTCACTGCAGTTAGTCGCGGTTTGGTCGGAAGTCGTTACAACTAATTTTTGTTATTTCGCTTTGAGCACGTAACACGTTAGTAGGTTAAATTAGGTTAGGTTAACTTAAAGTTATCCCCCTCGAAACCATTAACTTAAAGTTAATGGTTACGAGGGGATATCTGATTCAGTGACCCTTGCTACCCCCCACTCCTCCCACAGAACTGAAAAGAACTTGAATATCGTACTTAGTTACACCTTTTTTTTCAAATTGAAAACTGATAAACTGAGAAAAAAAATGCTGTTTGCAGCGCCATCTATCAAAGATAAAAAAAAGTCTTAAAATAAAATTTACATACTTTTTAATGGTCTATCCGAATTTGCAATAAAAAATAGGGGATTCCACTTAAGATTTCAAAGTTGCCCTCCGTTCCCGCCCCCCAGGGGGTCCGGGGGGAGCAAGAGTCCCTGCATCAGATGTCCCCCTTTTCTTTTTTCCGGAACATTTTTTTGTCTGATGCACTATTTTAAAGTTATTGCAACTGGCGGATTAAAATGGGACACCCAGTATATATATATATATATATATATATATATATATATATATATAATAATAATAATATTTAAAACAACAGAACAAAAATACACTTACAGCAAAATAGAATTAGCTTATGTTACATGTGTGGAACATAATATTGAACACTAATTATGGTCGACTCATGTAACATGTAACTAAAAATATTCTGCTTTTGTCCTGTTGTTCTATATATTATTATATATGCATATGAACGTATTTATATGCATACATATTTGTATTTATTGTAGAGTCCTGAAGAAGGTAATAGTGATTGCCAAAATGTTGGCATAGAAGATAATAAAAATAAAGTTGAAAGTTTCAGCTGTAGGCACTTGGTGAAACATTTTTAATAAAAATAAACAATAAAACACTTGGTGTAAGTTTCACTATATTTATTTGACTTAATCGATTTCGGCTTTCTAGGCCCTCATCAGAAGTTTATACAGAATGAAATATTAAGATTATTTGTAGTTCTTATATACTAAAATTACAGACATATTACAATATTATAACGGTACAAGGATACAGACATTTAACAATAATATAACAGTACAAGAAATATTAAAATCGGGTAAAACCTTTTATAAGTACTTCTAATGAATTTGAGTTGAACAAATCTGTTTGGTCATTAAGTACATTTAAACCCATAGCTATTGCTTTTTGGATTTCATATGCTTCTAAGAAGTTCATTTTCGAACCTTTGTTGATTGTATGTAAAATATCCAAGTCTTTGATGTCACAAGTGTGACCTGCCTCTATTAAATGTAGTGCTAAATGAGAATCATGTTTTTTATACTTGAAGGAACGCATATGTTCATAAAATCTAATTCTAAAGGATCTACCTGTTTGGCCAATGTAGACCGCATCACAATTATTGCAATTTATTTTATTTTTTTAGATTTGTTTAGAACAAAATTATTTTCAATTCAATGATCATTTTTACACACAACAAGATGGCCTTCCTATGGGATCACCTTTAAGTCCTTTATTAGCGGAAATATTTATGAATAACATAGAAGATCAAATATTTAATTCTAGAAATCCTCTAATCAATTCTATAATTTTCTGGTACAGATACGTTGATGATATCATATGTTTATTCACAGGTTCCGACAGACAATTAGATCAATTATTGCAGTTTATAAACAACCAAAATCCATCAATTCAATTCACCATAGAAAAAGAAAATAATAATCAAATAAACTTTTTAGACATCAGTATACAAAATATTAATTCCGAATTTATTTTCAAGATTTATAGAAAACCTACATATACAGATACCGTAATACCAGCACACTCTAACCATCCAAACAATATAAAAATGGCTGCTTTTAATAGTTATGTTCACAGACTTCTAACTATACCTCTAAACAAAGAAAATTTTCAATTAGAATTAAATACTATTAAACAAATTGCTAACAATAATGGGTATGATCCTAAAGTAGTAGACAAATTAGTATTTAAGAAAAATAAACAGATTATTTTAAACAAAATTTTTAATAAAATACCTGAACAGCCTGAAACAAAAAATTATCGCAGATTATGTTATATCGGTAACACCAGTACAAAAATAGGCAATGAATTGAAAGAAAATAACATTACAGCCGCCTACTATAACAATCTTAATTTTAAAAATATTTTAATTAATAACAAATTAACTTTCAAAGACAAATATAGTAAATGTGGTATTTATAAAATAAATTGCAATAATTGTGATGCGGTCTACATTGGCCAAACAGGTAGATCCTTTAGAATTAGATTTTATGAACATATGCGTTCCTTCAAGTATAAAAAACATGATTCTCATTTAGCACTACATTTAATAGAGGCAGGTCACACTTGTGACATCAAAGACTTGGATATTTTACATACAATCAACAAAGGTTCGAAAATGAACTTCTTAGAAGCATATGAAATCCAAAAAGCAATAGCTATGGGTTTAAATGTACTTAATGACCAAACAGATTTGTTCAACTCAAATTCATTAGAAGTACTTATAAAAGGTTTTACCCGATTTTAATATTTCTTGTACTGTTATATTATTGTTAAATGTCTGTATCCTTGTACCGTTATAATATTGTAATATGTCTGTAATTTTAGTATATAAGAACTACAAATAATCTTAATATTTCATTCTGTATAAACTTCTGATGAGGGCCTAGAAAGCCGAAATCGATTAAGTCAAATAAATATAGTGAAACTTACACCAAGTGTTTTATTGTTTATTTTTATAATAAAAATATATAACTGACTCAATTCCGTCTATTACTAATTATTTATTAAATATTACCAGTCGACTATATTCCAATTTAATAATAATTAATATAATTATTTCAAAAATATATTACTGAATTTGAATCAGATTAAAACTAAAACAAAACGAAAAAAGCAATCTAATATCAAAACGTGTATTTTCATTCTATTC
The DNA here is from genome assembly GCA_963966155.1 of Clivina fossor. Taxonomy (NCBI): domain Eukaryota; kingdom Metazoa; phylum Arthropoda; class Insecta; order Coleoptera; family Carabidae; genus Clivina; species Clivina fossor. The sequence goes on from OZ014555.1 coordinate 12,333,952, forward strand.
ACACAAATCCACTCCTCACTACCTTATTACCACTCCACTATCATTTCGTCTTTTATCAATTCAACTCAGCTCCAAATTAGCTTTAACTACACGAAGCCCACTATCACCGAAAACAGAATTCAGAATCCTCTAGTGAGGATAAAAGCTAAAAGATATCTCGGTGCGGTGAAACACACTCAAAGACGCTGGCTGTGTTGCGTTGCTGAGACACAATCCCCAGCTGGGTTCTCGTGGGAACCACCCGGTTTTGATCAGACCCAAGCCAGTGCCCCCCTCCCCCAACTTTGGTCCTCTAGCCTAAGCTTTTCAGTCTCAGTCGGTAATTAGGCGACCTGTCACACCGACCGAAAAACAGAACCAGAATTTCGATGTCAAGAGTGTCTCGTTCTTATTGGCTAAAATGTATTTATTATATAGTTGAATGTTTTTCTAGTTCATTGATGATTTATTAAGTTAATGAGTTGTGATTATATTAATTATATTACTTTGTAAAAAAAACTATATAAAGTAAAAATGACACAAAAGGGTGTATCACAAACTCTTCCTACTATCCCGAAATTAATTTTCTCCAAACATTACTATCCAGTCAAGCAACTCTAGCTTCATCCACATTCATGATACCTCTCATATATACCTTTCTCTTTCTACTATTTGAAAACTTTCGCTCACGCAAAACACACTCAATCATACCACTCCATCTACTCATCGGACGTTGACTCAAACATATACCTTTAAAATCATTCACATACATTCTTTTAACTAAACGTTCATTAGACATTCGCCAAAGATGACATACGTATTAATTGCGATTTAAACATATAATATACGGAAAAAATTTAGAAACAAGAATAATGTAGTTAAAGTTTTACAATAACGTAAAAAATTGTTAATTAAATTAATATACTAATATAACTATAAACCTATAAAATAAACTAACTAACTTTGAAGGCACAATATAGAGAGAAATTAAATACATATGTAAGAAAATGTACACCGGGCAAAAAAAACGCGCGACTTGAAAAATCAGAAAAATTACCGATTTTCAATTAGAAAAAAATTTGAGGTCTCCTCTTTAAGGTCATGCAAGATATGTCCCATTTGAACCACCACACTCCGCAGAAAATAACATGTTTTGACTTTTAAAATTGTCGAACTTTGACAAAATGAATAGCTTACAAAAAAATTTTTTGACTCAATTTACCAAGTGGGCGTAAAAATTCAAACATTTCTACGTAAACTCCGCTTAATTACAAGGACTTGCGATGCCATGGCTCGAAGTTATGATTTTTTTTTTAAATTTACCTTGAATTTTGCGAGTTCAAAGTTCTGACAAATTCTGAACATTTTAACGACCAAACAAATGTGTTCAATGGTAAAACATTCTTCGGTTAAAAGAGAAATTCGAAATTGTGAAGCATTTTGCAGAATCAACCTAAAAAAAATTCGCAAAATGCAGAATAAATTTAAAAAAATCACAACTTTGTGCCAAAGCATCGTAAGTCCTTGAAATTAAGCGAAATTTACGTAGAAATGTTTGAATTTTTACGCCCGCTTGGTAAATTGTGTCGAAAATTTTGAAAAGTTTGAAAAGTTTGACAAAATTTGTCAAAATTTGATAATTTTTTAAATCAAAAACATTTTTTTCTGCGGGGTGTGGTGGGGAACGGAATGGCTTAAACGTTGCATTATTTTGCACGGCCTTAAAGAAGAAGCAAATTTTTTTTTCGAAGAAAACTTCTACATTATGTTTCAGAACTTCCCCGGAAACGGGACAAGTGGCTCGGGGTTTTTTTTTTGTACAGAGGCTGACAAATCCACGCGTGACGTAACAATTTGGAAATATTTTTTGAAAAAATAATTCGAAAACGTAGTTCCACTATACCGTGATAACATATAAAAAACCCGGAATATTTGCAGTATTATTTCTACATGAAAAAAATTCCCAAACTTTGCACATTTTCAGAGCGTTCAAGATGTTGTCTCCCGTTAAGAAAACTACTAAAAGTAGTTTTGCCTTAAAATCATTTCTAATCTTTTTGTTTTGTGTGTTTACACACTTTAAACCTATATATTCTCTGCATCCGCATACAATTTCAAAATTGTCATACTAAAACAAATTACAATATAAAAGCATGTTTCTTCAAAACTTAAATTTTTATAGAAATATATTTCATTCAGGTATATTGTTTATTCAAAACATACAAAAAATTAAATATTTTTTATACACATCAAATGTACGATATTAAAAATGCATTTAAAAAATAAATAAATAATTATTAAATACAAACACTTGATCGTCAACAAGCCAAGCAACATTGCTCGTGACGTCATTTTGGAATATCTAATAAAAAATTGACAATGACAAATGCTACCCGTTTTATACTTATTAACGTGTACATACATATTTTTATTTATTATGTAACATTTAGCAGAAAAAAAACACATTTTTAAATCTTTTACAACGGTTTTCTGTTTATGTTATCTTTTGTTATACATATACGACTTAATATTTGAATAAGAATTTTATTGAGTGAAATACATATTTTATACGCCTCCACCATTTGTCACTTTCAATTTAATATTTAAAACATCTTCGTTTTTATGTTTCAGTTTTTTTTTATTACCGTATAAGATTCGACTTTATGGTGACACAATGAAAAAAAACAAAACTGAAGTTTTGAACACATATGTATTGAAAATATTTCTATTACAAATTCATAATAACAATTTGTTTAAAGACAATATTAATTTTATTTATATTTCTTTTAAATGTATTGTAAATTTCAATTTATAATAATCAGAACTGCAACAGAAAATCAATCTTTCAGTACTAGTACTGAAAATTATTACTACAAAATCCAGTAGAACTTATAGAGAAGCTCGTTTTAAATTAAATTAAATTGTACCGATACAACTTGAAAATAAGAGACCTGCATTTTTTTTAATATTTGAATAAAATGAGCAAATACAGAGAATTTTTTTTGTTCAAGTTGCTACAATTCATATTGTGACGTCACACGCTCAAACTTACACAAAAATTAAATCAGGACTTCCCTGGATTAAGTTACGACTAATCAACTAAATATGAAAGTTAAATGTATCAAACTCCAGTACGTTTAGAAATGTCAATCTGACGTTTAGAAATTTTGTTGATGTTATATGAGTAGATATATGAACGGCACATATAAAATTTGATTATCTTAAAATATGAATGACAATTATTGTTTTATACTAAAATAATTGAATAACACCAAATAAAATCGAATCAATTGTTTATTTCAGTTCTTTATATTTTGACATTTCAATATTTCATTTTGCCAACTGCCGCGCCGCCGCGCCACACTTCCTTATTTTGATATATTAGTATTTCTCAGCCCTCAGCTGCGCCTACGCTATCGCCAGCCCATTATAATCAATTTTCGTCTGACATTACGATTTCAATGAGTTTACTTTTAACTTTAATTTACTAATTATTGACATCAAATATAAACAAATAAAAAATACCTATCTTTATTTAGCAATGTCTCGATTTACCTTAAAAAAATACTGAGTTTAATTCTTACTAAGTGACCCTATTTGCGTCTATATATATATATATATATATATATATATATATATATATATATATATACATGTGTGTGTGTGTGTGGCAATAGTAAGGTGGAAAAAGTTCAATTTATTATTAACTTTCAAAGTTATAACTTCGTGCAATTTTAATGAAAAATAAAGTAAGTATGCTGCTCAGAATGAATTTCGGATTTCCGCTATTCTAGTTCTCTCTGTCTGATTTAACACTGACTCTTTCTTTCTGCTTACAATTATATTGCTAGTGCTAAATGGCTAGTACTACAAGCTCTCTTTTAAAATTGATTTTAACTAATACCTATTTTCAGACAATAAAAACTGCCATAAGACCAGGACTAAACAATTGAACTAAAACACACAAAAAAAAAATATTTTCCATAAATTCTTTTTTTTATTCTCGACGAACCTCTATAGCAGTTCTACAAAAACACAATAATTTATTGAAAATTATAGAAAATTTTTCACTTTAAAATAAATTTTTACTTCTACCTCTTATCAAATATTAATAATACATATTTCTATTTTTCTATTGAGAGTGTTTTGCGTGTAAGCGGATGTTTCCAAGTAGTAGGAACAGAAGAGCATGTATAAGAAAAATTATCAATGTGGATGAAGCTAAAGTTGCTTGTTTGGATAGGAATGTTTGTAGTAGGCGGGTTTCGGGATAATAGAAAGAATGTTGCCACGTCCTTTCGGGTATATGGCGTGATTGCGTATGTATGTACGTATGTTTTTAAATACATTTATGTATTATGTGAATATTTTAAAAGTTTATGTTTGTATTATTTGCGCCTTTTAATTGGACTGTTGTCTATTTGGTGTAGTTAAATAAATAAATAAAAACCGATTACATTATAATAAATTGTAGTAACTCTAGGTATGCTTACTAAATATATTTAATGTACAGTAGTGAAGTAAATATATTTAGTAAGAAAATGTAATTGTTCATTTAATATGCCATATTTTAACTTACTCAATCCAGTAAAGAGTTATAACTTTTTGATCAGTCCTCCGACATAATACTAATTTTCATTAAATTATTGTGTTTTTGTTAGCTGCACATACGGTGAAATTTTTTGTTAAAATCTAAAATTTATAATATTATTTCTTAATACTTAACATATTTATTTCTAAAGTATGTATTTATAATAATAATAATATTTAACACACGCACACATATAACATAAAATATATTTATCATTTGCTGTATTTTCGAAAATATTTTATTTTAAGTGACTATGCAGAATTTGCTAGAAATTTATTTATATATGTCATAATTCTGTCAACAGTTTGATTATGAAAATAAATATCGGATAATATAAATATAAGATTGTTATTTTATTAAAACTTTGACATACGCATTTATAATTACATATTTTTTTTTTATCAAATAATTCACTTACAGCATTTTTTGTCACTTAACAAGTATTTATTCAAATATATACGGTCTTTTCAGTATCCTTTTACACACCTCGATAAGAGTCGTTAAACCTTAAAACGCCTTAGAAAAAGTCGTCTCATAAGCGAGATAACATATTTTTTCTTTTCCTTCATAAATCACTATCTTATCCACTAATTTGATATTAGAATATCGATGAGCAATCGCAACTTTTAAAGAATAAGGTGATAGTAAAAGTAAATTACTGAGATAATAGCTTTACCTGTTAAATAACAAAAATAATAACAATTGAACACTACTGATTAAGTAGTAGATTACTAGAATTAAAAAAAAATTAATCGTTTAATGTAAAAACTAAACGAATTATTATTTCGCTTATAAGACGATTTTTACTAGGACGTTTTAAGGTTTATTGACTCCTTTTGAGGTGTACTATCGCCTCCTAAAAGAATACAGAGAAGGCCGTAAACGCCATCCTTATATAATAAAGAATTTCATATTGATAAATTAAATCTGAACAAAACAGTTGTTTCTTTTCTTGATTTTGTTGCACAAAATAATTAACAATTATTCTGATAATTTCATAACTAAACCCCAATTATATCTCATCGAAAAGAAAGAAGTTATAAGGGTATAAATATCAACAAAAAGAATTGGCGAAATATAAAACTATTATAGTTAACTATTCTTCAATAAAAAAATAAGCAATCGAAATATCTGCATATTGTTAATTTTTTATTGCAAAATGTATATATATATAATCTCATATAATATTAATTTTATAGTTATATTACAGTTTTTGTTAAATCGGTAAAAATAAACAAACGCCTAATTAAAAATCAATCTGCGCATTTGAAATATGAAATTCAACAACATATTAAAGTTTACAAATAAGTTATAAATTAGTGATAGACAAGTTTGTTGTTAAGAAGAAAAAGAGCACTTTCTCGCAGTTTGCGAAAAAATTGAGCGAACTAGCCGACAAGCCAGCCAACTTCTGACTGACTTTATTTTTAGCTGATGTAATATAAACAGTTTACTGTTTGTCCTTTGATGAACATATAAATTACATATGTTCTTCTGCACAGCCATACGGTATATGTAATCTCGAAATGTTATGTAGACGAGCGCACAGCTGACGTTTAGATATAGGTACATGTCTGTGCAGAAAACCAGAAAGGCTCGATTCAAAAGTAGATTGACTTTTCGATTTGTCAATTTTTGCAAATTTGCAAATTTTGAAAATAGGTTTTATTTTGAAAAATATCCAGGGGTGATGAGTAGGTTAGGTTAGGTTAGGTCGCTCAAAAAAAATTTAAAAAAATTCACTAAAATAGAGAATAAAATTAGCTACATAATATCTAAGTAACTTTTTTTCTAGCTCGTTCTGGTTTGGCAGGAAAAATTATTGAAAATTATTAAATGGTACTTTTCTTTTCATGTTATCTCGGTTGGCCTTGAAAAAACCTATCGAACTCCATATTCTTGTAATCGTAATAAAATGTTCTATTTAAAATTAAAGTAATATATAGGGTGTTTCATTATAAAATTTAAAACCGGCAGCTCAAAATTGTTAAAAGCATCCAACTCAAATACATAATTCACTGTAATATCTACCTATCAAATTTCATTTCGATATCTCTAAAAACTCCAGAGATATTTACTTGGTTCCACACATTTGCCCATCACTGTATATGCTCTAGAAGCTAAGCATATAGTTTCTTAGCAATTTTTACTTGTATTGTCAATGGTGCAGCTTATAATGGGTTCCGAACCACTCAGACCCAGCCGATATCAGTTCAGTGGTACAAGATTTAGAATATCAGAAATAATATTTAAATTAATTTCTGATGTGAGCGCGGCGCGAACCAGGGACCTTTGGGGTCCGAGTTCAACCACTTACAATATACAAATTATACTAAAATATCTTAAATAAAATCGCTAAAAAAAAGCCAAATATTTTTTGTTCAAACCTTATTGACTAATGTGTATCATAAGATTCTCTAATCGTACGTAATTTCACACTTCGTTTATTTTTATTTTATGTAATTCTAGATTTATAAATGTTAGTTAATTTACTGTAAAAATATTTTTATTATTTTAATTTATTATATTTATTATTTAGTGCAGTTTATATGTAGTAGTAAGGTCAAAATATTTTTTTTTTATATTTATAAATTATAACTTCAAATTATCTTAACTCTTAAATAAAGAATTTTTTAGTTATTTAAAATCCTAGATCTATATATTTAATTTGCTTGGTTAAACCTGAAATTTACTAATTTGTAATTATTTTTAAAGAAACCGGTAAAACTATAACACACTGTTAAATTAACTGAAATGGCATATATAAGATGTATTATCAATGTGAGTGAAGCAAAAGTTAAATGCCTGGATAGGAATATTTGACGTAGATTAATTTGTTTAAATTAAAAAAAAAAAATTGATTCATACTCTTATAGGTACACGGCGTATATGAATTGAATTTTAATTTAATGTGTGAAGAAGTGCAAGAAATGCAATGTACACCATCCAGGGTGGACAGAAACTGCATATTCGACCAAAGAAACACGGTGAAGTGTGTTGACATCTCTGACGGCTATATTGAGAAATATTAAGTAAAGTTAAGTTAATTGGCATTGCATTTGCCTTTGAATTTGAATTTGATTATTGAAAATGTGTGAAGAAGTACAAGAAATGAAATGTATACCGCCCAGGGTGGTCAGAAATTGTATATTCGACTAAAGAAATATTAATTCTCACAAATTACGTAACAAATAAAGTACCTAATATACGTATACATACTATTCCACAACTGTTAGTAAGATTAAGGTTACTTGGTATGTATTTTTATTTATTTTTCGTTTAGAATGCTTAAAGAAAAAAATCGTATATGTCACTCTTTTTGTGTTTCACAATAATCATCGCTATCTACTCCTCGTAACATAATATACTATTGTTTACAATAAGCCAATTAAGGGAGATGGTGTTAGAAAAAATTGTATATTTATGTTTTTATTTCAAATATCATTAACTTTAAAATGTGCTAAAATATTATTGCAAAAAAATTAATAATACTTTAATGAATATCTTCATATTTGAAGACACGTGTTCTTTAAATAAAATATTTGCAAAATTGTGTTTCATTTAATCTTGCAACGTACAAAATAATAATTTGACTAATTATTACAATTATGTACAATCTTTAAATCAAGTACGTTAAAAAAATGTACAAAAAATATTAAACTGCATTTTTTAAAATGACTATTAACCTTGACGAAAACTACATAAAAATCATAATGGAACAAAAATACCAAGATTAATTTTATCTCTTTTACGATCTCACATAAAAATCTTTTAAATTAAAATTTCTGATAAATAAAAATAGTAATTTTTGATGATTATGGTGAAAACTATCATTACGAGATTCTAGCTGGTTAGACGCTAATAATATCCGAAAGTCTGATGTCTATATCTCACGACAAATTCCAGTGGCGTCGCATTTATTTTTCCTGTGAGAGAAAAATTTCCACATTACGAGTATAAGTTATCATGACCTATTTGACCGATAAATTTATTCTTACAATGTACTGCAGCAAAATTTACATGAAATATCTAGGAGAAAAAAAAAAACCACAAATGGATTAGATTATGCAAATTTAATTTCTAAGAAATGATATAATTCTTGTAAATTTGTGGTTTCATTATCGAATTACAAGTGCAGTTTTTGACCAAATGTAATAAATCTACGCAATTGCATAAATATTATATAAAACCATTAATTACAAATTTTTGTTATTTGTTATATTAATTTTATTTAATAGTAATAATAATAACATTAAACAATAGTTCTTAAGTGTATCTGTGAAATTATTATAATAATATTCTAATGTTGAGATTTTTCCCAAAAATTTCACAAGTTACTCAACCTTATACAATTATTTGGAAGATTGACATTCTGATTGAAGGTATACGATCAAGACTGATGGATTGACGGATATCCGAATATTTTCATCACGGAAGGTGGAAGGGAGACTGACAGTCTGAATGCCTCTCCCAGTCGCAAGGAATCTTAAAGTAACCGCTAATCTGTCTCACGAGCTGATATTAAATCTATCTCATAACTGTATTTATTCTGGATATGGTGTCAATATGGTGATCAACGTGTTAAAAAGATTTTCGTCCATACGGTAGTAATTTTTGTAGTCATCTAAAGCTAAAATTACTTCAATCAGACTATCGGTTTAACTGACAAGTGATGAGGCTTCGTGATTGAAGTCATGAATGATTGTCATTCCTGATTGACCGTGTAAGGCCCGCTTTTAGTTATGCATCAATGACCGGCCAATTAAAAAATCTTAACATTAAAATATTATTAATAATAATATTTCACTATTAAATTAAATGTTGTGGTGTTTAAAACATCGCACATTTATTAGGATAATTTTTATTAATAAAAAGTGGTAAATAATTATTTTATTTATAAGAATAAAATTTACTATTTTCTTGAATATTTCTGGATTTTTTTAAATGCAAATTTTCACCATTAATGCTTTCATGTAATTGTTGTATTTGTTACGTTATATGTAATAACTTTTTGATAGTATTCTAAAACAAATTTGTAAGATTTGTAAGATTCATTAAATTTTTTTAATTATATATTAGTTCATTGCTAATAAGTGGAAATTAAAATATTTGTAAAACTCTCAGTGTCATTGCAGGAAACATTGCTTTCATTTCTGTCTTCAGAGGTGAAAATAAAATATAGAAAACTTTAGAAAAATTATCGAACAAGAATGAATAAACATACGACAAACCAGAATAAATATCTAATTAGATTAGATGAATACACCGTAAATTATTAACTCTTGAATTAGATGTTTCATCTAACATTACTAGAAGAAAATTTATCTAAAATTTTTGTCTTTGTAAATTGAAACGGATCATATTAATTGACTTCTTTTTAAAAATTTCAATCAACCAAAACAATCTTTATCAAATTGAAAAATAAATCTACAGAATTTCTCAAAATACTTACGTAGTACATTACCCCAAACTTTAACCAAATCTGACCATAAAACCAAACATTCACTTAATCCTATTTTCCACCCCATTAGCTACGCCACTGTCCACTTAGTCCACTTAACTTCAAAACAATCAAAAACCGCAGGGGACGAGATAACCTCCAGTAAAAAACCATCTACCTGTTGTATATACCTTTTCCATATCTTTCATAACTCGCTAACAACACCATCTCATTCTCATGATGGCGAAGTAAGGAGGGGGCGAAAAAACAAAAAGACCGGCAAAAGAGGGCCCTCCCGCATCCGGGTGGTCCTCTATTAGTGCAGTGATTTAAGAGCGGGGCCCCGTAGCAGACGAAGTTCCCGGCCACTTAATGTTTTAATTCTCGTTTAATATACCTGTTACGAGTTTTGGTTCACGTTCAGTTTTTCGAAGTCTTTCTTCTCTGATGGCACCGAGCCGAAGTTGCGGTTAGATGGTGGATTGGCTACCCGGGTGGCGAGGCACTGTTTGCCCAACATATTATGACATGATTACAAAGGAACCGCGCGCACGCGCGCACCCAGTGCACCTATTCGGTCTGCCTATAGGATGGATCGCTTCCAAATGAACACTGCGAGATTCAGGTAAAGTTCGGCCGCACTCTAACTTATTTAGGGGCGATGAAATATCGATGATTGCTTGAAATAATCGATTATTTATGCTTCAAAATTGGTTTGGTAGAACGTAAATAATGTGATTTAATAACATTTTTTTTTTTGAGTATAAACTGTTTTAGAATCAGATTCTGTTTAATTATCGTATAAAAACGACGTTTCGACGAAACTGAACGCTCGTCTTCATTATGTCAAAATTTATCAATGAACAGTACGTAGCAACATATAAGTACTAGATAACATATAAGTAACAAGATCATAAGTATTATAGTTTTTAAATTCATGGAAGCCAAATTTTATTTAACTCAGTGCTTTCACAGTGATTCATGTTATTCCTTTCTTTATAAATCTCGATTGCTTCTCTTATAAATCTGCTGCTAATATTGATTGGTCTAGCAATTATTACTATATCTTCAAATTTTACATCATGAAGATATTTTAAAGCATGAAGCAGATTTATCTGGATGATTTAGACTTTTTTTGATATTTTTGTATAAGTTTGCATTCAAAAAATATTAAGAGGTAACTTTTACTTTATAATATTTGACACAAAAGCTTTAAGATATTAAAGCTTTTTTTTAATTAATTTAATTAATTTTAATTACTGATCGAACGTTCACGCAAACGTACTTCTTCAATATCACAGTCAACGAATTTACGAAGTATGTTAAATTATAGATCAATTTCATATTGCGCATGCCTCGTACAGTTGCCAACAGATCCCAAAATGATTCGATGGGACCAGACCTATTATTTATATATCTTATAGATTTTGCTAGTGTTTAATGGTTTAAATATGTATAATAACGTATCAACAGATATAAAAAATACTGATTCATTGATATCTTTCAAACGAAAGTCGAAAGAAATCTTGCAAATTTATTTATAGTATATTCTTTTTGTATTTATCAATAATAATTTATGTATTAATTTTGTAATACTATTATTAGCATATGTTAAATAAATAAACTTATTATTATTATAGTTGGCAAATTTATAATATTTCAGATGCTACCGGATTTTGCAGATACCCTTCAAAAAAACCGTCACTCCCACGTCTATTTCCAATCAACAAGCTAGTCCTTTTTCGCGGTGAGTTTTTATAGGTTTTTGTGTATAATAATTTATGGTCATCCTATAGTACGTATAAACGAAATAAAGCAGAACTATATATCAATGAAGTCATTCGCTATACTTACCTCTAATCTATATATAAATATGAGCTAAATTAAGGGCCATTACATTCATATAGTTCACTAGATCAACGACGTTTTAACTATCGTATATTATTTCCCAATAAAACTTGTATGAAACAAAAACAGCATGTTACTAACTTACTAAGAATTCGATTTTGTCATCTTGTGAATTGTGAGTCATATATATAAATGTGCGTAAGTATAAAATGTCATGTCACACGATTTAAGATAAATTGTTGAACAATATTCAAAATTTATAAACAAATGTATATTGTTATAAAATGAAAATTCTTGGATTCCGTAAAAATCAGTTGAAACGTACATACATACACACACACACACACAATTGCAATGTTTCCAAAGAAGCCTGTTTGGCTTGGCTGCAAAAGCATAAAAGAAAAATGACTGCTGTAGAAATGAGATTTTAACGTGGGGTATCTGGTGTAACTAGGAGGAATCGGTACGAATTAGATGAGTGTGAAATTGAAAAAATGTTGTAGCAAAAGTTAGTGTTAGTCAGTTAAAATGATTTGATCATCTTGAGTAAATGTCTAAGGAACGTTTGGTTAAAAAAAAATTATATAAATAATTTTTAAAGCTATACGTTTGCGTGGCATCACGATAAGTAGTTGGAGTGGTATGATTGAGAGTGTTTTGCGTGTGCGGGAATTCCCAAGTAGTAGGAATACAAGAGCATGTATGAGAGATTTTATGAATGTGGATAAAGCTAAAGTTGCTTGTCTAGGTAAGGATGTTTGGAGAAATCTGATTTCAGAGAATTTGTGCCATATCCTTTGCGTACATGGCGTGATTGTGCATGTATGTATGTACAATTACGATGCACCTACGTATCCATTTTGATGTGGTACAAACTCTTTTTATTCAAGCAGAAATTAAATTTCCGCCAAACATTATTATTATTCAGGCATGCGATTTTTCTTCATCCACATTTGCGATGCCTCTTTTATTCCAATCACATGAAAAATTTGCTCCCGCAAAACACGCAATCATGCCAACCTATAAACTGATCGCACATTCACGCAGACGTACTCCTTCAATATCACATAGTTAATAAATTTAAGAAATTATACAATTAAATAAATTTTGATATAAAAACAAATTTGCCACGGAAATATAATGCAATATTAATCCCTTCAATAAGACATTGGTATATTCTGTTTCAAAATATATAATTGCTATTATAATGCAGTGATTCTGTCAAGTACAAGACAGTAAAAACTCCTTACACGATTGTACTGTTAGGGCATTTATAAATTTGAAAACTGTAATATACAAATCAGACAATATAAATTGTAATTAACGAATTAAAGTTTTCAGGAAAAAATAGTTAAGTTTTCAGTTTAAATTAATAGTTATTATCAAAGTTGCACAAAATTCTAAACTTCATTAATATTTTAAATTAACTTCAGTAAAGTTTATTTAATTATAAGTAACATTGTTACTTGTACACTGTAAAAAAAAATAACTAGCGAAATTAGAGAAAAATAATAGTAAAATTTTATTTTAAAAATCTGTAATTTCATTTTACCATAAATATTCTGTATTTCTACCTCAAAATTTTGTAATTTTTACATAATTCATAATAATCACAAAAAGTATGTAAAATTATTTACTTTCGGCAAATTACATTACATACTTAATGTAGAATTACATATTGTTGGTATAATTTCTTTTTGTGTAATTCATTCATTTCAAAGTACATTTTTATGTAAATTTAAAACTGTATGTAATTATATTACCTATTTATGGAAAATTCCCGACAGCAAAGTTTTATAAATTTACTAAAAAAAACTGTAATATTTATGTACTTTTCATCCCGTTGGTAATATCATATTAGATAAGGTTTGTAATAGTTCAAATATTACGTATTTTTTAAACAATTACGTAAAATTACAGCAGTTGTCTCATGGTTTGCGGAAAAAAATTACATAATTTTTTTAGAGCGTAATTTACGTATGTATAATGTGTTTGTTTTTGAAAGAATAAATTTACAAAACAAAAATAATTATATAATCAATGGAAACATACTTGTACCTATGTATATATGTTTTAGTAAAAATTACGAAACAGTAACTGTAATTAAATTTAAAAGTTGAGAACAATATGCATACAAGTATCACTGTGCGTCGGACATTATAATATATTAGAGAAATAAAAACATTTGATTAAAAATAGTTTCTTGTGTCTTTTAAATATCAATCACCAGCAACAATGTTTGTAACGTTCTTAACAATACATGCAAAACTATAAACAATCTATTTTAAATAAATATCGAAATTTGCGCATCAAGGACAAAAAATAGACGGAAAAAAAAATCTACTATATACGTCAACACTATATCTTATTAACAACTACATATGCAGTATATTATAAACAATTTCTAAATCAATTTTCAATAAATATCACTCATTTTTATTTTATTTTAGGTTGATAAAAAATAATGGCCTGTATTCCTACCTCTTTCATTTTTTGGTTTAAAATAAATTTTTATTTCTACCTCTTATCAAATATCAGGGGCGGATCTAGAAAACTGCCATTTTGCCTTTTTTTTAGGATAAAGGTAAATAATTATTAAAAAGTTTTAAGCCTACAAAAAAATTATTATCTCACCTTATATGCATAGCTGTATGTAAGGTGAGTTAATAATAATTGTTGTGTGGAATATATATTTGTATGTATTTTGTATTATGCTTGGCCCCCATGCCCCCCCACCCGGTGGATCCGCCACTGTCAAATATGAATAGTATTTCGATTTTTGATATATATTATTTTTATATCTAATAATATAAAATTCAAATAAACTGATTAAAATTGTTTAATAAGTAATTTTAAGTAAACGCCAAAAGTAATTTTGATAAAAATCCCTTTTAAAAGTGAGATGAGAATATGGGCCAATACGTTTTGGTGTTTATCAAATTTTTTATAATGTGACAAAAAACTATTTTTAAAACTTTGAGTGCTGAAATAATGATAAAAATTTTAAAATTTTACACTTTTCTTGACCTGTTTGAAAATTCTAATTCTTTCCGGGTATAAATTTTTTCTAAGCAATAATCAAGTAACCATTTGACCTAAGTTATGTTAAAGTAAATCCCCATCACATTTTTCACCTACAACCCAGTTCACAAACTGCGCAAAATTCTGCGACATGTACAACATGTAGTCTATTTAACACACATTTATCGAATAAATTTGCATTAAACGTATAACAAAAATTAGAGTAGTATAATACAGGAAATACATCATTAAAACAAAGAAATAAAACTTGACCATGTAATGCAAATGTAACTGGTGTATCCTTGTAAAATTTTAATGCATTACATCTACCTAAATAATAAACATAATAGACCAAGCCGTAGGCGAATTATAGTGCTAAAAAAATCGTTAACGAAAAACATTTACATCAACAAATCGATGTAATAAATTTAGCGAAATATTTTATTAGTTCGCGGTAGACAATGTTAACAACTTAACGAGAAAGAGAAAAAAAAACATACACACAATTCAACTTGTCATTTCGGCAAAATGTCTCCGTAATTAAACGAATAAAATTTATGTTATGTTTTTATTAATTAAACTTTTTAAGTTCTCGTTTAAACGGCGCTATTGACAACATAAAAATGACATTTATTTATTTAGCTGTTTTTTTTTTAAATAATATAAATAATTTTATTGTATAATATAAACATTATTCTTGATTAGTCAGATTACCTACACACAGATTTTTTATCGTAAGATATATTTTAATTTTAATGTCATTTATCAATTTTTTATTTTATTATGCAGTCTGACTTTTAATGACTAAATTGGCATTGCTACTTTTTTCTTTACTAGTCAAATTTAAGTCAGAAATAAAATGTTAAAATATAAATTATAATATTGTCTTTTTGTAAATGGTTCCATATATTATTTTTATTAAAGATAAAATATATGGATAGATTTTAATCATATATGTAGGTTCTACAGCGTTATATAATGCATTGTTATTTTCTAATATCATTTTTCATTTGATATAGGTAACAAAGGCTTGTATTTTCACTTCACTTTTAGGCGATTTTTGTCAAAAATACTTTTGATGTTTATGTGATATAACTTGTTAAACAATTTAAAATAGATATAATGAAAAATATCATCTGTAATAGACTAATAATGTATACATATATCGTCAGTCGATTTCTTGTTTATTAAATAATCACAAAACCTTAGTTTCGAGAAAAATTAATTGAATTAGTTATAGTAATGATATGGAACAAATTAGAATTTATATTTCCGACACTATTAAAATTATAACATCCATGATTGTTTAAATAGATAGAAAACAAACAAATATTTCCAAAATAAGCAATAACTCAATTTGACCAAAAATGGTGTATGGAACAAACAAGAAATCGATATGTTTGTTAAAGACAAAAATAAATATTATTTTTTTACAAGAAAATAATGCCTTATATGCGTGATTAGATTTCAATTTCGTGTTTGTAAAATAAAGTAGAAAATATATCTAAAATTCTCAAAATATTTTTATAAAAAAAATTATTAAAATAAAATAATTTCCCTTAAATTACAACCAATAATTTAAAAAAGCTATATAGATATTTTGAAAGCTAAGCTTTCATCATCAGTGCCAAAGATAAAGCTAAAGTATTTTAAAGTAGCTTTCTAAATACGTATACAGTGTGTCCCAGGATTGATGTTACAAGAGGTGTAATGGACTAAAATTTTTTGAATTTCATTTCAAGATTCTGGAATTAAGCCCTGCTTGGCGTGAAACGAATTTTAAGAATTTTTTCGTTTTTTGAAAAACAAAATGGCCGTGACGGTGAAGCAAGAACTATTTTCTTTTCAGGTAAAGTACCCTTTTTGTTTAGGATACGACAAAATTTTATTAAGAAAAGTTGTTTATAATGACAAATCATGGCCGTATACCAAACTTCAGGACGATCTACCTACTTTCATTAAACTGTCTGTTTTATATTGAACAAAATAAATTGTAGGTATCTATTAATTTATTAAAATTTTTATTTGTAGACCATTGAACGAAACAAATAGTATTTACAACAAATTTAACTTACAAAACGTAACACAAGATTGTACTGCAATAAATTATCTATTCAAAGCAACCTCCATCATTTTCTGCACATCTTTCTATGCGACGTCTGAATCCTATGAAACTGTTCCGAATTTCCTCTATGTGTATTTGTGTTACTGCGTTTCTTATCCTTTCTTTTAGGATTTCTCTACTGTTGGGTATTGGTTGAGAGTAAACCAGTTGTTTGAGGCGACCCCATAAAAAGAAATCTAATATGGTGAGGTCGGGCGACCTTGGAGGCCACTCAATTGAACCATTTCTAGCTATCCACTTTTCTGAGAACACAGAATTTAGCCACTCAGCTACGCGTGCTGTCGAATGTGCAGGGCATCCGTCTTGCTGGAAATACATTGCTTGTCTTTCTGTTAGCGGCAAGTCATCTAAGTAGTCTTCCCTGAACTTTTCAAGTAGCTGTAGATAAACATTTTGATTTAACCGTC
The DNA here is from genome assembly GCA_963966155.1 of Clivina fossor. NCBI lineage: Eukaryota > Metazoa > Arthropoda > Insecta > Coleoptera > Carabidae > Clivina > Clivina fossor. The sequence goes on from OZ014555.1 coordinate 12,351,363, forward strand.
CCTCTATGAAGAAAGGTCCAATTATGCCAAAACGATATGAAACAGCACATCACACATTCACTTTTTGGTAATACTGTCTTCTACAGTTGATCCGAAAGTTTGGATTTTCTGTAGACCAGTAGCGACAATTTTGAGAGGAAACAACGCCATTGGTAGTAAAAGTTGCTTCGTCTGAGAATACAATGTTTTTATAAAAATTTCGTTCTTGAAGACATTGCTCCCCGATGGTAAGACAAAATAATAATCTACGGCCTTCATCACCTTCTTCGAGAGTGCACAAATTTTGGTTTGAATGCCTTTACATTGGTCGACTTATAAATTCTTTGCAGTTCTGATTTACTAATATCGAGATTACGCGAACGTTCCCTTAATGATAGTCTGGGATGTTCATCCACCGAATCAAGGGCAAGAACAGTTGCGGTATCATTTTCGTCATATTTCTTTCTTTCTTTCTTAACGTTACCAACGCTGCCAGTTGCAAGAAATTTTTTAACTATTCGCATGGCAGTCATACGTGTAAGATTGGTGTTGGGAAATTTCTCGTTAAACCGCTGCACCACTACTCTTAGGGCAGTTTGTCCAAGCCCGTAATACTGAACAACGTAAATTCTCTGTTGTAACGATAACATAATCTAGCAGTAATTATACTTTGAACTAAAGGCAGTTACTACAAATTGCAATCTGACAGTACTTGAGATTATACTCAACGATTGTTTTTTCATGGCCTCCCATTGTTATTTTCTTTATTTCACGCCGTTTGGTGTAAATTCCGAATTCGCAGATAACGCTGAGTAATTTTTAATAAATTTATTGCACATCAATGATATTATTAAGCTTCGTAAGTTAAATTTGTTGTAAATACTATTTGTTTCGTTCAATGGTCTACAAATAAAAATTTTAATAAATTAATAGATACCTACAATTTATTTTGTTCAATATAAAACAGACAGTTTAATGAAAGTAGGTAGATCGTCCTGAAGTTTGGTATACGGCCATGATTTGTCATTATAAACAACTTTTCTTAATAAAATTTTGTCGTATCCTAAACAAAAAGGGTACTTTACCTGAAAAGAAAATAGTTCTTGCTTCACCGTCACGGCCATTTTGTTTTTCAAAAAACGAAAAAATTCGTAAAATTCGTTTCACGCCAAGCAGGGCTTAATTCCAGAATCTTGAAATGAAATTCAAAAATTTTTAGTCCATTACACCTCTTGTAACATCAATCCTGGGACACACTGTATAACTTTTTTAAATTATTGTTTGTGCTTTAAGGAAAATTATTTTATGTTATTAACTTTCGGCAGAGTAAAATCATAATTTAATTTATTAAAAAAAATTATGTTAAATTTTTAAGTATTTGGTTTATCTATTTTGATAAATTATAGATATTTTCATTATTTTATATTATATTCTGAAAATAAACCACATTAAGTTGTAATCAGAAATTTTTGGCTTGCAAATATCAACCAACAGAAGAAACAAAAAAACAATATGACTGACATGCATCGCCACTACAAATTTTAGAGAATTGAACTTTGTTGTGCATCTGTCACAATGTTATCTGTCATTTTAAAATATATATTTTAAAAATTTTACAGAACAAAAATAATATAAATGCTAGCTTTAGAAAAAGTGAGAAATTCAATTTAAAAATAATAAAATTAATAGAGGTAGCTGTGGGTTCTCGGTGAAAAATATTTAAATATTAAATTTTAATAAAACACTTGGTATATGTTGATGATGGCGTAACTGCCGAAATCACGTGATCAAGACTTTTTTAATAAAAAGAAAAATTGTGAAATATACCAAGTGTTTTATTAAAATTTAATATTAAAAATAATAATCTATAATTTAACGGGGCTTGGAGAAGAGCCCACAGGCAAATTCCAATTTTGTAAATAATAGTATTTGTCTTGTTAATTTTAAATATAAATCTAATAATAAACCAATATCACTTTACCAGTGTTATTGTTAGTGGAGTTAATTGATAAATAGTTAAAAAATGTTGCACAAACTCTACCACAATGCTGAAATTATTTTCCACCAAATATTTCTATCCAGACAAGTAGATTTTGCTTTATCTACATTCATGATATCTCTCATACATGTTCTTCTATTTCTACCACATAGGAAACATTTGCTAATGCAAAACGCAATCATATCGCCCCCTCCCCCCCATATATTCATCGAATGTCCACGCAGAAGTATGTTCACATATATTCTTTCAATCATTCATTAGGTATTCGCTCAAGACCAAATTTTGCAACAACATTCTCATTTTCGCAGCAGTTATTTTCTTTTTGTGTTTCTGTAACGTAACCAACCCAACCACCGTACGTCAATGTAGGCAACAAAATAGCATTGTATACACTGTAAAAAATACCCGAAGTACCCAAAACCGTACAACCAGCATTTACTCTCCTTTCAATCTCACGAACAAAGCAGCCATCCTTAGACAATAAACTTCCCAAATACATAAATTCATCCACTTGCTCTAAACGTACACTATCAACAGATACGTACATTATATTCAATCATTAAATCATTTTATTTAAGAGTCGGTATTTCTATATAAACTATAAAATAATTAACACAAAAACAGAATATCAGAATATTAATTTACTTGCTGGTAAATCGAACTGGTTTCTATAGTTACCATACTTAGAAGAAATGGTTACACCCTCTGGCAGAAATGTATAAAACATGCTTTTGATTTTCTATTGAAATTTAATACAAATATTATAATATTGTGATAAATTATATCATTTTATTCCAGTACATTTTTTTACGTCAGTGGTAAACGTTAAATTTACATTTCAGCCATTTTTGTTTATATGAAATTCACGCCATCGCCTGATAATCCACCATGCCAATATACGTAGAGTGATGCCAGTACGTGAGTAGTGGCCCTTTTTCTCTTAATACGTGCATAAAAGTTTAACTTGACTTGGAAAATTAAATATGAAACCATTTCACCGGGCGATTTGCATGCAAAAATTTCGAATGCATATCGCAGATCGTTCATAAATGATTCCTGAATGCGATTAGGTTGAGGCGTGTGTGAGTGTGTGTGTGTGTGGGCATAGTGAGACAGCATGTAACCTAACCGTATAGAACGCAGACTTATCCGTAATATAAGTAAGTACACAATTACAATAATGCGTGCTTCAATGTCGGTGCGTGAGTGTGTGTCATACTACGTGCATTACCATTTGCCATTTACCACCATGGTAAGTTGCGGTGACTCATCTAGCTGACACCCCTTTTTCCTTGTGGGAAGCCTCATTCTGATGCCAGACTTTTTTTTAAATTTATTTCCGAGATGGATTCGTCATGCAAGTACTATTTTTTTTTGCAAATTGTAGATTTGGAGCAATGAATTGTTTAATAGAGGAACTGCAAAGCAAAAGTGCCTAAACGAAAATGTTCAAATAAAACGGCTTCAAACTGTATTTCTGTATTAAATATTTTTATTGATTAAAAAAAAAAAACATTGAAGCCTCTAAAGTACGAAGGTTCTAATAAATATCATTGATTAAGATTAAAAAGTAAATTAATTTTTTTTGTCAACTCCATCGCCTGGGAATCGAACCCAGGACCCTGTTTCCGGCTGACCGCTCTACCTTTTGAGCTAACAATAATAGACAATAGAGTTGGTATTTATTGCTTCTTAGCTACATCTTTTTAATTTATTTGACATAAAAGCTAGCCAGATGTTTACACCTGCATCAGTGTCTTTGGACATTGATCAAATTGATTAAAGAGCGAAACACGTGTCTATGGTTAATTGGTCAGTCATTTATGGATAGTATAATAAGCCGATTCAATGATTGAGAAACTTGTAAAAGATATTATTGTACATATTCGGTTAACGCCCATCGACCAATGATAATTAAATTGAAAAAGTACAAATAGCGATATTGACCCGATAAATTACCGGTTAATAACCTGTAATGAGTAATCAACCGGTAAAATTAACTTTGTTCGTTGCTTACAATATTGTATCTTCGACACACGATACATTAACTCAATTTTTAATTTAGTTGAATGATAATTACGTTCAACCCCTGACAAACACAGCTATTATTTTCAATTCGCTATACATATATACGTACATTAATAATCCTTCTTCCTAATAAAAATCTTGTTTTAATAATTATTTATTTAACACAGTAAAAAGCTTTCAGAACTCATTATATTCAAATAAAATGGCTTTAGATTGTAGTTCTGTGTTAATATTTATTAATAAGAAAAAGATAATATCAATCAGTGTGAAGGCACTAAAGCCGATTTATTTATATATATATATATATATATATATATATATATATATATATATATATATACCTATCTCACTTTTATTAATTATAATTAATATTAGTTATGTTAAATTTACATTACTTTATTTTATTATAAATTGTATTATTATTTGTCATATTTCTATAATAGATTCTTTTTGTTTTAACAAAGTAAAAATCTTTCGGGACTCATTATATTAAATAAAACTGCTTTAAGTTAAAGCTCTGTATTAGTATTTGTTTATAATCGACGTTTCGACAAACTCAACGTCCGTCTTCACTAGGAAAACTAATACCAAAGTCAATTATAGTAAATAACAGAACAAAGAAACAAGTTACTAGGTAACAAATAAGTAACTAGATTAATCTTAGATTTTGTCCTGTTATTGGTGTACGCTGTTGGGCAAATAAATTATTATTATTGTTATTAAGAATAAAAAAGCATATATAAAAGATATATCATATATATACACAATCACGCTATGTACCCAAATGGGACTGGCACAAATTCTTTCCACTATCCCGAAATTAATTTTCTCCAAACATTCCTATCTAGACAAGCAACTCTAGTTTCATCCATTTTCATAATACCTCTCATATATGCTTTTCTATTCCTACTACTTGAAAACTTTCGCTTACGCAAACCACTCACTAAATCATATCACTTCATCTACTCGTTCCACATTCATGTGGATAAAGCAAAAGTTGCTTTCATATTATTAAAATTTGCTTGTCTAAATAGAAATGTTTGGCAGAAATTAATTTCTGCATAATGAAAAAAATTTGTACTAGACCCTCATAGGTATATGGCGTGGTTGTGCATGTAAGTAAAATTTAATGCATTTAAAAAATTATACAAATTATATTTTATAAAGTTACAATCTAATTAAAAATAATAGTTTTTCATATTTTGTTAAACAGAGGAAAAAGTGTTATTTTTAAAATAGTGTAAAAAATTGTTTAAATATTGTATTAACCATTAATAAAACATTTATTTCTACTAAAACGAACAAAAATAATACACATTTTCTTATTAAACCATATCAATTTGTTGATTAATTTAACTAGTATGCAATAAAACTATAGTTATAAAATTTTGAAAAAACAATAGTTCATTAGACGAAAAAGAAATAAAGATTGTAAATTTAATTACTATTACTATTTGCTTTGTAAAAATGAAAGTAAACACGTAGTAAATAAAAATGAAATGCAATTTTATTTTTAGTAGTCTATTGTTCTGGTATTATGTAAATGAAAATATTGAAATTAATTTAAAAATATGTAATGTTTCTCTTATTCTAATTATACAAATATTTCATGCGTTATGTGTATTATTTATTATTATTATATTTAATAAATAAAATGTATAGAATGAAACTGATAAGAATTTATTTATATGTTTAAAAAAAATGAAAAGAATAAAAGTAATCTTTCAAAACAACTTTGAGATGTCAAACTTTAATATTGACAGCTCTATGCTATAAGTTATTTGGAAACAAGCCAGTAATATCTGCTTCAATATTTTATAGATACATTGATAGCATTTCAAATGTTATATTTGTTACAATTACAAAATATCGAAGAAAATTTTGCAATATCTTCTTTCACATTATACAGGGTGTTTTACTTAAAATTCTAACCGCCAATAACTAGAAATCCAAACGAGATATTAAAACTTTGTTAAAAGCACAAGATAGATGTGTCAGATGGCTTTGTTTCTAATTTATATTACTAAGGCCCGGTTTCATAAACGCAAGTTAAATTTATTTAAGAAGTAAATGCAGTGGCGTAGCCAGAAACTTGTCATGGGGGGGGGGGGGTTTACTAAAGAAATAATATAATATTAATCAATAAAGATAATATGTAATTTGTATAAAAAATAAAGAGCAATAAAAATTATTTTTATAAAAATGAAAGTAAAATAACATATTTCATATTTCACATATGTATGTTTTTGGTAGTTCAGGTTCTTGGGGGGAGGGGGAGGGTTAACCCCCCTAACACCTCCTGGTTACGCCACTGAGTAAATGTATTTACTCTGTACTGTAGTTTTTCGTATTAAAAAGAGAGAATAAATTTAATCCAGTGGCATTAAAAAATAGTTATTATTATTAATGATAATAAAATAATTGCTAATCCAAAATTTTTGAAATAACATTTATTTTCATGGTTATTTAGTAGGCGAATAAAATTTACTGTTTCTGAAACCGAGTCTAAAACTATTAATTCTAATATCTATCTATTTCAAAAGGGTAGTGTCTCTGTAGCCTACATGCTTTGATCTATGTCATGAAAGAAGTCCTATTCGTTCACGGAAGTCTATGCGCCGCGCCGAGTGTCTATCTATCTCAACTAGTCCAAACTCATATCTTTTTTTGAGTTATCGAATATCTTTACATTTTCTGCATATAAAGACCTACCTCTTAAACCCAAAATTAATTATATCTACATTTTTTTTACTGTTAAAGTTAATTATTTCTTTTGTATATTTTGTCCTCATCTGAAAATCTTCAATTTTGTTAGTTTTCGGAATATTTAATTATGTTATGTGCAAATACTTGGCGAAAAATCTGCTGTGGCCACCACAGAACCGACCGTCATCGTATTAAATAAATTTATGGAATAGAAAATTTTGTATAACAACTAAATCATTGTAACTAAATATGAAATTTTATAATAATCCGTTTAGTCGAATTTGCTCTACAAGTGTCCATGAAGCGACAGACAGACGGACCGAAAAATGGACATCACCCTAAAAACAGTTTATTCGTGTTACTATAAGCATAATTCGTGTTTATCTGTAAAAATCTCAATATGTCAAATTTGGTATGATTACAATTTCTCTCTTATACTATATAAGACGGTCGGTAAAAATACAGAAAAATTATTGCACATGATGCTAAAAGTGTTACTTTGCAGTATAATAATAATTCAATATGAAAAATGTAAGAAACCATATTAATTAGATTGATTACTACGCTTGTATTTGAGTAAATTTTACAAAAGTAAGTACTCGCGTCTATTTCAAAAACTAAAATAGAAATTGAAAAAAAGAATAGCGTGGCTCTTCGCAAGTGCCATGTGAGTACTTAAGGGTTAAAAATTATAATTATAAAATATAAATTAAAATAGAAAAATATATTGTAACATCATGTAAAACTTTAAAAAAACTTGTGTTTTGATATTAAATAAATATATTTTTTAAAAGTAAATATTAGTTTTTTAAATCAATAAATCAGATTATAATTAAAAATATTTTTATTTTGAATATAAAATCCCCATTTTGAGAATAATCTAAATATTCAAATAAAAACACATATCATCAGGGCAAAAATCTCTCTGCGTTTTCTCTGAAATATCTTAATCTATCTAATACGGAACAGACATCACTTCGGGCCACATATACATACATGTAATGTAATCCAAGATATGGGGAGAGAGAGAGAAAGAGAGAGAGAGAGAGCGTATAGAACCGTAGAACGTGCATGCCTTTCACATTGACCATCATCAGTCAGTCAAAAAAGTCGGCTTGCACGCTTAAAAAAATCTGATAGATAGAAATTCGGTAGAATTTTAGTGTTGAGATATTTGTTTTCGCGCGCATAACCGAAATTCCACACATTCTCTGCATCAAATTAACGTTTACGTTACATAAGGAACAACTATACTATACAGACACCTGTCACCTTCACATATACATACATACATACATACACACACACACACACATACACACACGTATTGAAGTATCTTAATTCTAATATTATACTGCATATTTTTGATTCAGTTTTAACAATTTATATATTTTTTTATATTGGACATTCAATGATAATTGTATCGTTTTATAGAAACTATCTCATAGTGAGTTAAATATTTTTAGCTTTGTAAGAGAAAATATGTAATTATTTTTAGATATTTAGATTTTTCATCAGTAAATATCCATTTGAATTATTTAAAACAAATATTCGTATATTATTTTCTTCTAAATGAAAATGAGAACCTTCTCTGCGCATAATATTTGTTAAATTAAACCGAAAAGATAGAGTAGTAACCACTAAATTTTCTTATTACATCCGGAATTAAAAATTTAACTCCTTTTACTTAACAAGTACCTAGTTTCCTTAAAACCATTTTTAACTCCGGAGTTATTGAAAACAAATCAAAATTGCGTTGAAAAGAAGAAAGACTGTATTTTTTGAACAAAATATTCGGATATCAGTTTATTTCATTGATATTCCATATTATTTGTTGATTTTTGTTTACAATTGTTCTGCTATTTTTATAAAATTAGAAATAATTTGTCTGTTTTAAATGTAAATAATAGAATGTTTATATTGCATGATGGGATTAGACAAATACACATAAATAAATATATCACCGTTATCACTTCCCGTAATTCCTAGGTGGAACATAGAGACTCTATATATGCTCGAGAAGCTGAACACATAGTTTCTTAACAATTTTTAACTTGCGTTGTCAATGCTGCGGGTTATTAATCCACAGCCAAGCATAGGGCTTATAGCTTATAATGGGTTCCGAACCACTCAGACCCAACCGATATAAATAAATATATGTATGAGGAAAAGTGAAAAGGTTTATTTGAAACCTATAAAAGCCAAAATCTACACTGTTCAGAATAATCTTTTGATAGATAATCGGTTTTGAATATTTTATATTCATCATCAGATCAAACTCAACTCAACTTTACTTGGACTATCGCAACTTAATAATTAAATATACACTGTAAAAAATGTAACTTAAATTTATATAATTTTACATAAGTTTTTTCAGTAAAAATAACAACATCTTGTAATTTTACTATGATAATTAACGTAAAATTACATAAATATTTTGCAGTGTATATATACCAAAAATTTGTTGACTTCTTTCGATATTCCGCCTTCAAGTATAAATTTCATATTAGTACAGTTTCATATTAGTACTGAAAATAAGCTCTGTTTTATCTCTTGCCATATGACAGTTTTGGTTAATTTCATATTTTAATAACATTGAACAAATAAATGTTCGTAAGTGTACTGTGAAATTAATATAATAATACTCAAATATTGAGATTTTATTTATCACAAAATTTCATAAGTTACTCAATCATTAAATCGACTTGTTAGGCTTCGATTTTTTAGGCTTTAGCCTAACAAGCCTAACAAGATTGTGTGATTTGAGTATTATTATATTTTAATCTTAAAAATATTAAAAACCAATTTTTAATCATTTATTTAAAACACTGAATAACGTATTTTATGAAACTTCCTCTATGATATATAAGAGTTGCATAGTGAAATTGTAAACAAGTCTGTAGCGTTACAGAATATTTTGTCTTTTTAGAACTGACAAAAAATTACATTAAGTAAAAAAAATATAAAACATTCTGTAAGGCTACAAGCATGTTTAGAATCTCACCATAAAAGTAGCAATGACTTTTATCTTAAGTATATCTTCTAACCTCTCAATAAACTATTAAATATTTCAGACAATTTTTTTTCTAAACTGTAAGTTAAAATATTTATCCGCGTAGGTATTGAAATATTTATATTAATAAAGTAAGTATTTATAAATAATATTTCGCTACAGTTACGACCTTACTATTCTAATTAATTATTCTAAAAATAATCATATCTGGAGGTTAAACTCTTAGTCATCGAAATGGACAATATATTTTTAATTGCGTTTCATGTAATTAGCATAATTAACTATATATATTTATATTTGTAATAGAACTTTTGTTTGATTTATAATTATAAAATTAAATAAATTAGTAAAATAAATAAAAATCAAAACTAATATCTAATTTGTACAATAACAACTCGTTGTTGAATAAAGAAAAGAAAGTACGGCTACCTTTATGTATTGCTGCACTGTAAAAAATTAATGTAAATTTACATAAATAATCATAGTAATTTTACTATATTTTTTATTGTAATTTGATTATTTTTTGGTAAATTACGAATCAACTGTTTTTACCGTGATGTCCGTCTGTCGGTCTATCTGTTAATAGGTATAGTGCAAATTCGGCTGAACGGATTATTATAAAATTTCATATATAAGCTTCGAAGATGAATATTCAATTTGATTACCTCTTAGTAAAGATCTGTGCCGGAAGTTGTAATTTACTGATATAATTTTTTATGTGTTTGACAAATATTTCGCAACAGAGATATATTCAAAAAAAAAATAATATATTTAACAGAAATTGCTAAACAAATTATAACTAACAACTTTTATTTTTAACATTTTTCGATAAGGTTAATAATTTTTTTATAATTTTACATATTTTTATGATATATATAATTCTGCAAATGGGGAGGGGGGCACATTTATTTTGATAGTTTTGTTTTTAGTTACCATGACTATAGTAGTTATTATTCAAATTTTCCAAACATTTACTTAATATGATGACGTTCGGTTCTGTGGTGGCCACAGCAGATTTTTGCGAAGTACTTGCACATAACATGATAAATATTTCGAAAACTAACAAAATTGAAGATTTTTAGATAAAGATAAAATATACAAAAAAAAAAATTAATCTTAGCAGCGAATAAATTGATAATATAATGAGTATTCTGAGTGGACAATGCCTGCAGTAGTTGTTAATTTTCATTCTATTCTATAAGTTTATTTAATACGATGATGGTCGGTTCTGTGGTGGGCACAGCATATTTTTTTTATAATTATTTAACAGATTCTACAAACTAATAAAAACTAATAAAAAAATACCAAAAAATATATATATTTTCATGTCGTCAAAGCTGTTCTATACATTATATAAGTACCAGAAAATGTGATAAAAATATCAGTGAAATAACTTAAATAAAATGCTTAAACATTACATAATAAACTCTGTATTACATCTTTAGCTATATACAAAAATGATATTTATTATTATCCATTTTTTTTTTTTCTCCTCTAAAGTAATTTATTTACATTGAACATAATTCATTATGTGACATGCGCGTAGGTATTCAGCTATGCACACAAAAACAGATGAAGAATATTTAATATATACAGACAGACATTATAGTTTCATTTTATTCTACAAATATTTACAAACACTAACAAGATGTTAGCAAGCGCAACAGCAGAGAGCAAAGTTTTTCCTATTCGTCGCCAGATCTAAAGAGGAGAAATATTTGGTTTTCCCACTAACCTGATTTTACACATGCATGCCATGCCGTCTCTGTCTCTGTATTATGATATTATTGTGTTTTATCTGCGGATTGTGCAGGTGGTATAAAAGCAATTCGTCGTCGTTTATTTGCAACGACCAAACAGGATGTTCTATAATTGAAAAACGGATGCAACGAAATGACATGCAATATAACGCTAATTATCGACACAAAATCGAGAATATTATTTCAATTTCTATTTTACATCGGTGTGATAAATAAATGAGAATAAAGGTTCATTCAGACCAGCCTACTTACCTATTACTTATTACAATAGGAAATTGCACGTTTCTAATATTTATTTATTTATTCATTTAAGTACACTGCAGACGCAGTTCAAATTTTTATTTTGATATATAAAAATTAAATTATATACAATGGTGGTTAGCTTGTTCTGTTTTTTCTAACAATACTGTTTTAATTTTTTTCCTGAAAGTCTCAAATAATTAAAAAATAATTAAAAAATTATATTTCTGGTATGAAACTTAAAATAACGATAAGGCTTTTCTTTCAGACTACACTACTTATCACTAAATTAGTGTTTTAGCATAGACCTAGTTGTTCTTAACCAAACTACTTACTAACTAATAAAAAAAACAATGCAAATGCACAATTTTAATTTTATCAGTTGTTGTTGGTTTTATTGAAGTCAAAATTTGAAATTATTAATAACTTTTAACAAATTTTTATTGTGTTTCACTAGCTAATAGACTGTGCAGTTCAGAATAGCATTACGACTAAAACATAACACTATAATTTTGTGATAAACCCGAAAGTTTGAATGAGGCTAAGATTAAGCTGTAGAATAACAAGACTATTATAATTAACTTTGAAATTAATAATACATACAGGGTGTAACAGAATAACTATCCCTAATTTTCAGAAATGATAGAGTGCACTTAGAGAAACATTTTTTATTAATAAACTAGTGTCCGAAAATTTCTCGGTGTCAAGATACACTAGATATCGTTAAAAACAATTTTAATTATTACAACGTCAAAGAGTAGTTAAGTTAAGGAACATTTTATTAGAAATAATAGTGCATTAAACTTTATAAAAATTGTTCGAAGTTACGACCACCATTTTCGATACACAAGTTGTAACGATGTACAGGGTGGGCAAATTTGGACGTTTTCATAGGGGAACTCGGAAACTATAAGAGATATGGAAAAATGGACCGCGCATCCTCGATCGCTTTTTTTGAGAGAAACTCAATTATGAAAACAAAAATTAGCTATCGTCTTTTGTTTTCGAGTTATGGCGAAAAGTTCGCTTTTTCCGTATTTTGATAAATGGCGATATCTCGATGGTTTTTTAAATTAAATGAAAATAATTTTCACATTCTTAAGGCACTTTTTTGAGTAGAATGAAATGGTCTTAACGGATATTATAAATCTCCGTTAATTCTCGGGTTATAACATAAAGTTGTGTTTTTTACAATCGACTGCCGAAAAAAAAAAAAAAAATTTCCGGACACTAGTTTATTAATAAAAAATGTTTCTTTATGTGCCCTCTATCATTTCTGAAAATTAGGAATAGTTATTCTGTTACACCCTGTATATTTTAATCGTCTCAATCTGTTGATTTTATGATAATAACAGAGTAACAAGCAACCGTACACTGTAAAAAATCAGTGTAATTTTACATTATATAGTAAATTTCTATGATTATATCAATGTAAAATTATAATAATTTTTTACAGTGTAGCTAGTAGTAGCTACTAGAACTCCAAAGATCTCTAATGATTTGCGTAACGCTTAAACCAAAATTTAATTTAAAAAAGATTGTTTCTATAAATTGTTTCTATTATTATATAACATTATTGAAAATAACTTTATAATTAATGTCGATGCTAGTGACTTATATAATATCTAAATACATTCCTTCTTTTTCCGATGTGTTTGTTTGCTTATACTTGGGATAATCCGGTGTTAATAGCATGTTAAGCCAAAACACTGACCTACACGTCTGACTATCTTTGTACACCGTTCGTAATTTTAAAGTAAAAGAATAAAAATTTCTGATAACAATTGAATTTATAACATTATTAATGTAGTGTAGTATACCCAATATTAGTTTCGACATGTCAGTCTGTATTTGTTAGTGGTTTGAATAAAAATGCAGATTCATTGATATCTTTCAATTTAGAAATTTTGTAAATTTATTTTATTGTATATTCTTTTTTGTATTTATCAACAATAATTTGTAATTTGTATTAATTTTGTAATATTATTATTAGCAAATGCTAAATAAATAAACTTATAATTATTACACTTTTTCTATGTATATTTTCAAATATGTAACGTTTTACACTAATAAAAGAGTATGAAATGATAAAAGGAAAGGGTAACTAATTGCCCACACATAAATTGGCAATTATTTACTATTTTTTGCGTATTTTTTACTCTTTAATAATAAAAAAGTTGCTGTTATGCGCGATGTGAATAAGCCGTTTTTAATTGCTTCAAAAAATGTTTACATTTTTGTACATTTTATCTAAAGTAAAAAAGTGCTTTATTTATATTTACCTATTTAGGTTAACACTATTTACCTAATAACAAAAAATCATTTGTTTACCAAAATAATATACCCAACATACATTTATTTAAAACGTAAACTGCCCAGTACTTGATACTTGATATCAATTCTAGTTATTTAACTTTGGTTTTAAAATATTGATTATGTGTTCATCATTTTACTGCCATATCCTGCATAAATTTTTATAATCTCACAAAATAATAATATTGTCAATTGGTACAGCATTCCAGTAAATTATAAATAATTCATATATAAATTATCTGAAAAGTATCTTTTTGAAGATATGTGCAAATATTTATAATGTACTTTAAATATATTGTACACAATTTACAACTTCAGTTTGCATAACTAAAATTTTTTATTTTCATTTTTTGTCATATATATTTTTTCTTCCTGTACTTACACACGTGCAACACTAAAGTCATAACTATATTGTTCTTGTTTTATAATTGTTATGTTGTTTCTTTTATTAGTTTAATTTTTATTATATAAATTGTACACTTATGATGTTCATAAAAAAATCAAATTACTACACTTATAAGTACAATAAGATAAAATATTCGAATTATTTTCTGTAATGTATACAAATACTAACATATTACATTACTATACTGTCTATATAAAAGGATGTTATTATGTTACTAGTACAATAATGCGAACATTATTATACAGTAGTTACTTATCTACTACTTACTTAACTACTTACCATAGTAGTTACCACTGGTGGCAGAGCCAAACATGACTTGAATTTGAATATGATTATTGAAAATTATTTTTTCACAAATCACGTAACAAATATAATATTCTACAATTATTGTTAGTAAGATTAAAGATACTTGGTATCTATTTTTATATATTTTTAGTTTAGTTTCGTTTAAAACGCTTGAAGAAAAAATAGCATATGTAACATATGTAGCATATGTAGCATATGTACTATTAATATCACAAAAATCTGCAAAAAATTTTCGTGTTAAAGCAAGAACTAGTTTGTAAAATATTTATATTACGAAATTTTTAACTGCAATATAATAACGTTAAAGAAAATCACCTATTCAGGTTCAGAAATAGTTGTTCCTGTGAATGGACTTTGTGATTTCAAAATATTAAATTGTGCACTGACAATATTTTTTAAAATCTGATTGATAACAAAGTAAAAACCTTTCAAAACAAAAGAGGTCCATACTGAATAAATTCGATATCGCACACATGCTTTAGAAATTCTTAAAAACGTAAAATTAGAAGATATTTATTGAATCATGTATACGATGAACTACTGAATTTATAGAATTTTCTAAGGTGGTATACCGTGATCGATCTATCTTCGTCACAGACATTTCACCATAGATCGTAGATGGCAACCTCAGTACTTGATGACTAAATTCAGTCACCAAACACTGAGAATGCCATCTACGATGTGTGGCGAAACGTTTGCGACGAGGATAGATCGACCACTGCATATCAGCCTAGACAATTCTAGAAATTCAATGGATAGCAACAGTAAAAGCCTGAAGATTACGATAAACTATTATTTAAAGTCCTATATTTTACAATCTCCTAGATTCAATTCACTTCATTCATTCCAAAAACCACATATCATCTTGAGAAACCGTCCATCATCAATAAACATAACCCAAGTTATAATATTACCTTTTTGTTTTTGAAGGCTAAATCCGTTCGGCTGACCTAACCTGTGTGATATGCTTGTTTTAAGAACACACACACCATCCACCTGAGTCGTAATTTGCCTTTGCATTCATTATCTTTGTTTGATTTAATCCGTCTACGCTCCTCCCAATGCATGCAGCGTGGAGCTTTTATGTTGATGTTCTTTTTTTTTCGGTTCTGCTTGCTTTTAGCCGGAGTGATGCGCGTTTGTTTTTAAGATGCCCACCTGGTCACTCGAGAGAGAGAGAACGGTGCGTGTGTGTGTATGTGTGTATAAGATAGGTAGATAGGGAATTTTAATGTGTACGGGATTATAGTGTAGTTTTTTGTTTTTGTTTTATGATTGTTTGGTTAACAGATATAATTTATTGTCAGAAATATAAAAGAAACTATTACGTTATGAGAGTCATTATATACGTTAAAATAATGTTCAAACAGTCATGCATATTAGTTATTTTATAAATATTTTACTTAAGTATACGTTATTAGAATACAAATTGTTCATCATTCTAGAATACGTTACATGAAACGTTGTTAGCTGATCAAGTGGTTAACTAAATGATTAGATTGCAAACTGTTTCTAAAACACCTAATTGATTAGTCAGTTAATAATATCATCACTTTAACAACATATCGTCAGTCGATTTCTTGTTCGTTCCATAACACAAAACATTACTTTTGAGAAAAGTTTCTGAACTGAATTGTTTATAGTAAGGATATGGAACCAATTCGAATTAATAATATTTCCGAAACTATTAAAATTGTAACATCCACAATTGTTCAAATTGATAGAAAACAAATAAATATTGCCAAAATTAGCAATAACTCAATTTGACCAGAAATGGTGTATGGATCAAATAAGAAATCGACTGACGATATTATACAATTGGCTCTAAATCTTATAATCATAGACCCGGTTGCACCCGGCAAATAGATTGTATAAAAACTTGTGAGATTATACAATTTTGAATAAATGTTAAACTTCAAAACGAATCAACTGCGCAAACGTAATGTCTGTATAGTATAAATGCTTCTTTTTAGTTTTATAGCTAATATTAGTGGAAGTATTATTGTTAAAGTTAATGTAAGTTTAAGTTAGACTGCATAAATCCAGCTTTAAAATTTTGTTACTGAATTGGAGTGATTATCTACGATATCATGTAGGTATCCACGATAAATCTTGGTATCTATTCCACGTGAATACTAGAGTTTCTCTGTATTTCTTTTTGAACTAACCAAGTAAACGTAAAAATATACGAACTGAAATACATACTTTATGTTCCTCACAATTGCATACATAATATCAAAAAACTGAATAACCATTCATTCATTTTCAGTCGTGAAAGAAAAAAGCGCGTTTGAAATTCTTCCTTGACATTTGTCTTTGCTCGCATAGCTCGCGTTGTATATCTTCGTTCAAAAATAATGACACATCTACTGCATAAATTTGATCGTAACATTTTTGTGTTATCTCTCTGACTGTCGTATCGTGTTGTGTGTGTGTGTGTTTGTAGCTTACAGCTGAAGCTGAGCTGACTGCGGGAACGCAACGCGCGGCAGAAACGCTTGCTCGGTCGCGCGCGATAGATAAACTGACTATTTCGGGAGTTTGAAATGCGCCACACCTGTGGAATGTGCGCCTAGGTCTATCTTGTGCTTCGTTTGGCTGTTGTTCATTTCCAAGAGAATGTCGTTACTATAGCTGTTCTCTTGTTTTCTTATTTTCCTATAGTCATTTGTTATTTTTATTATTGTTCGCAAGCGATATTTTTCACTCACACACCGAAAAACTGATTAATACGACTTACCTATGTAATAGATATATACAGAATGTTTATTTTCATTTAAAAGTTCTCTTCTACTTCAGCCTGTATTCTCTATCTACTAATAAATTTATTTCTTAAATAAATTAATTTTAAACGCTACAGAAATATAAGTACATAGTGATAAATTATTTACAATTAATTAATTTAAAATATATTTATAACACTGAACAAAAAATGTTCATAAGTGTATCTGTAAAATTAAGACGTATAATAATATTCAAATATTCAGATTTTTCCTAAAAATTTTACAAGTTACTCAAACATTGACCGGATTGTTAGGCTATGCATCAAATGACTGGCCAGTTAACCATAGACACGTGTTTCGCTCTTTAAGAACTTCTCAGTGTGGTGATTTGATCATTGTCTGACAACAATGATGCAGGTGTTACCGTCTGGCTGGCTTTTATGCCAGACGGTAACACATGCATCAGTGTCCAAGAATTTTCATTTTAACAAACCATTATTTTTAACAAAAATATTTATACATACGGGCATTAGAATATTTCTCCATGATTTAAGAAAATACAAAGAACAATAATATATACATTTTATATGTCCATGAAAAATAAAATTTATTATCGAAAACAAACGAACATAAAAATCTATATTTACGATATAATTCTATGAAAATTATGAAATTATCAAATAACGTATGTAAATTTATTATCGGTTGTTAATTATATAATTTATTAACTTATTGTTAGCAAAATAACGTGAAAACGTTATTATGGCAAATTTATTTTCGTCGCATTAAACTAAAGTATTTTTAAGATATTTTAATGTACGTATATTTTCATATTAAGTTACATATAATTAAAGTTCAATATTTCGCTATAAATTATAATGTAATTATAACTTAGATTGCATAAATATTTCTAATACGTTTTCAAACATTATTATTCCCAAGAGAAAATATTGAAACTTATTATTATTAAACGATTAATTTATGGAGTAAATTATTTTACAATAATAATAAAATAATTTTATGCATGTATAAAGTATTAAAATCCCATTAAAGTAAAATAATTACCTTTTTTTCCAGGAGAATTATTATGTAAGATTTTACTTAACATAGTAAAAAATCTTTCAGAACTTATTATATAAAATAAAAGTGCTTTAGTTTCAAGTTCTGTATTAAAATGTATTTATAATCAACGTTTCGACGAAACTCAACACGAGCGTTGAGTTTCGTCGAAACGTTGATTATAAATATATTTTAATACAGAACTTGAACCTAAAGCAATTTTATTTTAAGATTTTACTTATTTCACACTACATATAGTCAGAAAATTTCTTGTTTGTTCCATACGCCATTTTTGGTCAAATTGAGTTTTTTCTCATTTTGGCAATATTTATTTATTTTTTCTATATATTTTGACAATCGTGGATGTTATAATTTTAATAGTTTCGGAAATATAAATTCTAATTCGTTCCACATCATTACTATAAACAATTCAGTTCGGAAACTTTAAACATCATTTTCAGGAAAGTAAGGTTTTGTGATATGGATCACAAAAATATGATCAAATATAAAAAAATTATTTAACCGTATCGAAAAATATTCTAAATAAAAGTTATAACTTATTTAGTAACTTTTGTTAAATAAATTTTTTCGAAATATATTTCTTGCAAAATATTCGTAAAAGTTACATCAATAAATTCAGATAGCCCAAGTACAGTTGAATTATTATGGGGAACAGTGTAAGGGTTTATTTAAAACCAATAAAAGCCAAAAACTACTTTGTTCAGAATTATCTTTAATTGATCACGGGTTTCAAATATTCAATATGAAATTTTATAAAAATTTGTTCAGCCGAATTTGCTCAACACAGACTGAGAAACCCATAGACGGACATTACGCTAAAAACAGTTGATTCGTGTTTCTATAAATCTAATTCGTGTTAAATATCTCGATATGCCAAATTTGGTATGATTACAATACCTCCTTTATCATATGTGATATGACGGTCGGTAAAAAGTCAATTAAATATTCACTCATTTTTTTTATATAAATAATGTAGTTCAAGTACAAATTACACACGTATGCTATTATTTTTCATGTAAAGTACCTAAGTAATAAATGAAAATATATAAAGTTTCGAATGCATATAATAAACATAGAGCAAATGAGACAGACATATAGAAAACATAGAATATTATTCTATATGTATGTATGAATGATAATAGGTTTCGGTTACCATGGATACATTAATATATTGTGTTGAACACGTGGCTAGTTGTTCCAGTTCAATACAGAGAGAACTTGTCCGTTGTCGGTCTTATGTTTATATCTATGAATGTATGTATGTATAGAAGTTTACTGAAGAACTTACAACATTGGATACAAGTTGTTTGGGAGAAAGTCACTCAAGAAGTTTAAACTAAACTTCACGATCGATATATATATATATATATATATATATATATATATATATATATATATATATATATATATACATATATATATATAGTACTACTCTTATTCTTTCAACGCAAAACAAAATGTAATGATCATTATGCTACATTTATTCTACTGTTTCTGCAGTAACAGTGAAGTAAAAAAAGTTGCCCTTTTATATAAAAACCATTGTAAAGAAATACATATTATTTTAGCAAAAACCGATGGTTTACATAAATTTTCTGTAAAAATAATACTACATACTATAATTTTCAAATTTTAAAATAATTTTACGTAAAATAATTAATTTACCATCAAATAGGTGTTTTTTTTACCGAAAAAGTAATTAAATTTATATAAAATATTATATATTATATATTAAACTAGTGTAAATTAGTTGCCCTGGATTTTTATATAAAATTACCGAATTTTTTTATAGTGTATACCTACCAATACTTCTAAAACCGTAGTATGAATGTATGAATGATCATTAAATTTAGTAATTTGTCAAAGGTATTATGCTAGGATTCTTATTTATTTATAAGCATCATAGTACAATTAAATATTTTGTGCTTTTATTAAAAAAATTAAGTATCAAGTTCTATTCCTGTTGGATAATATGTTTATATAACGTATGTATATTCTCTTAAGTTATACTATACATAACTCTCACTAACGTCAACTACCAAATCATAACACATAGTATTTGACAAATCACAACTTTTTAAACCTAGAACTACACAGCCATATAACAAATAAGCCGTAAATTAGTACCGTTATTTTAATAATTTTTCTATATTTAAAATATTTAATTTTAATAATTGATTACTAAATTGATAATTTGACATGCATTTAATGTAACAACAATAATTTTATTTTTTCATTTTCTGACCAAGTAATGTATTGCGTTACATAATATTAAATGCTAATTATGTTTCACATATGTAACATCAGCTAATTATATTCTGCTAACATTGAAGAAGGCAATAATGATTGCCGAAATGCTGGCGTAAAAGAGAATAAAAATATTCCTGAATTCCGTCTATTACTTATTATTTATAAAAACCAATAGTCACCAAAGAAATCAGTTCATTATCTAAAATAAATATACAAACATATTTCTACCTTTAGTCGTAAATAACCAAATAAACATCCTGTTCGCAAACTTCTACCGTTAATCTTTCCGAGAAAAAAAAAATGTTCTGATATAACAAAAACAACGATACATACATACATACATGCAGAACAGAAATTATAAAAAAAAAGTCGACTAAGTTTGTATGTAGCGGCCTTGATATAAATTCTGGTAAAATATATAGTCAGTAATTCGTTCTCAGCTCCCGATATACGGCCCGTCCCCGGTCATAATAACAATAATATAACGAGATAGATAAACTTACATAATATTTGCGCTTGTTCCTGTTTGGCGAGGACACAGGAAGTGAACGCGGCCAGCAACAACGCTACCGCCCAGACATTTCGGGACCGGGACCTACTAATGCCCCACTGCCCCCTCATTTCTAGATTACCTGAAACACAAATCAAAATTCAATTTGAAGATTCTCAGATTCAATTCTTATTCTTAATATTATATTTATTTATGTCTTAACAGTACAGATTATTTTTAACAAAGTTCTTTAATATATAATACATTTATTAATTATACTGAAAAAAAATCTGCTGTGGCCGCCACAGAACCAACAGTCATCGTATTAAATAAATTTATGAAATAGAAATATTTGTATGTAACTAATATAGTCAATAGTCATGCTAACAAAAAACAAAAAAAAATATGCGACCTATTTATTTACATATCATAAAAATATTAAAAAGATATTTAGCCGCATTGAAAGATGTTCCAAATAAAAGCTGTTAATTATAACTTGTTTAGAAACTTTTGTAATTTTTTTTTTTTTCGAAATATATATCTGTTGCGAAATATTTGTAAAACACCTAAAAATGGCATAATATTATAATATTATATATTATAATATTATATTATTATAATATTTCAAAACTAAAATTACACATATACCACATAGAAAGCTGGTATAAAAATAAATCACTATGATTTTAAATAAACAAAATTTGAAATTTTTATTTGAAATAAAAGCTTCAGGATTAAATAATATATATATATATATATATATATATATATATATATATATATATATATATAGAATTTAATCCTAAAGCTTTTTATTTTAAATAAACAAAATTTAAAGTTAAAAATCAATGCAAAAACATTATTTTTTGGTGCCAAATTTAACAAAATAAAATAAAATAATTTCCGTTAAACCACAAAATAATTTATAAAAGCTAAATACGTATTTCGAAAGTAAAGCTTTCATCATCAGTCGCAAAAGTTAAAACTAAAGTCCTAATCAGTGATCTAAGGTTACACAGATATTCAACGTACCCAATGGTCAAAGAACACTGACGAATTTAAAATATAACTTTTTTAAAAATTTGCTCAACAAAATCTGAAAAAATTCAGTAAAATAGAGAAAAAAATTAGCAACATAATAGCTAAGTAACTTTTTTCTCTAATTCATACTGATTTAGCAGGAAAAATTTTTGAAAATTCTCAAAAACATTTAAAAAAAATTCTAGCGCCCAAACGGAAAATGCTAGCAAATTAAAACTAAAACCAAATTACAGAACATTTTATACCCTATCGAAAAGTATTCTAAGTATTTCTCCGAATTTTACTTCAGAAAGTAGTATTCTGCATATTATCGAAATCCCATGTTATTGCCCTATATCAACCAAGCGAACGAACGCCCTATATATATATATATATATATATATATATATATATATATATATATATATATATATATATATATATCCAGAGAAGCAACTTTAGTTTCATCCGCATTTATAATTCCTCTCATACATGCTCTTCTATTCCTACTATTTGGAAACTTTCGCTCACGCAACCACTCTCTCAATCATACCACTCCAACTAATCATCGGACGTCCACGCAAACGTATAGCTTCAAAATCATTCATATCAATTTTTTTAACCAAACGTTCTTTAGACATTCGCTCAAGATATCCGAACCATCTTAACTGACTAACACCAACTTTTGCTACAACATTTTTTTTTCAATTTTACACTCATCATAGACTAATCTATTTCGTTTTGTAAATGTAATTTTTCATAAAATAATGTTATACTACATTAATTATCATAGTAAAATTATAAAATGTTGTTATTTTTATTGTTAAAACCCATGTAAAATTACATAAATTTAATATATATATTATACAGGGTGATTTGTAAATAATTGGAAATATTTTAACTGGAGTATCCTGGGCTCAGAATATGAAGATTTGACCCAAAACACTTAGATAAAATGTGGCTCCTTAGTGAGCTACAGGGTGTTTTCTTTAAAAATTTAAAAACGATTTTTGCCCAGTACTTAAAAACTATTTGACGTATCCTTATCATACTTGGCAGGAAGTGTAGGTACCATACACCATACTAAATTATGTTAAATAAAAGTTTCTGGCTCCTGCCAGTGGCGTACAACAGGGGCAAGTAAGAGGTTGATCCTTCCTAAATTCTACGCCACTGGCGGAATTGTTATTTTAGTACAATTTTTCAATTCTCCAATACTTTCTGTGTAAAAAACATACTCTTTCTTCGTAACGATAAAGTCACTATTTTTCGAGATATTTAAAGTTAAACATAAGCTGCACTCTTGGGATTTTTTCAAAATTTGCTCAAAAAAATCTGAAAAAATTCAGTAAAATAGAAAAGAAAATTAGCTACATAATAACTAAGTAACTTTTTTCTCTAACTTATTCTGGTTTGGCAGGAAAAATTATTGAAAATAAAAAATTAAAATGCAAAAAATACTAATTTTCATTAATTTTTCCTGCCAAACCAGAATGAGTTAGAGAAAAAAGTTACTTAGTTATTATGTAGCTAATTTTTTTCTCTATTTTACTCAATTATTTCAGATTTTTTTGAGCAAATTTTGAAAAAATCCCAAGGATGTAGCTTATGTTTAACTTTAAATATCTCGAAAAATAGTGATTTTATCGTTAGGAAAGAAGAGTATGTTTTTTACACAGAAAGTATTGGAGAATCGAAAAATTGTGCTAAAATGACAATTCCGCCAGTGGCGTAGAATTTAGGAAAGTATAACCTCTCACTTGCCCCTGTTGTACGCCACTGGCACTAGCCAGAAACTTTTGTTTAACATAATTTAGTATGGTGTACGGTACCTACACTTCCTGCCAAGTATGATAAGGATACGTCAAATAGTTTTTAAGTACTGGGCAAAAATCGTTTTTAAATTTTTAAATAAAACACCCTGTAGCTCAGTAAGGAGCCACATTTTATCTAAGTGTTTTGGGTCAAATCTTCATATTCTGAGCCCAGGATACTCCAGTTAAAATATTTCCAATTATTTACAAATCACCCTGTATATTTACAGCGCACTACCATTATTCGTATTATATAGGAGTAATTTTTAACTTAAAATAGAAAAGTTATTTCTATTCGTATTCATAATTCTGAGCATAGTATTTCGCTGTATGTAAACCATATACATATGCATATAAAACCAAATAATGAATTACATATGTTAAATGTACTGTAGATAATGAATGAAAATTCGCTTTTAGCTGGACAATTGCGACCCAAATACCGCATCCAATCAATAATATTTTTGGACGAATTGTTTTAGACAACAGTTCGTCGCATTTACATTTTCGTTTCTTTTTCTTTGTCTTTCTTTTTAATTTATCATCAATTTATTTACTTGGCTCTGTTCTATATATATGTGTATGTGTGTGTGTGTGTGTGTGTGTGCTTGTAAACTTTTATCTAGAAGAAGCATCATTATAACTACATAAGTGAATATAAATATGCAAGCGCCATCGTTATAACATCTCGTAAAATAACGATAAACAACTTACTCGCTATTCGTAAGTATACAGTGTCTGCGCGTATAGTCTCACATATTTTTTTTAAATATTTCTCAAAAATATTTCCCTCAGAATTTTCTTTATAATCATTACAATGTTATACTTAAAAGTATCGAGGTTACTTATTTTTCCTTCATAATAAACGTTATATTATGTTACAAGGAGTAGAAAGCGATGATTTTCGTGTTGAGCCCAGATAAAGCCGAAGCCAAGCAATTTGGCAAAATACAAAAAGCGTTTTCTATATCGAGAGACTTGTACGTTTTTTTCTTCAAGCATTCTAAACAAAACTAAACTAAAAATAAATAAATATACATGTCACATCACTTTAATATACATAGTATGTATATGTATACCTATTTGTTAAGTGATTTGTGATAATTAATATTTCTTTGGTCCAATATACAATTTTTTACCATCCTGGGCGGTATACATTGCATTTCTTGTACTTCTTCACACATTCAAATTCAAGCGAAAATAAACAATGCAATTGTCAATTAACTTATGTTTGTAATTTTTAATATAGCTGTCGGAGATGAAAATACACTTAACCGTGTTTCTTTCTGACCACCCTGGACAACGCACATTGTATTTCACACATTTTCAATAATTAAATTAAAATTCCAGCGAAAATAAACAACGCAATTGTCAATTAACTTAACTGAACGTTATAGTTTTCAATATGGTCGCTAAAGATGTCAGATTAAATACATTTGACGTTGTAGTCATTTTTGGTGCGGCTATCCGTAGTACCTATATATGTAAAGTATAACTAACTGCTGTCATTATTGTAGTAGTAACATACTGAACTCTTTCTACACAGGCAATATAGGTATGGTAACGTAATATATTGATATGCTAGAAGAAAAAATATTTTTATATAAATTTATTTTAAAATAAAAAATGACAATCTATCTTTACACGCATAGTTATTGTTATTGCTTATTTGTATTTGTGTAATATCGGTATAGTTTTTATTACTATATAATCACATGTTTTATTAGCTAGTCGAAAAGACTAGCTTATAAAATCGTCAATACGGCTGGCTGGCTGGCTGGCTGGCTGGCTGGCTTGCTGGCTGGCCGGCCGTGTCCAAAAAATACGATAAATACCAGTGTTAATTATAAGTATGAAGGAAAGCTCGTAGAAAGCTGAAACTTGGCAATTAGATAGTTCATACCAAATAAAAAATTAAGTTCAATTTTCAGACCGCAGTGTTGCCAACTTTCCGAGAAAAAAATTACTAAAATTTTTAATACGAGTGTTAATTATAAGTATGAAGGAGAGCTCGTAGAAAGCTGAAACTTGGCAATTAGATAGTTCATACCAAATAAAAACAAAGTTCAATTTTCAGACCGCAGTGTTGCCAACTTTCCGAGAAAAAAATTACTAAAATTTTTAATACGAGTGATAATTATAAGTATAAAGGAGAGCTCGTAGAAAGCTGAAACTTGGCAATTAGATAGTTCATACCAAATAAAAAATTAAGTTCAATTTTCAGACCGCAGTGTTGCCAACTTTCCGAGAAAAAAATTACTAAAATTTTTAATACGACTGTTAATTATAAGTATAAAGGAGAGCTCGTAGAAAGCTGAAACTTGGCAATTAAATAGTTCATACCAAATAAAAAATTAAGTTCAATTTTCAGACCGCAGTGTTGCCAACTTTCCGAGAAAAAAATTACTAAAATTTTTAAAAATTTATTACGACCATGTTGTTTAACCGATTTTGTTCAAATTTTCACAAAAGATTCTTCTGGTATTCATATAAATTAGATAATTTCAACAAAGTACAGTGCTGCCAACTTTCTGAGAAAAAAATTACTAAAATTTTTAAAAATTTATTATGACCACGTTATTTAACCAATTTTAATCAAAATTTTCACTAAAGATTCTCCTGGTGCCCGCATAAATTATGCAATTTTAACAAAATACAGTGTTGCCAACTTATTGAGAAAAAAATTACTAAAATATTAAAAATTTATTGTGTCTACATTATTTATCCGATTTTAATCAAATTTTCAGAAAAGTTTCTTCTAGTGCCCACATAAATTATAATTTTATTAAAATACGATGTTGCCAACTTTCCGAAAAAAAAATAATAATTTTCTAAAAATTTGTTATGCCCGCATTATTTATCTGATTTTAATGAAATTTTTACAGAAGATACCCTTAGCGCCTATAATATTATATATTAGCAAAATACAATGTTGCCAACTTTCTGTGAAAATTTTTTTTATTCTTATTTCTTATCATTTATGTGATAATATCAAAGTGGTCTATATATGGGTTTACCCATATACACTTCTAATCTTGTATTTTAGCTAGTCGAAAAACTAGCTTATAAAATCAAACCACATTCGACTAGCTCCATTCTCGCTTTGCGAGAATATTATTTAGGTATAATAATAAAAACTATTTGAAAGAATAAATAATATGTAAAAACTAGATTTTACTATAAAGAAACATCTAACTTTGAAACCACTGGTTTTATAATATAATACATATATACTCGTACACAATCACACCATATAGTTACCCAAAAGATGTGGCAAAAATTCTTTCCGCTATACCAAAATTAGTTTCTTCCAAAAATTCCTATTCATAATATATTTATGTACTAAATTCATTGTTTTAATTTAAAAAGTTAGTTTATATTGTTTAAAAAAAAATACAATATTCTGTGAATGATTTTGAAGATGGAATGGTATGATTGAGTGAGTATGTTTTGCGTGAGCAAAAGCTTCCAAGTAGTAGAAATTTAAGAGCATGTATGAGAGTTATCATGAATGTGGATGCAAAAACTAATTTCGAAATAGTGGAAAGAGTTTGTGCCACACTTTTTGGATACATATTGTGATTGTGTATGTGCAAATTATGTTTTTAAATGAAGCAAAGCAAAATCACAATACGCAAACATGAACTAATAATAGATTGAATTAGATTATCAATGTAAATATTTCATTATTCAAATGAAGGTACTTTACGTAAATTGTTATACAATATGTTAAAATTTATAATTAATATAACGCAAATATTGACATAATTCTCTCGTCATTTTAACAGATGTTTTCATCAAAACTGATTTAACCTTATACCATATCATTAAATGTGCGAAAAATAAGAGCAAAATGTCGTTTAATCTCTATATTACATTATGTTTTTAAGTAAATTTATGTATTATATTTTATAAGTTTATGTTTCTATTATTTGCGACATTTAAAAAGGCTGTTGTCTGTTTGGTGTAATTAAATAAATAAATAAAAACTTATATTTTCATTACAGAATTAGCCTCAGCTAATTATTTAGTGTAGATTTATTCCAGTTTATATGAAAATATTCTCCATATAAACACAACCAAAAACAAAAAGAAAATTATACTACTATAACTCGAAACAAAAAAATATGGAAATTAATTCTGCACCAAAGAAACGATATCTCCCTAAAGTTATTAACCATGTTTTTTTAAAACACCCTGTATATTTAAAAAAAAGATTTAAAACAAAAACGAAGTCAATTATCAGTTTTATTGTCCATCCGATTCGACTATTCCAGTAATTAAAATTAAAGAAGACAAAAAAAAGTTTGAGAAAATAAGTTAGGTTAGCACAGGAAAACGTGTGTACATTTGCTAGACAATTATCGTATCTAAACGTTATTTCTGTAATTAAATTAATTAGACCGACTGAGTGAAGTGAGTGAATCTAACGTAAGCTAAACCGAACCGAACCGAACCGTAAACCGGTTAGATAAAATACACTCGCACACACACGCGTGTGTGTAGCATACGAACGTACAAAGCATTTCAAAAGACTAATAAAAACCAACGCAGCGTACTGAATGTGGTGGTGCTCTCTTAGCTTAGCTACCGCAAATTCTGCGCGCACTTGTCCAACGATTTCCTTCATTACACAGAAAGCCTTCAGATGTCGTTCAATTGGATATTTTATGTTGCGCGATTATTTTGTGCATGTTATCTTATCTAGATTGGGACAATTTGGTAACTTGGAAATTGCTTTAATCGTGCTAACATTTGGACTGGTATGATTGAGAGTGTGCTGCAGTAGGAATGGAAGAGCATGTATAAGAGGTATTATGAATGTGGATAAAGCTAGATGTTATGTCACATCCTTTTGGGTACACGGCGTGATTGTGTATGTAAGTTTCGACAAACTCAACATATGTCTTTATCTATTTTCCTGATGAAGACGTATTTTTAGTTCGTCGAAACGTCGATTATTAATAAATATTAATACTAAACTATCATCTGAAACCATGTTATTATAATATAATAAGTTTTGAAAGATTTTTTACTATATTAATTCTCTTCTATGAGAAGTGTAGACGGAGTGGTATGATGAGAGAGTGTTACGTGAGCGCAAGGTTTCCAGTATTAGGAATAGAAGAGTTTGTGAGAGGTATTATGAATGTGGATGTAGCTAAAGTTGCTTAAGCTTAAGCTTAAGAATGTTTAGAGAAAACTGATTTCGGGATTGTGGAAAGATTTTGTGCCACACCCTTTTAGGTACATGGCGTGTGATTGTGTATTTATGTATGTGCTAACATTTTGTTTCTTGGGTTTGTTCATTAATTGCGCGGGTAATTTTTACTTTTGCAGTTTGCAAAAATATTATATACGTTTTATCTCTTCAGCAGAGTTACGACTGATATAGATCATAGATCCAGATCAAAATGTAAGATCTTTGATATGATCCAGATTGATCTTGATCTAGGTCCGTGATCCCCTTGTGGGTAATTTAAGATTCGCGGTAAGTAATGATGGGCTGATGAATAATGGGGTGGGAGGGGGCTATGAAGATTCCGGGGTAAAATAAAAATAACGCGTAACGCACAAACATTATCTCTATATAGCAGATGGGGAGGTGGGCATTAGAAATTTATTTTATTCATAATTTGGCAATGGGCTCATACTAGCAATAAGTTTGAGAATCAATATATAAATAATCTATGTCTTTTTATTATTTGAAAGGAAATTTAAGAGGGTATTTCAACTACTAATTCCCCGATACATTAACTGTGTACAGCTTCAATAAATTTACATAACTTGTGATATTTTGTTACAATAGATTAATTAAATCTATGTCATATAAGTATTTGATAATACTTTCTAAAGCGTCTTTTAAATTGTTCGGTATATTATATTTTTGCCTGTTTGCACTGTATTTATTACTGGATTTTTTAGGGTTATCGAAAACTCAGTCTTTGGGTTTTTTTATGAAGTTATTTATTCATTTGATTTACTTCTTTTATATACTCAACGTTTCGTGCTAGCCAGAGCACTTCTTCAGGAGGGTTATAGCGAAGCTCAAATTCGTTAATATGAATAAAATAAAAATTAAAAACAGTTTTAATTATGTCGCAAATATACCTCAAATTGTCATGAAACGCACGTGCATAACCTTGTGTGATTTTTAAAAACCACAACATTAGTGAAAACGAACAATATATATATATAAATATTATTACTTGTAAATATATATGGCAAATTTTAAATTTTAGGATTTTTTCTAACCTTCAAGACAAAGCGTCAGCCAGCGCGCTTTGTCTTGAAGGTTAGAAAAAATCCTAAAATTTAAAATTTGCCATATATATTTACAAGTAATAATATTTATATATATATATTGTTCGTTTTCACTAATGTTGTGGTTTTTAAAAATCACACAAGGTTATGCACGTGCGTTTCATGACAATTTGAGGTATATTTGCGACATAATTAAAACTGTTTTTAATTTTTATTTTATTCATATTAACGAATTTGAGCTTCGCTATAACCCTCCTGAAGAAGTGCTCTGGCTAGCACGAAACGTTGAGTATATAAAAGAAGTAAATCAAATGAATAAATAACTTCATAAAAAAACCCAAAGACTGAGTTTTCGATAACCCTAAAAAATCCAATCATATCATTGCAGTCGATACCATCGAAACAACGATGTATTTATTACGTTCACAGATTATATGTCTAACTGTAATGGGCAAGTTGCATCCAAAAAAAAAATCTAAAATATCTAAGATCTAAAAAAGAAAGATTCGATTGTAGAAATTGATTTATGATCTGATCTAGAACATATTACATGTGAGGATCTTGATCTAGATCCTTTTCAAAATGATCTGTCACAACACTGCCTCTTAAACATGTATTACTTTGAGTCACCATACATCACAACTCGCCGAAATGCACATATCAAAGATATTTTACATCGAGTAACAGAACAATGTAAATTATCAAGACAGTTGTCAAACATTTTCTTTAGATAAATTTTGCAGCAAATTCGACGACAAATTTTGCTCCAAATAGCTAAAATTTGTTTAGTTCTGTAATATTATTGTTGGTATAATTATATAATTACATACATTTCTAAATTTACATAAAGAATGTATTTTGAAATGAATGAATTACACTTAAAATATTGTATTAGTATTATTACATAAAATATGAACAAAGTCTCATTATTTTGATGAATTATTACAGATATTAATATACAAGATGTAATATGTATTACATAATTTAAGAAGTTATACCAGCAATATGTAATGCAATTCAATAAGTAAACAATTTTACATACTTATTAGGTCATTTTTACTTACTTTATGTGATTATATGAGTAAACTGAAATTACAAATTTTTATAGTAAAATTTTACTACAATTTTTCTGTAGTTTTGCTATTTTTTACTTTTTTTTTACAGTGTATTAAATTCTTTTTTATAATAGTTTACTAAAAATATAAATAAAATTGTAAAAAAAATCATATAAGTAAATACTTTACTATTAATGATACTTTACTAATAATGTTATTAATTCTCATTTTATTTTGTATTATACCTGTAGTATAGTGGGGATGCAATAGTAGTTGCTATAATATATATTTTCAGCTATAAATACGATTTTTTATGAAGAGTCGAAGTCCAATCACTCATCGAATTGAAAGCGGTTGTATTTTCAGCCGCAAAAAAGACGCCCTTGGTTGGTGTGACGTGCAGCACTTGGTGGAAACAAAATTATCACATGCGACGATTACGAAATCACATTCTTAATGAAATTCCTGAATCAATCTATTTTAAATGAACAATATTCATAAAACATATGAACTTAGGTGAAATTTTAAACTTGTTCGTATATATAGAACGGAATTTCATTAAGAATGTGATTCCGTAATCATCGCACGATAATTTTGTTTACACCAGGTGATACACGTAACGTAAACCAAAGGTGTCCTTTTCTGCGATCGAGTGTACAACCGCTTCAAACTCGGTGAGGTATGGACTTCGACTTTTCAAATATAATATATAATTACATGTAACAACAAACAATTTTATTTTGTATGGTTTCATAAAGATATGAAAAATTGTTGAAAATCACGCTTTTTGGCGTTTACATGTATTTCTCCCCTAATTTCTTAATATTGGTATTTCAGAATTGTAATAACGATATATGTATATGTTGACATTTTATATCGTTCCTTTTTAAAAATAAAACATAGAATACTGAAAAACAAGATAAAGCAGAAACTTTTTGTCATATTTATTAAAATACGGTTTCATTATCATAATGGATAAAATACATCAAATTACGAGAATTAATCAAATAAAAATATTTGTTTAAGTAAACAAATTTTTACTAATCTTGTTATTATCCTAATTCCAGACTTAAATTCAATTCACGACCAAAAAAAGAGATGATGAACAAAACAAATAAACACAACTATAAAAGAAAAACTTACAAGTCATAAAAAAAACCATATCCCAACAACCTAACCTAAAAAATAAAAAAAATTCTTCTCTTAAATCTATACGGAAACACAGAGTGTGTCGTGCGACAATCGCGAATCGCGCCGCGCGCGCGATATCCGCATCAAGGTCGTTTCCGGTGCGTGAACAAAACAACTAAATAACAACTGACAATCTACCCATCATGCTCTCCAGCTTTGGACCGGTGCCTCCTTTTACGGTTATCGTTATGCGAAAACGTTCAGGGAACAACGATATGTGCGCAGAATTTCGAATTACAAATCGAATGCAGAGAACTAAAGTGGCCGCGCCGCACGATGGGTGGCCCGGCATTATTCTTCTTGGAAAGTAGGTAACGTAGATGATGATTGCTGTTTACTTATATGCGTACTTCCTTGGATCCAGTGGATCGATGAATGACTGGGAATTTTACTGGTAGATCGGTCGTTAAATGACTCGTTAATTGTCAAAATTAACATTAGGCAATATAAAAACTGTTTTGAGATAAAATTTTGATAATTTTTTATATAAAAACGACGTTTCGACGAAACTGAACGCTCGTCTTCATCAGGTTAAAATTTATCAATGACAGTATATAGCAAAAAGTTACTAGATAACATATAAGTAACTAGATCATAAAAAGTATAGATTTTTAATTAATGGAAGCCAAATTTGTATTTTACTTAGTGCTTTCACAGTAATTCATATTATTCCTTTCTAAATTTACATAAAAGGTGTATTTTGAAATGAATGAATTACACTTAAAATATTTTATTAGTATTATTACGGAAAATATGTACTAAGTCTTATTATTTTGATTAATTAATACAGATATTAATATACAAGCTGTAATTTTACATAATTTAAATAGTTATACCAACAATATGTAATTCTACATTAAGTATGTGATGTAATTTGCAGAAAGTAAACAATTTTACACACTTATTAAAGTAATTTTTATTTACTTTATGTGATTATTATAAATTATATAAAAATTACAAAATTTTGAAATAGAAATAGAGAAATAGAACAGGTAAAATTTTACTACTATTTTTCTGTAATTTCGCTATTTTTTTTTACAGTGCAACTTTCCATGAGACACCCAGTAAATTCTGAAATTCATAGACAAATACTTGTTATTCCTAATGAACAATAAATAATACAACACCTATTTGCAGTTATTACTTTTTGATCGTTCCTTACAATATCTATATCTTACGCGCTAAAATGCACATAATAATTTAAGTAAAATTGTTATGACAAACACGTACTAGCTTATAGTAAGTGCGCTGAAGGTTTCTCTAAACCTTGACTGAATGAACTTAAACTTAACCATAATCGTATAAGCGGTCGGTGTACGATTTTCGGATAAACTTTTATGAACGCAATAAATTTTCATTGTTTTCGAATTGATTGTTACCATGTGAGTTATGTGTCATTAAAAACTGCAACACTGAGTGAACGTTGTTAGGTGTCTACGAAACCGGTTACTCTATTTGGAAGTTCACTCAATTCGTTTAATTGCCTATACTCATAGAAAATCAATTATCTTAAAAGTTAACGTTGGAATGTAATGAATAAATAAATCAAAAATGAATTTATTAATGTGTTTACAAGGCAATGAAAATTTACATACACTTTAAATAAAAATATGTAATAACTTACATTAAATTATTTGTTTCTTCAAGCGTATTATAATATTAATATTCCATTACCATATTGCCTATGTAGAAGAGGTCTTTATGTTACTAGTACAATAATAATATTATTGTACAGTAGTTATATATATATATATATATATATATATATATAATAATATTTTATTTATTCTGTTGACCAAGATACATAGGTATAGAATACGTCATAAATGGTTACATAATTAATTAATAACAAAATTTACAAATTTATATATTCATTTACAGAATAAAATAGAAATTGCTTTAATTTTAGTTTAAATGTCTTTAAAGATTTAGTATTTTTTAAGCTTGTGACAGCTTATTATAAAACATAACACAATTATATCTGGGTAAATCTTTAAATTTTTCTAATAAATGTTTTGGAAATTCTAATATATTAATAGATCTCGTATTATAATTGTGCAAACTTGAGATTGTAGTAAATAAGGCTAACGCGATTGATGTTCCATGTAATTAAACTTCTAACGGCTACAGTTCCGTTAGAAAGCATTTTCGGACATATGTTTATTTGTAGTTTTTTATTTATATTACTCATAGGAATCATCCGGTGTAGTTTTTCCCCGACGTTATAAATCACCCTGTATATATATATATATATATATATATATATATATATATATATATATATATATATATATATCAAGAGGCTATCATCAGGGTATATATATATATATATATATATATATATATATACCTATATATATATATATATATCAAGAGGCTATCATCAGGGTATATATATATATATATATATATATATATATATACCCTGATGATAGTACCAAACATACCTACAAAGTCAAGTGTATTTAATCTGACATAATATTGACAATTGCGTTGTTTATTTTTGCTTGAACTTTAATTTGGTTATTGAAATTGTGTGAAGAAATGCAATGTGTACCATCAGATTTGTCAGAAACTGCATATTCAACCAAAGAAACACAGTCAAGTGTATGTAATTTGACATCTTCAAAGGTTATATTAAAAATTATTAAGTCAAATTAAGTTGATTGACAATTGCTTTGTTTATTTTCGCTTCAAATTGATTCTGATTATTGAAAATGTGTGAAGAAGTGCAAGAAATGCAATGTATACCGTCCAGAATGGTCAGAAATTGTATATTAGACCAAAGGAAAATTAATTCTCACAAATCATGTAACTAATATAAATAATATAGGTATACATACTATTCTACAACTGTTACTAATTGGTTAAGGGTACTTGGCATGTATTTTTATTTATTTTTAGTTTAGTTTCGTTTAGAAAGCTCTTTTTGCGTTTCACCCAAATTTCTAGGGTTCGGCTTTGCCTCCGCCACGATAATCAATCGCTTTCTACTCCTCGTAACATAATATACTTTTTTCCATATGATGCAGACTTTTTGGCGGACACTATATGTTATCATTTTATTTTCAATCACATTTTACATTATAAGTAGTATATTTATTACATACTCACACTTAATCTTTATTTTTTCGGTTGAAAATATTGAACTTGCATATCTATATTTAAATTCGTTGTATTATTTTCTAGATTATTTTTTTCATCTTAGTGTTAAGCGTTAAAAAACAGATGGCGATATAATTTATTAATATATTTATAGCATGTATTTTTCTATAGTGTTACAATATTCTTTCGTAATTGATACAATGTTTAAGTTATTAAGCACACAGATTGATGATTATATTATTCGAAATTCTATATCTACTTCGTGTATTTCAATTACGAAATTTGATTTATTAGATATACATTTTTTCCATTAGTACACATTTAAAGTATATAAAGATTAACATAGTAATAAAAAACCTTTAAGAACTCATTATATTAAAATAAAACGGCTTTAGGTTATAGTTCTGTATTAACATTCATTAGTAATTGACGATTCGACGAACTCAGCGTACGTCTTCATCTGAAAAATAAAAGAAAATGTAAATGTCATTTGTATCTTTTTTAGTTTATATTTGTTACGTGATTTGTGAAAATTAATCTTTCTTTTGTCGAATATGCAATTTCTGCAAAAATTGGCGGTATACATTGCATTTCTTGCACTTATTTTCACACAAGTGT
Organism: Clivina fossor; assembly: GCA_963966155.1. Lineage (NCBI taxonomy): Eukaryota > Metazoa > Arthropoda > Insecta > Coleoptera > Carabidae > Clivina > Clivina fossor. The sequence continues at coordinate 12,387,723 of OZ014555.1, forward strand.
TTATACTTTGTAAATAAAAAATAAAAATATAATTAATATAAATAATTTAAAAAAAAATATATTAAAAATAATATTATATTACACCAAAAAACAATAGTTATTAATTAGATTACCTCTAAACTGTGTATAAATAAATTAAATTGCAGAAATATTGAATAATCCGTTTTTTTACAGACCGTCATATCACATATGATAAGGGAGGTGTTGTTGTGATCATATCAAATTTAACATATCGTGATTTTTACAGATAAGCACGAATTAGTAACACGAATCAACTGTTAGTGTGATGTCCGTCTGTATGTGGACACGTGTAGAGTAAATTCAGCTGAACTGATTGTTATAAATTTTTATATTTATAAGCGTTAGAAATAAATATCTCAATTTAATCAACTTTTAGTACGCATCGGCCAATCGTATGTGGTAATTTACTGATGCCAATTTTATGTGCCGAGGCATATTTCGAAAAAAATTATTTAACAAAAGTTTTTATACTAAACATTTTTTTTTATAATTTTTCATATTTATATGATATATGTGTAATTCTGTAAATAGGTGGCATATTTATGTCAAGAGAGTTTTGTTTTTAGTTACAATGACTACAGCAGTTGTTTTTATATACATTTTTCTATTTCATAAATTTATAATATGATGACGATCGGGTGACAACAGCAGATATTTTTTTATAAAATTACTAATTTTTTTTTAAATTTCCGTAAGACGCAATACAGGTAGATTAACTAAGAAGATTAATTTGCATTTTTTATGTTTATAAAAAAAAAATCTTCTAGTAATAATATATACACTACTAATTTTACGCACAAAAAAAAGGTTCCATTATCCCGAAATCAGTTTCCTCCAAACATCCCTATCCTAACAAGCAACTTTAGCTTCATCCACATTCATAATTCCTCTCATACCATGCTCTTCTATTCCCACTACCTGGAAACTTTCGCTCACGCAAAAAACTCTCAATCACACCACCCCCAACTACTCATCGGATGGTCAAGCAAACGTATACCTCAAAATCATTCACATGTGTTCTTGTAAGCAAACGTTCATTAGGCATTCGCTCAAGATGACCGAACCATCTTTACTAACTAACACCAACTTTTGCTACAACATTGTTTCAATTTCACTCATCACACAAAAAAAAATATTATTCAATATGCCTACAATATCAATATAAGAAACAATAAGCGTAAATTATTTTAAATAAAATAGATTTTCTTATGGTGCCATTTCAGTTAATCACACTGTATGAACAAATATATTATTTTTAGTTTAACTGTAACTTAGCAGCTTTAACCGTGGTAGGTTATCAATATTGTTTAGGATTATGTTAATCATTGGAACGTTATTCATTTTTTTTTTCGTTCTTGTTGTCTTTTGGCCTCAAGAGAAAAGACACGGTTATCGAACTTCACCAATAGTTACAAAAGATTATAGTTATTTGTAAATTAATTTATTTTACTGCTTCTGTTAAATATTATATATATATATATATATATATATATATATATATATATTACAGGGTGTTCGTTCGCCAGGTTGATATAGGACAATAACATGGGATAATGATAATATGCAGAATACTTCTTTCCGAAGTAAAATTCGGAGAAATATTTTTCGATAGGGCTTAAAAAGTTCTATAATTTGGTTTTAGTTTTGATTGGCTAGCATGTGCCGTTTGGGCCCTAGAATTTTTTTTTGATTTTTTGGTTTTTATTTTTTTTTCTCAAAAACTATGAGGTTTAGCAAAATAAGCATGGTATGGAAAAATGCAGAATAATGAGTACTATAATTGAGTGAATAAATCATTATTCTAGGATGCATTGTTAGCAGGAAAAAATAAAAACTGAATTTTTGAAAATTTCTCAAGGCAGTACCCTTGAAATTTTTTTCAAAATTTGCTCAAAAAAATTGGCTACATAATAGTTAAGTTACCTTTTTTTTTCTATCTCATCTGGTTTGGCAGGAAAAATTATTGAAAATTCTAAAAAACTTGAGAAATTTTTAAAAATTCAGTTTTTATTTTTTCCTGCTAAACGATGCATTCTAGAATAATGATTCCTTTACTCAATTATAGTACTCCATATTCCTCATTTTTCCAGATCATGCTTATTTTCCTACACCTCATAGTTTTCGAGAAAAAAATGAAAACCAAAAAATCCGAAAAAAATTCTAGCGCCCAAACGGCACATGCCAGCAAATTAAAACTAAAACCAAACTATAAAACTTTTTATGCCCTATCGAAAAGTATTCCAAGTATTTCTCCGAATTTTACTTCGGAAAAAAGTATTTAGCATATTATCATTATCCCATGTTATTGTCCTATATTAACCTGGCAAACGAACAATCTGTTTATAGTTTCTTAATAATTTTTTACTTGCATTGTCAATGGTGTGGATTGCTAGCCCACAGCCAAGCAAGGGATCTGCAGCTTATAGTGGGTTCCGAACCATTCAAACCCAGCCGATATCAGTTCAGTGGTACGTAGTTCTAATACCAGAAATAATATTTAATTTAATTTCTGGTGTGGGCGCGACGTGAACCAGGAACCTTTGGGGTCCAAATACAATACGCTCACTGACCAAAGACTGCCTGAGATATATATATATATATATATATATATATATATATATATATATATATATATATATAATTATCCAAAACATTTCGTTACGCTCAATAAGTAAATGGGTTGGTATGATTGAGATTTTTTTACTGGAGCGAATGTTTCCAAGTATATTTGACGAAAATTAATTTCTACTTGAATAAAAAGAGTTTGTGCCTTTATGGGTAAATATTATGACTTGATCTGTATGTATGTATGTATATAAAGGCAAATTGCTAATATCCATTTCTGCAATTTCATTAAACAAAAAATAAAAATAATTAAAGTCATAAATTCTACATGTGCAAAAAAAAATAATTACTTTACGACCATTGCATTTGAATATGAAATTTTTATCTTTTAAGGCCACTTAAGACCGTAATAGTTTGTTAATAATTTATGAATAACTATATATAAAATAAATTATGAATAAATATTTCAGATCGATTTATTTTCACTAAATACTTGGGACAGATATATGCGCATTTATGACATCTATCACTGCTATCAAACTGACAGCAAATAGCCGCCATTTCTTTATATTGCCAGCAAGCTGCTACGGCCATTTGCTGTCCTCACAAATTTGTCCTAAATATTTAGTGAAAATAAATCAATCCCAAATATTTATTCATGATTTATTTCATATATAGTTATTCATAAATTATTAACAAATTATTGCCGTCTAAAGTGACCTTCACAAATCTTGCTGCGACAATGATCAAGTTATTTTTAAATGCACAAACTAATTGAATAGAAAGAAGCTTATAATCGGTAATTATTTATATATATAGGTATATAAATGTTTGGAAATTTTTCACGTTTAAAACTAATCGTATATATACAAGCAGCATTAAACGCGTATAGGCAAGTAAGTCGTATTAATTATGAAATGTGATTAAGCTAATAGTGAAACTGCCGAGAATTATCTTAATAATGCGAACTGCAATTAGTTGCTGGCTAATACAGTTAGTTTGTTACATACATTCAAATAGGAATTATACTCATTAACTTGTACTACTTTAGAAAATTTACTATTTATGAAAATTTTGAAAATCGCTGCTAATGATATACAGTTGCCTCAAACAGTTTGTAAACGCACAAACTATTTTTCGATTGAAAACTAATACATATATTTTGTACACTGCAAAAAATATGTCTTAAATTTATGTAATTTTATGTAGGTGTTAACAGTAAAAATAACAATATTTTGTAATTTTACTGTCATAATTTACGTAATATTACGTTTTTTTTTATGAAAAATTACATTAAAAAAAATGTAAAATTATATAAATTACATGTAAAATTACATAACTTTTTTACATTGTCTAATTTTCTAATTGTCTAACAACATTTCTTTTTCCTCTCGTATTTTCATTTAGTACAAAAAATAGCTATTTTTTAAAATTCAAATTATATCACTAATAACCGATTTCATACATACACAATCACGCCATGGACCCAAAAGGATGTGGTACAAACTCTTTCCACTATCACGAAATCAGTTTCCTCTAAACATTCCTATCCAGACAAGCAACTTTAGCTTCATTCACATTCATACTGACACTCTGTCATAGATGCTCTTCTATTTCTACTACTTGAAAACATTCGCTCACGCAAGCCACTCTCGCAATCATATCATTCCAACTAAATGTTCATTAGACATTCGCTCAAGATGTCCGAAACATCTTCACTAACTAACACAAACTTTTGCTTCAACATTTTTTTTTCAATTTCACGGTCATCATACGCACTAATCTATTTTGTATCCGATTCCTCCTATTTACACTACATACCCCGAGATAAAAATCTCATTTTCACAGCAGTCATTTTTTTTATGTTTTTGCAGCCGACTCAACATTCACTACCATACATCAACGTAGACACCAAAACAGCATTATATATATATACTCAAACGCACTTCTTTAGAAGTCCATTCATAATAAATACATTTTAACTAAAGTTTAAGCAGACAAAAAAGCATTGTTTATTGCAACAACAAATAATTTTGCCATTAGATGTTTGCAAAATTGGCAAAAAAGAATAGTTTTATTGAAAGCAATCATACTTATGTGAGTAAAAATTAAGGGAAGTATTCCAGTACTCTGGATTGGAAAAAAATCGATATTTTTATTTTTGCATAAAATTAATTCTATAAGTGTGTAGAATGAGTGGTCCAAACGATTTTTCCAAATTGGCAAAAATTTCGAAGTTATATCCGAAAACGTAAGCGCGTGCACCTCCATCAAATAGCGATTTAAAAATTTCAAAGCACGTTTTTCGTAAAACGTACTTTTTCCTCACGACGCCGGTGATAACTCGAACAATTTTCGATATTTTTGAATAATGCGCTTTTGTGACGCCAGAAAATTTAATTGCCTACAAACTGTCGATTTTCGATATTCAATTTATTTATTTAAAAAAATTTATTCGGAAATTTTCGATAAAAAAACGCAAAAAAAAAAATGCAAATATCGAAGATCGACAGTTTGTATTCACACTTTTAATTTTCAAGGGAGTTTATTGGAAATTTTTATATTATTTCACAAACAACAATAATGGGCACCAGCAAGCCATTTTTTTTTTTTTTGAGAACTCTCGGACGACGCCATCTTGCGGTCATACAATGTATCACAAAAACGAATTTAAAATGCTTTTCGCCAGTGCGTAATGCCAGCGTTCATGCTAAACTTATTAAAGAATTACTTTCATAAAAGTAATTAATTTATTAATTACTTAACACAATGTTTTCGTGTTGTTTATGTGTTAGCCGATTGCTCAAAAACAAAGCACCTTAAAAACTGTACTAAATTTTCAAATTTCTTATCAGCAGATAGCGCGTCGATAACATTTTCTAAAAGTCACACAACCGATACTATATATTGTAGTACACTGTAAAAAAATTGCCATTTTACATAAAAATCATAGTAAAAAATTTACACATTATTTCAGCAAAACGATAAATTTTCTGAAAAAATATTATAATTCTGTAATTTTAAGTAAAATAATTAGTTTACCATATTATATTACCGAAAAAGTAAGTAGACTTACATAAAATATACGTATTTTATATTCATTATACGTAAAAAAATTCCTGTGACTGTAAATTTACATACTAAGTTGGTGTAAATCAGTTGCTCCCGGTTTTAATGTAAAATTACCGAATTTATTTTATACAATGTAGCGTTCTTAATTTTTTTTAAATTGTTGTATGCTCTAATTTCACCTATCAGCACTACGATCTCGAAAATTATAACAGATATTAATGTTGCTTAACTATTTGAAACTTTTTTGATTTAAAATTTGTTTAAAATTATAATAATAATAATAAGCTTATTTATTTAGCATATGCTAATAATGGTAATACAAAAATAATACAAATTCATTGCGAGTTGTATAAAAAATATTTGGCAACATGTGTACCCGTCCTTATTATTGTTTATTGACTAACTTATATTTGCAAATTATGAGATACACAAATATTTGGCTATTCTTGATCAGTACAAGAACTTCTTTGCTATACCTTAAAAATATAATAAGTTTATTAACAATAGATTACAAGGTTTTCAACACAATGCATTTTCGTATAAAAAAAAAATGACAGTTACAAATTGAGTACATGTACCCGATAATTTTTTACACATAAATAAAAATTGATTGCATTTAATTAAAAATATTATTAGTATTACAGTCAAATAAAAACAATATTTAATAAATAAAAAAAAATATGACTTATATGATCTGTCAATTTTGCAACAAGGTTACATAGAATTAATATTATATGCATGTATTACTTCAAACAAATATAAGAAAAAAAATAAATAAATAATGCCTTTCAAAAAATCGAATATCTAATTCATAAATTAATTGTGCAACTATTAGAAATGTAAGTAATATTTATAAATTATCTTAACAAAAACTTGATTTTACTTGTAGTGTTTATTGTTCAGCAATTTATCTTTAAAACTAGTTTAAGGTATATATCAACTGACACTTTTATGGAAAATACTGTTACAGTAAAATTCTAACTTATTTGAACCTTTTTAAAAACACATTTTCGATTGTAAAAATCTTTCAGAACTCATTATATAAAATAAAACTGCTTTAAGTTAAAGTTTTGTTTTAATATTTATTTAAAATCGACATTTCGACGAAACTCAACGTCCGTCTTCATCAGGATAAATGATACAAATGACATTACAGTAAATAACAAAATATAGAAACAAGTTACTAATTTGTTACCTAATAACTTGTTTCTATGTTCTGTTATTTACTGTAAATGCCATTTGTATCATTTATTCTGATAAAGACGGACGTTGGGTTTCATCGAAACGTCGTTTTTAAATCAATATTAATACAGAACTTTAACCTAAAGCAGTTTTATTTTAATATAATGAGTTCTGAAAGTTTTTTTACTACGTTGAATATTTTAATATTTTAATTTCAGCCAAATTAATACAAAACTACAACTTAAGTCGTTTTATTTTATTTTATTTTATGCAAATCAGTAGTAAAAAAATGAAAACCATAACAAAATGACAATACGTAATATATAGTTCCACACTACATGCTATTGTCAGATCATTAATCAACTATAACTGAAACTATTTTAAATCAAATCCGTGTAATTTAACTTGCAATAATAATTAATGCTTATTTTAACGCTTTGGTAATTTTTAAAACTAAATACTTTTTATAACTTTTTTTTATATTTCATTTAAAGAAAGAAAAAAACTGAACAAATATTGCATACATTAAAAATATCTGTAATTTTTAAGAGTACAGTTCAAAATAAATAATTATACCTAGTGTATGTTTATATTTTTTCTTACTATTTTCAATTAACTCATGCATGATTAGACATGTTTAAACTTGCATTAACTTGTTCGCAATGTGTAATAGATAAAAACATATGTATGTAAGTTTTTACTTATACTGCAATTATGAGGTTTTTTAACTGTTAAGTCAGGAGTTTTTTTTTGTTTTTCGGTAAAATTTCTCAGAACAAATGTCTATTTAACAAGAATTTAATTCATAATATAATAAATTTTAATTCTTGCTTTTTGTTTATACAAATTTTATTTTAATTAAATCAAAAATTAAAATAAATCAAATAGTTTGAAAATGATAAATGTTTAAAATAAAAAGGCTTTTTTAACTTTTCGACATACTCAACGTATATTGAAATATCGATCATTAATAAATATTAATACAGAACTACGACCTAAAGTTGTTTTATTTTAATATAATGAGTTCTGAAAGATTTTTTACTAATTAAAAAAAAAATTAATATTTTATATTTTTTACGAACTATTAAAATTAATATATTTCTTATTATTTTTATATTTTAATATTAACTTCAAAATATTTGTACAAAAAAATGAAATGAAAAATGAAAAGGACCTATGTTCATATGATATTTCTCACTCAAAATGACCTCCCTAACAAACTGTTAAGGATAAGTCACGCCAATCATCAAATAACTATGAATAATACGAATTATGCAATAGTAAACGACTTTTTAATACTATGTGTAATTAAATTAGTTAATTTAGTATTTATGATGCGTATTAACCACAGCTTCGTTATACACACGCGCGAAATGCGAAAATCTAAACAGCGACAAACACAGCTGCGCTCTATAAAATACGAGAAAAATGCGTAAAATAACAGTTTACACGGAACAAATTTATTTAGGATTTTATTTATTGCTAATCACGTTCCTTATTTCTTCAATTTTATTATGTTCCGTTTTATTAGTTTTATGTAGAAATAACTATGTTTGTTCTTCTGGTTACATACATACATATGCACATAGTATATTATGTAATTTTATCGTACACAGTTTCCCAGTAAAATTAAAAATCAATATTTTATGTAAATTGAAAACTATTTGAAACAGGTGTTTAAACACCTTTTACACTTTAGTAATTTTAAGGCAATTTAGATTTACCCGATTCTCAACTAACCTAGTATTATTTAAATAGATAAAACGAAACAGATTACAAACTTACAATTCGTCAATTTTTAGTTAACATATCATAGATGTTATAGTTTTTTTAGCTTTCCATTTCATTCGTTCTTTTAAATATCGACAAAATATCAAATGACAAGATTAAAAGTATATGGGTAAACCCATATATATACTACTTTGACATTTCTCGGAAAGTTGGCAACACTGTATTTTAATAATATTATAATTTATGTGGGCACTAGGAGAAACTTTTCTGAAAATTTGATCAAAATCGAATAAATAATGTAGCCACAAAAAATTTTTAAAAAATTTTGTGATTTTTTTCTAGATAAGTTGGCAATACTGTATTTTGTTAAAATTGCATAATTTATTTAAGCACTAGGAAAAACTTTTATGAAAATTTGATTAAAATCGGTTAAATAAAATGGTCATAATAAATTTTTAAAAATTTTACTAATTTTTTTCTCGGAAAGTTGGCAACACTGTATTATGTTAAAATTACATAAATTATATGAATACTAGGAGAATCTTTTGTGAAAATTTGAGTAAAATCGGTTGAATAACATGGCGATAATAAAACTTTTAAAATTTTAGTAATTTTTTCCTCGGAAAGTTGGCAACACTGAATATTAATAAAATTATGTAATTAATGGGAGCATTAGGGAAATCTTTTCTGAAAATTTGATCAAAATCGGATAAATAATATAGCCACAATGAATTTTTAAAAACTTTAGTAATTTTTTTCTCGGAAAGTTGGCATTACTGGAAAAAACCAAAACCACATGACCATCTTGGGCACTAGACAAATTTATCCTAAAAATTTCATTAAAATCGGTTGAACCGTCTAGGAGGAGTTGCGGCCACAAAATTTTGACTTACGACCGAGCGAGCGAGTGAGCGAGCGAGCTGACGACGCACATCCATACACCCACATAAACTAAGTTCAGATTCGTCATCTACAGGCTATATAAAGGATTTCTATACAATTTTTTTTTTTTTTTGAAAATGTTACAGACACCGTACCAAACGCTATACTACTTTTCCTTGCAGTCAAAGTAGTAAAAATCCGGTTTTATAATCGCCGATTAAATTTTCTTTGAAAGTAAATGTATTTTATTAAAAAGTGCGAACTTTAATCGAATAGTATTATGAAACAGCTATTATTATTAATAATAATAATCTGGCGTAAATTATTGGAATGATATGGTAAAAAAATTTAGGTTCTAGTTCTGTAATAATTTATTAATAAATCAACGTTTCGACGAACTCAAGATGGGTCTTCATCAGGAATAAAAATAGAAATAACACAATTATAGTAAATAAACAGAGCATGTAACCAAGTTACTATAGGTAACAAATAAGTAACTAAATCATGAAATTTATAAATTATTAATTGAAGGAAGCTAGATTTTATTTGAATCTTTGCCTGATTGATAGTAATAGAAATATATACTAACACATATTTGTACACATATACTAATCACTGACAAATTCATAAGTGACAAATTTCAATATAACATATTGAAAAATTTATCAGAACTCATTACATTAAAATAAAAATGCTTTAGGATTAAGTTCTGTATATATTTTAATTAAAAATCGACGTTTCGACGTACTGCACGCACACCATTATCATATTTTTTTCTGATTTCAATATAGTCGTAGAAAAAATATTTTAACTTCTTTGATTAATATAAATTACAAAAATAATAAAAATATTAAATAACACAACACTTTGGATTTACATGCTACAATAAAATATAAACATATATTGTAAATAAAATAATTTTTTTTAATTTTAAGAAATTTAAATAATTTGCTTTTTATTAGTATTAGCTAAAACTTTTAGTTCATCCCATCTGGAGACAAGTTATACTTATACCTTATTTTGTTGTATTTAAATAAACTACACTGTAAAAAACGTATCTGAAATTTGTGTAATTTTACATAGAATTTAATCAGTAAAAATAATAACATTTTGTAATTTTACTGTGATAATTAACGTAATATCACATTTTTTCATAAAAAAAATACATTCACAAAACATGTAAAATTACAAAAATTTTACTGTGTACAATTTATACTTTGGACAAATAATTTTAAATATTACAAATAATTGGTGTGAATAAAACACTAAAATTTAATAATATACTATTTACAAACATAAAATAATCTTGTTATTTATTTTTTCATCCAAATAAAATCATTAAAACCATTACAAAACTCTCCGAAGTTTTGATCTCCAATTGAGTAATTATGTCGTTTGAAAAACTTAACCTATAATTATAAAACTGGAAAAACTTTATATATATATATATATATATATATATAAAGTCAGAGAATTGTATTTACTGTGCCAACAATTTATTCGAAAGTATTGGTGAAATTTAATTGAATGGAATAACAAACACATTTCTAATTGAAACACTTCATTATCGTATATGGATTATTCTGTTCCATTTGTAATCATAATAAACAATTCAAGATTAATACAATTATTTGTAATTAATAATAGATTATAAGTTAACAACATTATTTATTTAGTTATACAAATATTTCAACAGCGCTAATTATATTAGGGAATAAATTAATTTAATATGTCAAGTTTTTTCGATCAGTAAAAATAATAAACGATACATAAAAATTCTTAGATTCCGTAAGAAATCTTTCTATTGAAATAAAATTTCTTACGGAATCCAAGAATTTTCATTTTAACGAACCGTTATTTTTAACGAAAATGTTTCAGAATACAAGCCATCAGTAAAATAATATATGATAAAATGATCAGTAAAAATAGTAACAGTACATAAATAATAAATGTACAGTACAACAGTTTAAAAAAAAACAATAATCGGTTAGAATTGATACATACATACACAATCACGCCATATACCTAACACGGTGTGGCACGAACTCTTTCCACTATCCCAATATTAATTTTATTAATAACAAAGAAAAAGATAATATCAAACCGTGTAAAGATAGTAATTTAAATAAAATTTAGTTTTCTTTAATTAAAAATTTATATATTTTATGAGCTAGTTACTTATTTTTTTACCTAGATTATTTATGTAAATATTTTCCACAACAATTCTATTATATTAAATAGTATATCCACAAATTTAGTAGTCAAAGCGCACCTCCGATGACCATTTAAATTTAAAGGAATTTAAGCTAATATTTCGTCCTTAAATTATTTAAGTAGTGATCAGAACTGAAATTTACTTAAAGTTCCTTAATGTTACAGATTTAAAAATAAAACGGCTTTAAGTTCTAGATCTGTAATAATTTTATTAATAAAATCAACGTTTCGACGTACTCAACGTGCGTCTTCATCAGGAAAAAAAAAACAAAAATGACATTTATAGTAAATAAACAAAACATGGAAACAAATAGGTAACAAATAAGTAATTGGATCATAAAATTAATAAATTTTTAACATATTAAAAAATCTTTAAAAACTTATTTTATGATCTAGTCTAGTTAATTATTTGTTACCTAGTAACTTGTTTCTATATGTTCTGTACTGCAAATGTCTTTTTTATCATTTTTCCAGATGAAGACAGACGTTCAGTTCATAGAAACGTCGATCATTAATAAATATTAATATAGAACTAGAACCTAAAACCGTTTTATTTTAGTATAATATATGAAATGTTTACATTTCTATATTTTAAATGATAGAAAAACATGAACAAGAAAACCAGCATCAATTTCAACTGATAAACAGTATAAATAGCAGTTTTGTTAGAATAGTAATATAAAGTAGGAAATGCATACATACACAATATATATACATATATATATATATATATATATATATATATATATATATATATATATATATATATATATATATATTCAGATATCATATACATACGTATATAGTATATACGTTGTTTCATGGTAATAATAATTGGCGCCAATACAAACAGTAATCATCATTATTACATGGCGACCAACTCAACTATTACAATTAGTCTACATACTAATTAGATTTCATTACATATTTTTCCTAACATTATTTTCGAGTCATTTTTCTTTGCGTGATACATCAGCTTTTTTTCCTCTTTCTTATCAATTACACACTTATGTATATATAATATGTATAATAGTTTTTTTTTTCCAGACAGAATTAATTTTTTTAATACAACATTTTATAACAATTATATAAGTATAAATCTAAAGTTACTTTTCATTATATAGTACACTGTAAAAAAAATTCGATAATTTTACATAAAAACCCGAGGCAACTGATTTACACCAGTTTTAATATGTAAATTTACAGACGTAACAGGAAAATTTTATATAAGTTTACTTACTTTTTCTGTAAAAAAAACATATATAATATGGTAAATTAATTATTTTATCTAAAATTACACAATTATATTATTTTTACAGTAAAATATGTAATTTTTTTTCTATGATTTTTATGTAAAATGGCAACTTTTTTTACAATGTAGAATATATTTGTATAAAGATTAAAAATCGCTGTATAAATGTGTTTTGCGTAGAAATTTTAAAACTTTTAAAACTAATTTTTTAAAAATTTTCAATTACTTTATTTGAATTTTATAATATTACACATAAAATATATATATCAAAAATAAAAATACAATTCATATTTGATAAGATATAGAGCAAAAATTTATTTTAAAGCAAAAAAATGAAAGTACTATTTCATAAACGAAATACAGACCAAAATAAACATATTTTTAATCTGTAACATTGGCTTTTTATAATATAAATAATTTTAAATAAAATAAAAATAATTCATGGTACTTATAACTATATTCAAACCATTTTCAAAATTTTCTTATTATTTAATTTTGGGAAACATATATAGATATATTTGAATTAAAAATTATTGATAATTGTTCACTTGAATTTTTTCCAGAAAATACTATGTTTCCAAACCAAATAATAAATAATTTCAAACAAACTTTCTAAATAGTTATTCTATTACATATTTCTATTATAAAAATCCAATATTACAGATCAAAACCATATAGTTACCTACGTTTGAACAATAAAAACGTATATAGTGTGACTTTTTCAATATTTTAGTAAATGTTTTAACACAATGGGCAGTAAGCATGTACCAACATAGTAACGCGTCTAACTCGGTACATGCTACGACTACTATATGTTTAGTTTTAGAAGCACTTTTAGTTAAAAACAGTCAAAATTTCTAACAAAATTTTTGGTTTGATTATTTATAAAACCTAAACTATTTTTTTATAAATTAAATATTTTTATATTATATTTCATATTTCAAAATATAAATAAAGCTAAATACAGATTTAAAACTTTTTTTTAAATATTTCAAAATATATGCATAAGTAACTAAAATTGAAATTTTAACCTCATTAATCTACGTTTTAGATTAATCCAAAATAAATTTTTCTGCATAAAAAAAATTCTACTGGTCTAACAAAAAACAAAACTACCTAAAATTTGAATAATTTTTTATACAGCTTTCATTGTTTAGGTAATATTGCATAATTAAATTTTTTGTATATAAGATTCAATCTTTCTTATGGAATTTTAAATAAAAAAAAAAATAGTAGATTCAAAATAACTTCCGGTTAAACCGGACTTTCGCTAATCCAAACTAATTAGGTACAATTTCATAAAGTAATGCAATCGAGAGAAAAAAATCATATTTTCCCTAAGTATTTTTAACTGGGTTCAATGTTTAAAATTTCTTATATAACTGTAGTATAATCAGAATAATAATTCCAAAAATTAGTCTATTTTTAAACGCATTTAACTTTCAATTATTTTTCCACTGAAACACTGAAAATTCAATTCCTAGAAGTGCAATTAACAATTTTATTTTTACACATTTACAGAAAAAAATTCAATTACTTATTTAAAATTCATAATTTCTATCACATACCTTGACACTGTATGAAATCATCGTTATAAGAAAAAATATTTATAAAATTTCATACATTATTTATGTTAAATTCTAGTTAAATATTTTTTATAAGAAATATAAATAGATATCATAATTGATGTAAACTGCATATTCTTCAATGCCAAATAATTTTATTATTATTATTATAAAATTATATACTAAATTAAATAACTGGTTAAAATTTCGAAGAAAAAAAAAATTGAAAAATTTATAATCTGAACTTTGTGAACATGTAATAAAATAGGTCAGTGAGGTCATAATTACATTCATAAGTAGACACACAAGTGTTCAATAAGAAATTTATAATTTTTCTCTTACAAATTACTCAATTTCTTCATATTCTTCTAGGAATTAAGGATGTACGAAATTGAAAAGTAATTTATTTAATTTTGTTTTCATAAAATGTCACATGCACTCGATTTATAATTAATTTGGATTACATATTTCCATAATGACAAATTCTGAACTTAGATAACATTCAACATATTAATGTAAAATAAACAGTTTATCATTATGATTTTTTTTAAAATAAATATACAGTAAGTCTCAGATTATAGACACAACAAGAGTATAAATAAAGTTATTCTTTACATTTTCCATTCATAAACTGTTATAATATATAAATTTTAACAAAGATTTGTTTCAACTATCTATCAAATCAATTTAGGATCAGCTTACAACTGTCCGAGATAGGCGCAATGTGAAATTAGTTTGTAATTTAATCCCAATGCGCATGTGCTGTACAGTTGCAAATCAGTTCCATACCGAGATAAAAACCACTTTCTCAAATTTTATACACCAGATTGTACAAATTTTTTCGTTTTTCAATTTTTTCGTTAATTTTATATGAAATTTCTAAGATTGTAGAAATTTACATGATTTTAAGAAAAACGTTGATTGATTTTACCATGATTTGAAAAGATTTTAAAGGATTTTACTATGATTTTAATAAATTTTAGAGAATTTTTTCAAAGAATTTAATTAATTTATGCCACAGATTATACAAGTGGTTTCCCCCTCGGTGAAACAATTTTATAAAAGATCAATTCTTACCATCTGTAGAGTTTTGTTTGATTTTTCAATTTCGGCAGCTTCATACATTTTCCGGCAATTTCACACAAAATTATAGAAAATGTATGAAGTGCCTACGTCTTATAAGAAATCCAAGTAAGAATTTTTTTATCTGAACGAAACTACACTGAATTAATACAAAACTGAACTGAACTGAACGGGTAGAATGAATTGACTTTAAAATACTTTTTTATTTTATTCAAAATTATTTATAACCTAGATTAGTAACTCTAACATGCATATTTTAAAATTATATAAAAAATTTCAATTAAATGAAAAAAATTACTCATTTTCAGAGATTACCCGATAGCCACAATGATAGTATACATTTACTAGCAATAAAAAATTCAGAGTTCAAATTTCGGTTGAGTGACACAATTTTTTTTTATTTAACCGTTTCGATACCATTTTTGTTATTTAAAAATTTATATCGCTACGGATTATTGCTCATGTACACTTTAAATGTAAGTCTGGGTTAATTTTGTCCCAGTGAAATACAGTAAATAATTTGACATCGTACCTAGTACATCGTAAAAATTTAACTATTGAAATTAAAATATATTTAACATAGTAAAAAATCTGTCAGAACTCATTATATTTAATGTTTAGGTTTGTAGTTCTGTATTAATATTTATTAAAAGTCGACGTATTGACGTACTCAACGTATATCTTCATCAAGAAAAGTGATAATGTACGTTGAGTACGTCGAAACGTCGATTATTAATGAATATTAATACAGAACTACAACCTACAGCCATTTTATTTTAAAATAAAATTTTTTATATTTAACCAAAAATAAAATATTACTTTTAGAATAAAGTATTATGCATTGAAAACAATATAATACTAATTGAATATTAAATTCTTGGAATTTTTAATAAATTGAAATAAAATTATTACAGAAACTGATTCAAAATACAATTTATTTTAAGATATTTTACAAAAATAAACTATAATATTTTTTTACTAACATATGTAAAAACATGGAAAATTGTAAGTTTCTTTATTAATAGTAAATAAATTATTTTCTTAAATCTCAATTTAATTAAGTATGTATTGTATTTATCTTATATATTAAACGTTTTAATTTGAATCTATTGGTTCGTCTATAGCTTAAAATTGTCATATCATAGTAAGTTATTAACTATTGTTTACAGTTTGTTTAATTACAATATTGCTTTCCATATTATTTAAATATGCCTTTAAAAAGGAATAATAATAATACTTATTATTTATAGTTATTATTTTACTATATAAATATCACTTTAAACCTCTGAAGTTAGTTGAAAGTAGGTACTTATTTATTTCTGACCTTACCGTGCGTCTATATAACTTCACTAACAACACATTATGCTGTTAATACTAATTCTAAGAAAACTAGCACTAACAACTAAAAGTTGTTTAACCATTTATAATTCAAACACTATTTCTACGAACAACAATTAACTAAGAAATAAATTCAATAATGACTATCAGAAAATTAACATAATCTAACAAATACCTGTGGTTTTTATTTTTAATTTGTTTATGTTTACTTTTTGAACGCACTTTACTTCAAAAATCAATTATGTGCCAATAAATCGAAGATTCAATAATATTTTAATGATAATTTTTAGTTAAGTGTTTGTTAAAAAAACTTATACAATTTCATTAAAAATATTAGAAAACTTATAAGATTAAAAAATCTAGTGGAACGTATGTTATAAAATAAAATTTAAGTTATATTTTTTGTAGTAAGACGTATTTTGAAAAACGTTACGCTAAATAATACGTCATTTAAACAGTTAAACTAGTGCAAAAAGTATTTTATTTTGTTAATATTTATGGTAAGCATAACATATACTTTTTACAAAATATATCTTGTTACAGCACCCTGTTATTTGGTTTTTATGTTTTTAACAATAAAATTCTCTAAAATTAACATATTTTTGTTAAATCGTAGGAGTATCAGTTTCTTTTTTAAAAATCTAAAATATTACATAAACAATAATTCATTAAACTGTTAATATATAAAATTTTCTTAAATTTAAAAATATATACTTTTTTAATCTATAAAAATATTGAATAATAATGTACGTAATACAATTTCAATTTATTATTAATATAATATTAAAAAAACAAAACAAATAAAATGGCGAAAATTTTTCAAAAAGTTATAATTTTGGAACGTATACTGTAATTACAAATGTGAAACTAATTGTAATAAAAGAAAATATACATATACCTAGTAGTAGTAATAATGTTTTGATGACAAACAATAATAATTTTTTATTATAACACTAACTACAATGATTGACAATTATTTTCGTTCCAAAACAAAAGTTAGTTGATTCACTTAACAATCTATATGTACTTTAGCAGGAATATTTTCATTAGACTAGTGTAGCATTAAAATAAATAACATTAGTTATTTATCAAGAAAATAAAAGTTAAAAAAAAACTTACGCGATACAGTCCTAGCACCAGTCAAAAATCACCAATATTAATTAGCAACAATAGATTGCACAACAACACAAACTAAAAAGTTTTCAACAAACAAAAGTCAGGGTTCACTCACAGTAAATACATGCACAATGTAGACACAGTCAATTAATCAATCGATAATTAATTAATAATCCTAGCCACACACTGCACAACATTGGCACGCCGCGTGGAGCTGTCAAATAAAACGAATACAACACAGATACACTGACACTGACACTGCGGGCAAAAGTTAGCAATCCGTACATGTATACATATATACGTACAGTTTCGGAGAGTTAAGGTTAGGTTGGGAATTGTCGTAAGCGCGGATTTCGTTTCTGTATGACCACTTTCGACGATTGTAAGCAAACGACTGAGTGAGTTTGTATCGTGCAACGACTGATAGAAGACTGGACGTAGCCAAGTGCTGGAAGTATTATAGAGTTAGGAAAAACGCGACGATGTGCGCTCTGTCTGAACGCTGAGTGCGTTCAGAGAGCTCTCTACTCTACGGGTTAGCCTCTGTTCTGTGTGCCGTCGTATGTATATGTGTATGTGTACTGTGTGTTCGCATTCGCGCTACGCTACGTACAGCCGTGTTACGCGAATCTACGCTCTGCGCGAACTTGTTCTTTTTTCTCGAAACTACTTTTTTGCTGCTTTGTTTGTTAAATTTAACATTTGTAAGATAGCGACGTTAACATATCGGGTTCTGCGTACTAGTATCTATCTCGCATTCAATTTCCCGGACTAGACATTGCTTGCTTTAGTTTGTTGTGTTACACACTCTGTTCACATCAGCAATTTAACGCGAATCGAATGAAATTTTTCTGAATTACAATTATATTACACTAATAAGAATTACATCCACTTACTGTCAAACTTTTAAGTAGTTTTAGTTGTAATTTTTATGAATCTATTTATTCCTGCAAACACATATCTAATGGAAAACTTTATGTGCGATTTTACGAAAAAATATTTTATCACAATTAAATTTATGCTGCAATTCTATTCGCATCTCGTAAGAATCGTAGCATTACGAGAAAAATCTAAAAAAAAAAACAAAATATCTCGTACCATTACAAGTCATAGGAAATGTGAACAGAATTGCACAAATAAATGTAGAACAGTAGTAATTTAATAAGCAAATTTGTAAAATTTGGATCTCGTATAAAACCTTATTAACAATGTGATTCAGTTTTTAATTAATAAATTATATTATATTTGTCTATACTATAAGATAAAAATTTCATTTACTAGAAAATGATAAAACTTTTTGTAATAGATCTTCCAAATTTATTTATAATTCTATCATAATATGATAATAATGACAGAGAAGTAAGACAAAAGTTATAGTGAAATAAAAGCAACAAATATTAACTTGGCTTATACTTATTTCAAAATAAAATCATGGTTGTGGTAACACCAAGGACATACGAAAAAGGCATACTGCTTGCATAAGAGCTATGCAACTTTATAAATACATAAAGTAACAGAAACAAACAACCCTTTATTTTATTTCCTTGGTGTTACCACAATCACGATTTTATTTTGGAATGCAAACTTCGTTTATTTCAATTCTAAACTGTATCTTAAATGTGTACGTAGTAACTGTTCACATTTCCTGCTTATTCCTGCTGAACTGATATTACTGACTATTCCGCACTATTTAGTTCTTTTAACTTCCAGTTTTTGTTTGTAAATGGTAAACAATATTTAAAGTAGATATAATCCATTACAATAATTACATTTTTTTACATTTCAAGTAAAAAAACGACAATGCTACAATTAAAAAACTTATTCCAATTGGTTTTTGATTTTTTTTTTCTTTCTTGTACTTGTATATTTATTTTGTACTAAATATATCTAAAAAATTTAATTGAATAATTATTAGAAATCAAATTTAGTTTAAAAAGTAATGTAAATCAAATAATGTTTAAAATTGTTATGTGAATCATGATTTAAATCAAATGATTAAATTCAGGCCAATCCTGCTTTGAATGTCAGTAAAAAATAATGGCCCGTATTCGCACCTCACTTTTAAAAGTGATATTTGTCAAAAACATTTTTGACGTTTACTTGAAATTACTTATTAAGCAATTTTAATTAGTTTATTTGAATTTTATAATATTAGACATAAAAAATAGCAATACGACTCTCGATTCGTATATGATAAGAGGTAGAAGTAAAAATTTATTTTAAAGCAAAAAATAAAAACACTTTTTTATAAACAAAATCGGTGAGAATACGAACCAATGTTTTCATGTGATTTTGTGGATATTTGTCATTTATCAACTGTTTTGATTGTTTTATTAAGAATTTAATCATGTTGTTAACCAATAATATAATTAACCACCTTTCCTAAAATATATTAAAAATTTTTTTTATAACTACTGTTTTTTTATAAAAGATGAACATGGATTTAAAAAAAAATGGAATCATACAATAATTGAATGATTTAATTTTACGGTTTTAAAATTGGTAATATTTAAATGAACATGATTTATTTTTCTAATGAAATCGAAATATTTGCTCTAAATCGAAACCTGTGTGTAGAGTACATATGCAATGCAACAATATACGTAATCGTATCGGATTTATTATAATTAGTATGAATTGAATATGAAATAGTAACATATTTTACATCTGTCCTAAACTAATAAATTACATCTGTCATATTTCAATTGGTTACTGTTCCAATTATTTGATTAATCGTAATATTGCGACATTACCATAACTTTAACATATCATATATATAATATATATGTACTATATGTTATATTACTCACTCGAAAAAATATTATTTGTTATTGTGAAGCAATCATTTATTTATTATATTTTTTCACTCTTATATGAGTCCTATATCTAATATGTTTCGATAATATAATATTTATGAAATACAGAATTTTTAAAATAAATATTAAAACATAATATTAAAATAAAGTTTTTAAAAAATGTTTTAATGCAAAAATATTAATTAAAAAACATTATTTCAAGTTTTAGCTGCAAATTCTAGTGTATATATATATATATATATATATATATATATATATATATATATATATATATATCAAATGTGTATGAAATTAATTTACTTAAATGCATCTAGTTCTTAAAAATTTATGCAACTGGCGTCTGGTTGATTATATTTGGTAATATACGCAAATGTAGATCGCGTAAATGAAGTGATTACCGTAGCATAAATATCAAAATTTGCTTTAATGGACATTAATTACATACGAACAATAGTGATGCCACAGTAAATTTATGAGTGGATGTAAATGCTTCAATTCATTAACAGTCTGAACTATATTATTGTTTCCGAAATAATCATTTACTAGAGCCAGTACTGTAAAATCCGGATGCAAAACTCCGCAATACGCAAAGGCACAATACTAAAAAAGTTCTATATATTGTGATAAATAAAAGAATGCAGGTATCGAAAAAATTGTGCAAAATATTATACTTAAAATTATTTTTTTCTGTTTTTCACACTGTTCGAAAAAAATATCTTAAAAAGTGCTTATATAGGTAAGTATAATTTCTAAAATGGGCAAATAGTATTACCCTAGAAGCAATAGAAATTTATAAAGAAAAAGATAACATTAATCACTGTGAAGGCACTGAGTTAAATAAAATTTGGCTTCCATTAATTCTGTCATCTAGAGCGAATGCCTAATGAATATGAATGTTTTTGAAGCTATACGTTTGCGTGGACGTCCAATAAGCAGTTGGAGTGGTATGATTGAAAGTGTTTTGCGTGAGAAAAATTTTCCAAGTAGTAGAAACAGAAGAGCATGTGTGAGAGGAATTATGAATATAGATGAAGCTAAAGTTGCTTGTTTAGAGAAGGCTGATTTCGGCATAGTTTGTGCCACACTCTTTTAGGTACATGACGTGATTTTGTATGTATGTATGTATGTATTAATTAAAAATCTATAAAATTTTATAATCTAGTTACTTATTTCTTACCTAATAACTTGTTTTTATGTTTTGTTATTTACTGTAAATATCATTTGTATCATTTGTCTTGATGAAGATGGACGATGAGTTCGTCGGAACGTCGATTATAAATAAATATTATTACAGAACTTTAACCTAACCCAGTTTTATTTTAGTATTATTCTAATTGAGTGAATTTAAAAAGAGCACTTTTTACTCTACAGTAAGTGTAAAAAAATGTAAACACTTTTTGGAGCAACTAAAAATTAGCTAACATCGCATAATAACTTACGAAAATTTACGAATAAATAATTATTAATTATTTACCTTTTATTTTCGTAATTTCTTTTTTGCTCTTATTAGGGTGCAAAGTTAAATATTTTAAAATACATGGAAAGTAATATATTACGCTAATACTGGTACAAATTCAATTTTCCTCAGAAATGTTTACTCTTTTACTCTAAAATTTTGAATATTACCTATATACTGGCCTATACTGCGCAACTCCGCGGAGTAGTTTTTGGTTTGAAACAAAAATATATACCTAGTTATCTCTTTTATAAAATTTTATAATTTAATTGAAAATTATGTAGTTATTATACTGATATTTTACAAAAATGTCAATTTCGCTATGTATATTTA
This sequence comes from Clivina fossor, assembly GCA_963966155.1. Taxonomy (NCBI): domain Eukaryota; kingdom Metazoa; phylum Arthropoda; class Insecta; order Coleoptera; family Carabidae; genus Clivina; species Clivina fossor. Next base: position 12,410,349 of record OZ014555.1, read on the forward strand.
GGAAGGTCCATTTTAAAATTTTGCGGGGAGCGTCCAAAATTTGTAGTTATGCCACGGAATAGACCACATCAAAGTTTGTTGTTATAAATAATACGTTTATTAATTTACAATATTATATTAAATATCTACAAAAAAATTAATACATTTTGATATCAAATATAAATAAAGGGTTGTATGCAAATTCGAATTTGTTATAACAAAAAATTGCAATCTATTCACATTTTTTGTTTTTTATATACTTACATAAAAATTATTATAAATACTGTATATTCTAGTACTGGCTTTTCCATTAAATATTGCAATTTATACATTAGAATAACTGAATATATACAAAATAAAAAGACTTTAGGATTAAGTTCTGTATAAATTTTAATTAAAAATCCACGTTTCGACGTACTCTACGTATGTAATCATCAGAAAATTTATACAAATTTATACAAACAGAACATAGAAACTAGTTACTAGGTAAAAGATTGCAGCTATACAAAAATCAACTAAAAAAGTCTATTTTTACATGATATAACCGAAATTTCTACCCCTTAATACGTTTACATGCGTATTCATACTGATGTGAGATTCTCTTCTGTATTTATATTACAATACAAAGGCACTTGATTGACTAAACCGGGAAGGGGTGCTGAGTTTCTTATTGTAAACAATAGAGAAACAATAGGTTTAATCATTATGGGAATATTGTTATATATTTCAATTTACTTATATGTGGAAACGTAAACGCAATGCAGTATTAACTGTGCAGTTAAAAAATCTATCGGCTGCAGATTTCACTCAATACATACTTATACCGATATTTTGGCCTGAACGTTACTCCGGTTCCCATACATATGCTACGAAATAACCGCGCAATTTCAACCTGTGCAGTTAATACTGTACAGTGTACAACAAACTGAGGCTTTAAGACGGATCATACACGCACAGGCCGAAATTACGCAGTTATTTCATAGCGTGTGTGTGTGTGTGTGTGTGTGTGGAAACCGGAGTGACGTTCCGGCTAAAAATTTGGCCTGAATATAGACCATAACTGCGCAATTGAACCGGAGCGTGTGTGTAGCTTTTGTAGTTCTCATTTGACATTTTTATCGTTGCAGTACCATTAATTTGTGGTTAATATGTAGTTATATGGTACAATATGTGATAGACTAATAGATGAATTTTTTTTAGCCATTATTAAAAATATCATACATTGGAGTGCCTCTTACAATTTAGCTACGCAATAAACTGCGAGTAAAGAGTGTATATAGTGTATGGGCAAAATTAAGTTATCTGTAGATTTCGCAATTTCTCTTCGATTATCCTGCACAATTAATACTGTGCAGGTAAAACTGAATTAAAACTAAACATGCGTAATGCCATATGGCGGTAGGGTTAAAGTACACTGTAAAAAAATTGTCTAATTTTACATAAAATTTATGTAATTTTACGTTTTGCGAATGTAATACATATATGTATATATATATATATATATATATATATATATATATTGTAGAAATATTGAATAATTTTTACTTACAATTAGTATTTTTCGAATAATTTTCTTTTTTGTAATTTTTTTTTAATATCAATATATACTTTTTATAATTAAAGAAATCTAGTAACAAATAACAATTTCAATAATATCATCTTGATAATTTAAAATTGAAATTCAATTCAAATAAAAAAAAATTGAAACAGAATTCTAGCATAAAATAGGAAACACAATTGATAGAAAGAAAAGTTGTATCCGAGCGCAAAAAAATCGTTTTGCGTGAATGAAATATGCTTCTTGGCCTTTTTTTTTCTACTTCTTTCTACCTGTAAGTTAATGTTAGTAACGTATGTAAGTAACAATAAAAAGTATCAATGTCAGATCGGAGCCAAGCCGAAGCAAGGAACGAGAATTTCCATTGGCATGTATGTATGCAATGAAATATTCCACGCACGGTCAATACGCGTGTGAAATTCGTTTCTCTTGATTGATTTGTCGTACGGATTCGTGTTTCCGTGTCTCGCTTATACCTACTAAGTCTTTTTCTTTGCTATATATATATATATATATATATATATATATATATATATATATATGTATATTACAAATTATTAAAAATATATATTTTTACTCTATAAATGCGGAGAAATGTAAAAATAAAAATTTCTTCTTTATACAAGATAAGTATAATAAATTAATAAATAAACTGTCCCAAGGAAATATCTTAAATGTTTGAATATATATATATATATATATATATAAAAACAAAATCTTTCAAAGCTCATTATAGTAACACTGCTATAAGTTAAAGTTCTTTATTAATATTTATTAATAATCGACGTTTCAACGAACTCAACGCCCGTTTTCATCAGGAAAAATAAATATAAATAAATATATTAATACAGAATGAATTGAATAGTGTGGCTGACTTTCTTGACTCTTGACTTTGGAGAGAAATTGATTGTATGTGGCGATTTAAATGGTTGGGTTGGTGTAAAACGTAGTATAACTGGGAATTTTTTGGGTACGTTGGGAAATAGTAGCGTAAATAATAATGGTGAAAGAATGTTATCTTTTTGCTTAGAACGTATAATGTCTTCATTTCTAATACCTTTTTTAAACATACACTTTCCCATATTTATACCTGGGAGAATGTTCTAGAAAATAGACGTAGTGTAATTGATTTTATTATGTATGATGATCGATTGAAAAGTTTGGTTATTGACACACGTGCTAAACGTGGTGCTGAACTTGATACAAATGATCACTATTTAGTGGTTTCGCGTATACGTTTAAATGTTGATTGGCGTATGAGGAAAAGAATATCTGGTAAAATGTTATGAGTGAAATCCAATGTTCTTCAATGTGAAAATGCTAGAGATGAGTATGTGCAAAAAATTAATGATAATTTTCCTGCTTGTAAAACTAATTATGAATGTGACGAAATTTGGGATGAATTTAAGGATCGAATAATTCAGTGTGCGAAAGAAGTGTGTGGTGAAAAAATATTATGCTTGTGTCCAAAGAATGCATGGTTGAATGATCAGGTGAAAGAAACAGTTGCTAAGAAAAAGGAAGCTTATTTGAATTATTTGTGTGTAAAAGATTTGCCTGGTAGTTTATGTGCTGAACGTTATCGTGAATACAAGAAAAAGAATAAATGTGTTAAAACTAGTTAATAATTGCAAAAAAGAAATGGAAGAGAAAATGAGTAAGAAGTTGACGACTGATTTCAGTATGAATAAGCGACTGTTTTGGCAGAACGTGAAGAGAATGAAAGGCGGTAGTGTGAAAACTGTTAAGGCGGTTAAAAGTGCAAGTGGTGATTTATTGTGGGATGAGTTGGATGTAAGAAACAGGTGGTGTGAATTTTTTAAAGATTTTTATGGTAGTGATTAATAATAAGGCAATGAATTATGTTTCTGTAATTTCAAATCAAAGTAATATTTAATATGAGATTGAAAAAAGTGATGTGAGTGATGCTTTAATGCGTGCTAAATGTGGTAAGTTTCCCGGTATGGATGGAATTAATAATGAAATGATGTTGTATGGGAGTGAAAAAGTGTTTGAATGGTTAGTTTTTATATTTCGTTTATGTTTAAAGCGTTGTGTGGTTCCTGATGACTAAAACGAGCTGTCATTTGCCCTTTATTTAAAGGTAAAGGCAGTTCAAGTGAATGTACTAATTTTCGAGCGATTAGTCTTCTGAGTGTTTCCGGTAAATTATTTAGTAAAATATTAATTCATAAAGTTAGAGCTCTAACTATTTCAAAAATTAGTGACGTTCAAAGTGGCTTTTTGTCAGAGAGAGAATGTGTGGATCAATTGTTTGCTCTTCGTATGATTGTCGAAAAGTCACTTGACAAAAATAAAAAAGTGTTCTATGACTTTCTCGATTTAAGTAAAGCTTATGACAGTGTTTTTCGGGAAATCTTGTGGGATGTGCTTCGCGAGTACGGTGTTAATGGTAATCTTTTAGGAGCAATTCCAGCTCTGTATGATGAAAGTGAAGCTGCTGTACGAGTTGATGGTTGTTTAAGAGATTGGTTTCGTATAGATGTTGGCGTGATGGTATACAAATAGGTAATTGTGTTGTACCTGCTTTAGCGTATGCTGATGACGTAGTTGTTTTGGCTGAATCTGAAAAGCAACTGAGAAGAATGATTGATAGAATTAATGCTGTTGGTAAAGATATGAATATTGTGTTGAATGTTGATAAGTGTAAAGTTTTAGTTTTAGATTTATTTGAATGATTTTGATGCTATATGTTTGCGTGGACGTCCGATGAGTAGTTGGAGTGGTATGATTGAGAGTGTTTTGCGTGAGCAAATGTTTCCAAGTAGTAGGAATAAAAGAGCACGTATATGAGAGAAATTATGAATGTGGATGAAGCTAAAGTTGTTTGTCTGGATAGGAATGTTTGCAGAAAATTGTTTTCGGGATAATGGATATAGTTTATGTCACATCCTTTTGAGTACATGGCGTAATTGTGTATGTATGTATGTATGATTAACCTATAGCACTGTTATTTTAATGTATATGAAAAAGTTTTTCTTTAAGCCTATCAGAATATTCATATTACAATACTACATTGCCTATGTAGAAAAAGTCATTATGTTAGTGGTACAATAATGTTACATTATTATACAGTAGTTACTATATACATCACTGGTGCGGTGGCGTCAAACATGACTACACGGTCAAGTCTATTTAATTTCACATCTCAAGTGGAAATATTGAAATTTATTAAGTTAATTGATAGTTGCATGGTTTATTTTTGCTTGAATTTAAATTTTATTTTTGAGAATGTGTAAAGAAGTGCAAGAAATTTACATCGTCAGATTTGTCAGAAACTTCATATTCTACCAAAGCACGTAACATATTTGTACTTATATAATGTGTAAATAAAGTAAGGAATAATATTCATATTTTTCTTATTATCGTCATTTGGAAGAAAAGCTCGGACAGGTCGATTTTATTTTTTTCCTGTGGATTTTATGGATGTTAATTTTAATTTTTTTATTACTACTTTGGAACCTATGACGTCATCGACTTTTTTTGAAATAAAACTCCCCTACAGAAATAAAAAAAAATTTCTGAGTTCAGTAATACTTCACATGCGGTATTTAAAATTAGTATTTTTAGAGATAATGGAGGAGCAAAGGTATAACTTTGAGGAAAATAATTAAACTTGAAATATAATATCAATACTTAAAGAAAAAAAAACTATTTTTGACAGCTATTAAAATATTGTAATAAATTTCTTTTCAATAAGTTAAAAAAAAATACTACTATTTTTTAATTTTCGGTTCAATCGTTTTACTATATTTTAAAGTATAACGAATAAAATTGAACTGGATTTTGAATTAGAAATAAAATTTACAAAATACTAACGTAGTAAAAAAATCTTTCAGAACTCATTATAATAAAATAAAACAGCTTTAGATTTTAGTTTTGCATTAATATTTATTAATAATCAACGTTTCGACGAACTCAATGTACGTCTTCATCTGAAAAAAATATATATATTTATAGTAAATAAATAGAACATGGGAACAAGTTACTAGGTAACAAAATAAATAACTAGATCATGAAATTTATAAATTTTTAATTAAAGAAAGCCAAATTTTATTTTTTATTTTTACAAAATACTTTTTTCAAAACGATAGCACAAAATACTAAAAAAAATTTAATTACAGCAAATTTAAAAGTACAAATCATTTATGTAATATACTCTAAATTATTATAAAATTATATCATAGGGCAATGTACTATAACTAAAAGTATAATTTATAATGCCAAAGTATGTCAGGAATTTTGTTTAATTTTTTTGTTCTAAACCTTGAAATTATTTTGAGAAAAAATTAAAATAGCATGATGTATGTTTAATTTAATTATTGAATCTGTCAATCTATTTTTAAAACATAAATTATTTTTTCAGCAAATTTTTTATTTTTAAAATTGTGTGATTTTTTACTGTAAAAAAAATATAGATAATTATTTACAAATGTACTCGTATGTAGTATGACACAAAACTAAAATAACAAGTAATAAAAATTACAATAAACAACTCATTAATTTTTATTTTATTAGAATTATCAAGCTTTCAAGATAATTTTTATGTGAATAACATTATGTCATTCATTAAAAAATTAGAATTTAAATGTTGTTTAATCTAGTTATGAGCGGATATCTAGTACAAATTTGTATTTACTTTATAAATAATTTAATTTTTATACTGCTGTTGAATAATAATATATGCATATAAATTAGTTACTCCAAATACTATAATGGTATATGTTATACTATATTTAAAAATATTTAAACAAGTTTGTTGTGAATGTGGATGAAGCGGTAGTTGCTTGTTTGGATAGGAATGTTTGGAGGCGACTGATTTTGAGATGATGAAAAGAGTTTGTGTCACACCCTTTTGGGTACATGGCGTGATTGTGTATGTATGTTGTGTTAATGAGTCCATACTTGTGCAATCTGATATTTGTAAGATTGCAGATTGATGCGTAAATAGCAAACTTAAATTTAATATTTAAAAAAAAAGTAAAATTATTACATTTTTAAGGAAATTACTAATTTCCAAATATAATTACTATATTTGCAATAAACAACTTGAAAGAGTAACAGTGATAAAAGACTTGGATATCTTATTTCGAAGTAACTTTAAATTTCACCTCTATTATGAAAACATTGTGACTAAATCTTTTAGAACAATTTTAAAAATTAGCAAAAATTTCAGTGTAAATAACCTACTAACATAATTTTATTCTCTTGTAAGATCAGTAATAAGATCATTGTTGATCATTTATTCATCAGTTGTAAGATCATTTAATAATTTGTGTTCAAAAAAAGTGAGGTTCTTTATAATTTAAAGTACTTTGAAACATTGAAAATACTTTAAAAAATAATAAAGAATTTGACATAAACGACACCAGCGACACTTCACACACCGCAATGAAAATAGAACAGACACTTTTAAAGCCACACTTGCTACACTTTTGACACCTCAATGAAAACAAGGCTTTACTAACTGACGCATTAGATTGTGATATATTTAAAACATTATTATGCACTACATAATTAATTTAAAATCAGAAATTATATAAAATAAAAAATATACAAGCCTATATACCGAAATATAATTATGTTACTCACAAAAAATTTGCGATAGATTCTCACTCGTCATACAAGTCTATTTTACGACCCTGTGGTAACTTACAGACAGTATACACATATACAGTGCTTCTAAGCGAACAAAGTCTTTGAGTAGGCGTTTCCAAGGTCGCTTGGAATATACAGTAACAAGTATGAATATACACTCAAATATTAAAAATTAATTATACATATATATATATTTTTTGTTATTAGCTATATATTATGTTTTTGTTCGCTTAGAAGCACTATATCAAATACACGTGTGTTATTCAATTATAATAGAAAAATTAGAAACATTATTTTATGCAAATAAATATATAACATATTTACAAATTTTTATTTCATCATTAAAGAACTGGAGATAATACATCAGTTACAGCAAACATTACTTACGGAAATGGAAAAAAATCGAACTAAACATAAAAAATCAAGTAGCTGTACGTTTGTAATTTATCGTTTATTGATTATACTAACCGTTGCCGTTGAATACAACCTGACTCAGTCAGTTGCGCGTTTCAGGCCGGTAAAAATGTAATCTGAAATTCTAATCGTTCGCTAATTAGCTGCAAACCTATAGGAATACTTGTCGGTAAATCGCGTGCGTTTCACGTTTGTTTCTTCATTCATTTGTTTATTTATTTATTTGTGTGTGTGTGTGTGTGTGTGTAATCGTGACGGTAGTTGGCGTTGTCGATTGTCCGTTTGCTGATTTTTTATGCGCATGCGTTGCCGATATACACTCTAAAAAATTTATGTAATTTACCTACAAACCATGAGACACTATGATGCCCGGTATTTTTAGGTAGGTATAATTATACTCAACTACTATAATTTTACATAATTGTTTAAAAATACATAATATCAGAACTATTACAAACATTATGTAATATGATATTACCAACGGGATGTTGCATGTAATATTACAATTTTTTTAGTAAAGTTTCGTTTAGTAAATTTACAGAATTTCAGTAAATTTACTGTCAGGAATTTTTCATAAATAGGTAAAATTTGTTTAGTTCTGTAATATTATTGTTGGTATAATTACTTACATTTCTAAATTTACATACAGGATGTATTTTGAAATGAATGAATTACACATAAAATATTTTATTAGTATTATTACACAAAATATGTACTAAGTTTCATTATTTTGATAAATTATTACAAATATTAATATGCTAGCTGTCATATTACATAATTTAAAAAGTTGTATGTGATGCAATTTGCAGAAAGTGAGCAATTTTACATACTTATTAGGTCATTTTTACTTACTTTATGTGATTATTATGAATTATATAAAAATTACAGAATTTTAAGGTAGAAATACAGAATATTTATAGTAAAATGGAATTACCGATTTTTTATAGTAAAATTTTACTACTTTTTTCTGTAATTATGCTATATTTTTTTACAGTGTACTTTCAAATGCTGTTATGTGTTGCTTTTATTTCCCTGCTTTGGGTATCAATTAAAATATTTGCGAATGGTTATTTAGTTCTTATCAGTTATTTGTGTACGGAATTTAATTAGAGATGAAATATTCTTTTAAGCTAATTATGACGCGCTTTGATTCTTTAAATAGAGATTTTTCTATCTTTATCATATGCATGATTTGTAAATTTGTTTATCAATTTATACTTATTTATAGTTTATAATTGGCGACTTCAATTATGTCATGCGTGAATTTTGCTTTTGTTATTATTAATTATCTTTTCTTTATATATTTATTTATTTTTTAATATTAAATTTTTTATATTAAGTAGTTGGAGTGGTATAATTGAGAATGTTTTGCGTGAGCGGGAATTTCCAAGTAGTAGGAATAGAAGAGCGGCTGCATACCAAATAGGCGCGATCCCTTATAATCCCTTGCAACAGGAAAGGTGGGCGACAGGTGCCAAAAACCGTGTCTTTTAGGCGCGGTACCCTTCTAATCCTCAGTCGCATGTCTCTTTTCAAATAGTTATATATTAAGCAGGATAAGTTTTGTACAACTAATATGTTACAAATACGCGCCGGTTACAAAATAATTGAATTATAATTTCTAATTTAGTTTGTGATGCATTTTTTCTGGTCTTATTTTAGTTTGTGCTACCTATATATTTTTTTTATTTCAATAATTTTTACTTTATAATCTCTATATCATTTGTATGTTTTATTTTTGCAATTGTTATAGTCAAGATTTGATTATATTATCATACAATATATGATATTTATTTTTTCTACCATGATCTAATTTTAGTTTGTGCAATATATTTTTTTTATTTCGACAATGTTAATTTTTTTAATTACAATATTTTGTATGTTGCTACACAATGTTTATTTTGTTTTTTGTTACTGACTAGAATTGATTATATAATTACATAATATTAAATAACTGCGTTTATTTTTGCGAATGTACACATTTTTAATTGTAAATTTTTCCAATTCCTATTTTATACCTGACCTACAGACTATGTCTATACCTGAGCACTGATGGGGATTATAGCGGTTATTCGCGCCTATTTGGTATTGCGGATTAACGCTACCTGAAATCGCGCCCATTTAGCATGCACCGAGAAGAGCATGTATGAGAGAAATTATGAATGTGGATGAAGCTAAAGTTGTTTGTCTGGATAGAAATGTTTGGAGAAAACTGTTTTCGGGATAATGGATATAGTTTGTGTCACACCCTTCTGGGTACATGACGCAATTTTATACGTACCTATGTATGTAAATTTTTTTATATAATAAAATTGAAATAAATTTTGTATTAATATTAAAAGTGTTTTTTTATTTTATTTTATTTAAAAAAAATGTATGGTTATTATCACTAATTAATAAAAAGTAAATTTTTTTTAAATGTGAAAAAACCAAAAACTGTATAGTAATGTAATAACTGTGACAATATGTAAATAAAAGGCTTTACTTGCTTAATAATTGTATATTGTGTTAATACTATTGGTATTACAAAGATAATATATTGCTTTATGTGAGGTTGCTTATTTGACAGCTTGGCGCTTATTTTTGTCGTTATCTGCTGTGTCGCGTATTGACTGCTGGCGCCATCTGTTGTCTACTCTCGTAACATCCCCTCTTCTTTGGCGAATTTGTTATATATTCCTGAAGATACTTGGGTGGTCGTCTTTCTCTGGTACTTCTTGTAAAAGTTGGTTTGCTCACTTCTTCGGATGTTGCTGACCCATTTTGTTCTTCCGATCTTCTTTCTTCTTGTTCATTATGCGATTCATATACACTACCTTTGTTTAGTGCTTTTGGTGTTACTTGTTGTCTTATTTCCTGTGGTTCCTCATTTTGTATTCGATTTTGTCGTCTTTCTTCTACTTTCTCGATTTCTTTATTGGTTGGACTTGATCGTATATCTATTCTGTTTCTGCGGTAATTTGTTCCTTCTACTTGTACCCTATATGATCTTGGCGATATCTCTTCTCTAATTTTACCTTCTTGCCATTTTCCTTCTTTATTTCTAACTCTAACTGTTTCGCCTCCCTCAAGAATTCTCAGTTCTTTCGCTCCTTTGTCATGATAAAATTGTTGTTTTTTTCTTCTTAGGTTTATTCTTTCTTGGACATCGTTGTGTATTTTTGGTCTTAATTTTTGCTTTGTGATAGGTACTCGTGTTCTTGTTCTTCGTCCCATCAGTCTTTGCGCTGGTGTAAGTTGTATTTCTTCCGTTGGAATATTTCTATGTTCTAAAAGTGCTAAATATAAATCGCTATTTTCTCTTTGTACTTTTTTTACTATTCTTTTAGCTATTTTAACCGATGATTCTGCTTTTCCGTTTCCTTTTGAGTGATATGGTGAACTAGTTTTGTGAAAAAATTCCCATTCTTTTGCAAACTGTCTGAATTGTTTACAGTCGAACTGTGGCCCATTGTCTGATATCACTATGTGTGGGATTCCATGTCTAGCAAAATTTTTTTTTATATTTTTAATAACGTGTTCACTTGTCATATTCTTAAGTTTTTCTAATTCGAAAAAGTCGCTGTAATAATCGGTGATAACTAGATAATTTTTTGTATCCAGTGTGAAAATATCGATTGCTACTGTGGACCATGGCAAATTTGGAATGTCTTCTGAGATCAATGGTTCTTTTCTTTGATTGGTTTGGAATTCTTGACATATCGAGCATCTTAAAATATAGTCTTTTATATCCTCTGCCATTTTGTACCAATATAGTGTTTCTCGAGCTTTTCTGGTACATGCTTCGATTCCTGCATGACTTGCATGAATTCTTTTAAGCATTTCGTTCTTCATACTATTTGGTATTATAATTTTTTCGCCTTTGTACAGTACTCCATCCTGTATTGATAATTCTTCTTTAAAATTCCAATATTTGACTATGTCTGGTTTGATGGATTTTTTTTCTTCTGGCCATCCCTGTAATATGATTGATTTTAGTTCTTGTAAAGTGTCATCCTTACTGGTTTCTGTTGCTATTTGATTCCATCTTTGTTCCGTCACATTTACGTGCTCGGCCATATTGATGTTCATTATTTCTTCAATCAAGTTTCCTCCTATATAATGTATGTATTCTTCTTTGTTGCTTTCTGTTGTTTTAATTTTTAATGGTGCTCTTGATAAATAATCTGCTACGTGCATTGCTGAACCTTTTTTATATTTTACGTCTAGGTTGAAACGTTGCAGTCTTAACATCATTCTTTGTAATCTGCACGGTGCCGATAATATAGATTTTTTGAAAATTGTTTCAAGAGGTTGATGATCACTTTCGATATGTACTATTTGTCTTCCCGATATGTATTGAGAGAATCTTTCGCACGCGAATAACAATGCTAGTGTCTCTTTTTCTATTTGCGCATATTTTGTTTCTGTCTGTGTTAGTACACGAGAAGCATATGCAACTGGCTCTCCTTCTTGCATAAGTGTTGCTCCTAATGCAAAACTACTTGCATCACATTGTATGGTTACTTCTTTATTCATGTCATAGTATTTTAGAGTTGCAGCCTCCTCAACCATGTTCTTTAACTTTTTCCATGCTTCTTCGGCATCTCTGTTCCAGTTCCATTCTTTCTGCTTAATTATTTCTCTTAACGGCGTGCATACTGCTGACAGAGTCGGCAAGTATCTTGCTAAATACGTGATAAAACCAAGAAAACTTTGAAGTTCTTTTATGTTTTGCGGTTGTGGTGCATTCCGTACTGCTTCTGTCTTCTTTTTTCTGGTTTCACTCCTTCTGTTGACAGTGTATGTCCCATATATGTTACTTCTTTCAATTTGTATTTAAATTTTTCTTTATTCAGCTTTAAATTAACCTCTCTTGCTCTATTCAGTAGTTTCTTGATCTTCTTATCATGATCTGCTTCAGCTTCTTCTTGTGTTTTACCTTTACCTATGATCAAAATGTCATCTGCTATAACGTTTATTCCTTCTAAATCTCCTAGTAGTTCATATTGCCTTCGTTGATATTCTTCTGGTGCTGTGGATATGCCAAATGGACATCTTAGAAATCTGTATCTACCAAACGGCGTCCAGAAGGTCGTATAGTAGCTGCTTTCTTTGTCTAGTTTGATTTGCCAGAATCCTTGTTTTGCGTCCATCACACTAAAAATTTTAGCGTTTGCTAGTTCCGGAAGTATTTCATCTATCGTAGGAATCTGGTATTGAGATCTTCTCAAAGCTGTATTCAGTGGTTTGGGATCAAGACACATGCGAATCTTATTGTCCCTTTTGACTACAATTATGTTACTTATCCATTTCGTAGGTCTTGTTACTTTCTTTATGATATTGTCTTTTTCTAATTTGTCTAAATATTCTTTTAATTCCTTTTTAAAATTTATTGGTACTCTACGTGGAATTTGTTGAACTGGTGTCACAGTTTCATCTATTTCCAAATGATATTCTCCGGGCAGACAACCTATTCCTTGAAATACGTCTTCATACTCTTTAATTATGTTTTCTTTCTGTCTATCCGTACTTTCCGCTTCTATCTTGCATAGATCTGCTGTTACTTGTATGAGATTTAACTTCTCACTTGTTTTTGCTGATAGTAGTGGATTGCAGGTGCATTCTGTTTTAATAATTTGAAAAATTGTTCTAATTTTCTTATTTTTGTACTTGCATGTTATTATAGCTTCTCCGATCGGCGTTATTATTTCACCTCCGTATAACTTTAATTTGGTACTGCTTGGTTTCAGGCTTTGCTTGGTGCCTAATTTTTTAAAGTTGTCGTAGCACATAACATCACAACTTGCCCCTGTATCTATCTGACATTTCATTTTATGTGCTTCGTTGTTTGTGTATTGCATTGTCACGTTGACATACCATGTCTTCTTGTTCGCTTCTAACTTGTTGATGTTGTAAATGGATTCTGTTTCGTCTGTGCTTTCATCTGTTTCCACTTGGTGTACATTTTGTTTCTGTTTCTGCTTGTATATCTTTGACTTGCATACTGATTGGAAGTGATTTTCTTTCCCGCATGCTTTACAGGTTTTTCCAAATGCTGGGCATTTTTGTCTGTCATGTATATGTACATAACCGCAATATTTGCATTTTGTTCCTGCATTATAAAAGGTTTTTTGCTGTTTTTTCATATTCTGATTCTGTTTTCTCGTTTCTTGCTTATTTTTCTGTTTCATAAAGTGTACATCTTCTTTTCCTTTTTCTTCCATTGTTTTTAATCTTTCTTCGGTGACCTCGTCTGTTCTACACATATTTATTGCTTTTTGTAAAGTTAGATCTGAAACTTTCAGTAATCTTTTCCTAGTTTCATTATTTAATATTCCTAGTACCAGCCTGTCTCTTATTAATCCTTCGTGTAATGTGCCAAAATCACATGTATTTGCAAGTTTTCTTAACCTATTTACATATTCTAATATACTTTCATCATTTCCTTGTGCTGCTGAATTGAATATATATCTTTCATAAATCGTATTTACTGTAGGTGTAAAATACGTATCCAAAGTTTCGATTATACCTTTAACCTTCGTTTGGTCGTTGTTTCCTTTGTCAATGTGTATATAAACGTTTAAACATTCTTTGCCTATAATAGAAAGAAATGTAGCTACTTGTATTTCATGTGATTTTTTACTTAGCTCTGTAGCTATGCTGTAGTTTATCCATTGTTGCTTAAATAATTTCCAATTATTCTCTGCTTTGTCGTTTATTTTGACAGGTTCTGGTGCTGGTAACGTGGTCATCTTATCTTTCTTCTTTTTTTTCCATATACAATCTTTCACAAAGTTTTCACACCTGACACCATGTGACAATATGTAAATAAAAGGCTTTACTTGCTTAATAATTGTATATTGTGTTAATACTATTGGTATTACAAAGATAATATATTGCTTTATGTGAGGTTGCTTATTTGACAGCTTGGCGCTTATTTTTGTCGTTATCTGCTGTGTCGCGTATTGACTGCTGGCGCCATCTGTTGTCTACTCTCGTAACAATAACAGTTAAATAATTTTACACAATTTTGCCTTAAAATAAACGCCAAAGCAGAAAAATGCATATAACTAAATATCTATATCATAAATATTCTGTATCATTTCTAAAATAAAACTGCATTAGGTTAAAGTTCTATATTAATATTTATTTATAATCGACGTTTCGTCAAACTCAACGTTCATCTTCTTAAAGAAAACGGACGTTGAGTTTGTTGAAACGTTGATTATAAATAAATATTGATTCAGAACTTTAACCTAAAACAGTTTTATTTTAATATAATGAATTCTGAAAATTTTTTTATTATGTATCATTTCTGTTATAAGTGCCGGCATGTTAAAATAAATATTCTGAAATTCAGTAAGAAAAATATTTTTTCTTCAAGCATATCAAAATCTTTGGAATCATTTACGTTTATAGCAAAAGTACTCAAAGCACCCACAACCTTACAACCAGCATTAACTTTCCTTTCAATCTTACGAGCAAAACGACCATTCTTTGACAATAAACTACCCAAATACACATATTCTCATCTACCTGCTCTAAACGCACCATCAGAATTACATTTAGTAATCAAGACAATTTTCTCAAAAACTAACACTTTATATTAATATCCTTATCTTCAACATTAATTCTATCAATCATCGTTCTCATTGTCAGTTGCTTTTCAGATTCAGCCAAAAACGTCATCAGCATATACTAAATTAAATAGCCAAGTAGACATTACACAGACCTGTTTCACACCAACATCTATACCAGGCATGTGCAACGTACAGCCCGCGGGTCGGATCTGGCCCTCGATGTGATTTTATCCAGCCCTTTTAACAATTTTTAAATCTTACTAAACATGGCTCTCACAAACTTAAAGATATTTGAACTTGAATTCAATATAAATTTTATATATTTTTTATTTTGCAAAGACGCACCCCAAAAACTGAAAGAACATTGAAAAACTATTTTTTTTATCTAAATAGGAATGTTCATAGTAAAGCTTTAGACCAACGATTGAACATTTTTTTTTTGTTGTACAATTTCATGAAAAAATGGTACTTAATGTGTTGTAATATATTTGTCGTAATATGTGGTTATTTGTCAATATCGGGGTCAAAGGCTTAACTAAGTTAAGGTAGATTTCAAGAAATTAAAGTAAAATATGTTTAGTTTGACTGAGTTATAGTCAATTGAATAAGCAGAAAAAAAAATACGAAAAATCGTGTTTCTTCTTTTAAACTGTTTTAGAAAATATTCTTATTTTACTAAACATAATTGTCGCACTATCTACGATTAAAAAAAATTAAAAAACAAATTTTCTGCTGGTTAAAAAAATTTTTTGTTGACCAATTTTATAGGTCGCTACCGGTGTTTGAACATGTTTTTTTTTCTTATTATTATATATGTGTAGAATGAATTGAGTTAGTGTTTTCACCATTCTGTAAGACTTCAGTTCCCAATATCATTCTACCAATATATATATATATATATATATATATATATATATATATAAATCCGGCCCGCGATTTGATGTGATATTTGATTCCTGGCCCGAGGTCTTGGCTAAGTTGCACATGCCTGATCTATACGAAACCAATCACTTAAATAAATATTGTTTATAAATTTATATTAATGTTATAATAATGTTTTGTTTATTTCTAATAAATAGAATTTTTTATTCGATTGAAAAAGATAAATTATACTGTAATGCTTTCAAATTCGTTCAAAATTCCACTATAAGTTGTATGCACTGTATGTATCCACTCCTATGCATGCATTGTTACGCGTTATACCTACATCACCACAAAATTTTAATTTTGTTGTCCGTATTTAGTTTCTGATTTTTACGATATATGTATAATATACCATGAGCTTGATATTAAGACTATATATTTATATTTGAAACAGTTTCTTGCTGGTTGTCCATATTTTAATTTTGTATCAAAAATGAATATACAGAATTTGATATAAATATGAACAAACCTAACACTATTCCAACTAACTAACTAAATTCCAACAAACTATATTCATAATCAATCACATTTAAATACAAAATTTCTGTACTCAAAGAACTTTATCTTTATTATTATTATTATATTACAAACATTTTGTTAATCTAAATAAAAAAATTCTAAAATTCCAATTTAATCTTAAAACTTGAAAGAAAAGTTAAGCAATATATATATATATCTAATTTTTACATAAATCCTTAAATAAATGAATCACCCCAAAAAAATTTTACTTTCAATACGAGTATCATCATTGCATTTGAAAGTATTTTCGACTTGGATTGTGCAAAGTAATATATGCCTGGCGCCAAATTCGGCGAATTTAACACTCGTAAAAAGGAATGCTTATCTTTATCATGCTGTGACACTTACCACGTGCTCAGACATGCTGGTGCCCTCCCAATACACGGAAAAAATCAAAGAAAAGTCATCGAAAAGTCACTAGCTTTCAAGTGACTTTAAACCAGGTAAATAAATACACTGTAAAATACCTGTTTACTGCTGATTCTACCGTGAAGTTATTCTTTTGTTAGAGAAGCAATGTTAACGTCAAGAATTTTAAGAACGATATGGTTTAATTTTGGCTTGTACATAATTTATTATTATTATATTTTTACAAAAATATTTAACTTATAATGAAATTTTGAACGGAATTGAGCATTGCAGTATAATTTATCTTTTTTTTAATAAAAAATTCTATGTATTAGAAATAAACAAAACATATATACACAATCACACCATGTAACCAAAAGGGTGTGGCACAAACTATTTCCACTATTCCGAAATTAGTTTCATCCACATTCTTATCCAAACAAGTAACTCTAGTTTTATCCACATTTATGATACCTGTCATACATGCTCTTCTATTCCTATTATTTGGAAATATTTGCTTACGTAAAACACTCCCAATCATACCACTCCATCTATTCAAAGGACATCCACGCAAACGTATACTTTCAAAATCATTCATATAAATTTCTTTAACAAAACGTTCATTAGACAAGATGACCAAACCATCTTAACTAACATCAACATTTATAACAATTTTTTTTTAAATTTCACACTAATCTATTTTGTACCCGATTTCTTCTATAGTTACGCATACACCACTTAAAAAAATCATTTCCACAGCACTCATTTTCATGTTAGCTCATGCAGCCAAACCCAACACACACTACCATACGTCAACCTAGACTAAAATAGCATTGTATATTCTCAAACGAGCTTCACTGGAAACATTTACGTTTCTACCGCAAAAGCTGAAGGTCCCGGATTCAAACCCCGGCAAGGTCAATGCATTTTTCTTTATTTATAAATTAACTAATGATTTAAGCAAAAACAAAATACTATAATTTACCTTTCTAGCAAAAGAACTCAAAGCATCCAAAATCTTACAACCAGCATTAACTCTCCTTTCAATCTCACGAGCAAAGCAACTATCGATATTTAAATAAAATTTATACAGAGTTCAATCCAAAAGCTTTTTAATTTTACTATGTCGAATTCTGAATATTTTTTTTTACAGTGTTAAAATAAATAATGTATAGTAGAGGATAATTACATTTTGAAATATAATTTTACAATAATTTTTTGTTATAAACTTTACTATTTAACATAATTAATATATCGTGCTCTATAATATTTTAATGTAAGAGAAACTGGAAATTTTATTATTCCTGTCTTTGCGTATCTATTGTTTATTAATGAATTAATTCTTATTTGCGATTTATAAATAGTATAGCAAAAATTGACGCACTAGTTTTAAAATAAATACAACGTAAATACCTACATTGTTATTCAATTAAGACAAATAATTTGATATCAAATATTTTAATATTTGATATTTGATGACACTATTTTTTTAATTCTTTTATAGAATTAAATTTGCGTCACTACTATTATACAAACTAAAATTAAAATTAGATTATTAAGAATAAAATACGTATTATCTAATGACTAATTGTAAATAAAACGTTAATAAAAATTCAGATTAAAATTACTCTGCATCTAAATTGAATTTGTTTTCATAATCAACACTTCAACTAATGTCAACTTTACATCAACAAAAATAGCATTGTTTTTAAATTTTACTGACATAATTTATTATAATAGTCATCCAGTAAAATTTAAATCAGTAGCTTCAGTTTATTAATTGAATTTAATTAATTAACTAATTAATTGAACGTATTTTTGTAAATGTTTATTAAAATAAGTTTAGCTTTCGAATTAAGTTTTGTATATATTTTATTTAAAAATCGACGTTCTGATATACTCTACATAAATCATCATCAATTGTATATTTTTTTCTGATGATGATATACGTAGAGTATATCGAAATTTTAAATAAAATATATACAGAATTTAATTCGAAAGCATTTTTATTTTAATATAATGAATTCTGGAAGATTTTTTACTATGTTAAATGTTTATATTTTAATTAATAAATTAAAGTAAATCCATTCAAATTGCAAATGAATATGTGATGGCAGATGACCATTGATATAATTGGCTGGAGATAGCGTAGGCGCAGCTGAGGGCTGAGAAATACTGATATGTCAAAATAAGGAGGTACGACACGGCGGTTGGCAAGTTTAAATATTGAAATACTAAAATATAAAGAACAGCAATAAACAATTTATTCGATTTTATTTGATGTTATTCAATTATTTTAGTATAAAAGAATAATTTTTATTCATATTTTATAAATATTGAATGCTATATTATGCTGCTCATATAACTTCAACAAAATTTATAGCATCGGATTGACATTTCTAAACGTACTGAAGTTTGATACAATAATTTAACTTTCATACTATTATCTCTTTCTAGATTATATCAATTTCCATATCCATATTTAGTTTTTGAGTACGGACTTAATCCAGGGAAAACCAGATGTAATCTTTGGGCGTGTGACGTCAAAATATGGTGCGAAAATGGACAACCATGAATTTTAGCACCTTTAACAATTTTTTTCTCTGTATTTGTTCACTTTATTTAAAAATAAAATATTAGGGTCCCTTACTTTTAACTCTAGTTAAACATATACAAAAAAAAAATTAAATTTACTGGATGAACACATTTTTGTCTATAAAATAATGCTTTTTGTTTATTTTTTAAACTTCTAATGGTAATATTATTAAAATATAACTGCTTTATTTTAAAGTTCTGTATTAATATTTATTTATAATCGACGTTTCAACGTACTCAACGTCCATCTTTATCAGGAAAACTAATACAAATAACATTTACATTAAATAACAGAACATAGAAAAAAGTAACTTGTTTCTATTTTCTGTTATTTAATGTAAATGATATCATTTTTTCTGATAAAGACGGACGTTGAGTTCATCGAAACGTCGATTATACAATTACGCCATCTACCCAAAAGGGTGTGGCACAAACTCTTTCCATTATCTCGAAATCAGTTTCTTTCAAACATCCCTATCCAGACAAGCAACTTTAACTTCATCCACATTCATAATTCATAATACATTTATTTAAATAAATATTAAATATTAATATAATAAGTTCTGAAAGATTTTTTACTATGGTACTATTAATATTGTTGCCAATAAAACAATATTTTATTGTTAATTTAAACCCGACTCTAGATTCAATGTTTAACTTTTTATTATGGAAACAAACCTTAACTTTTGTTAAGTTGCAATTTTTACTGCATATAGCATATACCTATACTATCTTATACAAAACTGTTAACAATATATTATACTTAAAAAATAGTTGATAATAATTGACTCAAGAATCAGATATAAATTAAAGAATAGATAAGATAGCCAAAGTATTGTATGCGTTAAAAACAACTTTATAAGCAAAAAAGAAATTAGCAGGAAAACAGTTTATAACACAATATACAGATCCACACTAACTTCCTATATAAGTAAAAGTAAATTACATTAAACAAAAAAAGTGTTATAAATGTTATAAATTCTAAATGTGCAAAGTAAACCAAAAATAATTGTAAAAATAATCATGATAATCATTTTAATTTTTTTTACAGATTACATTTATAATATGATTCCTAATACATATTTAAATCTTCTATTATATTTTTTTACTATAAATATATATATAATTCTCTATCATGTTAGAATTACTAACACAGTCTCATATGTATTACAAATATAAAAAATAAATTAACATAGTATGAAATATATAGTTTCAATAATTATCTAAATCGAAAACAAATTTATTTCTTTTAATTAAGTAATTAAAACAGAATTTTTTATTCTAACCGCATAAATTAATAATTAAAATACTCCGATATAAAAGCATATACTCGTATATATATATATATATATATATATATATATATATATATATATATACTTTAGGTATATGTATTGCAACGTATTTTCTTCGGAAAATAGTTGCTCGTTTGGCGTGATACGGATCGGGCGCCAAACGGTGTTTCCGGGTAACTCGTGGTGTAGGGTTCAGGGTGAAAGTAGACACACAATTTGCTAAACTCTGGTTTTATTAAAGTAGTACTATGGAAGCAGGTAAACAGTTTTATTACACAGAAACTAAATTATTGTCAAAGCAGCATCAATAAATACAACTAATATTATGTGCAAGGCGTTAGCATGTGTTACGTGCGCAAAGCAGTGTAGGATGTTAATAGTTAATTTACGTGCAGTAGTAGGAGACCAATGGGGTCTGTGATTAGCTATACCGGAAATTCGGATAATGCATAAATTGAGTTGTCTGTCAATAACACACGACGTAGAATCCGCGAAATCGTAATAACCGGTCAACGAGAATACCGCGGACCCGACTTCGTACCAGGTTATTACAAACAATCGCAAACGGACAGCGAAGGTCACCGGATCCTGACTTCGCGCCAGGATATGCTAAACAAACTCAAACGGATCGCGAAGGTCACCGGATCCTGACTTCGCGCCAGGATATGCTAAACAAACTCAAACGGTTCGCGAAGGTCACCGGATCCTGACTTCGCGCCAGGATATGCTAAACAAACTCAAACGGATCGCGAAGGTCACCGGATCCTGACTTCGCGCCAGGATATGCTAAACAAACTCAAACGGATCGCGAAGGTCACCGGATCCTGACTTCGCGCCAGGATATGCTAAACAAACTCAAACGGTTCGCGAAGGTCACCGGATCCTGACTTCGCGCCAGGATATGCTAAACAAACTCAAACGGATCGCGAAGGTCACCGGATCCTGACTTCGCGCCAGGATATGCTAAACAAGCTCAAACGGATCGCGAAGGTCACCGGATCCTGACTTCGCGCCAGGATATGCTAAACAAACTCAAACGGTTCGCGAAGGTCACCAAATAATCGCGAACGGTGTGACAGTACAACTCGGTTAGTACAGCTTAAGCAGCAAACAAAATTAACAATCAGTGTAAAAAGATCGGATGCTTACCTTGCTACGGTTCTCGCTGGATTGTTGCTTCAGCCTACACAACTGAAGAACTTTCTTCAGCCTACACAACTGAAGAACTTTCTTCAGCCTACACAACTGAAGAACTGATTGTTTCTTCAGCCTACACAACTGAAGAACTCGTTGTTTCTTCAGCCTACACAACTGAAGAACTCGTTGTTTCTTCAGCCTACACAACTGAAGAACTGATTTTATATTGATTTCTCGGCGGTTTATATACTCTCTGAGCGCGCGAAAACAAAGTTTTAACTCGCCGAGTTTGGTTTTGAACGTGTCGATACGCTCGCTCGACGCTAGTTTTGTATGTATAGCATTATGAGATTTTATATTTCTGTTATCTCGCGAACTACTTTGCGCATCATGCTCATAGATACATCAAATTACAGATCTTTTAACGGCGGTTACAATGGTATACAACACTTCATATAAACGTGTAACAGAACACAAAATCTATCAAAACTAAAGTTTGATTGTTGATAACAATTGCTATATCAATGTCCCAACAATGACACATACTTCAGTGCAAAGTGCACTAAAGCCTCTATCCATTGATATATCATTTGCTATGTTTGATAAGTTCATAACAACATAAATAATTTATAACAACAGATAATTATGACCAAATCGCACCAAACTGATACAAACTAGCGTTTGATTGCGAATAACAATTGTTATATCAATATCACAACAATGACACATACTTTAATGCAAAGTGCATTAAAGCTTCTATTCATTGATATATCAATTGTTATGTTTCGAACTTCGACGGTCTCTAAAATAATTTCTAACACATGTGCGTTTCTAGCGGAAATGTACTAGATTTTATGAACAAACCATTTGTCTCGAAAATGGTTTGTTACATCCCCCGGTTACTTCGGGGAAAAAAAAAAAAAAAAAACCGCACAAAAAAAAACTTGCTAGCTTTCGGCTAGATCACTTGAGGCGAAGCACTCTTCGTCCACAAACCGCGCACTGGGCGTCCGTCGTTTGGGCGATGCACGGGGGGCAAGCGTGTCGAGGGGGGGGGAATGACCTCGTGGGCTTCTCGACACGTTGGGGTCTGGGCTGTTGAGGAGCTGCTGTAGGGGTTGGTGGCAGCTACTTCTGTTTCCGCACCGCTGGTGGTGGCTTCCTGGCGGGAGCCGGGCTTGGAGCCCGCCTCTTGGAGGGCCGGCGGTTGTGCTGGCTGGATTGCCAGTGGCTGCATTTTCCTGTACACCTGTCATCTACCAAGAAAAGGAATTAGTATGCATTTCTACACAGCCGGCTTAAGGTCTTTTATATGAATGCGCTGGAGAATGCGTCCACGCTCTCCTCGCAAATCATATACCACCGGCGACCTTTTCTTTATGACGGTCCATGGACCCGAAAATTTTGGTGCTAGCTTAGCAGCATATCCCTTGGCAGCGTCGGAAAGAGGATGTTCTCTCCTCATCACCTTATCTCCTACCTTACACTGCCATTCTCGACGCCGTAAATTATAATAATGACCCTGCCGGTCTGATGCTCGAGCTAGTTGGATGCGCGCAAATTCCCTTATTTCGTTTAGCCGCTTAACACGAGCTAAAATCTCTTCCGGTATTTTATTTGTCTTCGTGTTGAGCGGTACCTCCGGTTGCATTTCCTGGAATAATCCCGGCAGCGTCAATTCGCGACCAAAGTTGAGATATGCGGGAGTGTAACTGGTGGATTCGTGTTTTGCGGAGTTGATGGCCAGCCTTAATTCTGGCAAGAATTCGTCCCACGTCCGTTGATCCTCTTGGCAGTATTGCGCGATCATCGTTTTCAGTACTCGGTTTACCCGCTCTACGGGGTTAGCTTGAGGTGTATAGGGCGGTGTCAGTAATTGTCGGATACCCATAGCCTCCAAAGTTTGCCTCAGCAGGTTATTGTCGAATTCCGTCCCGTTGTCGGTAATGATTGTTCTCGGGCAGCCGTACCGCGTCACCACTAATTCTCGGATTCCTTTGGTGATCGTGGCGGCTGTGGCTTTACGGAGTGCTCGGCATTCCACCCATTTAGTGAGTCGGTCCTGTAACACTAATAAGTACATGTGGCCACTTTTTGAACGGGGCAGCGGACCCATAATGTCAACTGCTACGGTATCCCAGGGTCCACGTATTTCTGGAGGGTGCATCTGACCCGCAATTCCACGCTGCGATGGCTTGAATTTCTGACAGGACGGACAGCTTCGGACATACTTCGTGATATCGCGAAACATACCGGGCCAATAATACCGTAAGGCGATACGTGAGGCAGTTTTTGCTACTCCGGCGTGTCCTGCATCCGGTCGGTCATGATTCTCTTTCAGAATCTGTATTCGAGTCGGTTCTGGAATGCAGAGTTTCCACTCGTTGGCTCCGTCATCCTCCGTTAAATTTCGTGGGTTGTGGATGCGTCGGTACAAGTGTCCATCTCTCACGGCAAAATCTGGAAAGTCGGTGGGTCGTGCCAGAACGTCTCGTTGCTTCTTTGCATACCATTTGCAGGTGGCGGCTACTACAAAGATTTCCGCGTCGGAACTATCTTCGGGTTTGGCTGCCAGTGGCTGTCTCGATAATGCATCTGCCAATTGATTCAACGAGCCTTTTCGGTACTGGATTTCAAAATCAAATTGTTGTAAAAACATGGCCCACCGAGCGAGTCGTCCTGGGGGATTCTCGATTACTTGTAACCATTTCAATGCTTGGTGGTCGGTGATGACGGTAAAATGGTAACCTTCAAGATAATGTCGCATCTTTTGAATTCCCCAAACGATTGCCAAACATTCCTTTTCGGTTACGGAATAATTTTTCTCGGGATCGGTCAGTGTCCGGCTAGCATAGGCGATTACTCGTTCTCCGTTTGTATCCGCTTGAATGAGCGCGGCTCCTAGCCCTTTATCTGACGCGTCAGTCTGTAGCACGAACGGTTTGGTAAAATCCGGGCAGGCCAAAACTGGAGCACTCGTTAATTGTTGTTTCAGGCCGTCGAACGCCTCTTGTTGCTCCGTACCCCAAGTCCATCGTTGCGCCTTTTTGAGTAACCGGGTCAGTGGTCCTACCTTCTTAGAGAACGTTGGGACAAACCGTCGATACCAAGATGCTGCCCCTAAGAATTGTCGTAGCTGCTTTAGGCTGGTAGGCGGAGGTATATTGCTGATGGCAGTTACTTTCTCCGGATCGGTGTGGATGCCTTCGTTGGTAATCACATGTCCTAAATATTTAATCGATTGCTTACCAAATTGACATTTCTCCGGGTTGATGCGCAGATTTGCCTCTTCTAGTCGTTGGAACACTTTTCTTAAATGCGTCAAGTGTTCGTCCAAGGTATTACTGGCTATTACTATGTCGTCCAGATAAGCAAAAGCGTTTGGTTCCATTTCGGGTCCGATAACGCGATCCAGCAATCGTTGAAAAGTAGCCGGCGCTGCGTGGAGTCCGAATGGCATTACGCAGAACTGATACAATCCTTTCCCGGGCACGGTGAATGCGGTGAGTGGCTTACTTTCCTCAGTCAATGGTACCTGCCAATATCCCTGCTTCAGATCCAGCGTTGAAAAATATTTTGCTTGCCGGAGTTTTTCAAGGATCCCATTAATATATGGTAATGGGTACGCATCCTTCTCCGATACCTCGTTCAATCTCCTGAAATCAATGCAGAACCGGGGCTTGCCATCTCGTTTTCTTACAATCACCGCCGGAGAACTCCATGCACTCTGCGACTTTTCGATAACTCCCTCGCTCAACATGCGCTCCACTTCCTCATTGATGATGGCCTGAATCCGCGGGTTCCGAGGTTGATAGCGTTGTTTAATTGGCGTGGGGTTCTTTAACCGGATTTGATGTGTTGCCATCGGCGTTACTCCCTGTAATTTTTGAAATGATGGTAATTCCGTATTCAAAAACCTTTGGAGTTTTTGTTCTTCCGTCGGCTCTGTTTGCATCATTCGTACTGCGGTTGCAAAAGGTGGCCGCGCAATACAGGCTACCCCTTCACTCGTCGTCTCAACCACCATGGAAAATTTCCGAAAAGCGTCCATGCCGAGTAATACCGGTACCGAAAGTTGTGCTAAATGTAAAAACGCCAGCGTGTGACGTATATTTTGTATAATACAGCCCACCATCGATTCTCCATAGACTTTAGCGGGTGTTCCATCTGCCATCTGGGCCTGACCGACCGGAGCTGGTTGCGTCTTTATTCCCGCTCTATTCAGTTCTTGTGCGATATCCTCGCTAATGTATGAGAACGTGGACCCTGTATCCACAAGAGCCCAGGTTTCTGTCAGCCCCAGCTGTACTGGTACAATAATCCGGTCTTGTCCTTGCGCTTGCAACACTGCCACGGATAACATCCCGCAATTCTGTTTGGGAGGGAGTCGTAATATTTCCAGCTGGTCCGGCTCCCTTACGGTCCCAGCTGATTGGCGTTTCCCGCCTGCGGTACACAGTTACACTCCCGGCTTAGCACTCCTTGTCTCCCACACCTGGAACAAAAAAGCTTCCGCGGAGCTTTACACATATTCCTAAAATGTCCGGACTGGCCGCATCTCCAACATACAGGTGTATTGTTTGCCACGGGATTTCGCCGTGTTTCATTATTTATCGAAGGCCGTGGTGGCTGTACCGTGGCCACAGAGGCCAACGAGTTCCGCGCGGGTTTTAATTCCTTCTCTAACTCCTCGAACTCGTAAATTTCTTTAAGTAGCTCTGAAATATTAGAAAAATCGCGACGCCGGATTCTCTGCCTATATTCCGGTCGTAAATTGTTATATACTCGCGAAACTCGTTGCTCTTGTGTCAACCGTGTGCTCCTGCGCATCATGGTTTCTAGTTCGGTGACATAATCTAGACCTTTTTCGCCAATTCGTTGTACGCGGCGACTAATTTCCTCTTCGATCCGCGTGTGGTAGGCTTCCGGAACGTATGTATCTGTAAAATGTACTTGAAATCCTTCCCAATTGGTCCATTCATGCCGGCGATTCCTATACCATTCCAAGGCTCTGCCTTTGAGCAATTCTGGCAATGCTAACAACAGTTGGTCATTGGCAATATTGTAACTCTCCTGTAATTCGGCTAGCCTTTCAAGAAAACTAATTGGATCGGTCTTACCCTCAAAATGTACATTCCACTTGCGCACGGTTTCACAAATGTGAACCGCGGTTCGTGGCATCTCGTATCTTCCAGGGCGTTCCAGTTGTGGCTCAATTTGAATTGGGACGGTCTCGGTTTGGACTGTGATGCCCTCGGTTTGCACCGCTGCCGTCTCAGTCTGGATTGCAGCTGGTGGTGTAGCTTCTTCTTGGCTTTGGCAGGCGCGTCGAACGAACTCCACCATCCGGCTGCGGAGGTCTTCCTGCCTGCCTTCGGTGCTTAGCCCAAACTTTTCCAACTCTTTTTGTAGTTCCTCCTTGCTAAGTTCGTACACCCAGCTGACCTTCGGGTTGGTCGCGGGTTTATCTGTGTTTCCCGGCATTGGTGATGCTGGTGGAGATCTTTCCACTGGCATGTAGTGTGTCAATTAAGTCCCTGTTCGGGCGCCAAATTTGCAACGTATTTTCTTCGGAAAATAGTTGCTCGTTTGGCGTGATACGGATCGGGCGCCAAACGGTGTTTCCGGGTAACTCGTGGTGTAGGGTTCAGGGTGAAAGTAGACACACAATTTGCTAAACTCTGGTTTTATTAAAGTAGTACTATGGAAGCAGGTAAACAGTTTTATTACACAGAAACTAAATTATTGTCAAAGCAGCATCAATAAATACAACTAATATTATGTGCAAGGCGTTAGCATGTGTTACGTGCGCAAAGCAGTGTAGGATGTTAATAGTTAATTTACGTGCAGTAGTAGGAGACCAATGGGGTCTGTGATTAGCTATACCGGAAATTCGGATAATGCATAAATTGAGTTGTCTGTCAATAACACACGACGTAGAATCCGCGAAATCGTAATAACCGGTCAACGAGAATACCGCGGACCCGACTTCGTACCAGGTTATTACAAACAATCGCAAACGGACAGCGAAGGTCACCGGATCCTGACTTCGCGCCAGGATATGCTAAACAAACTCAAACGGATCGCGAAGGTCACCGGATCCTGACTTCGCGCCAGGATATGCTAAACAAACTCAAACGGATCGCGAAGGTCACCGGATCCTGACTTCGCGCCAGGATATGCTAAACAAACTCAAACGGATCGCGAAGGTCACCGGATCCTGACTTCGCGCCAGGATATGCTAAACAAACTCAAACGGATCGCGAAGGTCACCGGATCCTGACTTCGCGCCAGGATATGCTAAACAAACTCAAACGGTTCGCGAAGGTCACCGGATCCTGACTTCGCGCCAGGATATGCTAAACAAACTCAAACGGATCGCGAAGGTCACCGGATCCTGACTTCGCGCCAGGATATGCTAAACAAACTCAAACGGATCGCGAAGGTCACCGGATCCTGACTTCGCGCCAGGATATGCTAAACAAACTCAAACGGTTCGCGAAGGTCACCGGATCCTGACTTCGCGCCAGGATATGCTAAACAAACTCAAACGGATCGCGAAGGTCACCGGATCCTGACTTCGCGCCAGGATATGCTAAACAAGCTCAAACGGATCGCGAAGGTCACCGGATCCTGACTTCGCGCCAGGATATGCTAAACAAACTCAAACGGTTCGCGAAGGTCACCAAATAATCGCGAACGGTGTGACAGTACAACTCGGTTAGTACAGCTTAAGCAGCAAACAAAATTAACAATCAGTGTAAAAAGATCGGATGCTTACCTTGCTACGGTTCTCGCTGGATTGTTGCTTCAGCCTACACAACTGAAGAACTTTCTTCAGCCTACACAACTGAAGAACTTTCTTCAGCCTACACAACTGAAGAACTGATTGTTTCTTCAGCCTACACAACTGAAGAACTCGTTGTTTCTTCAGCCTACACAACTGAAGAACTCGTTGTTTCTTCAGCCTACACAACTGAAGAACTGATTTTATATTGATTTCTCGGCGGTTTATATACTCTCTGAGCGCGCGAAAACAAAGTTTTAACTCGCCGAGTTTGGTTTTGAACGTGTCGATACGCTCGCTCGACGCTAGTTTTGTATGTATAGCATTATGAGATTTTATATTTCTGTTATCTCGCGAACTACTTTGCGCATCATGCTCATAGATACATCAAATTACAGATCTTTTAACGGCGGTTACAATGGTATACAACACTTCATATAAACGTGTAACAGAACACAAAATCTATCAAAACTAAAGTTTGATTGTTGATAACAATTGCTATATCAATGTCCCAACAATGACACATACTTCAGTGCAAAGTGCACTAAAGCCTCTATCCATTGATATATCATTTGCTATGTTTGATAAGTTCATAACAACATAAATAATTTATAACAACAGATAATTATGACCAAATCGCACCAAACTGATACAAACTAGCGTTTGATTGCGAATAACAATTGTTATATCAATATCACAACAATGACACATACTTTAATGCAAAGTGCATTAAAGCTTCTATTCATTGATATATCAATTGTTATGTTTCGAACTTCGACGGTCTCTAAAATAATTTCTAACACATGTGCGTTTCTAGCGGAAATGTACTAGATTTTATGAACAAACCATTTGTCTCGAAAATGGTTTGTTACAGTATACGTATGTAGTATATTTAAAGTAAACAAGAAAAAAATATATTATCAACTGTTAATGTCATAAAGATAACAATAAAATTAAATTCAGTCACTTTTTAATGTACACAAAAAGCGTAAAATGTCGGTTTAATATACTTTTAATATAATTAAAAATACTAGTTTTCAATAATTATAATAAATTTTATTCAGATATTTTTTGTTGCATAAATAAAGAAAAGAATTATGCAATATTTGCAAAATCAATTAAATATAATGACATATGTAAGCCTATTCTACATATTATAGTAAAAAATCTCTCAGAACTCATTATATTAAAAATGTAATTATTTAAATAAAAAAATATGAAATACACCAAGTTTTTAAAATGGACTAAATTATAAAGTAATTTCTCTTAGCCCCATACAGATTTATAATCCCATACAGATTCCTGATCTCATACAGATTGTCCTGAAAATTGGCGTGGGGCGCTTGCAATAGATAATAGTAAAAAGTGTAGGTAGTGGCTATCGCTGCGCCCCACGTTATTCATTTTAAATCTTATAAGTCAATACTTAATTTTCAGGACAATCTGTAATGGGGTCAGAAATCTGTATGTGGTTATAAATCTGTATGAGGCTGGGAGAAATTATTTTATACTTTTTAGTCGTTTTAAAAACGTGCTATATTAATTTTTTTTTATTTAAATTTTATTAATTGTTTTCTGTAGTTTCTGTATTTTAAAAAAAAAAAAAAAATTTGCAAAATACACGAATGTACAGAATTCGTGAATATGGCACAAGATTAAAATTAATATTTTTAATATAATTAATTAATTAATATTGCATTGTAATCCAGTTTTGAGCTATGTTTAAAATTTCAAGTCTCCAGCTCACTATGAAGTTAATTTAAAATCGATTACAAAATTTGTACCAAACAAACAAACAGATAGAAAAAAAAGCCAGTTAATGAAAACGTGTTAATATTGTAAAACGACTTAAGAATATAGTTCTGTATTAGTTTTTATTAATAATTCACGTTTCGACGTATCTCAATGTACATCATCATCAGGAAAAAAATGTTATTATTTATAAAAATTAATACAGAACATTATCCTAAAGCCGTTTTATTTTAATATACATAATGTGTTCTGAAAGATTTTTTTACTATGTTATATAGCAGAAGTTTTATGAATTGCTATCAGACAGACAGAAAATATGTGTTGATCAGAAATTACTATACTTTGTATCTATTTCATATGACTTATATATGTCATTATAATTAATTGATTTTGCAAAGAATATTGCATAATTATTTTCTTTCAATGCGGAGACATTTATTTATTTTTATTTTTATTACTATTTTGTAAATATTTGTCAGTTTATAAAGATTAAGTTATTTGTCAAACTTGTTTTATTTTTTATAATATTTTATTTGTATCATTTTTAATTTGAATTGGCATTATTTTTAACCGAGTTTCAAATCATAATCAGGAAAAGTAAAATACTTAAAAATGGAAAATGTTACTAATAAAATAAGCAAAATTTTATAAAGAAGAAATATTAAGTTTCCATTTTTTCAAACTTGAAATTGCAACACTTGTGTAAGAGTGTAAAAATTATTATTCTTCTTCAATTTTCAGGTATGTATAAAACTCCGTACAAATGCAGTAAAGTTGGACAAACATAATAGATCAATACGGCTAAACCATCCACAGGTAAATTCGCTATTGTACAACATGCGTTAAATTTTTTTAAAGATACTAATATAATTACAAGACCCAACAATATAAACATTAGATTGATAAGTAAAGAAATAAAAATTTACAAAAAAAATATTAACATCACTCAGTGTGAAAGCACATTTAAATGAAATTTGGCTTTATAAATTATTCTTCTTTTTTAATGATTTATAATTTTTTTTAATTTAGTTACTTTGTCACTTAGTAACTTGTTTCTGTTTTGCTTGTTTATTATATATGTCATTTGTATTATTTTTTCCTGATGAAGATGTACATAGAGTATATCAAAACGTCGATATCTAAATATAATACATACATATTTCCAAATTAGTGGAAATTTAAATATTTTAATTGTCATATTAAGTACAAAATAACAAAAACTGTTTAAGGCAGGGGTGTCTAACATGTTGATTTTCTTGAACCATGCAGAAAATATACTAATTCTAACAATAGTTGTTTTCAAAAAAGTTAGTAAATAATGTACTATGACATTCATTATAAGCAATAAGCAAGAATTGCATAGCATAATAATCATTGATTCCTTTTCGTTCAATTTCTTTTTAAATCATTGAGCAGGTCATGTTTGCAGACGAAAATAAAGATAAAAATGTTTAAAATACTGTAGAACTAAGCCGGAAAATCAGACAAACACAATATATATTTTTAAAGTCTCTTTATAAGTGTATACTTACGGCATCTTGTGACTTTTTTACACACCAAAAAAAAATACTACACAAAAAACAGCACAATAATTAAAACAATCTAAAAACCTCGATGTTTTAAGAAAGTTTATGATTTTATGTATATCAGTTTATTAGTTTATACAAAGAAATATTTTTAAAGTCTCTTTAGAAGTGTATACTAACGGCGTTTTGTCACTGTTTTACACAAAAAGTACTACAACACCACAATAATTAAAAAAAAGTGCCTAAAAATCTCAATGTTTTAAGAAAGTTTATAATTATATTGTATTTATCAGTTTACAAAAGAAATCTAATATCACTTGAATATTCTTGAAACATCATTTATGAATAAAAAAGTTATGTGATTGGCAAATAAATTCATTTGTTTATAGAAATACTAGTTAACAGACAATAATTTTTACAGTTTAAACCACTGAAAAATAATTTCAACTATAAATAAATACCTAAATAATTTTTTTTCGGTAGCGATAACATTAAATTTTTTTTTTCGAAGTCAAAAAACTGTTTTAAAAATAAAATTTATTTTGCATGGAGACCTACAAACTTCTCGATAATTTTAAACCTTGAACTCTAAGTTTGAAAGATTAATTATATATATATATATATATATATATATATATATATATATATATATATATATATATATATATACACATACAAATATAGAAAAAGAATCTAAAATACTTGTTCCTTAAAAATACATAGATAGAAATAAATTATTTGGTAATTGTAATGTAATGATTTGGAAGAATATCAATTTTTCATTATCGGACATTTTTATGATCGTGATAATGTAGTGGTAAATAATGAAAACAACATTGATAGTTTCTTGTTTTTTGTACTTGGCAAGAATGTAAAAAAATATTTCATTGAAGAACTGCTTCAGATTAGTTTCAATTTTTTTTTCTTTTGCTTTTTTATACATAAACATTTCATATCATATTAAGTAATTAATCATATATTTATATTTCCTAAATAATTCAAATATATTTAAACAAACTATATTAAATCATATAAATAAATTAATAACTATTTAATGTAATGTATTTGTTAATGGTGCACGTTTAGAGCAGATAGATGAATTTGTGTTTTTGGGTAAATATTTCCGAAGAAGTCCGATTGAGTAGGTACAATGCCGTTTTAGTACCTACGTTGATGCATGATAGTGAATTTTGGATTTAGCTGCAAAAGCATTAAAAAAATGACTGCTGTGGAAATGAGTTTTTACGTAAAGTTTGTGAAGAGGAATCGGGTACGAAGTAAATGAGTTGAGAAATTGAAAAACTGTTGTTGCATAAGATGGTCAGTTAAGATGGTTCGGTCATCTTGAGCGAATGTCCAATGAACGTTTGGTTAAAAGAATATATGTGAATGATCTTGAAGGTATACGTTTGCGTGGATGTTATTGAGTAGTTGGAATGATATGATTGAGAATGTTTTGCGTTAGCAAAAGTTTCCAAGTAGTAGGAATAGAAGAGCATATATGAGAGGTATTATCAATGTGGATAAAGCTAAAGTTGCTTGTCTGGATAGGGATGTTTAGAGAAAACAGATTTCGGGATAGTTGAAAAAGTTTATGCCACACTCTTTAGGTACATGACGTGATTGTGTATGTATGTATGTAAGTATAAATTGTGAGTGATATTAATAATAATATAATTATATTATATTACAGTTAAAAAAAATACATGATTGTACATAAACTTAAGTAAAAAACAATAGAAATAATACATATTATAAATATTACAAATAAATATTAAAAATATTATTATTAAATTCATTAATGTTATAAAAACTTTTAATAATATTGTTAAACTTGTTAATAGGTATGTAGGTTTTTAATTTTAGTAGGTAATTTGTTATAAAGAGTAGAACCAACATGTGATTGTTTTTTACTATGTTGAGTTTGCATAAATCTAATCTAATATTACCCTTAAGTCTAGTGTGATAGTTTTTATTTTTTAGGTAAATCATTACAATGTTCTTTGACATATAATATAGATACTTTAGTATAAATTCAGATGGAAGAGTCATAATAACAAAATTAAGTTTACAAATGGTCTATTGGAAAAAGTGGAGATGAATAGCCCCATACCGCACCACACTTCAATTTTAAGGAAGTGTGGAACACATGTACACATTTGCAACACTTACACACAATATACACTAGACACAAAAAAAAAAAACGCGCCAGTTGAAAAATCAGAAAAACTACCGATTTTCAAGTAGCTCGTTTTTTTTTGTGGCTAGTGTATATTGTAATGGGTAGCATTTTAGGCTATTTAATTTTAATTTTTATACAGAAAATAAATACCAAATATTGTTCATTAATTAATGTAGTTTTTTTTAGTTACAGTAAAAGAAAAATACCTTATTTTAATTAAAAAATGTTGAGACAAATCTTTTCTTTATATATTTATTTCTAAAAAAAGAATGTACATTTCGACCAACCTGTGGTCCTCTCTGCTATGACTGAGTCAATAATGTTATTTTAATATTTCTATAATATACATTTTGTAGATATAAATGAATTATACTTTTATAAAATAAATTTTATAGTTTTTCAATGTAATATAATTTTTCCAGTAATCAAATAAGCATATGAAATTTTCAGTTATTTCTAATAAAGACCGATAAATGCATCAAAAATTTAAATAAATAGTTTAATATTTTAGATTTTCTGTTAGAAAAATTATCAACTCACATTAGAATAATACAAAAACAGCAATAAATTTTTAAATTTCATGTTTACAACATGGTAATTTAAATACCATAAAAAAATACATTGTTACCCTTAAAAAAATTTATGCTCTACGCCTGGTGGAGAAGGCGGAGCTTATTAAAAATGTGCCAAAATTGAATAGACTGCGACATCTTTACTACAAATTTGGAATTAAAAACTAACAATTTTTATTCCTTCATAACTTGCTTAATATATATTTTTTTTTAATTTTTTTTTTTTTAACTTAATATTTATTAAAAACTAAAGCGAACCACGTATCTTTTTGTTAACATATTCAAATAATTCTATTGAAAAAACGCAGTTAAAAATTTGCTATTTTAGTCAATTTTTACATTAAAATATTAAGTCACCTAGCTAAAATTTCAACAATATTAATACGTAGTCATATTTTGGACACCTTTTATTAGCCACTGTAAAAAAACCATATTTGTGGGACTATTCTTCTAAAAGTTATGAAGGAACAAAAATACTGCTATTTCATACACATTTTTTCAGCTCCATTCCCGCCTTAATGAATAATTATTGTCTTTAAAATTGTCTGTAGCTACTACATGTTAAATACACATTGTCATTTTTTGTAATTTGAACATTCTATATCTTTCTCAACAGAATTGCTTTAAAGCAACCATCCATATTACAGTTTTCTCTGTATCCTTTTAGGGGGCGATAGTAAATCTCAAAAGGAGTCGATAAACGTTAAAACGCATCAGTAAAAGTCTTCTCATAAGCGAGATAAGAATTCTTTTAGTTTTTATATTAAACGATTAATTTGTTTTAAACTCTAATAATCTACTACTTAGATAGATCTTCGTAAAGATCTGCCAACCGGAAATGGTAATTTACTGACATTACTTTTAGGTCACATTTACGAATACTTCGCAACAGAGATATATTTCGAAAAAAATTTATTTAACAAAAATTGCTAAACAAGATATATCTAACAACTTTTATTTGAAATATTTTTGGATACGGCTAAATATTTCATAATAATTTTTCACATTTTTATGATATAGGTATATAATTCTGTAAATAGGTGGCATGTATTTATGTCAATTTGGTTTTTAGTTAGCATGACTAGAGTAGTTGTTTTTATACACATTTTTCAAGTCCATAAATTTATTTAATACTATGATGGTTGGTTCTGTGGTGGCCACCGCAAATTTATATTATTATTAATTTGACCTACAACAGAACTGAAATCAGTATTTCTGGCTAGGAGATTTTTAGTTTTCAGACAAGCACCAAATAGTCTCGTAATAATAATTTCCTAAAAGCAAATCATAATAATTGTTCAAATATGATGCAGATTTTTTGACGAACATTGTATACTAGATCAATTACAAGCAAACATATTCATTATATTAAAATCATCGAAAACAATCTTCAAGATATTTTAATAAAAAAACAAGTAACTAGTTGAAATATAGGTCGATATAGTTGTATTATATCAGTCGTCGTTTTTTTTCGTTTTTTTTTTCGAAAAATTTGATCGGAATGCGTTCGTCAGTCAGATGTTTTTGAGAAAACAGCTGCAAGTGACAACGGCCTGACCATTTTTTATGTTTTGTTCTCTATTCATAAGATCCTTCTGATTGGTGCTGACCTCTGTGAACTTTTGTGTAGTTTGTCCCGAGATAAATATTATATACAAAACTAATATGGTTTATAACCTAGTAGGCTATGTTCGGTGTATTATAATTTTTAAATATGAATTTATTATAATTTTTGCATATAATTTTTAATATTACAACATTTTATATCAACATTTATCTACTTATCAGTTCAGTGAATTTAATTATTTTATTTATATCTGTAAATAAGTTTTTCTTCAAGCATATCAAAATATTTATATTATGCTACAGAATCTTGTATGTAAAACAAAAACAAAATTATTACTTGTAAAATAATAATGTTATTATTGTACCAGCCAGTATAATATATGTCACCTTAGTACAGAACTAATCTAAGTTCAACTGAGTCGTAAATTTCCAAAACACGTTATGTCTAATAATATCAAAAAATGAGTTACATATATACTTGCAAAGAAATTAATATTAATACACAATTGATAATAGAATATTGATAAATCTAATCTGATTTCATTAAAAAATGTATGTCATTTTACATGTAATTTATGAAATTTTACATGTTTTGTAAATGCAATTTTTCATAAAAAAAAAATGTAATATTATGTGAATTATCACAGTATAATTACAAAATGTTGTTATTTTTACATAAATTTAAGATACATTTTTTACAGTGTAGGGCTGGGCGATATTGGAATTTCAATATTGATATTTGATATTTAAAAAATATTGATAAAACCGATATATCGATAATTGATATTTAAGAAAATCGCTATAAACCGATACAATATAAGTATTGATATGTTCAATGAAAATTTTAAATTTTATCAATAAATAAGTAAATTAAACAATATATCAATGTATATTAATAGTATAACTTTTGAAAAATAAAATTTTAATTATGTTTTAATTTTTGCGTAACATGTAACATTTTTAAGAAATGCAGTAACTAGAATTTTATTTATTTGCCTCATCCGTATGTGGGAAGAATTTCAAATATTTTTACTTTAAATTAGAATTTCATCAATCTTAAATTTGCTCAGATATCAAAATATTGATATAACGATAAATCGATAATTTTTATTTTTAATTATAATATTGCTTTATAACATTGTTTGGAAAACGTCATTTTTTTTACAGTGTCTATAGTGTAAAAGTGTAAATTTCAAAATTAAAATTAAAATCTTTTTAATTTTAGTTAATTCTTTATTAAATCTAATCAATTTTATTTGATTCCAATTAATTCTATTAAATTCCACTTATTTAATTTTACAATTAATTCGAAATTTAAATTCATTTCGGATTAATATTAGTTTGCTTAATGCCTTGTTTAAACGCTCATAATAGCAAATATTTACAAATTCCATATTCCCATGTTCCGTTGTAACTCACGATGAGTTATCAAAAAAAGTGTCACAAAGCAACAGGACCGTACCCAACAATTTTGCCGCCTGAGGCAAACCATGAATGTGGCGCCCCTAATAATTTTTGTATATGTACATATACAGAATTTTTACGGTCTTCTCTGTATCCTTTAAGTACACTTCAAAAGTAGTCGATAAATCTTAAAACGCCTTATTGAAATTCGTCTCATATTCGAGATAATAATTCTTTTAGTTGTTTACAATTAACGATTAATTTGTTTTAAATTCTAGTAGTTTACTACTTAATCAGCATTGTCTACTACACAAGATGTTCGAAGTAAGGCCATTGCGATTTTTATAGAACAAGTTAAAAATAATAAATTTTGTAGTCAAACAAAGGTAATAGAAAAAGTGAATTACTAATTACAAATTTATCTGTCGAATAACAAACGTAATAATAATTGAACAATACTGATTAAGTAGTAGATTACTAAAATTTAAAACAAATGAATCATCATTTAATGAAAAAACTAAATGAATTATTATCTCGCTTATGAGACGACTTTTACTAAGGCTTTTTAATGTTTATCGACTCCTTTTGAGGTGTACTATTGCCCCCTAAAAAGATACAGAGAAGATCGTAAACAGCCTGTATAATAAAAAATTTCATATTAATAAATAAAATTTGAACGAACCTGTTATTTTAATTTTATTGCACAAAATAATTAACAATAATTATAATAATTTCATAACTAAACTAATTATGTTATCGAAAAGAAAGAAGTTATCAGGTTACAATATTCACAAAAACAATTTGCAAAATATAAAATTATTTTTCAATAAAAAATAAACAATCGAAATATCTGCATATTGTTAATTTTTTGTTGCAAATTCTTTGTCAAGTATAAAATAATTATTGATATTATTAAATACTATATTTTAGCGACAATATTGACAAAATTGATTTAGAAATGTTTTATTTATTATAAAGAAATTGTTCATACCAAAATGTCGCCCTTATAAGCCGGCGCCCTCGGGCGGCCGCCTTACCTATCGGCACGACCCTGCAAAAATAAACACTCTTTTTTGTACGTCATGCTCTTGTGACACGATGCAGACGACGCGTTAAAATGCGCAATAGTTAAATTTTCGCGCATTTTAACGCGTTGATTTTCAGCATTTTAATGCATCGTGTCACACGAACTTAACAACGCATTACGTGATCAAATTATGATCGTCTAAAAAGGACTTACGGCCAGTTTCACAATGAACACTTTAACTAAATTCGTCTTTAAGATGACCAAAAACATTTTTTTATTGACAATAACAAATAATTTTACTATTAGAAGTTTGAAAAATTTTATTATCTGCAATAATAATTATATCGATAGAATTTAAGAATTTAAAATAAACGCTTTAATGAAAGTCTACTTTAAGCTTTCTAAATGGTTGTTTTATTAGAAACAATAAATAATTGTACGATTAGAAGTGTGAAAGCTAACAAAGAAGCATCGTTTTATTGACAACCATAATTATTATTATCGTAGAATTTAAAAGCTTTCTGGTTGGATTAAAGTTGATATTAGTTAAAGTATTTATTATGAAACTCGTCGTTAGTTAATTTGTGTCCTTTCGTAACACTTATACGTGGACATACACTGTACTAGAGATTCAAGTAAATAAATTTAAATTTAGGATAATACGTATCTTTCATTTTTATGGCACATTACAAATCTAGACAGCAATGAAAAAGATCTCATAAATTTTCAACTGCCGAAATATCATTGGTTTTCATTTTTGATTTAATCTCAACCATGTAACATACACACATACTAGGATTGAGTTAGTTATTGTAGCTTGCTTTTTTCTTTCAACTTATTTTATCTACCATGGCTTGCTTTGACTTGGCACTGCTTCAATTTTTTTATGTTTTTATTTTATTTCGCGTCTCGTTTTTTCATTCTTTTTCATTTTGTCGGTTTCTGTGATTTTTGCTTAGTCCATATATTATTTCGTGTGGGATTTTTATTTGCGTTGACTGCTAAAGATAAGATTTTTATCTAGCAAAGACATTGTAGTTTTTATCTACATTATTGAATTTTATCAATTTTTATATTGGGTTATAATTTATTTTAATGCCTGTTGGTGTCATATAAATTTTATGTTGATTTATTTAATTCTGGTTACATTTTTCTCAAAAATTTGTTAAACAGCAGAAACGTTATATAAATATAGAATATATAAAAATAAAAAAACTTTCGGATCATGTTCTGCATAAATTTTAATATAAAATCGACGTTTTGACGTAATCTACGTACATTATCATCATCAGGAAAAATTATACAAAATGAAAATTTCAAAAATAAATAAACATTATAAATACTTATGTTATAATTATTTAATTACATAAAATATATATAAATTATGTAAATGTATTGTAAAGCAATATTTATACTCGTAATTTAAAATTTTATAATAAAAGCGGCTTTAGTTTCTAGTTCTATAATAATTTATTAATAAATCAACGTTTCGATGAACTGAACGTGCGTCTTCATCAGGAAAAATATAGAACTAGAACCTAAAGCGGTTTTTATTCTAATATAATAAGTTCTAAAAGATTTTTTGCTATGTTAAAATACCATGTTTTACTTTTTTTATACAGACAAAAACTATTACCCAAGTAAAAGATCGTATCTACAGTAATATTGTATTTTTAAGTTAGGGCTTGATGTGCTTGAATCATCTTACTATCATATTACTAAGCCAAAAATCCGTAACATGCATCTATCCATCTATTCCAAGATTTACTCTTTAAGTAACTGTCTTATACATTTTTCTCATAATATTTTAGTTAATATTTGTATTATTTCAGATGTTAGAAGTAATATTTTTATTTTCTTTCATGTAAATTATTGTTTTGCATTCATTCTTTTTTCAGTTTTTATGAATTTTTTGAAAATTTTTTGTTTATATAAATTATTTATGTATTTGTATTCAATTAATCTGTGTTTTCTTTCGTTTTAGGGGATAAACCTAAAATGAAATAAAACACAGAATAATTGAATACAAATACATAAATAATTTATATAAACAAAAAAATTTCAAAAAATTCATAAGAACTGAAAAAAGAATGAATGCAAACAATAATTTATCCCATATATATATATATATATATATATATATATATATATATATATATATATATATAATATATATATATATATATATATAACAATAAAACTAAGTACCAAATAGACATACGTAAATTTAGCCAAAGTAGTGTTTGCAAAATATATCTTGCAGTATTCGTCACAAAATTGGTTGAAAAGTTTGCGTCTATCGTCACAATGGGTGATGATGTAACATCAATCTATCAGACTGTCAGTCTAACGTTCGGAACGTGTTCTGGTCTGAAACGATAAAATAAAGCATTGCTATCGGTGCGTTAGTTTTTTGGTTTTTTTTTTTGTTTTTCTGTCAATGGACGCCGAGATATTTTTTGCCATGTGGCTTGGTTAGTTTTCTTCATCCGTACCTATTTCTATCAAAGACGATTTGTGTGATTTCCCGATATTTTTTTTGTTTATTTTCGGATTTTTTTGTTTGTTTGCAATAAAGTGAAATTGAATCTAAATTAACTTAATTTTATTTTAAAAAAATATCCGTCCGTGTTCACATATCTTTTGTTTATGAAAGTGCTTTTATTTTTTTGCTTTAAAATAAATTTTTACTTCTACCTCTTATCAAATATAAATTGTATTTATATTTTGATATATATTATAAAATTTAAATACACTAATTAAAATTGCTTAATAAGTTAATTTAAGTAAACGTCAAAAGTACTTTTGATAAAAATTACTTTTAAGAGTAAGGTGAGAATACAAACCATAGAGTTCTACATTCTATATAAAAACACCTTTAATCAATTATAATTATTTTAAGTGTGACTTTCAAATTTTAGATACATACATGTTTCTTTTATTTATGTACACAGAGCAAATCTGGCAGAAACAACATTCATTCTTTTAAATAAAATAAAATATTAACAGTTTTTTTTTTTTTGGTGTTGCATCTTATAAAAAAATATTATGTATTTAATGAAATTCTATAAAAAAACATAAAAATTATAAAAAAAAATTACTTTAGGTTGTAATTCTATATTAATATTTATTAATAATCTTCTTCATCAGAAAAAATGATACAAATAACATTTATAATAAATAAACAGAACATAGAAACAAGTTAATAGATAACAAAATAAGTAACTAGATCATGAAATTTATAAACTTTTAATTAAAGAAAGCCAAATTTTATTTAAATCATTGCCTTCATACTGATTGATGTTATCTTTTTCTTTATAAATTTCAATTGCTTCTCTTATCAATCTGCTGTTAATATTATTTGGTCTTACAAATATTACAGTATCTTCGAATTTTAACAATATTAACTATCCATTTTTCTCAGTTTGTTTTATTTAAAATAACACTAACTTTAATAACGAAAACACTTTAGTAAAAATTTGCATAGCAATCCTGTTTAATAAATTACAAATTACCTACTACAGACAAAAACAACTTCTCCTTTAAAACAGAACAGAATTTTCGCGTATTTCTTCATCAACAAGAAATTCACAATTATCCTCTCTCACCCGCCACCCCACCACCCCCAAAGCTCTTAGCTTTAAAAATCATTCTTCACCATTCGTTAAACATTCATCCACCGCTTGCTCGGATTGTTGATCGTTATTATAATTCATTCCCTAACCGTAACCGCGCACTCTGCTCCATTGCCGCAACCATAAAATTCCGATAGGGTTTTTAAACGTTCCAAAATAAAATAAAGTTTCACAACGCGTTTGCATTACGTTACGGCTCTCTTCCTGTTTACCGATCGACGCAAATGAATGAATATGCAAATGAGAGAAAGGGGGTGCGAGATCCGAAACTCTAAAACAAACTGACGCACGGCGCCTATTTGGACGACCTCCAGGGTTACGGAACCGTTTCGCGGACGGAATTTGTTTTTTTTTTCGCCACGTCACTCGCAATGTCGCAAGGGATAAGTTTGTCGATGGATTGAGAGAAAAGTTGGAAGTGAAAGATTGACGGTAGAAGAATTTCTTTGTAGTTTGAACATGGGGATGTCTTGATTGGTGGTGATTTTAAAAAATTGGGAAAAGAAGGGTAATGATATTAGGAAATTGCAAAGTTAAGAATAAATAAATCTTTCTTTAAAGTTAATAGTTACAATATATTTCAGAGAATTAATTAAATATAAACAAATCTACTAAATTATATATATATATATATATATATATATATATATATATATATATATATATTTGATTGAAATAACTAGTAACTGGTAAGATATTTATATAAGAAATTATTGGGTATATCAGTCCAATGTAAAAAGTTTCTCACATAAAACTCATTTAAGTTTCAAACGACAAGCTTTCGATTTATTTTAAACCTTCCTCATAGCCTCTATACATATAGAAAAACAAAAATCTTTGTATATATTGACAATTGATATACGAGTACAAAGATTTTTGTTTTTCCATATGTTATAAAGACTATGAACAGAATTTAAAAAAAAGTATTTCTCCGAATTTTACTTCAGAAAGAAGTATTCTGCATATTATCGGTATCCCATGTTATTGCCCTATATCAACCTGGCGAACGAACACCCTGTACATATGTATTTATATGTCTACAGAAATTATAAATAATATGTTTCATATATATATATATATATATATG
This sequence comes from Clivina fossor, assembly GCA_963966155.1. NCBI lineage: Eukaryota > Metazoa > Arthropoda > Insecta > Coleoptera > Carabidae > Clivina > Clivina fossor. The sequence continues at coordinate 12,453,837 of OZ014555.1, forward strand.
GATATGCAGTGTATCTCAGAAATCAGAGTACAATGTGTTAATGTGTTATGATACAATGTGTTGAAACTTGAAAGAATTATATATTCAATGTGTCTAAATTTTTTACATACAATGTTTTTTTTATATATGAATATGCAATGTGTTAAATAATTATTATCGTATATTTCAAATTTTTTCTCTCAATTTTATAAAATTAATTAATAACAGATAATACTAATGCTTAATTTAATTTAGTAGATACACCAACAGCGTAACATTGTTAACATAACACATTACATGGAAGTTCTCATTTCGAAATTTTTGACATTTCTCAAGTCGAAATTTTGAGCATTTAAATTTGTATTATAACTTGTAAGTTTATTTCAATTATATTCGGAAAATATTTTATATAAATAGTTCAATATGTCAATTTGCATAAAATTTACTTTGTTTATAGACATGTGACAAATTTTAATTGTGACTTTGCACTGTGTACGAACTAAGAAAATATTTTTGTTTATTATTTACATGGAAAATAATTAGTACAGTACTAAAACATGTTTTTGTTTATGCATCATTTAGCATGTTACAAAAAATAATTAATAATAATTAATCTAATTTTATTTTCAGTAGTGTGTAAAAACTATAATTTGGATTAATTTATTTATGATAAATAATTGACATAATAATACAATAATAAAAATTATTCATTTTCAGTTCAAGTTTAAAATTTTCTAAATTTTTAAAGTTGGCCAAATATCTTTAATACGATAAATATTAAAGATAAGTTGCATAAAACGTTGTAACTTAATCAAAGAATTAGATTGTCAACTGTCTTCTAAATGTCTCGTTTATTAGTCAGTTGTCGAAATAAATAAAGAGTTTACTGCACATTTTTCGTCCAACTGAAAGTTATAATAAGGTCTGAGCAAAAATATATTTTGTCATATATCTGTCATTTCAAAATAGAATTTTTTTGTATAAATCTTAAAGTATAAGAAAACAAAATAATTTATAAATATAATTATGTCTTAGTAACTTTTTAATATTATTATTCACAGTAGTAAATAAAATCATGGTTACGTCCAATAAATCATACATAAAATGTTTCATAGTAATAAAAGATTTTATATTTAGATCAATCTACAAAGCATATGTTTAAAAATTAATATTTTTAATTTATAGGTTTTTATTATATTTAACACATTTCCAGGAACTTTTCAAACACAATATATTTTTAGAAACATTACTTTACTGTTTTTACTTGGTTCTGATATAGACCTATGAATTTCGTCAATCAACAAAAATACAACTATGAGCCAAAACTTTTAAAATGACTAATAGAAAAAACAAATTACAGACCTGCCTCCATAAATTTTTCTGTAATGCCTTGTGTTAATGGATTTCTGTTTTAAGATATTTTACAGAAACAAAATAAATAATTCATCCAGTTATTTTATTACTTATTTTTATTTCAAACTAAAAAACATGTCATTACTATTTTAAAATATTGCTAATTTGAAATGTCTAAAGAATGTGTGATTAAAAGAATACATCCAGAGGCGTACTGGATAAAGCAGCGGCCCTTTAATTTTCTGGTCGTGCCGGCCCAAAATATGTTTATTTATTTTTTGATAATTACGAGTTATAAATTAATTAACTAAAAATATTGGGTATTTAATAAAAACAAAAAATAAAAAACTTAAAATTAAACTGCTTTAAGTTAAAGTTTTGTATTTATATTTATTTATAATCGACGTTTTGACGAACTCATTGTCCATCTTCATCAGGAAAAATGATATAAATAACAATTACAGTAAATAACGGAATATAGAAATAAGTTATTAGGTAACAAATAAGTAACTAGTTATTTATTATGGCTATATTATTTATCTGTAATTAACCAAATTTTCACAAAAGATTTTTTTCTAGTGCGCACAAAAACTATATAATTTAAGTAAAACACAATATTGATAAATTTCCAAGAAAAAAATTACTAAACTTTTAAATGAATATTTTATAAAATTTATTTTTTGAGTAATGCTTTCCGAACTATTGTTAAAAAAATATAAAAATTTTATTCCTATTTCTTAGTATTTATGTGATAATGTCAAAATGGTCTATATATGGGTTTCTACCCATATACTTCTAATCTTCTTTATTTTAGTTTTAAGACATTAAAAGAAATCTTTTGTATTATGTTTTAAAAATTTTCGGGAGCCGGGACAAATGACCAGAGTTTTTTGACAAGAGATGAAAAATCCACGCGTGACATCACAATTCGAAAATATTTTTTTAACATAAAAATTCGAAAATATAGCTCAAATATACCGTAATTACATATAATATATCCGAAATATTGGCATTGTAATTTCTCCATGAAAAAATTCCCAAACTTTGCCCTATCTTCAGAACGTTCAGGTTGGTGTCTCGCCTGTTACGAGAGTAGACAACAGATGGCGCCAGCAGTCAATACGCGACACAGCCCAGATGACGAGAAATAAGCGCCAAGCTGTCAAATAAGCAACCTCACATAAAGCAATATATTATCTTTGTAATACCAATAGTATTAACACAATATACAATTATTAAGCAAGTAAAGCCTTTTATTTACATATTGTCACATGGTGTCAGGTGTGAAAACTTTGTGAAAGATTGTATATGGAAAAAAAAAAAGAAGAAAGATAAGATGACCACGTTACCAGCACCAGAACCTGTCAAAATAAACGACAAAGCAGAGAATAATTGGAAATTATTTAAGCAACAATGGATAAACTACAGCATAGCTACAGAGCTAAGTAAAAAATCACATGAAATACAAGTAGCTACATTTCTTTCTATTATAGGCAAAGAATGTTTAAACGTTTATATACACATTGACAAAGGAAACAACGACCAAACGAAGGTTAAAGGTATAATCGAAACTTTGGATACGTATTTTACACCTACAGTAAATACGATTTATGAAAGATATATATTCAATTCAGCAGCACAAGGAAATGATGAAAGTATATTAGAATATGTAAATAGGTTAAGAAAACTTGCAAATACATGTGATTTTGGCACATTACACGAAGGATTAATAAGAGACAGGCTGGTACTAGGAATATTAAATAATGAAACTAGGAAAAGATTACTGAAAGTTTCAGATCTAACTTTACAAAAAGCAATAAATATGTGTAGAACAGACGAGGTCACCGAAGAAAGATTAAAAACAATGGAAGAAAAAGGAAAAGAAGATGTACACTTTATGAAACAGAAAAATAAGCAAGAAACGAGAAAACAGAATCAGAATATGAAAAAACAGCAAAAAACCTTTTATAATGCAGGAACAAAATGCAAATATTGTGGTTATGTACATATACATGACAGACAAAAATGCCCAGCATTTGGAAAAACCTGTAAAGCATGCGGAAAAGAAAATCACTTCCAATCAGTATGCAAGTCAAAGATATACAAGCAGAAACAGAAACAAAATGTACACCAAGTGGAAACAGATGAAAGCACAGACGAAACAGAATCCATTTACAACATCAACAAGTTAGAAGCGAACAAGAAGACATGGTATGTCAACGTGACAATGCAGTACACAAACAACGAAGCACATAAAATGAAATGTCAGATAGATACAGGGGCAAGTTGTGATGTTATGTGCTACGACAACTTTAAAAAATTAGGCACCAAGCAAAGCCTGAAACCAAGCAGTACCAAATTAAAGTTATACGGAGGTGAAATAATAACGCCGATCGGAGAAGCTATAATAACATGCAAGTACAAAAATAAGAAAATTAAAACAATTTTTCAAATTATTAAAACAGAATGCACCTGCAATCCACTACTATCAGCAAAAACAAGTGAGAAGTTAAATCTCATACAAGTAACAGCAGATCTATGCAAGATAGAAGCGGAAAGTACGGATAGACAGAAAGAAAACATAATTAAAGAGTATGAAGACGTATTTCAAGGAATAGGTTGTCTGCCCGGAGAATATCATTTGGAAATAGATGAAACTGTGACACCAGTTCAACAAATTCCACGTAGAGTACCAATAAATTTTAAAAAGGAATTAAAAGAATATTTAGACAAATTAGAAAAAGACAATATCATAAAGAAAGTAACAAGACCTACGAAATGGATAAGTAACATAATTGTAGTCAAAAGGGACAATAAGATTCGCATGTGTCTTGATCCCAAACCACTGAATACAGCTTTGAGAAGATCTCAATACCAGATTCCTACGATAGATGAAATACTTCCGGAACTAGCAAACGCTAAAATTTTTAGTGTGATGGACGCAAAACAAGGATTCTGGCAAATCAAACTAGACAAAGAAAGCAGCTACTATACGACCTTCTGGACGCCGTTTGGTAGATACAGATTTCTAAGATGTCCATTTGGCATATCCACAGCACCAGAAGAATATCAACGAAGGCAATATGAACTACTAGGAGATTTAGAAGGAATAAACGTTATAGCAGATGACATTTTGATCATAGGTAAAGGTAAAACACAAGAAGAAGCTGAAGCAGATCATGATAAGAAGATCAAGAAACTACTGAATAGAGCAAGAGAGGTTAATTTAAAGCTGAATAAAGAAAAATTTAAATACAAATTGAAAGAAGTAACATATATGGGACATACACTGTCAACAGAAGGAGTGAAACCAGATAAAAAGAAGACAGAAGCAGTACGGAATGCACCACAACCGCAAAACATAAAAGAACTTCAAAGTTTTCTTGGTTTTATCACGTATTTAGCAAGATACTTGCCGACTCTGTCAGCAGTATGCACGCCGTTAAGAGAAATAATTAAGCAGAAAGAATGGAACTGGAACAGAGATGCCGAAGAAGCATGGAAAAAGTTAAAGAACATGGTTGAGGAGGCTGCAACTCTAAAATACTATGACATGAATAAAGAAGTAACCATACAATGTGATGCAAGTAGTTTTGCATTAGGAGCAACACTTATGCAAGAAGGAGAGCCAGTTGCATATGCTTCTCGTGTACTAACACAGACAGAAACAAAATATGCGCAAATAGAAAAAGAGACACTAGCATTGTTATTCGCGTGCGAAAGATTCTCTCAATACATATCGGGAAGACAAATAGTACATATCGAAAGTGATCATCAACCTCTTGAAACAATTTTCAAAAAATCTATATTATCGGCACCGTGCAGATTACAAAGAATGATGTTAAGACTGCAACGTTTCAACCTAGACGTAAAATATAAAAAAGGTTCAGCAATGCACGTAGCAGATTATTTATCAAGAGCACCATTAAAAATTAAAACAACAGAAAGCAACAAAGAAGAATACATACATTATATAGGAGGAAACTTGATTGAAGAAATAATGAACATCAATATGGCCGAGCACGTAAATGTGACGGAACAAAGATGGAATCAAATAGCAACAGAAACCAGTAAGGATGACACTTTACAAGAACTAAAATCAATCATATTACAGGGATGGCCAGAAGAAAAAAAATCCATCAAACCAGACATAGTCAAATATTGGAATTTTAAAGAAGAATTATCAATACAGGATGGAGTACTGTACAAAGGCGAAAAAATTATAATACCAAATAGTATGAAGAACGAAATGCTTAAAAGAATTCATGCAAGTCATGCAGGAATCGAAGCATGTACCAGAAAAGCTCGAGAAACACTATATTGGTACAAAATGGCAGAGGATATAAAAGACTATATTTTAAGATGCTCGATATGTCAAGAATTCCAAATCAATCAAAGAAAAGAACCATTGATCTCAGAAGACATTCCAAATTTGCCATGGTCCACAGTAGCAATCGATATTTTCACACTGAATACAAAAAATTATCTAGTTATCACCGATTATTACAGCGACTTTTTCGAATTAGAAAAACTTAAGAATATGACAAGTGAACACGTTATTAAAAATATAAAAAAAAATTTTGCTAGACATGGAATCCCACACATAGTGATATCAGACAATGGGCCACAGTTCGACTGTAAACAATTCAGACAGTTTGCAAAAGAATGGGAATTTTTTCACAAAACTAGTTCACCATATCACTCAAAAGGAAACGGAAAAGCAGAATCATCGGTTAAAATAGCTAAAAGAATAGTAAAAAAAGTACAAAGAGAAAATAGCGACTTATATTTAGCACTTTTAGAACATAGAAATATTCCAACGGAAGAAATACAACTTACACCAGCGCAAAGACTGATGGGACGAAGAACAAGAACACGAGTACCTATCACAAAGCAAAAATTAAGACCAAAAATACACAACGATGTCCAAGAAAGAATAAACCTAAGAAGAAAAAAACAACAATTTTATCATGACAAAGGAGCGAAAGAACTGAGAATTCTTGAGGGAGGCGAAACAGTTAGAGTTAGAAATAAAGAAGGAAAATGGCAAGAAGGTAAAATTAGAGAAGAGATATCGCCAAGATCATATAGGGTACAAGTAGAAGGAACAAATTACCGCAGAAACAGAATAGATATACGATCAAGTCCAACCAATAAAGAAATCGAGAAAGTAGAAGAAAGACGACAAAATCGAATACAAAATGAGGAACCACAGGAAATAAGACAACCAGTAACACCAAAAGCACTAAACAAAGGTAGTGTATATGAATCGCATAATGAACAAGAAGAAAGAAGATCGGAAGAACAAAATGGGTCAGCAACATCCGGAGAAGTGAGCAAACCAACTTTTACAAGGAGTACCAGAGAAAGACGACCACCCAAGTATCTTCAGGAATATATAACAAATTCGCCAAAGAAGAGGGGATGTTACGAGAGTAGACAACAGATGGCGCCAGCAGTCAATACGCGACACAGCCCAGATGACGAGAAATAAGCGCCAAGCTGTCAAATAAGCAACCTCACATAAAGCAATATATTATCTTTGTAATACCAATAGTATTAACACAATATACAATTATTAAGCAAGTAAAGCCTTTTATTTACATATTGTCACATCGCCAAACGTTACCTACAATCACATGCACTTTTAAACGCCTTAACGGTTTTCACACTACCACATTTCATTCTCTTCACGTTCTGCCAAAATAGTCGCCTTTTCATACTGAAATTAGTCGTCAATCTCTCACTCATTCTCTCTCTTGTCTCTTAAGAATTTTATAATAATGTAATAATATTTTTTAGAGATATAAAATCGATTTTAAAGTTTGGCTCCATTTTATATATTTTTAAAATTCAAAAAAAAAAGCCTACTAATAAGCGAACTCTTTTAAAATGAAATATTTCCAAAAAAACAAACACTTATTTCAATGAGTTACTATAATAATTCGGATTTTCCTTTTAACTTTTTCCTGTTGAAATAAATAAAGCGCAGAAAATACATCGAAACTGTTTTGAAAATTCTGATCGCATTGATGACATTATTGTTCCCTCGCATTGAAAAATGATATCGCAATTCGTTTGTTGTCCCGTTCCAAAGCACACTAGAAAAATTGTTTACGAAATAGAATTTTCGAAGTGAAAAGAATAACAAACATTATTTATCCGATTTTGTGCGCGTATAGGGCAAATTTGTCCCTTTACTTTAGCAGGAACGTGTTGGGCATCCAAATGTCACATCATCATAAGCCTATTTATTGTTTTCATTTTTATGGTTTATTTTATTCGTTTACAAGTTTATAATGCCTTTTTTATTTTACTCTTTGCTTATATTTTATTCAAGGACATTATTATATTGTCAAATTAGCTCAGACTGAAGTTGATGAAACTAATCAGCTGTCATTTTTCATTGTATGCAGTTTTTGAAAAAACATACATTGTGTTGAAACGAGGAATGGCCTGCAGTTTTTGAGTATAAGTCAGATTTAATTAAATATTCATATTCTAATAATATAGAATATTTAAAATTGTAATTGCTGAAACTAATCAGTTGTTATTTTCAAATTTATTCAGTTACTAAAATAACTAAAATTTCATTAGAAAAAAAACACGTCTACACTTTTAAAAAAATTGATAACTTTACATGAAAACCCGAGGCAACTGATTTACACCAGTTTAATATGTAAATTTACATAATATGAATATAAAATACGTATATTTTATGTAAATTTAATTACTTTTTCAGTAAAATAACATATATAATATGAAAAAATAGTTATTTTACTTAAAATTACAAAATTACATTATGTTCACAAAAAATTTATGTAAATCATAGCTTTTACTGAAATAATATATAATTTTTTACTATTGTTTTAATGTAAAATGGCAATTTTTTTACAGTGTGCAGTTTTTAATAAATAATATAGGTATAAATAAATATTTAACAAAATGTTTGTATATCAGTTTATTTTATTAATAAAAAAATATGTTAATAATTTAATAAATTATTGAAATGTATATATTATAACATATTCTTCATATACACAAACATTTAAACTATAAATTTTCTTCTTTTTAACGTACATTTCAAAAAGCAACTGATCAATTTTAGCAACTTTTATTTACTATAAAACATTGCTTATATCAATTTTTCACTGCCATACACTATTACAGCCGTAGGCCAGTGGTAGCGCTCACATCAGAAATTAAATATTATTTCTGGTATTAAAACTTTGTACCATTGAACTGATATCGGCTGAGTTTGAGTGGTTCGAAACCCACTATAAGCTGTAGGTACCTTGCTTGGCTGAGGACTAATGACCCACACCATTGACAATGCAAGTAAAAATTGTTAAAGAAATTACATGTTCAACTTCTCGAGCATGTAGCCCATATGTTTCACCTAAGAATTACGGAAACTAATGATACACTATTACAAGTCATTTTAATCATGAGTGTCATTTGTTTTTTATCAAAAATATATTTTAACAAATTTCATTTATAGGTAAATTCTCATTTCTGGTAAGCTCTTTAACATTACAGAATATATTGTATTACTATCCAATAAAAATATAACTGTAAGAAAACTACAATTGCGCAGGTAGCCGTAGGCTAGCGATAGTGTATTGGAGTCAGGCCCTCAAATATTTTTGGTTAGAGCCGCACTCATACCAGAAATTAAATTAAATATTATTTCTTGTAGGTACCATTAAAATGATATCAGCTGGGTCTGCGTGGTTTGGAACCCATTATAAGCTTGGCTGTTTGCTAACGACTCACACAATTAACAATGCAATTAAAAAATTGTTAAGAAACTATATGTTCAGCTTCTCAAGCATATAGCCTTTATATTTCACTTAAGAATTACGGACAAAATACATAGTTGTGATCAAAATAAACCCATTAGTTAAATATTTACAGTAATATTTGAATCAGAAATCCAGCACTTTACACAATCTGTATGTCATTTTCAGTACTAAATTCTATCGTAACGGACTAAAGGTCAAGTTCATACTGTTCAATTCTGTACAGTTCATTTTAGTTTAGTTCTGTTCAGATAAAATATTATATACATTTCTTAAGAAACTATTTATACTATTTATTCCGTTCAGTTCAGTTCCGTTTCAATTCAGTTCAGATCTGGTTCCATTCAGATCAGATTCGTAGCGTTTCATATATTTTGGTGTCAGACACTTTTCTCAACTTTTATTCGAAAGTATATGAAGCTCCCGGAAAAGATCTAAAGATGTCTGAACTGAACTAAACTAATCTGAACGAATAATATATAGTTTTTCTTTTTTTTTTGTACAAATTCATTTCCAATAAATGTTCATCTTTCGATCTTTCATTTATAACTTAAATTATATCACAAATTTGAAAGCATTTTACAGAATACTGTCGCGTTAATACAAATTTTATGAATATATTTTATCGCTGATTAAAACTGTAAAGAATCTTTAAAACTACTTAAAATAATTACATGAAATTGTTACATATTTTTAATGAAATAGCCTGTTTTCGTGTTTAAGTAAGAGCTAATAATTAATTATTTTTAATAAGAAAAGATAATTTGCAACGATGTATCATTATTATTGTTAATAAGGTGTAATAGCAATAACGGATACATGAACATTTTAGTGTTTTTACACAATGTTTTTAATAGTTTCCTGTTCGCATATCGCGTACATTTATTATATTCGCTACTAATGTTTCTTCTCTTTATAGAAATTTAATGTACAGTAAAGATTTAATTAAGCTGGAAACTTTCTTATTAATTACAATGTTATTTTACATAGTGTTATAATACGTTAGTTCATTATTTACATTATACGATTTTATGTTGACACATTCAGACCAACTACATTATCCTTTTTTCTACAAAAATAACAATGTCGTATTTCCTTTTATTTCTTGTAAATGATTTAATTTATTTTTTCATTTTAATTAAACTATTGTTAATTAAAACGATAAAGTAATACGCCATTATACTAAATTAATTTATTTGATAAAAATTGAACATTCTTTTGTTTTAAAATATATGTACATGTATGTACATGGTAAAAAAAATTAGTTAATTCTATTCGCCTGTAACGTTACAAGATTTTGTTTGTTTTTTCTATTAAATAAAGAATTTTATTTACTAAAAAAAAAAACCCCGATACATTCTGTATGTCTCACCGAAGCACCGGGCTTTCTCCGGTTGGCCGTCATCATTATGGGCCGTGACCAGCGATTGTCAAAAAATTAAAACCGATTTCACAAAAAATGTAAGAACAGATTATCTCAAAAACATAGATATTGTTTTGAATGACGGTATATAAAATTAAGTTTATTGGTTAGATTCTAACAATTTTTTCAAAATCAATAATGGTGATATTACCGATAAAACTTCTGAATTAATGACAAATTTAATTAATAGAAAATAATCATAAATATTAAAAAGAACAAATCGGAGTTTATATACTAACATCTTAAATGATCAAAATGAATATTTTATTTATTATGAATCTGATGTAGTAATACTTGTAGAAATTGCACTGTCTGCTGTTTTTTCAATTTTTACAAAAATTTAATCTCCACATAATACGCTAATTTATTTATTGCTTTTAAATTAGTGCTAACATTATCTTCCACTCAAGTATTATGCAAACAAACATTTTCGAAATTAAAGTACATTTTAAAGAGATAGCGAAATTGTTTAAGTCAGGAAAAATTTTTGAGGTTTTCATGCTCATGTATGCGAGAAGAATATTTTAAAAAAATTAGACAATAAAGGTATCATTTAAAAAAAATCCGAAATGAGTCATTTATCAAATCATCTTTTAACTTAAATTTAAATAAAGAAGTATATTTAATTTTATGTGTGTCATTTTTACAATTCATTTTTATTTTTCTGTAATGTCATTTCCATGTTTATTAGAATAAAAAAAATACAAAAACATAATTTATTTGAACAATTTTGGGATGGAATGTGGGCCTATCCTGTAACTTTTCTCGGGCCCAATTTTTTATCCAGTCCAACTCTTACTACAGGTGTTACATATCTAAACAGAATCGATCCATATATTTTTTTAAATCTTTTACAAGATGTCCAAACAATTTTACTGAAACTAAGCAGCTATTATTTTAAATTAAATTCATTTACTCAAAAAAAATAATTAAATCTTTTTCGTTATAAATTATATTTATATATTATATATTATATATATATAGTTATAGTTATCTTACAATAATTACGGTATCTTCGAATTTCACATCATGAAGATACTCTAACGCATGTTGAGCAGTAGCAGATTTATCTGGATGGTTTAGACGTATTGACCCCTTATATAACCTAATATTGATTTTTTTTTAAACCATTAATAATAATTAAAAACTGACATAAATATAAATAATAAAACAAATTTTATATACATCTAGATATAACTAAATACATTTTCAATATTCAATCATTGTTCATATGTATATAATATTCTTTTTAAAAAAAAATTCAACTTGATGCCAAATTTGTATTCTATTACTGAAAAAGAATATGATTAATAACTGTTTCGCATGAGCAGAAAAATAAAATTAAAAAATCATTACTGCTGTGTCATGTTCATTTTGCTTCATTCCGTGCATCTGTAACTTATTTTTACTCGTATACAGTGTATACGAATATTTATTTACTAAAATAAATACATATGTATTAATAAAGTTTATTTAGAACTGTTTTTCCAACCATTTTTTTATGTGATATATAGATAAATGTTACAATAAATCTAAAAACCGACCGAGCACTTTTGGGTAAAACAAGATTAGAAGCATATGAGTAAACCCATGTACTTCGACATTATCAATTGGCAAAACTGTATAACAATAGTATTTTTTCCAAAATTTCACATGATAATCAGTCATTGAATCGGCTGTTAAACTATGCATCAATGACTGGCCAGTTTTAACCGTAGACACGTGTTTCGGTCTTTAGAACCTCATCAGTACGGTGCTTTCTTTATTATATTTAATTTTTTTTTTGTAAGCGCGGTGCGAACCAGATACCTTTGAGGTCCAAATTCAACACGCTAGCACTGGCCTACGGCTGCCTGTAAGCAAACGTTGTGAATGATAAAAATTGTCCAAAAGCTGCAATTTTTAAATACACAAATTGCACAGTATATTTGCTATGGTCACAAGTTTTGAAATAATACAGTAAATTATTTGTGTCTTCCTTGAGGGACACGAATTTTGCTAAATTTGTTGTTCTTTAATATTGTGTTCTCTGTAACTAAAGTTAAAATGGGTTTGAAGTAATGAATACCGTAGCGAAATACGAGCATTATGCTAATTTACCAATAAACGATATGTTATATTAGTATTATAATTATTAATTTAACAAGCCAATTATTCCATAAATTTCAAATTGCAAAATTTGATATTAAATGTAAAATTATTTTTTAAATGTAAAATTACAATTCTAAAAATATAACATATTTTGATATTACTTGAATTACTTTGAAAACTTCATGAATCTCCTGAAAAACTTCTTGCCCCCGAGTCCCGCACTAGCTAAGGGCAGGCCTGCTAGTACGATAACTAAAAAGAATAATGGAGATAATCAATTATAAAGAAAAAGATAACATCAATCATTGTGAAGGCATTGATATAAATAAAATTTGGCTTCCATTCATTAAAAATCTGTAATTAATGTTGTAATAGAGAATTGTAGTATTGAGTCACGAAAATGTTTGAATTTGGAAAATTGTAAAGAATAAATGGATCATTCAATCAATAAATATATATTAATAAATTTAATCATATGTAAATTTATTGAACGTTTCGGCTATTAATCATAAGTCATCTTCAACTATTTTTTAATATAAAAAACATACAAATTAATATAATTAATAATATAACAATATAATTAATATATGATTGAATTTATTACTATATATTTATTGAGTGAATGATCCATTTACGCCTTACAAATTTCCAAATTAAAAATTTATAAAAAATGTATAATCTAGTTACTATGTTCTAGTCTATGTTCTGTTTATTTACTGTAAATGTCATTTGTATCAGTTTTCCTGATGAAGACGCATTCGTCGAAATGTCAATTAGTTATAAATAGAAACTTAAAATTACGTATAACTTGATAATAATAACTTGATTTCTGCTTTTTTTTCTGTTAAAAAAATTCTTTATATCGCAACTTTATTAGAGAAACTATGTACATTTAATTAAATTATAATTCTTTGAACTACATATACAAATATAAGTCCAACATACCGTATTTATTTTAAATACCTCTATTTCAGCAAAACAAACACGTACCGTCTTCGGAAACACCCCGTATAACCAGGGCAAACAGTAGTCAACGATGGCGACCTACATAAGCGGGCAGGCCGTGCCACGGACATATAGAACAGACGCGCGACGGCCAGCAGAGATGATAAAGAGACACAAGCGTTCGCCATCGCCCGCAAAACAGAGTGAAACCCATGACGCAACACAAACGACGCACCGCGCCGGCTGCCGTCGCGACGCTAATTATACCACCGGCGCGTCGCAGCTAAGTGCTTAGTGTGTGAGCTCGCTAAGGGGATTCCCCAGGCTTAAGCACGATTCACACTTGAATGGCAAGGTGAAGTGAGGCCTTAATTCACTGCTCTCTGGTTGTGAGGTGAAAAAAATAAAAAAGAATTGTTGTTCAAATAAAAACAAATATTTCAGACGCATTTTCAAAATACATAAACCGTAACATACTTTTCGTAAAGTAAATTATGTACAAATTATATTATTTTGTTCATATTTTACCATTCATATACTCATAACGAACAATTAAAATTAACATTTCAATTTAAAAATTAAACTTAATAATAAAAATAATAGTAAAAATCTTTCAGAACTCGTTAGATAAAAATAAAAAGCTTTAGATTTAACTTCTTTTTTAATTAAAATTCGACGTTTTGTTATATTGCACGTATATCATCATCAGGATAAATTATGCTAATGAAGTAAATAATAAACAAACAAAACATAGAAACGAATTACTATACTGCAAAAAAAGTTACCATTTTCCATAAAAACCATAGTAAAAAAATACATATTATTTCAACAAAACGATGGTTTATATAAGTTTTCTGTAAAAATAATATAATTTTGTAATTTTAAGTAAAAAAAAATTATTTACCAATATATATATATATATATATATATATATATATATATATATATATTTAACCGAAAAAGTAAGTAATTATTTACATAAAATATACTTATCAATTCAGATTAATAAGAGAAACAATAGAAATTTATAAAGAAAAAAAATTTAAATAAAATTTGGCTTTTTTTAATTAATAATTTATAAATTTTATAATCTAGTTACATGAATTTTGTTTCTATGTTTTGTTTTTTTAATATTTATGTCATTTGTATATTTCTTTTCTGATGATGATATACGTAATTAAAATATACAGAACTTAATCCTAAAAATTTTTCTTTTAATATAATGAGATCTGGAAGAATTTTTCTATGTTAACATAGTTTTAATAAAATTGGACGTTTCTATTAGATTAATATGGAATAAGCAAACGTAAATTACAAAACAAGTAACTATAATATATAGGTATTTATTTGTATTATTTTTCCGGGTAAATTAACACAAAACTAAAGCCTAAAGCCTTTTCATTTTAATCAAATAAAAAATTTAAAATTAATAAATTTTCTTTAAAGATGTATTATTTAAAACATCAAGATGTTGCTAATATTACACTTTACACAGAAATAATAATAAATAGAAGTATTTTTTTTGTAAATTGTAATAAAGAATAAAAACATTTATGTGTAAAACATAACTATGACAGTTATTACGAAAAATTATTGCAAATTTATTTTATGTTCTATTTTCATATAACGTCAGACATACATAAATTGTCACATCAAGGTAAAGTGCCATTAAATTTCTAGTTTTAAACGTTTTACTTCTGAAAAACTGAAAATTTTATTGAGCAAAAAACACATACATATATTTGATATTTAACAGATGTGACATTTTCAATATTAATATTTTTAAATTGTTTGTTCCCGTCAATCGTCAATTCAAATCTCTCAATAAACATCTGTAGTAATGTTTTACTTATTTTTTTGTCAATTGTTTTTTAAATTTTAATAACATAAGTTATTCTATTGTTTTTTTTTATCATATCAATTATACAGGGTGTAACAGAATAACTATTCCTAATTTTCAGAAATGATAGAGTGCACTTAGAGAAACATTTTTTATTAATAAACTAGTGTTCGAAAATTTCTCGGTGTCAAGATACACTAGATATCGTTAAAAACAATTTTAATTATTACAACGTCAAAGAGTAGTTAGTTAAGGAACATTTTATTAGAAATAATAGTGCATTAAACTTTATAAAAATTGTTCGAAGTTACGACCACCATTTTCGATACACAAGTTGTGACGATGTACAGGGTGGGCAAATTTGGAAGTTTTCATAGGGGAACTCGGAAACTATAAGAGATATGGAAAAATGGACCGCGCATCCTTGATCGCTTTTTTTGAGAGAAACTCAATTATGAAAACAAAAATTAGCTATCGACTTTTGTTTTCGAGTTATGGCGAAAAGTTCGCTTTTTCCGTATTTTGATAAATGGCGATATCTCGATGGTTTTTTTAAATTAGATGAAAATAATTTTCACATTCTTAAGGCACTTTTTTGAGTAGAATGAAATGATCTTAACGGATATTATAAATCTCCGTTAATTCTCGGGTTATAACATAAAGTTGTGTTTTTTACAATCGACTGCCGAAAAAAAAAATTTCCGGACACTAGTTTATTAATAAAAAATGTTTCTTTATGTGCCCTCTATTCTTTCTGAAAATTAAGAATAGTTATTCTGTTACACCCTGTATAAATCGATTTTTTTACCGACCGTCATACGAATATCACATATGATAAGGAAGGTATTGTAATCATATCAAATTTAATAAATTAAAATTTTAAAGATAAGCACGAATTTAATTTATAGTAACACGAATCAACAGTTTTAGCGTGATGTCCATCTGTCGATCTGTCTGTGAACACATTCAGGTGAACGGATTGTTATAAAATTTTATATTTAAGCTTCAGAAATAAATATCTCAATTTAATCAACTTTTAGTAAAGATCTGCCAACTGGAAATGGTAATTTACTAATGTCACTTTTCTGTGTTTTACAAATATTTCACAACAAATATATATTTTTAAAAAAATTGCTAAATAAGTTATAACTAACAACTTTTATTTAGAACCGTTTTTGATACGGCTAAATAATTTTTCATATTTTTATGATATATAGTTCTATAAATAGGTAGCATATTTATGTCAAGACAGTTTTGGTTTTTAGTTACCATGACTACAGTAATTGTTATACAAATTTTTCAATTCCATAAATTTATTTTAAATCAAATGATTAAAATCAGGCTAACCCTGTTATAAATTATAATTAAAATTAATATAATATAATAATGCTGTTTTGTTTTTGTTAGTTTAATTTATAATAAATAAATTTGTAAAACAATCAAGTAAGGTGGAGTGGGGTAAGTGCGTAAACGGGGCAAGTGCATTAATTGGCTATATTTATTATAATATGAGATAAATTTCTCTAGCTAGTATGTAGTAATGTACTACAAGTTAATATGTACTATATCTCATAGATAACGCGTAAGAATGAACGTGTTTTCCTTAATTATATCAATTAGTGTAAACAGTCACGTTTGAACTACCAAGCAAGATTGACGGCTCCGTAAACAAACAATAGTTTCTTAGGATAATTTTATATTTTTTGTTGTTATTTTAGGTAAATATAAATAATATCGATGTAATTTTACATTAAATAAACAGTTTCATTTGTTTCTTGTTTTAATTTATTAAAAAAACACTAATCTGATCTTGCCCCGTAAATATTATAACTTGGGGCATGTGCAGACCAACACGGTGGGGTATACGGCTTAATACGGTGTGATTTGCTACGCCGTATTTAACGTGTTAAAATTGGATAACTATAGAACTAAACAATATATTTTAATGCAGTAAAAAGCATTTTATAGCAGGTTTCTTAATAATTCTGCTCCTGTCTCATTGCACATGAAACAAGGTTCCAAAGCATTTTTAACTCCCACTTACGCTCTTGCCCCATTTTAGGGGAAAGTGCGGAGTAGTTGATTTTTTAAACAATTTTCTATCAAAATGAAAATTTACAAGGAAAATTAGGGTTCTAGTTAATATTAATTAAATAGTAATGAATGTGTAAAGCGTTCGATATCGACAGTGTTAAGTATTTACATATCAGATTAAAAATACATATGTGTAAAGTCCAACTATGCAAAAACTACTCTGCACTTACCCCACTCCACCTTACGTAATTTTTATTTATTTTATTTTTTTGTTATATTTATTAACTCAAAATGTTTTACTAAGAACCAACTACAAACTCTCTCAAATATTAATTCTATTATAATTTTATAATATATATTTGAGTAATTATTGATATAATACAAATTAATAATAATAATAATATAGTTGTAATACTGGACATAATACTAAAATTAATTTCGTATTATAATTTACTAAATAAAGTTATATTATAATTAAATACAGTTTATTTCAGATATCTTTTTACAAATAATACAAAACGTCACATTAAACTAAACTTATATGCAAGCATTTTTATTATACTGAATAAAATATATAAAGCATTCTTGCAATCTACTTCATCCGGAACAAATAATTTTACTCGAGCAATTTCCATTTGGCAAACGAACAAAAACCACCCTGTCATCGAAGTTTTTCTAGACGTTTTGCAAATGTGCTACGGACTTTATAAACGCGTAGGCCAAAATTAGGACAACATTGGCAAGCCGCATCCACCACAAAACGTACAGTATATACACACTACACCAACCCCCATCGTAACAATAGTTGTGTAGCTCTTCTATACTGGAGAATAACACACACACATTTTCCGCTCGTATATATTTAACCACTACAAGCAACCACCACGACATCTAGCAGCAAAATTATCATCTCGAGAATTACAAAGATATAATTTTATATAGAGATGTCTTACAGATATATATATATATATATATTTGCATTGTAGAAGTTACAAGCTCTGCTACGATTTCGTTGAGGAATATCTACATTGTAATGTTTAGTTTACATTTGAAATTGTACGACTTAAACTCACATTTTCTCTTCTGCTATGTCTGTGAAAATAGAGAAAAGAAATTAAATGAGTGTATGTACTTGTCGTTGGCACGGAAATACTACATGTATTTTAGTATTTTGACAAATAATTGTTAAAATAATTATATGAAAATATTTTATGTGAGTTAGTTAAATCAAATAAACAGATAAACAAAAACTCACAACAATTCATAATCGATCAAGGGCAGAACTTCTAAGTAAACTAAAGGAAATAGTTTTGCAAGAGTGTTAACCTCTAAGCTCCGTAGCAAAATTTACAATAAATCTGTCATCTGAGGCCATGTGTTAGCACGGATAGCAAGAAATATACAAATTTTTACATATTGTTTTCCTGAAAGTAATGTATCCAAGTGGTAAAAATAAAAGAGCATGTATGAGACATCATAAATATGGATGTGGTAAAAGTGTCGAAACAGAAATTAAGTGTATGTCAGAACTCATTATAAAAAAATAAAAAGGCTTTTAGTATTAAATTCTGTATAAATTTTAATTAAAAGTCAACCTTTCTACGGTAATGTATGGTACATCATCATCATCATCATCGGAAAAAAATATGCAAATAAACAATAAATAAACAGAACATACGAGTAGAAACAAGTTAGTGGGTAACAAAATCAGAAACTAAATTATAAAATATATAAATTATTAAATAAAGGAAGTCAATTTTTATTTAAATTGATTAATCTTTTCTAACGTACGTTAGAAAATCTTCATGATGTTAAATTCGAAGACACTATAATAATTGCTAGGACATATACATCAAAACTAGGACAATAACATTGCTAAACGTGCGTTTGAATGGAATCCACAAGGATCACGACGTATAGGAAGACCTAAAAACACGTGAGAAAGAACCATACGAAATAAACTCATTGACAAAGGGAAATTATGGCAGGACGCAAAAACGATAGCACACAACAGAACTTGATGGCGACTTTTTGCTCCTTGGAAAAGTAATAAGGATAATTATTGTTATTATAAAAGTTGCATGCCTGGATAGGAATGTTTAGCGATTACTAATTTCTGCCACAACCTTATGAGTACGTGGCATATTTAATATACAAAAATTGACGTGTAAAGTTAAATTTTAACATTTAAAATATGTACCTTGATACTAGTAAACCGAGATTAACTACTAACTCGGGAATAAATTTAGGTTAAATTTTTTCCACCAATATTAACACAATTTGGTTATTCCTAGAATAAAATTATTGGAGAATAAAAAATATATATTATTACATCTACTGTGTTTTAATAATCTTTAACCACTGATGGGTATGTTGTTCAGTGATTAGGATTAATATTATTGTAAATTTGCTACTATGATGAAAGTTTTACTTCCAAAATATGTATATTTATTTTTACTATTTTTATCTAAATTTAAATTTTATTCAAATTTATTATAAGTTATAATAAAATAAATACAAAATTCAGGCAAGTTTAAAATTCTAGATAGTAATTCAAGAAACAAATATTTTAATTTTTATATACACTGTAGAAATATATCTTAAATTTATGTAATTTTACATAGGTTTTAACAGTAAAAATAACAACATGTTGTAATTTTACAGTGATATAAAAAATTACATTCACAAAACATGTAAAGTTACAAAGATTACATATAGAATTACATAAATCTCTTACAGTGAACACCGAAAAACATATTAATTTTAAAAAAACGTTTTTACTATTATTTCAAATGTAAACCGACTTTTGATCTGTAACATTAAATATTTTTTTAATAAAAATAAATAATAGGAAGTTATAGTACAGCTATTTTGAAAATTTTAAATGGAATTATTTACTATTTGGTTCGGAAACAGAGTGTTTTATTAATACGTATTAATATTCATTTCATATATATACCGTGTGTTGACTTGGACCGTCGTACATAAGGATTTAGCATGTAACATCAGACTTGTGCGATTTCCTGCTTCCCAAATTATTTTACAAAAAAATTTTGGGATAAATGTTTTAGGAAACACTTTTTTACATGTAAATCAATCAACAAAATTTTTTTTGGAACCATCCCAATTTCAGAAATTATCCCTAAAGTTGTCAAGAAATTGACTGAAAATGGCATTAGCCGTGAAATTGTAACATTCGATTAGCATTTGTTTGATTTTTTGTTCCAATTTCACGGCTACTGCTATTTTCCAGTCAATTTCTTAACAACTTTAGACCTAATTCTTGACGTTAGGCAGGTTCCAAAACAAATTTTAGTAATTGATTTACATGCAGAAAAGTATGCCAAAAAACATTTATCATAAGGTTTTTTTTGTAAAATAATTCGAGAAGCAGGAAATCGCACATGTCTGATTTTACATGCTAAATTCCTATGTACGACGGTCCAAGTCAACACACTGTGTATATTTCTTCCCAAATTGAATAATAAAAAAATTAATGAAAAAGATTTCAAAATAGTTACGTGAAAAATTACTATTATTCATTTTTATTAAAAAATATATTTCTATTATAGAAACTTAATTTTACAGAACAAAAGTGCGGTTATTTTTTAATAAATAGTAAAAACGCTGTTTTAAGTAATCAATTTTTTTTCAGTGTACAGATATTATATCATAATATACAGATAATACTTTTACTATATAGATGGCAAATTTCAATATTTTTAGTATCTATATATATATATTAGTTTTGAGTAATTAAATGTCAAAAATATTTTTAAAAATGACACGACCAAACATTTGATATATTTTAAATTATGATTATATTAATTTTGAAAATATTAATTTATTCTTATTTTCAATATTTTAAAATACATAAAAGTTTCAACTCAACGTCCGTTTTCATCGGATAAATGATATTACAGTAAATAACAGAACATAGATACAAGTTACTAGGTAACTAGATTATACAATTGATAAATTAGTAATAATCAATGGAAACCAATCAGTCATTGAAGGCAGTGAGTTAAATAAAATTTGGTTTCTATTAATTAAAAATCTATAAATTTTAAGATCTAGTTACTTATTTGTTACCTAGTAACTTGTTTCTATGTTCTGTTATTTACTGTAATGTCATTTATATTATTTATCCTGATGAAGACGGACGTTGAGTTTCGTCAAAACGACGATTTTAAATAAATATTAATATAGAAATTTAACCTAAAGCAGTTTTATTTTCGACTATGAGTCTACAGTGTACATGTTTACATGTTTAAAAGATTCATGTAACATATACCATATATATATATATATATATATATATATATATATATATATATATATATATATATATATATATATATATATATATATATATAATGACACATTAGTAATGCGGTTTTCTGAGTGAGTTCGTACATTTGTGAATCAGCCCTTACTTACTCATATTGTAACCATTAAGATTATTTCTTTTTCTTTTACTGTCATTGAATCATTTAATTTATCTTATTCGTTTGTATTCTCATCTTACGCATATGATTCACTAAATTTCAAACGAATTACATTTTACATGACACAATTTGTTTTTATGATTTATGTAATATATTATAACATAGTATGTATTATACTTGATGATAAATTTTATCATTTATTCGTATCGTAAATCGTAAAATTGCCTGCTTGCTTCACATATTCATTGAAAATATTTTTTTACAAAATCTTTATATGTATTGATCTTTGCTAAACAAAAACCAAATAACTTTTTTTGATCCAATCTATTCTACGATAAACCCCACTTCATTTTACACATGCAACTATTTCACGAACCGAACAAAAATTTGTCCAATGCATAAATAAAATAATTTCCGAGTAGAAAGAGTAATATAGCCAAAAATATATATGTATATATCATAACAAGAAAAAATACAAATGACATTTACAGTAAATAAACTAAACATAGAAACAAGATACTAGGTAACAAAATAAGTAACTATATCGTAAAATATTCTGTATTTCTACCTCAAAATTCTGAAATTTTTATATAATTCATAATAATCACACAAGTAAGTAAAAATGACTTAATAAATACTTATGTAAAATTGCTTATTTTCTGCAAATTGCTTCACATATTTAATATAAAATTACATATTGTTGGTATAACTTCTTAAATTATATAAAATTACAGTTGGAATATTAATATTTGTAATAATTCATCAAAATAATAAGACTTAGTACATATTTTGTGTAATAATAATAATAAAATATTTTAAGTTTAATTTATTCATTTCAAAATACATCCTTTATAGAAATTTAGAAATATATGTAATTATACCAACAATATCATTACAGAACTAAACAAATTTTACCTATTTATCGAAAATTCCTGATAGTAAATTTACTGAAGTTCTGTAAATTTACTAAAAGAAAATTTACTAAAAACTGAAATAAATTACATACATACTTATATACTTTTCCATCCCGTTGGCAATATCATATTACATAATGTATATTATGTATTTTTAAACAATTAAGTAAAATGAGAAAGTTTAGCTTATTTTTCTTATTTCTTTATTTTGTTGGAAATGGCTTAACAAGTGATGTTTAATTTATTGTTTTTCTCAAAGATGCTCAGATTTTCTAAAAAAAATGCAAAAACATGTCCTGATGACGTCAGTAATGTCTTCGCAAAATTTTTGTCGACTTCAGAATCAGACGAACATGTATTGCATGGTTACCATCGATACAAGCTATTTATTGAAAATACAGCTGTAAAATTTCAAATATCAATCGTGATCAACATTTGCTACGACATACGTTTTCAAAATTATGTATCTCACCAACTCTTTTGCGCTTGCTATACAAAAATTCTTAATAACAATCACAGATTCTGTTATTATTTTATATATATATATATATATATATATATATATATATATATATATATATATACAGAGCGAGTGTAATATCTGGAACTAGCGCAATAAATCTTTTATTAAACGTTTTTGAAAAAAATCCTCGAACACGTCAATTTTTATCTTAAATGAGACATATTTTACTGTAATCGTCACTTAAAGATTGTCTTTTGTTTTTGAGTTATAAAGTAAGCGATAATTTTTTTAAATGGAAACCTATATTTTTTATTATTGATTTTGGTAGTACTTTTATTCCGTTTCCAACCATATAAAATTTTAAATATGTTACATTTGAAAAAAATTGAGAAAAATAATCTTAAAGTTTAAATATTAAAAACTAATTAAATTGGAAAAATGAATCTAGTTATTAGTGTATAAAACAAAAAACATTAGCTACAACTGTCAGAATTATGCAATTTATAAATTTTACAATAAAATAAGTGCTTTTTCCAAATTTAAAAAACTATTTTATTAATAAAAATTGTATAATTGATCGAAAAACAGAGAAAAAGCAAAATAATAACACTTATTTTATTTTGACATTTATAAATTGTATAATTCTGACAGTTGTAGCTAATGTTTTTAGTTTTATACACAAATAACTAGATTCATTTTGCCAATTTAATTAGTTTTTAATATTTAAACTTTAAAATTATTTTTCTCAATTTTTTTCAAATATAACATATTTAAAATTTTATATGGTTGGAAACGGAATAAAAAGTACTACCAAAATCAATAATAAAAAATATAGGTTTCCATTTAAAAAAATTATCGCTTACTTCATAACTCAAAAACAAAAGACAATTTTTAAGTAACGATTACAGTAAAATATATCTCATTTAAGATAAAAATTGACGTGTTTGAGGATTTTTTTCAAAAACGTTTAATAAAAGATTTATTGCGATAGTTCCAGATATTACACTCGCTCTGTATATATATATATATATATATATCATAGAGTCTAATGATTTATAGGTAAAATTACGTAATTTTTTTAGAGTGTGTTTATTTACTATAAATGTCATTTGTATCTCCATTCCTAATAAATACGTACGTTAAGTTCGTCGAAACATCGATTATAATTAAATATTAATACAGTACTACAACCTAAAGCCGTTTCATTTTAATATAATGAGTTCCAAAAATTTTTTTATTATGTTATATGTCTAAAAATTTCTAGAAATCAATACTTTAATGGAATAGGTATGACACAGAAACTGCAAGTCATTTGTTTGAAAAACAAAACAATCTAATTAACATTTAAATATTCTGCATTGACATTAAAATAGTACTAAAACGTCTACGCTAAATATGAGCGTTCCATTGTTGTCGTCGGCCATTTTCCTTAATTCCATTAATAAACAGTAGATAGCGAAAATAAATTGATGCTGTGAATATTAAAACTCAGCCACACACATATAATATCGCTAGAGCTAGACACCGTCGTCTAGAACACGCGGAGTAAGTTTGAATATTTGCCGCTACGTGATGCTGGCGTCGCATCGCCTCTATTACGTATGACGGTAATATGCACATATGTATGAATAACGCACGTCTCTATTATATTCGCCCGCTTTAATATGAGACTTGAATTTAGCTACGTACTGCGGCCGGCCGGCGAAGAGAACTAAATTAGTTTTCTAAATTGAAGCTTTTAATTTTAACGTTTATATCTATCTGATGGAGGATATTTTTTTTGTTCATTATATAAAAACATTATATTAAAATAAAACGGTTTTAGGTTATAGTTTCGTATTAATATTTATTTAAATCGACGTTTCGTCGAACGTACGTCTTCATTAGTACTTTGTATTCGTCGAAACGTCAATTTATTATTAATAAATAATAATACAGAACTATAACCTAAAGCTGTTTCATTTTAATATAATGAGTTCTAAAAGATTTCGCTTATTCGTTGTTTAGTTTAATTCAGATTTTTTTTTTACAAACACTTAATTCTTGTATTTATTCACAAACTATTCTATAATTTAACTATCGTAGATCGGTATTTTATGAAGTAACTAAAACTGGTATTCTTGCCTCACTTATAAAAGTAATTTTTGTCAAAATGTACTTTTGACGTTTACTTAAAATAACTTATTTAACAATTTTACATACATACACAATCACGCCATGTACCCAAAAGGGTGTGGCACAAACTCTTTTCATCATCCCGAAATCAGTCGCCTCCAAACATTCCTATCCAAACAAGCAACTTGCGCTTCATCCACATTCATAATTCCTCTCATACATGCTCTTTTATTCCTGCTACTTGGAAACTTTCGCTCACGCAAAACACTCTCAATCATACCACTCCAACTACTCATCGGACGTCTATGCAAACGTATACCATCAAAATCATTCAAATAAATCTTTTTAACCAAACGTTCATTAAACATTCGCTCAACTTGTCCAAACCATCTTAACTGACTAACACCAAACTGTGCTACAACATTTTTTTTCAATTTCACACTCATCATGCACTAATCTATTTCCTATCCGATCTCTCCTATTTACACCACATACCCCACGTAAAAATCTTATTTCCACAGCAGTCATTTTCCGGTTATGATTTTGCAACCAAACCCAACATTCACTATTATACATCAACGTAGGCATCAAAACTGCATTGTATTTACTCAAACGGACTTCTTTGGAAATATTACATTCCTAGCAAAAGTTCCTAAAGCACCCAAAACCTTACAACCAGCATTTACTCACTTTTCAATTTCACGATCAAAACGGCCATCTCTAGACAACAAACTACCCAAATACACAAATTCATCTATCTGCTCTAAACGTGCACCATCAATATATACATTACGTTTAGTTGTCAAGTCACCTTTCTCAAAAACTAAAACTTTGCACTTATCAACATTCAACACAAGATACATAACTTTACCAACAACATTAATTCTATCAATCATCAATTAGTTTATTTAAATTTTATATTAGATATAGAAAATATACCAAAATTAGAAATAGTATTTATATATGATAAGAGGTTAAAGTAAAAATTTAAATAAAAACTAAAATAAATACACACTTTTTCATAAACAAAAGAGGTGGGAAAATTATTTTGAGGAATATTTAAAATTAACTTAAATTTGAAACACTGTATTAAGTATTTGAATATTTATTTGTGCTGTTAATAGTTGAATATTTGATTCGGATATCTGAATAACTGATTCTCGGATAATTTGGGATCTGTATTCGTGATCCGAATCTGTATCTGAAATCCGAATCTTATATCCGGATCTTAGAATCGGATCTGAGATCCAAATCTTCGATTTCGGATTTGAGATAGAAAATTTAGATTCGGATTTGAAATCCGGATCAGACGTTTGAGATACATTTGAAATGAGTAATCAATTACACAGAAACAGATATAAAAAGTATTGTAGTTGTATTTTATTTTTACTTTAAAAATGTTTATAAATTTAGTAAATTATAATATGTAGTAAACATAGTAAAAAATCATAATAAAAAATCAATTTCGATTTATTAATAATTGGAAATATTTTAACTTTAGTATCCTCGGCTCAGAATATGAAGATTTAACATAAATCACTTAGATAAAATGTGGCTCTTTACTAAGCTACAGGGTGTTTTATTTAAAAATTTAAAAACGATTTTGGCCCAGTACTTTAAAACTATTTGACGTATCCTTATCATACTTGGCAGGAAGTGTAGGTACCGTATACCATACTAAATTATGTTAAATAAAAGTTTCTGACTACTGCCAGTGACGTATAACAGGGGCAAGTGAGAGATTGACCTTTCCTAAATTCTACACCACTGGCGGAATTATCATTTTAGCCTAATTTTTCGATTCTCCTATACTTTCTGTGTAAACAACATACTCTTTTTTTGTAACAATAAAGTCATTATTTTTCGAGATATTTAAAGTTAAACATAAAGCTGCGCAATTATTTTGATTAAAAAGCACTTTATAACAAATGTTTAATATGACCCCCATTTACCTCAATAAGTTTAGTAAATCTTTCGCTAATCGATCTTCTAATTTTAAAAAATATGTTTGGTTGATTGGCAATAAAATGAGCGGAATTGACTATTTGCTGCCATAGTTCTTGACGATTATTTATTTCTTGTGAGTATAGCAGTGATTTTATATGCCCTCAGAAATAGAAATCTAAAAGATTACCATCGGGAGTTCTAAGCGGCCACAGAAATTCACTACCTCTGCCAGTCCAACGATGAGGAAATTGCTGATCTAGATAGTCCCGTACTATTAAAGGATAATGAGGTGGTGCTCCATCTTGCATGAACCACATATCTCTCATTTGGTTAAGTGGCAATTCTTGTAGCTCGTCGAAAAATAAAGTTTGTAGAAACTCCAAATAATACCATTCAAATTTTCTGGCTGTTTATAAGGACCCAACAAATTATCTCCAAATATACCGCACCATACATTAATCTTAAATTCATGTTAAAAATGTTATTCTCGGAATAGATGACGATTTTCAATATCCCAACTGTGGCTGTTTCTCCAGTTGAAAACACCTCTACGTGTAAAAGTGGCTTCGTCGGTCAAAAGAATGGTTTTAATAAAAATTGCGATTTTAATTTTTTCTATTTATCAACCACTGAGCAAAATTCAATCGCAAAGGATAATCTCTAGGCAATAAATTTTGTATACTCACAAGAAATAAATAATCGTCAAGAACTATGGCAGCAAATAGTTAATTCCGCTCATTTTATTGCCAATCATCCAAACATATTTTTTATAATTAAAAGATCGATTAGCGAAAGATTTACTAAACTTATTGAGGTAAATGGAGGTCACATTGAACATTTGTTATAAAGTGTTTTTTAATCAAAATAATTGTGCAGCTTTATGTTTAACTTTAAATATCTCGAAAAATAATGACTTTATCGTTACGAAGGAAGAGTATGTTGCTTACACAGAAAGTATTGGAGAATCGAAAAATTGGGCTAAAATGACAATTCCGCCAGTGATGTAGAATTTAGAAAAGGTCAACCTCTCACTTGCCCCTGTTGTACGTCACTGCCAGTAGCCAGAAACTTTTATTTAACATAATTTAGTACGGTGTACGGTACCTACACTTTCTGCCAAGTATGATAAGGATACGTCAAATAGTTTTAAAGTACTGGGAACAAATTGTTTTTAAATTTTTAAATAAAACATCCTGTAGCTCAGTAAGGAGCCACATTTTATCTAAGTGATTTGGGTTAAATCTTCATATTCTGAGCCCAGGATACTCTAGTTAAAATATTTCCAATTATTAATAAATCAGCCTGTATATATCGAAAACTAATTAAGCTTCAACAAGTCCGTCTATATCTGTTAGTGGTTTAAATATAAATATGTATAGTAACTTATCAACAGATATAAAAAATGTTGAAAGAAATCTTGTAAATTTATTTGTTTTATATTCTTTTTATATTCATCAATAATAATTTGTATTAATTATGTAATATCATTATTAGCATATGCTAAATAAATAAACTATTATTATTATATTATTTATTATCAGTTAAGATCCTATATAGTTTAAATATAAATTACAACATCTCAACTACACTTACCTACTGCGTATTACGACGGTCAGGACGGGATGGGACGGTTATAGTCATAAAACTAAATGACATTAATAAAATTTCCATCGCTTAATATCTTTAATTGCCGGCGACAAAATATAAAATATATTTAATGGTTGTTTTACTATAGCCGACACAAGAATACAATTATTTCAATCATACACACGAAACGATTGTAAGTGTGTAATAAATTGTTAAGTGTACAACGCTCTAAATTGTTTAATTGCTAATTTGATTTCAAGGTAAATGATGACAAACGAAAACATCTAATAATTAAATCATTGTTTTGTTTGTCAAATCTGTTTTATTATTATTATGGTCAAATTGATTTTAATAACAAATGAATAGAATATAATTTTCTGAAGAGAAAACATGTTTACCAGTTTTGTTGTGGAGTTCGTATTAGGATAATTTGATTTTGTTTTTTTTTTCAATTTAATTTCAATTTAATTATTTTGCATGTTTACTTTTATATATAATTTTTTTTTTTGGATCTTATCAAAAACACTATGAAATAAAAATTCAAATTATATTTTATTTTACAATATTTTATATACAAAAATTTTAAAAATTAAATGAAATGTTAGTTTATGGAGTTACTTTCTGTAAATAGTTTAAAGATTTTGTACAATTGCAATGACATGGAAAGAAACAAACAAAAAATTAATGTTTCGCAATGTTATGTATAAATAAATGCCGAAAAAAATTAACGAAATTATTTATTGTTTTTAATTAATTAATTACTAATTAAATTACTTTATTCCAAAATGTAATTGTAATTGAATTACTTTACAAAAAAAGTAATTATAGTCAATTACTATTCGAATTTTAAAAAAGAATTGAAAAAGTAATAAAAATAAAATGGATTTAGGTTAAGGTTCTGTATTAATATTTATTTATAATCGACGTTTCGACGAACTCAAAATTCGTCTTTATCAGGAAAAATAATTTAAATAATATTTATAGTAAATAGCAGAACATAGAAACGAAGTACTAGGTAACAAATATGTAACTAGATTATAAAATTTTATGAGTTAAACAAAATTTGGTTTCCATTAAGTAATTAAAAAAAATCTATATTTTTTTTTTGATCTAGTTACCTAGTAACTTGTATCTATGTTTATTTAATGTAAATATATAAGATTATAAGTATATATTAATACAGAACTTTAACCTAAAGACGTTTTATTTGATTATAATGAGGTCTGAAATATTTTTTATAATTTGAAAAAATAATTATTATTTGGTAATTTAATTACTTCAAGTAACTGAATTTACTTTAAGTAATTAAATTACTTGACAATAAATAAATTACTTATTAACTAAACACCTTCTTCAGCTTTAGTCAAAGGATAATTTTTTCGCTTTTTTTCAATAATTTCATAAAAATTGTGTGTAATATTAAGAGGAGGTAACACATATTTGTATTTGATAAATTGATTGCAATACGTTATCAATATGTTAAACTTACAATGAAAATTATTTAATAAACTTAACATATAACATATTAAAGAAATGCTTTCTGCAATGATATTAAGAGTTTTGACAAATATTTAAATATCCAATTAATCGCCGTGAACTAACCCATAATTAGTAAATTTATTAAATTTGAAAAATGTATTGACCTCATCGAGATTTGAACCTGATTTAATACAATATTACTGTAATACAAACGACTAGGTTAACACATGATTTAGTCATAATTAGCAAAAACAATATAATTGGCAAAATTGGTTTGCTTCGCCGAAATCTCGTGCCAACAAATTGGCAAGACGTTTGTTGTTTATTAATTACTAACTACTGAAACTTATTTGATTCCTCAAATTATAATCTTTATCCTGTCTATTTATTTCATACTTTATTTTGTACAACTATAGTCCATTATTTTATAGAATAACTAGCACTAGGTAGCTTAAAGCTACATTCACAACCTCCAAATTAGCAGTAGGATTAGTAGCTATAATTAACCGTGAAGGTATGGCATATGCAAGCGCATGAAGTTGTTCACAATGACCGAAATTAGTACTTAACGCAGACTTGCAATTAGTAAGCAACGCAGAACCTTGCAAACTCCAAGCTTTTACGTTAATTTATGTACTAATTCTACGCAGCGGTCAAACTGCGCATACTCCGATTTCACATGACGTAACGTCAATCTGTTGGACATTTTTGTTGTGTTTTTCAGTGCTGTAAACACATGTTTTTTAAACTATACTGTATCGTACTCTCGTTTATTGCAAACACAGAGGTTATGCAAGTATAAAATAATTAAGTAGTAAATATATTAGGTTATGTTAACCACAAGTCAAACGTCACTTCTTACGTTTCAAGTTTTTCTCCCTAGGTGGATTCATGCATTTTTGCCGTAAATTAGTTGGCAAAGTAATACATTGTGAATGCTGTGTGGGGGTTAATTTACGTTATGTTTTATGTATAATTATATCCACAAATTCTACCGCTAATTTGGAGGTTGTGAATGTAGCTTTACGGTAGCATATTAATAAAAATTGACAGTATAACTGGCACCAAAACTTCTATCTACTAATTTTTACAGCAGAACTTTGTATACACATCTGTTGTATAAGTCCTAATTAGCATTAGAATATACTGATACTATACAAAAAAAAAAAAAAACAAATAAACGTCTTCTATGTGTTAAAAATAAAGTACGCTTGCTGCAATGAGTGTAATTTGTATAGCTCTACAGTCTAGTACTCTCTATTTCGTCTGAGGCCTACTTTTTCTTTTTTTTCGAAAAGTGTCTAAATGAATGATTACGGAACAAGTACTTTGTTCTTGCGGTCAAGTTTTTCTTAGGGCTATCGTAAACAAATATAATAAATAGAAGCATTATTATATTTGTTTACGATAGTCCTAAGAAAAACTTGACCGCAAGAACAAAGTACTTGTTCCGTAATTCTATTATTCTATATTAATGAACATAGTAAAATAATTTTCAGAACTCATTGTATTAAAATAAAAACTGTTTTAGGATTAGATTCTGTTTAATTATTTGATAAAAACGACATTTAGACAAGACAATAAAATAATAAATACGTATCAAGATCATAAGAATTATAGATTTTTAATTAATGGAAGCCAAATTTTATTTAACCCAGTGCTTTCACAGTGATTCATGTTATTGTTTTCTTTTAATTAATTAATTTGGCTTCCATTAATTAAAAATCTATAATTCTTATGATACATACATACATACGCAATCACGCCATGTACCCAACAGGATGTGGCACAAACTCTTTTCATCATCCCGAAATCAGTCGCCTCCAAACATTCCTATCCAAACAAGCAACTTTCACTTCATCCACATTCATAATTTCTCTCATTTCTCTCTTTTATTCCTACTACTTGGAAACTTTCGCTCACGCAAAACACTCTCAATCATACCACTCCAACTACTCATCGGACGTCTAGTTACTTATACATATGTTACCTAGCAATTAGTTGCTATAATACGTACTCTTATTTACTTTAATGTCATTGATTAAAAAAAATTGACCTGATAAAGACAAGCGTTCAGTCTTGTCGAAACGTCGTTTTTATAAAATAATTAAACAGAATCTAATCCTAAAATAGTTTTTTTCATTTTTTTATTTTAATTAATAGAATGGCTTAACTTAAATTTATTCTCGAGTTAGTAGTTAAATTCTTTTGATTATTACCAGAGATTAAATATTAACTTATAATGTTATGATATAAATAAATAAATTGATATGTAATTATCACATATAATCATAGTTTGCAATTATGTACTTTCCTGTAAATACTTAGTACATTCTCAGAATCAAAAACACACACGCACACATCAAGCCGTGCAATAAAAAAAACCACAATGTTTGCAAACAAAGACTTTGTGTGCAGTCGCAGAGCGGCATAAGCCATCGTGCATGGAATGTCTTCCAAACGGCGCGGCGTGGCGCGAGAAGAATAGATTGGACAGAGAGTGTATGAAGGCCACAAGGCACTTGGTTGCCGCCAAACCAGCAACACCGCGCCGCGCCGCGCCGCCCCACAATTCCAGTTGCGTAACCGTGCAATTGCACATTTGATGCGGCTAGAAACTGTTGATATAGAAAGGTGATGATGACGGAGCGGGGGGGGGGGGGTAAAATAGTTTGGTAGTATAGTGGCGCCGGCGCTGCATGCAACAATGCACTCAGCTGTAGTTGTTGTTGTTATTGCAAAGAGAATGAAATTTCCGTTTGTTATCCAGCTACCGTAAACAGCAAATTGGTGAATGTAACTTTAAACGAAAAAATTGCTTCTGTATCGTTTGTTAGGTTTTATTTTAATTAGAAAAGGAATGGATCAATAGAGTGCAATTATTCTAAATAGAACATTTCGAATGAGGTGTTCTGGTATCAAAAGGTTTGAGATAATGTCGTTTAAATATATGAAATAAATAGCAACGAATATGCACCTATTGTTTTCAAATGGTAATAATGGTAATTATAATTCAGAGCTTTGAACCGTTATATTTTTCGTTTCGATTCAATTAAAAATATATATATAGATTCGGTTACGGTTTTCGTTCCGGCAAAAATAACGGTTTTTTTCGGTTTTCGGTTTTTGGTTCAATTCAGAGTGATTAATTTTTAAATTTTTTCAATATTTTTGTTTATATTAAAAACTTATTTTCTACTATAATTTAAAACATTTTATTCCTACTTTTATAATAAGCATACTATATAAATTGATACAATAATATAATATGAATAATAATAATTAATTTAAGGTACCTATAGGTAATAATTAGAAGTAGGTATATAAATATATGATAAGCTTTCTGTGGTAATGATGGTATACAAATAGGTGATTGTGTTGTACCTGCTTTAGCGTATGCTGATGACGTGGTTGTTTTGGCTGAATCTGAAGAAAAACTGAGAAGGATGATTGATAGAATTAATGTTGTTGGTAAAGATATGAATCTTGTGTTGAATGTTGATAAGTGCAAAGTTTTAGTTTTTGAGAAAGGTGATTTGATGACTGAATGTAATGTACATATTGACGGTGCACGTTTAGAGCAGGTAGATGAATTTGTGTATTTGGGTAGTTTGCTGTCTAGAGATGGCCGTTTTGATCGTGAAATTGAAAGGAGAGTAAATGCTGGTTGTAAGGTTTTGGGTGTTTTGGGAACTTTTGCCAGGAATGTAAATGTTTCAAAAGAAGCCCGTTTAAGTATATACAATGCAGTTTTGGTGCCTACGGTGATGTATGGTAGTGAATGTTGGGTTTGGTTGCAAAAGCATAAACGGAAAATGACTGCTGTGGAAATGAGATTTTTACGTGGGGTATGTGGTGTAACTAGGAGAGATCGGGTACGAAATAGACTAGTGTATGATGAGTGTAAAATTGAAAAAAATGTTGTAGCAAAAGTTGGTGTTAGTCAGTTAAGATGGTTCGGACATGTTGAGCGAATGTCTAATGAACGTTTGGTTAAAAAGATTTATTTGAATGATTTTGATGGTTTACGTTTGCGTGGACGTCCAATGAGTAGTTGGTGTGATATGATTGAGAGTGTTTTGCGTGAGCGAAAGTTTCCAAGTAGTAGGAATAGAAGAGCATGTATGAGAGGAATTATGAATGTGGATGAAGCGAAAGTTGCTTGTTTGGATAGGAGTGTTTGGAGGCGACTGATTTCGGGATAATGAAAAGAGTTTGTGCCACACCCTTTTGGGTATATGGCGTGATTGTGTATGTATGTATGTATGTATGTATAATAATATAATTTATTATTCAAAACTTATGAAATTTATATATATACAGGATGATTTATGACGTCGGGGAAAAACTACACCAGATGATTCCTATGAGTAATTTAAATAAAAAACTTCAAATAAACATATGCCCGAAAATGCTTTCTAACGGAACTGTAGCCGTTAGAAGTTTATTACATGTAACATTAATCGCGTTAGCCTTATTTATTATATCAGGAAAAAAAAGTCATAAACTTCTGAATAATTGTAAAATTACTGATTAATTTTCCAATTTACTATTTATGACTTACTGCGTCCCGACAAAATTTGTCTTCGATTTTTAGTTATTGTAAATTATTTATTAAATATTTATTTATGTGTGTACAAAAATTTATAAACTAGTAAATTGGTTTACTAATGTTTAAACAAAATGTTAGAAAATCAATCAGTAATTTTACAATTATTCAGAAGTTTGTGATTGATGTTACATGTAAATGTAAATTTGTAAATAAACTACAAATAAGCTACAGTTCCGTTAGAAAACATTTTCGGACATATGTTTATTTGAAGTTTTTCATTTAGATTACTCATAGGAATCATCCGGTGTAGTTTTTCCCCGACGTCATAAATCACCCTACATATTTGAATTTATACCTTTAATAATAAGATAACATATGTTAACGTAATAAATTCTTGTATACAGAATTTTTGTTTATTTATAATTAGAAAAAAATGAAAATCACCTCAAATTATTAAAATATTTTCCATTGTACTTTCATTTAAACTATTTAAAGATCATTAAAAACAAAATTACTATCAAAAAATACATCTTCCTCAAAGTCATCTCTAGTTTCATTTTCAATTTCAATAACTGAGTATTCATCCAGAAAAAACAAACCAAATACTATTTCGCATTAAGACGAGTTGCGACTTGCGACTACGCTACGAGACTTCGAAAATGATAAAAAAAAAAAGATAACTAGAGTGGAAAGTAAGATTGTGTTAACGCGCGTGTTTCAACATGTTCCGATTTTTGTTTCGGCAAAAAAATAACCGTTTCCTTTTCGGTCTTCGGTTTCCGGCTGTAATAATATTTGACAAATATTCAAAATGCATTGTTGCACGTAATTGAGCATTCTTTCTACTAATGAAAAACACAAATTCTGAATCTCGTATTGGCGTATTCTCATTTTTCCACTGAACGATTCAAATTGTTATTTTAGAAAAAAGTACAAACTTAACAAGAAGCATCTATTAACTATTATCTTTCTATTTAGTAGTGGAAAGACAACAAGTAAATGATGTATTTTACGTCAATAGATACGCTGGCGGTGCTCAAATGATTTAAAAATATTTAATTTTACTTTTATTTTCTGCATGAAAATCTCAAAACTAGTAGATTAACAATGTTCTTGTTTAATATAATTGAGGTGTAAAAAATTGAGATATTGATAATATATTAATAATAATAATAATCACCCATTTGGGTACATAGCGTGACTGTGCATGTATGTATGTATAATAATCAGTTCCCGTAATTTCTAAGTTTCTTAACAAGCAGCCAAGCACAGGATCTACAGCTTATAGTAGGTTCAGATGCAGTCGATATCAGTTCAGTTGAATAAGGTTATAACACCAGGAGTCGGAAGATACGTAAATTTTAGTATATATATATATATATATATATATCGAAAATTCCGAACTTCGATTTTTTTGGACCAGCCTGATATATATATATATATATATATATATATATATATATATATCAGGCTGGTCCAAAAAAATCGAAGTTCGGAATTTCGATCCCCTCTTCTAGGATCTTTTAAACCATTTAATTTCAAACTTACTGCTTAATTATCGGACAATATTTAGAGGTCGCGCAAGTTAAAAACGTGTTTTTAAAAACGCAGTTTTTAAAAAAAAAAAATTTCTAGCTAATAATAATGATAATCAGCATTGCGTTATTGGCGATAAGGGTTCTGGGCAACCCATTACATCATAACAAAATGTGTTGAGCCTCTAAACCATATTCCCAGTCAATATCTTCAATAATACTTGCTTTTTTTTGAGGTGCTTGCAGCGATAATTTCAGTAATTTGAAATGTAACTTTAATTATTTTATTATTCGAACAAACTTTATGTTAATAAATCTGTATTTTGTGTGTAAAATGTTCAAGTATTGTATTGATAGAAGGTTTAAACCCCAAAAATCCATTTTAATAAAAATACAGGAAACATCGATTTTAGAGCACTTTAAAAAAATTAAAATTTTTTGTTACAACACTGAATCGTAACGATGTTGGTATTCAATTATTATTCGTAAATGTTAAAACCATTTTTTAAGTACCATACTATAGAATGCATAAAAGTTTGTTCGAATAGTAAAATAATTAAAGTTACATTTCAAATTACTGAAATTATCGCTGCAAGCACCTCAAAAAAAAGCAAGTATTATTGAAGATATTGACTGTAAATATGGTTTAAAGGCTCAAAACATTTTGTTATAATGTAATGGGTTGCCCAGAACCCTTATCGCCAATAAAGCAATGCTGATTATCATTATTATTACCTAGAAAACATTTTTTTTTAAAACTGCGTTTTTAAAAACACGTTTTTAACTTGCACGACCTTTAAATATTGTCCGATTTCGATAATAATTAAGCAGTAAGTTTGAAATTGAATGGTTTAAATGATCCTAGAAGACGGGATCGAAATTCCGAATTTCAATTTTTTTGGACCACCCTAATAAATATATATATATATATATATATATATATATATATATATATATATATATATATACATATATATATATACCAACAAATATTTTGTCACTTACTCACTTATTCTGAAGTAACTAATTTTTAATAAATATTGTGATATTTTGCAAAGTAATTGTTTTTTATTATTTTATCTTATTACTCAATATGTATCACGAAATAAAGGCTGATCAAATTAAATTTATTTAAGTTTATATCTTTATATGTTTTACACATTTTTCAGAACAAAATGTTCATAGAATTCTGTAAGAATTTTAATGATACATCGTTTTCCTGAATGCGCCATAATAAAAAAAAGAAAAAGAAACGACAGTCAATTGAAACTCGTACTCGATATTAAAACACAATTACTCACTTAATGAATATCGTTAAATATCTAGGCCAACTCAATCGATATATATATATATATATATATATATATATATATATATATATATATATATATATATATATATCATTACGAACAATAAGAATCCTTCTAGTAATTAGTTTTTATTGAAGATAACACAATAAATTTTATATTATCACGTAAAAATTATTACACAAATTTATAATTACTTTTCTATTAGTTTTTTATAACACAAAAATTTATTACATTCATGTTATAAATAAATCATATAGATTGTTTTTCTATAGTTTTAATTTTCCAGTGTATTAAGATTTATGATGTACTTTATTTATGTATTAAATAAATGAAATAAAAATCAACATAATTTATGGTTTGGTTTTTTTAAGAAATAAAATATTACACTATTTACATATTATTTACAAGGAACTTTGTCAAAACAATATAGACAAAACTTTTATTATTTGTGGTTTATGGGAAATTATTTTATTTTATTAACTTTTCGCCACAGTAAGATCGCATCTTAATTTATTAATATTTTTCCTAAAGAAATAACCTTTTCTTTTCAGTTTACAAACAAACAAAATTATAACAAAATGCCCATTTTGTGAATTTAATAAAAGATTGGACACTAACTTTATTCAATGAAGCATTTGTACTTAGTCAAGTAATGTAATCAGTTTTTAGCATATTTATTGTAATTATTTCAAATGTAAATGTATCTAAATTGTTTTTGAAAAATACCTATATTCTAAAAACTATATAATATTAAGTCACGAAATTTGGTATACAGGGATATTCCGATATGCTCAGTTGAAGTAAAATATTGGAAATAAAATGTCACTTCCGATTTAACTGGAAGTCGATTCTAACTTTTTTATTTTAAATAAAATACCCAATTTTTTGTTTTATTATTGAATTTGGAAGTAAATTTTACATATGACACATTTTTATTTGAGTATTTCAACTATTTTCATTTTTTGTTTGAAATTAGCAACATCTATGAGGGTTTGTATCTCAAGAATGTAATCATATATTTGCAAATTGTAAGCGTGGGTTTTATTAAGAAATCTTTGGGCTACCTTTCATAAAATAATAAATTAAAACTATTTGAAAATATGCCTATAATATTGCTGTAAACTTGAATTTCAAGAAACATTAATATCTCTTTATATCAACATAATATATAGTTTTAAAAATACGGACAGCGTAAGCTCATCCTTACAGTGTAGGATACCTGTATTGTATATGTATATTTATCTAATGCGCACAGAAAATAACAAATAATTATTGTAAAGAAAAACTTAAATTTACAAACACAGATTATTTTCAAAAGTGTGCATATTTTTCATATTTTTCATTTCGGATATTAAGGGCAGGTTCTCATCTAAATGACTGAAAAGTACGCAAAGTTTGGAAATGTTTTATTCGCAAATGAAAAAACATAGAAGCAAACGGTTTGGGGATTCGAATATCAATTAATTTTTTTTAAATTTATATACTCGCATATCATTTCCCGTAATTCCTAAGCGGAACATGGGGCTCTTGGTGATCCATTAACCAAGTAAGGGATCTATAGCTTATAGTGGGTAGCAAACCACTCAAAAGCAAACCGGTATCTTTAGAATCCGAGTTCAACACTCTACCACTGACTTACGGCTGCTTGTTTAAATCTATATTATCAAAATAAAAACTTTAGGATTAAATTCTGTATAAATTTTAATTAAAAATCGATGCTTCGACGTACGCTACGTATATCATCATCAAGGAAAATTATACAATATCACATTTTGTTTAATTTTTCCTAATGATGATATATGAGGAGCAGACTTGCAAAATGCATTTTGTCCAAAATGTAAATTTTTTAGTTAGTGATGGTATTACGTTCTATGCGCGAACAAGCATCTTTTAAGACAAATTCGACATTTAAAACGCATATTGTCCCGTCTGAAATAAATATTGAAAGTTACTTGGACATTCAAAACGCGTTTTGTCCAATGGGCACGTAATGTACTTTCAGATTTAGTCAAAAACGTTTTGCCTCTTTCTGAAAATTATGGAATTTGGACAAAACGCATTTTGAAAGTCTGCTCCTCATATTGAAACGTCGATTTTTAATTAAAATTTATATAGACCTTAATCCTAAAGCTTTTTTATTTTAATATTATGAGTTTTGAAATTTTTTTTACTAAACTATTAAATTATATTTGTTTTAAAATATATGTAATTTCTGTTATTTTGTGAATACATATTTTTCGTAAATATTTTTTTAT
Source organism: Clivina fossor (assembly GCA_963966155.1). Lineage (NCBI taxonomy): Eukaryota > Metazoa > Arthropoda > Insecta > Coleoptera > Carabidae > Clivina > Clivina fossor. Next base: position 12,493,909 of record OZ014555.1, read on the forward strand.
AACTTTAAATTTATCTTATGAAAGTTGAACGACCTCTCGAATTGATTTTAGTATATAAGATGACAGGAAAAAGGTCAAATAAAAATGCTCTAGTTTGTTAGCATGCGACTAGTTTCGGTATATTCAGCATACCTTCCTCAAGCAAATCTACAATATTATGACACAGTAACTTATTAGTAATTAACCAACAACAGAATAAGTACAAAAATATTTTTTACAATAAAAAGTTACTTACGCTAATATGTTTGAACAAAAATTAAACATTTATATGGTTTCAATCGCAGCTCGGTACAATATATAAAATTATTAAATTAAAATTATTCAATTTGTCACAGTGTAAAATAATAATACAATCACAAGTCAGGAATAAAATATAAATAAATTAAAAGTAAAATAAATATAAATACAAAAATGTCAAGAATTTAAAAACAAAATTGATGTGTACACAACCGTTGTATATAACAGACTGAAACATAATTGAAAACAAACTGGATGTTTCAGGTTTTTTGATTTTTTATAAATTCTAAGATGTTACCATATGACGCGCTTAAATTCTCCACATCCTGTTGTATGTTAATATTATTTTTATTAATTTTTATATAAACCATCTCTTTTGTTAACCTTTTGTTTAGTACGTTTTCTTTATCAAGAATTTTGATATTATCAAAATCGAATTGATGAATGAAATCGATGCAATGTCTCGCTATTGGTTTGTCTGCGTTCTTTTTAACATCATTCTTATGTTGCTGGATGCGTTTTTTAATATATTGCATAGTCTGGCCGGTATATGTAGCTTGGCAATTTTTGCACTGCAGTTCATATATTAAATGGCTTTGTGAAAGTATAGGTGTCGGATGTTTGGTTGTTGATAATATACCCTCAACTGTCTTGTTGTATTTAAAACAGATTTGTGTGTTGTCACGGGTTAATATTTTCCGTAATGGTTCTGATAACCCTTTTACATATGTTAAAGAACAGTAATTAACATTTTCATTTTTGTTAATCTTGTTACTGTTACTTAATCTGTTGTTGTTCATAATAAAATTTACAAGCAGTTTCGGGTAATTATTTTTCATTAATATATCACAAATTTTTTCTTTCACTTCACTGTGGTAAACCGGACTGCTTAATTTTAGTGCACGATCTTTTAAATTATACGCAGTATTCATTTTCTGTTGTTTTAAATGTTGTGACCTAAAATTGAGACATCTGTCAGAGGTTGCAGGTTTTTTGTACCATTTACTCAAAATTCCATTCTCCGATCTTTCTAAGGTTACATCTAAATAAGAGAGACCTTTATTCTGTTCAACTTCCATTGTAAATTGGATAGATTGATTGTAGTTATTGAAAATGTTAAGCGTGTCATTGGTGAACATCTTAGGGACAATCAATATGAGGTCGTCAACGTATTTTCTAATAAATTTAACGTTGTACGGTAAATTAGGAATGCATCCGTCTAATATATGGTTTAAAACTAAATTGGCCAGCGATGAACTTACAGGATTGCCCATGCTTACGCCAAAGATTTGTTTGTAAAAAACTCCATTATATGTAAAATAACTATTGTTGAAAATAAAGTTCAGAATTAATAAAAATTTATCCTGGGTCATATTTGTATAATTCTTAAAAGTGTTCCATTTAGCAATAACAATGTCAGTAACAAATTCACGAGGAATGTTTGTGAACAAGGACACTACGTCTAATGATATTAAAATGTCATGTTCCTCTAAAGGAGGTATATTCTGTATTTGTTCAACTAATTCCATGGAGTTTTTTACGTCATATGTACTTAGATTATTTACATTATTAATCACATTAATAAACCACTTAGATATATTATATGTGGGAGCATTGATACATGAAACAACTGGTCTTAAAGGATTATCATTTTTATGATCTTTAACTAGTCCGTATATTTTAGGACAAGTGCTATTGTAAGTTTTTAATCTTTTTGCAGTTCCATTGTCAATAATCCCATCATCATGCAACATTTTGACTAAGGCATTTGATTTGGTTTGAATGCATTCTGTCGGATCTTTATTGATTTTTACATAATAATTTTCATTACTTAATAGTTCTAACATTTTGTTATTATAATCATGTTTTTCAATTATAACAATCTTTTTGCTTTTATCAGATTTTATAGCAAGTATATTATCATTGCTTTTTAAGAATTTTTTTGTGTCATTATATTTGTTAAGCAATTGTTTATCATTAGAATTAAGTTGTCTGTTATTATTGTTATTTTTATGTATTATGCATTATGTATTATTATTTTACACTGTGACAAATTGAATAATTTTAATTTAATAATTTTATATATTGTACCGAGCTGCGATTGAAACCATATAAATGTTTAATTTTTGTTCAAACATATTAGCGTAAGTAACTTTTTATTGTAAAAAATATTTTTGTACTTATTCTGTTGTTGGTTAATTACTAATAAGTTACTGTGTCATAATATTGTAGATTTGCTTGAGGAAGGTATGCTGAATATACCGAAACTAGTCGCATGCTAACAAACTAGAGCATTTTTATTTGACCTTTTTCCTGTCATCTTATATACTAAAATTTAAATTTATCGCATTTTAATCAATTGATCATTATTTCAAAATAAGTCATTAAAACAACAAACATATATTAAAATGATCCATAAACTCTGAATCCATTAAAGGCAAATAAATTTTATTTCAAAAATAATATATAATTTCGAACAGAAACCGATTAAAATACTTAATTTAAATATTTTATATTTTTATACACCTACAACGATTTATAAATATAAATTTAATTTTTATATTTTATAAGCATTTTCTCCTACATTTTAATTTCCATAATATATTTTACATTTTTATATCTATTTCACCTACATTCAATGTTTCTTTGATAAATATTATAATATATAAATTTATTTCATTAATGAAAAGGTTAAATTTATATTAATGTTTTTTTTTTCTTCTATATATAATATACGTTATAAATTTTATACAAATACATATATATATATATATTAAAATGCCAAAATAATTTTTATTTTTTTTAATACAAAACAATTAAGAAAATTGTCATATGTACAAAAATATTAATTCTACTAAAATAAAATATTGAGGCACAAAGAAAAAACTTTTAAATGATTTTTCTAAAGTTTCAGTTATTTTATCTAAAAAAAATTGAGTATTTTCAGCCTTCTACTTATATTAAACAAGACATCTAATTAAAAAGCAGATGATTACATGTATACATCTAATATAATTAGATGTACATGTTTTTTGATTGGTATATTTATATTGAGTTGGTGCATAATTAACATGTGTTTTTTAAACAATATTTATTATGAAAAACGAAACATAAAAATTCAACATTTTTAAATGATTATTCCGGAGCGTAGTCACCATCTATTTCAATAATTACTTCCCATTTGCTTGGAAGACGGTCGATTTCACGGGCAAAAAAGTAAGTCACCGTTCTTTTTATTAAAAAAAAGTAAACAAAATAGCAATTTTTATTAACAAATAACTCGCCTACAAAAACACCTGATAATTATGCATTAACCGAATATATTCTTATTTGTTGATTCATCTTGCAGTTTTTGATTATTTATTGAAATTTTAATGTAAATAACAATGCAATTTCAACTAATTGTAATTTGTATGTATTGTAAAAATATATGTGTTTTTTAAAAGGATTACAAAAACGTTCGGGAACGGAACATAGGTTAACACAATCGTTGTTGTTCACTTAAGAAATATGACAAAAGCAAAACAATATTTTAAATAAATTTTATTATAAAAATATACGAACAATCACTGTTATTTAACTAAACTTGATTTTAATATTCTAAACTTTAATTCGTAACTTACAATTTAAAGGGGGTAATACATGTAAACGCAAAAAAGGGTGATTTTCAAAAAAAATTTATATCTTAATAAAATCGTACAAAATGAAACGGTTTCTTCCATGTAATTATATATATTTTCAGCTATAAATACGATTTTTTTTGAAGAGTCGAAGCGGTTGTACATTCGGCCGCAGGAAAGACACCTTTCATTAGCTTGACGTGTACAATCTGTTGGAAACAAAATTATCATGCGATGGGCACGGAATCACATTCTTAATGAAATTTTACTCTGGCTCAACCTATTTTCCATGAACAATATTTATACATTATATATATATTATGAACTCTGGTTGAAAAAACAAGTTCAAAATTTCACCTGAGTTTATATAGGTATATTAAAATGGTCCACAAAAAAAATATTTTTTATTATTTTTTACGGACCTTCTAAAACAATTTTATTAGAAAAGAAATTGTTTGAGCCAAGTTTCGTCAAAAAATATTGATATTAACCCGTGCCCCACTCAAGTTGAAATTGAAACTCGCATGATAATTTAGTTCCCACCAGGTGATACAGATACACATCACGCCAACCAAGGACGTTTTTTTCTGCGACCGAGTGTACAACCGCTTCCAGCTCGGTGAGGGATGGACTTCGACGCTTCAAAACACTCCTATTTATAACTGAAAATATATATAATTACACGGAATAACAATTTTATTTTGTGCGATTTCGTTAAGATGTAAAAAATAGTTGAAAATCACCTTTTTTTGGCGTTTACACGTATTTCTCCCATTAATATTGTTCTTTTTGAAGGTCTATCCGTAACTGAATTAAAATAATTTAGTTTCCAACTAAACTGAATTCCTAAAAATGCAGTTTAAAAAAGTAATTAAATGTAATTGAACTTTGAACAACGACTAAAAATGCTGACAAAGTTTGATGCATTCGACAGTCGTGAATATGTCAAAGTACTAACTTCCAAACAAAGCTAAATATCAAATATCCACGACTGTTACAGTTTATGAAATAACCTAATCTAAAATTTAGTCATCTAATTCGAATTACAGAAAATTGTAATTTTATTTTTTTGTGCACAAATTTCTATATTTGTTCTGTTCCTAATATTACTGTACAGCCAACTTTATTTTATTTATTATTCACAAAAAGACATAACAATGTTATAATTATATAAGAAACTGCAACCGTGTGTATATGTTAAATAGGTACAATTGATAAGAATTTTGATTTCATTTACGAGAATTTTTTGTTCATTAGTTACATCACTAGTTTCTCGTAAAAAAAATACAACTTTGTTATAAGATTAAAAAAATACAAGCAAGAGCACTTCTCTAAGAAATTAATAGAAATAACAACTAGCTCCGTAATGCTGAAGCAATTGTTGAACTTGCAGCTACCTGCCGGCATCATTGGCAAATCAAACCGTAGCTTCCAGTGGTAAATGGCAAAGTGGCGCGCGAGCAAAGTCGATCGTTGTGGAACGATAATTGAGCGACGGAACAGAGAGCCAAGCCATCGGCTACCGGACCTATCATTTACCATTTTATTGCTTCGCGGAAATATCGATAAATAAATCAATAACTGTAAATGCCTGACTATACAATCTGCACTTACAAGAGCTACACGTATCTTGTTTTTTTGCTCATTTTTTTATTATTTAATGGTGGACTTATGCGCAGTCCAACTTAAACTTATATTAACTTTTACATTAACGCTTCCACTAATATTAACTTCAAAAGTAACAAGATTAGAAGTATATGAGTAAACCCATATATGTATAGACCACTTTGACATTTCTCGGAAAGTTGGTAAGACAATATTTTTATTAAAATCATAATTCATGCAGGCACTAGAAGAAACTTTTCTGAAAATTTGATCAAAAACGAATAAATAATGTAGCCACAATAATTTTTTTTTAAATTTTGTGATTTTTTTTTCGATAAGTTAGCAACACTGTATTTTGTTAAAATTGCATAATTTATTAGGCACTAGGAGAATCTTTTATAAAAATTTGATTAAAATCGGTTAAATAAAGTAATCATGATGACTTTTTTAAAATTTTAGTAATTTTTTTCTCGGAAAGTTCGCAACACTGTATTTTGTGAAAATTACATAAATTATATGAATACTAGGAGAATCTTTTGTGAAAATTTGAGTAAAATCGATTAGAAAACATGGCCATAATAAATTTTTAAAAACTTTAGTAATTTTTTTCTCGGAAAGTTGGCAATACTGGATATTAATAAAATTATATAATTAATGGGAGCATTATGGAAATTTTTAAGGATGAGGCTATTTATACATACGGTATGTATACGCAATTGGCTATTTATACATACTAAAAAAAAAAACCTAAACCAACCTACTAACCTAACCTACCCTAAATAGCCAATTGTGTAAAAATACTGTATGTATAAATAGCCAATTGCGTATACATGCCGTATGTATAAATAGCCACTTTCAATTTTTAATTCAAAACTTACTATGCACTTGCATTATTTTAACTTTTTAATGTTAATTTTAAAGTTAATGTTACTGTTAATTTTTGCTGCATAAATCCACTTTAAATGCTTTAACGATTACGTTTTTCTTTAGATTATATATTAAAATGAAAATATGGCTATAACAATATTGAATTAAAGTCGTCCAATTATGAATTTTAAAAGCAATCTTTACAAAACATATTGAAATAAAGTAAGGTCAGGTTTATGCAATGTTGACTTATTGTTAGTCTTAAAAATAACGGTTCGTTAAATGAAAATTCTTGGATCTCGTAAGAAAGTTCGTTGCAATATACAGAGAAAGATTTCTTACGGAATCTAAGAATTTTTATTTTAACGAACCGTTATTTTTAACGAAAATGTTTATGCAACAGGGGTATAGAGTTTTGTGTTTGTAATTTCTGGATTCCAATATAAAATTTTCAGCATTTCGTGTTTGATACGTATGCGTTTAAACCAAATTGTATTTTATTATAAATATGATACTTTTCATTTCCGTAAATATATATAATTTAATCCATTTCAGTCTTGTAAGCATTGATTTGATATTGGAATAACAATTACAGTCAAGTATAATTCTCATCGCCTGGTTTTGTAGATATTTAAATCTGTTTTTATCACCGATATTATATAAATAAATTATAGTTCAACAAAAATGAAAGTGGGGTAGAATAATTGTATTATAGATTACTTAAAAAGCCACTTTTTCTTAAATAAAATTATTGAATACTTGATAAATTTAAATCCGAAACATTTTCAGCAAATTTATTCTTGCACTTTATCATAATTTTCAATTTATTTCGTAATTGTGCACTTTATTTCTAACATTATCAAAATTATTTTATGTCTTTTATAAGAAATCTGAGTAACAAATGACTATTAAATTATTTTATTACAGCATTGCAAATGCATTAAAGCATGGCCAATGATAATATCATAAATCTAATTTATAGAGAAATGACATCACCTGATTGTCTTTATGAGTAAATATATCACATTCAATTTCATTCTGGAAAATTCAGTAATCCGCGTATAATATAATATGCAATTTTTATTGCTTGTAATAAATTATAATTGTAATATAATTAAAGTTTTGCAAAATTTATATATTGTTCACAAACTGTAAACATTATCTGAACATGCAAATCAAACACTATACTTTTTCTACGACTGTACAATAGAAAAAGAAAAACAGTTTTGTGTGAAGAAAATGACAATTGAAAATAATTACACGAAACTTCAGTAAATATTTGGAACAGATTTGTGAAGTTATGCGCATTCATGTCATCTATCATTGCTATAAACTGACAACAAATAACCGCCATTGCTTTACATTGCCAAATAATTGTTGCGGTTATGTGTTGTCAGTTGGTAGCAATGATAGATGACACAAATGCGCATATCCTCACAAATCTATCCTAAATATTTAGTGACAATAAATTAATTCCAAATATTTATACATGATTTATTTCAAATAGTTATCCATAAATTATTACCGTCTAAAGTGGCCTTTAGAAATATAAGTCAAATTTTAATAAAAAATACTAAACTTAAACAGATTCAAAATATTTAATATTACAAAAATAATAATGAACGTTTGGTTAAAAGAATTTACACGTATATGAATGATTTTGAAGGTATATGTTTGCGAGGACGTCCGATGAGTAAATAAAATGGTATGATTGAGAGTGTGTTGCGTGAGCGAAAGTTTCCAAGTAGCAGGAATAGAAGAGCATGTATAAGACGTATTATGAATGTGGATGAAGCTAGAGTTTGCTTGACTGGATAGGAATATTTGGAGGAAACTGATTTCGGGATAGTGTGCCACATCTTTTTGGGTACCAGGAGTGATTATTTATGTATGTACACTGTATAAAATGTATGTATTTTTACACGTTTTTAAATGTAATTTTTTATAAACAATGTATGATTATGTAAATTATCACAGTAAAATTACAAAATGTTGTTATTTTTACTATTAAAACCTATGTAAAATTACATAAATTTAAGATATATTTTTTACAGTGTTCAAAAATTTTTGGAAAACTGATATTATTATTTTTGATGAAATTTTCAAATATGTAAAATCTGAAACACACTGTATGCGGTAACTGATTAAAAAATATAAGTGCATAAATCTTGAAAGAAGTTCTGCACTAGTTACTGTTGGTAATAACGTTGAAAAGGTAAAACGAAACATTCATTATTATAATGTTCTCTTCGTGATATTTATGTGTTACTCGACGTGGTATGGGTACTCTATATTTATGTACATACATTGATTATAACTACGAGTACATAAAATTCTTTTACTAACAATCATTCGTGATATACATAAAACCTAATAGAAAAATGTCAATGTCAATCAATTTGTGTGATCGATTCTCGTTCTATTACTAAGAAATACGTTATTATTCATTCATTGTAGTTATCATTATATTGTATAGTTATTACTGCTTATAAACTATACCGGGTGATTCATTTAACCTGGAATTTGTTATATTTCGAAAAATACGCATCGCACAGAAAATTTGCCGAATCCAAACTTTAATATCTCAAAGGGGGGCATCCGTTGGTACTAAATTCCAGTCACCCCCTTGCCCCTATGGGCGGGGAGCAACTTTGAAATCTTAAATAGGAACCCCTATTTTTTATCACAGATTCGGATTCCACGATAAAAACTACGTACATTTCGTCCGAAAAAAAATTTTCGATTCTCGACAGATGGCGCTGTAATCGCAAAAAATGGATTTAACCTGGAATTTGTTATATTTCGAAAAATACGCATCGGACAGAAAAATTTGCCGAATCCAAACTTTAATATCTCAAAGGGGGGCATCCGTTAGTACTGAATTCTCGCCACCCCCCACCCCCTGTAGGCCGGTGGGCAACTTTGAAATCTTAAAATTTTTTTAAGATTACAGCGCCATCTGTCGAAAATCTAAAAAAAAAATTCGGACAAAATGTACGTAGTTTTTATCATAAAATCCGAATCGGTGATAAAAAATAGGGGTCCTTATTTAAAAATTCAAAGTTGCCCTCCGCCCCGCCCACAGGGGGTGAGAGGGTGGCGGGAATTCAGCATTAACGGATGCCCCCTTTTGAGATATTAAAGTTTGGATTCGGCAAATTTTTCTGTCCGATGCGTATTTTTCGAAATATAACAAATTCCAGGTTAAATCTATTTTTTGCGATTACAGCGCCATTTGTCGAGAATCGAAATTTTTTTCGGACGAAATGTACGTAGTTTTTATCGTGGAATCCGAATCTGTGATAAAAAATAGGGGTTCCTATTTAAGATTTCAAAGTTTCCCCCCGCCCCGCCCATAGGGGCAAGGGGGTGACGGGAATTTAGTACCAACGGATGCCCCCCTTTGAGATATTAAAGTTTGGATTCGGCAAATTTTCTGTGCGATGCGTATTTTTCGAAATATAACAAATTCCAGGTTAAATGAATCACCCGGTATATATAAAACAGTTTTTATCTGTATAGATACATACATACATACATACACAATCACGCCGTGTACCCAAAAGGGTGTGGCACAAACTCTTTTCAACATCCCGAAATCAGTCGCCTCCAAACATTCCTATCCAAACAAGCAACTTTCGCTTCATCCACATTCATAATTCCTCTCATACATGCTCTTTTATTCCTACTACTTGGAAACTTTCGCTCACGCAAAACACTCTCAATCATACCATTCCAACTACTCATCGGACGTCCACGCAAACGTATACCATCAAAATCATTCAAATAAATCTTTTTAACCAAACGTTCATTAGACATTCGCTCAACATGTCCGAACCATCTTAACTGACTAACACCAACTTTTGCTACAACATTCTTTTCAATTTCACACTCATCATACACTAATCTATTTCGTACCCGATCTCTCTTATTAACACCACATACCCCACGTAAAAATCTCATTTCCACAGCAGTCATTTTCCGTTTATGCTTTTGCAACCAAACCCAACATTCACTACCATACATCAATGTAGGCACCAAAACTGCATTATATACACTCAAACGGGCTTCTTTGGAAACATTTACATTCCTAGCAAAAGTTCCCAAAGCTCCCAAAACCTTACAACCAGCATTTACTCTCCTTTCAATTTCACGATCAAAACGGCCATCTCTAGTTAGCAAACTACCCAAATACACAAATTCATCTACCTGCTCTAAACGTGCACCATCAATATATACATTACATTTAGTCATCAAGTCACCCTTCTCAAAAACTAAAACTTTGCATTTATCTACATTCAACACAAGATTCATATCTTTACCAACAAGATTAATTCTATCAATCATCCTTCTCAGTTGTTCTTCAGATTCAGCCAAAACTACCACGTCATCAGCATACGCTAAAGCAGGTACACGACAATCACCTATTTGTAAACCATCATTACCACAGAAAGCTTTCCGAAGAAGGACATCCATATATAAATTAAATAGCCAAGGAGACATTACACAGCCCTGTTTCACGCCTACATCTATACGAAACCAATCACTTAAAAAACCATCAACTCGTACAGCAGCTTCACTTCCATCATACAGAGCTTGAATTGCTCCTAAAAGATTACCATTAACACCGTACTCGCGAAGCACATCCCACAAGATTTCCCGAAGAACACTGTCATAAGCTTTCCTTAAATCGAGAAAGCCACAAAACACTTTTTTATTTTTGTCAAGTGACTTTTCGACAATCATACGAAGAGCAAAAAATTGATCCACACATCCTCTCTCTGGCAAAAATCCACCCTGAACGTCACTAATTTTTGAAATAGTTAGTGCTCTAACTTTATGAATTAATATTTTACCAAATAATTTACCGGGAACACTCAGAAGACTAATCGCTCGAAAATTAGTACATTCACTTGAACTGCCTTTACCTTTAAATAAAGGGCAAATGACAGCTCGTTTCCAGTCATCAGGAACCACACAACGCTTTAAACATAAACGAAATATAAAAACTAACCATTCAAATACTTTTTCACCCCCATACTTCAGCATTTCATTAGTAATTCCATCCATACCGGGAGACTTACCACATTTTACACGCATTAAAGCATCACTCACATCACTTTCATCAATGTCATATTCAACCTCACTTCGATTCAAAATTACAGAAACATAATTCATTGCCTCATTATTACTACTACCATATAAATCTTTAAAAAATTCACACCACCTATTTCTTACATCCAACTCATTCCACAATAAATCACCACTTGCACTTTTAACCGCCTTAACGGTTTTCACGCTACCACCTTTCATTCTCTTCACGTTCTGCCAAAACATTCGCCTATTCATACTGAAATCAGTCGTCAACCTTTCACTCATTCTCTCTTCCATTTCTTTTTTGCAATTATTAACTAGTCTTTTAACACATTTATTCTTTTCCTTGTATTCACGATAACGTTCAACACATAAACTACTAGGCAAATCTTTAACACACAAATAATTCAAATAAGCGTCCTTTTTCTCAGCAACTGCTTCTTTCAACTGATCATTCCACCATGCATTCTTCGGACACGTGCCTAATAAATGCGATATTACACACACACACACACACACACACACACACACACACACACACACACACACACACGATTTTTACGATTTTACATGATTTTTCTTTGATTTTAAGCGCGATTTTAATGATTTTATACGTTTTTATGGGGCGCGCGCACGCAAAAGTTGCTTTCAGTCAGTTAGGATGATTCGGTCATCTTGAGCGAATGTCTAATGAACGTTTGGTTAAAAGAATTTATATGAATGATTTTGAAGGTATACGTTTACATAGACGTCCGATGAGTTGATGGAGTGGTATAATTGAGTGTGTTTTGTGTGAGTAAAAATTTCCAGATAATAGGAATAAAAAATCATGTATGCGAGATATCATAAATGTGGATGAAGCTAGAGTTTCTTATCTGGATAGGAAGGTTTGAAGAAAATTAATTTCGGAATAGTGGAGATAATAAATCTTAATACAGAACTTAAACCTAATGCCGTTTTATTTTACGAGATTAGTGCTTTATGTTTTAGTCATAATGCTACTGATTCTGAACTGTATCTACTATCTATAAGCTTGTGAAAATAATAAACATTTGTTAATAGTATATTATGTTACAAAGAGTAGAAAGCAATTATTGTGTTGAGTTTACATATTTGTCGCCGAAGCCAAGCAATCTAAGCGAAAGACAAAACAAGCTTTATAGATACTCCGAGTGGCATATATGATTTTCTTCTTCAAACGTTCTAAACAAAAATAAACAAAAATACATGTCAATTAACCTTAACCAGTTACTAACAGTTGTACAATAGTATGAATATATTATTTATATTTATCAAAATTAATCTTTCTTTGGTCGAATATACAATTTCTGACCACTCTGGGCGGTATACGTTGCATTTTTTGCACTTTTTCCTACATTTTTAATAATCAAATTTAAATTCGAGCGAAAATAAACAATGCAACTATAGATGAACTTAACTTGATTTAAAAAAATTTAATATAGCCAACGAAGATGTCAAATTAAATATACTTGACCGTGTTTGTTTAGTCGAATTTGCAGTTTCTGACAAATCTGACGGCGCACCATGCAGGGCCGGCTGCGGGTTTTGCGGGGCCCCGGAAAAATATTATATGCGAGGCCTCGGGAAAATATTATATGCGGGGCCTCGGGAAAATATTATATGCGGGGCCTCGGGAAAATATTATATGCGGGGCCCCTTCCCAAAAAAGGAACAAATGATACATGAACAAAATTTTATTAATTATTTAATAATATATTTCTTTTTTCAATACATAATATAATAAAATCCATAATATTTTTTATTTTTATTGCGTACAAACCTTTTTATAGCTAATTGCTCGATAACATCATCGAAATTTATGTATATGAAAGCGCGGTGCCTCGGGAAGAATTTCCGAAGTCCGGACCTCTGAGCCGGCCCTGCGGCGCACATTGCATTTCTTAGACTTCTCCACACATTTTCAATAATCAAGTTCAAAATCAAGCAAAAATAAACAATACAATTGTCAATTAACTTAACGTAAATAGTTTTCAACATAGCCGCCGAAAATGTCAAATTAAATACACGACGTGGATGTTATGATTGGTGCTACCACCAGTAGTGTACATAGTAACTAACTACTGTATAATAATGTCATTACTGTATTGTAACGTAATATTAATATTATGATACAAGTAATACGCTTGACTAGAAAAGAAATTAATCATCTCGATTTTTGGTTGCAGTAAAACCAACAACTAAAATTGTGCATTTGCGATTTATTTTTTCGTAAGTTAGTAAATAATTTGGTTTAAAATCATAAACCGTTAGTTCTGCTTTAAAACATAACATTAATTTTGTGATAAATAATCTAAATTTTGCATAAACTTTTATTATAATAAAAAATAAATAACTATCCTGTCATACAAATGTAATATGCAAGCTGTAATTTTAAATATAATTTAAGAAGTTATACTACCATTATGTAATTCTACATTAAGTATACTATAATGTGTATTAATGGTCAAGTTAACACAAATTCCAACTTTCTAACCGCTACTTACAGTACTTAAAGTTTGATTATTGCTTTTCTGAAAAATAGATTTTTGACGTATATTGTAATTTAACGTTGTAAATATTTTAAATTTAATTTTGAAATAATAATTTTAGTGGGGAAATAATATTTACAATGATAAAACTTATTTTAAAATCTCGTTTTTAACATAGGCTATACGTAATACGAATTGATTGTAAGTGACATATATGGTGGCGCTCGCTGCAGGATATGTTAAGTAAAGAGGTTAATTTGGTTATGTTTACAAAAATGTGAAAATTGTTTAGTTGTTTTTAACGCAAAATATTAAAAATAACAGTATGTACTTGTAATTATGTAAATATGGAAAAATCTATTAGCAGTTTTTTAACATACAACATGTAATATTCAAAATCAGTTTTAATATTATAAATATCATTTCTGCACTAAAATTTCATGATTTATATTCCTAAAATGTGCTAAAGTAACAGTTTGTACAATTTGAAGTAAATATATTTGATGACTATAAAGTAAAGTTTTACCAATACACTGTGTACTTTTCTTGTAAAATATTATCAAACAAAAAATAAATATAAAAATTTTAAATATTCTCGCATATATTACTGGTTTATATCAAATTATCTGAAATTTTACCAGTCCACGATGAGAAAATATTTGGAAAACACTCAGTGGCGGATTTAACGTTTAAGGGACCCGAGGCGTTCAACAATTCCATCATTAAAACCAAAAATGTAATATTTGTATTTTTTTAGGCAAAAACGTGGATTAAAATTGCAAATTATTTTAATTCAACGGCTAGGAGCACACGTACCCCTGAACAACTTCAATGTAAGTATAAAAAGTTCCATCAATAAAACCAAAAAAATGTAATATTTGTATTTTTTAGGCAAAAACGTGGATTAAAATTGCAAATTATTTTAATTCAATGGCTAGGAGCACACGTACCCCTGAACAACTTCATTGTAAGTATAAAAATTTGAAGAATGGAGCAAGAAAATACTGGACACAGAATAAAAAAATTCTAAAAGTTCTCGTGTTTTTGATCAAGGGACTTAAGCGCATTTTTAGCGGGCGGATCAGTATTTTTAAAATATCATTAATTACCTTATTTAGCATTGGCTGAGCGCTTTTAAACAATTCGATGCACCAATAACTCGACAGCACCGAACTAATGCATAAAACTAGAACTCTCTACGATGTCTAGTTTAAAAGTTTTTCTGGAGCCGAACGAACGACCGACCGAACGGACAAAGCGTATTATTAAGCTTCCTTTTTGAAAACAAAAATGTGCTAAAAAACTACTAATACTACATATTTTAAATCTAAAAACTGTTTATGGTGAATGAAATGATTTTGACAATGACATCGAAGTTATATATAATGAATCTGAAAATAATACGGAATCTAAAGTGGATGCTGTTAGAACTAATGAAGTTAAAAAATTAACAAAATACGAAATTGGACATAATGTGACTGATGCAAATAGTATGACAGATGAAAATCAAGATATGTCTGAAATCATATGTGATCAAAATTTTAAAAAAATATCACCATTAATAGAGACTTCCAATAGCAAAAATAAACTTAATAAACAATAAATGTTACAAAAGTTAGCTAATGCCAAAAAAAAATATTTTTTTAGAAAAAACTAAACAAATTACGAACACAGAATATGAAAATAATTTAAAAATACAATTATTTGAAGAAGAATTTGAGCTCCAAATTATTTTTGGTCGTTTAAAAAAATGAATATAAAATAAAATTTATTACATACGAGAATTATTTATTGTCGTGTAGGGCCTTCTGGCTTGCAGAGCCACAGGCGACCGCCTGCACCGTCTGTGCGGAAATCCGCCACTGAAAACACTGCTTTAGAATATTCAAAACTTAATTGCTCTTTTTAATACTTGCACATTTAGTGTTAGAACAGTGATATATACCTATTAAAGTTTTGATTAAAAACTTTTACAGCAATAGTTTAAAATATTATTAACACAATTCAGTTTGAAGATTTGCATATATTATTTATTATTATTATTAAAGACCAAGCGTAAAACTGTATTAGTATTTTAAGATTTATTTGATATAAGATAAATGAACGTATTGACGCATTAAAATTCAAATCACAACTAATTTGAAATATATAAAAAAAATCTTTTATTAAACCTGTTACGCAAATTAATTATAATCAAATAATTTTACATTTTATTTTGTTGTTAAAAGATTTGTACTCGAAAACTATTACTCTGCTCTACTCGCAAACAAATTCACTACAAAGTAGTGTACGCAAATAATAAATCAATTAGTAGAATGCAAATCCCAATATAATATTGAATCTAAATAACGAATAAAAAAATACGGAAATTAGACTTATGTATACATACACATGTAGATGTCGCTTACACTCATGAATAATGATGAAAGAAAATGAATTTTGAACTTGGTTTTCACAAATAAAATTATCACAAAACTATATATATATATATATATATATATATATATATATATATATATATATTTAATTATTAAGATAATTTAAAAATAAACAAAACAGGAATCCGAAACGTAACAACAAAAAATAAATCACAATCTCCTGCACGATGTTTAAGTATCACTTTTATTACTCAATAACAAATAATAATTCCATTATGCACTCGCGCAAATATAAATATATGTTTAAATATTTACTGAACAATTGTATAAACTACATTTTCACCGAAATTTAAAAGAAATACGAATATATAATATAAATTAACAAATTTTTCTGTTGAACCGCACCTCACTGTTGTCAGTAAAATGCCCCATTCCTTACGAAATTGTCAAATTCTGTTCTGTCTCAATAATTTACTCGTCATTAAGTACCAAAATCTTTTAATGAAATTTTAAAAATTATTAATATTAAATTTCTGGCGAACATTTGAAATATAATATATATATATATATATATATATATACTGGGTGTCCCATTTTAATCCGCCACCTGCAATAACTTTAAAATCGTGCATCGGACAAAAAAATGTTTCGGATAAAAAGTAAATGGTTTCGAGGGGGACATCTGATGCAGAGACCCTTGCCCCCTCCGGACCCCCTGGGGGGCGGGAAAGGGGGGCAACTTTGAAATCTTAAATGGAACACCCTATTTTTTATTGTAGATTCTGATAGGCCATTAAAAAGTATGTAAATTTTATTTTAAGACTTTTTTTTTATCTTTGATAGATGGCGCTGCAAACAGCATTTTTTTTCTCAGTTTATTAGTTTTCAATTTGAAAAAAAAGGTGTAACTAAGTACGATATTCAAGTTCTTTTCAGTTCTTTGGAAAGAGGGGGGGGGGCAAGGGTCACTGAATCAGATATTCCCTCGAAGCCATTAACTTAAAGTTATACCCCTCGAAACCATTAACTTAAAGTTAATGTTTTCGAGGAAGATATTTGATGCAGTGACCCTTGCCCCCCCCCTCTTCCCAAAGAACTGAAAAAATCTTGAATATCGTACTTAGTTACACTTTTTTTTCAAATTGAAGATTGATAAACTGAGAAAAAAAATGCTGTTTGCAGCGCCATCTATCAAAGATAAAAAAAAAGTCTTAAAATAAAATTTACATACTTTTTAATGGCCTATCAGAATCTACAATAAAAAATAGGGTGTTCCATTTAAGATTTTAAAGTTGCCCCCCTTTCCCGCCCCTCAGGGGGTCCACAGGGGGCAAGAGTTTCTGCATCAGATGTCCCCCTCGAAACCATTTACTTTTTATCCGAAACATTTTTTTGTCCGATGCACGATTTTAAAGTTATTGCAGGTGGCGGATTAAAATGGGACACCCAGTATATATATATATATATATATATATATATATATATATATATATATATATATATATATATTAAAAAAATATGTATTATCAGTTTGTGTTGTTTATTTTATATTTTTAACCATATAAGGATATAAATTAAAATATAGGTACTTGTATTTGTAAGATTATAGATTTTACATTATACTTATTCATTTATATATAAAAAAATATTGATTACATGAAATATTTAAATGTAAATTGATCTTTAATAAGCAATATAAGATTGAATAATGCATACTTTGTTATTTATTTACTTTTTATTTCAAGGACAATAAAGAAATATTTTTCTGTAGAAACGCTAACACAGGAAAATAAAAAAAAAAAATGTTTCATTAATTTTTTATTACATTATTGTTATGAAAATTTATGTTTGTTTTATTCGTCTTTGATTGAACTATTAGATTTAAAAATTTATGTTTAAATTTTAACAAATTTAATTTAACACTATATCTATTTATCTCAAAAACAAGATTAAAAAATCTGCTGTGGCCACAACAGAACCGACCGTCATTGTATTAAATAAATTTATAGAATTGTAAAATTTCTATAACAACTAACGTAGTCATGGTAACTAAAAACGAAAAAAATATGAAAAACTATAAAAATTATGAATGTTCTTTAAAATTAGCGAATAAGTAATAGATTACTTATTTTTTTGAAAATTCATGACTTAAAGATCATTCATGAGTTTTATATTTTGCACCAATTTTATATAATAAACGATTACTTATATACTTATTTAGAAGATTATTAGGTTAGATATATAAGGTTAGGTTAAATTAGATTAAATTACGTTAGATTAGATTAGGTTAGATTAGATTAAGTTGTTAAATTAGGTTAGGTTAAGTTAGATTAGATTAGGTTAAGTTAGGTTATGTTTTTTATAAACATAAAATATGTTTTTTAAAGGTCACTTATAATATTTTTAAAAGATCGTTAATATACTTTTAAAGATCAAATTTTTTTAAATTTTAAATATATATTAAAATATCAAATAATAATTTTTAAAAGATTTTAAATGCACGTCTTGTCGTTTAGTATAATTTTTACATTATTATTGGTGTCCGAAATAATTAAATAATATTTTATGGGTTTAATACCTTGAATAATGATCTAATCACCGGATACAAATTTAATATTATTACTTATATTAATAAATAACTTAAGGAGGTATACATCTTTTTCGACCTAAAAAAATCGACTAACTTTATGCATTTTTTTCTGCGAAACTATAAAAGATATCAAACCGCAATTTTCTGGTGGTGAAAGAATTGACTTTTAACTTCTTTCGGGAATTTTTATTTTTACTTTTGTTGGAAATCGTCCGAGTTCTAACCCTTTCTTCAAAGCTCTGCAAAAGCGGACGGCTGTGCGGTAACAATGATAACTCTTGCCCTATTCATCTGAAACAAAACTCAAAAGGCACCCTTAAAGTATGATATTATATTATCTGGTTTTTGACCCATTTTTTTTCACAAATATTTATTCGGGACAAAATGGCAACCTTTGAAAAAAAAAAATTTTTCATACTTCAAGAGTTCCTTTTGATATTTGTTTCAGATGAACAGGGCACGAGAAACTTTTTACCAAACCCATAAATAATTCATTCAACAAAACACATAATCATAATCAAATTACTTGGTTGATCACGAACAAAACCTACAATAAAATCGAACCCAGCCATGGCTTTATTGTTATTATTGTAGCATAAATATTATAATAGATAGACAAGCGAACATCGTACCCGTGTACCTATGTTAGTTCATGTACCTTTTTAAAATATGTAACAACTTTAGCCGGCACGGCGCGCCGTGTGTTCACTCAGCGAATGTAAATTGTAAAGTACATATACATATATGAGAAAGCATGTCTATAGCAAAGCGATACATTGTCGTGACATAGGGGGCGGGATTATCCCCGCATTCGACGCCCTACTTCGCCGACCCTGACCTGTGTTTTCTATTGTTTTATTAACGAACGGAGTTGAATTTGCATATACTTACAAACAGTGTTTGTCAAACAAGTTTTTCTTTTTCTCTTCCCTATGTTGATCTAGTAACAATGATAGATTATATTGATACTATATTTGTGACCATAATTATGAAAGTGGTCTAAGTCTTATATTTCTTGTTTCGAGATATTTAATGAATTGCATAATTAACACTAAATGAATTCCATATAATGTTGAAATTACAACCACTATCTAATGGTTCATTTTTGACAATATTGTAAAAATTGCATTGAATTAATTTAGTTTAAAATAATGTGGTGTAAAATAACTGATACACTCATTTTTTTAAAATTTTGACTTAGACCACTTTCATAATTATGGGCTCATTTATTGATTTAAAATAAAAGGTTTTTAATACATAAATAATGTTATGTTAGTAATAATAAATAATCATATTTGATACGACAGCACTAGGTCAGCTTTGACCACAAGTACGGAGTACATGTTTCATGATTAAACATTTAAATACCTTCCGAAACTGCAAGTTGTGCATTGAACAGCGATGAGTTTGAGTTCCGACCAATAAGCTAAACTACTACTTAAGACAAGCAGTTGATCAAACTGAATTGTACGATTGTGTTAATTAATTTAATTAATTTAATTAATTAAATTAATCGTTTTATGTAAAAACTAAAAGAATTATTATCTCACTTATGAGACGCATTATAATAAAGCGTTTTAAGATTTATCGACTCTTTTTGAGGTGCACTATCCCTCCGTAAAACATCCTGCATACAAAACTTAATTTTAAAGCTTTTTAATTTTAATATAATGAGTTCTGAAAGGTTTTTTTACCATTCAAATATTTAAAATCCTAGTTATTCTTGTTATTGCAGAAGAACAAAAATGCATTAAAACTTGCTCTAAATATACACACACAACTTAGAAACTAAATAATATAAAATAAATGATACAATAAGTAAGACACTTTTAACACAAGTGTGTTCCTTTACCCTGGATAATGCAAAGTAAATTATTAATTACTTCCACACAACGTTTCATTTTAAATGATTGTACGTACAAAGAAATTAATTTTCTAAAGAACTTTAATAAATAATTCCTCTTATTTTCTAATGTATAGCTCATAGAACAGAAATCCCCAAACTTTTTTTGTCTCATAGACTACATGTAAATTTTTTCTGTTTTGAGTAGACCCCAAATTTATTACAAATTCATCAACTTCAAATGTGTTTTTGACAACTGATACAGTGCAACTCACTTTAATAGGTTTAATTGTGTAGAGTGTTCGGAGTCGACCCCTAGGGGTCAATATAGACCACTTTGAGAATCATATTTTCAACTTTGGCACATTGTAAAATTTCATAATATTCATAAAGCTTTACCAAAACCAAATTTTTTTGTAGTTTTACGGAGGCCTTACATGGTCAATCAGAAAGCCCCTATACTTATATTGACTTTGACACTTGTCTTGACTTTATACCTTCAATCAGAATGTCAATCTTCGGTTTGAATGTTATTCCGAATAATTGTGTAAGGCTCGCTTTAAAAGAAATTGTTTAAAACAAAAAATCGCCAAAATGAATGCAAACTTCAAAGCTCTGGAAAAAACGGTTTACAAAAATAAAAATGAAGAATACGTAGTTAACAGAGCAATCATGCTTTGGAGATAAATTTTCCGTCCGAGGAAAATCATATATCTCGGGAGGTCAACGTCTCCGTGTTTCATCTTCAGCGTAAAATGAAATTCATCAGATTAATATGCTTAAGAGTCGACAGCGTATTATATAAGACATTTGCCTTGAATAATAGAAAAAAGAAAATCGCCAACAAACGGGGCCAGGGGAGCACAACTTTAGCTCACTAAAGAGCTAGCTAAAAAAAAAAACAACAACTAGTTGCAGATGATGCACGAAATGAATAATCTCAACGAGCTGTAATTAATTTTATCTACTCGTATTTAGTTGGGTATGTAAAATTTTCTGACTAGAATGAAATCTTTTTTTTTAACTTAAAGTAAAATTTTATTAACAATTATGTACAGGATATTTAAAAAAAAAGAATTCCAAACTTTTGGGAAACATACATACATACATACATACATACATACATACATACATACATACACAATCACGCCATGTACCCAAAAGGGTGTGGCACAAACTCTTTTCATTATCCTGAAATCAGTTGCTTCCAAACATTCCTATCCAAACAAGCAACTTTCGCTTCATCCACATTCGTAATTCCTCTCATACATGTTCTTTTATTCCTACAACTTGGAAACTTTCGTTCACGCAAAACACTCTCAATCATACCACTCTAACTACTCGTCGGACGTCCACGCAAACGTATACCATCAAAATCGTTCAAATAAATCTTTTTAACCAAACATTCATTAGACATTCGCTCAACATGTCCGAACCATCTTAATTGATTAACGCGGCAACTTTTGCTACAACATTTTTTTCAATTTCACACTCATCATACACTAATCTATTTCGTACCCGATCTCTCCTATTTACACCACATACCACACGTAAAAATCTCATTTCAACAGCAGTCATTTTCCGTTTATGCTTTTGCAACCAAACCCAACATTTACTACCATTCATCAACGTAGGCACCAAAACTGCATTGTATATATTCAAACGGGCTTCTTTGGAAACATTTACATTCCTAGCAAAAGTTCCCAAAGCACCCAAAACAAATATGTCAAAAAATATATTCGAAAAGTCTTAATAAATATGCATCCTCAAACTAACCGTTTTCAAGATATCTCTTGTTTATTATTTAAAAAAATACATTTCTTACAAATTAACAATTATGTAACGCAAAAACACAATTACTATTTAATTTTTTAAAAGATGTTTGAAGTGCTCTTCTTCTATGTCTACGCATGCTCTACATCGTTTCAAAATGGAAGTCCTCTCTTTTTTCATAAATGCCCGGTCTGTTTTGAAATGTCAGGCAGTTCTGCTCAATTTATTATTTCAGCTCCTCAACATTATTTACTAGTGCCGCGTATATTAAACTTATAAAGTAACTCAAACAAAAAAAAAAGTTTAAAGATGTTAAGTCAGGAGATCTTTAATAATATATAGTATATTATAGTTTATAGGTATAACATTTATTATATTTTATTGTTACAAATTTATTCAGCAACGTAATTTGTGTTCACTTTCAGGAATGTTTTTCTTTTTTCAATGTTATTAATATCAAATGACAGATAATTTTAGTGTGTATACCTATACCATCACATATTTTGTCACTCACTTAATTAGTCTGAAGATGACCTAACGGTTGAAACTGCAATAACTAATTTTTTAATAAATATTTCAATATTTTACTAATTAATTGTGTTTTATTATTTTATCTTATTAAATCGATATTGACGATTTATCCAAATAAATTACAGTACGTGAATGAATGAATTTGTCACTTTTTCACTGAGTTCCTCATCTAATCTTTTAACTAGTTAACGAGTTAAGTAGTTTAACATAATAAAACTGTATGATATAAAATCTTAAATTTACATACAGCCAAATATATTCTACTTGAAAATTACAGAAAATTTAATACATTCACGAGAAAGATTTCAACAAACACTTGAAAGCATTGTGACAGGGACAGTACTAACAAATAAACACGATAAATAGAATAAAAAAATAAAAGACAATTACTTTGTAAAATATCACGATATTTATTAAAAATTAATGACATTGAATGTTATTTCACTGTTATTAGTATCAGATGACAAGTACTTTTAGTTTGTATATACTCGTATCGTATACCAACAAATTTTGTCACTCACTTAGTCTGAAGGCGACTTAGGTAACGGTTGAAACTGCAGTAACTAATTTTTTAATAAATATTGTGGTATTTTATAAACGGAAAATGACTACTATGGAAATGAGATTTTTACGTGGGGTATGTGGTGTAAATAGGAGAGATCGGGTACGAAATTGATTAGTGTATGATGAGTGTGAAATTGAAAAAATGTTGTAGCAAAAGTTGGTGTTAGTCAGTTAAGATGATTCGGACATGTTGAGCGAATGTCTAATGAACGTTTGGTTAAAAAGATTTATTTGAATGATTTGGATCGTATACGTTTGCGTGGACGTCCGATGAGTAGTTGGAGTGGTATGATTCAGAGTGTTTTGCGTGAGCAAAAATTTCCAAGTAGTAGGAATAAAAGAACATGTATGAGAGGAATTATGAATGTGAATGAAGCGAAAATTGCTTGTTTGGATAGGAATGTTTGGAGGCGACTGATTTCGGGTTGATGAAAAGAGTTTGTGCCACACCCATTTGGGTACATGACGTGATTGTGTATTTTTGTATGTATGTATTTTACAAAGTAGTTGTGTTTTATTATTTTATCTTATTACTCAATATGTATCACAAAATAAAGACTGATCAAATTAAATTTAAACACGATAAAGATTCCAACGAACACTTGAAAACTTTATGACAGAAACGATATTAACTAATAAGATGTATTACACGATATTCATGTATTTCCAAATATGTGTATTTTTTTAATCAATGGGAAACTGTTAGTTCAGCTATTACATAAATATTTCTGTTATAAAATTGCAATATTTATCATAAACAAACTATATCTTATATAATATTAGGAGTAAAATAAAGGTGTAAAAATTTATTTATTCAATTTTTTATTGATTTCTAGCAACTATAAAAATCGTCTTCAGACCAACGTCTAATTAGCTACAAAATGTTTTTTTATTACATGTGAATATTGTAATTTTAAATGTTATGTATAACCTAACCATTTTTTCATCACCGAAGCTAGTTGTCAGAAATCAATAAAAAATTCATTAATAAATTTTTTACACCTTTATTTTACTCTTAATATTATATAAATTCCATTGGTGTATCATGGATGTTTTTACAATTAAAACTATATCTTGTTCGCTGTTTAAATATTTGCAAATTTTTCCTGTTAGCAAATTGCCAATGGCTGTGTGGCTTCAGCATGGTCGTGTTTTGTCGTACGCGTGCTAGGTCTATTATCAGTTGGCGCACGTTTAAAAATTCATCAAGCGAGTACAGTGAGCACAGCACAGCGACGACTAAAGCAAGTGTTTAATCAATCTGTATTCGTGCAGCCCCGTCGGCGCCTATCTCCCTTCCTCTCTACTCACTTTTTTTTTTCTCTCTAAATCAAACACTTTGATTTCATTGCCTATCTATGTTAATTAATAACACATTTCATACATACAAAGTTGCAAAGTTAAAACAAAGTTGCAACTGTTCAATCATATTCAGAAGATATTTAAATTACTAAAATTATGGTTATTAAATGATTAACTTATTTTTATTTAAGATAATCATAATAAAACTGAAGGTGTTTTAATGGAAATATTCAATTTACAATATAACAATTATAATTAAGTTTTAATGAAAATATTCAATTTAAAATTTGTACAATACATCGTTTTTGAAAATTATCTTTTTATCTAATTTCAGACACAAATAAAATATAAAACTAAAAAAGAAACTAAAATAAAGCAGGATGGAGTATTTAAAATTTACCACAAATTATTTTTACCAAAAATTTTGTGCGATATCAGTCAATATATGTATAGGTATGTATAGATTTAATTTTCACAACAGCCTGTTTGTCAAAACATTGGTATAATTATTGACCAAAAATTTAGTTCTTTAAAATGGCGGACTTTGTTGACTTTATCATCAATTACCAGTGGCGTAACAGACAAGTGTTCTAGTAAAAGTAAAACATAAAAAACACAAAAACACAACACACTTGTCACTAACTATACTATCTACATAACTGTTCAACACAACAGCAGAAATATAAATAAACTCCAAGCTATTGAATTAAAAGACTCTTTTTATTCAATCAGCCCTCAAGCAGATACAAATCAAACTGGATGTTCCGGACACTGCAAAATACCGAGAAAGTCCTAAATTTAATTTGAACTAATCATATTTGTTTCTTCAAAATAGCCGTCTTTCGTCGCATTACTTGCTATGCTTAAAATACAATGTGTTTCTTCCTCTATCTTTTTATTCAATGGGTATAATTAATTGAAGATATAAACGCATGATTTTATTTCAAATAAATAGTATATATCTCACAGAGTTATTGAATGTAATGTATCTGTTGATAGTGTACCATAGAAGAATTTGTATATTTGGAAAGTTTATTGTCTAA
Source organism: Clivina fossor (assembly GCA_963966155.1). NCBI lineage: Eukaryota > Metazoa > Arthropoda > Insecta > Coleoptera > Carabidae > Clivina > Clivina fossor. The sequence continues at coordinate 12,519,866 of OZ014555.1, forward strand.
AGATGGCCGCTTTAATTCTGAAAATGAAAAATGAGTAAATGCTGGTAAGCGAGATTTTGGGTGCTTCGGTTATTTTTGCTAGAAACGTAAATATTTTCAGAAAAGTGTATGCAATGCTGTTAATCTGCCTACTTTGATATATGGTAGCAAATGTACGGTTTTGCTGCAAAAGCATAAAAGAAAAATTACTGCTGTGGAAATGAGATTTTTGAGTGGGTTGTGTGGTGTAGCTAGAAGAAATCGGGTACAAAATAGACTAGTGTATACAGAGTGTGAAATTGAAAAAAAAATGTTGTTGAAAAAATTGGTGTTAGTCAGTTAAGATGGTTCGGTCTACGAATGTCTAATGAACGTTTGGTTAAAAGAATATATGTATAAGTGATATTGAAGATATACGTCTGCGTGGACATCCATGAGTAATGAGTAGGTAATATGATGTAGATTATTTTACGTGAGCGAATTTTTCCAAATGATAAGAATAGAAGAGCATGTGTGAAAGGTATCATAAATGTGAATGAAGCAAAAGATACATATCTGGATAGAAATGTTTAGCTAAAAATAATTTCGGCACAATAGAAAGAGTTTGTACTACATCTCTTGGAGTATGTGGTCGTGATTGTGTATATATTTATTTATGTATGTATGTATGTTTTTTTTGCAAAATTAAGTATTTGCGTGGACGTTATGAGTAGTTGGAGTGGTATGATTGAGAATGTTTTGCGTGAGCGAAAGTTTCAAAGTACTAGGAATAGAAGAGCATGTATGAGAGGAATTATGAATGTGGATAAAGCTGAAGTTGCTTGTTTGGATAGGAATGTTTGGCAGAGATTGATTTCGGGATGATGAAAAGAGTTTGTGCCACATCCTTTTGGGTACATAGCGTGAGATTGTGTATGTATGTATATGTAAGTATTTTTTGAAGATTTTTCTTCTTTCTTATTAGTTTCCTGTACACATGAAAACTTCAAACTTACTACGCTGCCATTGATTTCGACCGAAATGTTCAAGCTTTTTTTGTTTATTTTTACCACTTGGAAACATTTACGCTCACTATAAACACACTTAGTTATGCTCATCTATTTAACGTCCACGTAATTGTTTACCTTGAATATCATTCACATCTATTGTTTTCACATATAATAGTTTTAATTTCAAGCGTTTCCTGATTGTATTATATCATCATAATGATGTACGTAGAGTATGTCGAAACGTCGATTTTTAATTAAATTAATAAGATCGCGTGTTATCTATAATAAATAAAAATGAATGTGTTTCTTTGTTTGTTTATCCCGTATGCGTTCCCATACCATTAATCCGATTGCGATGAAACTTTGGTGAGTATTGTGTGTCTGTCGGCGAACAGTTAAGTTAGGTTAGGTTAGATTAGGTTAAGTTAGGATTCTTTGAGTAGCATTCCAACGCATGCCGGGTGCATCTAATATATAAAATTTTTGTGTCACAGTTTTAGTGTTTATACTCCTCCGAAACGGCTTGACCGATTTTGATGAAATTTTATATGTATATTCAGTAGGTTTGAGAATAGGTTTATAACTAATTTTTATACCCCTAAGTGTTAAGGGTGGCTCACCCTAAACAATTTTTTTTCATTTTTTGGACAAATTTTTCTTTGGTTAGTTTTTTATGATGTGCCATTAAAAAATACATTTAGTCCTAAATTTTTATCCTCCTACCACCAACCCCTACTTTTTAATACCATTTTATATAGCTGATCTATGGGGTTCCGTTTTGCCAAACTCCTCCGCTTGGGAGCAGCATAATAGCAAGTTTCGTCGAGCGCAATTTTTCAAATACATTTTAAAAGTAAAGATTAAAAAGATATAATAAATTGGCTTAAAAGTTATTTAAGAAATAAAAAATTTTTCAAATATATAATTCATTTTTTATAAATATTATAAATATTGGATCATAACAAAGGTACAGTATTATTGTATTATAAATGTAAGTATTTTAAATATTATAAATGTACAGTATTACTGTATTATAATTTTTTTTTTCCTAAATAACTTTTAATCAAATTTATAATATCTTTTTAATGTTTACTTTTAAAATGTATTTGAAAAATTGCGCTCGACGAAACTTACTATTATGCTGCTCCCAAGCGAAGGAGTTTGGCAAAACGGAACCCCATTAACACTTGATCAACTATCCCCGCCAGGGGTCTACCGGTGTCACTTCTCACCCCGTAAACAGCACGGAGTAGGGATGGGAGAATAAGCACGTTTCATCTTTCTACGATTTCATCTTGGTTCTCAAAAATTTGAAAAATTATGTTTAATGCTAACCTGCAAATGTCAAATGACAGCGTAGTTGCGCAGCAACGCACAACGAGAAAGCTGCAGTTGCACAGCAATGCGCGACGAGAAAGTTATCTTTCAAATACTGAATTTTTGCGCAGTTTCGCAGCAACGCGCGACGGGAAAGCTAGTTATATATATATAAAATACACTTTACAATAATGTCGAAATTTTTTTATTTTTTTTTGGTGTAATTTTTACAACAAACGTCCCAAATGGGACACCGCTTTGTGTCCGTTAAATATTTTTTACTGTGTATATCAAATATTACATACTTATATTAAAATAAACATACTTTTTTTTCATACATACATTTATTTTTATGAGATATTTATAGATACTAATAAGTGTTTTCTACATAAAATTTTTAACTATTTTGAAAGTATAATTTATCATAATTTAGCATACATAAATGTTTTTATTATCTAATGTTAATGCTTACATTTTTTTTTTGTGTTTATAAATACTTGTATTATATATTTCTATAAAACCATTAATTTAAATAAATTATACACGATTAGTTCTATTAATTATAAACAATTATATTTTCTGCATTGATAAAATCGCATTTTACAAATAATTATATGTCAACATTGCATATTTCATCAATAATATTCAATGTGCAGTCTATAAATTATACATCAAATTTATTTTATTATACATTCATAACATACAGATAGAAACTGTAAGTAGTTTTTCAGGAAGTTATTAAAACTAATAAGAAAAATAGATATCTATAGAAAAAGAAAGACAATCGCTGCTTTACCATGGAAACACCTGCAACTAATAACAAAGAAGATTGCATTCATTTATAAAGTTTATGTGTTTCAAAATCGAATATCCTTTGAAATTATCGGTAATATACCTATCTACAGTAAGTATATATTAAAATAATAATGGCAAGATATGTTAATGATAAAATTTGTACTCTTGTATATTTAATGTAAATGTTTAAAATGTAAAATGTCTTATGAGACATTGTTAAAAAAAAACACAAATTCCTTTGAAAAAAGTCTGCAATAAATTTTTAATGGGTAAAAATCAAATTTATTTTATTGATGTAAATATGCTAATAATCTAATAAACTAATGATAATAATGATAATGAGAAGCTGTCATTTTCAAATGCATGCAAATGCACGAAAATCAAAAATTCCATTGGAAAAAGGAAAATTTATTTGAAATAAATTTAAATGAAAATTTGCTAAATGTTTGTATATTAGTTTATTTTATTAATAAAATATATACTAATAGTCTAATAAAAACATATTATTATTTCTGGCTTTACACGATACATTTTTCTATACGAAAACCTGTACAATTTTTATATAGAAAATATACAAAATTAATACGTTTTACACGATATAGAATAAAATGTACAGACGCAATGATATTTTACATTTTGACAATTTATTATTATCTAATCTGAAAATTGCATATTCATCAATAATAATATTTATTGCTTGAACTAAATAAGTCATTTTACACATAAATATGAATTGATGATAAATAAAATTTGGCTTCCATTAATTAAAAATCTCTAAATTATATGATCTAGTTACTTATTTGTTATCTAGTAACTTGTTTCTATGTTCTATTATTTACAGTAAATGTCATTTATATCAATTATCCTGATGAAGACGGACGTTGTGTTTCGTCGAAACGTCGATTTTAAATAAATATGTATACAGAACTTTAACCTATAGCAGTTTTATTTTAATATAATTAATTCTGAAAGATTTTTTTAATATTTTATATATAATTATCCATTTTTTTTTTTTAATTTTTTATAGTATTTATTTGAAAACATATTACAATTATTTTTAATTCCATTTCGATCAATGTCACTGTATGCAAATTTAATTTTTTTTTTTAATATTTAGTCAGTTATATATTTTTATTATCTTCTACGCCAACGTTTCTTCATTCTTCTTCTTATACTGCTAGCCCTGAAGAAGGCATTAGTGATTGCCGAAACGTTGGCATAGTAGATAATAAAAATATATAACTGACTGAATTCCGTCTTTTACTTATTATTTATAATGACTGGTATTACAAGCTCTGTTTTTGAGTGTTTTACTTCATTTTTTTAGTTCTGCTCTTATGACAGTTACGTTGTCTTAGAACCGGTATTAGTTAAAAACCAATTTTAAAACTAAGCTTGTAATACGGGCCTTTGTTTTTATTTTTCTTCTATATTGTAGAATATAAGAATACGTTAGATTTTATGACTACTATTTATTCAGCCATAATATTTTACTATATATTACTGAAGTTTTATGATACAATCTGAAACATCCTGCAGTAGAACGGTTCAAAGAAATAAGAAAACTGCGCAGAGTAAAGCAGAAACACACTATATTATTCTTTCTTCATGGTTTTTAGTTGTATTTTTATTACATGCAGTAATTTATATATCATAAATATATAATAAATAATTACAATTTTTTTTAAATTTATTACTTAAAAAGTATTAATTTCAAATTTTTAGCCTAGTTTACATTAATAGATTTAGTAGTAGAGTACTCTGGTAAAGTGTGTACTATCGCGTTATTAATATATCTAAATAGTAAAAGAGAAATCTAGATTCGTCTTTTACTATTTCTGAATGTTTACATTATACCAATAATGAGATAGTATGTACTCTACTACTGTAACTATACTCTACTAACGTAAAATACGCTTATAGAATATCTTTAAAATTTAAAGTGTATTTTCAAAGTTTTTAAAAAAGTATAATATAAATAAAAGCACTCGGTTATTTCACAAAATTAAAGAATATTTCTTTATTGCAATTTCGGCTGTCATTATCAGAAGAATATATACAAAAAAATATATAAAATTTTTGTACTTATATCTATTGGATTAAAGATTCTGATTAAAGTAAGTGGAGGGGGTGTGCAAACTATTATGTGAGGAAAAACTCAATAGGACAATATCGAGGAATGGTGAAGGTAAAATTTCCAAATGTTCGTTCATAAGTTCGATATTATTTTTGACGGCTTTCATTGCCTTCCAGGAACGTAAGTTTAAAACCTTTCTTTTCTTTGTGCAAAATATCAATTAAATTTTCATCGCAAAAATGTTTATGATCAATACAATGTTTGGCTACATTAGAATGACATTTATTAAGTTTGAAGCAATTAAGATGTTCTTTAATCCTAGTTTTACTATAAAAGGTTAAAAGTCCATATCTCAATGCAATTAACGAAAATATAAAGACATTTAAGTGATAAATATTTTTATTAATATTAAATTTTAAATATACATGTCACCCGACCAGGATTTAAACTCAAGCCTGTTGATTACTAGTCAAATGCGATACGAGTTCCAGTTACGCCATCGGGGAACCACGGCAAATGACAAAGGACATGTTACATCAACTAATACAATTTTTTAAGCTAAAATTCAATAAAATAGTAAAAAATTGGGGTTTCTATTTGAAAAAAAAATCTGATTTTAATGTTTATTTAACTTCAAGTTTACAGAAATATTCTAGGCATACTTTTAAATAATTTCAATTAATTTTTTATGAGAAGATAACTCAAAGCTTCCTTAATAAGATTCCGTTTATAAATTGCAAATAGTTGGTTGCATTCTAGAGATACAGTCCGTGAAAGTTGTTACTAATTTCAAACAAAAACAATTTCAAACAGTTGAACTAAAGTAAAATATTTTTAATGTATTATATGTAAAATTTACTCCTAAATTTAATGGTAAAATAAAAAATGAAGTAAAATAAGTCAGTTAAGGTTGACTTCCTGTTAAACCGAAAATGGCAACTAATTGCCAATATTTTACTTCAACTAATTGTAAGCATATCGGAATATTCTTATATTGCTTATATACCAAATTTTGATAATATTGTATAGTTTTTAAAATAAAAATAGCGTAAAATTGTGGGACACCTGTACAACTTATGCATATATCAAACCTAACATTTTTCTAAAAAAAAGTACTGGTTATGCATTTGCTTTTCAAATTATTTATTATTTATTTATTTTTTACATAAATTATTATCTGTATTATTTTGTTTTAAATAGTACAATTATTAAGATAAAAACTGTTGTGGGAAAAAATTCTTTTAAATATTTATATAAAAACGATGTTTCAACGAAAGTGAACGCTCATCTTTATAAGGTCAAAATTTTTCTATGACATTAAAGTAAATAACAGTAGATAGCAACAAATTACTAGGTATCATATAAATAACTAGATCATAAGAATTATAGATTATTATTATAAATTTTATTTAACTCAGTGCCTTCACAGTGATTCATGTTATTCTTTTCTGTATAAATCTCTATTGCTTCTTTTATTAATTTGCTGCTAATACTGATTGGTCTAGCAATTATTACTGTATCTTCAAATTTTACATCATAAAGATATTCTAAAGCATGTTCAGCAATAGCAGATTTATCTGGATGAATTAGACGAATTGACCTTTTATATTCTGTCAATCTAAATTAAAAATCTATAATTTTTATGATCTAGTTACTTATATGTTACCTAGTAACTTGTTGCTATGTACTGTTATTTACTTTAATCTTAAGTTTCGTGAAAACGTCGTTTTTATATAAATAATTAACAGAATTTTATCGTAAAACAGTTTTTATATTAATACAATAAGTTCTAAAAAATATTCTACTAAGTTAATAAAATTATGTTCAAACTGCATAGTTTAATTAACTTTTTTTAAAAAATTGATTATATAATTAAGACGAATGTTTATTATTCATGAAACATGATAGGTGAAATCTAAGGTGTGAATAAATTATTCACCGGTAATAAATCTGCATTTGCTGTTGCCTTGATAGATTGTTATTGTTATAAACAAACCGCACCGCACTAACTTACTTCTATTATTATATATAGATATACGATATTGCAAAGTTTTTTCAATATTACATTTACATGAAATATATGTTAATAATTCTAGACATTGGCTATTGGACTAAGAAATGTATTTACCACAATTTTTTATTCTGCGGTTTCATCGCGAAACTTAATTCCAATAATATAACGCACTATAATAATAAGTGCAAGTGCAAGTATTAGTTTTTGAGAAAAATGATTTGACGACTGATTTTTAAAGTATTTGTTGATGGTGCACGTTTAGAGCAGATAGATAAATTTGTGTATTTAAATAGTTTATTAGCTAATAAAAAAATGTATATGAATGATTTTGAAGCTATACGTTTGCGAAGACGTCCGATGAGTAGCTGAAGTGGTATGATGGAGAGTGTGTTGCGTGAGCGAAAATTTCCAAGTAGTAGGAATAAAAGAGCATCTATGAGAGGAATTATGAATGTGGATGAAGCTAAAGTTGCTTCTCTGGATAGGGATGTTTGGAAAAAACTGATATTGAGATAATGAAAAGATTTTGTGCCATACCCTTTTGGGTACATGGCGTGATTGTGTATATATATATATATTTATATGTATTAGCTAATGCTGACTTTACACAATACAATTTTTTATATAAAAATCTATACAATTTTCTTTACAAAATTATATATAAAAATATACAAAATTAATACGTTTTACACGATATAGAATAGAAAGAACATACGCATTTTGACAATTTATTTAAGTATATATTATCTGAAAATTGCTTATTTATCAATAATAATATTTACTGCTTCAACTAAATAAGACATTTAAAAAAAGGAAATTCTACACGAAAATATGAATTGCTGATAATACATAACACAAACGGGAGTTTGACGATTCTAATACTGATGCGCATCCAGTTTCGCGTCGAAAATGCATCAAAAATAGGTTATATTCATAATTCATCCATTTCTTATATAGGCTGTTACGGAAAAAATAAGCATGCGCGTGTATACAATTTTTTGTACATATTTCTATATAGAATCGAATACTGGATCGTGTAGTACAGAAAATTTTATTTGTGAAGAAAACTATACAATTTTTCTATAGAAAATACTTCATGTAAAAAAATTGTTTTTTACGAATAAAAAATTATGTGTAATACGTAATATACATGCCCATCGCTGGAGGTAAGTAGAAAAGAGTGTAAATGAAACTTACTATTTTAATTTGATTATTATAATAGAATTTGAGAAATTGACAAATTAGATATTGCAATCATCTTCACTACATATGAAACAAGGAGTATGTCAGGGTTCCATATTAGGACCTTTATTATTTATAATTTCTATGGATGATATAACAATTAGCGTATACTCAAACAAAATTACTTGTTTTCATGCAGAAGATACTGCAATATCAAATATCAAATAATAATACATTAGATGTTAGTAATCATTCTAACTACTATCTTATAACTATAATCGACTGGTTCATTACAAATAATTTATTATATAATCATGCTAAAACTCAAGCAATATCGTTTACCATTTCAAGTAAACAATATGAATTGTCGATTTTAGTAAAGATGAAAAATAAATCTGTACCTTGAATTCCTTGAATTAGTTATTACTTTGCTAATTTCCAGTCAATTGCAATCTTCGGAATTATCTTTTGGAGTAGTTTTACCTCTGCACATAAAGTTTTTCTATTTTAAAAAAGAATAATTATTATCTAATATTAAATCATATAATTCTTGTAAAAATTATTTTAAATACTACAATATTTTGCCTATATCTTGTTTCTATGTAAATTGTCTATTAATATATATTAAAATAATATAAATTTGTTTGAGGCACATAAAAATACACATTGTTATAACACTAAAAATAAATATAGTCTAATAATTCCATAAATTAACAGAAAATTAACAAAAGAATCCGAATTTTGCCGGAATTTTATTATATAATATTAAATATTGTCTCCAAGTTTGGAATCCTATATATGATAAATATGATTCTATGATAGAATTTGTACAAAAGAAATTTGTGATATACTGTTTTTTCACACATAATTACATATTATCCTGAATGTACTTATAAAAATTTAATTTTGGAGCTTAATTTTATTACATTATCTGACAGGAGGAAATTGCAGTGGTGTTTATTTTTGTATAAAATTTTAAATAATGTCGTCTCTGACTCAAACCTTCTACAGTTAATTACTTTCTATATTCCTAGACTAAATTCAAGGCATAAAAATAATACATTCTTTGTATCAACTTGTAGAACAGTTTTTTAATGTAAATCTCCAATTATTAGATTGTGTGTTACTTTTAATAATTTGTTCATAGATATTGATATATTTTATAATTCTTTGTATATATTTAGACACAGACTTGTTTCTTATTTTTCAAAGGGGCTATGTAATTAATGTACGAATTAATATTTAAACTACATTCTTGTATTCATTTTGTATTTGTTTTATGTATAAGTACTCTTTGTTTTTTTGTAATTTTCATCACTCCATAATTGGGACAATAGTCCTGTCGAGTGATTATCATTTAAATAAATAAATACTAAACTTCCTGACAAAATTAAAATTAGTGATTTAAAACCTTATAAAACTTAATTAAATATAATTACCTAATATCACATTGTTTTTATTCTGTTAATGAATTTTTAAATTTTGTAAATTATAATATGAATTTGTCATTTATTATATTTTTGCATTTTCACTTTTATGTATTTACATAATTGTATATATTTGACTCTTTCTATGTCCTGTTACAAGGATCAACAAAAATAAAGATTATTATTATATAAATATATAGCAGAATATATTTAGTGGGTAGGTATCTAAGTATTTAGTTTACTAAAAAGTTTTTGCACACTCTACGTATACATCATTTTTTTACACGTAAAAAAACTATTTTTTACAAACTTACTAGTTTTTACCTAAAAAATATATAATAAGTAAAAAAGAATTACATTTATTTCTGCTGTAATTATAAAAATTATCATAAAATTAAAAACAATTATTTTATATATAAAAAAAAAAATACCTATCTTATATAATATTAATAATAATCTACTTAAAATAGTAAAAAAATCATTACAAATTTCGTCAGTCAATATTTCTTGTTTGTTCCAGCCATTTTTGTTCAAATTAAGTTATCGCTTATTTTGGCAATATTTGTTTGTTTTTTATGTATTTTAATAATCGTGGATGTTATAATTTTAATAATTTCGGAAATATAAATTCTAATCTGGTCCATATCCTTACTATAAACAATTCAATTCAAAAACTTTGAACATCATTTTCTCGAAAGTAAGATTTTGTGATATGGAACAAACAAGTAATCGACTGACGATTTGTCATCAAAAACTAATAATTTACTTATGTCAATTTTATGTGTTTCACAACTACTTCACAACAGAGAAATTATTTAAATAAAAATTGCTATACAAATTATAGCTATTTCTATTTAAAATATTTTTTTATATGACTAATAAATTTTTATATTTTTTCATATTTTTGCAACATTTTTCTAAATATTATACCATAATTACAGTAAATTATAAATATGTATTATGAAATTGTCAGCGTAACATGATATATTACTATTTTTTTTTCCAATAATATTTTCTCTGTTAAAAAGTATTTTAAGTATTTTGTGGTGACGGTCAGTTCTTTGGTTACCACCATATATTTTTTTTTATAAGTTAGTAACAAGTTTAACTCAAAACCAATAGCATTATAACTAGAATATAACATTAATTTCATAATAATTACAGTAGTCAGAATGAATATTAAGCGTCTGTAAATATTTTCAACTTCAACCAGAAGCAAATTCTTCGTGCACAGATGTTTCTTTCTAAAACTTTCCAAAACAACAGAAAAATATCGGTAACACTATACCATGACACAACTGACACTGTACAGGGTGGGCAAATTTGGACGTTTTCATAGGGGAACTCGGAAATTATAAGAGATATGGAAAAATGGACCGCGCATCCTCGATCACTTTTTTTGAGAGAAACTCAATTATGAAAACAAAAATTAGCTATCGTCTTTTGTTTTCGAGTTATGGCGAAAAGTTCGCTTTTTCCGTATTTTGATAAATGGCGATATCTCGATGGTTTTTTAAATTAGACGAAAATAATTTTCACATTCTTAAGGCACTTTTTTTAGTAGAATGAAATGGTCTTAACGGATATTATAAATCTCCGTTAATTCTCGGTTTATAACATAAAGTTGTGTTTTTTTAAATACAAGTCATAGTCGGCTCTGACTTAGTTAAATAGAGAATTTAATTCTCTTTTCAATGATATACAGTGTGTTAACCGCGACCCCGGAACATAGGACTTTAACATGTAATTTCGAGAAATTGCGATATATTACTTTCTCGAGTAAAATTAGAAGAAATACTTAGAATACTTTTCGATAGGGCATAATAAGTTCTATAATTTGGTTTTAGATTTAATTTGCTAGCATGTGCCGTGTGGGCTCTAGAATTTTTTTTTGATTTTTTGGTTTTTATTTTTTTTCTCAAAAACTATGAGGTGTAGGAAAATAAACATGACATGAAAAAATGAGGAATAATGAGTACTATAATTTGGTGAACAAACCATTATTGTAGGTTGCATCGTTTAGTAGAAAAAAATTAAAAACTGAATTTTTGAAAATCTCTCAAGGGGGTACCCTGGTTTGTTCACCAAATTTGTTTGTTTACCAAATTATAGTACTCATTATTCCTCATTTTTTCATGTCATGTTTATTTTCCTACACCTCATATCTTTTGAGCAAAAAAAATAAAAACCAAAATATCAAAAAAAAATTCTAGAGCCCACACGGCACATGCTAGCAAATTAAAACTAAAACCAAATTATAGAACTTATTATGCCCTATCGAAAAGTATTCTAAGTATTTCTTCGAATTTTACTCGAGAAAGTAATATATCGCAATTTCTCGAAATTATATGTTAAAGTCCTATTTTCCGGGGTCGCGGTTAACACACTGTATATCATTGAAAAGAGAAAAAAATTCTCTATTTAACTAAGTCAGAGCCGACTATGACTTGTATTTAAAAAAACACAACTTTATGTTATAACCCGAGAATTAACGGAGATTTATAATATCCGTTAAGACCATTTCATTCTACTAAAAAAAGTGCCTTAAGAATGTGAAAATTATTTTCGTCTAATTTAAAAAACCATCGAGATATCGCCATTTATCAAAATACGGAAAAAGTGAACTTTTCGCCATAACTCGAAAACAAAAGACGATAGCTAATTTTTGTTTTCATAATTGAGTTTCTTTCAAAAAAAGGAATCGAGGATGCGCGGTCCATTTTTCCATATCTCTTATAGTTTCCGAGTTTCCCTATGAAAACGTCCAAATTTGCCCACCCTGTACACAAATGATCCGTTTCATAATAAATTGAACAAAGTGAACATTTTTCGTTCTATTTTCCGTTCAGACAAAACTAACAAAGTTAGAGAAACTGAACTGGCCAGACATTCGCACCTGTTTGTGAATTAATATGAATCTGAGAATTTCATCCATGCATTTTATGATCTATGAGAACATTGCTTTACTGTCACACAACTTATATTGTCTGATAAATGGAAAGTGACAAATTTTATAAAATAGATGAGTTTAAAAATATGCGATATTTATCATTTTGCTTGCTTTTACAAAATACATGTTTCAAATTTTGTAAATTTTACAAAATAATTGTTTTGTACATAAATTAAAATGTATTTCATGTTTAAAATATCTGTATTTTCTTATAACTTTTAGATTCATAATAGTAAAATATTTAATGAGCATATACATATACATACACAATCACATCATCTACCCAAAAAATTGTTGTACAAACTCCTTCCACTATCCAGAAATCAATTTCCTCAAAACATTCCTATTCAGACAAGCAACTTTAGCTTCATCCACATTCATGATACCTCTCATACATGCTTTTCTATTCCTATTACTTGGAAACTTTCACTCACGCAAAATATTTTCAATCATATCACTCCAACTACTCATCGGACGTCCACGTAAACGCATACCTTTAAAATCATTTATATAAATTCTTTTCATCAAACATTCATTAGATATTCGCTTAAGATGACCGAACCATCTTAAATTAATTAATTAAATTTTTTTTCAATTTTACACTCATCATACACTAATGTATTTCGTACCAGATTCCTCCTATTTACACCACACATAACGTAAAAATCTCATTTCCACAGCAGTCAATTTTTCTCTAATGCTTTTGCAGCCAAACGTTGGCACCAAAACAGCATTGTATATACTCAAACGGGCTTCTTTGACAACATTTACATTCCAATTGAGTTTTGTGACTAGCTTAATATATTATATCACATCTTGTTACGGCAACTTTAACTTCTTTATACGCTGAAAACATTGAAACTTCTATTTTAAAATAAACGATGATTATAGCACAAATATATTTTGTGAACGACATAAATTCTCTAATAAAGTATGCGCATAATTTGAAAATTGCAACGTCTATGTAATTATAGTCTAATTTTTCTTCACTAAGTATAACTAGAAGGACGAGTTCTAATAATTAAAGTGTCGCTGTCAACATCAATCTATGTCGGCCGACCGCGGCCGGCACAAGAGATGGCGATGGCGCTTACACGCGTAATCTCTTTGTAAAAATGCAAAACTTCAAATGCACGCATTAAGTATATACATATATTCACATAAATAACGATTATTTAAATCACATATTTTATAATCATTATTTTAATTTGTTTAAATAGATAGAAATATATCAAACGGTATGACAGATTTTTGCTTGATGATTATTATAAAAAATTTACTTCAATTTCTAAGATTCTAAATTAACATTAACAATAAACTAGAAAGTTGGCCAACTTCCAACTTTTTTTAAAAAAAATATTTTATATAAAACCTCATTCAAGACTACACTACCTACTTATCACAAAATTAGTGTTGTTTTTATATATCAAATTTGTTACATATCCGTACAAATAATAAAATCAAATCAAATTATTTTTTTTATTGAATTTTAAATATTTGTTGAATATATACAATATCAAAATACAATAATTTTTATATATACCTATTATTTGTTTATTAAAAACTCATTCTGACCGCTATACTTATTGATTCTGAACTAAACTGCTTACTAACTTATGAAAAAAAAATAATAACTCAAATGCACGATTTTAGTTTTATGTTTTGCAAGTTAATAGTTCAGAATTAATATTATTACGACTAATATATAAAACTAATTTCGAAATAAGTAAAGAAGAGTGAATAAGACTAGATATGTATTTTAGTTATTATTAATTTTTATAGATTTGTTAGTGTTCTGCGTAATTAATAATTAACTACGCAGTACAAGAAAAATATACTGTAAGAAATACTGTAGCATGAAAAATATGCATACATAATTTATAATGTGCTATGTAAACAATTGCAATTTTGTGTGCTTTTAACTCGTATGTTGTTGAATAAATTACATAGAAAAAACGAGAAAAATACATACATCATTTTATACCCAACGTGAAATATTGTTGATAATATAATCTAGGGACTAATTCTTAGTAAAACGGGGACTTGAATCTGATAATATTTGTACATGGCACGAAAATAAAACTCTTATTAACATATAAACTTTTTTCCTGTTGTTCTTAAATGTTTAATTACATAAATTAGCTATTAAAACAATATTTAAACGTAATTACAGATAACACAAATATTATTATGTTTTCTATGTTATATATTTAAATCAAATCTCTTGAAAAACCGGTACAGCTCCAATTTGCCGTTCAGATATTTTGATTTGTTTCGGTTTAAATATATAAATTTTTAGTAAACTAATAACCTGATTTACAATTTTTTTGAACCGACAAATAAAATAGTTAATATTAAGTATATATAATATTTTCATATTTTCTAAACAAATAATATATAGTCATATACAAAAATTATCAACAAAATGTTCAATTAAAAAAAAAAACAATATAACCATAAACAAATTACTACATTTAGAATAATTATTCTCAAATCAAAGTAAATATAAATACATACATCATCGAAAAATTAACATCAATGTATTGTAACAAGGCAGTGCTGGGCCATGTGATTGTTGTAACCTGATACATACATATTTCTAAAACTAAGTAATTTTTATATTTGTTAGAATTGACCTAGTGATAGATTTATGTATCAGAGTTCCTGGACAACTACTTGCCACTTAAAGAGATTTTTAGAAATATTTTCAAGTGTATAGTTTTCGTTATTTCAGTAACGTATGTGGTTTCTTTCGCTTTGCATCATTCAGTCTGTGTTTGCCCTCGCTTTAGTTAAGTCTATGGTTCGCCCTCGCTTTAGCTAAATCCACTTTTGTTTAATAAAATAAAATCATGCTTTCACGCTTAGAGTACCAGAGGCCGATAGTTTGTTTTATTTTACTTAATTCAATTATTTGTTGTTCAGTTTAATTTAGTTTTTACAATGCTTAAATTTTGTATTTGTAATTTATGTATATTAATATAATTTGTGTTTGAATTAATTTATTTCGTTAACTTCTCATTTAATTAAAATCTAAATAATAGAAAAATATATGAAATTGTACTATCATAATCTTAACTTAAGTTTATAAATATATAAAAATCGCGCAACATCAGTTTGATATAATATTTTCATTTCTTGTTTATTTTATTTATATAAACATAGAAAGAAAAAAACAATAAAAACCGTTTTGAACTATA
Organism: Clivina fossor; assembly: GCA_963966155.1. NCBI lineage: Eukaryota > Metazoa > Arthropoda > Insecta > Coleoptera > Carabidae > Clivina > Clivina fossor. The sequence continues at coordinate 12,535,796 of OZ014555.1, forward strand.
TATTTCTGAGTAACAGTTTAGTTTTTGAATATTGTTCAAAATTAGCGATTCAGGATCCCAATTTTGTAACTTAATTTCTACTAGATTTTAAATTTCATAAGAATTAAATTTTACTTAATCGATTTTATAAATTTCAAATTCAAATTTCCAATTTTTCTCAAAATAGTAACCATTTATTTTGGATTTTGTTCTTATTCCAGTTTGGTTAAATTTCTGTTTTAGATTTATTTTTAAATATAACAAACATTATTTTAAAATAAAATTAATAAATAATTTAAATATTTATTCTTTCTCACGCACGGATATATAAACTACAACAAAAATAAAATACAAGGTTCAGCTACTAGTTTCTGGTAGTAAGTAACTATTTTTTAAAAAAATGTTTAAGGATTTGCCAGACCATTAATCTTCGAACGAATAGCATGGCGGTTGTATTTTAACTCTTCCTGCCTTTTGCTTATCTTTTTTTTTACATTTTTTTTGCGCCAAGTATATGTCGATTCTCAAGACGCATTTATTTCTTGTGCAGCAGTTGTTAATGTTTCGCTTCGTTTTGTAATTTGTAATTCTGATGATGGAATATGTATTTCTCTTAAAAAGAGACAAATTTTAATTGTATTTACCATTTATTTTTTTTTTTTAATTCTGTATGTTGCTAATAGGCACTACTGTAAGAATATACTGTTCAGGAAATACGGATTTATAAACCAGTTTACAGATGGTGTTTCAATTGTCTATAAGTATATGTAACCTACCACACAAAAAACAGATCTTATCTTTATTTTTGCCCAGTTTAATATTGAGTTATTCGTATTACTAAAGAGAACACAAAATTTTAAATAATTTAATAAAAAATTTGTTCAAATATTTCAAAAATTGTTGAAGTTATTGCTGTCTGAATTCTCAAGTTTAAAATAGTGTGTTTTAAAAAAATATGCGTTAAAGTTTTGCTCTTTTTAATAACATGTTTCCGCATCATACTTAAAAAAAAATATCTAGCGTTAAAAAAAATTAACTGAAATAGGTTTTACTTGTATAGGAAGACGCGTAGGTAGCAATAATCTAAAAATGTAAAATGGTAAAGAATCTTTCAGAACTTAATATATTAAAATTTAAAAAATTTTAGGTTTTAATTCTGTATAATTTTTAATTAAATTTCGACGTTCCTATCTACTGCACGTACATAATAATATAATAATATAGTAAAATATTTTTCAGAACTCATTGTATTAAAATAAAAATTATTTTGACAAGACCGAGTCCGATGATTTATAAAATAATTAAACATAATCTAATCCTAAAACAGTTATAATTTTAATAATAATAATAATAATAAAGTAATATGTAAGTGCAGAAATTGCTATTATAGTTCATTGTAATAAATTTATGGCGATTTCTGCACTTACATATTACTTTATCAATTTCAATACGTCATAAATGAAATATTAAATAATAATAATAATAATGACTTTATTGCCCAACAGTTATACAACCAATTACAGTACTAAATTAAAATATGATCTTACTGTGGCGAAAAGTAAATAAAATAAAATAATTTTCCTTAAACCACAAACAATAATATTAAAAATGTTATATACGAATTTCAAAAGTTAAGCTTTTATCATCAGTAGCACAAGATAAAACTAAAGTCCTAATCAGTGATCTAAGGTTACACAAATACTCAACGTACCCAATGATCAAAGAACACATACAAACATTTTATTTTTTATTAAAAAACATTTAAAATAAAAAATTCCTTTTTAATAGTTTTTATAAAAAAATTATATAGATTTTTGCATAGAAAAATGCATCGTGTAAAGCTAGCATAACGAAAAAAAATATATTACTTCACAAAATCTGTATAAAACGAGTGAAAATTTAACACAGCCTGGAGGTCTCTTATAATACGTGTTTGGGGGCGAGCACATACAACCACTTACGTACATTACAAATATAAATGAACACACATGTGCGTGCGTATCTTTCGGTCATGTTTTGAATTTTAACAGGCATGCGTGTGCATATAGCGTTGCGACTACGGAAAGAACAAAACAAAACAAAAAATGTAAAAAAGAAGGGATAATTAACATTTAAATACGAGAATCTTTTTATATGCATTGCTACTGTTATATTTAATAGGTTCGTAAAGATAAGGTAAATATTTTTTATACAGAGAATTTTTATTGTTTATAAAAATGTACGATTATCATGAAAATATAATGATGACAAACGTAATTTTGTATCTCAGTAATATTTTTATTATTCATGGTTGAATTAAAAATTGAATTGAAATTGAAAAAAAAAAAATATTTATGTTATTAAATATATTTTTCAGTTTAGTAAAAAATCTTTCAGTACTCATTATATTAAAATAAAGCGGCTTTAGGATATAGTTTTGTATTAATTTTTATTAATAAAATAATAATCGACTTTTCGATGTACATTTTAATACTTTCAGATTGTGTTTTTGTTATTTTTACCACTTTGACTGCAATGAAAAGTGGTATAGCGTTTGGTACGGTGTCTATAACATTTTCAAAACAAAAAAATTTGTGTATAGAAATTTTTCATATAGTCCCTAGATGACGAATCCGAACTTAGTTTATGTGGGTGTATGTGTGTGCGTCGTCAGCTCACGCGCTCGCTCGGTCGTCAGTCAAAATTTTGTGATCGCAACTCCTTCTAGACGGTTCAACCGATTTTAATGAAATTTTCAGGATAAATTTGTCTAGTGTCCAAGATGGTCATGTGCTTTTTAGATTTTTCCAGTGATGCCAACTTTCCAAGAAAAAAATTACTAAAGTTTTAAAAATTCATTGTGGCTACATTGTATATCTGACTTTGATCAAATTTTCAGAAAAGATTCTTCTAGTGCCCACATAAATTACGTAATTTTAATATAATACAATGTTGCCAATTTTTTGAAAATTTATCATGGCCACATTATTTATTAGATTTGAATCAAATTTTTACAGAAGTTACTTCTAGAGTCTACATAAATTATATAATTTTAGTAAAATATAGTGTTGCCAACTTTCCGAGAAAAAATTACTAAAATTTTTAATAATATATTATGGCCATGTTATTTAACTGATTTTACTCAAATTTTCACAAAAGATCCTCCTAGTATCCATAGAAATTATATAAAAAATTACAAAACTGTCAATAATTCATTATAATCATGTTATTTAATAAATTAATGGCGATTTCTGCACTTACATATTACTTTATCAATTTCAATACATCATAAATTCTCCTAGTGTCCACATAAATTATGTAATTGTAACAAAATGCAGTGTTGCCAACTTTTCGAGAAAAAAATTACTAAATTTTTAAAAATTTATAATTGCCACTTTATTTAACCGATTTTAATCAAATTTTCACAAAAGATTCTCTTAGCTCTTACATGAACTATATAATTTTAGTAAAATTCAGTGTTGCCAAATTTCTTAGCCTTTATTTTTTATTTTTCAGCATTTATGTTATAATGTCAAAGTGGTCTATATATGAGTTTACTCATATACTTTTAATCCTGTTTATTATAAAATTATTTTTCGCTTTCGATTTACGTATTCAAGCATAAAAAACATAACTTTCAGCTTTTAATATACAATATATTATTTATGCATACGGCCTTAAATAAACTATAGTGTTATTTTTATTTAAAAATTAATTAAAATAGTGAAAAAATAATACTATATACAGTATAAATTTTTTACACATACACACGGCACATTTTTTTTATATACCAGCAAACAAATAACAAATTTAAATAAATTATTTCAATTCTTATAAAATTATTAACTTACCAAACTATATATACTTAACTATATATAACTTAATTAAAATCTCAGACATACATCAAATTTTTTTTTAATTAAATGTCAGTTATCTATACTATATAAAATAAATATTTATTTTTATATCTATTACAATGTCGTGATTAAGTTGAAATTAGTTGAAAACAACTTTATTAAGAAAATAGACATGTTTCAATTAAAACAATCTCAAACTGTCTAGATAGATGCAGACTACATATATACACAATAAAAAAACAAAACACGTCTATATAGAAACAGTTGAAAAACGTTAGATTATACGAGCTTGTCTTAAACCTTGAAGCGTTTAGATTGAATAGAAATCGCAAATGTTCTATGATGACAACTTATCGACTGAGTGATTTAGTTTTGTTTTTTTTTCCTAAATATTTATCATATGAGTAAATCACGATATATGTTCTTGTTCTTGTTCTTGTTGCTAACTGTAACATACAGAAAAAAAACCTGCAGTAGACACCACAAATTTGGCCGTTAATGAGTTAGTATAAATACTTTGAGTTCGATTATTATTTAATATATAATAACGCGAAACTATCTGTATCTAATATATTTTGTAAATATACTTGCATATAAGTATATATAATTAGTATTTAAATAGTTTAAAATCAAAATAATTTAGCAAATTTAAATACAAAAAAAAATAAGTAGTAATTAGCTTTGTTCGCGGTAGCAATTCCGAATTGATTCGGAACCTGTTCGGAATGTCTTTAGGATTAATCCAATGCGCATGTCCGATTCTGAATTTATTCAGGATTTTATATTTCCGCGAACGTTAAACGAACTACTTTTAATTAAATTGTTCGATCATAGAGTGCGCTCTGCCGTTCCCGTTTGACAAATTTTATTTTAAATATCAGCTGTTTTTGTTTGGAGGTTAGGTGATTTTGGTCATTTATTTGCGTCAGAGAATTACCATTATTCAAAATATTAAAGCATGTGCGAGAAAGGTAAATTGTTAATAAACATTTTGAAACAGCATCACATTGTTAATTGATTTTTCATTTCACAGAATTAAGTGACTTTATTAGTATTTCGCCATTGCCAGGTACTTTAGAAGTGGTGGTCGACGAAAAAGATTCTTACAAGTGGAATCATGCAAGTACCTTAGTTCTCTTAGATTTATATAAAGAACATCGTAAGAAAGTAGGTTCTTTAAGGATCAAAAGTTTTAAAAAAATGTTTGAACTCATTGCACAGGAGTTACAAAAACAAGTTAGCAAGAACATCACTGCTGCAAACTGTGAGAATCGTTGGAAGCATCTAGAGAGAAGCTACAAAAAATATATTGATACGATTACTAAAACTGGTCGGGGCAGAAAAGACTTTGAGTATTCAAATGAAATGCACGACATTTTAGGTAAAAAAAAGAATATACATCCCCTTATTCTTCTTTCATCGAATACGGAAGCAGAAATGCCTAATAAAGAGAATGTCCCTGAATTAGAGGATACTGTGGAAAATGAAAATACTTTAAATAAACAAGATGAAAGGGTACTTGAGGATTCAGCTCGGAAGAATTCAGTTCAGATAAAAAAACCAACATACAAAACTAGAAATATGAGGGCTGATGTGTTGAGAGAAATTCGGTACGAAAGGCAGGAATACTACAGAAAGAGATTAGAAATTGAAGAAAGAAACATACAGGTCAAAACAGAGAAGAATAAAATTTTAGAAGAACGAAATAATATTTTAAAGCAATTGTTGGAGAAAAATATTAAGTTGAGTGCAACAGACATATTACAATGACATATTACAATGTCACCTTAAACGTTTAATTAAGGATAATAATAATAAACATGTTGAGAATAACCGTTTGTTTAATTTACTATTACTATGTTTTGTTCTATGTGTAAAAATTTAAACAAATTAATAAAACAAACTACTTCTCAGGTTTTAGTCAACTAATTTGAAAATATTTTAATTCTTTTAAATATTTCAGTACCTCAGTTGTCATTTTCAAGAACAATTTAAACATAAAAATTTTAATTAACAATTTAGTTGTTAAAATATAGCATCTAAAAAGCGAATATATGTAACAATTTTTTAATATTTTCAAATAAATTGATTAATTTTGAGAAATTTACATGACATAAGTTATAAAAAAAATTTTGTTTTACTGATTATTTGATTTTTCAGATATTTAAATTCATCTACAATAGTTTTAGTTGCTTACTTATATATTTAAACAAATTGAAGTACATTTTGTTGTTACAAAATTTTGATTAATTTTAAATTGAATTTTTAAAATAATTTTATGATTACATATTCCTTCGTTCTGTTTCATAAAGGATTTACCAGACTTATTGTGAATATAATAAAATTTAATTAAATATTTATAAAAATTATTTAGCATTTCTGTAAAATATTTAATTAAAATAAAATGAAAATATAAATATTGAAAATCAATAACATCCTACAAGAAATACTAACAAATAGATCATTTTAACTACATAAATAGATTTTAAATATAATAATCTCGTATAAATACATCATGCTAATCAACCTGTAAGAACACAACTAATTTACATAATTCAGATAAACAGATTATATTTGAAGAGGTAATGTGTTCATAATTTCATTTCTTCTTGTAATACCATTTCTATCATCTACAGCATCTTCTTCTTCAGGGGGTAGTACATTTATTGGGTTATCTTCCACTTGTGGGTCATTTTCCAATATAAATTCCTCCTCTATAGATAGATTGTACAGAACAACGCATGCTCTTATAAAGTGAACTAAGTCCGGAATACTTTTCAACTTTATATGGTATAATTGTCTAAATTTTTGTTTTAATATACCAAAAGAGTGTTCAATTATATATCTGTTCGTAGAAAGCAAATAGTTGTAATTTGTTTGTCGTCTAGTTAGCTGGCCCCTATCTTTAAATGGAGTTAGAAGATGTTGTAAGCACGGATAACCACTGTCTCCTAAAATGAAGCAGTTTCCACATTTCTGTGGCAATGTTTCATACAAAGGAGAGGATTTCAACACCCTGCTGTCATGAACGGAACCAGGAAAGCCAACGAAAATATCAATGATCCGTTTTTTATGGTCACATACCATTTGGGCCTGCAAAATAAATGTACATTTGATAAGTATTAAAATATCGAGTGTGTATTACATAGTCAGTTACCTGTATAGAATGGAAATATTTTCTATTGAGATAAGAATCTGGATCATCCGCAGGCTTGTCGATTCTAATGTGAGTACCATCAATGACACCAAAAGCTCCAGGAAATCCTTTGTCTCTAAAGAATCGTTCACTTTCTACTTTTTCATGATCTGTTGGCCATCGAATAACTTCTGGTGACAGATTACTTAAAAAATAGGTGACTCTTCTAACAACTTTATATAAGGAGCTTTTAGTTATATTAAATCTATCTGCCACATCTCGGAATGAGCTAGCTTCATTACCAGCAAACCATAAAAATACAGTAATGAATTTTAATGCACCAATTTTTTCGGAATCTCCTTCCTGATGATGAAAATATTGTGAAACCTTAAATCGATCCGCTAGTTGTTGTGTCATCTCTCTACTTATGCGGAAATGTTCCATATATTGTTGTTCATTAAACTGTGAAACAATTTCTTCAAAGTAATCCCTTGTTTTGGGCACTTGCGACAATTGAATTACTTCTTCCAAATCTTCATCACTTGAATCGAAGTGATCCGACATCTGAAGCAAGAAATTAAGTATCTATCTATATTTTTTATTCTAACCTTTTTATGTTAATGTATGTCATTTTTATAATTACCTTGATCTATTTAATAGTAAATAACTTATGCTTTTAAAACACAAATCTAACCTAAAACGTTCGAAATTGACGTTTAAACTATTGCTGATCAACTTTCACGATCATATAATGCGCAGTGCGCATGTGCGGATCAGAAATCCTTGGTAAAATTCTGGGATGTGTTGAATACGTTCGGAACTAATTCCGAATGAGATAATTGTGTTCCGCGAACGCAGAACTTTTTGTTCAGAACATGTAATTTTCTTACCGCGAACGACCGAATTTACATTGCGCATGCGTACTTGTTCGGAACGTGTTCGGGATGTGCTCCGCGAACAAAGCTATTATATAAAATATTTTTTTGACATTCGTATTTATATATATATATATATATAAGTTTATGATTCGTATTTATAATTTACCGTTGTTATGGAAACGTTTTTATGTAAATGCCAAAATAGGTACTTAAGAAAATATGAAAAATTATAAAAATTTATAAAGTCATAATCGAAAAATGTTATAAATCATAGTTGTTAGTTATACCTTGTATAGCAACTTTTGTCAAATAAAGAAATATATTTCTGTTACGAAATATTTATAAAAATATAAAGTGGCATCAATAAACTGTAAAGTTGATTAAATTAAAATATTTACGTCCGAAGCTTAAATATATTTTTTTAACTGAATTAACTTATACGTGTCCACAGACCGACAGACAGGCTGACATTATGCTAAAAACAATTGATTTATGTTGCAATAAAATAATTATTTACTGAAAAAAATATATATTTTTTTTTTAGTTTTTGATAATTTTTTAAAACTTTTAAAAAATGGTAATGTCCACCAAGAACGATGTAAAATATTGTTATTTTAGTTGGATTTAACTAAAAATGTTTGCATATTAACTTCTATGCCTCATTCAGGCTGTCGTTTTAATTTTACTTTTACGCACAAGTACAAAAACTTGACACACTTTTAACTTTAACACGAAGTGTTTGATGTAAAACTAAAACGGCAGTTTGAATGAAACTTAAAAATATTAGTGATGTGACAAATAATAGTTTAACCGAATATCCGAATACCAAATATACGGCCAAAATTCAACTGAATATTTGGCCGGATATTCTACTTTTTTTTTAATGTTGAAATGTTCGCTCTGCTTGTCTGAACTTGTCTATTTGTTAAACTTAGACAGTGGAAATATGTTTTGAAGAATTTAGCGTAAATAGTATTCAGTATATTGACTAAACAACCCCAAAATCAGTGTAGCAATTGAATTGAATTGAATTATGTATTTTAAATATTTCTTACATTTTTAACTTATAAATAAATGACTAAATGACTAAACGTACTTTATAAGTTAATTTCGGGTAAATGTTACTCACATTATTTTTGTTTATATGTATTTTTTTAAGGTAAAACAATAAAAAAGTGTAGTACTTCACTTATTTTTTAAAAATCGAATATTTTATATTAAAATCAAATATTTGGTCGAATTTAGTAATTTTTTTAGTATATATCTATCGGGAAATGCTTACTTGTATAATATTTTTGCAGTATCGGCGTAGTTTTACGTATGTGTTTGTAGATCTCTTTACAGGTTCTGCTGTATTTCAATTGATTTTATTAAATAAAAATAAAATTTCAGACATAAATATGTATGAATAATGAATAATAATGCTCGTGAATAAAAGCAATTTAATTTTTTTTCCAATTCTTAATTTATTCTAGAAATATGCAATTAATAGTCAAGTTCCAATAATTAAATCTCAAATTAAGTACAAAATTTATAACGCTATATAACATTAAATCATTCACATTATCCATAAATTAATTGAATTGAACATATATGCAAAACAGTTCATTAAATAATGATTGACTGTCATTTCGTACCTAGATTAAATATTCTTCGAAAGTTGCACGTGTAAAATATTTATGAATTACATACCAAACTTGTTGGTCATTTTAAATAATGTCTAATGAAAATTCATGAAACATGTAACCGTTTTTGGCTAATAATACGAACATTTATATGTGACTAACGTACGGCACTGTGTTAGCGTCGTGCTAGAGTGAGACGGGTCACGAAGGCGTCGCGTGTGCCGATTTAGACAGGTTGACAGTGTGATAAGACGATAGGCCATTGTCAATTTCCATAATTAGAATCACGTTGTATGGTCAGGTTTGGGAACGTTAATAGAAGTGGCAATGTTGACACTCTTGCTTTTTTTAAATGAAGGCTTTGATGTTCTATAAATTATAGCTAAATACAAAATGATACCATTTAAACTTTTATTTTTTAAAAAATGTATTAAATACCTTCATCAATATTAAAAAATATTCTAAATAGTAAAAATTGAAAAAAAAAAGATAAATAATTGTATTTCGATCTGATATTAATAAAAACAAAAACCTTTCTATATTCATTTTGCCATTTTTTTAATTATACAAAGAAAAAAGTTTTTTTGATAAACATACATATATACGTACACAATAACGTCATGTACCCAAAAGCAGGGCCGTATTTATGCATAGGCTACATAGGCTGCAGCCTATGGGCCCGCACCACAAAGGGGCCCGCACCACACGTTTCAAATTTAAAGTAAATAATTGTTTAATCGATAACCTTTTAAGTATTTTACTTAAATTTTCATAAAACAGAATATTCGAATAACCCGACTTGCAACCAGTGACAATACACTTCACTAGTACACACAGACAGCTTCATTAGTACTAAGTGTAGGCGCAAACCAATTAGCCACTAAGATTATTTGATATTTTCATTTCTAAGTTTATTATTTATTTTTTTAAATACTTTATTTTAATTAAATATATGTAAGTAAAATTTACTTGTTTGTTACATTCCTTTTTATCTTGCATTTTCCTACTATGTTTATTTAAAATTATAAAATTACAACTCCCCCCCCTTAAGGGCCCACACCACAGGTTCAGCCTAGGGGCCTACAGATCCTAAATACGGCCCTGCCCAAAAGGGTTGGACATAAACTCTTTCCACTATTCCGAAATCAATTTCCTCCAAACATCCCTATCCAGACAAGCAACTTTAGCTTCATCTACATTCATAATTTCTCTCATATTTCTATTTCTACTACTTGGATACTTTCATTCACGCAACACACTCTCAATCATACCACTCCAACTCTGAACTGATCAACACCAACTATTTCGTTTACAACGTTCGTCTGCGGCTCACGCTGCATTGTCTCATAGCAAAACCTTTCTCGAAAAACGAGTCAACTATTAATAACACTTCCATCAAAATCTGTTCTATGGAGTTTTTTCGTTTACAGACTCATTTCCAGTTTTGTTTTTTTTTTTTTTCATCATTGTGGTAGCATTACTCAAAGCCACATATGTACCAAATTTTAACTTTATAACTTATTTCCAAGTTGCATTTGTATATGTATTATTATGACTACTTTTCCCTGATGGGGCGAAAGGTCGTGGTAATGTTGCCTGGAGATGGTGTCGGCAAGACCGGCCAGCTATCAGTGGTGACGGGGGGGGGTAATTTATTTAATAGGCGCCACACTGTTTTTATCCGTCTTTAAAAAGGTACAACTGATATTGACTCTAAAACAGTGAAAATATACTTTAGGCAACAAACGCGAAATTAACCGAAAAAGGGGAGGGGAAAACAACACAAACAAAATACCACGAATGGCAATCAAACGCGAAGTGATTAAAATTTGGTCAAGTTATTTAATTCAAATAAATAAATAATTCAAATAATTATCGCCGATAAATAAATCTTCGAACAAAATATCAAAGTAATTTCAATCTCGTAAACAAACTATTACAAAATATTACTGAATATTACAGTAACGCAATATATTGTGAAAGCCGTAACTCAATATCAAAGTAATTTCAATCTCGTAAACAAACTATTACAAAATATTACTGAATATTACAGTAACGCAATATATTGTGAAAGCCGTAACTCAATAGATAATACACAAAAAAAAAAAAACAATCGTATGTCAATTCGCAAAGTAAATATTCGCAAAAGCGGGAAATTTCAAGGTTCAGTCACCCAACGAATCTAGTTCGTGCTGCCGCCTATAGAAATACAGTGACAATAATTGTCCCTAGCGAAATTTGGCCAAATCACTTACAAATGGAAGGGGAAGCCGTGACGTAGACTTGTTGTGACGTCAGCGAATAAAGAACAACTTGCTTCAAACAAGTTACAAGTTTAGACCGCGCGAATATGAACTTCACGCTTACAATGCGAGACCAAAACTTATGAATATAAATAAATATATGTATAGTATGTATTAAATACGTCGACAATAAAGCAATAACGGACAACACGATAATTACAGTGAATTATCTAGATAGTCTTTTGTTCACACTAAAAGTTAGAATCTTATCTCCCGTAAATCAAAAGATTGAACGGAGCGCAGCTCACAGAATACGGAACAGAATCTACGTTACAACTTTTTAACGAAGTTACTCGCGAGAACTATATGTAGAATGATGATATCGCGTACATAGGGTCTCACGACGCACAAAAATGGATGGGGAATAATAACAAATAAGACGACGTAAATGGAACAACTCACAAAAACAAAATCCGGGTGAAATCCGAGAGAATGGTGTGGGGATTAAAAGATATGATATAATCGGTGTCCGATGGAAATGCTGTCCTAAATAGACCCCTGGGGCGAATGGTTCGCCGGTAGATCTTCGGATCGACGTGGATAAGATTGGGTAGAAAAATAAGGTAGCCCTCAGATCCGCACAAAGCGATGTATGACGGCACGTGCACAAAACCAACACACACCGAAACACTTAATTTCGAGAAAACACGATACGAGACAAAAGCCGGAGCAATCCGTATTTGAAATATTCAAATAAAATATCCGTACCGCGTGGTAACTACCAAAACTTTTCCAACACAATTCGTAACTCACGTCTTGATTACTCAACAGTCAAAAACCGAATCCCTACCAATTTTGAAAAAGAAACGGATATTCAAAATTTGTAACGTCAACCAATCACGAAGACAAACACCGAACGGCACGCCCACTTTGTAGAATCTAATATTTACTATCTTAATTGACTATGTAAAATTACTAATATTTATTTAAAATGAATGAAATTATAAACTGAAATTAAAATTAATACTATATGAATTTAAATTACCATATGGAATAAATTATTTAAAACAATGAATTCAAAAATTGATCGCAGATGGCGTTACTAAGCTTAACTTGAAACTGACAGAATGTAAACAAATATTTGTAATGCGTTATTTAAATCACTGTATTATGATTTTAATGAAATATGAGACTAAAATGAAAGCTACGATTCTACAAAATGGTAAGTGCAAACATACAATACAAAACGATACCATTCAAGTGCGAAATATATTAACACAATTTGTTTTGGGTTGGGGATTTTTAGGTTATATACAACACATGGCTTTGACAATTGGATTTTTGGAATGGATATATGAATGGGATAGGATTGTTTCCAGGACTGATAAGGTACTAAAGGTACAATTAGGACGATGACAATTTTGGACTGTAACAACTCCTCCCTCACTCACATGAGAGAAAATTCGGTGACGAAATTTTCTCTCAAACATTCATGCCATACTCAAACTTTACATGCACTCCACATATCTACGTATACTAAAACAATTATTTCTACTAGTGCTACTAACATTACACACGATTAGCTGCCTAAATCGTTTTCGCGATGGTTTTCTGGTTCTGGTTTAGAGCGCAGATCTTTGACATGCCATACTCCGCGATCTTTTCCATCGTCATCTTCTAGTTCGTACGTAACGCTAGACTTCTTGCGGCGGATGCGAAATGGGCCTATAAACTTCGGTGCAAGTTTTCCAGCGAAATAATTGGCTGCATTGGAGAGGACATAATTTCGTCTCCATACTTGATCACCGACAGCATATTCAACAGGCCGACGACGTAGATCGTAGTGCGCTTTACTCCGCTCGTAGGCGGTGTCCATGCGCTTACGGATCTCCGTGTAAATCTTGGCGAATCCAGGTGGTCGTGTGGTATTGATTGGCTCGCGATCATACTCGATGCGCCCATCAGGTTGTATAGCGTCGTGATGGAACTCGGAACCAGCGGCTACGTATTCTCGACCGAAATTGGCGAAGAATGGTGTGAATCCAGTCACCTCGTGGACTAATGTGCGGATTGCGCAGCTAACATGCGGCAGATGCAAGTCCCATGTACGATGGTCATTGTGTACGTATGATGCCAGCATAGTTTTCACTACACGATTAACCCTCTCCGTCGGATTATTTTGAGGATGATAACGTGCATTATACAAGATCTTGGTTGCATATTTTTCACACAATCGACGAAATTCGTGTCCTTGAAACTGCACGCCGTTATCGCAAATGATATATTGTGGTGCACCGAATAGCAGAAACACAGATTCTTCCATGTGCCGAGCTACGTTTTTCGCCTTGGCCGTGCGCATCGAAAATGTAAGTACAAATTTACTATAGTAGTCGGCTACCACAAGAATGTACCTATTTTGTTGCTTTGTAGGTGGTAACGGTCCAATTATATCAGTGCTGATCATTTGAAACGGTTGATATACTCGTGGTCGTGATCCCATAAGCCCAGGCGGTCGCTGTTGCACAGCTTTGTGTTCGATGCAGGTGACGCATTTATTTACAAACGCGGTTACGTCCGCGCGCATTTTTGGCCAGTAGTAGCGCTGTTGGAGCTTGGCAAGCGTTTTCTTGATGCCTGGGTGGCCGGATGTAGGAGCTTCGTGAGCCGTGCTCATGAGTGCCCGTCGCTGCTTCTTGGGTACGACAAACTTCCAGGCTTCCCGATCCTCGGCTAGTTCCACAATCTTTGGTCTCACATGCTTACGTAGGCGACCGTTCTCTACACACCAAGCTGGATATCGTTGTGGTCGTTCAAGAATGCGCTCCAGCATTGCTTTATACCACTTGTCGTTGGTATCCTCGCCTTCCAGCTGGTCTTCAATAAGATCGACCACCGGAACGGAGCGAGATAGACAATCGGGTACTAGATGATCCTTGCCCTTGCGGTGGTGGATTTCGAAATCGTATTGCTGGAGCTTCAACGCCCAGCGACACAATCTCCCGGATGGATCCTTCACATTATTTAGCCAGATCAAGCTATGATGATCGGTGATAATCCGGAAGTGCGACCCCTCGATATACGGTCGCAGCTTATCAATCGCCCATACCACGGCTAAGCACTCGCGCTCAGTGGTAGTGTAATTGCGTTCTGCGCGATTTAGCGAGCGACTCAGAAAGCAGATTACACGCTCCCCTTCGTCGAGCTCCTGCGTTAAAACGGCACCGATACCAAATGCGCTAGCATCTGTCTGGATCACAAACGGTTTACTGAAGTCTGGACAAGATAGGATTGGGGCGGTGACAAGGTACTCCTTCAACTTGTTAAAAGAATCCTCGCATTCACTAGTCCATTCCCATTTTTTACTTTTTTTCAGTAAGTTTGTCAGCGGTGCGCTTATTGTTGAAAAGTCTTTGACGAATCGGCGGTACCAGGACACCATTCCCACAAAACTTCTGATAGCTGTTGTGCTGGTCGGTACTGGAATCTGTAGGATGGCAGCAACCTTGTCTGGATCGACTCGTAATCCTTGCTGATCTACTATATACCCCAAATATTTAAGCTCTGGTCGACAAAATTGACATTTCTCTTTGCTGAGCGTTAGTCCTGCGGCTCGCAACCGATCAAAGATTGTTTTGATCAGTTGGAGATGCCTTTCAAATGTGTCGGACACGACGATGATATCGTCCAGGTAAACAAACACATACGGTTCCAGATCCGCGCCGAGAACATTGTCGATTAATCGTTGCCAGGTTGCAGGTGCATTCGTCAATCCAAACGGAAGAACTCTGAATTGAAATAATCCACGACCGGGTACACTGAAAGCAGTATACTCGCGGCTTTCTGGTGCCATCGGGATCTGCCAGTACGCCGATTTGATGTCCATAGAGCTCAGATACTTCGCTCCTCGGAGACGGTCCAGGATTGCCGACACGAGAGGCAACGGGTAAGCATCTTTCTTTGTCACCTTATTCAGTTGTCGAAAATCGATGCAGAATCGATACTCTCCATCTTTCTTCGGCACCATAAGTACAGGTGAGGACCATGAGCTACTGGAGGGCTCGACAATACCATCGGTCAGCATCTTGTCTAGTTCTTCATGTATACGCTTCTGTATTACAGGTGAGACGGCGTAATATCGTTGCTTGATTGGTTTCGCCTCTGTTTCAATATGGTGGTTTACTAAGGTGGTGCGGCCAAGCTTGTCTGGTATGTTTCTCCATTCGCATTCTAACAGTTCCTGTAGCTGATTCTGCTCTTGTGCAGATATTACTGATAATTCAGTTGTGATTGCATGAACGTTGGTGTCGATATCCGCTGAGAATTTCCACTCGCTGCGACTCAGATCCGGAACGATTTGCATAGTTTGCCAGAAATCTATTCCCAGGATAGCCGTATGTGAGATCGCAGGGACAATAAGGAATTTTATCATTTTACAGCGATCGAGTAGGGTGACGGGTATGATTACTGTGCCGATGCTCTCGCATGTTTGTCCATTTGCGACAGTACACGCCGGTCGTTGCGTATAATCGACTGGCAGCGCCAAGCTCTGGATGCGCTCCCATCCTGTGCCTCCAAGGATGGAGTGTGATGCACCGGAATCCAATAGTCCAATCATCTTGTTCCCCAATACGCCGATTTCTAGGTACGGCCGTTGATCGGAGTTAAGATGGGACAAGAT
The DNA here is from genome assembly GCA_963966155.1 of Clivina fossor. Classification (NCBI taxonomy): domain Eukaryota; kingdom Metazoa; phylum Arthropoda; class Insecta; order Coleoptera; family Carabidae; genus Clivina; species Clivina fossor. The sequence continues at coordinate 12,552,171 of OZ014555.1, forward strand.
GTAATTGATCACGGCGGTGGTTTCATTGGATCGGATTGGTGATGGGGAGAGGGTAGACCGATCCTTTAGACTCTCCCGATGCCGTTTCCCGAACATTTCGGACATGTACGTTTAGTAACGTTGGGTTCCTTGCAGCCATAACAAAACAATTTTCTTTGTTCAGGGCATTCTCTTGCCATGTGACCCTCCTTGCTGCAGTTCCAACAGCGGATATACGTCAACGGAGTGACAGCCTGAATATTGGCAGCAGTATCAGTGTCAATCGCAGCTGCATGTGGCATGGTTCGCGGTCGTCTGTAGGCTAAGTCCTGTTCCACTGACTGATGTGCGGCCGGAGGCGCTTTAAACTGTTGCAATCGCAATCGTATATCTTCTAGCTGACGGCAAGTATGATCTAATTCATCTACTGAGTTGATTCTCATTACTCCTAATCCTTGCTGTAGGTAGGGTAAAAGATTACGGCGAATGTAGATGATTCGATCAGTTTCTGGTGGCCGATGAATAAGGCGGTTAAACAATCCTTCCATATTGGCAATGAAGATCGTGACCTTTTCTTCACTACCTTGCGTGCGGCTGCGAATTTCACTCCATAAGTGAAATTCATAATCACATGGTAAGAAGGCTGCTCGTAATTGATCAACAAGATCATCCCAGTCGCGAAGAAGGTAACGCTTGGTGCGAAACCAGGTTAACGCGCTACCTGTAAATAACTCTGCAGCGGCATCAAATAGCTGTGTTTTTGCCACGCCTCGTGCTCGACGCAACTCCTCTACGCGCTCCAGAAAGCTGCTCAAACCGGTTGAGCCGTCATATGAGACATTCCACTTATGCACGTGGGTATCTGGCGGTGTTCTCCGACGAGGTTCGGCGAGTGTCAGCGAGAGCGACTCAAACGCCTGCGCCATGCGCTCTTCAAAGCTGTTGCTATACTGCATTTGCGGACTCGAAGTTATCGGTGCGATATTCTGCTCAGGCGGTTCGTCCTCCACTATCTCCTCTTCAGGTGCGTGTACGGAAGCTTCATGTGCTCTCAGTAAAGCAGCTGATGCGGCGGTAGCATATTTAATTTGCAGATCGTTTACCAACTTCGTGCTTCTATCTGTTAGGCTCTGGATATCTTTACCCTGTTCGTCGTCTGTAGCTACAATACGTCCAAGGCGTTGCCGTACGTGGGTTAGTCGCGTACTTATTCGCTCGTGATCGTTTTGGTAGTTTGTTGCGTCAAACTGATTGACTGCCTCTCCTAACTGATCGATCTTCTGTTGGCAGATATCCAGTTCGACAGTAGCCAGGAAAACCGACGTGGATTCGACAAGTGGTGTGTTGTTACGCAGGCATTCACGTAGCTGTCTACGCATTTGCGCCACTGTGCCGTCTGGTACAATGCCCCGACATACGAGTTCGTAGTGTAGCTCGTCGCCTAGTAAACGTTTAGACTCCATTTTCACGAAGAATGGAAAAAAAAATAAAACTAACTAACCAAGAAAAATTATACTAACTACCACTAATACTAATAAAGATAAGAACTACAACTACGAGAAAAAAAAATTAAAACTAATAAAGAAAAAAAATAAAACTAATAAAAAAATAAGTACTAACTACTAAATTACTACTACTAAATTCGATAACTCCATAACAAATCCAAAAAAAAAATAAATTAAAAAAAACAAAACAACAAAATCACATGCACTGGGGTTTGGAAAAGGAAATATGTTATGGGACGGGGTGCTAATTTGATATAATCGGGCCCCGAACGTTGGGCGCTAATTTATTATGACTACTTTTCCCTGATGGGGCGAAAGGTCGTGGTAATGTTGCCTGGAGATGGTGTCGGCAAGACCGGCCAGCTATCAGTGGTGACGGGGGGGGGTAATTTATTTAATAGGCGCCACACTGTTTTTATCCGTCTTTAAAAAGGTACAACTGATATTGACTCTAAAACAGTGAAAATATACTTTAGGCAACAAACGCGAAATTAACCGAAAAAGGGGAGGGGAAAACAACACAAACAAAATACCACGAATGGCAATCAAACGCGAAGTGATTAAAATTTGGTCAAGTTATTTAATTCAAATAAATAAATAATTCAAATAATTATCGCCGATAAATAAATCTTCGAACAAAATATCAAAGTAATTTCAATCTCGTAAACAAACTATTACAAAATATTACTGAATATTACAGTAACGCAATATATTGTGAAAGCCGTAACTCAATATCAAAGTAATTTCAATCTCGTAAACAAACTATTACAAAATATTACTGAATATTACAGTAACGCAATATATTGTGAAAGCCGTAACTCAATAGATAATACACAAAAAAAAAAAAACAATCGTATGTCAATTCGCAAAGTAAATATTCGCAAAAGCGGGAAATTTCAAGGTTCAGTCACCCAACGAATCTAGTTCGTGCTGCCGCCTATAGAAATACAGTGACAATAATTGTCCCTAGCGAAATTTGGCCAAATCACTTACAAATGGAAGGGGAAGCCGTGACGTAGACTTGTTGTGACGTCAGCGAATAAAGAACAACTTGCTTCAAACAAGTTACAAGTTTAGACCGCGCGAATATGAACTTCACGCTTACAATGCGAGACCAAAACTTATGAATATAAATAAATATATGTATAGTATGTATTAAATACGTCGACAATAAAGCAATAACGGACAACACGATAATTACAGTGAATTATCTAGATAGTCTTTTGTTCACACTAAAAGTTAGAATCTTATCTCCCGTAAATCAAAAGATTGAACGGAGCGCAGCTCACAGAATACGGAACAGAATCTACGTTACAACTTTTTAACGAAGTTACTCGCGAGAACTATATGTAGAATGATGATATCGCGTACATAGGGTCTCACGACGCACAAAAATGGATGGGGAATAATAACAAATAAGACGACGTAAATGGAACAACTCACAAAAACAAAATCCGGGTGAAATCCGAGAGAATGGTGTGGGGATTAAAAGATATGATATAATCGGTGTCCGATGGAAATGCTGTCCTAAATAGACCCCTGGGGCGAATGGTTCGCCGGTAGATCTTCGGATCGACGTGGATAAGATTGGGTAGAAAAATAAGGTAGCCCTCAGATCCGCACAAAGCGATGTATGACGGCACGTGCACAAAACCAACACACACCGAAACACTTAATTTCGAGAAAACACGATACGAGACAAAAGCCGGAGCAATCCGTATTTGAAATATTCAAATAAAATATCCGTACCGCGTGGTAACTACCAAAACTTTTCCAACACAATTCGTAACTCACGTCTTGATTACTCAACAGTCAAAAACCGAATCCCTACCAATTTTGAAAAAGAAACGGATATTCAAAATTTGTAACGTCAACCAATCACGAAGACAAACACCGAACGGCACGCCCACTTTGTAGAATCTAATATTTACTATCTTAATTGACTATGTAAAATTACTAATATTTATTTAAAATGAATGAAATTATAAACTGAAATTAAAATTAATACTATATGAATTTAAATTACCATATGGAATCCCGCAACGCAGTAAACATATTAAAACAAAGACATAGGTGGCCGGAACTCGAAAACTATGCGCTTTAGAGAAAAATATTAGGAGACCAAAGTTGTCGGGAATCAAAAATGAGGATCAACCAAAAGACAATCTATGGGTCTAAAAGACCCCTAAACATGTCACAACATGCTTTTTATTAAATCTTATCCGAATCTAATCAAGTTTGGTATCGTTGGAAAGGTCTTTTAAAATGCTATGCAATGGTATGTAAAACTTTAAATTTTGGTGATTCGCTTTTGTTTTACAACCGATTTACTATATTTTAATTGTTTAAAAAAAACCTATAGCAGTTATGAAAAAAAGGTATTTAGCTTAACTGTGTATATTTGGAAGGGCTACAACCCAATACCAGACATTTGTTCCAAGTCTCAACAGGTCCAAAAATAATTGACTTTTTATGAAAAAACGGTTGAGTGTAACCACTTAGAGCTCGCATTATTAAATTTTTTAAAATTTTTATTTCATAAGTAATTATGATATGTTTATAGCTAGGTCGAGTTCTGTGGGCAATGCGGACGGTCCATGTTTAAACAGGTTTCTACTGAATACGAAATTTTCAATTTTTTTTTTAAACCAATCGAGTGGGGTCTCATTGAAAAGCCCTTGAAAAATGCTACACAACCATATAGTCACACTTCAAATTCGACAAGTTTTTACTTTTTTTACATTTTTCACCTATATGGAGCTTAACTGGAAACATTTAGCAAAAAACAAATTTAAGAAGGTTATATAACGTGCAAAAAGAAATTTAAGTCAATACTTAACATTTTTTTCTAATACTAATAGTTTAATTTATAAAAATTATCAAAACTCGCAAAAATCAATGAAAATGTAAAAAATGTAAATATTCAATATTTTTTCCTGCCAACGCAGTATAAGCTAGAGAGAAAAATTACTCAGCTATTTTGTAGAGAATTTTTTGCTCTATATTACAGAATTTTTTCAGATTTTTTGGAACAAATTTTGTAAAAAACATTTATTCTGAAAAAAATGCCAATGGTCCCCCCTTATCAACTTTTCGAAAAATCAGAAAAACGTGAATTAAAAATAAAAGAAAAACAGGAAAAAAAAAGTGTCAGGTACAAAGAGTAGGATAAAACAGTAGACAACGAAAGCCAGTGAAAAAATATCCAAAATCCTTTTTCTTTTTTTTCTTTTTTTTTTTTTGATAAAATCACAAGGGTACCCCCTTACGAAATTTTTCAAATATTAGTTTTTAATTTTTTTCTCATAAACAAAGCATCGTAGAACAATAATTTTTTCACCGAATTATAGAACCCATTATTCCTCATTTTTCGATACCATTCCCGTTTCTCTACACCTCATACATTTTGAGAAAAAAAATAAAAACACAAAAGCAGAAAAAATATTCTAGCGCCCAAACGGCACATGCTAGCAAATTCAAACTAAAACCATAATATAGAACTTTTTATTCTCTATCGAAAAGTATTCTTACTAAATTTCTCTATACTTCATAGTTTCCGAGATATTAACACTTTTTTATTATTTGAATTAAAATTTATACGATTTCATATGAATGAAATGCAAGATGGCCGCTACAATCCAAGATGGCTGGCCCCAAGATGGCGACTCCCGCAACGCAGTAAACATATTAAAACAAAGACATAGGTGGCCGGAACTCGAAAACTATGCGCTTTAGAGAAAAATATTAGGAGACCAAAGTTGTCGGGAATCAAAAACGAGGATCAACCAAAAGACAATCTATGGGTCTAAAAGACCCCTAAACATGTCACAACATGCTTTTTATTAAATCTTATCCGAATCTAATCAAGTTTGGTATCGTTGGAAAGGTCTTTTAAAATGCTATGCAATGGTATGTAAAACTTTAAATTTTGGTGATTCGCTTTTGTTTTACAACCGATTTACTATATTTTAATTGTTTAAAAAAAACCTATAGCAGTTATGAAAAAAAGGTATTTAGCTTAACTGTGTATATTTGGAAGGGCTACAACCCAATACCAGACATTTGTTCCAAGTCTCAACAGGTCCAAAAATAATTGACTTTTTATGAAAAAACGGTTGAGTGTAACCACTTAGAGCTCGCATTATTAAATTTTTTAAAATTTTTATTTCATAAGTAATTATGATATGTTTATAGCTAGGTCGAGTTCTGTGGGCAATGCGGACGGTCCATGTTTAAACAGGTTTCTACTGAATACGAAATTTTCAATTTTTTTTTTAAACCAATCGAGTGGGGTCTCATTGAAAAGCCCTTGAAAAATGCTACACAACCATATAGTCACACTTCAAATTCGACAAGTTTTTACTTTTTTTACATTTTTCACCTATATGGAGCTTAACTGGAAACATTTAGCAAAAAACAAATTTAAGAAGGTTATATAACGTGCAAAAAGAAATTTAAGTCAATACTTAACATTTTTTTCTAATACTAATAGTTTAATTTATAAAAATTATCAAAACTCGCAAAAATCAATGAAAATGTAAAAAATGTAAATATTCAATATTTTTTCCTGCCAACGCAGTATAAGCTAGAGAGAAAAATTACTCAGCTATTTTGTAGAGAATTTTTTGCTCTATATTACAGAATTTTTTCAGATTTTTTGGAACAAATTTTGTAAAAAACATTTATTCTGAAAAAAATGCCAATGGTCCCCCCTTATCAACTTTTCGAAAAATCAGAAAAACGTGAATTAAAAATAAAAGAAAAACAGGAAAAAAAAAGTGTCAGGTACAAAGAGTAGGATAAAACAGTAGACAACGAAAGCCAGTGAAAAAATATCCAAAATCCTTTTTTTTTTTTTTTTTTTTTTAAGTCGCTGACCTTTAAAGTGCGCATGCCCGTCAGAAGTGTAATAAAACTCTTAACGAAATCTTTTCTTTTTGTCTCTTTGCATTATTTTTCTTGTCTCTTTGCATTACTTGCATTAGGGATATGTAAGATAATTTTTATTTGCGTTTATTTTCGATAACTTTTGTTCGTGCCAGAAAGTTGACAGTTTGGTGGCATATAAGACGGTTCCTCACACCCCCCTCCCCTCACGCACCAAATCCTGCTATTCGTTTCACTATAACTCTGTTGGAAATGTAAACTTGGTGTCCATTATTATTCGGCATGTAAAAAGCATTTAGCCAGCTATAAATTTTGTTACAGAGATACAAACAAAAATCTATTCACCTTATTATAATATATTACAAACATATTGTTATGTTTGTCTTTTTGCATTACTAGCATTATGGATATGTAAGTTAGTTTGTATTTGCAATTATTTGCGATAACTTCAGTTCGTGCAAGAATGTTGACAGTTTGGTGGCATATAAGACGGTTCCTCACCACCCCACACCAAGCCATGTTAACCGTCGCACGGTAACTCTGTTAGAAATGTAAACTTGGTATCCAATGTTTGTGGGAATGTAAAAGCTTTTAGCCAGCTAAAAATTTTGTTACAGAGATAAATAAAAAATCTCTTCTCCTTGCTATAATATATTACAATCATATTGCTATCCTTGTTGCTTTGCATTACTTGCATTATGGATATGTAAGTTAGTTTTTATTTGCGTTTATTTGCGATAACTTCTGATCGTGCCAGAAAGTTGACAGTTTGGTGGCATATAAGACGGTTCCTAACCTTTCCGCACCTAACCCTGCTAAACGTTCCTCTGTAACTCCGTTGGAAATGTATACTTGGTGTCCAGCATTTGCGGACATGACAAAGTTTTTAGCCAGCTAAAAGTTTTCTTAAGGGATACAGACAAAATCTCTTCTTCTTGTTATAATATATTATTACCATATTACCATCTTTATCTCTTTGTTTCCGTACCTAACCTCATTGTAATCTCTACTAGAGTTTTTATTTGCGATATCTTTTGCTCGCTCGAGAATTTTGGCACTTTGGAAGTATATCGGTTGGTTTCTACCTATCTTAAATCTAACCCCGCGAAACGTTTTTCCCTAACCCTACTGGAAATGTCCACAACAAAACTTAAACATTTGAGAATGGAAAGAGCTTTTAGTAGGCTAACAGTTTTGTTACAGGGACACATTACATTTGCATTACTTTTTGTGTTCGAAATTAACCTCACTCTGATCTCTGATGGATATGGATATTTCATAATTTTTAATACAAAAAATAAATAAATATATAAATTATTTTTTTAAATATGTAATTAAACTTCTTATCTATATTTGTTATGCATTGATTACATAATTGATCCAACGAAACATAATAAACTAATAAAATTCCCATTTTATATTTAATATATGTATATTTTTAAAATAGACATATTTGAAATAAAAAGAAAGTGACTCAAATTTATAAAATATATTTCAAATATTCACTTATAAATATACTATTTTATTTTATATACTCCTTAACAAACATAAATTTTATTATATATTAATAATATTAATAACTAATTCGCCGCATTTGAACAAGATGTTGCGCTGTTTAATTAGTAAAAAATAGTAATAAATCATTGTGTTATTAAAATATTTGTAATAATATTAATTATTGTTTATACGCTGTTTCGCCCACTGTTTCGGCCCGCCCTGCGGTCTGCCCGCCTGGCGGTTTACCCGCTCGGCGGTTTACCCGCCCGGCGGTTTACCCGCCCGGCGGTCTACCCGCCCGCCGATCTACCCGCCCGGCGGTCTACCAGCCCGGCGGTCTACCCGCCCGGCGGTCTACCAGCCCGGCGGTCTACCAGCCCGGCGGTCTACCTGCCCGGCGGTCTACCCGCCCAGCGGTCTACCCGCTCGGCGGTCTACCCGCTCGGCGGTCTACCCGCCCGGCGGTCTACCTACTATGCGTTCTGCCACGCCTCACTAGTAAATTATTTAAAACAATGAATTCAAAAATTGATCGCAGATGGCGTTACTAAGCTTAACTTGAAACTGACAGAATGTAAACAAATATTTGTAATGCGTTATTTAAATCACTGTATTATGATTTTAATGAAATATGAGACTAAAATGAAAGCTACGATTCTACAAAATGGTAAGTGCAAACATACAATACAAAACGATACCATTCAAGTGCGAAATATATTAACACAATTTGTTTTGGGTTGGGGATTTTTAGGTTATATACAACACATGGCTTTGACAATTGGATTTTTGGAATGGATATATGAATGGGATAGGATTGTTTCCAGGACTGATAAGGTACTAAAGGTACAATTAGGACGATGACAATTTTGGACTGTAACAGTATTTATATTGTGCTTTACATGTATAGATTATGTAGACATTAATACGAACAAAAAGAATTCTTTCGAATAAAGAAAACCATTTTTATTGATCCAATCTATTATATAATAAAATATTTATTCGTTATATATACAGGCTGTTAGGTAAACATGCGGCAAAAATTCAAGGGGTTATTCCTTGGCCTATTCTAAGAATAATTTGTTCTATGATAATTTTTGAAAAATCCACTGAGTTTACTCCAGTGAAGAATTTGTACGACTTGCGAAATCGGATAATTGCTGGGTGTAACTCAATTAGAAACGACCCTAATCCTTGTACTCTGTACAATAATTATGACTCATACACGTATTTTAATAGATTGCTAAATTTGTTGGGAATTTATTTGTTAACATTTTGTGAATAAAAATTAGTACATTGCATTTGACAATTTTTTTAATATTTAACTATTCCAATATCTCTAGCATATGGTTAATGCTAGTCAGTTTTACCACACTTCAACGTTACTCTCATAGCATGATTTTGAAATTTTTGAAGTTTATCAAATATCTTTATTTTTACACATAAAAAAAATTGTAGAGCAGTAAGTAAAATGTGATAAAATGATAGTATTACATATCACAAATGTACCTACTTGAGAATGATAACTGTGAAGCAATTTTTGATAAGTAACTAATTTTCTTAGAAATTTTTTTACAAATATATTGAACATAACTTTCAAATTTTAATTTATTGTCAATAATCACACCTAGATATTTTATTTCATTAAAAATTTCTAATATGTTATCATATATAATATTGAAACAAACTTGTAATATTTAAAAATAAAATTATTTATTTATTTTATCTGTAAAAATAAAATTTCCATATGTCTCCAATTTTAACTCTGTTTATCATTTCTTTAAAAAAAATCTATAAATTTATTTTTATACATACATTTATGTATAAACATAATAGAATCAAATCTACTAATAACATATATAATATCCGTCCGGGTCCCGTTTTGTTAGTGACGTCACAGCGAGCGTCTAGAACGTTTTGTTTACCTACGTCAAAACGTAAGAACGTAGCCAGCCAGACATGAGAAAAGTTATGTATATATATTTATCTGTTTGGTCTGGTCTGGCGCATCCACCAAAAAAGCAGTCGCGCTTAAGCTAAATCGTTGCGTTGCTATTACATACATACATAATTGATTCGCAGGTGGCTTTGATCTGGCAATTTTGTTTGTTAATTTTAAATTTAATTTTGTCAATGCGTAGGTTCGCCATTTCCGTGTGTAGGATTAGAAATGGTATTTCGGATATGCTCATAAAATTATTGGAATGAAATAATTTTTATCTTCCAGCGTATCATAATATTGTTACCATATTGTCTAAGTAGAAAGAGATCATTATGTTACTAGTATAATAATGACATTATTATACAACAGTTAGTTACTATATACACCACTGGTGATGGAACCATAAACATAACTACAACGTCAAGTATATTTAATCTGACATCTTCGGCAGCCATATTGGAAACTATTACGTCAAGTTAAATCAACTGACAATTGCATTGTTTATTTTTGCTTGAATTTTGATTTGATTATTGAAAATGTATGAAGAAGTGCAAGAAATTCAATACACAGTCAAGTGTATTTAATTTGACATCTTCGACGACGGCTATCGTCAATTAAGTCAAGTTAAGTTCATTGACGATTCCACATTTATGATATCTATCATATATATGTAATCTTCAATTGGAGATACTGGCTCTTAATATATTTAATTTTGTATGAAATACAAACAAAATACATAACATAACATTTTTAAACAATGTGCTAATTAATATAAAATTTGATAAATTTTTCATTTATCTAATTCTCTGTTTACATCATAAATTTTTCTTGAATCTAAACTCACGTGATAACAGAAGAAATAAATTTGGAAAATATTAACATTAAAAAATTACTAGAGCTGGAAAAAAATCTTGCTATATCGATAATTGATATTAAAAATAAAAATTATCAATACATATATCGTTATAATCGACCTGATTCTCTAACGAAGTTGCTAAGTTTTAGCAACGTTGCTAACAACTATAACCAATAGAAACAAATATGACAGTTTTCATTTTAATTTTTTATTTAGCGTCAGCTAATATTATTGGCTAATGCTGTTAGCAATGTTGCTAAAATTTAGTAACTTCGGATTATAATATATTATAATTATAATATATAAATTTAAAATTGATGAAATTCTAATTTAAAGTAAAAATATTTCAGATTCTTCCCACATATGAATAAAGCGAAAAAAATCAATTATTCTAAAATTAGCATAGAAAAATATAAATAACATCAGTCACTGTGAAGACACTGAGTTAAACAAAATTTGGCTTCCATTAATTAAAAAAATCTATAAATTGTATGATCTAGTTACTTATTTGTTACCTAATAATGTATTTCTGTGTTCCGTTATTTACTGTAAATGTCATTAATTATCGTGATGAAGACGGACGTAGATTTTAAATAAATATTAATACAGAACTTTAACCTAAAGCAGTTTAATTTTAATATAATGAGTTCTGAAATTTTGTGTACTATATTGAGTTATTCTAGTTACTGCATTTCTTTAAAAAAAAAAAACATATTACAGATACAGTGGAACCTCGCTTAAGGGGAGGTTCTTTTATAATTTTTTTAAAAAATTGATTTTTTTATTGCATAAATCGAATGCTATAAATGTCTAGAATATGTGGGTAAAATGATTAGGCGATCCGTGACTTAGTTCCGTCGCTACACGGCTTTGAACGGACCGATGTCCTGAGCGGTGACGGGCGCTAAGGCAGCAAGTTCGCCGCGCGCTCCTCAACCGGAATCGCGGATTGATTGTAAGCTGATCATTTGAATTCTTCAAAACTGATCTCGATTTTTTGTTCAATCATCTCGAAAATCCTTGTGGTCAAAATTTCATAAAAATTGATTAAGATCACTTTTTGGCCGCCATATTGGATCCGCCATTTCGAATTTTTCAAATTTGACCTCAAATTGACCAAAAACCTATAAATTCACTTATTCTTGGACAAATTGATCAAGTAACTCAAATTCTACAAGAAAAAACCGTTTTCAAAACTTTAAACGCGTTTTATACGAAACTACATTTTTCGAATCCACGGGCATTGTAACTTTTGAACCGTTCAACCAATCAACTTCGCGATTTGTCCTCCTAAAAGGAAACAAAATCCTCGGACATCTCTACCAACAAAATTGCAACATTTTGATCATTAACGATTTTTTACAGCAGGCCAAAGTGGACAAATCATGCGAAAAAAACAGTACCTTATTTTCAAGTGACCGCCATTTTATTTCTATAACGAATTTTTTCATGTTTTTTAGGTAGAGATGCCTCTATGAAATATAATCTTTAAGGTAGTTTTGGTTTCATGCTTCTAGGTGACGAATTGCGACCTGTATCGTGCTCGTGGATAAGTTTTGTTTTTACAACATCGTTTCCCGGAACCGCCATTTTGGACGACATTTTTAAATATCCGAAACTAAAAAAATTTTGTTTTGTAGACAAAACCTGAATAAACATTTTGCAAAAAACATGTCTAAGTCATTTCAGTTCCTCAAAAAAAATTGTCAAATATCAGGTACTTTTGGTACAATTATAAAAGAACCTCCCCTTAACGAGCACCTCGCAAAACGAGTAAATCGCATAACAAGCAAAATAAATTGTAAAAAAATGACTCGCTTAACGACCGACGTTTCGCATAACGAGTGACGTGGATAGGGGAGTCTCCGATGGAATTTTCCGTGCCATTGCTACATCAGTCTGTGTTTAGAACAAAATGTAGCAAAAACAAATGTCTCTAGACAGCTTTCTAGTTAAAAGGAATTTGGTATGTTATTAATTATTTCGATTTTTTTGTTTTCTGCAAATCGAATTCTCATTCCAGGTTAGTTTATTTATTCCCCGATAGAAGAAAGGATGAAGATAAATCACGCTTCTTAACAATTTATATGTATAATTTTCTTTGAATAAACGTTACACATAACGTTTTTTTTTTTTTTAGTATTTTTTTAAATTTAATTTTTTGAGTATTTTTTCGGCATGGAACGCATTATCGTATTTTACATTCATTTATATAGTAAAAATTGTTTCGCTTAACGAGTGTTTCGCGTTACGAGTAAGACTCCGGAACAAATTATGCTCGTTACGCGAGGTTCCACTGTATATTTAATAATAATATATTTATTAGGTTATAATATTTAGTTTTTTTTTTGCTTAAATCGCTGTTAATTTATTTTGATGAACTAATTAAATTATTAGTCAATTTTTAAATGAAAAAAAAAAATGAATTGACCTTACCGGGGTTTGTACCCGGGATATTCAATTTTAGCAGCTGAAACGCAGATTCAAATCCAAACAAGGTCAATGCATTTTTCTTCATTTAAAAATTGACTAATGATTTAATTAGTTCATCATAATAAATTAATAGTGATTTAAGCCAAAACAAAATACTATAATCTAATATAATACGCCATGTGTAATTGAATTGTAAATTGTAAAAATTTAAACATTATTAAAATTTTATTCTCCAATTTTAATTATACTATTAATGTAAAGATAAATTGATATATTGTTTAATTTACTTATTTATTGATATAAATCAATTTTTTCATACATACATACACAATCACACCATATACCCAAAAAGATGTGGCAAAAACTCTTTCAACTAACCCAAAATCAGTTTCCTCCAAACATTCCCATTCAGACAAGCAACTTAAGCTTCATTTACATTCATTAAATATATAAATATTTAAATTATATTGGTAGGTATATATATTTTGTATATCGATATTTCGATATATCAATATATCGATATATCAATATTATCGATATTTTTAAAATATCAAATATCGATATTGAAATTCTAATATCGCCCAATTCTAGAATCTTAATTTTTCTAATAATGTTTTTATATTTAATTATTCATTCGTTTTATTCATGTTATGTTATTACCAAACCTTATATACAAAGTAAATCTTGTAATTTATAATCTACTTACACTTTTCATGTCCATATAAGTATAAAAATATAATTAGATGAAGGGAGGGGGGGGGAAGAAATAAGTGTATCGTTAAGCTCTTGTTATATATAGCAAATATCGTTAATAAGTTATTTACTAAGAAAATGATAAATGAGAGCAGTTGGCTTAATTGAACAGATAAAAATCAACGTATTTTATCTAAATATGCATAGTTAATTGAATTACATATTTTAAAAGCGAAAATACTCTGACAACTACAGCCATTATTTATGACCTAGTTGTATATAACGTGCTAAATGACGTGTATTTTTGCACACACACACACACACACACTTGATTTTCTTTATTTACAGAGCCGGATCCGGGGGGAATCAAATAAAATTACAATAATAAATTACAAAATAAACAATATAGAAAATATAATCGATTGTAAAATTTAGATTATAAAATTTTACTATAAGTGTTTAAACAAAATAATAATTGTTGTTGAAAGATATCGAATACTCAGTCTAGTTTTTTGTAGAATTTATTTTATTTTATTAGAATAATCATTTGTACTCTACGTTTCGAATAACATGCATTGCTGTAACAATCCTTGTTATTACAATTTGTTTTGGTATGTTATGTGTAATACTTACAATGATTTTTTGTTTCAAAATACTTTCGAAAAAATAAAAAAACCAAATATATTTTATAGCTATTCTGAAAATTATATTAACAATATTTATAAATACATTATATATTTCATTATTATAAAACAAAAACATCATTGTAAGTATTACACATAACATACCAAAACAAATTGTAATAACAAGGATGTTACAGCACTCCTGAAAAAGAATGCATGTCATTCAAAACATAGAGTACAAATGATTATTCTAATAAAATAAAATAAATTCTACAAAAAACTAGACTGAGTATTCAATATCCTTCAACAACAATTAACCGTACAGTCGACAATTATCACGTACAAAATAATAATATACTTCTGTAATGCACAATAGTCTATTCACCTAGCAAATGTTTATTTTATTTTAATTTTTTATATTTATATGTACACCGGAGTCCATTTAGAAAATTGACATGGCAAAAATAATAAATAATAATAATAATGCTTTATTTTCAGTTTTGTGATACAATAATGTATATAGAATCTAAGTCCAAGTACACAATTTAATCTATAATATAATTTCAATATTATTAATTTTATCAATAAACATTGTAGAATGTATTATCTAATAAAAATTGTTTAATTACATATATGATTTTTCTCTTATTTAACTCATGTATAGAAATTGCTGGGAAGTTAAAACATGTTGCCCTCACATTCTGCGGCATATTTTTCACTATGTTAAGTTTATACAATGGCAACCTAATATCACCTTTTTGTCTGGTTTTATACTTATGGATGTCGCTATTTTTTGGAAAATCATTTAAATTTGATTTAATATATACTAGGTAGAGTTAATATTTTCAGATCAATAAAGAGCTGTCGACAAGATTGACGATGCTGGCTACGTGTTATGATTTTGACTAAATATTTTTGTAATTTAAAAATCCTA
The DNA here is from genome assembly GCA_963966155.1 of Clivina fossor. Taxonomy (NCBI): domain Eukaryota; kingdom Metazoa; phylum Arthropoda; class Insecta; order Coleoptera; family Carabidae; genus Clivina; species Clivina fossor. The sequence continues at coordinate 12,567,517 of OZ014555.1, forward strand.
TCACTATCAACAGAATTTCCTCATAGTATTTAAACACCCGTAATACAGATGTATTTGAACCGAAGCGTAATACAAAGTACATGCAGTTTTAAATGATGCTACCTTTGTTATTTTGCGAAGCATATAATCACCAATATTTATTTTATTAGCAATATGATTTACATGTTGTTTCCAATTCAGCTCTCCATCTAAAAAGAAACCCAAAAATTTTACTGTACATTTTTTACTATACGATTCACGCTAAACATAACATTTTAAATTTTACTTTCATTTAGTAAAAGTTTATTTCAAGTAAACCAGTCACAAGCTTCATCATTCGTATATTCAATAACACCACCAGTGTCTTCCGGCTTTACACTATGATTAACAAAATTAGTATCATCTGCATATAAGAACGTATTAGCTTTTGTAATGCTAGATGGCAAATCATTAGGAAAAGTAATAGCCCCAAAACAAAACCTTGTAGAACGCCATACTTTATCTTTCGATGATTTGAATGTTCATCATTTATGAATGTGGTAAGCTGCCTATTTTTCAAGAAATTTGAAAAAAAATTTAGTGCCAGTTCTTTAATTCCATAATATTCTATTTTGTCTAATAATATTTTATGATTAACACAATCAAACGTTTTACTGAGATCACAGAAAGTTGCTGAAACATGATTGCCACAATTCATATTTAAACAAATATCAGAAACAAATGCAACGGCCGCTTGCACAGTAGAACGCTTGAGTCTAAATTCATATTGTTCAGTCGAAAGTAAGTTGTATCTTTCAAAATAATTCATTAACCTTATTTTTACAGTTATTTTTATTATTTTACAAAAATAGGTGTAAGAGAATAGGTCGATAGTTAGATGGATCATCTTTATTTCCCGATTTGTAAAATGGAATTACCTACTTTACAGAGCAAATTGACAATATACGAAATAGTTCTTTCTCGAGTTAAATTTCGAGAAACTCTCATTAGAATCATTCAGATATTAAGAAATAAGAATGATTAAATACAATAAAACCCTTCAAATAAATTTTATTATTTAAAAAAAAAATGTATTTTCAATAAATTGTTTGACATTATTAATATTGTTATGACTATATTTTAAAAATCTTAGTAAATAATTATTACTCTTATTAAGTATTGAGCTATTTTGAAATATTTGGTAATTATTAAAAATAATAAAATAATAATTTGCTAGCTGGGAATCTAACCTCGGATAGCTAGACTCGTAGCTAAATGATAAGACAGCACTCTAAATCTCGTAATATGTAATAAATAGTATTGTTGGTTAAAAAGATTTATTTTTGAATAATTTTGATTGTATACGTTTACGTGGACATCCGATGAGTAGTTAGAGTGGTATGATTGAGAGTGCTTTGCGTGAACAAAAGTTTCCAAGTAATAGGAATAAAAGAGCAAGTATAAGAGAAATTATGAATGTAGATAAAGCAAAAGTTGCTTGTTTAGATAGGAATGTTTGGAGGCGACTGATTTCGGGATGATGAAAAGAGTTTGTGCCACACCCTTTTAGGTACATGGCGTGATTGTGTATGTATGTATGTATGTTGTCAAATAATTTATATTTTAAATAATTGTAAATAATTAAATGGTTTTATTGTATTTAATCATTGCTATTTTTTAATATCTAAATGACCCTAATGGTAATTTCTCAAAATTCAAATCGAGAAAAAAGTATTTTGAATTCTGTCGATTTCCCATGTTAATCGGCTATATCAACTTACCAAACGAACACCGTATATATATATTATATTTAATCAATGAATAGCATTAATTTTTTATCTAATCCATTAAACAGATATATTCTAACAAAAGCGTTAAAAAAAAAGTTTCAAGGATCATCAAAAATTTGTAAGTCCAAGAAAAATATTAAAATTCTCAATAATTTTAGAACACACAAACAATATAGTGACTTTATTCACAAATATACTATATTGATAGAAAAAATTCGTATAGTAAATCAAAATATCAAATTTTAATTAAAATACAATGTATTTAATATTTATTCAATAATTTTAAAATGAGTATGGATTCAAAAGTTTTATAATTTATTATTAAAAGTTAATAATAACTATTTTTTTGGCTCTAAGTTCTTAAAAATTTTACTTTAAGTTCAAAATGTGAATAGTTAAATTTTCTGCGGAAAAATTTAAAGTGCACATTTTAATTTAATTTTTCGTGCTCTTTCCAAATATGCAAACGGATTTTGAAAATTTCAATATACAGGGTGTTGTTTCAAGGTCACAATTGCTATCTATTTTTTTGTTAATCCGGACCTGGATTTTTCTTGTGAATAGTAAGTGGCTCATTTGGGCTCTGAATGAGAAACATGTGTACCAAATATCAAAAAAATATACGGGGTGGTTCGAGAGTTATGACCTCAGGAAGAAATAAGCAAAATCGATAAAACACCCTGTATCTCGATTACAAAGACCGTCAGGTCCAATAAATGAGGTATTTCCAGAACCGCCTCGGTGACCTCTATTCACCGTTTAAGTATTTCCGTTTACCAATGAATCACCCTGTATATATATATATATATATATATATATATATATATGTTTTGCTTTATAATTCCACGGACGTTATATGACGTATCTGGTTTCCGGAATTTGCTCCGCGTTGTCGGTTGTCGATTTTGATGACGACGTTTCGGCACAGTCTCATGTGCCATCTTCAAGTCTTCTCAGTAGTGCTTCTGCTCTGCTTCGATTCCACGTCTAACTCGAAGCAGAGCAAAAGCACTACTGAGAAGACCTGAAGATGGCACATGAGACAACCGACAACGCGGAGCCAATCCCGGAAACCAGATACGTCATATATATATATATATATATATATATATATATATATATATATATACATTACATTCTATTTTCTAGAGAAAAATCATCAAAAACGCATTGTAGCAAACCAATATCGGTCACTTTTCTAAAAAATTATCCTTTTGCTAATAGCTTAGCCATATACATACATGGCTTTAAATTCATGTTTAAATAAATATCTTTAAGCGAAGTAAACCTTTTTAAAACAATTCTAATTTTAATATTTATCATCAATCAAATGCTATTGAAAGAATATCAATATACTTACATAAATACAAGTATAGAGAATAAAATTTTCATATAGATCTGGTGTATATATAAATAGAAAAATAGTCAAGTCATCGCCGTATGTGTAGAAAATGTAGTAGTTTGTGTGTTTGAAGGTCTCTGTGTGCATTGGACCAGAACACAAAGACACAAAGCGACTCAACAAACAAACGACAACACAGATTCGCTATCGAAATATAAATCACATCATCAATTATTTTATCTTTTTGCTCTTCTCCGACAGAACACAATTTCATTTTCGATATTTCACTAGAAATTTTACATTTGTCATAACACATTTCAATACTTAAATCTGCATGCAGAGAGTATCTAATTACATATTTCAAATAGTGTTGTTATTTTTACAGAAAACAATACTTTGCACTTATCAACATTCAACACAAGATTTATATCCTTTCCTACAACATTACATCTATATCAGTCATCCTTCCCAGTTGCACTTCGGAACAACACGTTATCAGCATACGCTAAAGCAGGTACAACACAATGAAATTGGCTCACTTGCGTACGTGTCAGATGCGTACAAACATTATTTAGTATCACTTGCGTACAAAAAAGAGTCGGCTCAACTTAGGCCGAGTGTCAGGTGCGTACAGCGATTTTACAAATAATCACTGAAATATAGTAATAACTGGAATGTGCACTGCCTATGTGTTCTAGTAGCGCCAATGCGAGCCGAGAGAGATAGGAGATACGGGGATCTCTATCACTGTCCTACACTTCTGCGCATTTGAAATTCAAATGCGATTTCTTGCGGTAAAAATGCGACAATCTTATGTTGTTGCATATTAAATTGTAGCTAAATGCATCGGCTAAACGATACGTAATGAGATTTTATTGGGGAATTATTCTATAAAATGTATTTTTATCATTTTTGATATATTAATTTGACATTTTTTCAATATAGCAGTGAGATTCTTTTTTTTTTTCATAGCTATCTAAGTTATCATGTAGTAGCAATGCTACGCCAATAGAAACTCTTTGAACGGACTATACGACAAAGACGCGAATCCCCGTATCTACTATCTCTCTCGGCTCGCATTTGAGCGGCCAGTGCGCGTTCCAGTTATTACTATATTTCAGTGCAAATAATCAAGTTAGTATTCAATTTTAATATTGACCAAGTTTATATTTAGTGGTTTAAATGGTCTCTCAAGATTAAAAGGTAACCTAACCTAACCTAGCCAATCATTGATGAGATAAGCGCCTATATTGAATAATAACATAACTAAACCTTAAACCTTAACCTAACCTACCCTAAGCCAATAGTGGCGCAGATGATAAAATTTCGTGGCGCAAATGATATACCACTATTGACGCAAATGACAACTAGACATTTCCCAAACCTCTGTACGCATCTCACACTCGGCCTATCTTAACTACCTGGACTTGAGCCGACCTTTATTTGTACGCAAGTTATACTAAATAATGTTTGTACGCAAGTTATACTAAATAATGTTTGTACGCATCTGACACGTACGCAAGTGACACGACACCCAACATAATCACCTATATGTATACCATCATCAGTACACAAGACTTCCCGAAAAAGAACATCCATATATAAATTCCATATCCAAGAAGACATTACACAGCTTTGTTTCACACCTACATCTATATTACCAACATATATTCTTTACATCAAATATACATTTAATATATAATAACTTGCCCGTTTGTTTTATTTAAAATTACATATTATATAAAAGTAATATAAGATTTTATATTGCAAAATAAGCTAAAACAAAAATACATGCATTCAAACATAAAACAAATTAACTTAAATTTATTATTGACAAGCAAAACTGCATAGTTATAGTAATAACAAAATATAAAATATAAAAATATTATATTACAACATATGGTAATAATCATAAATACTACTTATTTATAGTTTATAAACATTTAACATATAATTGTGTTATTCGTTGAGAAAAACAAAAGAAACTAATAATATTATTAAACTAAAATTAACACTTTGTAATTGGATATAAATATAAAATCGATCGCAAAATAATAATTGTTTACAAACTAGAACAACAATAAATTAATGTAATTTATTTTCAGATATAATATCTAAAACCTGTATACTTGTGTATATAGATATATCTATATAGTTGTATATAAAATTCTTGAGGCATATTGTATACAGTGTGGAAATTAAGTAAGGAATATATTCAGTAATTCCGTTGATATTAATTTTTTGGAAAAAAACCTCGAATGGTATAGCGATTTTGACTACAGCGAATATTTTCAGCCTATTTTCAGTTTCTTATGTCATTTGTTTTTCATGTTATGACGTTATCGACTTTTTTTTTAAATGACAAGCTATATTTTTTATTCATACTTCGTACTTTTTATTCATTTTCCAACCATATAACATTTTCAATATGTTACATTTGAAAAAAATTGAGAAAAATAGTCATAATGTTCAAATATTAAAAATACAAATAGCTTTCCCGTCGCGCGTTGCTGCGCAACTGCAGCTTTTCCGTCGCGCCTGCACAAAAATTCAGTATTTGAAAGATTATGAAGACTCTGGGCTCCCCCAATGCCCCAAAAACCTTCGTGGGAGTGTACTCAACGACTTCCCAAAGTTTCATGGCGATCGGATGAATGGTGTAGTAATGCATAAAGGACAAACAGACATACACTCGTTTATATATATATATATTGTGACAATTTAGATGAATTTAAAATTTATGTTGTTGATTAAATTTTATCAAAGTGTTCCAATTTTGAAGTATGTTTCATTCATCTGATTTTTATCCTACCTGTCACCCATAAAGGGCACGGCGTCAGTTGTTTGGAGGAGAGCTGGGTCGTAGGTGGGGTTGGTAGGAACTTTATTTTGTGATGTTGGTAAATTAGGTGGGCGCCAGTCAAAGCGGAATGTTGACGCAAAATTGAGAAGCTTTGACAAATCTCAAAAAGGAACTTATCGGGATAGGTACTGTTTTCGTCTTTTCGAGAATTTGTTTCGGAAATGAAATAACTTAATTAAATAAAAATATACCTGATGTTGGTTGAAAACGTAATTTGGTTATATTGATGATTTTATTCGCTACAGAGTTCCGTGTTCTTTTTCAATACAAAGAAATTTATGTCATTCGTAATAGTGTATCTAGGCAGATTGTTTGACGTCTGCTGGTTAGCGGGTGGTCTAGCTAAAGTAGATCTTCTTCTGAGCTTTCGTAGACGCTGAGGGGACGACAGTACGCATTACGCAGTAGCGGTTTGGTAGTTGAGGAAGACTGCCAGAAAATGGTCGCTCTCGAGATCGGATTATACCCAATTGGCGTTCGTACGTTCAGCATAAATCGTTCAGTCACTACTTCGTGCTCGATTTGTATAAAAGTATATCTCATTCAGCGGCTGATCCAAAATTCGGTTTCCAAGATAGACTGAGGCTGCTAATACGACTGAATCCCACTCAGACGTCTTTGAAAGTCACAGACTGGTCCCTAAACATAAGAGGGCAGAGCAGAATAATCCGAACTAAGAAATGTAATATAATCAAACAAATCGAACTTGAAACAAAAGTTGATACACTTGAAATAACAGAGGTATTAAATACAGACATACAATCATCAATATAACAGAATGGTACAAAAATTAGAGATCGTTACACGACTCAAATAAAGGACTTAAGTGAACTTAACGTATTCTATCAGGAATGTGATAGCGCAATGCAATGAAAATTCGACAGTATGCAACTAAATATACTACACACGATTCCAAACAAAATAAGTTAACTTTACCTAGTTAAATGTCCTGATTCATCATAAATTAACAATTCGGTATAAAATTATTACAACAAAATAACATATTGGCTTTACAAAAAAACAGTTGGCTTTGCTTTGCTGATGGCATGTGCGGCGAAAGTCTTTCGTTGCTATGGTCTAGACTACGAGTCGAAACTACGCGAGCAATGTCTCCGAAAGAAAGCTGTGGTACGTTCCAAACTCAAAACTAATAAAACAGGCTTCTTGCCTCAAATATAATAGAACGTTTTCCACAATATCACAAAAAAAATTATCTTTACGAAGACGGCCGACTATCAAAATGGACTTTAATCCGAGCCGAATTACGCGCGCAGAATAATGACGCTACGCTTCAATCAACTCACGCACACAGGTTCACCAAATCATCCACAGCAGCCCAATGACGTCACAATTACAACATGCAAGTTACAATGATAGGATTGCACTTGGAATATTGGACAACATAACACATAAACTATAATACAGGATCGGGACAGTCGTGAAATTGTTTTCAAAAACAATAAATCTTAATTGATTATAAATCAAAATCTTAGAAAATTTCTCATATAAAACGAATTTAAAATCTTAATCAATTATAAATCAAAGCATTAGAAAATTTCTTCTTCTAAAATAATTTGAAATACAAATTATTTTCTCATCAAATATCTATCAAAAGAATTTAAAATAATTGTTCATTAATCCAATGACTAATGACACAATAAACTAGACAGATTTGAACGACATGACTGAATAAATCGTAAGTCATTGATCAAGGTCACGTGAATTTAAAAATGAATCAAAAGGAAAACAATTTGATCTAGACTTAGATTCAAATTTTCACAATTATCGCTTACCTACGTGTATTCAGCTATGCCAAGTTCCAATCGTCACCAATCACATGGACGATATTACAACGCAATTTCCAGCGTTCAAATAAAATATGCTCTCCAACCGATAAAATAGAAATATTCCCACCGGAATCATAAATTTTCTAACGTTATCATTACTAAAAACTTGAATATTCTAAATATTCACACAATAAATTTTCCCGTTCGCATTGAAAACAATTTCACTCCGGCAACAGGAACAACGAAGTCGGTTCAGGAGAGTACGCTCTCAACAAGAGAGTGTCTGTCGACGAAGGTTGAGCGGAAGAGAAGGAAGAGGAAGAGCAAGAGAACGCTACCTGGCACTGGTCGCTGCCCAAGAGAGCGAGCCACGCCAAAACGCTTGTACTTATGCACTCTCCCCACCAAAGGTACCAAGCGGACATGACGCTTACTAACGAATTTTATTTCGCTTATTTCGATATTACTAATAATATTGATCATTGATATAATAATTAAATATTCTAAAACAATTACTGAATTTAGAAAACACAATTTAATTCGCTGGCGTAAAATATTCAACAATATGTCAGTAACGCCATCTCTTGTGGTTCACAGGAATCTCAATGACAGTTGTCAAAATATTCATAAGTTCTAAATTAATGATATTGAAATCAAAAATCTGTTCGATTCAACTATTAAAGACACCGAAATAATATAAAAATAATACGGATATAATAATTGCGATATCCGTCAGTTCCATATTGAGGTTAGGCCGATGTAATCGTTCGTAAGCGGGATTATTTTAATTTTCAAACAAGTGACATTGTCAAATTGTCACACAGCCCCCCTTGCAAAAGAATTTTTTATCTCATAAAAAATTATACTCATCCTTTTTACATGAACCGTAACATTCAATAAAATTTACTAATAAAAATGAATAACGATAAAAATTTTTAAAGATTACTAACTAACTGCTTTATAACAAATTTACTCCGAATTTACAGAATCGTCAGATGTTATGCTTTCGTTTTCATCCTCAGAACTTTCAGGAGCTGGTTTTAGGTCTTTAACGTGCCAAATACCCTGATCTTCATTCAGGAGGTTAGCAAGGCGATAAGTAATTGGGGATAATTTGTTCACGACGCGACATTCTATAAAGCGTGGCGCTAATTTCGACGCAAAATGCCGAATACCCGACGACAGAACATAGTTTCGTTTCCAAACAGTATCTCCAACAGAAAATTCTAAGTGGCGACGATTTGCATTGTAATATTTCGAGTTCCGATTGTACGCGGCATGAATACGGTCTTGCACTGTATTGAATACGGTTGCCAAGGATTCCAATCTATTGGCATACGCAATACGACTATCAGTACACACATTCTTGGGAGCGTTACCATAAAATTTTCCGGATGTGGGTACATGTCGACCGAAAGTTAGAAACGACGGCGAGAAGCCAGTGACTTGATGCACTGATGTACGAATCGCTTGAGCGACAGACGTGAGATTTTTGTCCCACTCGCGATGGTTATCATCCAAATATGACCGAATAGCTTGTTTCACAACGCGGTTCGAACGTTCTACAAAATTTACCTGCGGATGAAATTTCGCATTGTACCATAACTTGGGAATTTCATACTTTTTAATCAAATTTTCGAAATTTTTACTCGTAATTTGTGTGCCATTATCACACATAACAATCTGTGGAATTCCAAATAATAAAAATACTTCCGATTCGAGAATCTCACAAATTTTCGGAGCATTAGCTTGACGTAACGGAAACAATAACAGAAATTTTGAAAACCAGTCCGATACGGCGAGAATATATTGATATCGATTCGGATGTGAGGTGGCAGGTAAGGGACCCATCAAATCGATGGATATTGCTTGCCATGGCGATGAAATATTTTTTTCTTTGCCCATACGTCCGATAGGCGGACGTTGTTCAACTTTCTGAGCTAAACAAGTTTTACAACGTTGTACAAAATGAGCGACAGATGAGTGTAAATGCGGCCAATAATATCGTTCAGCGATACGCGCAGCTGTTTTAAAAATACCGAGATGTGCGGCGGTTGGCACATTATGACATTGCTCAATAATCGCTTTACGCTCGCAACGGGGAACTACAATTTTCCACGGTGACAGATTAGCCGGTAATTCATAGGAATGATTTCATAATTTGAAAATTATATTATTTTCAACACGCCAATCAGGAAAAGAAATAGGTTGTTCGGTAATACGTTGCCGTAACGAGATATACCATTTGTCCGTGGTATCAGCATAACTTTCAATAACAGCGACTTCTAAGGGCGCACGAGATAACGCGTCTGGTAGTTCATTTGTCTTACCAGGACGATGAATAAGCTCGAAATCAAATTGTTGTAATTTTACTGCCCAACGAGCAAGTTTACCTGTTGGTTCTGACATTCGCATTAACCATAATAACGAATAGTGGTCCGTAATGACTGTAAAATGTAAACCTTCCACGTAAGGTCGGAATTTATCTATAGCGAAAACTACAGCGAGACATTCGCGTTCCGTAACAGAATAATTTCGTTCCGCTTTATTAAGCGTGCGACTAATATAAGAAATCGCATGTTCAGAGCCGTCTGCGTCTTCCTGCGTTAATACAGCGCCTAGACCAAAATTAGATGCATCGGTATACATCCGAAATTTGCGGATAGGAACAGAATAATCCGGACTAACGAGTACTGGAGACGATACGAGTGCTTCTTTGAGCTTACAGAACGCGGTTTCGGCCGAGCTGTTCCATACAACAGCCATTTTCTTTTTCTTACCCTTCGTAAGATCAGAAATAGGAGCAGAAAGGGATGCGAAACTCGGAACGAAACGTCTGTACCACGAGGCTAAGCCGAGAAATCGCTTGATTTCGGTTACATTCGTCGGACGCGGAAACTGTTCAATCGCGGATACTTTTTCCGGATTTGTACGTAAGCCAAATTTATCAACTACAAAACCTAAGTAGTTCAGCGAGGGTCTAAAAATTTACATTTTTCAAAATTTACAGTGAAACCAGCTTTTTGAAAGCGATGTGAAACTTCTTTTAACGTAATTAAATGTTCTTCGAACGAATTTGTCGCAATAATACAATCGTCCAAATAAACGAAAACTTTCGGTTCAAGCTCGGGACCAATGATTCTGTCCATCAGACGTTGTAATGTCTGACCAGCGTTACATAAACCGAACGGCATGCGTTGAAATTCAAATAAACCACGACCGGGTACTGAAAAAGCAGTCTTTTCACAAGATGAAGCGGAAAGTGGAATTTGCCAAAAAGCACTTTTTAAATCGAGCGAAGTTAAATATTTCGCACCGCGAAGTTGATTAAGAATGTAGTCTACACGCGGTAGAGGATAAGCGTCTTTTTTCGTAACAGAATTTACCTTTCGACCATCAAAACAAAAACGATATTTTCCGTCAGATTTCTTAACCATCAGAACGGGTGAACTCCACGCGGATGATGAGGGACGGATTACACCGAGTTCTAACATTTCATCTAACTCTTTATTCAAATGTCCACGCACGATTTCAGACAGGGGATATTGTCGTTGCTTAATCGGAAGCGCATCACCGGTATCGATAATATGTTCGACTAAATGAGTTTTTCCGAGTCCTACTTTACCTAACTTTTCAAAATCCGCGATTAAACTATCGAGTGATTTTCTTTGAACATCCGATAATTCATCCGAACTAGCAATGCCAATACAAGACGCAACTTCAGGCGCAGCTGTCCACGAATTCGTTGCAAAATTAACAGAAATTCCAAATGATTTACAAAAATTTACTCCGAGAATCATCGTATGACGGATTGACGGGACAATAACGAAAGTGATCGTTCGCGTTTGCGACTGAGCAGTAATCGGTAAATGAACGGTGCCAAGTGAAGCTTGGGCTTTGCCGTCTGCTGTAACAATAGTAGCATGTTCTACTGGTAACAAGCTGATTTTTAAATCACGTAATAAGGAGAGGCCACGATATCCAATAATAGAAACATTCGCGCCAGAATCTAACAATGCCGTAATAGACTTATTATACGCAGTAACAGTAATAAAAGGGCGATCATCGGAACCGGGATTTATTAATACAGGTGCAATTTCAGGGGTTTGTACAAAACGATGGATCGTATTTAACCAAGCGGTCCATTCTTTTCTATCAGCACTTAATCTGCCGAATTTTCGGGAGCTGACGAAACCGAAACGGCGTGTACGTTTTTTGTCTGCCTTTCACAGCAGCGTTTGCATTTGCCAGCAGTTTGATCTTTCATTCCGCATTTGTAGCAGAAGATTTTACGTGGTTTAGTACAAGAATTAAAAGAATGCCCGTTTTCGTCGCAGTTCCAACATTTCATTCTAAACGAAGTGTTGTGCGGAGTAATTTCAGCAACATGAACGCGCGGCGGACGTCGATAAGCCATATCAGGTTCTAATAACGAGTGGTTAGGGGACGGAGGATTTTTAAACGATGCTACGTTAAATTCAGTATCTTCAATACGTTTACACGTTCGAATCAAATCGCTAATAGTATCAAATGACTGTAGTGAGCAGAGACGTTGAAACCGTGGCTGTAGATTTTTTATTATTAATGAAACACGCGAAGATTCGTCTGGTCGATGTGACAAGCGAGAAAATAAATTTTCCATAATAGCAATGTAAATTTCTACACGTTCCGTTGGACCTTGTGTCCTTTGACGTATTTCATCCATTAAAGCTAGTTCGAAATTTGACGGCAGGAAGGTTTCCTTTAGTCGGCCAACTAATTCAGACCAAGTTTTGACACTTGGGCGCACCATACGGAGCCAGATCAAAGCATCTTTCGTGAATAACGAAGAAGCTTGTCTAAATAAAGTTTCATCCGATACACCGTAAGCATACGCAGCTTCGCTAATTCGCTCAATAAATTGATTAACACCCGATAAACCGTCGAATACAATATTCCAACGACTAACTTGCGTTCTTGAATCAAAATGGTTACTCGGAATCGGAATAAAATTTTGCGTTGACGTAGTAGGATACGAATTAATTAGTAATGGTACACGAGCGTCAGGAACAGGATTATCGCGTTGATTACGTGCAGTTAAATTATCATTCTCGCGATTTATAGTTGACGAATCGAATTGTATACGATTTAACAGAGTCGAAAATCCAGGATCTAGATAGGAAGGAGTGATCGAAGTATTTCGCAAGACAGAGGTTTCGTTCGATGAGCCAGCTGGTGGTGCGTCAGCTTCTGAGTTCAAATTAATCAGATTCGCAGACGGATTGCCACGAATTGACTCACGAATTTGCGTGTGCATATTTTTTGTGACCGAAAGCAACTTGATGAGTTCTTGTTGAGGGTTTAATGATAATAAGCAAATGCGATCATGCAAGTAAAAAATTCTTGAATTCAACAGTTCATCATGTAGCTTACGTTCAGCGGGATTAAGAAATGGCAAAATTTTTAGCATACCCAATACTTCATGCAACTTTAACTGACATACTCTGGATTCGTTCACAGGAACAGGACTGCATTTAGGCCTTATCATTGACTGAACTCGTTCTTTCTCTAACTGTAGAAGTCCTTCTAGTACGATTCGTTTGCTGTTTAGTGATCCGGATTCGGAGACATTGCGTATTGATAACTCATGTTCAATTTCGTCCTCATACAGGTGCTCGATTCGATACGGAAGGTTCGCCATGTTACAAAGTATAATTAGTAAGCAAAATAACACAATATAATTCAAAATAATAAATAACACAAGATAATGCCAAAATATTCAATAAATAAATTAATAGCCAACAAATAATATTAAAATAGCCAATAGTAACAATAATATAATTCAAAACAATAAATTAAATAACTGATAGCAAACAAATAATATCAAAATAGCCAATATGAACGATAATAACTTATAATAACTACAAATATTTTCGAACTCAAATTCTCGGAAAAGTGAAAGGAAGGAATGGATTTATTCGAAGACAAAAATTTTTTATGCAAAGCAAATCACAATATGAACAAAAGCCCCACGCGTTGGACGCCAAAATTATGTGTGACAATTTAGATGAATTTAAAATTTATGTTGTTGATTAAATTTTATCAAAGTGTTCCAATTTTGAAGTATGTTTCATTCATCTGATTTTTATCCTACCTGTCACCCATAAAGGGCACGGCGTCAGTTGTTTGGAGGAGAGCTGGGTCGTAGGTGGGGTTGGTAGGAACTTTATTTTGTGATGTTGGTAAATTAGGTGGGCGCCAGTCAAAGCGGAATGTTGACGCAAAATTGAGAAGCTTTGACAAATCTCAAAAAGGAACTTATCGGGATAGGTACTGTTTTCGTCTTTTCGAGAATTTGTTTCGGAAATGAAATAACTTAATTAAATAAAAATATACCTGATGTTGGTTGAAAACGTAATTTGGTTATATTGATGATTTTATTCGCTACAGAGTTCCGTGTTCTTTTTCAATACAAAGAAATTTATGTCATTCGTAATAGTGTATCTAGGCAGATTGTTTGACGTCTGCTGGTTAGCGGGTGGTCTAGCTAAAGTAGATCTTCTTCTGAGCTTTCGTAGACGCTGAGGGGACGACAGTACGCATTACGCAGTAGCGGTTTGGTAGTTGAGGAAGACTGCCAGAAAATGGTCGCTCTCGAGATCGGATTATACCCAATTGGCGTTCGTACGTTCAGCATAAATCGTTCAGTCACTACTTCGTGCTCGATTTGTATAAAAGTATATCTCATTCAGCGGCTGATCCAAAATTCGGCTTCCAAGATAGACTGAGGCTGCTAATACGACTGAATCCCACTCAGACGTCTTTGAAAGTCACAGACTGGTCCCTAAACATAAGAGGGCAGAGCAGAATAATCCGAACTAAGAAATGTAATATAATCAAACAAATCGAACTTGAAACAAAAGTTGATACACTTGAAATAACAGAGGTATTAAATACAGACATACAATCATCAATATAACAGAATGGTACAAAAATTAGAGATCGTTACACGACTCAAATAAAGGACTTAAGTGAACTTAACGTATTCTATCAGGAATGTGATAGCGCAATGCAATGAAAATTCGACAGTATGCAACTAAATATACTACACACGATTCCAAACAAAATAAGTTAACTTTACCTAGTTAAATGTCCTGATTCATCATAAATTAACAATTCGGTATAAAATTATTACAACAAAATAACATATTGGCTTTACAAAAAAACAGTTGGCTTTGCTTTGCTGATGGCATGTGCGGCGAAAGTCTTTCGTTGCTATGGTCTAGACTACGAGTCGAAACTACGCGAGCAATGTCTCCGAAAGAAAGCTGTGGTACGTTCCAAACTCAAAACTAATAAAACAGGCTTCTTGCCTCAAATATAATAGAACGTTTTCCACAATATCACAAAAAAAAATATCTTTACGAAGACGGCCGACTATCAAAATGGACTTTAATCCGAGCCGAATTACGCGCGCAGAATAATGACGCTACGCTTCAATCAACTCACGCACACAGGTTCACCAAATCATCCACAGCAGCCCAATGACGTCACAATTACAACATGCAAGTTACAATGATAGGATTGCACTTGGAATATTGGACAACATAACACATAAACTATAATACAGGATCGGGACAGTCGTGAAATTGTTTTCAAAAACAATAAATCTTAATTGATTATAAATCAAAATCTTAGAAAATTTCTCATATAAAACGAATTTAAAATCTTAATCAATTATAAATCAAAGCATTAGAAAATTTCTTCTTCTAAAATAATTTGAAATACAAATTATTTTCTCATCAAATATCTATCAAAAGAATTTAAAATAATTGTTCATTAATCCAATGACTAATGACACAATAAACTAGACAGATTTGAACGACATGACTGAATAAATCGTAAGTCATTGATCAAGGTCACGTGAATTTAAAAATGAATCAAAAGGAAAACAATTTGATCTAGACTTAGATTCAAATTTTCACAATTATCGCTTACCTACGTGTATTCAGCTATGCCAAGTTCCAATCGTCACCAATCACATGGACGATATTACAACGCAATTTCCAGCGTTCAAATAAAATATGCTCTCCAACCGATAAAATAGAAATATTCCCACCGGAATCATAAATTTTCTAACGTTATCATTACTAAAAACTTGAATATTCTAAATATTCACACAATAAATTTTCCCGTTCGCATTGAAAACAATTTCACTCCGGCAACAGGAACAACGAAGTCGGTTCAGGAGAGTACGCTCTCAACAAGAGAGTGTCTGTCGACGAAGGTTGAGCGGAAGAGAAGGAAGAGGAAGAGCAAGAGAACGCTACCTGGCACTGGTCGCTGCCCAAGAGAGCGAGCCACGCCAAAACGCTTGTACTTATGCACTCTCCCCACCAAAGGTACCAAGCGGACATGACGCTTACTAACGAATTTTATTTCGCTTATTTCGATATTACTAATAATATTGATCATTGATATAATAATTAAATATTCTAAAACAATTACTGAATTTAGAAAACACAATTTAATTCGCTGGCGTAAAATATTCAACAATATGTCAGTAACGCCATCTCTTGTGGTTCACAGGAATCTCAATGACAGTTGTCAAAATATTCATAAGTTCTAAATTAATGATATTGAAATCAAAAATCTGTTCGATTCAACTATTAAAGACACCGAAATAATATAAAAATAATACGGATATAATAATTGCGATATCCGTCAGTTCCATATTGAGGTTAGGCCGATGTAATCGTTCGTAAGCGGGATTATTTTAATTTTCAAACAAGTGACATTGTCAAATTGTCACAATATATATATATATATATATATATATATATATATATATATATATATATATATATATAGTGTAACAAAACTGAGAATGCATAAGTAGTTATGTTTACGTGTGTGTGTGAATGCACATATGTGTTTGTGTATACGTGCCGCGTAGCATGTTATTGAAATGTGTTTACGTAATGTGATGACGTAATGTCGGTGTGAGTTGTGTGTGTATGTATGTGTGGAAAGATCTGGTTAGGCTTCTAGAAAAACACTAGTACATTCGAGTAGGATTGGTTGCAGCATATTTAAAGCGCTACGAGCAACGAGAGAAATCAGTCATCATGAAATAAGCACCATGGTTGCATCGTTGGTAGTCGGTCCCGTTGGGCCTAATAGTGATGGCTCAGTTAGTTATCGCCAGATAGCCGACCTAATCAGATCGTAGCAATCGGTCTGATAGTATTATTGGGTCAAGCGGTGATAGCTTTGTTGAAATAAATATTAGTGTGATATAAATAGTGATATAAATATGTAGATATAAATGTGTGCAAGTATAAGTGAATATGGTGTTAGTTTATAAGTTGTGTTATTGTCAGTCCGATAGGTGTAAGATTAATTATAAGTAATGTAAATAGTGTAATTATTTGTTTAGCTCCGCTCGGCTAACCATTGTTGTTGTATAGTATTGTTAGTTAGTTTTTAAGTGTTGTAAATAAATGCTAGTCAAAAATACAATCGCAAATATGATGGTAATTATTTAATACATTTCCAATACTGTTCAAGCAGCCCCGACACGAATTCAAATTCACGTTACAATATATATATATATATATATATATATATATATATATATATATATATATATATACATATATATAGATTAGTTTTTATATATAAATATGCAGCGTGTCTCAGAAATAAAAAAACTCAGCTTATTTCTAATTTGTTTAAAGTATCACAATTTAAGATCCGGATATCAAATCCGAATCTAAGATCCGGATTTCAGATTTATCCGACAATCAGATATTCGGATATTCGAATATCAATTTTTTTAAATATTGACAGCACGAATATATATGTATATATATATATATATATATATATATATATATATATATATATATATATATATATATATATTTGCCTTATTATTTTAATTATAATTATTGTAAATATTCTGTTATTTTATCCCAAGGCATAAATCCGGTAAAAAAATCGGTTAGTTAAAAACCGATAACCTTTAACCGAAAAAATTATAGATTTTTTTTTGTATTTTTAGGAAACAAAATCAAGATGTGAAATTATTCCTATATAACGTACATTTTTAAAGCAAAATTTATTAATTTTAAACTTTGTTACCAAAAACGGTGTTTGCACACATTCATGTTAAACAATTTTGAAGCAAGTAAATAAAATTAAATCTTTATATATAAATTAGAGAAAGAATATTTTATAACCTGTAATTAACCTTTAAAAGACGGCATTTAAATTTCCGTAGTGGGGTTTCCCGGCCGGTGCTTTTTTGGGCATTTAAATTCAGCTTTGCGTTTTTGTCTCTATCTTATCTATTTTTTGAGTTATTTATGAAAAAAAAAACATTTATAAAGAAAATGTATTGTTTATTATTATAGATATCTTTTAATATATGTATGTTACTGTGTTACTGCGAGAATAATCCCAGGCCTAAGCTTGTTTTTGTAGTGGGAACGAAAGTTCCCATTCGGCCAGCGGGACCCACTCCCGGAAACTAAAGTTTTCTTTCGTACGATAAAGGTTAAATTTAAATTTTCTGAAAATAAATCATGGTAATTGTAAAAAATTACAATTTGGTTACATAAATATTTTTGAAAAATGCAGAAACAAACTTACAGTTGACAAAAAACATTACATTATTAACCGGTTGATATAGAATATAAAAAAATCGATTAAAGAACGAAAACAGATATTAAAATTTAGTTGTCAATACTAGTTAACCGTTACCCAATATTTTTATTGGTTACATGCCCTGTGTAATAGAAATTACAATTTATATTTATAACAATAATGACCAACCGTTGATCAAGAGTAATTTTTGTAAATAATTATTAGCAAAAACTTACATAATTTATTATTACATTAATTAATGTTATTACTTTTATGACAAATGATATTTTTACGTGGGGTATGTGGTGTAAATAGGAAAGATCGGGTACGAAATAGATTAGTGTATGATGAGTGTGAAATTGAAAAAAATGTTGTTGCAAAAGTTGGTGTTAGTCAGTTAAGATGGTTCGGACATGTTGAGCGAATGTCTAGTGAACGTTTAGTTAAAAAAATTTATTTGCATGATTTTGATGGTATACATTTGCGTGGACGACCGATGATTGAAAGTGTTTTGCGTGAGCAAAAGTTTCCAAGTAGTAGGAATAAAACAGCATGTATGAGAGGAATTATGAATGTGCATAAAGCGAAAGTTGCTTGTTTGAATAGGAATGTTTGGAGGAGACTGATTACGGAATGATGAAAAGAGTTTGTGCCACATCCTGTTGGGTACATGGCGTGATTGTGTATGTATGTATGTACTTTTATTTAATTTTATCCAATAAATAAAATATTTTATTGTAATGATACGGAAATATTCAAATTTATAAAAAATTTGCTACCTTGTATATAGATAAATATAATCAGAAATGTGTTGCTGGTCACGCGTATTTCAGGCGCCCAAACAATAAATTAATTTTGATTATTTAAATTTGTTACATATTTTCAGTGACTTACGTAAAAAAATATTTCAAGGACGGATATTGTTTAATTTATAAAAATAATACTGACTAATTTAAATCGGTGCATTGTAATAGCGGAATTAAAAAAATTAGAATTAGACACAAAAAGTGAGCCCCCCACCTTCTCCGCCACGGTAACAGCATTATAGGCAAAATTTTGTAAATTTTTTCAAAAATAACAACTATGAGTAAAATATGCATATATATGTAATATATTTTATACGTATGGAAAAACAGTGTCACTTTTATTTTATTTTGTGCTTGTACGTGCATGCAATTTCTTACATTAGAAGATTTGCCCACAAAAATTGCAATATATTTTGTGTTTCCATAGCCACTAGATGTAGAAAAACACAAATTGCCAATGTCAATAATTAATTGCGTTTCAGTTCCAGCAGTTCACAGATCACATGATTTAAAAAACAAAAGTAAATTAATTATATGAATTAATTACAAACTAAACTTGTTGACTATGAAAGAATAACATAAAAAAATCGAAGTTTTCGTATGTATAAAAAATAAAATTCATTATAGAGGAAAAAAATAATGATTATTACAATTATGACTTTTGCTCTAAAGATCTCAAACAACATGTTCTTCATAATTATAAGTAATTTCGCTGAAACCCATTTTTCATTAGGATTGTGCGGAGTCCCTTAAGTTTAAAATTGTACAAATTTTTATTTCTCATATTTCAATCAAAAGTAAGACACATTAGTGAATAGTATATTATTAAACAAGATGATAGTTATTACTTAAAAGAATAAATTTCATGGCACAAGCCATAGGCGAGTATCGTAATTTATCCGAATTTGTAATTATCATTACATGTAAATATAAAGATGAGGCTATTTATACATACGGTATGTATACGCAATTGGCTATTTATACATACTTAAAAAGAAGCTAAACCAATCTACTAACCTAACCTACCCTAAATAGCCAATTTTTTTTTCATTATGTATAAATTGCCAATTGCGTATACATACCGTATGTATAAATAGCCACTTTCTAAATATAATGCTGTACTTGTTTTACAAGTATGCAACAAAAAAATTCAATCTAAAATAAATGACTATTTAAAATAATTATAATTTTACAATTTCACAGTATTCTAGCAACAGCGATGATTCCTGAGATGTTTCAAATGGAATGTTATGATTGGCTAAAAACTATTAAGTAATAAATTTACATAATATTGATTAGTCAAAATGTAACATATTATTCATATATAAAAACGCGTGGTAATCTAAAGCGCAAATTGTACTCTTATTACAACTCTAAAGCGCAAATTGTGTTGTAACGAAAGCGCAACTTCTGTAACGAAAGTGCAATTTGTTTGATAACGAAAGCGCAAATGAGTTTTAGGCATCAATATTGTGGTTTTATAATGATTCGATTCATGCTACTGCCGTTTTGAATTTGAAATTGAATTTGACATTAGATTCGTAAATGCAGTCGGCTACGTTACGCGAAAAATGGCTCTGACACTCAGCTGTTAGCTTAGGGTAGGGTAGATTAGGTTTAAGTTGTTTAGTTATGTTATTATTCAATATAGGTGCTTATCTCATCGGCGCAAATGATAAGTATCGGACTGGCGCAAATGATATGTGGCGCAAATGATATGTGGCGCAAATAATTGACATTTTGTGTTGTTATTTTAGGTAAGTATAAATAATATCGATGTAATTTTACATTAAATAAACAGTTTCATTTGTTTCTTGTTTCAATTTATTGAGAAAACACTAATCTGATGTTGCCCCGTAAATATTATAACTTGGGGCATGTGCAGACCAACACGGTGGGGTAACTGCATACTGGTCCGCTCATGTTCTATATATCAATTATTTTTTTTTAATGAAGGGTAAGTAGCTAATTTGTTGCGACAATTTTTTTTTAATAATAAATATTTTGTTTATATTTTGAATTTTGTTTTATTTCACTATACCCGCTTTTATATTTCAGCAAAATGTACTTGTTTGTTTAAAAATGGATAATTATAAAACAAAACAATATATTTTAATGCAGTAAAAAGCATTTTATAGCAGGTTTCTTAATAATTCTGCTCATGTCTCATTGCACATGAAACAAGATTTCAAAGCATTTTTAACCCTCACTTACACTCTTGACCCATTTTAGGGAAAAGTGCAGAGTAGTTGACATTTTCAACAATGTTTTATCAAAATAAAAATTTACAAATAAAATTAGTGTCCTAGTTAATATTAATTAAATAGTAGTAACTGTGTAAAGCGTTCGATATCGACAGCGTTAAGTATTTACATATCAGATTAAAAATACATAGGTTTAAATTTCAACTATACAAAAACCACTCTGCACTTACCCCACTTCACCTTAATAACATAACTAAACCTTAAACCTTAACTTAACCTACCCTAAGCTAACAGTGGCGCAGATGATAGGGTTTCGTGGCGCAAATGATATACCACTATTGACGCAAATGACAACTCGACATTTCCCAAATTTCTCTACGCATATACACACGTCGGACGTGCATATGCTGTTAAACCACTAGCGGTCGGTAAAGTGTTAAAGTAGTGAGTGCGCTAATATTTTTATTTTTAATAATAAATATATTTTTCCATAAACATGAATTATTTAACTATTTTATTTACAATTCTTCCACTAGTTTTAAGTCAAAATCATGAAAATGATTTAGAAAAGTGTAAATTGACATTACAAAGTAAGTGATTTATTTATATTTTTATTATATTAATAAGTAATTTATAGAAATATAATGTTATGTTAAGTATTTGATCAGTTCATTTAAATGATGTTTTGTTTGTTTTTATTACAAAAAATATTATTTTATACAAAAAGTTATTAAACATTTTTATTAAATTATCGAAATATTATTATATTATTTTTCAGTCACTTAAATATTTTTATTATCTTCTAATTTAATGTATCGGCAATCACTATTGCCTTCTTCAAGGACTCTGCAATAGATATCAATATGTATATTAAAAAAAATATAATAATATACATATATGCATAATTAGTGTTTAATATTATGTAACGCAAAATATATACATTACTTGGTCAGAAAATTAAAAAATTATTACAGTTTTGTAATATTATAGTCTATTTTAGTAAATTTAGTTTTAGTTTTAGTTCTGTAATATTATTATTGATATAATTACATATATTTGGAAATTTATATAAAGGATGTATTTTACAATTATCTGTTAATATGCAAGCTGTGATTTTACAAAATTTAAGAAGTTGTACTAGCAATGTGTAATTCTACATTAAGTATGCGATGCAATTTGCAGAAAGTAAGCAATTTTACATACTTATTAGGTCATTTTTCACTTACTTTATGTGATTATTATGAATTATGTAAAAATTTCAGAATTTTAAGGTAAAATATAGTAAATATAGTAAATATAGGTAAATATAGTAAAATGAAATAACAGATTTTTTTATAGTAAAATTTTACTATGAATATTATTTTTCTGTAATTTCGCTATTTATTTTTTCAATATTGAATTTAATTTTTAATAATTTTAGTGATTGATGCTTCAGGAAAAATTCCACCAGGTATTTTAAGCGGAAACTTAGTGAATTTTGGCTCATTTGACGAATGCTTAGCACTAAAATTTAAAGAAAATAACACAGTTATTAAAGGCAAATATTGTTTAATAAAATTTGCATTTTCCTATGAAGCAGCCGAAAACAAAAATCCGATAAAAAACTGGATTCCAAAAATCAAACATCGTCTAGCTTTATTGGAAGATGCGACAGATCAAGAACTAAAACTATTATTAGGTTGGTGTATACCAGACAGCTGTCCTGTTGATTTTTATCAATCGCAGATAGCGATAAATATTTTGGGTTCCAAAATTAATGCATCCATCAAACCACTTTTTGAAGATGGTATGTGTCAGACCGAAGATGATTTAAAATATAATTTATCAACTGCAGAATGGATTACGTTGTAAGAAAATTTGTATTTTTAATATGTGGCCAATATAATTTATTTATAATTTCTAGCGTATGGGGTTACACAAAAATAATTTAATGAATAATTTAGAAAATAAATTTAGTTAAAATCAGATTTTTTTATAGAAGATTTTATAGAAATAATAATACATTAATACATATATTTTTTTTTATATTACTGAGAAGATATACAATACAAACAAATTTTAAATAAAAATTATCATAAATTAAATTGCGCAATATTATATAAAGTCACTGTTTTAACACGTTTGTTTGTCTGTTCGGTACAAATTTTGCAATCGATTTTAAACTAAATTCCCGATGAGCTAGAGACTTGAAACTTAGAAACATAACTCAGAATTGGATGACAAAGCAATATTAACTAATTAACTAATTAATATTTTAACACTTATTGTATTTTAACACTCATTGTCCTTATTTGAATAACTTTACTTTTTCCGAGTTAAGATTGTTACGCGTTTCGCCTGCCAAGCAGGCAATACACTTGATTTTTAATTTAAAAATATTTAAAGAAAATATCAATTTTTGAAATTTTACACATGTATTATATATTTAGAAAATTATTAATTTTTTTTTTCAGTGGATTTTTTATCTTTATGTTAGGAATAACAATTCTGAGTACATTATATGATATTTATCTCCAACACTTCAAAAAAAGTACGTTACATTTTAATACATTATTACATTTAATTACATTTTAATAAAACAGTTGAATATAATTAATTCAATGATAATTTTATTAAAGTTTATTCAGAAAATGTAAAATGCATTTGTTTTTAAATAAATATATTTTATATTATTCTTATTACAAATTATGTAATTAATATAATATATTTCATTAGTAATAGAATATTTAAAAAAAAAATAGAATTTTTTTATGAATATCACTTTAAAAAAAAATTGCAAATTTAAAAGTTTAGTAAACAAACAGCTATTTTTTTTAAATATAAAAATATCTATCTAACTAAAGATGCATTTTCAAAGTTATATTAAATTTTGTAATATAAACATATTGTTTATTTTACTAGTCTTATATTTTTATAATATATATCTATATTTTATACATACATATATTATGTATACCTACAGCTAATATTCAACTTTTTAATTACAAAATATAATCGATAACTTTCAAAACAAATATTTAATAAATAAATGTAAATATATTTTGAAACTGAATAAGTTATGTTTAAAATTTAAATTTAATTAAAATTAATTTAAACATTTAACTCTTACCTACATAGAATCTGCAATATTTTTAAATCACCAATATTTATTTCAGAATCTAAATTCAATCAAATTTCAGAAACTAAATATTTTTTCTTAGCTTATATATGGACCTATTAAAAAAAAAGAGAGAAATACGTGTCATTAATTTTTTATGTAGAACAAAATATAAAAAATTATATTAACTTTCCATTAAATTATTCAAATATTTATTTAGAGTTATTTTATTTTAAATTTTTATTTTGACAACTAATGATTATATTTTGTTATTTTATTTGTACGATTCATACTCGAGACTAATGCTTAGTTGCATAAAACTATTATTTGTTAAACATGAAACGGCTTTAGGTTATAGTTCTATATTAATATTTATTAATAATCGACGTTTCGACGAACTTAACGTACGTCTTCATCAACAAAAAAAGATATAAATGACATTTACAATAAATATACAAACAGAACATAGAAAACAAGTTACTAGGTAACAAAATAAGTAACTAGATCATCAAATTTATAATTTTTTTAATTTTTCACACTGATTGATGTAAGATTCTATTGCTTCTCTTAAAAATCTGCTGTTAATATTAACAGTAGATTGATAAGAGAAGCAATAGAAATTTATAAAAAAAAAGTTAACATCAATTAAATAAAATTTGGCTTCCATTAATTAAAAATTTATAAATATTTTATAATCTAGTTATTTATTTTGTTACTTAGTAACTTGTTTTCTATATTCTGTTTATTTACTGTAAATGTCATTTGTATCTTTTTTTCCTGATGAAGACGTACACGTTGTGTTCGTCGAAACATCGATTATTAATAAATATTAATACAGAACTCTAACTTAAACCCGTTTCATTTTAATATAATGTTGTCTGAAAGATTTTTTACTATGTTATTATTTGTTCGTTATACCATTTAATTGTTCGTTAGATTGCATAAATTAATAAATAAACCATTAGTTGCTAATGAGAAAAATAATAGTTTCCTACAATTCAGCACTAGTTCATAGTCAGTTACCGCGATCTTATATCATTTTTGATTGTACATTATAATAAAATTAGTCTTCTTGCAGAAACATCGCATATAATTTTGATAGCATTTTCTATTAAAACAAATGGTGGAAAATTATTGCATATAAGTAAAAACTCGGATCAATTGTCATGTTTAAATGGTATACGTTTAATTAGTATTATGTGGGTTATCTTAGGACACAGATATACGTACGCCGCATTTGAACCTGTAATAAATTTTATTTATTTTGATGAGGTAAGAACAAATTACAAAAAAAAATTACAATATATACTTCCTAATTGATTACAAAGTTATTCTATTACCTAATTAAATTATAAGAATAATATACGCACTGGAAATTGCTTACATAAGTCAAAATACAATAGAAATTACAATATTACAAATACATAAAAAAATGTTTAATTTTTAAAATAATCAAATAAATTCTTTTCTAGTAAAAGGAGCCAAATCAAGTAATATGTCTTTAATGTTATTTTTGAATTGTTTTTTATTTAAAGATTTATATTATTATTTAAATAATTATAAAATTCAATAGCGTAGTACGACTTTTGTCTAATTTTAAGAAAGGTATCTTTATCACATTTTTACTTCTAGTATCATAAATATGCATAAATCAGCAACTTGTTTGTACATACATACATACACAATCACGCCATGTACCCAAAAGGGTGTGGCACAAACTCTTTTCATCATTCCGAAATCAGTCGCCTCCAAACATTCCTATCCAAACAAGCAACTTTCGCACTTTCATCCACATTCATAATTCCTCTCATACATGCTCTTTTATTTCTACTACTTGGAAACTTTCGCTCACGCAAAACACTCTCAATCATATCAATCCAACTACTCATCAGACGTCCACGCAAACGTACACCATCAAAATCATTCAAATAAATCTTTTTAACCAAACGTTCATTAGACATTCGCTCATGTCCGAACCATCTTAACTGACTAACACCAACTTTTGCTACAACATTTTTTTCAATTTCACACTCATCATACACTAATCTATTTCGTACCCGATCTCTCCTATTTACACCACATACCACACGTAAAAATCTCATTTCCACAGCAGTCATTTTCCGTTTATGCTTTTGCAACCAAACCCAACATTCACTACCATACATCAACGTAGGCACCAAAACTGCATTGTATATACTCAAATGGGCTTCTTTGGAAACATTTACATTCCTAGCAAAAGTTCCCAAAGCACCCAAAACCTTACAACCAGCATTTACTCTCCTTTCAATTTCACGATCAAAACGGCCATCTCTAGACAGCAAACTACCCAAATACACAAATTCATCTACCTGCTCTAAACGTGCACCATCAATATATACATTACATTCAGTCATCAAGTTACCCTTCTCAAAAACTAAAACTTTGCACTTATTAACATTGTGCCTCCTTTAGCTTGTAATACACTACCTAAGTATCGGAATTCTTTTACTTCTTCTATCTCTTCTTTGCCAATCGTTATTTTATTAGTCTGGCCAGTTCCGCTTGTTAGTATTTTTGTTTTTTTTTTTTGTTTATATTTAGGCCAGTTTCTTTAGCAGTTTGGGTAAGTTTTTCTACTTTCTTTTGTAGGTGTTTTTTGGATTCCGTTAGTAGGCATAGGTCGTCTGCAAATTCGAGATCTTCTAGTTTTTCAAACGGGTTCCATGCTATTCCTGTTTTGTTGTCTGTAACTCTTCTCATTACCCAGTCAATTATAAGTAGAAACAATATTGGTGATAGTATGCATCCTTGCTTTACACCGCTTTGAATTTTTATTTTCTCAGTTAATTTACCTTCGTGTTCGATTCTAGCTGTGTAGTCTGTATATAATAGTTTAATTATGTTTATATATTTATGTGGTAGGCCGTATTCTTTTAAGATCATCCACATTTTGTTTCTATATATTTTATCGAATGCTTTTTCAAAGTCGATGAAACAGATAAATATTTCTTTCTTCATTTCTGCTGCTTGTTCTAGTATGATTCTTAGCGTGCATATTTGATCGATGCATGATTTCTGTGCTCGAAATCCTGCTTGGTTCTTTCTTAGAATTTTGTCTATTTCATCTTTTATTCTTTCAAGTATTATTCTTGTCATAATTTTACTGGCCATGCATAGTAATGTAATTGGTCTCCAATTTTCACATAATGATAAATCTCCATTTTTGGGTAATTTTATTATTATGCCTTCATTCCAGTTGTTTGGTAGTTTCTCTTCACACCATATTTTGTTTAAAAGTATATACATTACGTCCACAGTTGTTTTTGGGTCTGCTTTCAATAGCTCTGCTGGTATGTTGTGTATTCCCGCTGCTTTTCCATCTTTTAGTTTTTTTAATGCTTTCATTATTTCTTTTTTTGAAATTTCTTCTTGGTTTACATGTAGGTTGAATATTGTGTTAATTTCTTCGTTTTGTTTCGAAATGTTTTCTGCATTTTTGTATATTTCTGTAAAATGTTCTATCCATCTATTTTTGGTTTCTTCGTGTGTTTCGTATGTTTCATTTCCTGTTTTATTCTTCAATTTTCTTGTTTGCGTATATTTTTTTCCTGTGAGCTGCCTCGTTATTTCGTATAGTTTTCTTGTATCATTGGTTATGGAGGCTCGTTCAGCGTTTTGTGTAAGTTCTTCTATGTATATTCTTTTGTCTTTTCTAGCACTTTTTTTGACTTCTTTATTCTTCTCCCAATATTGTTTTGTTAAAATGTTCTTGTGTTGTCCGTCTCTAAAGTTTAATAATTTTAACTTTATTTCTTTTCTCTCTTCAATTTTCTCGCTAGTTTCTCTGGTTAACCATATTTTATCTTGTTTTCTTTTAAAACCTATAGTTTAACTCCATTATAGTACTCATTATTCCGCATTTTTCCATACCACGCTTATTTCAATGCTCAATGATTTGTGAAATCAATAACTTGTGAAATTTTGAGAATAAATCTCAACTTTAGTTTATATTAGTTTATTTCACAGATATACACTTATGAACATTTTTTGTTCAATATTATTTCAAATAAATAAAGTATATATATATATATATATATATATATATATATATATATATACTTTTTATATATATTTTTTTTTCAGTGGGTAAAAAATGTGAAATCAATGTATATATTGAGTGCATCGGTAGCTGTCGATACATTTTTCCTTTTAAGCGGACTTTTAGTATGCTACGTGTTTCATCTAGCTCAGGAAAAAGGTGTCAAATTTAACATATTTCTCTATTATATACATCGATATTTAAGGTAAACACTTTAGATTTATATATTAGCAATATTAATTTTATTTTATATGTTGAGTGCGTCAAAAAACGTCCATTATTAATACAGAACTTTAACCTAAAGCAGTTTTATTTTAAAATATATATGATTTAATTATAAATATAAATACAAAAAAAAACGCGCCACTTGAAAAATCAGAAAAATTACCGATTTTCAAATAGGTATAACTCGGCCAGTTTTGAACGAAATTGAATGAAATTTTTTGTACGACAAAATATGAAGTGAAAAATGCAGGGTAAATTTCAAAAAATCATAACTTCACGCCAAAGCATCGCAAGTCTTTGAAATTAAGCGGAATTTACGTAGAAATGTTTGAATTTTTACGTTCGCTTGGTAATTTGAGTCGAAAACTTTTTCTGTATACTATACATGTTGTCAAAATTTGACAATTTTTAAAGTCAAAACATGTTTTTTTCTGTGAGCTGTGGTGGAAAGCGGAATTGTTCAAATGGGACATATCTTACATTACCTGAAAGATGAGACTTTAAATTTTTTCGTACTAGAAATTTCATTCAATTTCGTTTAAAATTGGCCAAGTTATACCGATTTTAAAATCGGTAATTATTCTGATTTTTCAAGTGGCGCGTTTTTTCTTTTTGCTTAGTGTATAAATATTAATTTACTAATATTCTTCTTGCAGGATAACACCAGTATTTGCAGTAGTTATATTATTTTACGTAACGTTAATGCGATATGTTGGTTCTGGACCAATTTGGCCTTTGCATATAGCATCTTTAGAAGATGATTGCAAAACGCATTGGTTGCCAGCTTTACTCTATATATCAATTTATTATGATCCTTCACATATCGTTAAGTTTTAAACTCACACCTAACTCGATTAGGTTTATAGTTTGGAAAAAATATTTAACTAATTTTTAATTTGTGATTCGTAGTGTGTTGGTCAATCATGGTATTTAACGATCGATTTTCAATTGTATTTACTCTCACCATTGATATTATTACCGCTACAGAAATGGCCGAAAATTACTCTAGGCATTAGTAAAGTATTAGTAATTGCTTCCATGGTTATAGGCACTGTAATTTCATTTCGATATAATTTGCCAGCTTTTATTATGTAAGTTTTATGTTTAAATATTTAAATATTCAATATTTCACCATTAATCGTTTCAGTAAAAATTCGCTTGATTTTTAGATTGTACATAAAACTTAAAGTGAAAGTGGTCATTTTAAATATATATTTAATTAAAATTAAAACAAAATTGTATAAATTTTTCCATATTTCAGATCTGGAAATGAAGATTTTACAAGTAAATATTATGCAGTAACTCATGCAAGATATGGTCCTTATTTAATAGGACTTATTTTCGGATATTATGTATATCAAATCAAAAAGGATAAAAGCTCTGAAAAAGTTCGATTGGTAATGCAAAATAAAATGCAGTAGATCCTCGGTTATAACGCAAAGTTGCACAGTGTGAATTTGATTCGTGTATATAAGTAAATCGCTGATATAACTGATGACGTGATAACCATAACTGATGATAAAAATAAAATAATTTTTTTTAATAATTTCCAAAAAAAACTTTATACGTATTTCGAAAGCTAAGGTTTCATTATCAGTAGCAAAAGATAAATAATACGTACATATATAAATTTTTTAGTCATATTTGTACATATATATGATTTTGAGACACATTGTATATAATTTTTTTTAGATACATTACATATATAATTCTTAAAAAAACACATTGTATAAAGCTTTCTGTAGTAATGATGGTATACAAATAGGTGATTGTGTTGTACCTGCTTTAGCGTATGCTGATGACGTGGTTGTTTTGGCTGAATCTAAAGAACAACTGAGAATAATAATTGATAGAATTAATGTGGTTGGTAAAGATATGAATCTTGTGTTGAATGTTGATAAGTGCAAAGTTTTAGTTTTTGAGAAGGGTGACTTGATGACTGAATGTAATGTATACATTGATGGTGCAGGTTTAGAGCAGGTAGATGAATTTGTGTATTTGGGTAGTTTGCTGTCTAGAGATGGCCGTTTTGATCGAGAAATTGAAAGGAGAGTAAATGCTGGTTGTAAGGTTTTGGATGCTTTGGGAACTTTTGCTAGGAATGTAAATGTTTCCAAAGAAGTCCGTTTGAATATATACAATGCAGTTTTGGTGCCTACGTTGATGTATGGTAGTGAATGTAGGGGTTTGGTTGCAAAAGCATTAACGAAAAATGACTGCTGTGGAAATAGATTTTTACGTGAAGTATGTGGTGTAAATAGGAGAAATCGGGTACGAAATAGATTAGTGTATGATGAATGTGAAATTGAAAAAAATTTTGTAACAAAAGTTGGTGTTAGTCAGTTAAGATGGTTTGGACATGTTGAGCGAATGTCTAATGAACGTTTGGTTAAAAAGATTTATTTGAATGATTTTGATGGTATACGTTTGCGTGGACGTCCGATGAGGACGGTGTGGAGTGGTATGATTTGCGTGAGCGGAAGTTTCCAAGTAGTAGGAATAAAAGAGCATGTGAGAGAGGAATTATGAATATGGATAAAGCAAAAGTTGCTTGTTTGGTTAGGAATGTTTAGAGGCGACTGATTTCGGGATGATGAAAAGAGTTTGTGCCACACCCTTTTGGGTACATGGCGTGATTGTGTATGTATGTATGTATACAGTAATTTTTTTTTAAACATATTGTACTATATATTTTCTTAGAAACATCGTATATAATTTCTTTGTACACTGTATCTTCGTGATATAATAGGTAGAAATACTTTACTTGTACATACTATAATGGCGTAAAAACATCGTATTAAAAAAATACAAATAGTAGATAGCTTTGAAAAAATGAACTTTTTTTTCGCTGAAATATTGAATTTTGTTTTCTGAAAAATGTTAAAATCAAATGATAATGATGAAAATATTTCTCGCACAGTATTTCCGCAATAAAATAGAGAGGTATTTTCATCATTTTTCTATCATTTTGACAATTTTCAAGTACCCGAAATTCAATATTTCTTCGAAAAAAAAACGTTCATTTTTTCAAAGTTATCTACTATTTGTATTTTTTAATACGATATTTTTACGCCATTATAGTACACAAGTAACGAATTTTTCTTTCTCTCTCTCTCTCTCTCTCTCTCTCTCTCTGTCTCTCTCTCTTTCTCTCTCTCTACATAAGCTGTATTATTTCACGAAGAAGAATTGTACGAGGCAATTATATAAGATAATGTGTATAAGAGAATTATGTTTTGTTTTTTTATTGTATACAATGTGTTTTTTAAGAATGGGGAAGTTTAGCGTATTTTTTTTATTTCTTTATTTGGTTGGACTTGGCTTAAAAAGTGATGTTTAATTTATCATTTTTCTCAAAGATGCCCAAATTGCCTAAAAAATGCAAAAACATGTCGTGATGACGTCAGTAATGTCTTCGCAAAACTTATGTCGATTTTTGAATCAGACGCACATGTATTGCCATGGTTACCGATACAAGCAATTGGCTGGGCGGGCTGGGCGTAACCGAATCAACATTTACTACGACATACGTATCCAAAAATATATCTCACTAACTCTTCTGCGCTTGCGCACAATAGGCTTGTGACGTCAGTAATGTCCTTACAAAAATTGTTAATAACAAATAAATGAAACAATTATTAAAAATTTTAATGGCAGTTTCTGTTATTATTTTATACATATTTAAGAAAAAATAATTTTACACGCAACTTCAATCACGCTAAACTTCCCCATTATATATGCAATGTATCTAAACAATTTTATATACAATGTGTTATATACATATACAAGATCAAATATACAATGTGTCTAAAAAATGTATATACGAGATATCTAAAATCTATTAGTAAAAAAACCATTTTTTTTGCTGGAACGAAAACCGGAACATATGTTATATGTTTATGTTAGACTTGATATAACAGTGGCGTTCTAACCGGAGGGGGGGGGGGGGGGATTTGTTTACTGTATTAATATTTTTTGTATTATAAATTTTGAAAATATATTTTTTTTAATCAAATTAGCATCCAGCCTATGTGACGATTGGTTGGATAGCATCATTGGCTGTTATGTTAACGATAATATTTGCACCACATGATTTAATATTTTCCACTGATTGGAAGGCACACGCCTATTTTAATGGCTTACATCGACAAGCCTGGTCATTCAGTTTATGTTGGGTGATATTTGCTTGTATACAAGGATATGGAGGTATTCAATTTTAAATACGTATTTATATATAAATTACAATTAATAATAGTATTTTGTTTTTTGCTTAAATCAGCATTAATTTATTTTGATGTACTAATTAAATCATTAGTCAACGTCAATGCATTTTTCTGTATTTTAAAATTAACTAATGATTTAATTAGTTCATTAAAATAAATTAATGACAATTTAAGCATAAAACAAAAATACTATAACCTAATATATAATTTAGGGTTCAAACCCCGGCAAGGTCAATGCACTTTTCTTTATTTAAAAAATTAACTAATGATTTAACTAGTTCATCAAACTAAATTAATGGCGATTTAAGTAAAACAACAACAAAAAAACTATAATCTAATATAATACGCAATGTGTAATTAAGAATATAAACAATTATTTAACATAAAGTATTATATTAATAAGAGTGTGAGTTATATTTATTAATTTGTTACAGGACGGCTGATATTTTTAATATTTTACCGCTCTGTAAACAAATATATTACTAAACGGCTGATATTTGAATATCTCACCGCTTTGCCACCAAATATGTTACAGGACGGCGGTAAAATTTATAATTACTATTAAAAAGATTATTAATTTTAAACACAAACAATTAATAATTGCCA
Organism: Clivina fossor; assembly: GCA_963966155.1. Taxonomy (NCBI): domain Eukaryota; kingdom Metazoa; phylum Arthropoda; class Insecta; order Coleoptera; family Carabidae; genus Clivina; species Clivina fossor. The sequence continues at coordinate 12,601,125 of OZ014555.1, forward strand.
CCGTTCTGACATTTAAAATAATAAACAACTTATAGTTATTAGTAGTGCAAAATATCGATTTATTTACTTCTAATAGCTATTTGTTTATATACTTATATATGCTGCCACCAGTTGCATTAAGTTAAGCTTAATGTAACAATTTTGATTAGATTCGAATTTAATCAATAATAAATCTGAAAAGGGTAAATGCTATGGATTTGGTAATAATCGCAGTTTAATTTTTATAAGAATATTTATTAACAAAAAAATGAATAGCTTAATGTAAAAAAAATAAAATATAAATATTAGTTATTGAAATATAAAAATATACAATAAAATACATGAAATAAATTTGTGAAAAATGCTTCAAATTGCTTCGTTGCATAAAAAACTATATAACAGTAAACAAAATAAACAAAAATTACTTACTAAGAAGTATTTTCCTTAGATCACACATTCTTGTGATTTTACGATCGATTATCAGAACAATCACTTAAGATCCGAACCTTCCGAACTGATTTTAAGTTTTTGTATATGATAATTTTACAATTGACTTGAATTTTTCTTAAACTCTGAACCTTCCGAACCGATTTTAAGTTACAATTCTGATCAACTTTGACTTTAAACTTTTTCAACAATGTATTAAAATTGACTCACTTAAATGCACTCTAATTAATTCGCTGACTAGACTGATTTCTTTTTGCTCGTTCTAACTCTGTTCTGACTTGTAAGTCACTAACTCGTAAGTCACTCTCTAACTCTTTTTCTGTCTACAGCCCTTTTTAAGAGAAAAATCCTAAGATTTTTGTATCAGAGTGGGAGTTCCACTTTTTGAAACCAATACTTTAATTGGTCACCCCTTCCGTGAGGGGGTGGCTACCACTCTGATTGGTTACGAATTTAACAATAAAATTTCTACGAAGAGCTGGTGTCAATTTAGAGTTCGTTCACTTAAGAAAACTTTCTAAATTTTATTACAGGGCAGCGAGCCCTGATGCAACACAAAAGCGAGTCAATCCTTTGTTAGAATTTTTACAAGGTTTACCCTTTTTAAAGAATAGAAAAAAATCATCTTAGAAATTAGTTCCACTAAATAAAAAAAACGAATAAATTTTGAATCTTTGACACGAACTTGCAATTGACTTGACTTTGAAATATTATGTGTGATTTTAGGAAAATACCCTTTACAAAATCTTGACATTTTTTGAACTATTTCTAAAATATAGTTTTATGGCTTGAAACTAACTAAAAAAAAAGAAACTATTTTTAAAATACAATTTTATGGCCAAAAACTAACTAAAAGAAACTCTGTGCTAAAGCCCGCTGTTACAACTCCTTTCCCCTTAAAATAAGTTATAATTTCAAAATTATAACTTATAATACTTATTGTCTTGCCCACTTCTTTTTCTTTTTCTTGATTTGATCCTCAAGTTTATCACCTCTGGAGCGCTTTTAGATGATGATATTTGACCGAAAAGAACTTTCTGCGAAGTTATCGGTGCTGTCTGCTAATGCGGTGGAAGTGCCACTTTTGCATACAATTAGCAGGTTTGGTGGAGGTACCACTTATCCCAGCAGTACAGGTTGAAATCGATTCTTGGCATCAATAAGTTGTTTTACGTAGATGTTAGAGTTGGGAAGCTGTAACAGAAATCTCTAGCAGTATCTTGGCCTAATATCCAAAAGCTTACAAACAAAAAAAAAATCTAACTTATATTTATCTATACTAATCTAAACTGAATATTTAATTTATATACTACATATTTAATCAAAAAAAACAAATTAAAAAAAATCTTAACTATTCTTAACTATTTTTTACTTATTATACATAATAATCTTACTATCTTATCTGTTATATCTAATCTTTTAATAATAATCTAACTATCTTATGATTACTTAACTAAACCCTAGATTTTAGCTTTAAAGAAATTTACAAAAATAAATCAATTTAAATTACAAAGTTTCTTACTTTCTTTCGAGCTAAAATTTAGGTTGGCTATCGTGGGCAGGAGGGCCAATTTCCTGAATGCATAACATCTTTTTATGATCTGATACCCGAATTATCAAAAATAAATCAAAATTCTTAAGACTTTATAAAAGTAGTCAATAAAAATAAACTACCGTTTAATACTCGTATTTTTCATTTCATTTTTCATTATCTTAACTTATAATTAATTATCTAATTTATCTAAAATTTTCTTTTTCACAATTTAACTACGTTACATTCAAAATTGTCATAACTATTCATAGTCAAAACTTTATATTTTTTTAAAACTGATTAAATTATAGCAATTACAACTAATAATGTATAACTTACATTATATTTTAAAATTACCAATGACTATTCGTAATCAAAACTTTATAATTTTTCAAAATTAATCAAATTATAACAATTACAAGTAATTAATATTTAACTTACTTTTTCTCTAGAGAGTATCGCTGTTTCTTTTTTTAAATTTAATCTGTGTTTTCTTCAATTCAATCTTTTTCTTTCTTATATTCGCAGACAACTGCTTTGTCTCATTTTCTCGGCATGCCTCACACATGACCTCGGGTCTGGGGGAATCCCTACTATTTTCTTTAGTTTCTTCACAACTTATTTTGTTTTCTTCATAATCAGAAGACTTTGTCCCACTTCTTGAGAGAACTGACGAACTCTCCACGATAATGAATGAACATGAGAGAACTTCATTATCTTGTTTGTCGATGGAACAATCTTCGATTTCTTCTTGTTATTGCGTTGTTGGCCACCAACGAATAACTACCGATTTCCTTACACTTAATAATTTATTTATTATTATCACTTTATCTAAAACAAAACTGAAAACTTTTTATACGCAGACATTTCTTATTTAAATACTTTTTATAGATTCACTCTATAAAACTCAAACTCACGCATCACGCGTTATTGAACATATTAACACATTTTCAAAATAATAATATTTAAAAACTTTTTTAAAAACACAGTACAATTTAAAACTCTCAATTTAACTGTACTCAATAATATTTAACACTTCTAATAAATCTAATGTCTAAACTTAAATTAACAAAATTCGCCGAATAAAAAAAAATTAAAATAACTTTGCTACACTTAAAATTTTATTAATTCTGTATTTCTTTGCAGCATGATCGTGTTTATCTATTATATTTAAATAATGATCAATATTACATCTTTTTGTCCACAAATTATTTAATAATTCTATACTAAACGATTTCAATTTATTTTTTAATCCATTCAAAAATCGTAAACAAGAAACTACTACCGAATTATTACAAAACAAAATTTTTATAAAGAATCTTTTAAATGAACCGTAATGAGTTTTTCTTATCATACTGTTACATATAAAACCATTAAATTGTTGTTGATATAACGTACGTCTTTGTTCTTTCCACATACTCAAAAATAAACTTACAACATACCACAAACAAAAACCATCAATTGATGACATTACTATCGCTAAAATCATTCCTAAAAACTGTAAAATGAAAGAAACATTAAAAATATTATTTATAAACTTTTTCAGTGTTTTGAAATTGATATTCTTCTCTGGCAAGTAATTTCTTGAATTGTTTCTATCTTCTCTGTTGTTGCTAATACATTGGACTAGATTTAATTTTTCGAGCCAACCATGATTTTCTTCTATTCCAACTACTGAAATCTTTAAATTACCATTTTCTTCCATCTCTAATTTGTCAACTTCAACTATTTCATTTTCTTCGTTTATTAGATCAATCTCTTCTTGTATATGCATGTCTTCATTTGTTTCATTCTTTTTGTCAGTAACTTTCGTTTTCGCAAACTTATCTATCTCAAGAGTCATAATCAGTTCTTCAACTTTAGTTTCATGTGTATAAACTTCTTCATTTGTTTCTCTGACGTTTTCAATAGATTTCGAATGATCAGTTTTACTTAACTCATCTAATGTTTTACCTAAACTTTTTTCGCTTGTTAGTAACTCATTAATATTTGACGGAATAATATCTGTTGTCGTATTAGGGTCGCATGCTTTAATACCTGCTACATTATCAAAGATTATAAAATTTAAATTAACTTGTTCTACATTTACGTATTTATTAGAATCTACATACTGGCAATTATCTACTGCACATTCTTTAATTTTTAACGTAGATAATAACTTGTTATTGTTTTCATTGATCATACTCGTATTATTATTAGCTAAATCTATAATATTTTTCTCAATTATATTGCTGTTTGTAACTCTATTGTCTGCAAGAGTTTTATGATCCGTATTACTTATTTCTTTATGAGTTTCTATACTATTTGGACTACTATTTATGCAAGTATTTTCAGCGTGATCAATTTTTAAAACTTTAGAACAAGTAACTTCTTTTATGTCACTATTTTGTCTAAAATTACATGTACTTTCTAGATTATTAATTTGAATTTTACAATTACTATTATAATTATTTTTACTAATATCGCTGCTTTCCTGATTATAAAGTTGATTTGATATGTGTTTATTACTGTCTAATTCATTTGGTTTTACACTACTTATAATATTTACATTACTACTATTATTTATAACATTATGTTTAATATACTCAAACCTTTTTGCAATCACGATTGTATCTTCAAAAGATACAAGATTAAAAATTAACATATCGCGCTGTAAATATGGTAACATGCCAATAACAAATTGCTTTAAAAGCCTGTTTTCAAATTTATTAATCGTATGTTGTTCATTAACATCTATTACTGGATCATAAAATTCTTTTACAATGGACTTTAACCGATCTACATATTTTTCTACCAGTTCGTCTGTTTTTTGATAACAATTTCTTAATTTATTATCTACCGTTATAAAATCAACACGCGGACTAAATCTATTTATTAATTTTTCTTTAAAATCATCCCAGTTTGCTATATCTTTTATTTCAGGGTCATTAACTACTATAAATTTTGCTTTGCCTTTTAAATTAATTTTAACAAATGCGATTGATTTTACATCAGTCCACTTTTCTATAAATCTATAATTTTCATATACTCTGAAAAAATCTTTTACCGACTCGCTTGATTCGCCTGAAAAACTCGGCAATTTATTCAACAAACCCAATAGTTTTTCCATTTTTAAATATATATAAAAAAACAAATAAATTAATTACAATTTCAAACAGTCAAGGCTACTGAAACTTCGTATCCCACACCGCTGCCAACCAAATATGTTACAGGACGGCTGATATTTTTAATATTTTACCGCTCTGTAAACAAATATATTACTAAACGGCTGATATTTGAATATCTCACCGCTTTGCCACCAAATATGTTACAGGACGGCGGTAAAATTTATAATTACTATTAAAAAGATTATTAATTTTAAACACAAACAATTAATAATTGCCACCGTTCTGACATTTAAAATAATAAACAACTTATAGTTATTAGTAGTGCAAAATATCGATTTATTTACTTCTAATAGCTATTTGTTTATATACTTATATATGCTGCCACCAGTTGCATTAAGTTAAGCTTAATGTAACAATTTTGATTAGATTCGAATTTAATCAATAATAAATCTGAAAAGGGTAAATGCTATGGATTTGGTAATAATCGCAGTTTAATTTTTATAAGAATATTTATTAACAAAAAAATGAATAGCTTAATGTAAAAAAAATAAAATATAAATATTAGTTATTGAAATATAAAAATATACAATAAAATACATGAAATAAATTTGTGAAAAATGCTTCAAATTGCTTCGTTGCATAAAAAACTATATAACAGTAAACAAAATAAACAAAAATTACTTACTAAGAAGTATTTTCCTTAGATCACACATTCTTGTGATTTTACGATCGATTATCAGAACAATCACTTAAGATCCGAACCTTCCGAACTGATTTTAAGTTTTTGTATATGATAATTTTACAATTGACTTGAATTTTTCTTAAACTCTGAACCTTCCGAACCGATTTTAAGTTACAATTCTGATCAACTTTGACTTTAAACTTTTTCAACAATGTATTAAAATTGACTCACTTAAATGCACTCTAATTAATTCGCTGACTAGACTGATTTCTTTTTGCTCGTTCTAACTCTGTTCTGACTTGTAAGTCACTAACTCGTAAGTCACTCTCTAACTCTTTTTCTGTCTACAGCCCTTTTTAAGAGAAAAATCCTAAGATTTTTGTATCAGAGTGGGAGTTCCACTTTTTGAAACCAATACTTTAATTGGTCACCCCTTCCGTGAGGGGGTGGCTACCACTCTGATTGGTTACGAATTTAACAATAAAATTTCTACGAAGAGCTGGTGTCAATTTAGAGTTCGTTCACTTAAGAAAACTTTCTAAATTTTATTACAGGGCAGCGAGCCCTGATGCAACACAAAAGCGAGTCAATCCTTTGTTAGAATTTTTACAAGGTTTACCCTTTTTAAAGAATAGAAAAAAAAACATCTTAGAAATTAGTTCCACTAAATAAAAAAAACGAAAAAATTTTGAATCTTTGACACGAACTTGCAATTGACTTGACTTTGAAATATTATGTGTGATTTTAGGAAAATACCCTTTACAAAATCTTGACATTTTTTGAACTATTTCTAAAATATAGTTTTATGGCTTGAAACTAACTAAAAAAAAAGAAACTATTTTTAAAATACAATTTTATGGCCAAAAACTAACTAAAAGAAACTCTGTGCTAAAGCCCGCTGTTACAAATTAATCGATTTAAGGGCCAATAAATGGATTTTTATCATGGAGCCCCTTCCATGTTCTCGGACGACTAACATATACAATGTATTTAACACATATTATTATTCAGCAAGGATACTCGGGAAGGATTAGAACTAATACAAATTTCTCAGATTTTAGAAATGTAAATATACCATATTACAATATTTATTTACAATTTCATTTTAGTTATGTTTTTAAATTTTAGATGTATAACTTTTGGGGAGACTTCTGTGGTACTTTATTGTTAGCACTTTATGTATCACTAACATTTGAATCACCTATGTTAACGATTGAAAAAATTCTTTTTAAAACTGGTAATATTAGAATATTTTAAAATAAAAACGGCTTTAGGTTTAGGTTCTGTATTAATATTTATTGATAACGGTCTTCATCAGGAAAACTGATACAAATGTCATAGCAACAAGTTACTAGACGTAACAAAATACAAGTAATTAGATCATAAATTTTTTATAAATTTTCAATTAATGGAAGCCAATTAAATTATTTACAACAGTGCCGTGTCATATTGTTTGAGATGTTATGTTTTTTTTTTATAAGATTTTATTTCACTGATTTTGGGCTAATTAAAAATTTATGAAAATTTTATGATCTAGTTACTTACTTTGTTACCTGGTAATTTGTTTCTATGTTCTGTTTATTTACTATAAATGTTATTTGTATTAGTTTTCTTGATGAAGACGGACGTTGAGTTCGTTGATTATTAATAAAACTAAAGCCGTTTTATTTTCAATAATGAGTTCTGAAAGATTTTTTTTATGAATTAAATGTTTTATATAATAGTAAATTATTAACAAATTGATTATTAATTTCAGGTTCTAAACCGAAAGAAATGCAACTTCCGAATTATGTCGAATCTAAAAAGAAGTAACAAATATTATAAATTATTTTGTTTATATTTTTTTATCTCATCAAATATATTGCGCTAATTAAATTAGAAAATGGAATTTGTATTATGTAATGTCGAGAAAATAAAATGAAAAAAAAACTTGACGCTTCTCTTTTTCATTAGATACTAAATTATTGTTTACATTTTTCAGATAATACAGTTAAGATGGTTCGGTCATTTTGAGAGTATGTCTAATGCAGTTTGGTTAAAAGAATATATAGGTGAATGATTTTGAAGGTATACGTTTGAACGTCCGATAAGTAATTGAAGTGCTATGATTGAGAGAGTGTTTTACGTGAGCGAAAATTTCCAAATAGTAGGAATAGAAGAACATGCTGTGAAAGGAGATATCATGAATATAGCTGAAGCTAGAGTTGCTTGGCGATAGTGAAACGAGTTTGTGCCACACTCTTTTGGGTATATGATGTGATTTTGTATGTATGTATATTTATGTAAAACAGTACTATATTAAAACAACGATTTCTTTGACCATCAATTTAGAAAAATACTACACCGTAAAAATCGTCTGTGAATTTCCATATTTTTTCATAGCGAAAATCATATAATTTTCTTTATAATGCAAATTTACTACATTTATTCTGTAAATTTCATTGGAATTAAAATATTACATAAAATAAAATAACAGATTTACATATTTTTTTTTGTAGGTATATTTTCACGAAAGTTTATATGTAGTGCTGCAACAGATAATATTTTGTATTTTTCTATATTAATATTAATGTCAAAAGATAAACTTTGTTCTTGGGTCCTGAACCTGCGTTATGATTAATTATAATGTTATTAAATTCCCTATCAGGTTCGTTATTGTTTTTAGCAATGACACGTTTCGACTTTTCAGTCATCTTCAGATTTTCTGAGTTTGGTCTGTGTTGTAGCTCGAGTGAACGGTTTGTGTGATTTGTGTTACGGTTTTTATATTATTCCAAGGAACGTGGTTGATTGTGATTGACTGTTTTTAGTTTCCATGTTACCTGCTGGGAATTTAATAACATTATAATTTTCCATATTACTTGTGTAGCACTAAAATTATAATTATATTATAATAGTATTTGGTTTTCTATAATTGAGTAATAGTAAAACCAGAAAATATTTGGTTTCTCTTGTATTGATAAATTTGGAGTTGATAGGAATATATTCAATTGAACTAGGTTGTGGTCAGAGTTTAGAGCGTTGAGTGATTTTATTTGGAAATTATAGTTTGTTAATTGGAATGTGACAGTGTCGATTACATCGGGATTATTTTCGTTTTTAGTATAAGTAGTAGGTTCTTGTGGTGTAACTGGATAGGTTGTTGTTGTTGATGCAATATGAATTTAAACTTACACTGTTTCTGGTTATATTAACGCTGTTCCAATTCTGTTGCTTGGCGTTTAGGTCTCCTGCTAATATTGTTGGAGTTGTTTTGTAGAAAAGAAGGTCGAGATCTTGGTGTAATAGAGCTTTGTCAGGAGGGTTGTAAAGTAATATTATTCTTAATTTTTTGTTTTGTTGAAATTCAAATTCCAGAAGAGTTGCTTTGGTATTTACTAGTCGTAGAGTAGGTAGCATATGATGTGATATACTTTGGCGAATTAAGATAGCAGTGCCTCCTTTTGGGCCAGTTAGTTAGATTATAATGGTAGAAGGCATGCATTACATGCAGAGCCGTATTTATGCACAGGCGCATGAGGCGCAAGCTGGGGCCTCGTAGCTAAGGGGCCTCAGATTTCAAATCAGATATCAGTCACTGAGATCAATTTGAAAATTATATTTTAATTTCTAGTTTCTAATTTCTAATGTTGAAGAACTTGTGTTGTCATTGTCCATAAGATTATTTAAGATTATTATTATATTTATAGCCATGTGTGTATTTTCCTTTTTCCTTATGTACCTATACATTATTTTGTTTTGATTTTGCTGATTTTTTTGATCAAATACCAATGTATAAACAATTTAAACAAATTAAAAACATTTTCATATAATAATAATAGGACTAAAACTAATTTTTTGCCACTGACAATTCCTTTTCAGTTGAAGAATATCTGCAAGGGGGCCTCATATTTCAATTGCGCCTGGGGCCTCATATTTCAATTGCGCCTGGGGCCTCATATTTCAATTGCGCCTGGGGCCTCGAAAGCGGTAAATACGGCTCTGATTACATGCCTATCTAATAAAACTATTATTTCACAAAAGTTATTAATTTTTTTCTCGGAAAGTTAGGAACGCTGTAATTGTATAAAATTATATAATTTATGAAGACACTAGAGAAAACTTTTGTGAAAATTTGAGTAAAATCGGATCAATAGTATAGACACAATTAATTATTAAAAATTTTATTAATTTTTTTCTCAAAAAGTTGGCAACCCTGTAATTGTATAAAATTACATAATTTATGTAGGTATTAGTGGAATCTTTTGTGAAAATTTGAGTCAAATCGGATAAATAGCAAAGCCGCAATTAATTATTAAAAATTTTAATAATTTGTTTCTCGGAAAGTTGGCAACCCTGCAATTGTATAAAATTACGTAATTTATGTGGGCACCAAAAAAATCTTCTGTGAAAAATTGAGTAAAATCTAACTATTAGTATAAGCACAATTAATTATTAAAAATTTTATGAATGAATTATGAATTTTTGGATATGTGTAGTACGTATCTGGTTTATCAGATGTTTGTATGGGGACGGCAAATTTTGTTACTTTTGCAAAATTCCCAGCCGTTTTCGAGATATTTGCGATTAAAGATTTTTTTCGCAAACATTAATAATTATTTAAGTGAGTGGTCGTATGGGGTTGGGGGGTAGAAAATTTTATAGCAACACAAGTGTTGCGGGGCAGATTTCGTATTTTTGCCGAAATTTACATCTGTTTGCGAAATATTTCGCAAACGGCTGCAAATTTCGCAAAAATAACGAAATCCGCTATATTGATACATTTTGATACATTTTGATACATTTTAATACATTTTGAAACATTTTGAAACATTTTGATACATTTTTACGAGCCCTCGGCTATTAATTATTAATGTTTGCAAAAAAAAATCTTTAATCGCGAGTATCTAGAAAACGGCTGGGAATTTCACAAAAATAACAAAATTTTCCGCGTTTTACAAATACTAGTCAATTATGGCCGTACTACAACATATCCAAAAATCAACCCCCTACAACACCCCCTTATTAATTAAGTCAACCACCAAAACCGCGATAAAAAGTTAACAAATTTGTGTATAAAAATTCAAAAACTAAAATTGCGAGTATTTTGCAAACGGCTGCAAGTTTCGCAAAAATAACGAAATTTGCTAGGAAGCACTTGTCTTGCTATAACATTTTCAACCCCCAGCCCCGTACGAGCCCTCGGCTATTAATTATTAATGTTTGCAAAAAAAAATTTTAATTGCAAATATCTCGAAAACGGTTGGGAATTTCGCAAAAATAACAAAATTTGCCGTCCCCTTACAAACATCTGATAAACCAGATACGTACTACAACATATCCAAAAATCAATAAATATAGGTAAAAAATAATATAATTTTACAATTTAAGCTAATTTTTAAAATTAAAAATGGAATATTTTTTGAAATAAAATAATTTTTAACATAGTAAAATACCATTCTGAATTTATATTCAAGTAAAAGTTTCAATGTTTTGTTTGTTTAATATTTATTCTCCCGATGATGAAGCACACTTACTGTATCGAAACGTCAAATTTTTAATTAAAATAAAATAGAACTTAAACCTAAAACTTCTATTTCAAAATAATTTTTACTGTTGAATTAATATCAATACTTATATTTATATAAAAAAAGTAAATATATGTAACAGAAAAACAATTTATTATTAATAGCATATAATTTATATTTACAATATTACAATATTCTAATTTTCATTACAAATCTAAAATTATTATTTATAAACAAACATAATAAAATTATAATTAATTTTTGTTTAATACATGTGGTACAATTAAAACAATATTCTTGAACAGGATAAATTTTTACTTCTAACCAAGTCGGTTTCAAAATACGTTTATAATTATCAACTACAAATTTAACTATTTCTGTTCGGTAACCAAATACTGAAACCTAAAACAGATTGGCTGATATTACAAACTCGGGTTTTGGGTGTTTTAGTTCAATTGATTAGACCTGCTCTTATGATAGTTATACGTTGTATTAAAACCGATTTTAGTTAAAACCAATTTTAAAACACAGCTCGTAATATGGGCCATTGTTATTAAATAATAAATTTACTGAGTCCGTTATTATTAAATTATTATTATAAATTTACCTTCAATTCGTATTTTCCTGGTAATAGTATACGCCAAAATTCACCATTTTCTGTTGAATGAAATCTAATATTTCTTCCAATTATTTGCAAATTTGCATTTTCTATTGATTTATTTGTTTCGCCATCAATTATAATGCCTTTTACTCCTTGATGAACTTGAAATAAATAATTTATTAATGCCTGGAAATTGAATTATATTTTGTTACTTACAAAAACTAAAAATAGTTAATTTTACGTGTGTGTGTGTTTAGTGATAAAAACGAATACATTAATAATTTATAAAAATAAACAATAAAACACTTGGTGTAAGTTTCACTATATTTATTTGACTTAATCGATTTCGGCTTTCTAGGCCCTCATCAGAAGTTTATACAGAATACAAACTTTTATACAAACTTCTGATGAGGGCCTAGAAAGCCGAAATCGATTAAGTCAAATAAATATAGTGAAACTTACACCAAGTGTTTTATTGTTTATTTTTATTAAAATGTTTCACCAAGTGCCTACAGCTGAAACTTTCAACTTTATTAATAATTTATAACCTATTTGTATATTAATCGGACTAGATTTAAAAATATAAATATAGGGTCAACCGGGGCAAGTGTGGCCGGAAAATTCGTAGTTTTAACTTCAAGCAAACATAAAACAGCTAATTCATCACATAAATTCATCGTTTAAAAATAAATATGTAGCTTTATTATTTTTTAATCGCTAGATTTAAAAATATAAATATAGGGTCAACCGGGGCAAGTGTGGCCGGAAAATTCGTAGTTTTAACTTCAAGCAAACATAAAACAGCTAATTCATCACATAAATTCATCGTTTAAAAATAAATATGTAGCTTTATTATTTTTTAATCGCCAGATTCTTTGAAATATTTATTAAACAAAAAAGTACATATTTTTTTTCTGTTTCTTATGTATAGAAAAAAATGGCCACATTTTCCCCCAAAACGGATAAGTGTGGATCATGGTGGTGAATTATAATTTCTTTATATATTTATTCCGTAAGGATCATTAGGTAAGTGTGGTCAGTTGTTAGAAATTGATTTGTATTTGGAACAAGTGATTTTTTTTCGGCTTATAATAAAAATTTGCTGTTACGACATAAATCTAATACATGTTAAAAAGATGTAAATTTCATTAAAAATTGTACTAATTTAAAGAATAAAAGATTTGATACCGAACAAGAAGATGCTGCCACACTACCCCATTTCCACACTTACCCCAGTTGACCCTAACGTGTTTGGAATATTTTGCGCCAATAATTTTTCAACCATAATTCTTTGCTGCCACAATTTATACCCCATATTTCTTCGCGGCATATACAGTGGAACCTCGCTTAACGAGCATTTCGCAAAACGAATAATTCGCATAATAAATTGTAAAAAATGACTCGCTGAACGAGCGACGTTTCGAATAACGAGTGACGTGGATAGAGAAATCCCCGAATTCTGCGATGGAACTTTCCGTGCCAGTGCTACATCAGTCTGTGTTTAGAATAAAATGTAGCAAAAACAAATGGCTCTAGACAGCTTTCTAGTAAAAAGGAATTAGGTATGTTATTAATTATTTCGATTTTTTTATTGTTTTATTGTTTTTTGCAAATTGAATTTTTATTCCAGGTTGGTTCATTCTGCAATAGAAGAAAAGATAAAGATGAATCCTTAACAATTTATATGTAATTTTTTTAAATAAACCTTACATATAACGTTTTTTGAGTATTTTTTTTAAATTTCATTTTTTGAGTATTTTTTCGGCATGGAACGCGTTATCGTATTTTACATTAATTTATGTGGTAAAAATTGTTTCGCTTAACGAGTGTTTCGCGTTACGAGTAAGACTCCGGAAGGAATTATGCTCGTTATGCGAAGTTCCACTGTACTTACATACATATTGCAAACTCATTGCTAGATAACTAGAATGAGTTAAAAGTTAATTTTTATTCGTTTAAAAAAGATTAATACACTTGAAGATTTTAGTTGCGCTCATTGCTAAATAAACTAGATTTAAAGATTAATTTTTTATTTTATTAAAATAAGTATATGCGGCGAAGAATTGTAGCAAAAAAAAATTTTTAATGGGATAGTACACTTCAAAAGATGTCGCAAAACCTTAAAACGCCTTAGTTAAAGCTTGATATAAAACCAAATATTTTTACGTACCAATCTGTTATTATCCCAAAATATAGATAATTCTTTTTCTAAAGGATATTTACAACAAGAAATTTCCAAAGTAACTTCCATACAACCATGAAAAACATAATTATAATCTGCCATTCCACCTATATACACAAACAATATAAAATAGTAAAAAATCTTTTAGAAATCATTATATTAAAATAAAGTAGTTTTGGCTTTTATTGGTTTTTAAATTAAACTCTCAACTATCTCAATTTAATTAGTTACCAAAATATTGCCCAGCTCTGGTCAAATCTTACAAATTTAATTAATAAGAATTCGCAAATTTATATACCTGCATGTGGATACCAACTTGCTCCATTTACAATTCCTTTTTCAAATATTTCATTTCGATAATAACAAGTCGGCTTCAAGTGCATTTTTTTATGATTTACTGCATACACTGTTGCCAAATGTTGAAATACATCGTCATCAGGTGTGACATGTGCTCTAGATGCAAAATATTCTAAAATAATTCATAAATAATCTATTTTTATAATATATAACGTACTATTATGAATTTTTTCTTATTTCCACAATATACTCAAATTAATAAAGTAATATTTTATTTAAAATTTAAAAAAAGCTTTCGGATTAAATTCTGTATAAATTTTATTTAAATAGTTTCGATATACTCTACGTATATCGTTATCAAAAGAAATAATACAAATGACATAGGTAAATAATAAACAAGCAAAACATAGAAACAAGTTACTAGGTGATAAAATAATTATCGTATTTTTTTTTATAAACTTTTTTTAATAATTTACTAAAGAACTAGTCTAGTTACTTTGTCACTTAGTAACTTGTTTCTATGTTTTTCATGTCATTTGTATTACTTTTTCCTAATGAAGATATGCATAAAGTATATCGAAACATCGATATTTAAATAAAATATATGCAGAACTTAATGCTAAAGCCTTTTTGTTTTAATATAATGAGTTCTGAAAGATTTTTTACCATGTTAATATTCTATTTATATTCGCATAAAAAGTAAACATATTTTAATATTATATTAATAAGTAATAGCAAAGAGAATATAATATACTATATTCTCTTTAGTAATAGTATTGATTATATAATACATTATTATGGTGTAACGTGTAACTTAGTTTTAAATCGGACGGGGTTATTTCTCAAAATTTAGTTAAAATCCAATAAAAGTCTGGAAGATTCTTATCATCTCAAACTAAGAAAAAAATATAATCATACATAATTGAATATAGTTCTAACCAATTTTACTACATTTATAAAATCTGAAGCTGATTTTATAGAATGCGATAAAAAAAATCGGGAAATTATAATAGTTTAATAACTATTGGATTTATTTAAAATTTATATATATATATATATATATATATATATATATATATATATATATATATATATATATATATATAGGTTGTATATATTTATTTACGGGAATTACGGTATGTTAAAGGCAATTAAAAGTTAGCGAACATTCAGTTATTTCTTTTTATTATTAGACCAATATTTCGCCACTATTTTGTTGGCTTCTTCAGGGTGAATACTATAATAACATATAAATACAATATACTTACAGTAAATATTATATGAGAAATTATTACAAAAACAAAAATTGTATAATGGAAACTTACATGTAAGATTTAACAGAAAGTTGTTGTTAAAAAATGAAGTTGTAGTAAAAAATGATAAATTTGTATATATGTAAACATTGAATATCATAATAAGTAAATTAATGTTGTAAATTGTTATTACTTATTTAGTGTTTAAATTATAATTTGGCGAAAACTCCGTATGTAAATGTTGTGTCAATTGTATAAAATCAAATAAATTAAATTATTGTGTTAAATTTGCTATTTTATTAACGTCTGTTTATATGTAAAATTTTTATTTCAGGAGTTATTTATTTGTAAAAATATTTATTATTAGTCAGTAGAAACACGATGAAAAACACACATCAACTATCACAAAGAAATTTTAAACCAATTTGAAGAAAAATTCAACTACAAAATGGCGGTAATTATCATATTCGCTATTGACCAACATCAACAAGTCGGAAACTTCTAGAACATTCTATTTTTTAGTTAATCAAGTCAACATGATAATAATTATAATTAATAAATACAAATCATAATTATTATAATTTTGTTTTGTGAAAATGTATAATCAAATTAATATTAATATTTAAAATTAATAATTATTGTGATAAAAATGAATTATTTTGGTAATTAAAATTAATTAAAGAATTTAACTTATTCGTTTATGTGTTGTTATTTTCCTAATTCCATAGAAAGCAAGAGAAAATTGTTTTATAAATACCGAAACAGAAGTAAATATATTTTAATTTTGTAATGTTTCTTTGCGATCCAACATTGTTAAGTTGGCATATAGCATCAGTGAATTTCTAATGTCACTTTTGTTGTTGATAACCTTACTCTTGTTCCTGTATATATGATACGATTCTAAAAACAAACGTTTGTAGTAATTATTTTCACTTTCTAGTATTACTGGATTGTCATAATCAGCTCGATGTTTGGATTTACGTATATGTGTGGCCAGCGTACATTGTTTGTTAGGTTTGTCTTCATCACTCCTGTGTTGATTGATGCGATGTTTAAGATTTTGCGACGATGTACCAATGTAGAATTTATTGCAAGAACATCTGATCGCATACACCGTGTCTGTCATATTAGCAATCGGGATTCGCTCTTTTACTCTTGAATGAAGGTTAGAAATTGTTTTTTTGTTTTTGAGTGATATTTTAAGTTCTTTGTCTTGTTTGAATAATGCAATTATTTTGTTTGACAGCTGATCAATGTTAGTAAGTGAAACATACCTTATGTTATCATCATTCGACACATGGCTGCTGTTGGATGCAGGTGTTGGAATCCTGTTGTTGAACAATAAGGTACGAATCATTCTACACGGATAGCCGTTTTGGATAAGTAATTGTTCTGCTTTTTTTAAACTGTTATGTACTAATGAGTTGTGACTGATTGCTGTGATTCTGTTTTTTAGATTGATGATGAAATTCGTTTTGATGGAGTTACTGTGATTTGATCTGTAATGTAAATAGCGACCAGAGTGTATGGATTTCCTGTACCAATCAAGTTTGATCATTTGATCTGTTGTTCTAGTAATTAAAGTGTCTAGAAATGGTACGGAATTATCATTTTCGTATTCGATGGTAAATTGTATATTGTTGTTGTATGCATTAAAAACATTAAGAATTTGCTCATCACCTGTTCTAGGTATCGCTGTTATGATGTCATCCACATATTTGTACATGAAAGGAAGATTGAATGTTAATTGTGGAATGCATACATCTAATAGTAAATCCATAACGTATTGAGCAATGATCGGGCTAATTGTGGATCCCATAGCACAACCAAGTTGTTGATGGTAAAATTCTCCATCAAAAACAAACACATTGGATTTCATTTCATTTCATCTACAACTCCAATGTGTTTGTTTTTGATGGAGAATTTTACCATCAACAACTTGGTTGTGCTATGGGATCCACAATTAGCCCGATCATTGCTCAATACGTTATGGATTTACTATTAGATGTATGCATTCCACAATTAACATTCAATCTTCCTTTCATGTACAAATATGTGGATGACATCATAACAGCGATACCTAGAACAGGTGATGAGCAAATTCTTAATGTTTTTAATGCATACAACAACAATATACAATTTACCATCGAATACGAAAATGATAATTCCGTACCATTTCTAGACACTTTAATTACTAGAACAACAGATCAAATGATCAAACTTGATTGGTACAGGAAATCCATACACTCTGGTCGCTATTTACATTACAGATCAAATCACAGTAACTCCATCAAAACGAATTTCATCATCAATCTAAAAAACAGAATCACAGCAATCAGTCACAACTCATTAGTACATAACAGTTTAAAAAAAGCAGAACAATTACTTATCCAAAACGGCTATCCGTGTAGAATGATTCGTACCTTATTGTTCAACAACAGGATTCCAACACCTGCATCCAACAGCAGCCATGTGTCGAATGATGATAACATAAGGTATGTTTCACTTACTAACATTGATCAGCTGTCAAACAAAATAATTGCATTATTCAAACAAGACAAAGAACTTAAAATATCACTCAAAAACAAAAAAACAATTTCTAACCTTCATTCAAGAGTAAAAGAGCGAATCCCGATTGCTAATATGACAGACACGGTGTATGCGATCAGATGTTCTTGCAATAAATTCTACATTGGTACATCGTCGCAAAATCTTAAACATCGCATCAATCAACACAGGAGTGATGAAGACAAACCTAACAAACAATGTACGCTGGCCACACATATACGTAAATCCAAACATCGAGCTGATTATGACAATCCAGTAATACTAGAAAGTGAAAATAATTACTACAAACGTTTGTTTTTAGAATCGTATCATATATACAGGAACAAGAGTAAGGTTATCAACAACAAAAGTGACATTAGAAATTCACTGATGCTATATGCCAACTTAACAATGTTGGATCGCAAAGAAACATTACAAAATTAAAATATATTTACTTCTGTTTCGGTATTTATAAAACAATTTTCTCTTGCTTTCTATGGAATTAGGAAAATAACAACACATAAACGAATAAGTTAAATTCTTTAATTAATTTTAATTACCAAAATAATTCATTTTTATCACAATAATTATTAATTTTAAATATTAATATTAATTTGATTATACATTTTCACAAAACAAAATTATAATAATTATGATTTGTATTTATTAATTATAATTATTATCATGTTGACTTGATTAACTAAAAAATAGAATGTTCTAGAAGTTTCCGACTTGTTGATGTTGGTCAATAGCGAATATGATAATTACCGCCATTTTGTAGTTGAATTTTTCTTCAAATTGGTTTAAAATTTCTTTGTGATAGTTGATGTGTGTTTTTCATCGTGTTTCTACTGACTAATAATAAATATTTTTACAAATAAATAACTCCTGAAATAAAAATTTTACATATAAACAGACGTTAATAAAATAGCAAATTTAACACAATAATTTAATTTATTTGATTTTATACAATTGACACAACATTTACATACGGAGTTTTCGCCAAATTATAATTTAAACACTAAATAAGTAATAACAATTTACAACATTAATTTACTTATTATGATATTCAATGTTTACATATAAGTATACAAATTTATCATTTTTTACTACAACTTCATTTTTTAACAACAACTTTCTGTTAAATCTTACATGTAAGTTTCCATTATACAATTTTTGTTTTTGTAATAATTTCTCATATAATATTTACTGTAAGTATATTGTATTTATATGTTATTATAGTATTCACCCTGAAGAAGCCAACAAAATAGTGGCGAAATATTGGTCTAATAATAAAAAGAAATAACTGAATGTTCGCTAACTTTTAATTGCCTTTAACATACCGTAATTCCCGTAAATAAATATATACAACCTATTATCACGGTAGCAACTCAGACTAAACTATATATATATATATATATATATATATATATATATATATATATATATATATCATCTTCAAGTACAAAATAAATTCAATTTATTTCTTGAAGATGTCTTCAGGCATTTTCCTGCAAACTTCAATTTTTGCTATTTATTAAAATATGACAAAAAAAATCTACATGAATATAACAACTTATAGAATAACATAAAATACCACCATAATATTTCAAATCGATTTAAAATGTAAACCAACACTATGAAACAGTAATAATTTTTTTCACTTATTTTAAATTAAAAATAAAATAAAAGATAATTTACCACTATCGGCATTATCATAAGGATATCTGGCAACCAAAGCACCACCATGTAAGCTGGCGCTTAAAACGAACGCAGTTTCGTTCATCCAGTTTTGAACGGCTATAGTTTCCGGTTCCGATGTAATGTGATTTATCCGACGAAAATCCGGAAAACTTCGATTCAAATCAATATTGGCTGCATTTCTTCGTCCCGGTCCTTTTATGCATTTACCTTCAATTGCCCGTTCAAAGCCATCTGGATTTAGACTCGGTAACAGATGAATACGACTGTTATCTAACAGCCATTTTATTTTCGTTTTTCGATCGTTGTTTACTAGTAAATACTTGGAACAGAAAAGTATAGATTGTTCATTTTGAAAAGTTAAATAAAAATATGATTTCTCTACTTATCACGAAATTAATTAAATTTTAGCGCAAAGCTAGCGATTCTAAAACCAAACAATTTACTAATTTATTAAAAAAAACAAATCAAATGCACCATTCTAGTTTTATCAGTTGTTGCTGGTTCATTGCAGCTAAAAATTGAGACTATTAATTAATGTCTGTAACAAATTTTTATTGTATTCACAAGCTAGTAGATGTGAAGTTCGAAACCCAGTGGCGTAGCCAGGAGGGTGTAAGGGGGTGGGGGTTTAAAAGCCCCCACCCCAAAAACCCGAATTACCAAAAACATACGTATGTGAAATATGAAATATGTTATTTTACTTTCATTTTTATAAAAATAATTTTTATTGCTCTTTATTTTTAATACAAATTATAGTATTATCTTTATTGATTAATATTATATCATTTTTTTAGTAACCAAAACCCCCCCCACCCATGACAAGTTTCTGGCTACGCCACTGTCGAAACTAATCGTATTACGACCAGGGCCAGACTTCTTTATAAAGAAAAACCTTTTGGAATATCTTTTTTTTTTTCAAAAGTAAAAGAAAACATTCAAAAACCAATTGCGTCATATGAATGTAGGGGGTGTGTTGAGGAAGCGCATATTGCCTTTTTTTGGACTTTGCATAAGCGCGTAAAAATATGTTAAATAAGCGCATTATAATTATATTGAATAACACAACTAAACAATCTTAACCTAACCCAACCTTCCCTAAGCCAACCTAATATTTTGATGCGCTTATGCAACTTTTTTTGCGCTTATGCAACGTTTTTGGTACCAAAAATGCGCTCTCAACTCTCTCTGAAGTTTATAGAAAATATTGAAAAAACAAGATTAGAAATATATGGATAAGCCCATATATAGACCACTTTGAGATTTCTCGGAAAGTTGGCAACACTGTATTTTAATAATATTATAATTTATGTGGGCACTAGGAGAAACTTTTCTGAATATTTGATCAAAATCGAATAAATAATGTAGCCACAATAAATTTTTAAAATATATTGTGATTTTTTGGTAACACTGTATTTTGTTAAAATTGCATAATTTATTTAGGCACTAGGAGAATCTTTTATGAAAATTTGATTAAAATCCGTTAAATAAAGTGTTCATAATAAATTTTTTAAAATTTTAGTAATTTTTTTCTCGAAAATTTGGCAACACTGTATTTTGTTAAAATTACATAAATTATATGAACACTAGAAGAATTTTTGTGAAAATTTAAGTAAAATCGGTTAAATAACATGGCCATAATAAATTTTTTTAAACTTTAGTATTTTTTTTTCAGAAAGTTGGCAACACTGGATATTAATAAAATTATATAATTAATGGGAGCATCAGGAAAATCTTTTCTGAAAATTTGATCAAAATCGGATAAATAACGTAGCCACAATAAATTTTTAAAAGCTTTAGTAATTTTTTTCTCGGATAGTTGACATGACTAGAAAAAATAAAAGCACATGATCCTATCTTGGGTACTAGACAAGTTTATCTTGAAAATTTCATTAAAATCGGTTGAACCGTCTAGGAAGAGTTGCGATCACAAAATTTTGACTGACGACGCACATCCATACACCCACATAAACTAAGTTCGTTGATTCGTTTAACGTTAGTACACAGGGTTCAAATGGCGCGTAACGTAAATTCAAAAATATGTTGAATTTCATATTGAATTTGTTCGTTTAATACAACATATTTATTGTAACTGACTGTTCTGAAAATTACATAATGAATGTTGAATTAATAATTCAATAAGAAATTTAATATTATTAATTGATTTATATAAAATAAAAAAGAAATAGAAATAAAATTTTTTTTAACTGGCTCTAGTTTCTACTAAAACGATAATTAGTGTACCGAAAAAATACCTGATATGCAATATCCTATGTAGAATAATAGGAATTTTTTTGAAATTTTTTAAATTGTGGGAAATAGAGAAAAAAAATTTTTTTCCAAAAAATAACACATTTATTGCTTTTATTTTCCAAACTATATTCCCGAAAAATTTAAAATTTTTATATATGCTTCATAATTATATTATACTATGATTAGGATTATTTTTTTTATTTAATTATTGTTTTAACAGATTTTTATAATTTTAGAATTTTATAATTTTTTCATAAGCAAAATTTTCAGGCAGGTGCTGACGCATACGGCAAATTTGCAAACTAAATGGCAAAGCCAGTATTACACAGTATTATGATATTATCATAAATAGATTAATTTTATTTTATTCTTTTATATATGATAAAGATAATATTAACAATTTAATAAGAAACTAAGAAATAATAGTAAGTTTTTAATATTATAAAAAAATAATAATACATTTTGAAGCTTATTGTGCGTGGAATGATATTGACGTATGATTTACGTCAAGTTATGTTATTTTATAATTTTGTATCTCGCGAAAAACCCATGTGTTTAGTGGTTTGTGACCATTATTATTATGACATTTCAGAAAATGAAAAAAATATGAATTTTATTTCAGAATTTAATATATTTCTATTAATTTTTCAATTTTTATCAATACAAAGAAAATTTTTTTGTTTACTATAATTGTAATATATATATATATATATATATATATATATATATATATATATTTATATATATATATATATATATATTATATATATATTTATATATATATATATATATATATATATATATATATATATTATATATATATTTATATATATATATATATATATATATATATATATACATATATACCATATATATATTTATATATATATATATACACCATATATATATGGTATATATATATGATTAATAAAGAGCATATGAGAAGAAATCTTGGATTATTATAGCCTAATATTGATATTTTGATAAAATATTTTTTTTGTTGGTATGCCGTGGTCGATTTATTTTCGTCGCAGACGTTTCGCCCATATATCGTAGATGGCATCTTCAGTGCTTGGTGACTAAGTACTGACGATGTCATCTACGATGTATAGCGAAACGTCTGGACGAGAATAGATCGACCACGGCATACCAATCCAAAAAATTCTATTTCGTTTTATTCGTTACACTTTTGTGCGCAAATAATAATAATTATTATAAGTTTACATTATTATAAGTTTAAATAAATATTTATTTTACTAGACATTCGCTACATTTTCCATTCAAATAGAAACAAAATATGTGTATATTTCAAAACTTTTTTTGTAGAATTATTGTAGGCATGATTTTGTAGTAAGACAAGTTTTGTTTTTTCTCTTTCTCGCTCTCATTTGTTCTATATCTGTATACATATATAGATATCTACATATAAACAAACTTTGCAAGCGAGATAGAGAGATATAATTTATGCAAAATGTTTATTGGGTTGCTACAATGTATTATTTGTCATGTAGCAAAAACAATTTTTATTATAATAGTCTGTTTGCTATATCGTGTTTATTCATTGACGCTTATTTTTAATCCTTATAATATTTGAATAACATTTATTTGGTCGGAGCCAGAAGGGCCTACAATTTTTTAGGGGTCATATGGAATGTAAATGAATTTTAATAATAATTTAATAATGTCAAAGTGGTTTATATACTTCTAATCTTGTATTTTAGCTAGTCGAAAATCTAGCTTATAAAATCAAACCACATTCGACTAGCTCCATTCTCGCTTTGCGAGAATATTATTTATATATTAATTTGTATAATTACAAAAAGCAACAAATTTAGACAATATATCAATCTGTCATATATTTATGTCAAATGAGTATAATTATTTTCAACTGAAATACAATTTTTTAGTATGACATTTCGGAAATTTAAATAATACGAATTTTATTTCAGATTTGACTAAAATAATATATGTACATATGTCTATAAATAATTATTCGCTCGGTATTCAATTTCGTATACAATTCTAGCAACTTAGAGACCTAACCGAACACAGCGTACCCTAAAATTTCGCTACCTGTTTGAAACATACAAACATTCCATTCTTATCTACGTTTTCGTATTTCTACTTCTCACCCCTCTACCTCACTTACCCCGTACACATCTTGTGTCATCGCGATGATACATTGTATTGCCCTGTTACTTTTATATTTTTAATTTTATTGAATTATTTTATAAAATGTACAATAAATATTTATATATATATATATACATATATATATATATATATATATATATATATATATATATATATATATATATAAATATTTGCCCACAAAAGTGTAACGAATAGAACGAAATAGAATTTTTTGGGCTAGTACGCCGTGGTCGATCTACTCTCGTCGCAGACGTTTCGCCATACATCGTAGATGACATCGTCAGTGCTTAGTCACCAAGCACTGAGGATGCCATCTACGATGTATGACAAAACGTCTGCGACGAGAATAGATCGACCACGGCATACCAGCCCAGAAAATTCTATAAATTCAAATGTTTTTCTTATTGTTCTTTACAGTAACTAGAACTACTGTGTTATTTATAAATAAAAAAAATTAATTTCTTAAGTTTGCAGACAAATTTATTTATTTAAATGTTTATATACTTTTTAATTACAAATATTATAATAAAATAACAAAAAAACACAAAATTAAATTAGTTATTACACATAATTGGAAAAATTATCAAAAAATTATAATAGTATTATTATTTTCATATAAATAAAAGTCAAACTTTAAAAAAAATCAATTTCTATTTAATTTTAAATAAATAGTAAAATAAAAATTATATTAAAAAGTTATAAAATATCAAAACATATGTGAAAAATAATCATTTGTTTTCTTATTTTAATTATGGAAAATAAATATAAACAAATAATAGTTATTTTTTAATTAAAATAGATGTTTTATATTTTTATTTCGTATTTGTTACATAACTAACAAAAATAATATCGTTTGAAACCAACTTTATATTTTGCTGGGTTGGTTTCGTTGCATAGGCAACACAACCAACACAGCAAAATACGAAGTTGCATACATAATACAAAATTCAGCGCCGCCTGCGCGGTTTTGATTCAAACTATATCACCCTATGTACTAACGTTAATCTAGATATGAAGGATTTCTATACAGTTTTTTTTGTTTTTTGAAAATGTTACAAACACCGTACCAAACGCTATACCACTTTTCCATGCAGTCAAAGTGGTATAATAACATATTTAGCTTAGAAAAATAGTTGTAATTGTAGTGAAAAGTGAATAGGAATGTGTCATTCGCATATGAGACATTGAGCCAGGCTAATTTCTTGAATTAAGTCTTTATTTATATTTTTACCATAAAATTTTACAAAATCCCTTGAGCGGTTTTCTAATTAACTTTTTGTCAATGTTTTTATATAAGTGATTAGTTTGAAATTAGAAATAATATTGAGTATAGTTTTAAATCTTTCATCTATTTATACAATAACAGTATCAATCACAACGTTGAAAAAGTAACATAAATATAATTCCTCTACCGGGTTTCGTAAAACTTCACCCTCTGCTAGTTCGGAAAATAATCTTTTTCTTTTTCGAATTCTTTTTTTCAGAAAAGTATTCTGAAATATTCAAGTTTTGTGCTATCATTTTTGCAACATCTAAAAATGTGTTAAATTTTAATTTTAAATTTTGAATTTTGTTTTTAATTTTATTTACTAAATTAAAAAAAAACAAAAATTTGGCAAATTTTATTTTACTCTGTGAACTATACAGAAACTGAAAAAAATACAAGAAATGTATTTTTTTTTTGTTTGTTTTGAGGCCCCTAAAATCGCGTGGCCTGCCCTTGTGGCCGGCCCTGATTACGACTAAAACGTAAAACTAATTTCGGGATAAATAGCAAAATCTATATAAAGCCTTAATACATAATGTATTAATTTAATAATATACTACATGTAAATAATATATTTATAAAATACCTCTAGCAGATATAAAAGTAATTGTCGTCCAATAACTTCATTACCATGAATATTACCAACAAGTTTAATATTTGGTGTACCAATTGTTACTTTACTAAAGTTGGTGATTTCTATTACCCACAATTCTCTGTCTAAAATACATAAGTATATTGCCAATGTATAAATTAATCAAAAGTACAAAAATAGTTGAATAAAATAAAACGGCTATAGATTGCAGTTCTGTATTAAAACACTCGACAAAAAAAAAACGCGACACTTGAAACATCAAAAAATTACCGATTTTCAAATAGGTATAACTCGGCCAATTTTGAACAAAATTGAATAAAAAAATTTGTACGAAAAAATTTGAGGTCTCGTCTTTAAGGTGATGTAAGATGATGGACCATTTGAGTCATTCCACTTCTCACCACACCCCGCAGGAAAAACATGTTTTGACTTTAAAAATTGTCGAACTTTGACGACATGGATAGTATACAAAAAAAAATTTTCGATTTACTTTACCAAGCGAGCGTAAAAATTCAAACATTTCTACGCAAATTCTCTTTAATTTCAAGGACTTGCGATGCTTTGGAGCAAAATTATGATTTTTTGAAATTTACCAGCATTTTGCGAGTTTTTGGTGCATAATTTAGTTAATTTTGGATAAACTTGGATAAATTTTTGAAAAAAAAAAATGAAAGCCTTCTCTTTAAGGCTTTGCAACATAATGCAACGTTTAAGCCATTCCGCTCTCCACCGCACCCCTCAGAAAAAAAATGTTTTTAACTTAAAAAATTGTCAAATTTTGACAACATGTATAGTATACAAAAAAAAATTTCGACTCAATTTACCAAGCGGGCGTAAAAATTCAAACATTTTTACGTAAATTTCGCTTAATTTCAAGGACTTACGATGCTTTGGCGGGAAGTTGTGATGTTTTGAAAATTACTCTGCATTTTGCGAATTTTTTTTGCAGTTTGATTCTGCAAAATGCTTCAAATTTTCGTACTTTTCTCTTAACCGAAAAATGTTTTACCATTGAACACATTTGTTTGGTCATTAAAATGGTCTAAATGTTGAAAATGTGTCAAAATTTTGAATTCGCAAAATGCAAAGTAAATTTCAAAAAAAAAACGTAACCTTGCGCCATAGTATCGCAAGTTCTTAAAATTAAGGAAAATTTACGTAGATATTGTAGTGGGTTTAAAGTTCGCACTAGGTGAAATTGGTTGAAAATAAACACAACACTTAAATTAACTAAAAACTAGAAATATATTTAAAGATATAAAATAAAATAGTTTACTAAACACTACAAAGATATCATACGTATAATAATAAATGGATAAATATAAATAGTAATAATGGTTAAATGTTTAATACAAGAATACGAATAAATATTACTTAATATTTTATATCAAACGGCCGAGCGGTTTAGCCTATTTATATAACAATTTATGTCAACGAAGCCCGCACAACGATAGCTCGTATTCACTTAGCACTTTTCAATATAACATCTCGGCGTACACTGGCTGGCTGCTAGCAACGCGTGGCTTATATAGGTCTGCTTTAAGCTACTAGTCTTTTCTAGATTTCTGAAAAGAATGTTCTAGTCGTTTCTAGGCTTGACGTAGTTTGCCTCTGAATATGTAAACAAGTTGTTTACACATTCTTTATAACTTCTCATATTTATTTCGCAACAATATGTTTGAATTTTTACGCCAGCTTAGTAATTTGAGTCGAAAATTTTTTTTTGTGTACTATCCATGTTGTCAAAGTTCGACAATTTTTAAAGTCAAAACATGTTTTTTTCTGCAGGGTGTGGTGGGGAGCGGAATGGTTCAAATAGGACATATCTTGCACAATATTAAAGACGAGACCTCAAATTTTTTCGTACAAAAAATTTCATTCAATTTCGTTCAAAATTGGCCGAAATAGTCGACGTTTCGACGTACTCAACGTACATCTTTATTAGAAAACCTAATACATATGAAATTTACAGTATAAATAAACAGAACATAAAAACAATTCACTAGGTAACAAAATAACTAACTAGATTATAAAATTTATAAATTTTTAATTAAAGGAAGCCATATTTCATCCCAATTTTGAGGTAAAGTGACATTTCTCCTTTTGTTTGCACGAATTAAAATTTAACTGGCGTTTTATAAATCGGGCAGTAAATAAATTTTAAAAATAGCAACAAATACATTGGATTTGTATATTTTATAGACAAATATATATATATATATATATATATATATATATATATATATATATATATATATATATATACCTATATATATAGGGCAAAAAAAATATAAGCAAATAATAATTTTGGTAATTACATATTTTCTAAGACATATTTCGTAAGACCAGTAGCGTTATAAAATATTGCTTTTTCTATCAAAAGAAAAATTCCAATTACTAGAAAAAGACAAAAAAATCCTGTAACGCTACCGAAATGTGAACAGAATTCAAGCATAAACTTCTATTAATTTTTTTTTTTTAAGTAAAACCTATAGATACTCTATAATAATCGAGTAATTCCACATTATTTGATTTTAATATACAGAATGTAACAGAATAACTATTCCTAATTTTCAGAAATGATAGAGTGCACTTAGAGAAACATTTTTTATTAATAAACTAGTGTCCGAAAATTTCTCAGTGTCAAGATACAATAGATATCGTTATAAACAATTTTCATTATTACAACGTCAAAGAGTAGTTAAGTTAAGGAACATTTTATTAGAAATAATAGTGCATTAAACTTTATAAAAATTGTTTGAAGTTACGACCACCATTTTCGATACACAAGTTGTAACGATGTACAGGGTGGGAAAATTTGAACGTTTTCATAGGGGAACTCGGAAACTATAAGAGATATGGAAAAATGGACCGCGCAACCTCGATCGCTTTTTTTGAGAGAAACTCAATTATGAAAACAAAAATTAGCTATCGTCTTTTGTTTTCGAGTTACGGCGAAAAGTTCGCTTTTTTCGTATTTTGATAAATGGCGATATCTCGATGGTTTTTTAAATTAGAAGAAAATAATTTTCACATTCTTAACACGTTGACTGCGAAACATATCCCCGGGGTCCAGTATCAGTTATTCCATACAGACGAATGATGTAGTTCGTGTAATTTTTGGAATTTTTAGATGTAATAAATAGCGTTATAATTGTTTTTAGCCAAACTTTCTTTATATGTTAATTTATCGGTACATATCCCCGGGGTACTGTTCCGCACTGGAGTAATAAATGATTATTCCTGTGCGGCACATAACCCCGGGGTACTGTACAGAAAATGATATTGAAATGCGTTATCGATTACAATAAGGCAAAGAAAGGCGTGGATGTAAGTGACCAGATGTCGTCATATCACTCAGCATTGCTTAGGAGTGTAAAGTGGTAGGTAAGAACAAAAATACTCAATTTTGTGACAATGTAAATCATGTTTTACCTTTTCAGAAAAGTTATGTTTGAAATACTTTTCGGAACAACAGTGGTAAATAGTTGGGTTGTTTATAATATGATTTCCAATACGAAAATGGGTATCACAGAATTTAGACGAAAGTTAGCAGAATCTCTGGTTGTTTCAAATACGGAAGCAGAAGCACAACAACCGAAGAAACGGGCACATACTTTTGTGAAACCAGAAGGACCAGGCAGAAAGAAAAGAAGAACATGTAAAGGTTGTTACGAAAATTTCGAAAAACTTTATCAAGCCGGGAGGCTGATAAAAAAGTAAGAAGAATAGCAAGTTATTGCTCAGATTGCGATGGTCAACCCGGCTATTGCTTGCCGTGTTTTAATGAAAAACATACCTAAAATTATATAATGAAATATTGTAAATGATATTATTTTATTTTGTTGTATGTAACATGATCATAATGAGAATTATAATAATTTTTTTTTTGCAATATCAATTTTTATTTTTTTTCTAGTGTATCCTGAAATTTCTTTTGTAATAATAACGTGAAGTAAAAACGGTAAGGACGTAAATAAGTTTGTGGTATTTTTAAGAGATGTATGCTACTAAAAGTTTTAAAAATAGTTTTTTATATACTCCAGGCGCAATTAAAGTTGATCATGCATAAATATCCCCGGGGATATGTAACATGCTTATTTTCTAAACATGCTTTTTTGGTGCCGCAGTCAACGTGTTAAGGCACTTTTTTGAGTAGAATGAAATGGTCTTAACGGATATTATAAATCTCCGTTAATTCTCGGGTTATAACATAAAGTTGTGTTTTTTACAATCGACTGCCGAAAAAAAAAAAAAATTCCGGACACTAGTTTATTAATAAAAAATGTTTCTTTATGTGCCCTCTATCATTTCTGAAAATTAGGAATAGTTATTCTGTTACACCCTGTAGAATGAGGCTATTTATACATACGGTATGTATACGCAATTGGCTATTTATACATACTGACAAAAAAAAAACTAAACTAACCTTCTAACCTAACCTACCCTAAATAGCCAATTGCATAAAAATACTGTATGTATAAATAGGCAATTGCGTACACATACCGTATATATAAATAGCCACTTTCTTTAATATATTCCTAAAATTGTAACGTATAGTATGACAATAGAAAAGATAATAGTTTTTGTAACAATAAAATTAAAGATCAAAAGTGATAAAATTATCAAATAATTATGATTTTTTATTATTTTATTTAACCAAGACCTAATCGTAAGATTAATATCAAAAACTGAGTTGGAAACTAAATATAAAACAATTATCATTCTAAGATTTTGAGAATATATAATTATACTCTATATTATTAATAAAACAATAAAATTGTTTTCTTACCTTCTTTAGATTTACCAATACTATATAAACGACTTATATTTTTATAATTTTCTGTAACATTTTGAAGTAGTTCTGTCATCTCTTCATAATGATAGTAATTAAAATTAAATTCTTTACTAAATTTAATATAACATAAAAATGAAATTAAAAATAATATCCACATTTTTCAAATTAATAATAACATATTTATACATTATTTACAAACACCTAAAAATCTACGTAAGTACTGCATGGAAGTGTTAAAATAAAACTAATTTTAAATGTTAGCTTAAAATATCTTAACATCTAAATTTCAATACAGGTCAAGGAAAATTTAGTTTAAAATTATACGTTGTTGCTATATATAACATTTTTTTTCTAATTTAATCGTTACATATTCAAAATTACCACATCAAATTTCTTTTACATGATAATAAAAATAATTAAAATGTAATTAAGTGAAAATATTATTTTTCAGTTATAAATATTTTAAATTTATTATTAATACAATACGTATTATAACAATAATAATAATTTAATCATTTATTATTACAATACAGTACTACTATTGCCATCTATAGGCTATTAGCAAAATTTCATTCCGTGATTTGTAGCCGCCTATTATAGAAATAGTAAATAAACAATAAAATTAATTTACATAACTTAAGAAACTATTTCCATATTTAATATTGTAAATAAATTTATGACTAAGCTCAAAAACATACTTTTAACACTTACAATTTGTTAAATTATTATATTTAACCTTGACCATTCCTTGACATATTTGTTGTTATTTTACTAAAAAAAAAGTGTTAAACATAAATACAAAAATTTCAAAAACAGAGATTAAATTGATACACTGCTCAGTTTAAATTACTTTTATATTTTAGAATAAGTTACGCCTCTTTCACTGTATAAAATGGCGGTAAATTCAATAGTGCGAGTTAAATAATGTTTATTTATATACTTTAATTTTGATATAATTCGATCTAGTAAAATTACCATTGATGGTTAATTCAACATGAACTCCTCTATTCCCGGCTTTCCAAATGTGAATATTTGTTTTTTTTTGTCTAAGTTCAAATAATTATTAAAACAAAGTAATAATTTTATAAAACTAAATATTTTTTTAATGTTTATCTATGATGTTTATATCATTTACTATATATGTAAAAATAAAATAAAATATAAATCTAAAAAAAAAATTAATTAATTTACCAAAAAACAACCACATTCTAAACATTTTTTTTCTGTGGCAGCAGAAATTACTGAAATTTTTTTCTAAAATAAAATAAAAAACAGTATTTGATTAATATTTTGTCATTACATACTTTTTTAAACGGACAATATATACTTTATTTTCTTTTGATACTTTACAGAATTTTAGATACAAACAATACAGGTTCTGATAAAATTAAGTTTTAAAGCGATTGTACAAATTTTTCAAAGTATATAGTACTTTATTTATATGTGCATGTATTTTTTACACTGGTTGATAACAAGTATAATACTATTTTAGATCTGAAGTATACAAAGGTTGAGGTTAAAATATTTTATATAGATTTTTTATTAAATTATAATCTGAAACGTATTATTTTTTTAAATAAAAGATTGTTTATACAATTATATGTTTCAATAACACTTGTCCTTGGAGCAAAATATTCATAATGGACATTTTGTTTGTCAAATTTTAATTATTTGTTTTACCAGAACGTCTTTTTTTCATAATTTTACTTTACTTTATATTACCATGTGATAGCATTTCTTTTCTCATAAAAT
This sequence comes from Clivina fossor, assembly GCA_963966155.1. Lineage (NCBI taxonomy): Eukaryota > Metazoa > Arthropoda > Insecta > Coleoptera > Carabidae > Clivina > Clivina fossor. Next base: position 12,633,775 of record OZ014555.1, read on the forward strand.
CTAACACAAATTAGAAAAAAAATAAAAGCTTTTCCAGTAAAACAAATATTTTATTAATTATATTAAAGTTTGGCTTAACAAAAAAAGCCAAATTATTCCTATAAAACTAATTTTATAAAAAAAAATTGTCCTTGAATGATAAACAACTTTCGAACAATGAAACACATATAGATATAGTAATAGAATATTATGTATTTTCTATGAAATATTCTATACAGCTGACTACAATCTCTTAACAAAAACTTTGGATAGTACAATTTCTTTGTACATTTAAAAATTGAGAAAATATACATGATCCATCGACAAACTTGAATTGTGTTGAAATTAGTTAATCGAGACAAAAGATAAATTATTAGCATACATGGACAAAAACGCAACGGCGACTTATAGACTATTCAATTATCCTTGGGTTTGTCATTTTCGGATTTTTTTGCAACCTCGCCTTTGGACGCTTCATCAAAGTTTTCAACAAGATCGGGCACTTCATCGTCTTCATCTGCGACAAGTTTTCCACCAACACCTGAATTTGCTACACTGCTAGCAAGTCGTTTTAACTGATTTAATCCCTCTGGTCCCAATTGACTTAAGATACCGGGCAACATTTCTGTGATTTGTTTGTTTTCGCCATGGCCAGTGATGGCAAATGTATTCGCTGCCAAAGACGCTTGTGCCTTTGGATTATTAAAATGAATTACCGTACCGTCATCTTTAATCATATTCACTTCTTCAATGCCTGGTATTGTGTTTACCGACAGCTTCTTCAATGATGACTGTAACTTTTTGTCATCAGTTGCTTGTGTTGAATGTACTACCTTCTTTTTACGACGAGGTGTACCTTTACCGCCGATACGCACTTGCGCTTGCATTTTCTTCAGTTTTTCGGTATTCATTTTGACAATTAGTTAATAGATGATTCGGTAAATAATACACTAAAGATTACTTCACTGAATATGTATTACTTTCATTTAACAATCACTAAAGCACATGTGCTCTGAAACCGGTCACGACAAAGAGAAGATGGTTGACTTCCTTTTGCACTTTCGAAAACCTTGCGCAAACGCGAACGCTAACCCAATTTTACACTGACACAATCATAAATATTTTATTTTTTTTTTAATCTCAAAATTTATTTAAAATTAAAATATAAATATATATTTTATTTGAAAAAATTTAAATAACAATAGTATTATATTTTCTAGATTAGTAATAATTTAATAATTACAACATAAACAACTGCATGTATTTTATAGTGTAAACATATATCTTTTAGGCGGTTTAACGCAACGTTTCAAAAATTATTCCATGTTATTTTGTTATTGGTTAATTTTATTTTTTCATAAATCAATTTTTAAAAGATATAAAAAATATGATTAATTTTACTATTGACATATTTTGTTCACTGAAATGACAGATATATTTATATTTCAATGTTTTTAATTTTTCTTCTTCTTTTTAATAGGTCATGTGATAAATGCATAAAACATTTTTGTCTTTTATTTTACATTTTATTAATTTCATTTACAATTTTAAACCAAAGAAATATTTATTAAAATCTATTTTATAAATACAATTTAATTTAATTAAAAATTTCCTTTAGGTATTTTTCTTAATTTTTCATTTTGTAAATAATTATGTATCAGTTTTTCTTGTAATTTGTAGAAAAAATCTTGTTCTTTCATTAACTCAACATTTACTTGCGGCAACAAAATTTCTTCTACCGCAAGTTTATCTTCTATACACTGTAATATTAATTTAATTGTATATTTTATTATAACTTTCATTTATTATATAGATATTGAAAATTCAATTAACATTAGTATGTAGTAAAATATTGTTTTTTTATTAAATAAAAAAAAAAAAAACTTGTATTAATAATAAATGGTTGGTTGCTCATAATTAAGTATTTTATTGCAATGTACATAACTCTATTTAATTTTTCAAATAGTATTTTACGCTTATTATGTTATGACGCTAACCTCATTAATTTGATTTGTTACGGGAAGTTGAAATTTAAAAGTATCTGTGCAATAAGTTCTAAAATCTTGTGTAATATTATTTTTAATTCGATGATATTCGTCTATATTGATTTTTAATTCTGCTTGTATTACTAACAGTTCTTCTCTGAGATGCAAAGTATTGTTCCTAAGTTCTACAGTACTTATTGTTAAACGTTCTTCAGCTGCTTCTGTTTTTGAACCATCTTCATTTGAACATTTAATATCTGCAGATTCTTTGTAAATTTTTACCTACATATAACACATTTTGGAAATTATATTCATTGTCAATAAACAGATTCACTTGATATGTTCGAATTGAATGTAAATTATAATTGATTCAGTTAAACTGATCAAATTCAGAAAACTGATACTGATCAGTTTTCCTGATGAAGACGGACGTTGATTATTGATAAATATTAATACAGAACTTAAACCTAAAGCCGTTTTATTTTTGTTTTATTTTAATATAATAAAGTTGTAAAAGATATTTTTACTATGTTTTTTCAAATCTTCTTAATTGAACTGTGTCTAACACGGTCTAATAGAAATAATAATGTTAATTTTAAAACAAATAAAGCTTTTCTTTTTCACTAATTTTACTATTTTCAGAAACACACCTTGAACAGATCTTTTTTTTTAACATCAATTGAATATATTTGTTCTTGTAATTTATTTAATTTATTATTATATAGTTTTAATAACTTTTGGGAATCATTTTCAATCTGTTCTAACTTCTCATTCATTACAGGATATGAATAACTTTCATCAGCTTTATACAAATTCCAAATAATTTCGTAATCGTCTCCTATTTCACTAGGTAAATTTATATCGCTTATACGTTCATTTATTTCATCTAGTGTTTTATCCGAAATTTGACTAGATTTTTCTTCAATTTTTAAATATTTTGATTTCTTTTTTAATGATTTTGTGACATCACCTTCATAGTTATAAGACATCATTTGTCCCAATGAAAATCCTAGAAATATGAAGCATCGCTTTATAATTTTTACTTTGTTTACACTATTTTACAAATAAAATAACAGCAAGAAGTAATATAAATAAGTTATTGATCAGACTGATTAAAAATCTAAACAAGAGGTATCTTTAAAAAAAAGCATTCAAAAATATTCTCAAGTTTTTATTGTGCAAAGTGATTAGATTTTTGATTAAAATGATCAACTTCTTGGTCATCTTGAACCAATGTCTAATGAACATTTGGTTGAAAGGTATGCGTTTGCGTGGACGTCCGTTAGTAATTGGAGTGATATGATTGAGAGTGTTTTGCGTTGTAGTAGTAGAAATAGAAAAGCAAGTATGAGTGGTATCATGAATGTGGATGCAGCTAAAGTTGCTTGTCTGGATAGGGATGTTTGGAGAAAGCTGATTTCGAGATAGTGGAAAGAGTTTGTGTCACACCTTTTTGGGTACAAGGCTAGGTTGTGTACGTATGTAATATAGATTGTAATAGAAAATAATTGAAACAGAAATAAAAAAGTTGTACTGGAAATATATATATATATATATATATATATATATATATATATATATATATATATATATTTCTTTTTTTTTCGGCCTATGATTTTCGAAAAAATAAAATTAGTTTTTACAGTTTAATTTGTAATTTAATAGATGATCCAAAACTAGAAAAATAAATATGGATTTTTGAAAATCTTATGAAAAAAATGAAACATGACAACAACTTTTTAATTGATTTTATAAAAGTACATTTTTTTAAAGAAATGTTTATATAATTCATATTTAAAATTAAAGTTGCTAATATTTTTGATAATTTCAATTAAAAAACAAAACAGCAACATCAACGTTTACATATTTAATTACCTGCATTGGATAAAGTTCCAATATTATTATTGGATTTTAGTTTTACACTACTAAATTTGCTTTCTTGTTTTGATGCTTGTTCAATAGATTTTTTTCGTGATGAACGAGATATTGAACCAGTACGACTTCTCTTTATCTTAGCTTTTGAACCCTAAAAAAATAATTACAAAAATTAGAGCACTTTTACTTTAAATTCATATCAAAAATAACCATAAATATGTTTATTGTAAAAATTAAAAAAATGACTAATTATTTAAAAATTTATTTTTTGAAAACTTAAAAAAACAATATAACAACTGTTTTAGGATTAGATTCTGTTTAATTATTTATATAAAAACGACGTTTCGACGAAACTGAACGCACGTCTTCATCAGATCAAAATTTGATAAATTTTGACCTAATGAAGACGAGCGTTCAGTTTCGTCGAAACGTCGTTTTTATATAAATAATTAAACAGAATCTAATTCTAAAACAGTTGTTATATTAATACAATGAGTTCTGAAAAATATTTTACTATGTTAATATAAAACTTAATTACAAGTTCAAAATAATTATGATATAAATTTTATTATGTAAACAAATCATCAAAAATTAAAGTAAAATGTATCCGCTTATAATTAAATTGTATTCAGAGCCCAAACATTTCGGATACAATTCGATATTGTAGTCGCAATAAAGCAAAATTCAGTTTTAATGTCATTTTCATTTCAAGATATACACAATTTGAGTGTAATTTTTCTAAAATATCCAAAAATGCAAGTAGGTAATTGAACAGAGTACTTACTTTTTTTAAATCCTTTGATGTTTGAGGTATTATAAGAGAAGAAGTATTTAAAATAGTTTCTTTTGAGTTTATTGATGGCGGTTTGAGGATATTAAGTTTATTTTCTAACATTTTATTTTCTTCTTGTAATTGATGATACATGTCTTTAAAACATTTTACTGCCACATTTGCATCGGTAACATTTAACATAGCTAAATTCGTCGATTTATTTTTAATAAAATCGTCAACTGCATTACGCATTTGATCCAAACGTTCTTGTGTAATATTGTATGATAGATCTTCGTTCATTAACATTGAATTTAAATAAATCTGATCTTTCATATAAGTTAGTTCTTTCTGAAAATCGTAATATTTGATATTTTCATATAATTTGACATTAAACTTGTAAATATTAAAAAAAAAAATTTTGTTTGAATTTTATTCAGTTTCAGTAATAAATAATTAATTTATTAAAATATTATATTTATTTTCACTTAAAGATCCAAGTAACATTTATAAAAATTATTGTATAAATGATTTTTTAAAATAGACCTAAATAAGTTGTAATAGTTTTTTACATTTAAAATTGTAATAAAATAATTTTATTCGCTTGGACATAAGTTACAATAATACATTTTATTTTTAATATATTATTTTGTTGTTTTTCTAACTTTAATTTGCAATGTGGCTTTACTATCTACTTACTTCTAAATAATTAATTTGTAATTGTGGATTATTTTCGATAAATGGAACCATTTTTGGTGTTGAATTTATTTTATGTATTTTCTGAGCTAATCTTAAGATAGATGTTGTTATACGTAGATCATCACGAGTTGTTCTGATATGCCCAATAAATCTAGAAATTTTTGGCTATTAAAATAAATTTTATATATTTCTTTAATTTCTACTAAGTACTTTATAATGTTAGATAGTTTTAAAGAATTTCCTAGGAAGTCAACTAATACTCCTGCATCTTTTATAAGTTTTTTTTCTTTTAAAAATTCTTGTTGCAGTAGTTTTATACAGTAATCTAGCTGGCTTTTATTCAAATTTCCAGTACCAATTTGTGTACCATTTTTATACCAACAACTTTTATTTTGTCCTTCTGTATCTATTCCTGCCATATCTATTATATGAATCTGAAAATATATTTTAACTTGTCGAATTTTATTAATCTCTATAGATTAATAGATAATGCCAAAATTATAAGCAAAAAAAAAACAAGAAATATTAAAATTTATTTAATAATATTTTGTAGTCATAAATTTATGAATTACCTTTGAAAATTTATGAATTGGTTTTGAAGTTAATAGTGAAGAATTTTTAATATAAATAGTAAACACAGACGTTAACAAATGTGAAAAATAATTTGCCTCGTGGATTACGTTTCGTTCTCCTTCAACTATTATAAATAAAAAAAACTAATAAATGAATGATTTTGATGATAATATTAATTTGACACATATACCGTGAAATAATATTTTTAATGCGTCAGTTACAGAATTGAATGGTACACGTTTTAATCTCGTATAAGGAGCTCTAATTCTGCGTTCTTTATTTTTTGCTAGTAAATCTTCAACATGTGTACGATGTATTTCCACAAATGATGCAGTAAATGATATTTCTGATTCCGTTTTATATTTTTCTTTTAATTCAAATAGTTCTGATATAAGTCTTGGTGTTATTCCGCGACACTATATTATATATATATATATATATATATATATATATATATATATATATATATATGAATATTAAATTAAAACTTATTTTCAAAATATTTAACAAAAACATTTTTATGATATAAATGAAATATATTAAAAAATGTAACTTTATTTTACCTCAAATAAACTTAAAAGTCCATATATTGTGGATGACTTTCCTGTACCTGTTTGTCCATAAGAAAATAATAAAACATCCATTCCAGATATTGCACTAAAATTTATAATATTTAGAAACATTCTTAATTTTATTGTATGGTCTAGTACAAGTAATAAAATTTTTTGTTGCAGTAGAAACATATATTTTTGCAAATATTAGGATTTTTAAAATATCAATAAAGACAATTAAATGTTAATCTACTAATAATGTTAATGACTTAACATGACTTAATAATCAATTTACAAAAATAAAATAAACATACTTTCCTAATGTCTCACTTATGTGAATATTTTTATAAACATTAGTTTGATTTAGATTGTATAAAACACCATCAGTTTCAAATGTCCAATAATTTTGCTCAGTACTATTTGTTTCTTTTTGAAAATCTTGAGAACAACGAACGTAAATAGTTTTATTGTCCTCTAAAATTTTTACATCTTTCCAGCAAGGATCAAAAGAAGGTAATATTTGAATATATGCAGATATATTTTGAGAATATTTTTTTAAATCAAAAACATAATCTTCGTTTTCCATTTTCAGTTAAAACATTGAACTTAAAAAGATTAGAATATTTTTAAATACAATATTTATTTACATATTTTTTACACAATGACACAAAAATGATAAAATTTGTAATTTGTTTTCGCGGTTGTAATCAAATAGTTAAACGCAACGCCTATTGCAAATTCATTTGATTGGATGGATGCATTTTATAAATTTTACACTATAAAATAAACCACCAAGAACTAAATAATTATTAATTTAAAATATAATTTGCAATATATTATCACATAATACCAAAAATAATTAACAATTACAATTTGTATTCCAGTTGAATAACAATCCCAATGAGTCCAAAGTAATATTTCATCGTAATTTACTCGTAATTTTGCTTTGTAAATCTGGCGTACTAGTGAATAAATTTGACATTTAACTATTTTCATACCCATACGCACGTGTGCGTTTATAACCAATTTGTTTTAGTTATGAAAACTATATTTATTATTATTAAATAATATATAATAAAATAAGTGTTACATAATGGCTAAAATAAAGAAAAAGTTAGCGGAAAAAATTTTGAACAAGAAAACCAATAGCAATAAAAAATTTCTGAATCCATTTGAAATCCATATAAACAAGCAGAAACACCAAATTCTTGGTCAAAAACTAAAAAATGATCGTGGTTTGCCAGGTGTATCAAGAGCAAAAGCTCTCAAGAAGGTTTGTATTATATATTTTTATTTAATTGTACAACTATAATGTATGATATTTTTTTAGCGTAAACGTACTCTTTTACCTGAATATAATGTTCAACATAAAAATAATAAATTTTTGGATAGACGTATTGGTGAAAAAAATAATATGATGACTGAAGAAGATCGACAAATGGCACGTTTCACCGCTGAACGAATAAAACACCACAATAAAAAATCCATATTTAATTTAGCAGATGATGAAGTTTTAACTCATCGAGGACAGACTTTAAACGAAATTGAAAAATTCGATGATCCACGTTCTTCTGATGACGATGATGACGATTTGAACAACGATAGACGTAAATCATCCGGAAAACTTGATGGTACGTTTAAATTTGTAAAAATATTTGCTTTTAAAATCAAAATATTTCATATATTGCAATATCTTCAATAACTTTTTTTTGCAGATACATTTGTCGGTGATGCTCATTTTGGTGGTGGTGTTTTAACAAAAACTGGTAAAGAAGGCTCAAGAACACACAAAGAACTTATCGAGCAGTTAATTGCTGAGTCAAAAAAACGCAAAGCGGAAAAACAAAAAACCAAAGAACAAACTTTGGAATTGACTGAGAAACTAGACAGCGAATGGAAAGATCTTTTACCTCTTGTTAACCAAAATACAAAATCTAATGATGATCCATCGGAAAAACATCAAAAACCCGATGATTACGATAAAGTTATGAGAGAATTAAGATTTGAAGCCAGAGGTAATCCAAGCGATAGATTAAAAAGCGAAGATGAAATTGCGAGAGAAGAAAAAGAGCGATTAGAAAAATTAGAACAAGAACGAATTGATAGAATGAACGGCTTTGTATCTAAACCGGCGAATCAATCAAAACATCGTAGCGCAGATGATTTGGACGATAACTTTGATGTTGATCTTGATAATGATTTTACATTAGCGTACGACGAAACCGGAAAATTAATTAATGGTTCTGAAGATGTAAATGAAAATGCTAATGAAGAAAATGTTACTGAAAATGCAGAGGAAAGTGATGCAAATGAGGAAAATTCTGAAGAAGACGACGAAAGTGAAGAAGAAACTGATGATGATCTTTCTGATTTAAGACAAAGTGAATCTGATTCGGATTTGGAAGAAGCGAAAGAAAATACTACAAGTACACTGAAAAAAGATATAAAAATAACTAAAAACAGAGAAAGTGAAACAACAAAATTATCGGAAAATAATGTAGAAACAAAGAAAAGAAAAGTAAATGATTCAACTAATGACTCTAAGGTAGAAAAACCAAAAAAAGTTTGTAAAACTGATAGCGTTGATAAACTTCAAAATATAGTTGATAAAGTAGATAATAAAGATAAAATTAAAAAAGAAATCGTTCCGTTATTAATTCAAAAAAGAATCCTAGAAAACGCAAAAGAAAAAATCGATAAAGTAGATAATGAAAATGAAATTGAACAAGAAATCGATCCAATTGTACAGAAAGAAATAATGGAAAAAGCAAGAAAAGAATTACCGTATACCTATAAATTACCAGAATCCTACGAAGATTTAGAGACGCTTTTAAAAAGTCAACCTCCTGAATATCAAAACGTAATTGTAGAACGAATGATAAAATGTAATCATCCAAGTTTAGGTGCTGAAAATAAAAACAATTTATCGAGACTTTTTATTTATTTACTGCAGCATTTAAATGACGTAGCTCAAGAATATACAGAAGAAACAACGAATGATTGTGAAAATATTAAATTATGTTTTTCAGTTTTAAATTCACTAACACCTCATATCTATCAGTTATCGCAGATGGATTCCGAAAATGCACGCCATTCAATCATGGAAGTTTTGAAAGAAAAACATGAAGAATATCGGAAAAAACCTAAAGCATATCCATCGCTAGATATAATAGTATTTTTGAAATTAATTAGTTGCTTATTCTCAACATCGGATTTTCGACATCCTGTTGTTACACCTGCTTTAGTCTTTATTGGTCAAATGTTAACTAATTGCAAAGTCAAAACGAAGTATGATATAACTTACGGACTCTTTTTAATTACAATATTTATTGAGGTAAGCAATATTTTAAAAATATAAATGGCTAAAAGTCTGTAGCTATTGGTCAGCATATACGTTTTTAAAAAATATAAATTTTAATTTATTTTGTGTTAGATTAGCTGATTTCTTATGGTTATGCTTATAATTAAAACGGCATTCTGAGAGGCTTCAATAATTTCATATAATATAATTAATATTTTTTTTAAAGATAATACAAAAAATTGTAAATCGTATTCTGATTATTTTTAATTTAAATTTAATTATCTAATTTTTTAATTGAAGGAATATTAAATAATTATCACTATTTGAAATTTGGTAACACAGTAACTTGATAATAAAAATAATAATTTTACCTAACAAATTTTTTATAAAATTTTCAGATACTAATTTATTATTAATTTCTATACATGTTTTTACTTTTTAGTATACAACTTTATCAAAAAGATATATGCCAGCTGCTGTAATATATTTAATGGGAATATTTCACATGGCAATTCCTAAATTAGGAGTAAAACTTGAAAAAATATATCCACCATTTAAAGCAAATTCATCAATATTAGTTTTAGTTGAAAAACATAACAAAGATATTTTAGATTTAAAAATGAATTGTCAAGATTTTGAAGATAACGAAATTAATGAAGAATTTAAATTCAAAATTATTTATTTAGCATTAAAATTAACGACAGAACTTTACGAAAATTGGAATAATTTATCATCTAGTACAGAGATTTTTGAACCATTATTAATACTGTTAGAAAAAATTCCTGTTGTAAATTATCCTAGTGATATTCAAAAAGAAATGGAAAAAGTTAAAAATATTCTGTTGGATCATAAGAATTTAAAAAAGCGAGAATATATTATGTATGAAAAGAAAAAACCAAAGGCTTTAAGATTGTACGAGCCAAATATTCAAAAAGTGTAAGTACAAAATATTAAGAGTTTTTTTAGTTACAATTTTGTTTATATACAAATATATAAAGTTACACTTAGATGAATTTGATTTTTCGATTGAAAGTCAATGAATTGTATAAATTGTAGTCTTCTTGAGAATATTCATTTAAAAAATATCTATAAAAATTTAAAAAAAAAAGTATTTTTATTTAACTTTTAAAAAATGCTTTTATCATTTATTTCTAAATTTTACTTTTGTCTTTCATTAAATATGCATTTGTTTGAAATAAATACTTTGAAATTAAATTTTGTATCTCATAATTATTGTTTTTTAATTAATATTTTAAATTGAAAATTACAACAGAAGTCGAAAATTTAATAAATAATTCACACAATTAAAATTGACTCAAATGGAAAACGAATACTTTCTACTTATTGCAAAAAAAAGAGTAATATAAACCAATAAATAGTTAGTTATATAAAAATGAAATATGCTTCTGATTTTAGATATGATGGTAAAAAATATAGACCAATGTCCGCGAAAAAAGCAGAAAGAGAGAAATTACTACATAAATACAAGAAAGAAATGAAGGGAGCTATACGCGAAATTCGTCGAGATAAATCATTTTTGGGTAGAGTTAAAATTAAACAACAAATACAAAGGTAGTTTTATAAAATTTCTTAATTGAAAATCTCAAGCTAACTAAATTCATTGATTTTTCAGTGATATTGAACGGAAGGAAAAAGTCAAGAGAATATTTGCTGACGCTTCAATTCAACAGTCTGAGCTCAATGAGCTTGACAGAAAGAAAAAACGAAAATAATTTAAACAAGATTTTATATTTTGAATTTGTACAGAATTTTACACAAAAATGTGCATATTTTTATAATTTTAAATAAAGTGGAATTTTTGGTTGTAATTGTTGTACATTTACTGTAGACTTGAATAATGACTTTTTATTATCATAATTCATAAAATGTTTTTTATTATTCCATGTTAATTTCTTCCATTTTTTGAAATAGAATAATTTCACGTAAAATTGATATTTATTTCGCTCAACAATTTCTTTATATCTTACTGCCATTTTATGTTGTCCAGCAGAAATAATACATCTTAATGTTAAATTTATCATAAATTTATTAAAAATATGTTTTGCTTTTTCGATTTCTAATTTGATATTTTTTTCCTTTAAAGTAAATATTCTCCAATATTCATAATATTTTTTTAATAAGAAATTATTATAAAAAGTTATTGCCTTATAATACTTATATTTTTGAATACGTTTATTATTCATCCAATTTTTCCAATAACCAAAGAAATATCTCATAAATTGCTTTTGTCGTTTTGTACAAAAATCGGACAAATTTCTTTTAATTTGTTGCTTTCTATAATAAAAGTATTTCCATTTTGTAAAGCATGCAGTATATAATCGAATCAATATTTTATTTTGAAAATTTTCAGCAGCAATTAAATTCATTCTGTTTTTATTTTTCCAGATTATTGCATGAATATGCAGTTTTATAAAGTATTTTTGTTTAATTTTATATTCAAAATAATTACTAGCAATAATAGTTTTTTGTTGTATATCAACATATATTTTCCAAATTTGAAAGTATTTACTTATTAATTTATAGTTTACTTTTGCTACGAGTTTATTGATGTTTGTATAGAGTAAAATGTTTCTTCTGTAATTATTAAATAATTTCGAAAAATATTTTGTTTGTATTTTCTTTTTGTAATGCATGTCTGCCAAAAACATCATTTCTTTTTTTTTAATTTTTAGTTCAGTATTTTTTTTCCATTTTTGCAAAATTTTATGCTTATAATGTTGGTCAGAAATCTGAATTTTCTTGTATTTCTCTTGTTTCATATTTTTATATTGTAATAATTTATTGAAAGTGATTTTTAAAATCTTCTTTTCGTAAACTGATATTGCTTTTTTAATTTTAAGACTTTCTGTTTGTTTATAAATATGATATAATTTCCATGCATTAAATATGTATTGAAAATGTTCTAATTTATATTTTTGTTTAAAAAAAAATTTAGCTCTTTTATTTTTTACTTTTTTTAATTGTTTACTATTAACGTATTTTCGTAATATTCCAAAATATTTTTTTAAATATTTGTCATTCATAAATTTAATTGCAATTCTATGCAAAATATATTCTTCGTTTAAATTTAATATCCACAACAATAATTCATTAATATACAAAATTTTATGAATTGATAAATAATTTTTGTTATAGTATGTTTGTAACTGAATTTGATTTTGATGAATAATTTTATAATAACGTAAATTATTAAAGTATTTTAATTTTAATTTTTTCTCATAAAAAGTTATGGAAAATATATATTTTACTTTAATTCGATTTTGAATTTCGATAAATGTAGCCCATTTATTAAAAAAGTACTTTTTACATTTATAATCGTAATGAATTTTTGCTCGTAACATTAAACGCCATGAAATTCTGTTTTCGTACCAATAATTTAACCATTTTGTAAATGTTTCATATAGTAATTTTTTTAGATACCATTTTCTTGCTATTGAAGGTAATATTTTACCATGAGTCTTCAATAAAAATAAATAACCAAATTTTCGTGTTATAATCTTTTTCTTTATATTATCTATTTTCATCTTTAATAAATAACTTGGAATATTTCCTTTTTTTCTATTAGGTACTTTTTGTGCCATATTTACACAAGACAATAATAATTGTTAAATTATTTTGCAATGTCAAAAATATATTTATATAATATTTTTGCCACCATTTGTTTTTGAAAATAATTAATGGTCATGCTACCAACTTAACAGGCAACGGTCGGTAACAAAGTAAAAACAAAAATATCTAAAAAAGAAAAAAGAAAAATACACTTGTGTTAATAAAATTCCGGTAAAAATGGTTAAATATGATTGATAATTATAATGATTCGCAACAAAAGTAGCCATAAGGTATTGTCTTATTAATAATTGAACGAAAATTTACGCATTCCTTTTTTGAACAATATTTTTTTAAATCTACGAACTAATAACCTAAAACAAAAAATAATCTGTGATTGAAAATTAAAGTTGTATAGAAGAAAATTATAAATATTATGGAGAATGAAAGTAACAATATACCGTTAGAAAATCGTGAATCCCAGAAATATTGTTGGGTATGTTTCGCAACTGATGAAGATGACAGGCAAGCTCAGTGGGTACAACCTTGTAAATGTAGAGGCACTTCCAAATGGGTATTTTTTGTTATTTATTTACGCAATACATACGTGTTTGTCAAAGATAAAAATAAATCTTGTTTACAGGTGCATCAGGCATGCTTACAACGATGGGTAGACGAAAAGCAGAAAGGCGGTACGATGGGAAAAGTACTATGTCCGCAGTGTCAAACAGAATATATAATTGTATTTCCTGATATGGGTACATTAGTTTTTATATTGGACACATTTGATAATATTATTTATAAAAGTTGTCCGTTTTTGGCTGCTGGCATTGTAGTTGGATCAATTTACTGGACAGCCGTCACTTACGGAGCCATTACTGTCATGCAAGTTAGGTTCTAACCAAATTTTTATTACGGTCATTTCGAAAATGTTTCTATTATCGGCGCTATTCATTAAAAATTAAAAAAACGATAGATAAGATATTAAGTTTAAATATACATTTTACATTGCTTTTTACATAATTGCCAACTTAATTCAAGTATTTGTTGAATTAGGTCATAGGTTTTTCGAAAATATTGTTGATTATTCATATAGCACAGATTTTAATTTATTTTTAATTAAAAATTGTACAGCTTTCATGTTTGCAGAAATGTAATAAACGATACATTGTACTGTATAAACAAAAGCTATCTAGGAATTTAATTTGTTTATGAACAAAAATATTTTAAAAACTAAACAAGATAAAATAATGATGGTCAATTTTTATTTGTCTTTAAGCTTCATGTTAATATTAGATTACTATATTTATTGTTTTTATGAATCACAGTGTTTTACATTTTTTATTTATAAAAATTATTATTAATTTTATGATATATTATATTTGTATTAAAATACTTATATTTAAAATTTTCTCTTTTACAATAAATTTTATTAGCAATTTTCAGTTTAAGTTCAAAATAAAAGCTATATAAATAATTTTGAAACAGGTAGGGCCAGTATTTCCAGTTTTAGATAAAAAGTGGAATAGTTAACCTTAGAATTATTGTATATATTTGTTTTATGATTAATTATTTCATATTTTATTTGAATTTGGATATACCGGCCCTAAGCGTTCTAATTAATTTTAAAATAAACATTTTCCAAATGATCTTAATATAGTGAAACATTTGTTATTATTTTTGTTTTAAATATACTAATAATGTGATAGGTAGTAGGACATAAAGAAGGTTTAGCTGTAATGGAACAAGCCGATCCATTGATATTATTAATAGGTTTACCAGCGATACCAGTTGCGTTAATTGTTGGAAAAATGGTTCGTTGGGAAGATACCGTTTTAACTTTTATTAGGCGCCATTTGGTTAATGTTCCATTAATTAAATACATTTTACCCTTCCGGTAAGTAAATTATATATACCTTATGTTTTAAATTAAATAAAAAATTTCTTATTATAATTGATCTACATAAAAAGAAAGTATAACTGAATTGAATTTGGAATTACAGCAGCCATATTACCAAGTTTTTCAACATTTAATATTTAGGTATCTAATTTAACTAAAGTTATTCGTGTAAATCGTCGTGCATGTTCATTTATATAAGATATTCAGTGTCTTGTTAAAATATGATTAATTAACGTCCATAACTTGGAAAAACTTTCTTAAATCGGGAATTTCGAAAAGAACTTATCTTTGGAAAACAGTTTTGAAGGAGATGCAAAAAATTGAATTTAATCCAAACTATTGTATAATTTTTTTTTGAGTATAATTAAGTCACAGTAGTCAGAAAGGTATATAATTAGAAAAAATATAATATTATTGGTGAAAATAGTATTTTTATTTTTCTGAGATGAACCCTTTTCGAAAAAATCTAAATATTCCAATAATAGAAAATAAGCAACTAAAATAAATAAAAAATACAAAATAATATTTTTATTTAAATTTTTAAAAATACAAATTTTTATTTGATTAGAAATTCATTCCTAATCATTTATTTGGAACATGTTTGCACATTTTCTAGTACAAAGAAAATTTAAAAAAAAAGAGTCATTCTTTTTGAGAAACAATCAATTAACGCTTGTTAATTATAATTCCGTGAACAAATGAAAATGACAAGAAATCTCAGACCTTCATTTAATAATTGAATTTTTTTTCTCATATTATTAAATTTCTATATTCTTGTTTTTAGAATTGACGTTAACCCATCATTACCGACAAATACCGAAAGTGAATTGCCCCCGTTTACCGATCCAGTGTCAGCCACACGCGTTTTATGCGGAGCCCTATTATTGCCAACAATTGCTAATCTATTTGGAAAAGTGCTTTTCGATTCAGTGAAATCAAATTTTCATAAAACCGTCCTCGGTGGTTTGACATTTATAGTTATAAAAGGCGCACTACGTATTTACCATAAACAACAACGTTACATAAGACAGTGTCAACGAAAGATCTTAGACTATACCGACGCGAATATATCTACATATTTACATCATGGCTCCAGTAATCGACAAACAAATACCGATGATTAATTAAAACAAACTAAAATATACAAACAAGGAATTGAGATTTGTACTAAATTGGGAAGGGAGGAGAGCCTCTTATTATTAATTTCAATTTTTTTTAAAAATAAATATAATTTATTTTTGCATTGTAATGTTTTTGGTTTATTGAACAATATATTATATTAGTTAATAATTTACTGTTAAATAAGTATCCATAATTTTATTTTTATCTACATTTCATTATACAGGGAGTAATGTTACTTACGGTTAAAATTATTTTTTGAATTATATCCAGTAAATTGATTTCATAATAATTATTAGTCAGTTTTATAATTATTGTTTGAATTTTACTATAGAAATTGTGACAATATTGCAAACAAAAAAATAGTGTTCAAATTAAAATTATTGATTTTTTTGAATTTGTGATTTTGAAGAAACACGAAGTTGACTTTTTGCTTAATTAAAAATAAATATATAATTATTTATTAGAATTGAAATTATGGAAAACATTGAGTCTATTTTACATTTTATGACTGTTTAAATTCTTATTTATATACTTATTTGTCAAGAATATAAAGGTCTGCGATTGGTATGTCAGGATGGCCAAAACCGGGAAAACTCAGGGAATTTCATTTATAGTCAGGGAAAAAATTTGTTTGGCAAATTCACAAAATTACAAACACAAGTTTTGTGTAAATTTGTATTGTATTATTATAATATTGGCAAAAATTAATGAATTTCACTTTTAGTATATTAAAATTATTCTTATCCCAATTTTTTTCACACCTATACTTAGAAATTTTTATTTTAATGAATATTTTGTGATTCACATTACTTAGGAATTTATATTTGATTAATAATAAGTCAGAGAAAAATGAAAAAAAAAGTATTCTGGAAAACCGAGAAAAGTCTCGGAAACAGGTTTGCACAAAGTTTTGGCCACCATGTATGCACTCAGATCACTCGCACTTGCGGGTATAATCTAGTATTTGTATTCGATTCATGCATGAGAGAAAGCATTATGGCGGGAAATGGTATAAAGTTTACAGAAAATCTAATTATTTAAAAAAAATACTTTTTTTAGATGATAAAAATATTATAAAAAGACTGTTTTCCGAATAGTTAACTATAAAATCTTCTAAATAATTTTTAATATTTTTTTTACTTTAAATATCGTATCTCTCCTCTTAATCACTATTAGAAGATGATTAATCAAGTAAATTTATTTCAGTTGATAAATTTTTCTTTGAAAATAAAACCTAAATATATGAGTTTACCACATTTTTACGCTCTTGCTCTAGACAGAAAGGTATATTTATTGTTTATCTATGGGTAGGACAACAAATATTGCACTACGAGTGAGCTGAGAGTGAGTAAAGCGAACCAATCAAACACAAATCTAGCAATATGAACCGTTTTCTTTGAAAGTGATGTAAGTCCATTTTTGACCAAAAAGTTAGTTAATCATAACAATGAATGCAATCTGCTTAGTTTTTTTTTTATATATTTATACAGTTCCCAACAAAAAAAAACTTAAAATTTCATCATTTTGTCAATATTAATTTACGTAGTTACCATTCAAATACAAATCCTTAAATATCTCCATATAATATAAGATTGACTTACACCGTTTTCAAAGAAAACGGCTCATATTTCTGCCCTAAAAGTACCAATCGAACACGTGACTCTAGGTCAGTCAATTGAAAACTCTATTCATATTTTAAATGAAACTTCCAAATCAAACAGAACCTATCAACATAAAGAGAGAGAGAGAAAGAATAAATAAAAACAAAACGATATTTATATATTCTCAGATATCTGTATTTTATTTATTTAAATTATTGTTTTTAATCACCCTTCTATTACTTATAAAATTATTTCAATAATGGTCCGGTGTACGGATACGAATCACTCCAAAACCAGCTTGGTGTATTTATTTCTTGTAATTCGTAAACTTTCGGTTCTAATTCTCTATTAACACGAAAATAGCTGCACTTTCTTTCACCAACACCCGGTATATCGACATCATATGGTGGTGATAAGATGTCAATAAATGCTGCTGGTCCATCAATGCTCTGAATTTCGTGTATGTTACCGTTGTTTGAATTCAAAAAACAACACTCCGATTTTTCACTTGCAATAACATCATTCATTCTCTCAGCGACTATACGTAATGGGGTATTTTCATCGTCATTTCTCTCGATAATATGTCTTCGTGTTTTTTCCGTGTTCAACGAATAACTTGTTACATTAACAGTTCCTGCAATGACTTTAAGTAACCCGTACATTTCTGGATGATTATGAAGAGGTAATCTCATATTTGGTTTTAAAATAAATATACCGACATTAATAGTATCATCGCCGAATATATGAATATAAGTCATCGGTGCTTTTGTTTTTGTTGTCCATGTAGATTCTTTCATAAATATTGGATTCAAATTTACATGCGCAGATGTTAAATTATTAAATAAATATTTTAATTGCTCTAAGTTTCTATTAAATAAATCGGTTTTATTTTTAAATGTATTTACGGCTGTTTTCAAAATAGTTGAAATATGTACAGAAGCCATTTCATCACTACTCATGTTCATTTGTTTTTTTTGTTCACTATTTACAACATAATAAATACTACTATAAAATTATTCACTAAATTTCAGCATTGTTGCTATTTATATCTAATGAGTATAAATTACAGCTGTCATATTTCTCGGAAAGTTTAATTTGTCAAATTTACATGTTTGACATTTTTATTTATTTATGAAGGTATTTCTTCGAATGCTCATTAGAGGCGCTGCAAATATTTTTTTCTATTTTTTACAATCTACAACTGGTGTCATCTACTGGTTTATTATTAAATTATTGAACCATCGCCAATTTTAAAATTTTAACATGCTGAATGCAAATCTGTTATGTAAATCTTGCTAAAGTTAATAATCAAAACAAAATTTTCACAAATTTAAATATTAAAATTTTGATTAAATCAGATAGATTTTGATGTGCTAAACGCAAATCTGTTAACTAAATTTCAGTAAAAAAAATAGTTTGCGAAATAATTACAGTTCTTTGCAAAAAATAAGATCGAATATTTCACGTGTTTTTGATAATTTTGAAAAATTGTCAATGGCATCATATAGATTTTGATACACTGAATGTAATGTTACAATACAAATCGAAACTGTTTGTTGTAGTTCATCCAAAGATTACAATTTTGAAAAAAGTTATGCAACATAAACAGCTTGCAATTATACAGTTTTGCATAACTTCTGAAAGCAAAAAATAAAAAATATATTGGAATAGTTTTATTGATAAATATATAATTAATTTTATTATTTGTGCACAAATTTTTTTTAGGTATAAATATTAAATTAACTCTTATAGTGTATTATATCTAAATAGAAGAATAAAAATAAAAATTATCAAATTAATTCATTTCTTCTTTTTCCAATGCGATTGATGACTTAAGTGAACGTGATCGACTTTGCTCACGCTCATGTTGATATCACCATCGTCAAAATTGTATTCATCTAGAGCAGGGGTTCTTAACCTTTTTGTTCCATGGACCCCTTTGACAGAAAATTAAAGGCTACGGACCTCCTTCTCAGAATAACATTATTAGATAAGTTTTATTCTGCATGTTCGACATTAATACATATCACTTTCTTGAGATGTATTACCACGGACCCCTCAGGTTAAGAACCCCTGATCTAGAGTGTCTCGGAAGCCACCAAAATAGACACTTGAAGATGGTACCATTGTTGTTCACAAGTTTTAGAGTTTGTTGTTTACCTAATGGTGCTTATGTACAAAATTACAGATATTATTTTCGATAGCTTATTATTAATAAATTAGCATAGTAATAGTGCATAAAAAGTGATGTGCTAGAAGAAATATCAGTCTATATACATATTACTATTTTCATGTTTTTGATTACACTTAAATTGCATACTAACGTAGCACTTACTTAATACATTTTAATTATATTATTAAATTATTTTACTTCTACTTTCCTATTAGCAGCTTTAAAAAGAATGTTTTTTTTTTATATAAACAAGATATATAATACATATAAATAATATAATGTTAAGTACCTCTTTTCCTCAGAACGCCGTCTAATCGAATAATTGGATATTCAACACAAATAGCTAGAAAATATGATGCTACAAATGTGAAAACAAAGTCTCCAAATGTCATATACCACTAAAAATAAAACATTTTATTATTATTATTATTTCTAACTTTCATATAACCTGATGAATTATATACCATGGTTAGATTTGAAAAATAAAATAATGTTTTTTCGGCACCGCTCAATGTAAACATAAGAACCATATGCGTTAAAAACATACAGTAGCTTAATTTTGCTAGTACTTTGAATACATACGCTGACAGGAATGCATTTATTATACCTAAAAAAAAAATAATAATTTATTTCTGTTTTACTAACCGAAAAATATGAAGGTAATATCGCATTTTTTTTCATTGAAAAATCGCAAATTTGAATTACATATCTCACAAATTAGAAATGATACTTTACATTGTTTCATTAAACATTAATTAGGTACAGAAAATTATGTTTCATAAAAGCCATAACTAAACCTATTTAGCAATGAGTCTGATTACAGTCATCAAGTGTATGTGCATATCGATTTTTTAAATGTTCTTTTGCCTAGTGTGCAAATATCCTATTTAAATGTCCACCATAATTTTTTTATTGTTCATTTACTTAGAGCAAAAGTAGTCTATTTTAATGTGCAATTATTTATTTCCCATATATCCATTGAATTTATAGAATTTTCTGGGCTGGTATGCCGTTATCAACCTATCCTCGTTGCAGACGTTTCACCATACATCGTAGATGGCATTTTCAGTGCACTCAATATATTTCCCAAATTTATATATTTATATCAACTTTGTGTTGTTTGGCCTAGACGTGCAAGTATCCTATTAGAAAGTGCACCATACTTTTTTATTGTTCATTTATTTAGTGTGAAAGTAGTCTATTTTAATTTGCAATTATATATTTTCCAAATTATATATTTATATCAACTTTAAACGTTCTTATGCCTAGTGTGCAAGTATCCTATTTGATTGTGCACCATAATATTTTTATTGTTCATTTACTTAGAGTGAAAGTAGTCTATTTTAATGTGCAATTATATATATCCTAAATTTATATGGGAAATATATAAATGCACTTGAAATAAAATAGAATGCACTTGGTTAGTTTGGATACTTTCCACTATAAATTAGATACTTTGCACTTGGTACAACCTAAACTTCAATTTGAATAATTTGCACTATAAATTTGAATAATTTGCACTATAATCGCTACGAAATCCTATCATCTGCGCCACTGTTGGCTTAGGGTAGGTTAGGTTAGGTTTAGGTTGTTTAGTTATGTTATTATTCAATATAGGCGCTTATCTTTTCGGCGCAAATAATAGATATCGGACTGGCGTAAATGATTGACGCCCCCAAAGTGGAAAGTATCCGTTTTTTAGTGGAAAGTATCTGTTTTAGAGTGAAAAGTAATACAAGTGATAATATTTTTTTTTTGTACATTATGTTTTTTCAAAGTTAAAATATTTCTTTAAAGTTGAATAAATTGAATTATAGTGGAATTATTTTTTTTGTGCAATATATTTGTTATGAGTGCAAATTGTTTTTATCAAAGTGAATATGATCTATATTAAAGTGAATATATTCTAAATTATAGTGCAGTTAATTCCAACCAAATTTCTATATTTATATCAAGTTTGATTCCGCATTTTTGAAATAACATACTTTGTGCACAAACTCACCTCCTGTACCATTCGCACAATTGAAAACCAGCCACATTAGACTAATAGTCCATGCAGGTCTAGCCATTGATAAATAGATAGACGATTCTAATCTATTATAGGCATGATCTAGTTTTTGAAATGGTAAAGATCCAAAAGTTACTGCACTGAATGTTGCAAAACAGATGAGCCAGCCTATAAACGACACACCCTACAAAACATATTAATAATAAGTAGGTAAGCGTATAGTTAATAAATTTAATATTTCTAATTACTGGATTAAAAGTAATTTTCTTTCCTTTAGTATTATAAAGAATATATCCTAACAGAATTCCGAGTAAGTACGGAGCAGCCCTTGTATATGGAGTCGTGTAATGGTGAGTGAAATATTTTGTTTTTAACAATTCGTTTCTACCAAAAAAAAAAATTAATTACGATATTTTAATAAAAATCGTTAGCTTAGATCTATTTAGAAATAAAAATAAATTTTATTTAATTTAAAACAAAATATATGATATGATATATATATATATGATATATATATATATATATATATATATATATATATATATATATATATATTCTATGTGATGATGTAATTATAGAATAAAATTGTTTTTTTTTAAATCATAGTAAAAAAATTTTCAGAATTCATTATATTAAAATAAAATGGCTTTAGGATGTAGTTCTGCATTGATATTTACAAATAATCAATGTTTCGACGAACTCAACGTACGTCTTTATTAGGAAAAATGATACAAATGACATTTACAGTAAATAAATAGAACATAGAAACAGGTTATTAGGTAACAAAACAAGATACTGTAATAATAATTGCAAGACCCATCAATATTAACAGCAGATTGATAAGATAAGCAATAGAAATTTATAAAGAAAAAGATAACATCAATAAGTGTGACTAGTAATTGATTTAAATAAAATTTGGCTTCCTTTAATTAAAAATTTCATGAGCTAGTTACTTATTTTATTACTTAAGTAATTTGTTTCCATTTTTATTTACTGTAAATCTAATTTGTATCATTTTTTCTGATGAACAAGTAAGATAAGTTTATCAAATCGTTCATTATTAATAAATATTAATACAGAACTATAACTTAAAGCTGTTTTATTCAAATCTATCCATATTTGATCAAAAGTAAAAATATAATCTTATTATCTAGAATAGTGGGAACCTTTTTTAAAACTTTTGAAAAAAAAAATACAACACTGCAATACAAATAACAATTTCTATTTACTACTTTTTCATATGAATTGTCTATATTTTCAATTTACACCTGTAAAAACAACAACTTACGAAACAGGCATGCCTGCATTAAGCTGATAATACCATCCTAGTTCAAAATTGAGACCAACTGCAGTAACCAATGAAACTAGAAAAACGAACCATCCAAATTGGGGCCATTTCCACATTGGATATAAAACAACGGGCGAGAAGAAATAATATTGCATGTCACAAGTTAGATACCATGTCTGCACTACACACTAAAACAAATAATTCGCGAAACAATATTGTAAATTTACGAAATAAGCATAGGGTTTGGTGCATAATTATCAGTCGTTTTTTTTAAATAATATTTATTATAAAAAACGAAACATGAAAATTCAACAATAACATTTTTAAATGATTATTCCGGAGCGTAGTCACCCATCTACTTTAATAACTGCTTCCCATTTGCTTGGAAGACGGTCGATTCCACGGGCAAAGAAACGAAAATAATATTTTTATTAAAAAAAAGTAAACAGAACAGCAATATTAACAAAATAACCTGCCTAGAAAAACGCCTGATAATTATGCACCAACCCAATAGAATAATTTTTTTACCAGTTCACTTGGATTGATATAATTCTGAATATGAAGCATACAGGACCACCAATAAGTTAGACACGGAGTTTTCAAACTACTAATAATTGTGTTCCAAACTGGCCCTGAACCCCATAATTCTATCATTGTTGCGTAGATTAATATTACTACACCTAATACTGGTGTTACTCTACAATAATATGTTTATTAGTAAAATTTATAGATCTATTTAATTTATTTATTTAATTTATATGTGGTTGTTCTTATGTGCAAAGTTTTAATTGATTGTTTTAGTGAGTGTATGAAGTACTATGTTTGTACTAGATATATTTAAGAATTACTGAGAAAAAAGATTGATATAATCAGAATAAAAAATAAAAAACATTTGCTCACTCAAAACAATTTCAATCATACCACTTCATCTTCTCATTGGACGTCCAAGCAAACATATCATTCACATATATATATATATATATATATATATAGAAATAGTGAATGATGACTTTATATATATATATATATATATATATATATATATATATATATATATATATATATGTTTATTAAGGATTTTGTTGGGATTGGAAGTCTAACAGAATGTAGAAATCAAACTCAATTCATTGTTACGCAAGCTTTCGGAGGTTTCTTTTCTCCTTCTTCAGGCACAATGGCAGAGTATTCTGTGTAATTAAACCAATGATAATTATTGTAGAAAATTTGTCCAAATTAATAAATAAATATAAAACAATTAAATGTCTTTGTGGAAAAAAAGAGTACCTAACAAAAAATACCAATCATTTTATAATACAAACAAAACACAATTTTATTTTATCTATTGGACGAACAATTGTAATATTTTAACTTTGACAATTAATTATTTTATATTTAATTATTAATTTGGACAAATTTTCTACAATAATTATCATTGGTTCAATTTCACAGAATACTCTGCCATTGTACCTGAAGAAGGAGAAAAGAAACCTCCGAAAGCTTGCGTAAAAATGAATTGAGTTTGATTTCTACATTCTGTTAGACTTCCAATCCCAACAAAATCCTTAATATATATAAAGCAAAAGCATAAATGAAAAATGACTGCAGTGGAAATGAGATTTTCACGTGGGGGTATGTGGTGTAAGTTGGAGGAATTGGGTACGAGATAGATTAGTGTATAATAAATGTAAAATTGAAAAAAATTACATACATACATACATACACAATCACGCCATGTACCCAAAAGGGTGTGGCACAAAATCTTCTCATCATCCCGAAATCAGTCGCCTCCAAATATTCCTATCCAAACAAGCAACTTCCGCTTCATCCACATTCATAATTCCACTCATACATGCTCTTTTATTCCTACTACTTGGAAACTTTTGCTCACGCAAAACACTCTCAATCATACCACTCCAAGTACTCATCGGACGTCCACGCAAACGTATACCATCAAAATCATTCAAATAAATCTTTTTAACCAAACGTTCATTTGACATTCACTCAACATGTCCGAACCAGTTTAACTGACTAACAGACTAACACCAACTTTTGCTACAACATTTTTTTCAATTTCACACTCATCATACACTAATCTATTTCGTACCCGATCTTTCCTATTTACACCACATACCCCACGTAAAAATCTCATTTCCACAGCAGTCATTTTCCGTTTATGCTTTTGCAACCAAACCCAACATTCACTACCATACATCAAATTAGTACCTTATAGTTATTGTTTTTCTTTTTTTTTTTGATACAAAAAATAAAGCTAACGCGATTGGTGTTACATGTAATAAACTTCTAACGGCTACAGTTCCGTTAGTAAGCATTTTCGGACATATTTTTATTTAAAGTTTTTTATTTAGATTAGTCATAAAAATCATCCGGTGTAGTTTTTCCCCGACGTCATAAATCACCCTATATATATATATATATATATATATATATATATATATATATATATATATATCTGCTTAAGATAACCGAATCATCTTAACTGACTAGCATCAACTTTTGCAACTTTTTTCAATTTCACACTTATTCATTAACCTATTTAGTACTTGACTTCTTCTAGTTACACCACATACAGCACGTAAATATCCTATTTCCATAGAAGACATTTTCCTTTTATACTTTTGCAACCAAACCCAACACTCACTATCATACGTTAACGTAGGCACCAAAACAATATTATATATACTCAAACGAGCTTTTCTGAAAAGATTTACGTTTCTAGTAAAAGTACTCAAAGCACCCAAAACCTTACAACCAGCAATCAATCTCATGATCAAAACAACCATCTTTAGACTATTCAAATACAAAAATTCATCTACCTGCTCTAAACGTGCGCCATCAACAGATACATTACATTTTATATGTACATATGTACGTAGATACACAAATCAAATGCAAAACAGAATGACATATAATAAGTATGGAACTAAGAAAGATGTTATAATAATCTTCAGGCTTTGACGGCCGAGATGCATTGAATTAATAAAATTTTCTGAAGTGGTATGCCATGGTCAATCTATCCTCGTCGCAGACGTTTCGCCATCTACGATGTATGGTAAAACCTAAAACGTCTGCGATAAGGATATATCAACCACGGAGTACCAGCCCAGAAAAATCTATAAAATCAAGAAAGATGTTGCAAATAAAAATAAAATAATATCAGAAATTGTAACATGTAGAATTTATAACATTACTGATAATATCTAATATCTCACTCTTTCGTTGTTCCAATAAATGTTTATTTAATAATTTAATATGTAGACAAACCTCATATATCGATGAAGATAAAATAAAGGTAAGTTAAAAGTGACACCTTTATTCATTGCGCCAAAAAATAAATAGGATACTAACATGCCGCTAACCATAAAAAATGTATCAACTGATACAGTTCCACCAACTACCGATGTACTCGATAAAGTTTGCATCCACTAAAAAATATTGCAATCAATTATTTTCCTTTGTTTTCGAAAAAAAAAGAAACAACGTATTTATGCAGTCATTTAAAATTGTACATATTTCGATATAAAAGATGCAATACGCAGTGCAGAAAATGCGACGTAAAAAATTGCGAAACAAAATATTTTCTACAAATATTTTCGGAAATTTATCATATTCCGTATTTACAATTAAACAAAATATACAAAACACTTAACTCATACGTACACGTGTATGCTGTAATCAACAAAAATCTTTGTTTATTATTTGTTTATTTTATTATAATTTCTTTAAATTTCCATTATTACTCAACAAAAAATAGTATTTTAAAGAAAACGTTACAGTAATATTGTTAGTGTTGGAAACCGAATCTGGATAATTTTAGATCCGAATCGAAAATTATCCGGATAATCATGTTTTCGGATATCAAATCCAGGATCCGGATTTTAAATCCAAATCTTGGAGCCGAATGTGATATGCGAATAGACTCAACAAAATAGAATAACTAGAAAGTAATGTTATTTTATCATATTAAAACAAACTTTACTTTTTATATAAAAATACCCAACATTTTCCAATTAAACATTATTAACATTATTATATATATATATATATATATATATATATATATATATATATAACTTACTAAATTTATAAACTTTATGTAGTAAATATAACAAATACAATACTTTTCAGATCTGTTCAGTGTAATTTTTTAGATTACGCATTTCGAATGTCGGATCCGAATTTTAAATTCAGATTTTGAATCTTAATCTAAGATTCGGATCTCGGTTCCGAATCTAAATCCCGGATCTAAAAATCCGAATTTAAAATCCGGATCTCGGATTTGAATTTTATATCCGGACATCAGATCCGAATCTAACGTCCAGATCTCGGAACCGAATCTAGGATCCAGATCTCGAAACCAAATCTAAAATTCGAATTGAATTCCGGATCTCGGATCCAAATATCGGATCAGAATATTAGATCCAGATCTCGGATCCGAATCTTAGATTTGGATCGTGAATTATCCGGGAATCCGGAATATTGACAGCACTAGTAATTATTATTTTAAAATCAATTTAGATATTGCAAGAAAAATTATTTATATTAGTTTTATTTTAGGTTAATATAAATTAATTTTCAAGGATAAAATAAATTCACGAAAACTATTAGCTAGATAAGAAAATAACTGCATAAATCTGATAAAATAGTAATTAATAATACATTTAAAATGTCCAAACCGTTAACAATTGGTACAAACATTGTAACTAGATAACGATGGCCCAAAAGTACCCAACACATACTCAAAGATCGAATACCGTTTAGACAGTCCAAATCTGCACCTTCACTACTATCCGAAAATATATATTTTGTGTTGCTATACGCAGAGAATATTGTTAAAAATTGATTTATATTTTCTTCTAAAATAAGTAATAATATTTCGATTATTTTTCTAATAATTTTACAGAAATATTTACTTACTTTCATTATACGTTTCCATGAGTATTTCGTATGCAGTACAAATTACAACCAATGCAACAATGGAAACCAGAAGAAGTCTAAAAATATGAATTAAAAAATAATTATGCACTTCTATTATAAAAATTGTATTTTTTGAAACAAAAATATTATTTTTTTTTAAATACAATTGAATTGAATTGAATTTATCGTGCAAATTTAAATTTTCGAAGCAGTTTAGACGATACAAAAGAGTTACAAATATCCATGAACCAAGCAGGACTCGAACCCGAGTCCACACGGGTAAAAATATATAATAAATATAAAAAATTAATTATGCACATTGTTTACCCTTTTATAATATTTCTATTGTACATACAATATTTTAATTTATTTGGTATAGCTTTATCATAAATTATGTGGAATTTCTGATACTAATTTCTTTATGAAAAACAATTAAAGATTTTAATCGAAACAACATCAGCTGATTCTGTTATCTATTATTCAATAATTATTTAATAATAGATATAAAATTTCATTCACACCTCCTTAATAAATTCAATTAGTAATTTCAAAATTTTATTTAAAAGACTTGCAATAATAAGTAACGAAATAAATGTATTTATGAATATTGTGCTTAATTTTATTTTGATAATTTATATTCAGAATCTATATTTATTAATTAATCACATTTAAAAACAAATGACACTAATTTTGTTTATATTTTTTAGAAAATAATGAAACAGTACATAACAATCCACTGAGCTTTCGTTAATGGTTTAGCCAGAGTTTTATAAGAAACGCATCCATCTTCTGCAAGACTTAAATTTACATCCAGACCTTGCGATATTCCTTTTAAAGTTCTATTAAAATGCTGCTCAACATCGGAAGGAGGACAGGAATCCGGCAAACATACTGACCACAATGTATCAAATTTTAGTGTTGTTTGAATTTGATCAAAACTCTGAAATACAAAATTGCAATTGAATCGCTTACAAAATTAGTTTTTCATAGAAAATTTTTGTAGAGAGAAAGGACAAATTATTTTTACTGAAAAATAAGTGCTTATTACACAAACACAAAAGGTATTTGTTTTCAAGAAGTTTTGTTTCCATGAGAATAAAGATCAAACAGAGATAAGAATTTCAAAAGGTTAATCCTAAAATATTTTATGAAAAGATAAAATTTTATATTTAATAATAATTAAATATTAATTTTATTATAAATAAATAATAGTAAAATATTGTCGACTCCCTGTTAATATATTCATTAAAAATAAAATAATTTTTTTTATTTTTCAATCATAGTAAAATTGTTCCAAAAATCACTATAACTTTAGATAAAATATTTCTATATTTAATATGTAACATATTTATATGCGGCATTGAGGTTTTTTTTGCAAGTAGATATTTATTTATTTAATAAAAATATTTTGTAAATTTCCGTTAAATATTTGTTTTATAGTCACAACTATGATAACTAGAGTAAATATGAACAAAATTCACTAAGAAAAATTATAAAAATTTTCAAAAAATTTATCTAATCAAAGAAATTTTATTATATTACAGAGTAAGATTAAAATAAATAAAGAATTAGAACGATGGATTTCTTAATGACAGCGTAATAAAAAAAAAAAAACAGATAAACTTCCAATATTATAAAAATGTGTCATTCCAACTCATTTTTAATCAGTCTTGTATTTTTTTAAACAAAAATAAAATTGGCTTAGTTTTTAAATCATTATTTCCATAATTTAAATATAATTAACCTAGAAAACAAATTCAAATAATTCAAAAAAAAATTAACAATTAATGTACAGATAAGATTTTACTTTAAGATATTATTTAACATATTGAAAAAAATCTTTCAGAACTCATTATATAAAATAAAAGAATTTCAGGTTTAAGTTCTGCATCAGTTTTTCTGATGAAGACGGACGTTGACTTTGTCGAAACGTCGATTTTTAATAAATATTAATACCGAACTTAAATCTAAAGCCGTTTTATTTTATATATTTTACTTACTTCAAGCGGCAAGTTTCTAATTTTCAATATAGCTTTAGTTAAATTTTTTCCTGGTATAAGTTTAAGTGTACACATCTGTCCTCTAATTGGTCCGTATTCTGTTTGATTAAAAATTTGTAGGCATTGCTCAAAAGAACCAAATTCACCAGTATTTCCTACCAGAAGACCTGGTTGTAATTTCGACGATGCATCAATCACTTAAACAAAAACTTTATTAAAAATTCTGACACATTTTTTCTACTGAAAAAAAATCATATGACACAAATAATTCTATATGATATATATTAAAAAATTTGAAATATTTGTTATAAATAACATAGTAAAAATCTTTCAGAACTCATTATATTAAAATAAAATGAATTTAGGATATAGTTCCGTATTAATTTTTATTAATAATGATGTCGATTATTAATAAAAATTATTACAGAACTATATCCTATAGCCGTTTTATTTTATTTGTTTTAACTATTTTCGAACAATAATAAGTTATAAAAATGTGAAGATTTAATTTGTAACAAAAATTAAAAACAAAACTAAAATTTTGAAAATTTAAATTATTAAAGGTGTTTCCAGTTTAGTATAATATTTATATCACTTTTAAATTGACACATTTTTTTTAATATCGTAATTTTATTTTTTTGAATTTGAGCTTTCACAAAGAAATGATGTTTATATTCTGCCTTATATTTTTTTATAACAAAAATAGTTTTAATTATTATTTGTATTTTATTCCGAATTTTTCGAATTCTATACATAAAATTATGATTTTACTTTGCAAAGCCCACGCATCAAATCGTCTGATAGCTTCTTTATATTTTATCGTATGATTTTTGCACAAAGGATTTTTAATTCCATCCAAAGCGTATGCTCCAATCACTTGATTTATAATCATAGTTTGCTTCGCATTAAGCTTGGGTCCTTTTTTCGGAGGTGGCTTAGCAACTTCTTCAATAATCTCCTCATTTTGATCTTCTGTACTTGAGGTGACATTTTGCAGAGTAACTACTACAGAAAATAAAACTAATGTAATAAAAAACGATTGTTTCATAGACATATTTCTATGTAATTTTTTCGTTATCTAGTTACGGGAAACATAAAATAATCAAGTACTTATAGAAAAAAAATTCAAGGTTAAAGAATTGCAGATTTTCCTAAATGCATTTTTTATTATTTGATAAATAGATAATGTATAGTTATAGTTATAAAATAGGCGTGGCTTCTTGACAACAATTTCAACTTTTTTTTACCGATAATGATAGCAATAAAATTCCTATTCTGTTTCCCCCTCAGTGACAAGAAATTATTATCAATTTGTCGGTCAAGAGGTCAATACTTGGAGATAAATTTAATTTTGTTTGTTAAATGTACGCGAAATAAGTCAATTATACTGATAAGATAATTTCAATTTGATATGAAAAACTTTGATACTTATCTCAGTTTAAGAGCCGTTTATTTATACAAGCAAAAATTTTTCTCTCATTTTATCTTGAACAGTTGTTAAATAAGATCACATAATTATTTGTTAACTTAGTTTCGTACGTGAATGTGTGTGTGACAAAATTTAATATATATTTTATCATTTTAATGAAGTAATTAATTTCAAAACTTTTTTAAAAATGTCACGCATTTTGATTAATAGTTTAAAAAATTGTAGCTACACTACAAACAGATCCTATGTAAGTAAAATATTTTGAACTTATAAACCATGACCTAACCCAAATTATAAAAATAGTAATCGAAGTTAAAATTATTTTATATGGAATACATATTGTACAATTTTATAATCACATGGTCTTACAAATTTATTCTGTAACAAAATTGTTAAAATTTGTAGCTTAATTCAATTTAATAATAAATTGAATAAATACATTTTTTACACCTTTCGTTTACTCTTAATATTATATGTTAAAATTTGATTTATGAAAAATAAGGAAGTAACGTACACTGATTTAATTAATACCCGAATTTAATATTTTGGTTTAAAAATATGAATTATTAACTTCGAAAACTGTTAACAATAACGACATATTTATTAAATATTCTAGAATTTTGTAAAGTATTATAATATAGTAAATATTTTAGTTTAAATTTTTTTTTTTTAATAAAATTCTCATTAAATTTAATGTTTCTTGTCAAAAAAAAAAACAATTTAATTTGAATACAAGTAATTCATTAAATATTTACAATTCTAAACGTACGCATTAAAATTTGAAATTTCTAACTGATATATTTATCTGTGCTCAAATAAAATGTAAATTTAGTTCACAAATGTATATACGAAAACAAAATTGCGAAATTGAAGTATTTACTTCAAATTAAAATAACAAACATGTTGAAATGTAAGTAACATAAATCAAATTTTATTTGAGAAAATTTAAATATACCTCAGTTTTATTACTTAAATTTTTTTTTTAAATATTGTACAAAATATATACAAAAAGATGTTTACAATTATTGAAATGTTTAATCAATCGCAAGTGAACTAATTAACAGTTAGTTTATTTCATAAATTTAGAAAATGTATTTGCCTCGCCCAGAATCGAACCCGAAATTTAATTAAGACTATTTAAAACAATTGTATTAAAATTTTACAAATTGTATGTTCAACTAAAATCCGAACAAACAGACATTATAAAATATATAATAGCATTGTAGGTCGTCAAATCTAAACACACAGTTACAATTAATGTAGGTTTATGAACCACAAAAATTTATTATATATATATATATATATATATATATATATATATATATATATATATATATATATATTGCATTTCAGATAAGGTTTAAAATAAAATTATAATTTATATTTTACTCTGACAAACAAATTTCGCTTTGTCTATCGTACATACATACCTTCTACAAAATCTCAAGTTTTTCTATTATTCAAAAACCATGATAATAATAATAATAATAATTAAAGCCGCAAATGACCTAGATGTTGCGCGGCTATATCAAATCAATTAATAATAATAATAATAATAATAATAATAATAATAATAATAATTTATTGACTGTTAAATAATTTTGTAAATACAACAGTAAGCCATTTTACAAAGATTAATATTACCTTTGATTAGATAATTCATTATACAAATAAAATATAAAACTTGTCATAGTATCAAAATTATTCAGATTTGTCAAAGTATATAGTATAGAAAGTTTTATTAAATCAAAATTATTTTAATGTTATTTTAATAGAATTCAGTTCTATTTTATTTTTAATAGAGGATAGCAGATGAATAAATATTTCTATTGTTGCACCCAAGGCTGAACTGGAAACACATTTAGGCCCGGAAAATATCGGTGACGTAGGCCCACAATATTAAATTTAAGAAGAAAAAAATTACAAAAAAGTGCATTAGTAATTTATAAACATATTTATTAAAATAATAAAAAAGATTTTTTTTTGAATAATTGCAACAAAATTAAGTACATAGTGAAGTAATTAAAAACAATTAAATAAATATTATTAATTAAACAACTTTTTTTAATATTTGAACTTCTCATTTACGATTCAACGCTTCTACACACGTCATCTGCATGTTTATTTTGTTGTCTCGTTAATCAACCATTTAGTTAAATAGAAATAGAAAGAAGTAAAAATTGAAAAAATTTAATTTCATTTAATTATAAAAAAAAAAACTTTAATATATTTTTGGGCCCACCGGGATATTCCCGGTATCCCGGTGGGCCAGTCCGAAACAAGTTTTATTCAAAAATCTTTGTTCTATGCTTAGGCGTTCTTAATGATAATTGGTTGTTTGTATTACAAATATGACTTGGAATTTTTAGTATTACATTTATTTTAACAAAAACAGCCTTTTCATAAATAAATAAGTCACATATGAATTCTCTGTACGGCCTTAAATCCAAAAGCACCATGTATTGCATAATTATTTTTGTCATATTTATTTCACTAATATTTTTTCGTATTACTAAAAATTAACTTTTTCAGTTTACAAAATTAAATAAGATTAAGGACTTTATCCTCTATTATATTTCTAAAAATGTAACAATTTTAGAATTGCCTATACTTCAACTTAAAGTAATTACAACTCATTGGTGATAATACTATATTTTCTGAGTAATTATAACAAAAAAAAAATAATCTAATGTATTCTTTTCAAATTTCAGGGCGTAAAAGCACCAAAAATTATCGCTGTTAGACGTGAAGATCAAAGTGTCTGGGAACGTAGGGCTCCATTATCTCCCAGAAATGTAAAACGTTTAGTATCTAAACATAATGTAAAAGTCATTGTTCAGCCAAGTAATAGGCGAGCATATCCTATGCAAGTAAGAAAACAATTTAATAGACATCATATATCTTTCAAAAATTATATTTTTAAAATATGATTGGATTTTAGGCATATTTAAATGCTGGCGCTATCGTACAAGAGGATATCTCCGAAGCTTCGGTTATATTTGGAGTAAAACAAGTACCTGTAGATCAACTTATACCAAATAAAACTTATTGTTTATTTTCACATACAATTAAAGCACAAGAATCGAATATGCCACTTTTGGACGCTATTATAGAAAAGGTAAAACAACGTTTACAATAAAATAAAACGGCTTTAGGATATAGTTCTGTATTATTTTTTTTTTTTTATTAGTAATCGACGTTTCGACGTACTCGACATACATCATCATCAAGAAAAATATTATACAAATAACATTACAGTAAATAAACAGAACATAGAAACAAGTTACTAGGTAACAAAATTAGTCACCTAGTAACGTGTTTCTATGTTCTGTTTATTTACTATAAATGTCATTTGCATCATTTTTCCTGATGAAGACGCACGTTGAGTCCGTCTAAACGTCAATTATTAATAAAAAAATAATACAAAACTATATCCAAAAGCCGTTTTATTTTAATATAATGAGTTCTGAAAGATTTTGTACTATGTCAATGTTTATAAATTTGAAGTGTCAAAATCACATTTCAGTTTAACATTAAATTAAATACTAGTTAATATTTTGGTGAAATTATTTTCAAAGTTTTAATAGAAATAACAGCCAGTCAGTTAAATTATAATACATATTTATTATATTCAATTAAGTTTCTATTGCTAATTTTTTCACAAATTGTTTTATCTCATTCTCATATCATAATAAATCTAAATAAAATATTTTAAATGAAAAAGACATTGAAAAACTATAGACAAAATATAATCAATAAAAAAAGTTTTAAAATAAATTCATTTGGATTGATGAATCCGAATATTAAAAATATGATAATAAATTTAATATTATTAACTACAACGATAAACATAAAATATGCTATTAACTTTTACATTAATTAATTATTCAATTATCTATAATGATATGGTAATATATGTGTGTCAAATATTTCATCACGAAATTTAAATGTACTTTATCAATAAGTATCCACTTTAGATATACATCATTATTTTTAAAATTATTGTAAATAGATAAAAATACATCTATTAATTGGCAATCTGGATAAAGTTAAAAAATCCGACAAGTTTGTGCAGCAATATGACTAACTGTCTTCAATACGTAACAATTTCAATAATTAACTGATCAATTAATTTCAAAGTATTGTTACTAATGCTTTATGAGTTCACTAATTTTTTAAAATTTTTACTTACAAAAAACCTATAACATCTTGTAATTTAACTTTAACCTAAAATATTTTAAATAATTTTTTAATTTTTGAAATAAATTCGAAGACGCATGGAAAAAGTCTTAGTAAACCTATAAGACTTATAACGTGATAAAATATTTTTTCCTTTCCTAAAGAATAAAAGAAAATAAACTGTAATGCTATGATTATTTATTACACTTATGCTTCAAATCCTACTATACTAGTTGTAAGATCGTAATAAACTTTTTTCTAATGAATATATTGATTACACAGAACATCCGTTTAATTGACTATGAGAAACTAATGAACGAAAGTGGACAGAGAGTAGTAGCTTTTGGAAAACATGCCGGTGTTGCTGGTATGATTAATATTATTCATGGATTAGGTCTCAGATTATTAGCCTTAGGGCATCATACTCCTTTTATGGTAAATATATATACATCAGATATCTGTGCGTACTTGGACATATAGTAAAAATATTTTTCTATTAGCACATTGGCCCACCGCATAATTATAGAAACTCATCTATGGCAAGACAAGCTATCCGTGATGCTGGATATGAAATATCTTTAGGTTTATTGCCAAAATCTATCGGACCATTGACATTTGTTTTTACCGGATCCGGAAATGTATCTCAGGTACAAGAAAATATTTTAATAATAAAAATAAATTAATAAATGAATAGTAAGGTAAAGATCAATTTAAATAAAAATATATAGGGTGCCCAAGAAGTATTCCAAGAACTACCATATGAATATGTACCACCAGAGATGTTGCGTAAAGTTGCAGAACATGGAAGTAAGTTTTTGTTACTTTAAATAAAATACTTAAAATAAAACGGCTTTAGGTTGTAGTTCTGTATCAATATTTATTCATAATCGACGAACTCAACGTACGTCTTCTTTTACCCTAAAGAAGACGTACGTTGAGTTCGTCGAAACGTCGATTATTAATAAATATTAATACAAAACTACAACCTAAAGCCGTTTTATTTTAATATAATAAGTTCTGAAAGATTTTTTACTATGTTTAAAATACTTATTCTTTTTTATTGTATAATTATCTACAATTAATTTAAATTAGGTTTAAATAAAATATATGGTTGCCAAGTACGTCGCAGAGACTATTTGGAAAGGAAAAATGGAGGTGGATTTGATTCTCAAGAATATGATGAACATCCAGAAAGATATATTTCAACATTTAGTAAAAACGTAAGTAGCCTAACATAATTTTTCTATCAGACATCTCAATAAAAATGATGATTTATTTTTACAGATTGCTCCTTATGCATCTGTTATAATTAATGGTATTTACTGGGCAGTCGATAGTCCCAAATTGTTAACAATTCCAGATGCTAAACATTTACTAAGACCAGCTAATACACCTTGGTTACCTACTTCAATTGGCGCACCAGCTTTACCACATCGGTATGAATAAAAAAATACTATATTTATAAAAAAAAAAATTCAAAAATAAAACATTTTTTTCAGAATGTTAGCAATCTGCGATATTTCAGCTGATCCAGGCGGTAGCATTGAATTCATGAATGAATGTACTACTATTGATACGCCATTCTGTTTATACGATGCTGATAGAAATAAGGACACAAAGAGGTATTCAAATTGAATTTATCACTAATGAAATTGTCATAAAACGATAATGATTTTTTTCTTATAGTTTCAAAGGTCCAGGTGTATTAGTTTGCAGTATAGATAATATGCCAACTCAATTACCTCGAGAAAGTACAGATTTCTTTGGAGATCTTTTATCTCCATTCATTTTAAATATTGTTAATTCTAATGCAGAAAAACCATTAGAACAACATACTTTTATGCCAGAAGTTTTAGGGGTTGGTATTACATTACAAACATTTTTTCTTGTATTAAAATAAAAACTGTTTTAAGATTAGATTCAGTTTAATTATTTTATAAAAGCGACATTTCGACAAGACTGAACGCTTGTCGTCATCAGGTCAATTTTTTTTATCAATGATATTAAAGTAAATAAAATAAAAAAAATTGACCTGATGAAGACAAACGTTCAGTCTTGTCGAAACGTCGTTTTTATAAAATAATTAAACAGAATCTAAGACTAAAACAGTTTTTATTTTAATACAATAAGTTCTGAAAAATATTTTACTATTTTTTGTTGTATTTATTTGATATTAAAATACGTATTACAGACAAAACAAAACTGCTATAGGTTAAAGTTCTGTATTAGTATTTAATTAAAATCGACGTTCCGACGACGAACTCAACGTCCGTCTTCATCCGAATAAATGATATAAATGACATTACAGTAAATAACAGAACAAAGACACAAGTTACTCGGTAACAAATAACTAACTAGATCATAAAATTTTATAAATTTTTAATTAATGGAAGCCAAATTTTATTTAACTCAGTGTCTTCACAGTGATTGATGTTATCCTTTTCTTTATAAATTCTATTGCTTCTCTTGTCAATCTGCTTGCTGTTAATATTGACGGACGCTGAGTTTCGCCGAAACGTTGATTTTAAATAAATACTAATATAGAACCTAAAACAGTTTTATTTTAATATAATGAATTCTGAAAGATTTTTTTTACTATGTTATGTATTACAGGCTATTATAGCCAGCAATGGTAAACTGAGTCCTAACTTTGAATATATTCAAGACCTTAGGCAGCAAAGCTAGTAAGTACTTTTGAAAATATTTTTTAGAAAAAATTATATTTGTATCTATTTGATTGTAGTTTAATAACCTATTACATTATTCTAAATCTCATTATTTTTTGTAAAATATTTAATTACTTTTTCAAATAAATATACTAATCAAAATAGAATAGAAAATATTTCAAAACCATAATAAAAGTAAACTAAGTGCAAAAAAATAAATAGTAATTTGCAAATATTTTGAATTTAGTAAATATTTCTTAAAAAAAATGCAGGACAAACTCTAAAATTTTCCATGCTTTTTTCTGTAACTTTGTTACAGTCGTAGCAGGCATAAGAGTGACATCGAAAATGATCAAATGAAGAAAATTTTAGTTCTTGGTGCCGGCTATGTGTCTTCACCATTAGTAGAATACTTACACAGAGATAAAAACTTTGCAATTACAATTGGTAAGATTATTTCTACTAATTAAACTAATCGGAACGAAACAAAATAATTGAAACACGTACATTTATTTCTAGGTTCTGCCTTAAAAGAACAATCAGATGAGATTGCACATCAATATCCAGGTGTTGAAAGTGTCTATGTAGATGTTCTCGGAAATCCGGATACTCTCTCAGAACTCATTAAGCAAAGTAATATTGTAGTATCTCTCCTTCCGTATAATCTTCACGCTGGCATTGCTAAGATGTGTATTGAAAATAAAGTTCATATGGTCACTGCCAGTTATACAAATGATGAAATGAGAGGTTTACACAATCAGTAAGTTTTTATTATTTAAAATTTCTAAGAAATTTAATAGAACTAATATTTTACTTGAAAATGTTCTGACTGTAAAGAAAAATATTTAAAATCTGGTATAGAAAAATATGTAATATTGTCAAAATATTTCATAAAGTTTGCTGTTCTTAAACTTCAGTAGCTTTTTTAAATGTTTAAATAGCAATATATTTAAAATAAAAGGGCTTTAGGTTATAGTTCTCTATTAATATTTATTAATAATCGACATTTTCAACGAACTCAATGTACGTCTTCTTCATCGATTATTAATAGATAATTAAATAGTAATACAGAACTATAACCACAGTCGTTTGATTTTAATATAATGAGTTCTGAAAGATTTTTTACTATGTTAGCAATATATTTATCATTTAAATGCAAAAATTCTGTATTTTATCTATAATTTTATAAAGTAGATAAAATATATCAAACGAATGACAATGATTTTAAATCATTTATGTTTAGAGCGATGGAATCAGGTATTACACTGATGAACGAAGTTGGATTAGATCCAGGTATTGATCATTTATTGGCAATGGAATGCATCCATGATGTTCAAAATTCGGGAGGCAAAATTGAATCATTCATTTCATATTGTGGAGGTAAACAAAATAATTACTAAAATATATTTAATTTAAAATCATCCTAAGGATACATATTTAGAGAAATGTATCTATATATATATATATATATATATATATATATATATATATATACATTCGATTCAAATAACATTGCTATCGCTTTTATATTTATTGATCATTACGAAAATATACTTACAGGATTACCCGCACCAGAATTCAGTGACAATCCGTTAAGATACAAATTCTCATGGTCACCACGTGGCGTGCTACTGAATACAATCTCAGCAGCAAGATATATAAGCAAAGGACAAATTGTTGAAATAAATGGAGGTGGTGATTTAATGACTTCCACACGTCATTTAGATTTCTTACCCGGTTTCCATTTGGAAGGTTTTCCAAATAGAGACAGCACACTATATGCTGGCTTATATGGTATTAAAGATGCCAACACCGTTCTAAGAGGAACTTTAAGATATACAGGTTCGTAATTATAAACAAAGTGTTAACAATAAATTAATAAAATTTTCTTTTTTTTTTAGGATTTACGGAAAATATGAAAGTATTGCAATTTCTTGGATTAATTGATCCAAATCCCAATCCAATTGTACATCCTAAGGGACCAGAAATTACTTGGGTAAGTAACCGAACTAAACTGAAATAATTATCGGTTACTGTTATCAGTTTAATAACCAACAAATTTATTGACCCGTATTCATAGCCCCTTTTAGATAAAAGTTTAAATTTAATATATAATAAAAGCAAAAATTAATATTGAAATCTTAACCGCTTTTAACTAAAGTGCTTTGAAAGAGGCTATGAATACGAACCATTATATTCAAAATTATAATATAATCAAATTAAATTTTATTGAATAATTAACTATAAAAATCTTAATTCTTTATCATTAAAATTATACTTATGTTAATTTTATTTACAGCGTCAATTGATCTGCAATCTTCTTGGATTAGAAGACTCAAATATTTTCTATGAAAATTTAAAATCTAAAATTGCCGAACGTACGAATACCGATAATGCAGTTGATTGTCTAGAAAGTTTAGGACTTCTTGAAGAAGTTGGCGTTGTTAAGATGGGTACACCTCTCGATACTCTGTCGTTCTATCTTTCTACTAAACTTAAATTAGGTACACATGCATTTTATTTACAAAATAGAACGATTTTAATTCACTTTTTTTGTAGAACCATACGAACGTGATATAGTTATATTGCGTCACGATGTTGGTATTCGTTGGCCAGATAATAAAAAAGAAATTAGAGGTATCAACTTCGTGGTTTACGGAGATGCTAAAGGATATTCAGCAATGGCAAAAACAGTAGGATATCCAACTGCTATTGCCACGAAAATGATACTCGATGGTAAGTTATATTGTTATTCTTCTTTCTACCTCTTCTAGGGTGCGTTCCAAAATAATACCTTAAGGGTACAGAGAAAATTATCGTGATTGAAAATTTTGTTTAGTTTTTGAATGGCTTAGAACTAGGATTGCCAGGTACCTTAGGACAAAATAGTAGGCAAACGGGCTGGAGGGGTAGAGTGAGAGAACAAATTCAAATTAGATTTTGTAAAATTTAATGCAAATCAATTGAGTATATTAAACCGAATATCATAGCAAATATTTTGTAAGTAGGTCATTTGTGTTTTCGCAAAAAAATTTGTTTTTGATGTCTGCTATTTTATTTTAATAATAGTGAATAGGGCGTGAAAATAACGGACAGTTCGCGCAAATAGTGAACATCTGGTAACCCTCAGAGCATAATTTGACATTTAGTTTTTGAGAAGTTCCTTAGTTTCTAAAAATACAAATACATTTAGTCTGTAATTTATATTTCATAACCTACACGTTATAATATCTTTATTTTCCAATAATATTTCATTTTCATCTTTTAAAATATATAGTAAATTAAAATCATTTACATTTATTTATGTCATAAATGTGGCCATTTTTATATGTTTTATAATAAAGTTATAAGTAGTTCTTAGTACAATTATTATTCACTTGACTATCACCCATACACAAAATAATTAGTTTAGAAATATAAAGTTTGGTGCCGGAGTATTATCGTACCCTGCTACAAAGAGTATGCTCCTAGAGTTTACTCTCATAATATTGGAACGAATTAGTTTATACTGGAGCAATACTGAAAATATTTGAAACGAATTAAGAGTATGCTCTGTACCATTTCTTAATAAGTTTTATTTATACAAAAAACAATAAATAAATGGGTCAGATATCTATAGTGTGAACTACCCTGTATTTTTTTCTTTCACAATTTGGAGCCTCTTTTATTTGGATCGTCTACCTCTAACAATTTTCGTGTTATATTCACATATAATTTGTTCATTCTTGATTCTTATTTCTGAATGAGCTTTAAGAAATAAATAAATTAAAATAATTTCCCTTAAATCACAAAGAACCTTTAAGAAATAATTTATTTTCGGATATTTAAATAATATTAATTAAAAATGATTTATTCTAGGAGAAATACAAGACAGAGGAATCGTTCTTCCATTCACACCAGAAATCTACAGACCAATGTTGTCTAGATTAAAATTGGAAGGCCTAACTAGTTTAGAAACATCAAAAATTTTACATTAAATAATATTTATTGAAATAAAATAATTTATATCATTTTATTACATATTACTTTAGATATATTCAAATGCGATAACGACACTAAATAATAGACAAAATCTTCATCATCTTTCAGTAATTTTAAGGTATCTGAATTAAACATATTCACCAAAGGTATTTCAACGGAATTATTTATATCGTCTGGTAAATATTTTATCAAACGACAAACATTTTTAATAAATATTTTTTCTAAATCAATGTTGTCTTTCATTAATGGATAAATATTATCCTAAAATTATAAATAATAT
Organism: Clivina fossor; assembly: GCA_963966155.1. Lineage (NCBI taxonomy): Eukaryota > Metazoa > Arthropoda > Insecta > Coleoptera > Carabidae > Clivina > Clivina fossor. The sequence goes on from OZ014555.1 coordinate 12,676,636, forward strand.
ATATTAAAGTTCGTAGAGTTGAATATTTTACTTATTTTGCTTATATTACATTTTGAAATTTGATTTATAGTGTAAGCAGAAAATATTGATTCTTACCTTGGCAATTACACAAAATTGCTGAAAACAATACGATAAACTGCTATGATTATGGCATTGCTTCTTCGATATTTCCGTTAAAATCAAAATTGCATCAGTATAAAGTTGTAATATTTTTCCTGGATCGCTATTATCACTTATTAAACACTTCACAACTAACTCCCATTCCAATGGCACACAGCATGATAATAACTGAAATAAAAATATATTACCACAATAATATATTTTCATTAATAAAATATTTTATTTACCTTTAATAATCTCCAAACTTGTTCATTATGATTACTATTTTTATCATAACCAACATTGGCGTAACTTAAAAAATTATCTGTTTCTTTTTCTTTGTCACTCAATATGTGATACAGATTTATTTTGTTTTCTAAGTTATTCAGAACTTCCTTTAGTTTTAAAATTTCTGTAAATTAAATATATATTTTTTACAAGGATTATTATATTAATTAACTGTAAACTAACCATCAAGTGAAACATTTTTAATATTATCTTTATAATGATACATTATCGAAATTATTTCAGAAACTAAATCACATTTTTCTTGACTATATGTTACAAAGTACCATCGATTTTTATTCGCAATAATTACAAGTTTTAATATAGTTTGTGCGTAATTTGAAGTCGGAAGTAAAGAATTTGGTAATGCCTGAAATATTTACATGATTAAAAATAATAATGTAATTATTTAATATTAATTAGTAAGGGAACGTTTCTTAAATTTTTACTTTAATTTTAGATCTATTAACAGTATCTGAAGTTTTTGTTTTTTAAATAACCGCCCCTTTTAATACATAACAGTTGAGAAAAAAAATTACATTACGTACTTTACAAATTTGACAAATAAATACAGCTTTTTTCAGCTCATATTTCTCCAAAGAATCTTCAACGATGCTTATTAAGTATTCCAATATTTTTTCATTTATTAATTGACATTTCACTAGCTGATCTATTAGTTGTATCCATGTCTCTGTATTTTCTTCTAAATTCGAATTTTTCAATTTATTTATAATAATTTCAAATAATAGTGAATTTTCTGCATCGGTTACTGACTTCATATTACATAGTAAATTAATATGTTTATAAATATCAATTATAGTTAATAAACGATCAGATGCTTTTAAACTTTCATCAAGTAAACTTAATATAAATTTGGTAGGATTCTGTAAAATCAAATTAGAAATTTCCTTCAATGGTATTTCTTTAACATCGTCACAACCTAATTTGTTAAATAATTCTGTAAGTTGCTGATTAAAATTTTCTGTTTCATAACTATTATTTAGTCCTAGTTTTTCAAAGTACTGACTAATAACTTGAATACTCTCATTTTCCGGCATTTTTGAAATATATTCCAACAATACTTTTTTCACATCAAATTCATGTTTTACTTCAGGAACATTTAAACATAAAAGATACAACAAATCTTCCGCATCACAAAGACGTATCATTGATTTCAATGTATCGAAAATGCGTTCCGATTTCAAAATACCTCGATGCAAAAACGCCTTAAACCATAAAGTTTGATGATCGGATTTGACAATAACATTTTCTACCAATTGTTCGTCGTCAGCTGCTTCAATTATTTCATCAATTGTCTTCGGTTTAATTGAAATAGCAGCTACTATCGCTGGTAATTCACCAGTATCTTCAAATGTTTTCAAAATTTCTCCGGATTGATAAGCAACCTCTCCAACTGCTTGTTGCAATGAAATATTTTTATATTTACATTCTACCCAAGAACAAAATACCTCTATTGTTACAGCAACAACATTTGCCTCACAAATTGCCATTACAGTTTTATTGCATTCATTTAAAAATTCAACACTTTTATCTAGAACGTCTTGTGAGCTCACAGCTTTTGTTTCCGATGTAAATAAATAAAAATTATAGTTTGGCGCAATAAAATTTTCAGTTTTAAACAAACTAAGACAGTTATTTAAAAGTGTTAACATTTCAAAGATTGCTATTCCCATATACTGGTACATTTTCATCTTCGACCATGTTAATATCAATTCAGTCACTGGATTTATGTAATTTTTAAGCATTTCCGCAAATCTTTCTGTCAACTTGAAAATATTTAAATCGATTTTATTATTATTTGTTTCGTATCTGATATGATAAATTTTATAATAAATGGCTCGAGCTATTCCTGAAGTTTGTTCCAAAATTTTATACGGATCTGATTTCTTAATACACTTACTACATTCTTCCAGTAATTCTAAGCTTATTTCAATCGGAAGACTGTAAATAGCTTCAGCATAAAAACTGTACAAATCTAATTTAAGTATTATATTAATTAGTAGACATTTGGAAAGTTGCGGAACTGCGTCAAGTAAATGCGCATAATTTTTATGTAATGCTGTTGATTTGTTCCTCAAGTCGGTGTTCAAAATAAAAAATAAAATTAACTTGCGTAATTTCATTTCATGTTTTGTATTTATTGTTTCTTCACGTACATACTTTCGACGTGATAATAAATGACGCAGATCTTCAACGATTTTGGAAATTTTTGCTTCATTTCCTGGAGATTAAATCATTTGTTTAATAAATTAACATAATAATAAACAAAACAAAACTAGAATTTACATATAAAAACAATAAATTTTTAGTGAATAATATTTGACTGATATTAAGATGAAACAACACTAATACGAAACAATAAAATAATTTAATTACATGTTTATATTAAATATAAATATTATAAGATTTTAATTATATAAACTATATGGCGAACTTTATTGTTATATATTAGAAACTTATTGTTCACTATAAAATTAATTATTCTGAAAGTTTTTTATATACAAAATTGTGTACATGACATATGGTTTGTAAGATTTATGTACTTATTTAGCTAATCGCTAATGCTATTAAATAAACTGTATTATTTAAAAAAAAAAACCAAGCTAACCTCCAATATGACGAACTGAGGTAAAATCACCTAAAGTTCCATGAAGATCAGTTAATAACCCTTGTATTGCTACAAAATCTTGACTGAATTCCATCTAAAAATATTGTTTATTTATTGAAATGTGTTAGTTAATAATAAAAATAATATTATTTACCCTAACCTGTTAATTTCAGTAAAACCAAACACAGTAATTATAGTAATTTATTTTTTGTTGTTTTGAAATTAAATGTATTCCAAAATAATAAGTATGTACTAAAAACTACGTATCTATTTATAATATTTATAAATATTATAGTTTAACATTAGTTTGACAGTTACTCAAATTCAAAATATACTTTGCAGCAACTCTGAAGTTAGCAGCATATGTTTGTCGTATATTTCAATAAAAATATGAATGAAAACAGCAGCTTAATAATATTTGAATATTTCAAAAATAAACAAAGGAATATTTTATATTTATACATCAATATAATATGTCAAAAATTGAAGTGAAAATAATTTTGATTTTATTTTTATACTGACTGTGTCACACCTGCAATTCAAAAATATATGAATATTTCGTATGAAATTACTGGTAAATCAATTAAAAAATGGATAAAATGCGAATGGATATAATACTTCCAGTTCCCACAAACTCAAGCTATAAACATATTCCCAGACAACCGGAAATAACATTATCGGATATGCTACAGGTTAGTCCGATAATTGACAAACGTAAATCAGCTACGAAATCTCCAAATATGCCTCCTCTTGTTGCTAAAAAATCGTATTTAAAAGCAAATATAAAACCTAACGAATATGTTAACTACAAACAAGAGTATGCTCTGTACCCTAGCCTAGAGTATGTTTTGGAACGCACCCCTACCATTTCTTGATAAGTTTTATTTATACAGGATATAACGCCAATAACTTGAAAACTAAAAGCGGTATTAAAATTCTTTAAAATAACAATAAATAGATGGGTCAGATATCTATAGTGTGAACCAAAATATAGTAGTCTGACACAACTATTCTCTGTTTTTTGCAGAATTTTAATATCTTGTTTACATTTCAAGTTATCGGCGTTGAAAGTTTTCAGTAAAACTACCCTTTATATTTTTTCTTCCACAATTTGGAGTCTCTTTTATTTGGATCGTCTACCTCTAACAATTTTCGTGTTATATTCATATATAATTTGTTCATTCTTGATTCTTATTTCTGAATGAGCTTTAAGAAATAAATAAAATAAAATAATTTCCCTTAAATCACAAAGAACCTTTAAGAAATAATTTATTTTCGGATATTTAAATAATATTAATTAAAAATGATTAATTCTAGGAGAAATACAAGATAGAGGAATCGTTCTTGCATTCATACCAGAAATCTACAGACCAATGTTGTCTAGATTAAAATTGGAAGGCCTAACTAGTTTAGAAACATCAAAAATTTTTACATTAAATAATATTTATTGAAATAAAATAATTTATATCATTTTATTACATATTACTTTAGATATATTCAAATGCGATAACGACACTAAATAATAGACAAAATCTTCATCATCTTTCAGTAATTTTAAGGTATCTGAATTAAACATATTCACCAAAGGTATTTCAACGGAATTATTTATATCGTCTGGTAAATATTTTATCAAACGACAAACATTTTTAATAAATATTTTTTCTAAATCAATGTTGTCTTTCATTAATGGATAAATATTACCCTAAAATTATAAATAATATATATTAAAGTTCGTACAGTTGAAAAAAAAATATATTTTTTTTTTTAGAATATTTTACTTATTTTGCTTATATTACATTTTGAAATTTGATTTATAGTGTAAGCAGAAAATATTGATTCTTACCTTGGCAATTACACAAAATTGCTGAAAACAATACGATAAACTGCTATGATTATGACATTGCTTCTTCGATATTTCCGTTAAAATCAAAATTGCATCAGTATAAAGTTGTAGTATTTTTCCTGGATCGCTATTATCACTTATTAAACACTTCACAACTAACTCCCATTCCAATGGCACACAACATGATAATAACTGAAATAAAAAAATATTACCACAATAATATATTTTCATTAATAAAATATTTTATTTACCTTTAATAATCTGCAAACTTGTTCATTATGATTACTATTTTTATCATAACCAACATTGGTGTAACTTAAAAAATTATTTGTTTCTTTTTCTTTGTCACTCAATATGTGATACAAATTTATTTTGTTTTCTAAGTTATTCAGATCTTCCTTTAGTTTTAAAATTTCTGTAAATTAAATATATATTTTTTTACAAGGATTATTTTATTAATTAACTGTTAAACTCACCATCAAGTGAAACATTTTTAATATTATCTTTATAATGATACATTATCGAAATTATTTCAGAAACTAAATCACATTTTTCTTGACTATATGTTACAAAGTTCCATCGATTTTTATTGGCAATAATTACAAGTTTTAATATAGTTTGTGCGTAATTTGAAGTCGGAAGTAAAGAATTTGGTAATGCCTGAAATATTTACATGATTGAAAATAATAATATATAATTATTTAATATTAATTAGTAAGGGAACGTTTCTTAAATTTTTACTTTAATTTTAGATCTATTAACAGTATCTGAAGTTTTTGTTTTTTAAATGACCGCCCCTTTTAATACATAACAGTTGAGAGAAAAAAATTACATTACGTACTTTACAAATTTGACAAATAAATACAGCTTTTTTCAGCTCATATTTCTCCAAAGAATCTTCAACGATGCTAATTAAGTATTCCAATATTTTTTCATTTATTAATTGACATTTCACTAGCTGATCCATTAGTTGTATCATACATGTCTCTGTATTTTCTTCTAAATTCGAATTTTTCAATTTATTTATAATAATTTCAAATAATAGTGAATTTTCTGCATCGGTTACTGACTTCATATTACATAGTAAATTAATATGTTTATAAATATCAATTATAGTTAATAAACGATCAGATGCTTTTAAACTTTCATCAAGTAAACTTAATATAAATTTGGTAGGATTCTGTAAAATCAAATTAGAAATTTCCTTCAATGGTATTTCTTTAACATCGTCACAACCTAATTTGTTAAATAATTCTGTAAGTTGCTGATTAAAATTTTCTGTTTCATAACTATTATTTAGTCCTAGTTTTTCAAAGTACTGACTAATAACTTGAATACTCTCATTTTCCGGCATTTTTGAAATATATTCCAACAATACTTTTTTCAAATCAAATTCATGTTTTACTTCAGGAACATTTAAACATAAAAGATACAACAAATCTTCCGCATCACAAAGATGTATCATTGATTTCAATGTATCGAAAATGCGTTCCGATTTCAAAATACCTCGATGCAGAAACGCCTTAAACCATAAAGTTTGATGATCGGATTTGACAGTAACATTTTCTACCAATTGTTCATCGTCAGCTGCTTCAATTATTTCATCAATTGTCTTCGGTTTAATTGAAATAGCAGCTACCATCGCTGGTAATTCACCAGTATCTTCAAATGTTTTCAAAATTTCTCCGGATTGATAAGCGACCTCTCCAACTGCTTGTTGCAATGAAATATTTTTATATTTACATTCAACCCAATAACAAAATACCTCTATTGTTACAGCAACAACATTTGCCTCACAAATTGCCATTAAAGTTTTATTGCATTCATTTAAAAATTCAACACTTTTATCTAGAGCGCCTTGTGAGCTCACAGCTTTTGTTTCCGATGTAAATAAATAAAAATTATAGTTTGGCGCAATAAAATTTTCAGTTTTAAACAAACTAAGACAGTTATTTAAAAGTGTTAACATTTCAAAGATTGCTATTCCCATATACTGGTACATTTTCATCTTCGACCATGTTAATATCAATTCAGTCACTGGATTTATGTAATTTTTAAGCATTTCCGCAAATCTTTCTGTCAACTTGAAAATATTTAAATCGATTTTATTATTATTTGTTTCGTATCTGATATGATAAATTTTATAATAAATGGCTCGAGCTATTCCTGAAGTTTGTTCCAAAATTTTATACGGATCTGATTTCTTAATACACTTACTACATTCTTCCAGTAATTCTAAGCTTATTTCAATCGGAAGACTGTAAATAGCTTCAGCATAAAAACTGTACAAATCTAATTTAAGTATTATATTAATTAGTAGACATTTGGAAAGTTGCGGAACTGCGTCAAGTAAATGCGCATAATTTTTATGTAATGCTGTTGATTTGTTCCTCAAGTCGGTGTTCAAAATAAAAAATAAAATTAACTTGCGTAATTTCATTTCATGTTTTGTATTTATTGTTTCTTCACGTACATACTTTCGACGTGATAATAAATGACGCAGATCTTCAACGATTTTGGAAATTTTTGCTTCATTTCCTGGAGATTAAATCATTTGTTTAATAAATTAACATAATAATAAACAAAACAAAACTAGAATTTACATATAAAAACAATAAATTTTTAGTGAATAATATTTGACTGATATTAAGATGAAACAACACTAATACGAAACAATAAAATAATTTAATTACATGTTTATATTAAATATAAATATTATAAGATTTTAATTATATAAACTATATGGCGAACTTTATTGTTATATATTAGAAACTTATTGTTCACTATAAAATTAATTATTCTGAAAGTTTTTTATATACAAAATTGTGTACATGACATATGGTTTGTAAGATTTATGTACTTATTTAGCTAATCGCTAATGCTATTAAATAAACTGTATTATTTAAAAAAAAAAACCAAGCTAACCTCCAATATGACGAACTGAGGTAAAATCACCTAAAGTTCCATGAAGATCAGTTAATAACCCTTGTATTGCTACAAAATCTTGACTGAATTCCATCTAAAAATATTGTTTATTTATTGAAATGTGTTAGTTAATAATAAAAATAATATTATTTACCCTAACCTGTTAATTTCAGTAAAACCAAACACAGTAATTATAGTAATTTATTTTTTGTTGTTTTGAAATTAAATGTATTCCAAAATAATAAGTATGTACTAAAAACTACGTATCTATTTATAATATTTATAAATATTATAGTTTAACATTAGTTTGACAGTTACTCAAATTCAAAATATACTTTACAGCAACTCTGAAGTTAGCAGCATATGTTTGTCGTATATTTCAAGAAAAATATGAATGAAAACAGCAGCTTAATAATATTTGAATATTTCAAAAATAAACAAAGGAAAATTTTATATTTATACATCAATATAATATGTCAAAAATTGAAGTGAAAACAATAATTTTGATTTTATTTTTATACTGACTGTGTCACACCTGCAATTCAAAAATATATGAAATTACTGATAAATCAATTAAAAAATGGATAAAATGCGAATGGATATAATACTTCCAGTTTCCACAAACTCAAGCTATAAACATATTTCCAGACAACCGGAAATAACATTATCGGATATGCTACAAGTTAATCCGATAATTGACAAACGTAAATCAGCTACGAAATCTCCAAATATGCCTCCTCTTGTTGCTAAAAAATCGTATTTAAAAGCAAATATAAAACCTAACGAATATATTAACTACAAACAAGAACGATACCATCGTTTAAATCGTGAAAATAAAATGAAGCAAAATGAGACATTGTATGAAGAAGCAAAGAAGAAAATTTCACCACCAGTAATAACACCGACGCACAAACAAAACACATTAAACTATTTAAAAAGTTTAAGAGAAGTTAATGATTTACTTGACGAGGATACGGCGGAACTGGAAAAAATAAATATGTATTTAGAAGAGCAAAAACAAGTTTCCAAAAAAAATATGATTAAAAATATTAAACAACCAAGTCAAAGAATTTCAAAATTATATAGTAAAACATCAAGTCATGTTCAACATGTTTGTAGTAAAGCCGTATACTCCGACAAGATTAATGATTTTGATTCAGTAGTGAAGAAGTTGGAAAGAGAAGAAAATAAAGTACCATCAAAGAAATTACTTGGCCGAAAGGATAACAATGTACGAAAAAAGAAATTAGACGATACAATATGTTTGGTAAATGACCGATTAAATAAAATTAAAGAAAAATATTTTGTCAAAGATTACGAATCTGAACGAATCGTTCCAATTATAAATAGAAAACCAAAATATCGATCCGTCAAAGACTTGATGAAAATGGATAATAAAATCTCTAATACTATGGAAGCATCTAAAATAATTCAAGCAGAAATAGAAAAAGATATCTATGAATCGCCTCTTTTCGATAACACAATAAATAAAAACGAAAACAAACATATGAAACTTTTATATGAAAATGTTGAATTTCTCGAACATGATGGCTTTAAAGATTCATTCAGCGATGTCAATACTTCGAAAACCGAAATACAAACACTAACTGAATCGTCAAAATGGCGAACACATAAGACAAATAAACCAAATATGATACATACCGTGCAAAATAATAATCCAAGACAATTTAGTCCGAAAAATGTTGAAATGAAAAACATTAGTATTGAAGCAAAACCGCCGATCATGAATGCACTACATAATTCGATTATGAAATCAGATTATTTAATGAAAGAATTTGGATTAACTGCTGCCCCGAACAATACGACATCCAGTTCAGTTTCTACAATGAAAACTGAAGCTAAGTTATCTAGTGAACCGAGAAAATGGAATCGAGATTTGGAATATTTATTGTCGTGATTTTTATAAAATGTTTTCAATAAAATTTCTCTTTTATTTATTTCATATTATTTATTATATTTTTTTCCTGTATATATTTGTATTTTTATACAATATATTTTTTTATATACTTATATAAGTAATGTTTATTATTATATTTTATAACTTTTTCGTAAAATATAAATTTAAATTCGTATTAACAAAGTATTAAAGAGAAAACAGTCTTGTTTTTAAAAATAAACAATTAATTTTATATTTCAAAATAAATTCCGTTACTTCTGTTCACACTTGTCTGTTCGATTGATAAAATAAAAAGAATTATAACTAAGTATTTACACTATACGGTTTTTGTACGTTCTTCTTTATTGTACTTTTTTTGCATATAAATACGTACAAAAAAAAGTTTATTAAAGTAAAAAAACACATCTAACTGGACAACACATAAAAGTCTGGTACAGCGAATTGTCATGAGGGTACTCCAATTCTTTTTCGATTTCCATATGCTTGCTGCGCATGCGATATTTTTACTGAGGTCATAATCCATTTATTCGTTTTATAAACTGATCGCTATATGTATATATTTCTGGATAGGCTATAGCGTATTAAAAAGTGAAGCCGATTCTGCGCCGCGGCGGCCACAATGCTGAGATCTGAATTTTTTCATTATTTTCAAATACTTATATACTTACATTTCAGGGGCGCCCAGAGAGGTTGAGGGGCCTGGGGCAAAAAATGGACGGGGGCCCTTTGTTAATTTTAAGTATTTTGTAGAGAAGCAAATTTTCGTGTATAAAAATAAAAATATTCACTGTAGTAATTAAATTTATAATAAATTACATTCTTTTTTAAAAACAAAGTTTCAGAAATTCAGTCAGAAATTCAGCAATAATATCAGAATCTAGCTTTCTCGCTTTTTTGTACTCGATGATTACCATAATCGTTTCAAATCGAAAAGGTGAATTAGAATGATTGTCCTGCTCACACCAACTACTAACTATAAAACAAAAGTGTCAAGTTTCAGTTTCCAGTGGAAAAAGTGTATTTCTCGAGAATTGAGAGCGCCATTTATCTCGAATTTAAAAAAGTTTCGAACAAAACCTTCGTATTTTGTAGCGTAGAATCCGAATCTGCAATAAATGTTAAATGTTATTACCACCCCCTCTCCAGGGAATGGGGGAGGTGGTTTGGTTCTGGTATCATTGGAAATCATTTTTAAAAATTTTGAATACCATGACCCGTATTCTCACCTCATTTATAAAAGTGATTTTTGCTAAAAGTACTTTTAAAGTTTACTTAAAATTATTTATTAAGCACTTTATAATAGTCTATTTAAATTTTATAATACCAAATATAATAAAAATGATCAAAAATAGTAAAATTATTTATATTTGATGAAAAACATAAGCAAAAACTTATTTTGAAATAAATGATAAAATAACTTTTTGCTTCTGTTTGTCATCAAATATAAATAATTTTTTTACATTTGATCATTTTTATTATATTTGGTATTATAAAATTTAAATAAACTATTTTAAAATGCTTAATAAATAATTTTAACTGAACGTCAAAAGCACTTTTTTGAAAAAGCACTTTTTCATATGAGGTGAGAATACGGGCCTATGTTTTTTCGTTCCGATGTGTATTTTTCGAGATATTTAAGCGTTCCAGGACTTTTAATTTACCCTGTATTTATAAGTTAAATATAAGCACATCAAATAAGTGACACTGTTTATTTATTTATTTGTTAGGCTTTATGAAAAAATGCGACCTTATTTAATTTATATTCTCAAAACTCCAGCATTAATGTAGATTTTTAGAAAAGCAGAATTACTTGAACAAAATAAATATTATTAATTAAAATAAATTATTTACTTTGTTATTATTATTAATTAAAACAAAATTATAAATATAACTTTTAATAAACTATTTGTAGGTATTTCTGTTAAAATAGCATCTTAAATATTTAATTCATTCATTTATTTGTATATATAATCGAAACGTAACTGCGTATAAATATTGTTCTCTTTATTTATATGTCTTTTTTTTCTCTGTTGTATACCTACATTATATGTATATATTAGTATCCATAGAAACACATCTAGACTGTCATTTTGTTATACAAACAAAAATCCCATTAACGCATCACTAACATATGTTACAAGGATTTAGGACCTCACAGACAGAGAAAATGAAACATTGTGAAATATACTGGCTAATTCTCATTAACATAAATTATTCAACACATTCATTGTATTGCACACAAAAGTTACAATAATACCACATATTTTTATCGTATTATTAAAATCTCAAGCACTTGAAATATTATAACAGCGAAGTATTATTTTATTATCATTTTTCTGTATTTTGTTGTTCGATACAAACAAAAGTATCAAGCACAAAATTTCCCTTAAATTTTCCAAGTTTAAATATATTTTGTAAAGTCTTATTTTATTAAATAATTGAATTGATAGAAACGAAACAAGTTTTCTTGTATTTTTATCACAAAGTTACAAGATATTTGTAAGACAAAATGTATGCAAATATAAAACAAAATAATAAGCCATTTGCAAATGTGAAACAATTAGCAATTAAATCTGCTAAGGAAACTAAAAAACTGGAAAATAAACTTGAAGTAAAACCAATATCAAAAGGAGAAACTTATAAAAACTTTTTTAAGTCATTTCTGTCAATTAGTACCATACATGGTTTGGTATATTTGTCTGATAATAAAAAACATCCTGTTGAAATGTAAGTTATTATTTTTATGTTTATAAATAGATATTATTTAATATAAAATAATAAAATGATCTTTAAATTTAATCATATTCAAGACAAGATTTATTTTGTTTATATGAGTCGTATAGATGCAAAACTCACTATTTGCAAATTTTAAGTTCTGAGATATTTGCAAAAAAAACTGTTATAGCGTAGTGTAATTGTATTTTGATGATAAAATCTTGTTACTAGATGGCAATATTTATTTAAAATTGGTTTTATACATCATTAATTCATACAAAGTAACTGTGTGCTTTCCACCAATAAAATTTTTGTTGGTGGAAAGCAAACAGTTACTTTTGCATCTAAACTATCAACGCAAGTAGTGAGTTTTGCATCCAACACTAAACTTTAAAGCGTGTTTCTCATATTAAATACTGAGTTTTTTTCTAACTAACCTAACTATCGTATTCCTTGTAAAATTCTACGTCCAAATTTCGCATAATCTCATTTTTCACTTTTTGTCATATAGTGAGTTTTGCATCTATACGCCTCATATATCTTTAAAAAACTGTAAAATTTATTTTGTAGTTAATTCAATATAAATAAAAATTAATTCATTTTAAAATAAAAAGACTTTAGGATTAAGTTCTGTATAAATTTTAATTAAAAAATAGACGTTTCAACGTACTTTACATACATCATACATCAGGACAAATTATACAAAATAATAAAAATAATAACATAGTAAAAAAATCTTTCAGAACTCATTTTATAAAATAAAACGGCTTTAGGTTTAAGTTCTGTATTAATATTTATTAATAATAATCAACGTTTCGGCGAACTCAACGTCCGTCTTCATCAGAAAAACTAATATAAATGATATTACAGCAAATAAGAGATCATAGACACAAGTTAATAAGTAAGAAATAAGTAATTAGATCAATTTTTTTTTATGATTTTAGTTACTTATTTGTTACCTAGTAACTTGTTCCTATGTTCCGTTATTTACTGTAAATGTCATTTGTATCAGTTTTCCTGATGAAGACGGACAAATAAACAATGCAATTGTCATTTAAGTTGATTTGACTAAATAATTTTTAATATGGCCGTCGAAGATGTCAGATTGAATACACTGACAAATCTGGCGGTGCACATTGCATTCCTTGCATTTCTTCACACATTTTCAATAATTAAATTAAAATTGAAGTAAAAATAAACAATGCAATTGTCAATTAACTTAACTTGACGTAATAACTTTTAATATGGCCGTCGGAGATATTGGATTAAATACACTTGACGTTGTAGTTACGTACTGTATAATAATGAACATTACTGTACTTGTAACATAATGACCTTCTTCTACGTAAGCAATATAGAAACGTAATATTAATATTTTAATACGCTTGAAGAAAAGCTTATTTAATTTAACACTGACTTTACAATTTTTGATATAAATATATTTGTTTAAAAAGTATTCAGGTAGATACTATTTGCCTATAGTCAAAAGGGGACCGGGACGTTTTGCCGCCGGACATTTTGCCACGGACGTTTTGCCGCCGCGACATTTTGCCGCCGGGACATTTTGCCGCCAGGCAAGTATTAGGCGTAGCTTTCGGTAGAAAACAAAAAAAGAGATAATTCGATGAAATATTGGTTAGGTTAGGTTAGGGTAGGTTAGGGTAGGTTAGGTTAATAGGTTGGTTTAGTTGTTTGTCTTCTACGCCTAATACTTGCCTGGCGGCAAAATGTCCCGGCGGCAAAATGTCGCGGCGGCAAAACGTCCGTGGCAAAATGACCGGCGGCAAAACGGCGGCGGCAAATGGTCGCGGACCCAGTCAAAAGATATTTCCCTGAAATAATTATTTGCTTGCGATATATACGGGTAGCAAATAATTGATACAAGAACAATATTATCTATAACAGTTGCTTTGTTTACCATATTCCTTTTAATTATTATTGAGCAAGCATGTACCTACTAATATATTTGCCAGAGTAGAAATCTCATGAATAATTAATATAGTAAAAAATCTTCCAATACGTCTAAACCATGCAGATAAATCTGCTATTGCTCAACATGCGTTAGAGTATCTTTATGATGCGAAATTCGAAGATATTGTAATAATTGCAAAACCAATCAATATTAACAGCAAATTGATAAGAAAAGCAATTGACTAATGTGACTAGTAACTGATTTAAATAAAATTTGGCTTCCATTAATTAAAAATTTACAATTTTTTTATGATTTAGTTACTTATTTGTTATTTAGTAACTTGTTCCTATGTTCCATTATTTACTGTATATGTCATTTGTATCAGTTTCCCTGATGAAGATGGACGTTGAGTTCAGCGAAACGTCGATTATTAATAAATATTAATACAGAACTTAAACCTAAAGCCGTTTTATTTCATGAATAATTCTTTTGTAAATCTCCAATTACTTGGAGTCCTTTTGCGAGATTCCAGTCATTTGAGTACTGGATTTAAAAAAAAGAACTTTTAAAAAACACGTTTTATTTCTTAACTCTGTTTTGTAGTTTGGTTTGGTTATCATTTGTTATCGCTGGTTTATATGGATCTGTGGCACTTGCTATGCAAACTTGGACTCGTTATCAAGAAAATCCAACTGTTATATCAATGGAACGAGATAGATATAATTGGAATACATCATTTCCATCAGCTACTATTTGTCCAGATCACAAATACGAGCCGGAAAAATTGGACAAATATGTTGAGTAAGCGAAACATTTCATCAAATTAAAATGTTATCTTTTTATATTTTTTTAACTCAAAAACAATTCTTGTAACTTTTTAGTTCCAGTTTTATAAACGCTAATTAAATTTACTTCACAAGTAAATTTTACTCCCCTACTAAATAACCTTAAAAAATAGAAATAATTTTTTTTAACGATTTACTACTACAAACTGCTTTAGGTTAAAGTTCTGTATTAATATTTATTAAAATCCACGTTTTGACGTATTCAACGTCCGTCTTCATCAGGAAAAATAATACAAATGATATTTACAGTAAATAATAGAACACAGAAACAAGTTAGTAGATAACAAAATAAGTAACTAGATCATAAAATCAACAAATTTTATTTAACTCTGGGTTAAATAAAATTTGGCTTTCATTAATTAAAAATCTATAAAAAATGTATGATCTACTTACTTGTATTTTGTTACCTAGTAACTTGTTTCTATGTTCTGTTATTTACTGTAAATGTGATTTGTATCATTTATCTTGATGAAGACGGACGTCGAGATCGTCGAAACGTCGATTATAATAAATATTAATACAGAACTTTAACCTAAAGCAATTTTATTTTAACTATTTTTTGATACTGCTAGATTAAATTTTTTTATTCCTTTTTTAATAATACGGAAATCTATAGAGTAAGTTTTTTTTTTAATTTCAAAGTTTGTCTAAACAATATGAATAATAATTTTTTTAGAAACTCAAATGCGGAGAATAAAACATTATTAAGAGCCTTTTTAAAAAGTTTAGCAAAAGCAAATTTTTCGAATTTTGATCAAGTGATCGATTATCCTCATATATCAAGCGATCAATATATGAAAGTATTATTCGATATTCAATTTATATTTGAGCCATCCGTATCCAATTCTGGTTCAAATGGATTTCAGTACACTCTACAGAAAACTATTTCAGAAATGGGAATTTGCTATGTTTTTAATTCGAAACTCGCTATTTACAACTCACCTAGGTAATTTTTTTTTCTTTTTTTGTATTTAGTTTCTACGAGAGAAAAGGTAATTATTAATATAAATTAACAAATATTAATAATAAAGGGAAATGACTGATGTCCAAGTTGATATTGAGATGGTTCGATCATCTTAAGCGAATTTCTAATGTACGTTTGGTTAAAAGAATATGTGTGAAAGATTTTGAAGGTATACGTTTGCGTGGACGTTCGGTGAGTAGGTGGCGTGGTATAATTGAGAAAGTGGTTTGCGAAAGTTTCCAAGTAGTAGGAATAGAAGAGCATGTATGAGAGGTACCATAAATGTATGGATAAAGCTAAAGTTGCTTGTATGGATAGGAATTTTTGGAAAAAACTGATTTCGGTATAGTGAAATGAGTTTATGTCACACCCTCTTTGGGTACATGACGTGATTAAGTATGTATTAGAATTATTTTTTTTAAAAAAAAGGTAATTTTTGTCACACCTTGAATATTTGAAAAAATTACCGTATTTTTTTACCACGCTCACTCTGTTGTCCCGGATTGTCACAGTCAAATCTTTTAACCAATTTTTAAACCACTTCCTATCATCTGATTTCACTGAAATTTTGCATGTAGTTTTATGCCAGGAGACAACACAATATTTTAACAAAAAAAAAAGATTACAAGATATGACAAGACGACAAGACTAAAAAGCAGAAAATAAAATATATTTAAATGCACTAAAAAGAGGAAAATAATTTTTTTCCTGGTTATCCAAAATTTTTAGAAAGAAATAAAAGCGTGGAGCGATTAATCATCATTGCGAAATATATAGTTTCCTGGCGCTCTTTCTAAAAATTTTGGATAACAAGGAAAAAATTTATTTTTCTCTTTTTAGTGCATTTAAATATAAGCGTGGTTTTTAAAAAGTTTTTTTTTAGATATTTTTTTTATATATAAAACAATATTTATTTTCAAAATTTAAAGCTCAAAAAATTAAGTCGTTATATATACATATATATATATATATATATATATATATATATATATATATATATATATATATATATATATATAGTGGACATTCGATGAGTAGATGAGTAACTATGATTGAGAGTGGTATACGTGAGCGCAAGTTTCCAAGTAGTAGGAATAGTAGAGCATGTATGAAAGATATCATGAATGTGGATGAAGCTAAAGTTGCTTGTCTAGATAAGAATATTTGGAAAAAACTGATTTCGGAATAGTGAAACTATTCTGTGCCAAAAAATTTTTTTTTTTTTGTGTATGGCCCGATTTTGAATATATGCAGAGGCGTCACTAGGGTTGGTGTCACCCAGTGCGGTAACTTGTGGTGTCACCCCCTCACGACACCCCCTAATTGTTAATTGTTATTTTAACAATAAATTTTATGTCATATTAAATCTCGACTAAATCAGAACTTTCCTAATGTTATATTCTGGAGTAGTTAATTATACACGCAAAACTATAACACGTTTTTGTGTTTATAACTAACAGAACAGAGATATTTTTATATTTCAATAATATAATACATTTCTGTCGCTGGGCGCTGCGCTGGGCCGGTTAGGCTGAAACAATGCATAAGAATAATTTCATGGAGTGACATAGAATCATAGACAGTGATATTTTGCATTTTGGTGTCACCCCTTTGATGGTGTCACCCGGTGCGGTCCGCACCTACCGCACCCCCCTAGTGACGCCACTGAATGTATGTATAATAAAAAATAATTGAAGCAGAAATAAAAAAGTTATACTAGAAATATATAAAAACAAAACAATGCAAAATAATAATAATAATAAGATAAATCAGCAATATTCAAGTCTACTGAAAGTATGCTAAAAATATGACATATTACATATATCCTAGGGGTTCCGGACCATTCACCGCAAAGCAGTTCACCGACTGCAATTCACCGACTGCAGTTCACCGATTAGCAATTCACCGCACCAGCAATTCACCGCATCAACAACTCACCGAAAAATGATGAAATAATAAATTACTACAAATTAACAAACAAAGTAACCCAAGTCTATATATTCATTAAAAAGGTGTTATGGCGGCATAAATATTTGACCATTTTAATTTAATTCGACAAAAAACAAATTAACTCAAGTCTAAATACCCATTGAAAGCGAATAATCGGATACATAAATTATTTTTCGAATAATAGGTCGTTATAATGTCATAACTTCAACAAGAAATAAATAAACAACAAACATTACTTTATATTTTCAGAAAAATATTCATTTGTCGGTGAATTGCCGATGCGGTGAATTGCTGGTGCGGCGAATTGCTAGTCGGTGAACTGCAGTCGGTGAATTGCAGTCGGTGAATTAATTTGCGGTGAATAGTCCTAGAACCATATCCTAGTGGTCCTAGTATTTTTACAAGGGCTGAAAAGCACGAAATGTGAAAATAATCACACAAGTGCACACAGAATGAGCAATTCGCAGATGTAATAAACTGTATAGGTTTTACAATAATTTTTTTCGGCCTGTAATTTTCGGAAAAATAAACTTAAAAACATGCGATTTTCAAAGTTTAATTTGTAATATAATAGATGATTCAAAACTAAAAAAATGTACGAGGTGTATATCATTTAGAAAAAGTTAACTTTGGCGAACTCTTAGCAAATGGATCACTCTCTGTATATTCAAAAGTATTTAAATTTTATAGCTCAAGCAAAGAGAATATAGTATATTCTCTTTGGTTTAAGTTACTGCCTAAAACTTTTATCTGAAAATTTTTCTTGTAAACTTTTCAGGAAACGAGATTGACTCGTTGTTATTTTTGTATTATATTAACAAATCAGCAATTTCCAAACTTACTAAATTAGTATGTAGTTAGTGGTCGTAAAAAAAAATATTTTTTTTGTTAAGTAAAATTATTAATTTAAAAATTAAATTTATTTATTTTTAAGCAATTTACAGTACTTATTAATAACACAACACTAACTAGCTAATTTTGTTAACATTTATAGTTTTTCTCTACTGACATTTTCATTGTTCATAATTTTATCAAACGAAAAAATATTTCAATTTATTTTTTAGTTACTGGGAGACAGGAAAATGGCACATTTTACCAATAAATAAAACATTTTACGTGCATCCTTTAGATGGAGAAGTATTTGCAAATGTTGTTAATATGTCTACAGGATTTAACGTAAGAATTTTGTAAAAAAAGTCATATAAATGCCACTTTAGACGGTAATAATTTATTAATAATTTATGGATAAATATTTGAAATAAATCATGCATAAATATTTAGGATTAATTTACTTTCATTAAATATTTGGGACAGATTTGTGAGGACATGCGTATTCATGTCATCTACCACTGCTATCAACTGATAGTTGGTAGCAGTGGTAAATGACATCCCAAATATTTATTAGTGCATTATTTTAAATGGTTATTCATTAATTATTAACAAATTATTACCGTCTAAAGGGGTCTTAAGGAGGTAACACAGTTCTCCAGAACTAAAAAGCTGTTATTTTCAAACGCGCACAGCTCAAAGGGGAATTAATATTTTAGAATCATTCGAAAAACAAAATAACATCGCAAATGTTTTGTTTTTTTTTGTTGCTGCATGCCCGAATTACTGCATTGCCTTGACCTGATTACTCCGGGGATTGCCGCCTGTAAATTAAAAAAAAAATGTTTCCACTAAACTTCTTTAAAGATTTAGAGTGCGGCTTTCGATCCTCGATCAATTTTTTAAAAATTAATGAAATTATCGCGTTTTAAAAAAAAATTTTTTTTTCACCGAAAATTTTCTTATACATTTTTTTTTTAAATAAACGTATCGAAAATTTGGATAGAGGGTCGATAAGCAGTCATATTTTCCGTCGGCAAAAATACCCATTATTTAAATAGATTAAAAAATTGTTTGAGTTATCACCGAAGCCACGACGAAAAAGTACGTTTCGAAAAAACGAGCTCTAAAGTTTTTAAATCCCTATGTGACAAACGTGAACGCACTTACGTTTTCAGCTATTACTTCGTAATTTTTTCAAATTTGGGAAAACCGTTCCGGTTACACATTCTGTATACATTTATAGCAATTAGTTTATGCAAAAAACGAAAAATCGATTTTTTTGATCTAGAGAACTGGGCTACCCCCTTAACATAAACTACCAAACATAGTAAAAAATCTTTCAGAACTCATTATATTAAAAAAAAATTCTGTATTAATATTTATTAATAATCGACGTTTCGACGAACTTAACGTTTATCTCGAACAGGAAAAAGATACAAATGACATTTAGAGTAAATAAACAGAACATAGACATGCAAAAGTTTTAGGTAACAAAATAAGTAACTAGATCATAAAAATAAAGAAAAAGATAACATCAATCACTGTGAAGGCATTGATTAAAATAAAATTTGACTTTCTTTAATTAAAAATCTATAAATTTTTATTTTGTTACCCAGTAACTTGTTTCTCTGTTTTGTATCTTTTTTCCTGATGAAGACGAAAGTTGACTACGTTGAGTACTCAATAAATATCGATACAGAATTATAACCTAAAGCTGTCTTATTTTCATAAACTATCAATAAAACATTTTTTTTAGATTTTCATTCATGGACCGAATGACGTGGCTGATTCTTCATCGAAAAGCATTTATTCCGGCAATGGTTTCTTCTTGCAAGTTTATTTAACAGCTCTAACACTTTTCAGCAGCGAACGAGCGCGTGCGTTAAGTGTCAATCAGCGAAAATGTCGATTCTATGGCGAAACAAATTTAGCACATAGCCCCGTCTATAGTTATAGCTTATGTCGAATGGAATGCCGTATACGTTTAGCTAAAGAATATTGCGGATGTATGCCGCATTTCTATCGAAAATTAGGTAGAGAATTTCGATTATTATTTCTATTTATCTACTAGTGCGCTGTGAATCGAATCCGGATAATTTTCTATCCAAATGCGAAAATTATCCGGATATCCGAATAATTGAGTCGCTGAGTGCAATAACGACTTAAGGGCACTTAGGTCGTATTTCCGGAGTACATAATTTTGGGAAGTACACATCCATGTCTATTCATCAAAACTCCTAGTGATTTGCCATTAAAAATTTGAAAAATCCAAGCAGGTAAATTGCACGCCCCGATCAGAAACCCCAAATTTGAATAACCAAATTGCACGCGGGTCAACCGCAACTGTTGGCTTAGGGTAGGTTAGGTTAAATTTAGGTTGTTTAGTTATGTTATTATTCAATATAGGCACTTATCTCATCGGCGCAAATGATAGATATACACCTCAGACCGGCGTGCAATTTAGCTATGCAAAATTTCGATAAGAGATTAAAATCCAATCGCCGCGTACAATTTGTATGTACCCTGGAAAATACCTATCCAAATTTTCATTTGTGAGAACTTTGTAACATTGTATATTTGTATATATTTATATGTGTTTAAGTGATTATATGGAAGAACGACCTAATTCAAGGCGTGATAATTTATCTCCCATCCCTAGAGTTTATATTATACAACCGTTTTGGTTCTCCCCAGACTCTTTTGAGACGTTGATCATTCATTATGTCAATTATAATATGTTCAAGTTCACAAATAGTTACAATATATAAGGATAAAACGTTTAAACGTTAATTTGATACAAAAACTTAGGTGCACTTAAGTCGTTATTGCACCCAGCGACTCAATTAAGTTTTTTAGATATCCGGATCTCAGATTCGGATATTCGGATCTCGGATCCGAATCTCAATTTTGGATCCGGATTTCAGATCCGTAAAACTGTAGAACGGTTTAAAATTCGATAAAAAAAAGCTACAGGACCTAGAATAGTACATTTCATGGCGACAACTTCGTCGAGCGATAGTCTACAATAGTATTGCAATTTATTAGAACTACTTTGACATCATTATCTTACGGTATAATATAGACGTAAAGCGGGCCTTACACGATCATTTGGAATGACATTCAAACCAAAGATTGACATTCTAATTGAAGGTGTGGTGGATGGACTGATAAATGGATTGATGGATTTCCAAATATTTTGAAATCCGAGCTTTAATCACGGAAAGTGAGGTGGAGACTGACAGTAGTCTGAAGGTTTCTCCCAGTCGCAAGGAATCATAAGCGGGCCTTACACGGTCAATCAGAAATGATGATCTGACTGAAAAGTCATTCCTGAATTCAATCACAAAGCTCCTACACTTGTATTGACTTTGACACTGGTCTTGATCTTACACCTTTAATCAGAATGTCAATCTTCGATTTGAATGTCATTTTAAATGATCGTGTAACACCCGCTTTAAAGTAACTGCTAATCTCTCACAAACTGTATTTATTCTGGATGAATATAGTGTCAACATGGTGAGCAACGTGTTAAAAATATTTTCGTCTATACGGCGGTAGTAATTTTTATAGTCATCTTCTAAAATCTAAAGCATTGGTTGCTGAGATCTCAGTTTATCTCAGTTGATCTGAGACTGTCAGTTTGACTGATAGGGCTTTGTGATTGAAGTCAGGAATGACAATCTGATTTTTCAGTCAGCTTGTCATTCTTGATTGACCGTTTTGAATAACGTGAAAATAGTGCTATTCTATTATATCTACGACATGTTGAAACAAATTTTACATTTTATATAAAACACCCTACATCCCCCAATTAAACATTATTTTATATATAATAATTTATTAAATTTATAAACTTTATTAGAGTAAAAATAAAATACAACTACAATACTTTTCATATTTGTTTCTGTATAATTGATTACGCATTTCAAATGTATCTCAAATGTCGGATCCGGATTTCAAATCCGAATCTCAAATCCAGATCTCAAATCCAAATCGAAGATCAGGATATCAGATCCGGATTTCAGATTCGGATTCGGAACTATTATTTACTAATATTTTAATTTGACTTGCTAATTTCAGATGACGATAAAATTTGTGATGTAAAAGGATTACACTGTTTAGCACAATATAAAGGTATAATAATATAATCGATTTTCCAAAATTAGTTGTAATTATACTGATAGAATGCATGTTGTCAGTGCCCGATTTTAATATTATTTAATTTATTAATGAACCTTGAACAAATAAATGTTCATATTGTCAGTGTGAAATTTAATATAATAATACTCAAAAATATTGAGATTTTATATTTTTCCCAAAATTTCACAAGTTACTCAGTCATTGAATCGGCTTGTTAGGCTATGCATCAATGTTTAACCGTAGACACGTGTTTCGGTCTTTAGGACCTAACAAGCCTAACAAGCCGATTCAATGACTGAGTAACTTGTGAAATTTTGGGAAAAATATAAAATTTCAATATTTTTGAGTATTATTATTTAATTTATTATAGTGACGAATCAATCGATAAATTTTTGTCAGTTAATATATTTCATTTCGCTTGCGACATTATTAGTTTTTACACCAAATATTTGGATTGGTCAAACTCTTGTGTTTGTGCGTGAAACTAAAACGGCAATCAGAATGAGACTTTATTCAATAAAAGTCGTTCTAAAGAATTGTTCAAACGAGTTATTCATTATGAGTCATTCAATATTTTATTTTCAACAAAGAAGCTAGTGAGTCGTTTAAAATGGACGATTCGTTTGCAAACAACCTATCACTATTAATATTAATGTCAAAAGATAAAGTTTTGTTCTTGGGTCCTAAACCTGCGTTATGATTAATTATAATGTTATTAAATTCCCTATCAGGTTCGTTATTGTTTTTAACAATGACGCGTTTCGACTTTTCAGTTATTTTCAGATTTTCTGATCTTGGTCTGTGTTGTGGCTCGAGTGAACGCTCGAGCCACAACACAGACCAAGATCAGAAAATCTGAAGATGACTGAAAAGTCGAAACGCGTCATTGTTAAAAACAATAACGAACCTGATAGGGAATTTAATAACATTATAATTAACCATCACTATTACTTAAGTATACCTTCATTATAATCATCATATTTGGTACGACAGCCCTAAAAGAGCTTTGATCACAAGTACGAAGTACTTGTTCCGCAATCATTCATTTACCCCGTATGCTGAAACATTTTCGTTAAAAATAACGGTTCGTTAAAATAAAAATTCTTGAATCTAGTAAGAAATTTCGTTGCAATATACATAAAAGGATTTTTTATGGAATTTAAGAATTTTCATTTTAACGAACCATTATATTTAACGAAAATGTTTCAACATACGGGGGTTAGACACCATTCGAAACTGCAAGTTATGCGTTCGCATAGAGCAGCGACGAATTTCGACTAGTAATCTAAACTACTGTTATTTATTATTTACCAAACACCAAAGAAACATGAAACATAAAACGTGAAACAAAAAAACATAAAACATGTTTCACAAAATAACAACACATTGTTTTAAATGGGAATCCGCACATCAGCGAAATGCATTTCATGCGTTGTGTAGAAACATGTTGCATGAAATAGAGCCTGTTCTATATTTTTGTTTCACGTTTCGCATGGTTTCACTCACTGTGCATGAAAATTAATAAATTTCTTGATATTTAAAAACGCGTAGCTTCTAAACCGAAAGTGCTTTTAAAAAATGATGCAAATAAAAGATGTGAGAAATTTTATTGTCTATAATTTTATTTCTACAATTTTTTGATAAAATGCATATTTCAATCCAAATTGCACTAAATATAGAAACATTTAAGTTTAATATTTTTATTTCTGCGCATTAAAATTAATAAATTTCTTGATATTTAAAAACGTGTAGCTTCTAAACCGGGTGTTTTATTAAAAAGTAATGCAAATAAAAGTTGTAGGAAATTTTATTGTCTATAATCTTATTTCTATAATTTTTTTTGATAAAATGCATATTTAAGCCCAAATTGCACTAAATATAGAAACATTTTAACATTTTTTTAAATCAATGTTATCTAAACTGTCGTCGGTGTTCGAATTTATTGTGAATAAAAACATTAAAAACCAATTTAATTTTTGTTTCTTCAATTTGTGTATCACTGTATAAAAAGTTTCATATATCGTGTTTTATATTTTCAGTTTCGTATTTCATATTTCATGTTTCACGTTTCTAGTTTCTTTATTGTGTGTGGCTTAGCTAAATATCATTTGTATCTGTTTTCATAATGAAGACGGACATTGAGTTTGTCGAAACGTCGATTATTAATAAATATTAATACAGAACTTAAACCTAAAGCCGTTTTATTTTAAACTACTGAGATTTTAAGACAAGCAATTGACCAAACTACTGTGTCCGATTTCGTTTAATTAATGTCTGAATGTAATTTTTTTTTTTAATTTAACGATGAACAGAAACGTTGGCCAGCGGATTCAAACCATCGAAACTAGTATTATATTCGGTAGTACCTAACGCTTAAACACACTCGGCTACCGCGATATTAGTGACGGATCCTCAATAAATTTTTATCAGTCAATTCATTTTATTTCGCTCAGCTATGTGTTCAGAGCAAGTCTTTTTTGAAAAATACTATCGGTTTTTAAAATCATAAATTTTTACTATGTTAATATTAAATATAGTTTCCAATACCTACATTAAAGCCCTTTCTAAAGGATTCGGATGTTTAAACATTACCAATAATGTGTAAAATCGAAGAAAATCTTTAAAAATAATTTTTTTTCATAAATCGACTGTACCCTTTTATACCCTTTATCGTAAATATAAGTTATCAATTTTAATTTGCAGAGGAATTAATAACATTAAAGAAAAAATGCAGTTGCTTACCGAATTGTGATGAAGTGAACTATGTAATAGAAGACTTGGATACAAGAGAATGGTTCTTAGGATCAAATCTTCAATGGGGTTTAAAGGAATATCCAAGAATGCGTTTGAAAAGAGATGTTTTGTTCGGATTTACTGATCTTCTTGGTACGTATAGGTATCTAGAACAATAAAAAGTAAAATAATTATTTATGATACGAGAGAAAATTACAAGCTAATTAATTAGTTTAAATATAAATGTTAGCTATTAATATTTTTATTTTAATTGACAATATTATAAAATTGGAAAATTCTGATTATTTTTTTTGAAATAATTTTTTATTTTCAAAATAATGATACGCAAAATCTTCTAAAAAAATAAAAATGTTTATTTATTAAATGTAATAAACTAATTTGGTAATTTTGTATTTTCAGTATCAATTGGGGGCATGGCAGGTTTGTTTCTAGGATGCAGCGTGTTAAGTTTCATTGAAATTGTATACTTTTTCACAATTCGATTATTTTGGTTCACAGTTAAATATGGAAGAGACACAAACGAACAATTTAAATAAACAAATATATTTTGAGACTAGTACCGCTATTCTGGTCATTAAATTTAGCTTAAATCTTTAAATTTAAAGAACTTTAAGTCAATTTCAATTCTGATCACTACTTAAATACTCAAAGTGTAAAACTTTAGCTTAAATTTCTTTAAATTTAAATGAACATCGGAGGTGCTTTAACTGCTACATTTGAGGTTAGAATTTGATAGAATTACTGTGAAAAATATTAGCATAAATATGAATAATACATAAATGTTTCCAATTTTTTGTATTTAGATCATTTTGGAAGGCATGATATTAAATATGTACATTGCTAATAGAGAAATAAAATATTTTAAATGGTTATGCTTAAAGATGAATGTTCAGAAATGCTTTATTGAAATTTCTTTAAGTTAAAATCTCATTTAAGCTAAAGATCTTCAAGTTTAAATGTAAAACCAGAATAGCGGCATGTAGCATAATAAATAAATGTTATTAAATGCACAAACACAAAGATATATATCTCTCACGAATAATTGATAAGCAAGTTAAATCTAATTTAATTAATATGTCAAAAATTTAGTAAATCTACATATCTTTGTTTTTTTATAAATTTTGATCACAAAACCAGATAAAAAAATAGCAACCCGCAACTATTTTAACACAGTTCAGCGGTAGCGTAAGTATATGATTGGCACTCTATAAATGGTTTAAACTTTAAACCTTATATGACGGCGTAGTATTATTCAATGGTAGTATTGAATCCACTGTAAATTTTTGGAATCGTTCTTGATGACCCATTATAAACAATGCAGATAAAAATTTCTAACAAAACTATAATATAATACCAAATTTGCCATCAATTTATTGATCAGTAATCAACTATCATTTCTTAATTTTTTAATACACATTTCCGTGACATATTACTGGCGCTGTGTACTAGCAGCGTTCTTCTCTATGTGCATTTAAATTTCAGCTCCGTGAATGTCACGTACCAAAGAAAATTGTTTTATTTATTATTTGTTTATTTTATTTATATCTACGATACAAAAAAAAATTTTTTTAGTACAAATTTTTAAATAATAATAATAATAATGACTTTATTGTCCAATAGTTATACAACCAATTATAGGACAATATATATATATATATATATACAGGATGGTTCAGAATTATGTGCCGTAATTGCTAAAGCTGATAGTACGTTCAAAAACTCCTTTACAGGATTGTATCTCCTTATTATTGAGTTTTGGAAAAAAGTGTATATAAAAAGGTACCCTTATTTTTGAACGTACATAATTAAGGACCATCCTGTATATATAGGATGTCCCATTTTAATCCGCCACTTGCAATAACTTTAAAATCGTGCATCGGACAAAAAAATGTTCCGGATGAAAAGTAAATGGTTTCGAGGGGGACATCTGATGCAGAAACCCTTGTTCCCCCCGGACCGCCTGGGAGGCAGGAACGGGTGGCAACTTTGAAATCTTTAATAGAACCCCCTATTTTTTATTGCAGATTCGAATAGACCATTAAAAAGTATGCAAATTTTATTTGATACTTTTTTTATCTTTGATAGATGGCGCTGCAAACAGCATTTTTTTCCTCAGTTTATCAGTTTTCAATTTGAAAAAAAGGTGTAACTAAGTACGATATTCAAGTTTTTTTCAGTTCTGTGGGAGAAGGGGGGGTAAGGGTCACTGAATCAGATATTCCCTCGAAACCATTAACTTAAAGTTAATGGTTTCGAAAGAGATAACTTTAAGTTAATGGTTTCGAGGGGATATCTGATTTAGTGACCCTTGCCCCCCCGCTCCTCCTACAGAACTAAGAAGAACTTAAATATCGTTCTTAGTTACACCTTTTTTTTTAAATTAAAAACTGATAAACTGAGAAAAAAATGCTGTTTGCAGCGCCATCTATCAAAAATAAAAAAAAGTCTCAAAATAAAATTTACATACTTTTTAATGGTCTATTCGAATCTGCAATAAAAAATAGGGGGTTCTATTTAAAATTTCAAAGTTGCCCCCCGTTCCTGCCCCAAGAGGGTCCGGGGGAACAAGGGTCTCTGCATCAGATGTCCCCCCTCGAAACCATTTACTTTTCATCCGAAACATTTTTTTGTCCGATGCACGGTTTTAAAGTTATTGCAAGTGGCGGATTAAAATGGGACACCTATATCTCATATTAACCCATTTCTTTCCAGTGTTGCATACACGCAACACAAAGTTTAACTACAGAAAATGCAATCAAAATAAACTTATTATACAAAACTCATCATGCATATGTCATAAGGGGCATTCAAAAGCTTTCTGTTTATGTGTTTTTTATATATCACAATTAATCCAATACTTCGTGAAAAGAAAAAGTAAATTACTGAAAAAATGTTGTTTCAATATTTTTCAATAATTTATTTCAAGTGTTAAAATACGTTTATGTGCATATTCCTGAATGCTATATGTGTGGGATACATATGAATATTTTTTTTCTTGAACATATTACACCTATGACACAGCAATGAATGATTTATGATTTGATTTTTTTATCAGGAAGGTCCCAACTTTGCGTCAGTGCAGGATCATAAGTGGTGGTGCAAATGATAATTAACACACTGCTAGTTTTTAATATTTATAATGTTATTTCAATTATTTTAAAGTAAAATTGATGACAAAATACCATATTTTTTTACAATTTTTATTTTTGGGAAGAAATGGTTTAATACATACCTATATAAATATATTATTATAAGTAACTTAAGTTACTTAAGTAACTTAATTTTCATGAAAAATATTAAAATCAGATAAATAATTAAAATTATTAAAATTTCTGCACATTATGTTGCTTGGTGCGTTATATAAAATATGTGTTCTAGAAGAATCATTAAAAAAGGTTAGAGTCTTGGTACTGACAAATTAATTGAAAACAATTATAAATCAAGTTATTAACAATAAATAAAAATAATTGAAATTACTGATTATTTCCTTCTAAAACGATGCATCAAAATTTTTTACTAGGTATATGAAAAAATCTTTGAACAATAAATTTGATTCTTCTTTGTTTATTAGAAAATAAATAACATAAAATATTAAAAAAACTATTATAATAATATATATACAAACATATGTAGTACATATTTCTAATTATTGTATATCACATGTCACAATATATGAAGCATAAAACATATGATAATTTTTTGGCAACAATTTTTTATCCTCGCAACAGTTATTAACATTCATACATTTCATAAAACAAACAACATCGCGGGTGGTCCAATTAGAATCCAAACCAATTCTCCCCCGCCCCCTTCCCCTGATCTGATTCCTAATCTTACAAGAGCAACAAGGAGAGAAAGAGAGCGGACAGAACCGAACCAGTGAGCGCCGAGACGAAACAACAGTGTAAATGAGTGACAGATGTGATGCAACAAATCTAATGGACCAGTGTTTATTTAACACACTGACAAGCAGAACTCCGCGCGGCCCGAGATATGTCTAAACAAACATTACTCCTAGCTAGGCTGCGGGACTCACCATACGAGAGAGTATATATACACGCCACCACTCAGCTAATTTAGAGTTATTTTCTGCACGATAGGTATTACTCCGAGATCTATTAGCCTAGCTTAGGTTTATAACGCTATCTGTTTGAAAAGTTCCTGAACTGATATCATAAATGAAAGGGAAAGCCCTTACAAGTTACATTGTATATATGATTATGAGAGAGAGAGAGAGAGAGAGAGAGAGAGAGAGAGAGAGAGAGGAGAAAAGCATATTACTTGTATGTATACTATAAAGCAGGGATAAGCAACCTTTTTGTACAACAGATCAGCTACAAATTTAAAAATGTTGTGCGGGTCGCATGTAAGAAACTTATGATAATAGAAACACTGAATGTTAAACTCAAATTATCTCTTAATTAGCAAAATAAACCTACATTTAACCGTACATCATTTAATGATTTTCATTGCGGAAAATAATTGTTCGCAAACATAGGTGCTTCCAAAAAATGTCATTATTTGCTTTGCATATGCGTCCAATCGTGGGAATTTTTCTAAATTCATGTTAAGCTTGAATTACATTATACTTTTGTCTAGTTCTAGTTTCGTTCAAGTACAGATAGTCAGTTCTAGTATAATGTAAATCAGATTTTGGCATCCAAGTTTCTGTCAAGTTTCCTAGTATAGAAATATACAACGTGCTCTATTTTCTTATTCAAGTTTCATACTAGATACATTATACGCATGCGCATGCAATTGTACCAACCTTATATATATATATATATATATATATATATATATATATATATATATATATATCCATTTTTGTTTAAATGTGTTTTTCAGTATCTGTCAAATTAAGTACTTTATATTTTTAAGTTGGTGTACTGGAAATATATCGGAAAAAATCTAAGAAACTCGACAATGCACGACCGATTGTGAAAAAAGGATGAAAATTGAAAATAAATTGAACTAGAAATCTAGTATGAATCTAGACGAAAAAAGTATAATGTAATTCAAGCTTAATTTTGATAGAAATTATGAAAATCTTTGAAGCGCCGCGCCGCACGAAAAAGTGTGGCTGGTCGAGGGTTGCTCATTCCTGCTGTAAAGGCATAAAAATATAGCATTTAAAAAAAATATTAATAGTAGATAATTTTGAAAAAAAATATTTCGCTGAAATATTGGATTTTATCTTCTGAAACATGTCAAAAATTAAATGAAAATGATGAAAATTCTTCTCGCACTCTATTCCCGTAGTAGAATCTATTTATTCAGTGTTAGAGGGTACGCCCAACATAATATTCACCACTTTCTACCGTACTAAATGCCTAATTCCATTTTAAATGAAATTCGGCATTTCGTGCCGAATAGAAAGTGGCGAATATTATATTGGCGCACATTAAACTGTAGCTAAGCGTACCCCTTAACGGCTGAATAAATAGATTCTATCTATGGGAATACTGTACGAGAAGTATTTTCACCATTTTCATATGATTTTGACATTTTTCAAAAGACGAAATTCAATATTTTGACGTAAAAACCATTATTCATTATTTTCAAAGCTATCTACTATTTTTGTATATAAGCTGTATTATTTCATGGATATGCAGTGTACGAACATTATACAGGGTGTAACAAAATAACTATTCCTAATTTTCAGAAATGATAGAGTGCACTTAGAGAAACATTTTTTATTAATAAACTAGTGTCCGAAAATTTCTCGGTGTCAAGATACACTAGATATCGTTAAAAACAATTTTAATTATTACAACGTCAAAGAGTAGTTGAGTTAGTAAGTTAGGAATAGTTATTCTGTTACATCCTGTATACGATATGTCTATACCCTTAGCCCTTAGCGTATACACGCTAAGTACTATATCTCTAGCATTGTTCACATTATCAATTTTACCATCAAGCTGATAAAACTATAGCTTCAGATTCTCGATGATTATGCAACTAGTTCTTGCACATGAAATGTGTCCAAAAAAATAAAGACATTTCCAGAGCATAGAAATATAAAAACCAGAATTGATTGTCCAATAAAGACCAAAGTATCACGTCCGGGAACTTTTTAGACACACAATATATACATGTTTAGTTCGTTTTCTTGTGGTGATATTGGCCACCCTGATTTCTGTTTTGGTTAAGTACCGAGATGTGTTACCTGTATGTAGCGTATCGAATATCTTAAAGAAGATTTTCAGGATGACGGTTTTTTTTTTATTATTTGACATTTGGATCATGTCAAAAGTAAATGTGGATAGAAACGTAAATAATTTTATAGTCAATATTATTTTTTGGTTAAATTTGTATTGCAATACATGTAATTTTGAAAAATGTTTAGTGTGCAAAAAATAAAAGGTATTTTTTATCAAGTGTAATTTATTTATTTATTGTATTAAAAGAAAACGGTTTTATGTTTTATAGACTTTGTACGAACTCAACGTATATAAATGATACAAATGACATTTACAGTAAATAAACTACTTATATTATCTAATTATACAGGGTGATTTATGACGTCGGAGAAAAACTACACCG
Source organism: Clivina fossor (assembly GCA_963966155.1). NCBI lineage: Eukaryota > Metazoa > Arthropoda > Insecta > Coleoptera > Carabidae > Clivina > Clivina fossor. The sequence goes on from OZ014555.1 coordinate 12,708,992, forward strand.
GGTGGTTCCTATGAATAATCTTTGTTTTTTTTTTGTTTTTTTTTTCTGATAAAATAAATAAGGCTAAAGCGATTGATGTTACATGTAATAAACTTCTGACGACTACAGTTCCGTTAGAAAGCATTTTCGGGCATATGTTTATTTGAAGTTTTTTATTTAGATTACTCATAGAAATCATCCAGTGTAGTTTTTCCCCGACGTCATAAATTACCCTGTATGTTTCGCGAATTAAAAACGCAATGAGTCAGTGTATTTAGCATTTTCTTAATTATTAAATTTTTGATGATATTTTGTCGTCCTCTTCCAATTTTAATTATTTTAATTGTTTTTTAATTTTTACTAATATATCATTCTGAAGAGAACGACACGTTCAAAAATTTAATCTACACATATACTAAAGGCACAATGTAAATACATATGTATGTTTGTCTGGTTTTAAAATGCAACTTTAGTTTGAGCCAAAATATAAGTTATCTGATATATCTATTACCTTCTTTTTACAAAATTTAAATATTTTGTTTTGATTTTGAGTTTTATTGAATACAAGAATAATGACGCTTCGTTACGGGATTCACTACTTTAAACTCATTTTAATTTAATTGCAGTTTTTGGTCAATTTTTATCATTTACAGCGTTCGCCTACGCCTCATAGTACTCGTAGAATCATTATCGAAAAACGATTCAACTATTAATAAAACTTCCATCAAAACTTGTTGATTAATTTTCATCATTTACAGCGTTCGTCGGCGACTCACACTGCATTGCCAATAATAAAACCTTTCCTGAAAAGCGGCCCAACTTACATCAAAATGTTTCGTGGATGTTAAGTCATTAGCGAACAGAGTTTTTAGTAACTATTTATAAATAATTAGAAAATACACTGTACCTTTAAATATATATTAGAATTTTTCCTATATAATAATTTTTTTTTAAATTAATAAAATTCATAACTTAAGTATATAATATTAAATTATTTGAATTATACATACGGTGACCATTGTTTACACATGAAAATACTGTACAAAAGGAGTGAAACCCCCGCCCCGTAGAAATTTTTTAAAAACATACTATTCTGAACGTTATTTTAAAACATTTTTTAACGCAATAATTAAAAAAAAATTAATGGAAAAGGTTCTGGCAGTACATAATTATGATAAGTTAAATAAAAAATTTTAATAGGAATATTTATTTTGCTATTAGAAATACATATGAAACTTAAAAGAAAACATAAAACATAAAAAAAAAAACATTATAATTTATATGTAAACTTGAGTAGGTAATGTCAGTTTTGGTTTTTATTAACTCCTGAAATTCTAGACAATTTATATTGTAATTATATTTTATAATTAAAAGTAATTTGACCGTTTCGACTTTTAGTTGCATTTGTGCTAACATTCAATAATTAAAAAGTATACAATTTTCATAATATTTAAAATATAGTACAGTAAATAAAATACAGTACAAAAAATAGTACAGTACTTGTGCTGTATATTACAGTACGAATGGTCATCGTAAATATACATCAAAATGTGTCTTTAATTAAAAGTGCTTTTACAACGAAATAAGAAATGTAACTATGGGCCCTTAATTTATTAATTTTTTCACAATATATTACTAATACATTATATATATTTTAAAAATATATGAATATCAAACACAGCTGGAAAAATTCATTTACAGAAATAATTAATTCGTATTAAAAATAACAGTACGTGAAAATAAAACGGATTTAGGTTCTAGTTCTGTATTAATATTTATTAATAATAGACGTTTCGGCAAACGCGAACGTTCGTCTTCATCAGGAAAAATAAATATTAGTACATAATTAGAAGCTAAAGCCGTTTTATTATAATATAATGAGCTCTGAAAGATTTTCACTGTTATCTGGTAAAATTTACAATATAATTTCATAATTTCCATTTTTCGGTAAGAAAATTAATTCCGAAAAAAATTTTAATTCACAATTATAATTATTTGAAAATTTTAAATTATTAAATATAAAAAACAAATTGCTAAAAACTTACCAACAATTTGAAAATCAATTACTTATTAGAAAGATACACGAAAAGCAAAACACACAAAGTATCATCATAATTATATTTATAACAATCTCTCAGAGTACACATCCTCCTCTTATCTGTGATTGGTCCAGTCATCATCCTATTGGAATAACTCGACGAAATCCGGCTTGTTTATTGGTCCATGTTCTCATCTAGATGCTGTGTGTATCTGGAGCGCATATTGCCAAAGAGAGAGTATCTTTCCAAATTCTCTATATCGTAAATCGTAAAGTAGCCAGACGAGACGAGTTGTATCAGCACAGATACAGATAGTGTGTACCGTGACGATGATGTCGTCAGCTGCAGCTGGCCGCAGTGCCCGCGTACCCAAGTGCGCCCGATGCCGTAATCATGGCATGATCTCGAATTTACGTGGCCATAAGAAAATGTGCGCTTATAAGAACTGTTTGTGCCCGAAATGCAATCTGATTAAGGAACGACAACGTATTATGGCTGCACAGGTATGAGCAACTAATTTATATTACAGCCGGCCAGTTTCATAATAAACACTTTAATAATTAAAGTCGAATTTAAACCAGCAAAAAAGATTAGATTAGCGTATGATGAGTGTGAAATTGAAAAAAATGTTGTAGCAAAAGTTAGTGTTAGTCAGTTAAGATGGTTCGGACATGTTGAGCGAATGTCTATTGAACGTTTGGTTAAAAAGATTTATTTGAATGATTTTGATGGTATACGTTTACTTGGACGTCCAATGAGTAGTTGGAGTGGTATGATTGAGAGAGTGGCTTGCGTGCAGCGAAAGTTTCCAAGTAGTAGGAATAACAGAGCATGTATGAGTGGAAATATGAATGTGGATGAAGCGAAAGTTGCTTGTTTGGATAGGAATGTTTGGAGGCGACTGATTTCGGGATGATGATAAGAATTTGTGCCACACCCTTTTGGGTACATGGCCTAATTGTGTATGTATGTATGTATGTACGTAAAAAAGCATCGTTTTTAAATTTTACCGGCATAATTATTATTGCTGCCAATAAAAAGATGCTATTTTGTTAACTTTTCAAACTTCTAATAGTAAAATTATTTGTTATTGTCAATAAAAGAATGCTTTATGGTCAACTTAAAGTCAACTAATGGCAAATTAATCATAACTAAAACAATGCTTTTTTTGTTTGTTTAAAATCGACTTTAGTTGAACTGTCTACTATCTGTATATTTACTTCCCAACCAGAATAACGGTTGATTTCATAAAAAAACTTTAACTAAATTTGACTGCAAAAAAGCATCGATTTTAAATGCTATTGAAATATGTATGATTGCTTTAATAAAACAATAATTCAAGTTGTCAGTTTTTCAAACATTTATAATGGCAAAATTATTTGTTGTTGCAATTAAATGTTTATTATAAAACTGGCCGTAAGTCTTAAAAAACGGAAATAAATATCACAGCAAAATTCTAGTACAATAAATACAGATACCAATAAGTAAACAATATGTGTGTTCCATGTTATGTTTTTTGAAGTATTTTAAAATTTATTAACGAATTAAATTATACATTTTTGTCACATAAATTATATCGCAAAAGTTCTTCTATATATCCGATATCTTTAGATTTGTTTGACTCTTCAAAATATCTCTTTATCTAGTAATTATATATATATCTAACTGAAAATTAAGTTTTCTTAATGAGTCAATTGGTGATTTATATTTTTGACTGTATATTTTGATCTTGGGAATAAAATTATAAAAACAATTATTTAATAAACAATATCAAATCGGTTTCTGTCGTTGTCCGATTTTACGGCTACCGTTCCGTTTTAAGTAAAAATAAAATTGGAGTAATATTACATTTTGTAGGTGTAAACCTTTTATACTTATAAACAACAATTACTATAATAATATAATTAACTAAATAATGTAGAATAGGAAATAAGACAAGCGCAAAAGCGCTCTTTGGCACTTTTAGACGGAGAAATAGCAAAAACCCGTGGCACTCAAACGGTTAATATTATAAATTAAAAATCTCGGTGACAGAAAAAAGTTTAATTAAGCTATGTCAGCAAACGTTTCAATTAATAGATATTTACATTTGAATTTCGCAATAAACATTCAATAGTAATTAATGTCTGGATATAACAAATAAAATATCAAATAAATTTTATTGCAATAATTTAAAAAACCTATAATTTAAACGCTGCGCGCTGTAGATTTTTTGGCGTAGGCTGGTCAACGTATCGCATGATTAGATGCCTGTCATTTTATTGGTGGAAAGCAAACAGTTACTTTTGCATCTAAACTATCAACGCAAATAGTGAATTTTGCATCTAAACTATCAACGCAAATAGTGAGTTTTGCATCCAACACTAAACTTTAAAAAGTGTTTCTCATATTAAATACTGAGTTTTTTTTCTAACTAACCTAAATATCGTACTCCTTGTAAAATTCTACGTCCAAATCGCGCAAAATTTCATTTTTCACTTTTTGTCGAATAGTGAGTTTTGCATCTATACGCCTCATATATACTAAGCCAACGTTTCGGCAATCACTATTGCCTTCTTCAGGACTAGCAGAATATTTTAGTTGTTTTTACATGTAACGCAAATATACATTATTTGATCAGTAAATTGAAAAATAGAAATTTGTAACTTTTTTCTTGGCATATTATCAACTTTTCTTCTTGTTTTAAAGTCTTTTGTTATTTCAATTACGTTTTAAGTTAAGTCTTTCAAATTTATTGTCATAACCTATATGTTACTAATTATCAACTTTTTGTATTTTTTATGAATATGAAAATAAATATTTTCTTAAAATATAACGGCTTTAGGTTGTAGTTCTATATTAATATTAACAGTAGATAGATAGATAAGGGAAGCAATAGAAATTTATAAAGAAAAATCAGAATTAATCAGTGTATATAAAAACATTGATTTAAATAAATTTGGCTTCCTTTAATTAAAAATTTTATGATTTAGTTACTTATTTTGTTACCGAATAACTTGTTTCTATGTTCTGTTTATTTACTGTAAATGTCATTTGTATCATTTTTTTCTGATGAGTACGTCGAAATGTCAATTATTAATAAATATTAATACAGAACTACAACCTAAAACAGTTTTATTTTTAATACAATGAGTTTTGAAAATTTTTTTACTATGATAAATATTGTCTTATTCAGTTATTATCAAAAAACAAATAACTGTGTACTGTTTCATAATAAAAGTAATAGATATTTATTTTAATATGTATCTATGTATATAAATTAAATTTTTCATGACTATTTTGCTTACATCAGAAATTATGCATCTATGCACAATGATTAGAGATTAGTGCAGCAATAATTTTGCTATTTCTATAACCACGAAATACTAGTAATAAGCAAATATATTGTTATTAATTTGATAAAAATTTAATGCAGACACAGCACAAAGTTACCAATAACCAATTTAGCAGTGTTTCTAAAACTGAAATTAGTAATTTATTTTTAATTAATTAATGAAAATAATTTTGTATATTAGAATAAAACGGCTTTAGGTTCTAGTTCCGTAATAATTTATTAATAATAATATTAACGTTTTGATGAACTGAACATGCATCTTTATCAGGAAAAAAATACATACATACATACACAATCACGCCATGTACCCAAAAGGGTGTGGCACAAACTCTTTTTATCATCTCGAAATCAGTCGCCGCCAAACATTCCTATCCAAACAAGCAACTTTCGCTTCATCCACATTCATAATTCCTCACGCAAAACACTCTCAATCATACTACTCCAACTACTCATCGGAAGTCCACGCAAACGTATACCATCAAAATCATTCAAATAAATCTTTTTAACCTAACGTTCATTAGACATTCGCTCAATATGTCCGAACCATCTTAACTGACTAACACCAACTTTTGCTGCAACATTTTTTTAAATTTTATACTCATCATACACTAATCTAAAAACCACGCTTATATTTAAATGCACTAAAAAGAGGAAACTAAACTTTTTTAAAAGCGCGGAGCGCCAGGAAACTATATGTATTTCGCAATGATGATTAAACGCTCCACGCTTTTAAAATAAATTTATTTTCCTCTTTTTAGTGCATTTAAATATAAGCGTGGTTTTAAAAAGTTTTTTTTTTTATATATTTTATTTTCTGCTTTTTAGTCTTGTCGTCTTGTCATATCTTGTAATCGGTTTTTTTTTTTTTTTTGATAAATGTTAAAATATTGTGTTGTCTCCTGGAATGAAATTATATGCAAAATTTCAGTGACATCATATGATAGGAAGTGGTCTAAAAATTAGTTACAAGATATGACTGACCATGACAACATGACCGTGACAAAAACAGTGTGAGCTAACATAAGCGTGGTAATAAAACGCCTAGTAACTTGTTTCTACGTTCTGTTTATTTATTTTTCTTGATAAAGATGTATGTTGACTACGTCGAAACGCCGATTATTAATAAATAATAAATACAGATCTACAACCTAAAGCCGTTTTATTTTAAAAAAATATAGATTATTAAATTTACAAATTATAAGTAATATAAAAAAAAATACAATACAATAATAATAAATAATAATATAATAAAATTATACTTGTAAAAGTTTTAGTTTTCTTATAAAAGAAAACCATGTAATGAAAAAATATAGATTATTATTAATTTACAAATTATAAATAATGTAAAAAAATATAATACCAAAAAATTAAAATATAATTTTCGTATATGCAATTTTTTTGATATACTGCACATTGTGTCTGTTTAGGTCAAATTATATCGCAAAAAAGATACATATATTAATTTATCAGCATAACAGTTGTTACATTAACATTAATTATAATTATATATCAACAGCATTTTTATAAAAATTAGCAGATTATATTTTATATTCTAAACATAAATAATTTCTTTCATTTGTTTATCACAACATTGATTTCAAGTAAATTTAATGATAAAAAAAATTTAGAAAAGCTTCACTTTAAAATTTGTATAATTTTTTTTCTTTTTAAAAATTTCACTGTAATTGTTTTTGTTGGTCTTATCTTTAAAAATAAGAAATAATTCTTGATCTAATTTATAAATTAAAAAACGTTTTTTATAATGTTTTCAAGTAACTGTATCTGTAACCCCCTGTTAACAATTTTTATTTGCCCAAACATTTACATTAAAAAAAAAAATACCGAAGTCAACATTTTTGACTACTTAGAAAAAAATTTGCAATTCCTTTCAGTTAAATCTAACTAAAATTAAAATATTTTGGCTGGACATTATTGTTTTTCAAAAGAGTTAAAAAAATAACAAAATTAAATATCAATTTCCATGATTTAAAATAAAATATTCGTAGTTTATTTTCTTCCAATTGAGAAACATCTCTCCATAATATTTACTTAATTACATACATACATACACACACAATCACGCCATGTACCCAAAAGGGTGTGGCACAAACTCTTTTCATCATCCCAAAATCAGTCGCCTCCAAACATTTCTATCCAAACAAGCAACTTTCGCTTCATCCACATTCATAATTCCTCTCATACATGCTCTTTTATTTCTACTACTTGGAAACTTTCGTTCAGGCAAAACACTCTCACTCATACCACTCCAACTATTCATCGGACGTCCACTTGCAAACGTATACCATCAAAATCATTCAAATAAATCTTTTTAACAAAAAGTTCATTAGACATTCGCTCAACATGTCCAAACCATCTTAACTGACTTTAACACGGGGCAACTTTTGCTACAACATTTTTTTCAATTTCACACTCATCATACACTAATCTATTTCGTACCCGATCTCTCTTATTTACACCACATACCCCACGTAAAAATCTCATTTCCACAGCAGTCATTTACTTAATTAACCCGAAAAATTAATAGTAATTACCAAATAAATTTTTTATTCGAAACAACAGTATCTTAAGCGTTAAGCTTATAAATTAATGAAGAAATACCCACACAGACGTAGTAAAGATAATATAAGAATCAATTGAAATAAAATAATCGTATTTATTCGAAATGTCCTAAATTGCAATCGGACAATAGAATCGGAAACGTTGTTAGCGATATAGGCATGCACGTCTTGGAAAAGAAATGGATGATGTTTCCGTTTGTTTGCTGTACGTGTAATTATTCATAGTGTAACGCGATAGTGTAACCATCTGACAGTTCTAAGCTGATGCTTGCACTCGTTTTGCCCGCTGCGCTGCGCTTCTCTTTCAATTCACTATACTATATACCACAGAGTTTCGGTTCGGTTCGGTTTAGTTTATGATCGATATTCCATTAGCCGACGGATCAAGTAGCTTGTGTAAACAAACGAAAGCAATGTAATCCGTAGCTCTCGTGCATGATGCTGCTACTGATGGCTACTATAGAAAATGTTATTTTTTCATACAGTAATATTTTTAGTTTAAAACAATTCAATTCTGTCAAAATGTTTCACAAAATATTACAATATAAAATCCAAATTTATTCTAGTAAAATAATAACAAAGTTAGTGACGAGATTTGGTATTTTGAGTAAAAGAAGAAACTTTTCTTCTTCAAGCGTATCAAACCTATTACGTTACTATATTGCCTATGAAGGTCATTATGTTACTAGTAAAATAATGTGCATTATTTTACAGTAATTAGTTACTATATACAACTACTATATATGACTACACTGTCAAGTGTATTTAATCTGATGACATCCAGCAGCCATATTGAAAATTATACAGTGACAAATGCATTGATTGTTTTCGTTTGAATTTGATTATTAAAAATGTGTGATAGTCTGCAAGAAATGCCAGATTTGGCAGAAATTGTATATTCGCCAAAAAAACATTAATTTTCATTAATCACGTAACAAATATAAATAATGTAATGTTCTTTTTAGTTTAGTCTCGTTTTGAACGCCTGAAGAAAAAATAGTATGTCACTCGGAGCAGAATGCTCTTTTTATATTTCGCCCAGATTTCTTAAACTCGGTTCTGCCTCGGCCGCAAATATCTGGGCTCAACACAATAAAGATCGATTTCTGCTTCTCGTAACATAATGTATTATTTCTTTTTGACTTATTAATATTATTTATTAATTAATAAATATTTATATTTAGAAATAATCAAAATAATTTATATATTATGTTACTTTTAATAAACAAAATAAGAAATGCATTATATATATAGTCGAATGACAAGGGAGCAGTGTTTATTTCTATTGATTTGATTAAATAAAATATGATATAACTTAAATTACGATACATGTTTCTTTTTATTTATAATTAATAATTTATAAAAAATTATAATAATTAATTTTTAATAATTTTTCTGCCAAACCAGAATGAGTTAAAGAAAAAAGAAAAAAGTTACAGTGGTGTAGAATTTAGGAAGGATCAACCTCTTACTTGCCCCTGTTGTACGTCACTGGCAGTAGCCAGAAACTTTTATTTAACATAATTTAGTAAGGTGTAAGGTACCTACACTTCCTGCCAAGTATGATAAGGATACGTCAAATAGTTTTAAAGTACTGGGCAAAAATCGTTTTTAAATTTTTAAATAAAACACCCTGTAGCTCAGTAAGGAGCCACATTTTATCTAAGTGATTTGGGTTAAATTTTTATATTCTGAGCCCAGGATACTCCAGTTAAAATATTTCCAATTACTAATAATTATATGTATATAATATTTTATCTTTACTGCATAAAATATTTTAGCAAATATTTTATTTTTTATTTTTAAGAGATTTTTTTTCCAAAAAACTTTAATTTTTTCTATTCATTTCATCTAAATCTTTTGAATAAAATATTAATAATTTAAAGAAAAAACGTAATTTTTATTTTTTTATTTAATAATAATGACAATAAAAATAATGTAAATAAATAATATTTACTGTGAAAAATCTACAAATAAAAATGATCTTTATCTTTACAAATTATATGTAGAAAATATATAATAATGCAACTTTTATTACAAAATATCAAAAAAATCATTTATAAATGGGCGTTCGCAAAAGAGGGCAAATAAATTTAATTCTTATAAGTATACTTACAAAAAACAAAAAATAATAAATTAAATAAAAATTTATTGATGTAATTATTGTCTTCAAGTTTTGCTGACTTCTGAGAAATTTTCTGCGGATGCCCCTGCATTTATCTGTTAACCCTTTTATAATACGCCTACAATTGTGTAACATTTAAGTATTTTATATAGAAAGATTAGAATTTAAAGTAGATCCTATTAAAAATACAATTCAATTTGGTTGATTCAACCATTTTGAACCGTATATTTTTTACCAGGGCTTCGAACCGGAACTGAACGAAATACCGAAAAAAAAATGTTATTTTTGCTGGAACAAAAACCGGAATTGAACCGAAAAAAATATCGATTTATTTCGGTTCAATACATGTTGAAACACGCGCGTTAACACAATCTTATTTTCCACGTCAGTTTCCGCTTTTTTTTTCAATTTCGGGGACTCGTAGCATAGTCACAAATCGCAATTCGTCTTACGGAAAAAGAGTATTTGGTTTGTTTTTTGTGGATGAATTTACAGTTATTGAAATTGGACATGAAACTAGGGATCACTTTGAGGAAGATGAATTTTTGATAATAACTTTGCTTTTAATAATTTTTAAATAGTTTAAATGAAAATGCATTGGTACGATAAGGATCCGGCTTATAAGAAACAGAACATCATTTCTTACACAATTTTATTTATTCATAAGACGTTTCGGTCTAGAAATGAATATGAATAAATAAAAAATTGTTAGAAATGATGTTCTAATGTTCCTTATAAGCCGCATCCTTATCGTATAAATAATTTAGGAACGAATTAACAAGAAGAAAATGCATTGGAAAAATATTTTAATAATTATAGGTAATTTTCATTTTTTCTAATTATAAATAAATAAAATCCTATATACAAGAATTTGTTACGTTAATATACTATGTTATCTTATTATTATATACATATAAACATGCCGCAGTCAACGTGTTGAAAAGATTTATTTGAATAATTTTGATGGTATACGTTTGCGCAGACGTCCTATGAGTAGTTGGAGTGGTATGATTGAGAGTGTTTTGCATGAGCGAAAGTTTCCAAGTAGTAGGAATAAAAGAGTATGTATGAGAGAAATTATGAATGTGGATGAAGCGAAAGTTGCTTGTTTGAATCGGAATGTTTGGAGGCGACTGATTTCGGGATGATGAAAAGAGTTTGTGCCATACCCTTTTGGGTACATGGCGTGATTGTGTATGTATGTATGTATGTAAATATTGAATGGTAAAAATACATACAGTTTAAAGTGGTTGAATCAACCAATTATTCAACTAAATTAAAAGGTGTATTTCCACCCTCACTAACTATGGAGATTTCCTGCATATGCATATCATGAAAGATTTAATAAATATGAAACAATCTTTTTGTGTTATTTTTAAATATAACTTATTTTCAGGTGGCTTTAAAACGACAACAAGCAGCCGAAGATGCCATAGCATTGCACCTAGCTTCAGCTGAAAGTGGTACCAACTACGAATACCTTCCACCAGGTCGTATATACGGTATGCAAATAACTTCACCCTGTTCAGAACCTCAAGATGGAAAACAATCACCAACAGTTTCAGTTTCCGATTCACTATCAGACGAAACAAAAGAAAAACCAACCTCTACCGATACATCACTAGAAAAATCTCCAAAGCAACCGAAAACAGATATTGTTGTCAGTCCTGCATCAATAGAAATGCTTAGCAAATTATTCCCAAATAAAAAGCGAGCCGTTTTAGAATTGGTCCTGAAACGATGTAACCACGACTTGCTGAAAGCGATTGAACATTTTAACACAAAATCAAATCAGCCACCAATCGCATTAGAAATGGCGGCAAGGGAAAGTCACAGTTCAGCATTCAAGCCAGTTACCAATAAAAGTGGTAAGAATTTGCCACCAGCAACACATCCGGGAACAGCTATTCCTATTCTTGCAGGCAGTAAAGTATTTATGCATAATTTTTATCCGTTTTTGCCACTTTTTAATCCACAACCAATGCTACAAAATCCGGCTGTTTATGTGCCTGGATTGTGCGAATGTGATCAATGTAAACATGGATTATACGCTAGACTCGATCCTAGATCGTAATGTAAACACACTCATTGTTTATTTGTATATATAATTTCATTCTATATGTATGTACTATTTAGTTTTTTATCTGACAAAAAGCGCGAATGATTACCTTTTTATTCTAGTAAATTATTATCAATTTATATGAAAATAAGATCTTGTGCAATATTTTTCTTTATTTGTTCGAATGAAATTGGTTTTGAATGATATATAATATAAATTAGCAGAAAATTACTGATTGTTTCTTTTTATCAAAAAAAATATAGTTTTGAAATTAAAAAAATATTATTTGTTCTGAACTACACTATCTACGATCTTGTAAATACACAATAAAAATTATTAAAAAGCATTAACAATCTTAATTTTTGGCTGCAATAACCAACAACTGATAAAATTAAAATCGTGCAATTGTTTTGTTATTTATTTTTATTAGTTCAGAACTACTAGCTCTGCACTAAAATATAACATTAATTTTGTGATACATAGGAGTAGCTTTCATTTTACAAATTAGATCAATTATTATTATATTATTAACACTTTTATAAGCTATATAAGTTGTATTGGTTAAAACTTCCTCACGTCACAATATTGTTTTTGGCAACATTTAAATATATTTATATTTTTTTCGGTAAATGGTGTAATTTTCTATGCATTTTATCAAAACAGTTTTAAAATCTGTACATTTTTGCAAGATCTTATTACAAACAAATATCATACCAAAGAATTACGCTAAATATGAATGTATGTAAATGTACCTATAGGTTATATATTGTATAATTATTATTTGTTGTATTCAAAGAATCACAATACTTAATAAAACTTCATTTCCAAATCTTTTTTTTTTTTCTTAAATAAATATATTCAATTACTAAATTATTTTGTCCATATTAACAAAACTAAATCAATCAAAAATGTTTATATTATTTCCGGTAACATTTATCTAATAGATAAGATAACACCAAGGGATATCAAGTAGAAAAATCTGAGTTCCAAACTCTAGAGATTTCCGTAATGTACAAAATAAACACGGTATAACTAAATTAAATAGAATAAGTTAGGTTAGGCGACAATGTGGAAAAATGTGAGTGGAATTACAAAACATCCCCTAAGGAAATAAATACTAAAACCCTAATGTTTAAGGGTGGAAATTCAATGTTTAACTACGTATCACTTACCTTTAGGGCGATGAACGAAATTAAATAAAAACTTTATCTGTACGATTTGATTCTCACAACAACTGTTAACCCAATATACTGCGTGCGCTTTTCACAAAAATTCGAAAGTTGTTTATATTTCAAATCAAATATGCTAAAATAAATTCTTTTCGATTTTGTCGCTTTTTTAGTAAGAACGATAATTTTAGTTTATTTATGTATTATTGTTAAACAGTACTACGTTAAATTTTTATTATAAATTAACAACTTGTGAGTTGTATTAAAATAAAACGGCTTTAGGTTGTAGTTCTGTATTAATATTTATTAATAATAGAGATTTCAACGTACTCAATGTATATCTTCATGAAGATGTAGGTTGAGTACGTCGAACTGTCAATTATTAATTAATATTAATACAGAACTACAACCTAAAGCCGTTTTATTTTAATATAATGAGTTCTGAAAGATTTTTTACTATTGTGAGTTGTTTATATTTAATTAAACATTGATAACTAAATTAAAATATGTATTTTACAATTATTGTTCATAAATTTTACTATTATTTATTAAAAAAAATAACAAATAAATTGAAACAAAAATTTATTATCATTATTATTACGTGTAACAAAAATATCATTAATATTATAAGTACTTATACTATAAAATAAATTTGTTAAAACTTAAGTTTATATATAATTTCATAATTCATTTAAAACAAACTATTTAATTTTAAATATTTATTTCATATCTTTTAATAAAAATTCTCACAAAATTTATATAGTAAAAATAGCCATTCAATAAAGTTAAGCCATGAATTCCTGATTCTATTTACGACAACAAAGTTATGTTCCATTTATTTTTATTATACAATCGCTGGACTGTGCACGCATTTATATTTCATGAATAATTATTGATGACGTTTTATCTAATGTAACTTCATTGAATGGCTATTTTAACTATAATCCAAGTAATTTTTCTTACGATTGAAATAGATAATTATATAATTTTTCATATTATTTAATTTATCACCCATTTTATTTACATTTATTACTCATCTTCATCTTGAAATCTTTTATACTTCGATGTGCAAATTTTTTCCAATTGTCCATCAGTATTATAACTTACATAAGAAGAACTTGCAACCAAGGGCGGCTGAAATATAAAATAAAAAACAATTATATAACATGGTATTTTAAATTATTTAAAATGCTTCAAAAAGTAAAATATAAGTTTAAGATATAATTTTCTTTTAATATTGTTCTAATCATACATACATACACAATCACGCCATATACCCAAAAGGGTGTGGCACAAACTCTTTCCATTATCCCGAAATCAGTCTCCTCCAAACATGCCTATCCAAACAGCAACTTTAGCTTCATTCACATTCATAATTTCTCTCATACATGTTATTACTACCTACTACTTTGAAACATCCGCTCACGCAAAATACATTCAATCATACCACTCCAATTACTCATCGGACGGCCACGCAAACGTATACTTTCAAAATCAATCATATAAATATTTTTTTAACCAAACGTTCATTAGACATTTGCTCAAGATGTTCGAACCATCTTAACTGACTAACACTAACTAATCAATTTTAAAAATATATTCTACTAATTTAATAAATCGGAAATAGAAGGTTTTCATTTTTATTTCTCAACATGCGTTAAAATAATCTTGATATTTTTTTACCAATTCACATTCTTCATCATTCGTTAACGTAATCAATAATGGAGAATAAATAATATTTATTATTCCAATTAATCGCATTACCCACGAAAAGCCAATCATATTTATAGCTTCACTACCCAAAAGGGGACCTAATAAAAATAAATATATAATATTATTAAAATACAGCACAGTTAGTTTTATTCTGTAATATTTTAAATTAAAATTACCAAGAGAATATGCTAGACTAACAGCAATTTGTTGAAGGGCGTAAACTGCACCGTAATGAGAACGATATTTGACATCTACTAAATTTGCTAAAACTGGAACTAGAGAAGCATCTAATATACCAATTCCTAAAAAAATTACTTATATTTAAAAATATTATACAAATTGTTTCATCACAAGTTGAAGTAAAAAAAAATACAGGTAACACGGTAGATAGGTTCCAAGAAAACGGCGTGTTATATGTAACCGTGTTATATGAGACCCAGAGCCAATAGAAAAAAGTAGGATCCAAAAATTAAATAACTTTAATTTTATTAAAAATGTACGATTTATAAACAAAACAATCGTCATATAAGTATATATCTGTAGATCTGTACCTGAGAAGTAAACAGTTATTTTTGTCATTTTTACAGTAGACGCGAAAAACGAAAAATTACATAGTTTTTTTTTATGTTTATGTCGGCATAAGTTAACTAACATTACTATAAAGAGCTATTTTTAAGAAAATAGTTGTACAGATTAAAATTGAGACAGTTACAGACACATTATGTTAGCACATGCAGGTGATTATGAACTTACTACTGTTTGCCTCTTATGTAAAAAACAGGTAAAAGTAAAACCAAAAGTCGTAGTTGACAAAAACTTCTTCAATAACAAACTTTTTTTTAAATAGCAGGTGCGCTTATTAAATGTATATATGTACATACATGTTACTACAAGTAAAAACCTGAAAACTGCGTTCTAAGCAGAAACGTGTTAGAACGAAACCGTGTTGTCGGATACCGTGTTGTAGGAGGGTTACCTGTAATAGGTAGTAGCATCAGCCAACTTAGTCTAAAACTAAACATAAGTTGGCAGATACTACATCCATTGTTTCTATTTTTATTAAATTAAAATATGAGCTTACTGTGGCGGAAAGTTAATAAAATAAAATAACTTCCCTTAAACCACAAACAATAATTTAAAAAAGCTACATAAATATTTTGAAAGCTAAGCTTTCATTATCGGTAGCAAAAAATAAAGCTAAAGTCCTAATTAGTGATTTAAGGTTACACAAATACTCAAAATGGTCAATGATCACTTATTAAGAATTATTAACTTTTAAATTTTAAATATTTATTTTAATTACAATCCTCACAAAATTTATATAGTAAAAATAACCATTCAATAATGTTACGTCATGAATTCCTGATTCAAATTTCGATAACAAAGTTATGTTCCATTTATTTTTATTATACAATTGATGACGTTTTATCTAATGTAACTTCATTGAATATTGAATAGCTATTTTTACTAATTATATAACTTAGCATATTATTTAATTTATTACCTACACGGAGAAAAAAAATTCTGCTAAGTAAGAAAACCATTTTCATTCAAATAAATAATTTTTCCAATTACAAACAAATTTTCTTTTTTTTTTAACAAAGAGTTTTATAATTATCCTTAATAAATTTATTTTTTAAAAGAAATATTTGTTATTAATTTTTTAAATTAATATCAAAGAAAAATTTTTCTCCGTGTATTTTTCAATTTTAATTATATTTTACCTACCTAAGCCTAATCCAAAATGAGGTATGATTAGTTGTTTAACTGTACTTGCACTTGGAATCTAAAAAAAGTAAAAGTTTAAAGCAGATAACTAAAAGAATATATGAGCCCATAATTATGAAAGTGGTCCAAGTCAAAATTAAAAAAAAATGATTTTATCAGTTATTTCACACCACATTATTTTAAACTAAATTAATTCAATGTAATTTTTACGATATTGTCAAAAATAAACCATTAGTTAGTGGTTGTAATTTCAACATTATATGAAATTCATTTAGTGTTAATTATGCAATTTATTAAATATCTCAAAACAAGAAATATATGACTTAGACCACTTTCATAATTATGGACACATATATAAGAATAATATTGAAGGTGTACATCTGCGTGAAATATGGATATCCAATGAGTAGATGAGGTGAGATGATTGAAAGTATTTGGGAGAGTGAATTTTTCTAAGTCGTAGAAATACAAGAGCAAGTATAAGAAGTATTATAAATACGGATGGTACGTTTGACGGAAACTAATTTCTGCTTATACGAGAAGTTTTTTTTCATCATGCCCTTATGGGTTATTTTTAATATATAATTATTAATAAACGAATTTCAATCTTTTTAATAGAAACTACAAGGCTAACGTTTCGGCATACTCTATTGCCATATTTTTAATTTTTATACATTTATAAATTATATGCACTTTTTAATTAATAATTTTATCATTGTTAGCTAAAATGTGTTTAACAATATTTTATACAACTGGCCTTATAAGCTTTTAATCTGCTTTAAAATTATCATACAAAATTCTATCAAAAAAACATAATAAAATTATATATTTTTTGATTGATTCAATTTAAGTAGAATTAATATTTTTATCAGATATTTATTCACAATATTAGAAAAAAAAAACCAAAGAAACAAAAGATTGTGAAAATGATTAGAAAATACTTACAAGTGTAGCACAAATTCCCACAAGCAACATAGATATCAGTCCAAGTTTCCATTTCTTAATATTTCCAGCAACAAATCCCGTACAATTAGTACCTAATAGATAGCCAAGACTATCTGGTATAAATACAGTGCCTAGTTGCCATTTTTCTGGAGGTGGATTCATATTAGTCATCATCCATAAGGGTAGGCAAGGTTCTAAAATTGCCATAGCCGTTGTCGATATCCAAATTGCGCCGGCAATTACACTTATTGGACGATCCATTAACAAATTATGCCAGTCATTTGTATTTGTATTCGTTAAGTTTTTATTAGGTATTTGATGCGGTTGAATCGATATGTCCAGAAAACAAATTTGCGTAACTAAAATTTTACATAGTAAAATATTTTTCAGAACTCATTGTATTAATATATTTTAGGATAAAATAATTAAACAAAATTTTATCCTAAAACAGTTTTTCTATTAAAATTTTTCATTTTCATAACTAAAACTTATAATAATAGTATATTATTCAACAACTTTAATTATAACTTTATAAGGATGAAATATGCGGCACGAACCGTAGCTGAGTGTCGTAATTCATTCGAATGAGCAATAATCATTACATGCAAATACAATACAAAACTTTTTCTACAACTAAATTGGCACTTTTAGAAATAATTTTAAAAACATTTCAAAATAATTACAATATGAAAATTGAATTGTATAATAATAATAACTCTTTATTTTAGCTATAAACTATATATTATAACAAAGAAAATAATATAATACAATAATATAAATAATTGCTAAATGTATGCTGATTGAATCAAGAAAGTTGTGAAATTATACTTTATAATACAGCTTCATTTTTTGTTTAAATTCCTGTAAAGTAGCTATTACAATTTTTAACATTTTATACCAACAGCGATACCCCGTAAGGTATTTCAAATATAATTTTGTTATTAGTGACAAACTGTTTAATAATAAACTGGTACAATTTTAATCGATACGAAAACAGGTGTTGAGTAATAATTCGAAAACTCACTGTCGTAAGTAACATTTCTTATCAAAAAACACATATATATAATAAATACATTATTTAGCAGAATATAAATATATTATAAGTATATTAATATATTAAAAGTATACCAAACTTTAAGAAGTAATTCTATAAATCAAAATAATACATTTTTAACAATGTCATTTAAAGTAGTAACTTCTAAATTAGTTTTTTAATAATTTCTTTTTCAATAAACAAAAAATTAAATTTTTTGTGTTATATGTCTTATTGGAGATTTTGAAATATATATTTATAAATTGCAGTATGTATTTAATTCTAATTATAAACAAATTACGACAAATAATATTTAAGTTGTAATATTTTAAAGCTGATTTAATAAAAGTTCAATTTATAATTCCAAAATACTTACCAATACAAGCAGTTATTAATACGGCAATAACTATAAACGGAGCTGTTTTTCCAAGAAAATCATATAAAACTCCTCCAAGTGGATAGCCAAATAGAACACCTAATGCTACACTACCCAGTACAAAGCCCATGATACGAGTTCTGGTAAGAGTATTTTGATATAATTCAGCTACCAAACACATACCAGATACTGCAAGGCATGCTGATGCTATACCATGTAAACTTCGAGCTATCAGTAAACAGGTGTAAGATTGGCCGTATGCGAATACTGTTTCAGAAATACAGAAAGAAACAAAATATTATTTAATACGTTAACTTTTATTTGAGAAAAATTTCGTATTATGTAAAACTAAAGTAATATAATTTTCAAATTTAAGTTTTTAATCATATATTATCTCAAGTAAAACAGACACTAGTTCAAGGAGAAAAATATTTTTCCCCTCCCCCACCCCCCTCGTATTATTAAAATAATTGTTATTTTAATAGTGGAAAATAAATATTTTTTAAATAGGATATTTCTTCTCTACAAATTTTCTTTTTAATAAAGAGCTGTACAATAATTACTGAAAATAAATTTAATTAAAATAAAGAAACAATTTTTATTAAAATTATTTTAAAAACATAGAAACGTTTTTCTCTGTATACGAGATTCGATATTAATTTAAATACAATGTAATGTAACTTCTATAAGACCAGAACAAAAAAAATTGATGTAATAACAATATTACATGTGTTTGTTAACAGTTTTCATAAAGTCTGACTTAAAAATTATATATTCTGTATTGATTGCTAAACAATGAAACATAAAATATCCAGCAACATAATTTCTACTACCAGCCATTGTTTAAAAATTCGTATTACTCATTTGTAAAATAATTTTGAATAATTATTATAAATAATATAAAGTATCACTTCCGATAAACCAATAAGGATCTAAATATAATATGTTGGAAATTTTATATTAGAATCCAGAAATTACAAACGAACACAAAAATCTATATTCTTTAAAGCAGTGGTAAAATACAATACCTTATCCAAAAAATGTTAAGTTGTGCAATTATAAATTTTTTTGTAGAGAGTTAAAAGACTTATAATTTAAATGATTTACTTTAGTTAAGATAATATATTTCTTGTATATATGTTGTATGTTTATATATAGTCAATTCCGCTTAATTGGGACACATCGGGACTAGAGCATTTTGGCCCAATTAAGCGGTTGCCCCAATTAAGCGAATCTTACATAAAATTAAACAATCCATATTTTTCTTTCAATAATTTTATATTATAAATTCTTGGACAAAACTATAAAGTACATATAACCAAAAAATATAAACTTTTAAGAAAAAATAATAATAAATTCCAAAATAAAATAATAAATAGGTACATACATTTTTAATTCAATGCAAAAATATGTCAAGTGTAGTCTGTCTTTTGTTTTTGTAACATTTCACTTCTACAAAATCAGCACAAGTATTCAGTGCGGCTGTAGGGCGCGCGCGGGTCCGTACGTCATACGTGAATGAATGTGTTGGGAATAAAGTTCACAGCGCGATACTAATGTAATTAATTGATACATATTTGCTAGTTTTTTAAATATAATTTTTCATCTTGTAAATCAAAAAAATATGAAGCGTATCATATTAAATTCTTTGTAAATATTTTTTCTTGTGAATATTTGTAACATAATATGTACTGTGATCTTAAATTTACTGGCCCAATTAAGCGGAATATTGTCCCAATTAAACATGTAAATTTACTGTTAATTTCTTGGTTTGGTTTCTGTTCTATGAGATTTGGCCCAAATAAGCGGCTGCCCCAATTAAGCGGTGGCCCAATTAAGCGGAATCGTCTGTATTATTTAATATTGGTTTATACATAAGAATAGCACCATTTCATTTTTCTATTTTTATAATTGATTGTATTTAAATATATTATTTATTAGCGCAAGCTATAATAATAATTATTATTATTGTAATAATATTATCACATGAATCAATTAAATGCAGATATAAAATTTCATGTTACGTTAATCAACAAACTTTAAAATTAATTAAAATAAAACAGCTTTAGATTCTAGTTCTGTATTAATATTTATTAATAATCGAGTTTTCGACGAACTCAATGTACATCTTCTTTTCCTGATGACGTACGTTGAGTTCGTCGAAACGTCGATTATTAATATATATATATATATATATATATATATATTAATACAGAACTAGAATCTAAAACCGTTTTATTTTAATATAATGAGTTCGGAAAGATTTTTTACTGTGTTAAAAATAAATTGCTCACTGTAAAAGTCAAACAGATGCTATCATAAAAATATAGTTATTAATCAGGTTTCATTTATTAAAAATTTAATTCATAGATCAGAGCAGTGTCTTTAAAAATGTCTTATCTAAAATTTCATTTTTGAAAATTTTAAAATTATCTATATTTTACTATTGTTATAAACAATAATTAGATAAATTATAATTTTCTCAAATAAAAGTTTTGATTTATTTCTTTATTCTATTTTCTTTACTACTGTAAAAAAAATAGAATAATGTATGATAAATAATGATTAAAAAAAATAAAAGTGATTATTATTATTATTCGAAAATAGTATTTAATATTTACGAATGAAATATTAAATATTAACTTTGAATGTTAATTAAATAAAATAATATTTTATTATGAAATTAATATTATCCTTAAGAACATTAATATTTTTTCAAGACATATATAAAGTAATCATACTTACGCAAGCAAGCGACAAGAAGATTAGTTGAACCGATAACCAGAGGAATATCATATCCAAAAATTCCTGTCAAATATCCAACAACTGGATTAGCAATCAATTGAATTAATGCCTTTGATGATAACAGTACACCAATCGGTCCATATTCTTTCTCTAAATGCTCAAACTTTAATTGCAATTGACTCAAACTATTCGTTGTAACGGTAATATTAGTTACTTCACTTATATTGTTAATCATATTCGTTGTAAATAGATAATCCGGAATTATGGGAACTAAAATTTAAATTACTTACTTAAAAAAAAAGATGAAATAATTAAATAGATTATTAACTAACCGACAACAGTGAGTAAGATATTATCAAGTAAAAATGAAACGTAAACAATCATTATGATAAGTAGTTTAGAATTTTTAATTTCGCGGGCCATGTTTACTGGAGATGCAGATGTTTAGCCGTGAACGAAATCTATCGAAGTGACTAATGGAAGTTCTGGTTTCCAGGCAACAGCTTCAGGCGACAAAAGCGCAACATTTTTAACCCGAGAGGGGGTTAATTTTTTTTTTTATCATCAGCAATATATTTTCTGTTCCGTGTACACATAAAACTTATATGTTTTCTTTATGATACAATTTTGATTTCATATTAAGTTTAGTTCAATAATTAATAAAACATAATTTAAAGAATATTTAGAGTTTAATCCATTGAGAATTTTAAGAAATTTGTATTTTTCTTTCTAAAAAATGTACAGTTAAAAAATGTTCTATTTTAGTGTTAAAAAGTAATTATTCTTTGAATAAACATTTCTGTGTAAAAATTACACTATTTTTATATATAAATTACATTTTACAATATTTTGTGTAAGAATATTAGTATTTGTAACATTTGGGTAGTTTATTATTTGATCGTGAAATTGAAAGAAAAGTTAATGCTGGTTGTAAAGTTTTGAGTACTTTGGATACTTTTGCTAGTATCGTAAATGTTTCCAAAAAAGCCCGTTTGAGTATATACAAATCTGTTTTGGTGTCTACGTTGATGTATGGTAGTGAAAAAGCATAAAAGAAAAATGACTGCTGTGAAAATAAGATTTTTACGTGAGGTATGTGGTGTAAGTAGAAGGAATCGGGTACGAAATAGATTAGTGTATGATGAGTATAAAATTGAAAAAAATATTGTAGCAAAAGTTGGTGTTAGTCAGTTAAGATGGTTTGGACATCTTGAGCGCAAACTTAATGAACGTTTGGTTAAAAAAATGTATATGAATTATTTTGAAGCTATACGTTTGCGTGGACGTCCGATGAGTAGTTGGAGTGTTATGATTGAAAGAGTTTTGCGTGAGCGGAAGTTTCCAAGTAGTAGAAATAGAAGATCATGTTTGCGAGGAATTATGAATGTAGATAAAGCTAAAGTTGCTTGTCTGAATTGGGATGTTTGGAGAAAGCTGATTTCGGGATAGTGAAAAGAGTTTGTGCCACATCCATTTGGGTAGGTATATGGCGTAATTGTGTATGTATATATTATGTAACATTTAACGTTCGAATTGCGTTCTAAAAATATTGTAAATAGTTCCAATATTTGGATTAGTAGATACTCATCGTGTTAAATCTTATAATTGTTATTTGTTATAATGTAGAATATAACTAAATAAAATTAACTCCTTGTAGACCATTTCCAAAATATTAAGTTTAAACAAAATGTGATGGTTCCTTTCTTCCTATATTACGTATTGATTTACAAATGTAATATTACGTAACTAGAATTTATATGTTTAATTTTTTATCATATATTTTGACACACTTTTTTACTTTCAAGATATTAAAAAAAATATTGAAAAACTATTAGAAAAAAATGTGAAATTATAATCATAAAATAAAAACAAATAATGTATTGATAAGTACTTAAAATGTTATCCAATTCCTTTTACAATATATAATATAATCTAAATAAATTTGAATTTTTAATCAATATGAAACAAGGCAAAACAATAAAATATTGAAATTTCCATTGCATAACACAACCTCTCTCGAGAAAAGTGTACATTATATGGGTGTCAAAATCTATAATTCATTACCTCCATCATTTAAGCAACTAAACAGCCGTCAGTGTTTATCCAAATTAAAAAAACTATTAATTAATAAAGAATATTATTCTATTAATGATTTCTTAGATGACGTTGGTGATAACTGTTTACTATGATGCTAGATAGGTTTTGAAGCTCTATAATGACTTAGTTATTTAATTAATTATTGTTTTATATATTGTTTAATATTTATTAATGTATTTCTTCCAATGTGTATATGTATTTAAATATATGTGTATATTTGTATGTTTGTATGTGTGTATTTGCACATAATCATTTATTTTCTTGTGTGATTGGTAGGGTGGAAGATCATGTTTATGAACCCCGCCTTTTGATCTTTGTATCTAAATTAATCAATAAAGACTATATTGTTAAAAAAAAAAATAAACATTTCTTAATAATGTGATATTTAATTGCAACAAAAACATATTTTATATTTTTATCAGGTGATGTAAAAACTAAATAATTTAAACAAATTGAAATTATTTACTTTAAAATCATATAATATTACAAACTCCCTGTGTATATACATACCTATATAAAAGGATATAAATTTGAAATAAGATCATATAAGTAGTTTACGAAATGTCATTTTCCACCTGAAAGAATTTCTATTAAGTATCGTCTTATCATAAGGATTGCAGGCACTAAGCGAACATTCATTTTTTTTTTCTTTTTTACGTGTTTTTACACCATATATTTTATATTCTAATAAATAACATAGATACATAATATGTAACATAATACATTCATTCAAATATGTATATAAAATATTTAAACATGACAATAATTTTTCAATCACACATGAGACTAGAATTGCAAAAAATAATTAATACATTTAAAAATGATTAGAAATATGTCTTTGATATATGTATTGTGACTTTATAAATATAGTATAATTTCTACAATCTGAGATTTCAAAGTGTAAAAATTCAATTTTATTACAGTGAAGTAAATATTTTTGAAATAAAAAATACAAGAATAAATATTTCAAAACTTGTATCATCAGTAATTGTCAATTAATTAAATTAAAATATTATGAAAAATAAATACTCTTTATTTCATTATCTTCGGTTTTTTCCAAATTGTCAAAAGAATAAACAAAAAAATTATTCACTCACATAAAGATTCATCAATGTCTTGTAAAATTTAAAAATTTGTTTCCTTGAAATATTTTTGCTACCATACATTTTCACAAATTCTATCTACCGAAAGTTTTCAAACAGTTTTCAATTTAAATTTTTATCTATTTATTTCGTCAGCAATTTGGAAACAAATTTTAATGGTACTGATTGTGAGTTTATTTTCAGCGTAATCAGTAAATTACTAATTGAGGATATATTACCAGATATTCTTTTTTTTTTCGGAAGAATATAATATAAGAAATAAATAATCGATCCTCGTACATTAGATACAGACTAATTAAAATTAAATATTCTCTAATAATAAGAGCAAAATCATAATTTTATTGATTTTCTTTAAAAATTTAACTATATAATTATTGTAACAAATTTTCAGATTAAATTTTTAATACTTAGTAAAATTAATGACATTTTGAATATATATTTGTTAATTTTCCTTTTTTTCTAATAAAATATTCTTGATTTTAACAAATAATTAATAAATTAGATATTCTTCTTAAATCAATGATAGTAATTGATGTTATTTAATAATGGACCTTTTTATATAAGCTTATAATAATTCGTTGAAATGTTCGTGATAAAATATAATTTTTTTAATGCCATATAATATAATGTGATTCCGTAATTCTTAGATGGAACAGGAGGCTATATATTTAACATATTAAATCAATGGGGTGTATATATATATATATATATATATATATATATATATATATATATATAAACATTTAAATATGTCAATGAATGTCAGATAATAAAAAATTGCAATTTGAGCTATTTGCACGTCAAGTTATGCATATTAACGCCAGATGTAATAAATATATATCCATAAATAAAAACGTTAGAATAGATAACCTATTAATATTAGGTTAAGTTAGATTTAATTTTATAAATTTGTTGTTTAATATACTATTTTAATGTCCATATCAAATAACGGTTGTAAATTTTTATTAATGGTTGTTACATTGTCCTATTCTGGCGTTAATTCAACTTTTTATAGAGTGCATAAAAAGCCCACCTTTAATCAACGTAGTTTCATTAACAATTTCACTTGCATTGTCATATACATACCTATATATTAAGGTGTCCGTAAAAAAAAATTCCAGTAAGATTAAAATCGATAATTTTACATCGAGAAAACATGAGAAATAATATTTTTTGCTTGTTATCACAAAAGTAACAAGTTCCTCTACACAACGGAAATTTTCGGAAAACGCATGTAAATACATATATCGTTTATATCGTGTATGTATTTATACGCGTTTTCCGAAAATTTCATTTGTGTAGAGGAACCTATTACTTTTGCATAAACAAGCAAAAAATATTATTTCTGATGTTTTTCCGATATAAAATTATCGATTTTAGCCTTACTGAAAATTTTTTTTGTTTACGGACACCCTAATATACATAAATGAAATTAAGCTAATTCCGTTTTATCGTCAGATTTATGAAACGGCAATATTGTTAGTTCAAAACATTATTTTATAAATAATTGTATAGGACTAATTAAATTGTATAGAATCAAAATTTATATATTGTAAATATAAAACTGAATATCTATTTAATTGTATGAATAATTAAGTCAATAGAAATATTTATTGTAGTCCCAAAATGTAGTATCCAGTTTTATTTAAAAATGTCCATTATTAATAAGTAAAAATGTCACACCTAACTATATTTCTTCATTGTGAATGAAATTTGGAAGACGCAAAAATGAGATAAAACCAACAAAAAATTGATCCTGATGAAAGAAGACAAATGAATATACATATTTATTTTTGTTTTACATTTGTTCATAGTAGTATACTAATTATATAATCTAATTATATACGCAATGTGCACTGACAATATTTTGCGTACATTATCAAGGCCACAATAAAGGACGGAAAAAGTATGCGGTAACGACCTTAATCAACAGTCGAATTTGATTACCAACAAAACGAATTGATCGTTCCACAAGCCAAGTAGTAAATTGGAACACATGTGTCTGCTCTGTGTTGCATTCACCGATTGTAATGTGATGTTCAGAATCTGGTCACTTTGTCAGGACTGTCGCAAGTTGGTGTAATTTCAATTGTTTCCAGGGCCGGCTCCTCGGAATAGAAATTCGGATTGCATTGTGGTACAGCTGGTGGTATTGGTTGTGTCATACTAGCTGCATTAATTGTTGCTATGTTCACGCAATCGTAAACATGCTGATAAATTAAAGAATTTATATATTAACATTGAGCAAATAAATGTTCATAGTGTATTTGTGAAATTAATATAATAATACTCAAAATATTGAGATATTATTTTTCCCAAAATTTCATAGTGTTTTCGGAAACTGATGGTGACACCATACTGACGAGTTCCTAAAAAGCGAAACACGTGTCTATGGTTTACTGGCCAATCATTTGATGCAGAACCTAACAAGCCGATTCAATGATTCAGTAACTTGTGAAATTTTGGGAAAAATAAAATCTCAACATTTTGAGTATTGTTAATTTATATAAGTTTTAAGCAAAATCCACACCGGTTACTCAAATTTAGACAAAACACTATTAGACACATTTAGTCACAAAGTAACATATTTTCTTATAAAGTAAAACACACCAATTAGTGTTTTCTACTAAACGATTTATCCTAGAACAATGGTTTCTTCACCCAATTATAGTACTCATTATTCCGCATTTTTCCATATCATGCTTATTTTCCTACATCTCACAGTTTTTGAGAAGAAAATATAAAGGATGAAGCTATTTATACATACGGTATGTATACGCAATTGGCTATTTATACATACAGTATGTATACGCAATTAGCTATTTATACATACAATATGTATACGAAATTGGCTATTTATACATATAGTATGTATATGCAATTTACTATTTATACATACAGTATGTGTATACAACTGGCTATTTATACATACTTTATGTATATGCAATTGGCTATTTACAGATTTACATATACTGATTGTATGTGCTATTATTACAATTAATATTTTGATAATAACTACACAATTATAAATATTTATAGTTTTATTTATTAAAATTTATTTACAATATTGTTCAATAAAGTAATACATATACTATAAAGTATCATTAAATCAGAGAAATAAATATAAAGTAAAATAAATATAAATAACAATAAAATAAAATAAATATATTATTTTTTTATTCTGTATTTTAATTTTTTTTTTGTAAAAACTGGTCTGCTTAGTCTTTCTCTTCGGACGTCCTTTGGATTTAATTTTGGATGAGGCTATTTATACATACGGTATGTATACGCAATTGGCTATTTATACATACTAAAAAGAAAAACCTAAACCAACCTACTAACCTAACCTACCCTAAATAGCCAATTGCGTAAAAATACTGTATGTATAAATAGCCAATTGCGTATACATACCGTATGTATAAATAGCAACTTTCTATAACTTAACTCTTATCAAGCTACTTTCCTGTCCCCAGCGGAAAAGTTCATTTTAATACAATATTACAGGGGTGTTAGGTTTAGCTGAATGCGTGGTTATGGCGGTTTTGGCGTTGCTAACTTGTACCAATTGCGTATACATACTGTGTGTATAAATAGCCAATTGCGTATACATACTGTATGTATAAATAGCCAATTGCGTATATATACCGTATGTATAAATAGCCACTTTCAAAAATAAAAACCAAAAAATCGAAAAAAAATTCTAGCGCCCAAACGGTACCTGCTATCAAATTAAAACTAAAACCAAATTATATAACTTTTTATTCCCTATCAAAAAGTATTCTAAGTATTTCTCCAAATTTTACTTCAGAAAAAAATATTCTGCATATTATCGATATTCCATGTTATTGTTATATATCAACTTGGTGAACATATAAATCAAAAATAGAGATACTATTCATATTTGATAAAAGCACTTTTTCATAAATAAAAGAGGTTGGAATATAAGCCAAAATTTTCCTGACTGAATTACATCTATTTTTTTTACATATCCTGTAACAGTTAACAATTTTTCTATTTAATACGGATAATATTTGGAAAGATAAAACTCGTTATGTTATAGTATATTCCGTATATTAAGAGTAGAACAGGTTTAACCATACCATTGATAAAGCTAGTGCGATCCCACAGTGTCCCTATTTTGAGAATTTAAAAAAAATCTTTTACATTATATGTATATAATAATATAAAACAAAGAGGGGGGAAGGAAATACATTACACATCCGCCACGCCAACTGAGACTGTCTGACTAACGTACGTTGCAAGTTTTGTGACGCATGTAATTCCCAGCACGAAATGCGAAAATCAATTTACAAAAAAAAAACTAATCTCAAAAGTTAATAATTTATAAAGTTTTATTGGTAGTTTTATGTATATGTTTACTTCAAAATTAAGAAGAAATATGCTAATATTTCATCTTAAGTAGATATCCCATAAAATCAAACGATACTACAATACTTTCAGCTATTATGCCATTTTATATCAATAAATTTAAATCAGTAATAGAATTATCAAATTTCAGACAGCTGAGTTCTGTAAAACAAAAAAACAGATATAAATAAACTCATCTCCATTGAAATATTTCCAATTTTCTGTTGCAAAATTCGATTTTTTTAAAGTAAATAAATTTTGTGCACATATATTATGTATAATAAAGATTTATTATTAACAATTCAAATTATGTCAACATGTTACAGGTTATATAAAAGCGAATTAAAAAAAATCTAGTTTAATTTCAAGGATATTCCTACATGTTTCATCATCTGACTTAAATTCAATTCTCTGATTTGTATTCAAATTTAAATGGGCCAAGGTGTATTAACTACACAGTTTTTTCTATTTCGCTAATTTTAAAATATAAATATATCGGCAAATTTTATAATTTACTAATTAAAAATTTCTAAATATTAATATTTAAAAATTTCAGGCAAGCAAATGATAAATTTTCACTACTATTATATTTACATATTAACATAACGTAACATAACAACTAATTATATTATTATGACAAATATAAAAACTTATTCAAATTAAAGTATTGAGTGGCGATTTTTGAAAATATCTCTTCCGTGATTAATCTCTAAATATTCAATAACAAATAGTGTACTATATTAAACAATTTGCGTGATCGTGCATAAATATAGTAAATAGTACCAACTAATGCTGTGAAACTTAACTACTTATTTCACTTAATCAAACGTGTAAAATAAAAAGCATTTAAGATAGATATAATGGTTGATACTACAATATCGGTTTTAATATAATATAAGTAACTCTAATAAGACTAAAACTAAACAAGTAAATTTGTATATCCAAAAACCAAACTTCTATTATTACCAAAGTAAATCGGTTACTATTGTACAAAAATATATCACAAACAATCATAAAAACTCACCTGAGCATTGCTGTAATTCAAATCCAAGACACTGGTGCTACTGGCAAAAGCCAATGAAGGTAAGGCACTTGTTAACGAATCTCGAACAACGGCACTTGTCATCAAATAGGTCCTAGGAATGAAGACAGCTCCTAAAATAGCACTTGCTGTTCCCAGTAAACCACAACAGACTACAGTCAATTTCCATTTCTCTCCAACAATTACGTATGAAGTTAACCATGATATCCAAACAATGGCACACAAAACAATGGCGACAGTAAAATAACCACCCTCCTTGTAATTTCTTTGCGACCGATAAACAAATGGACACGAGCACAGCATTAAGCCGAGAAGTAAAATATCATAAGACAACGCGTAAATAAACGAATTAGTTGTAAACAATTCTTGACAATTTTCAACTGATTGTAAACTTAACGCACCCTGAACAGCAATCATAAAAAGACACAAAAGTGATTGAACATGTCCAGTTATGTGCGACATGAATCCGGCTTCATATGCCACTGTTGCTAACATAACACATCGGGATAACATTAAACTGAAAGCAGCACTATAAACTAAAGTTACTGTCAAAGATCTTGCTTGACATAAATAATCGCTGAGAGTACTGCGAAATTCTGATTCAAAAGTTACTTCTAAAGCGAATGGTACAACTGATGCGTACATAACAGTTAAAGTTAGAAGAAGCAGAACTGATAATACAGGATTACCTTCGAAAATGTCTTTCTTACATAATCTCACAAAGATGAATATTAAAATGGCGACACAAAATACAACTCCTAGACTTGCAATTGCTAGTACAGCGAGTACCCAAGAATCTTGTTTCAAAATTACGTTGTACAGTAAATAATCATCGTCAGAACTACTGGGATAAACTGATTTAAAATTAATGCATTCATAAATACATAATTTATGATTTTGGGAACATTGTTCAACAGATGTAGTTTCATTTGTTGTACCATTTTCAACATTATTCTCACCGTCTATAACGGACCCATCAAAAATTAGTGTATAATTTAGTAAATTATAAGTTCCAACTTTAATAAAAGACTGTAGCATCTCCCCATTAGTATCATTCTTGAATAGAGAATAATTTCTTTGAGACAATAGATCCAAATATATAACTTTATAAATATTGTACATAAATTTATCCATTAAAGGCTCAATTTTCAAAAACTGTATCGCTTCGCGATAAGATATAAAAATATGTTGATAGTTAGAAATAGTTGGCAGTTTCTTTTTAAGACACATAATTTCTTGTCCAGTTTGATTGCAAGAATCACTTATAGTGTGTGAAATATTTTTTGCTATATTAATCAATGGTATAGCAATATCTAATAGTATTGGACTAGGTATAATCTTTGGTGATTTAGTAAGTTTTTGGTGAAAATCAGCGTAAGTTGGTTGCAAAATGTAGGAACCTTCTGGTAACCCTGAAATGTATTTTTACATTTAATTTTTAATTAGTAAGCATGTAATATGTGTTAATTATTACCTTCAACTTCTGAACCATCTAATGGTACAACTATTAGTTTGTTAAATGCGGATGAAGTAACGTTTTTCATAAATATATATATTTCATCTCCATTTCCAAATATTACTGTTGGGTTGGTTACATCCGAAAATTTTCGATCCCTGTCAATTAACAGATAAAATTACCATTCATAGATTAAATTAAATATAATAAATATATTTAAAATTAAAATTAAACAACTTTAGATTTTAGTTCTGTAATAATTTATTAAGATATCACCGTTATATATATATATATATATATATATATATATATCATTTCTATATAGTTCAGTTCGTCGAAACGTTGATATATTAATAAATTATTACAGAACTAGAACCTAAAGCCGTATTATTCTAATATAATAAGTTCTAAAAGATTTTTTTAGTTGTATATTTAAAATTAATTTTGGATATTCATTTATTCATTTTTTTTAATCTAAGTAAAACTCATAAAATTAATAAATTATTTGAAATGTATGTCAAAAAATTATTTCTCAATTTTGATAGAAATTGTAAATATTATAATAAGTTTATTTAAATGCATTATTTTTACCTAAAACTTTTCACTGATTTTACACAAATCCATTCCTTCCTGGATTCATGATAAAATAAAGTCAAGACGTCAGGATTGTCAGTAACTATTGTTAAATTTTCATTCCAATTTAAGGTCGATAACAATCCAACAGCAGCCGCAATTAATGGTGTCCACTGTTTAGGAACTTCTGTTAAAGGGATTTCAAGAACGTTGCTTAAGTCACGAAGTTTTCGAGACACTGGTTTCCATGAAAGTATTCCTGCAATAATTTCGAAATATCAGAATTTTCATAAATAATTACAAAATATAATTTAAAATACTGTGACAATATACATAAATTATTCATATTATCTTATTGATTTTATTACTGCTAACTTAGAAACGTTTTGATTATTAAAATATTAATTTTACTTGGAATAAGTACGTGTATTATAGATCATAATATAAATATTTTATCTATAAATACAGTATAATTACAAAATGTGTATATTACAACCTATTAAATATAATTTAAGTACATTATTAATCATTTGCATACAGTTATATTTTAAACTAATTATATTTAAAATATTTTTAAAATACTGTAACCTATTAAATAAGTCATTTAATATTAAAATTATTATAAACACATCATATTACCAATGTTTATTTATTTTAAAAAATAAAGTTATCATAATTTATATTATATATATTATAATTCTTACATAAAATTTTTTGAAAATTATTTTATTGTAAGATAGTAAAAAATCTTTCATTAATTAAAAATTTATAAAAAAATATATGATCTAGTTATCTAGTAAGTTGTTTCTATGTCCTGTTATTTACTGTATATGTCATTTGAATCATTTATCCTGATGAAGACGGACGTTGAGTTCGTGGAAACATTGATTATTAATAAATATTAATACAGATCTTAAATCTAAAGCCGTTTTATTTTATTGTATAAAATATACCTACGATTTTTTATATAAATAAATGCAATGTATTCGATAAGTCGATATATTCATTTCATGTGGTGATAAAATATAGTCATAGTTATTATTAAATTAATAAAAAAAAAATGTATCTCAAAAACCGTGACACTGTACAATACTGTGCTTGATTAAATATGCTCTTCTATTACCGGCTTAAATTAATGCATGGATATATCAAACAAGTTTAATTTAATTTGTAATTTACTCAAAAATTATTGACCATTTTTTTAAATATCATAAATAAAATACAATCTAAATAATAAAAATATATTTATCACTCTATATTATTATCTAATTTTAAAAATGATTAGAATTTAAAAATGCGAATCGGAAATAAATTATCGAAGTACATATAAACAAAAATTTTAAAAATTTTGAAAAAACAAAACATAAATATATATATCTAGATAGAAAATTAAACCAGAACAAAAAGATAACAAGTTTCGGAACACCGAGACAAATGATATAAAATCAAGAATATTCCAATTAAACTAAAATTTTAAAATTTAAAAATAAATTTATAGATTTATTAAAGTGGACTTTGCATCAAATAAATAACAGCATTATTTTTATTAATTATAGAAATTGCAAAAACAATCAATACAAATTTTATTTGTCTCAAAATTTTAAAGTAAAGACTTATATAATTACATAAATAATATAAAAAGTTTATGGTCAAATAAATGCTATGTACATATTTAATCATCTTAATCAGTAGCGCAGCCAGGATTTTGTCTTGGGGGGGGGGGGGCAAGGATTTTATCTTGGAGAAGCAAAAAAAAAGCAAATACTAACCAGATTTTCACTTTATCTTACATGAATCGAATAATTAATAGTTTAAAATAATGAATGTTGGCTCAATATTTTGGGTTAAATAATTGTAGCGTTAGAAGTGACTGCTGAATATATGACTAAACGAATAAAAATTGTGCTAATTCTGCTAGCCTTGGGGGGGGCCGAGGCCCGTCGGCCCCCCCCTTGGTTGCGCCACTGATCTTAATATTACAGCAAATCTAGAAACTATGATTCATCAGTTTATTCAACTTTATTGTTATCATCATTTAGGTAAAATAATCATCTTTAAAACTTAAAAAATTATTTAAAAAAACTCAGTTTGTACAACTAAAAAGAGTAATGCCCCTTTATAGATCGCTGTTGTACAAAATGAATAGACTCTAAGTTAGAAAAAATAGGATTGCCGCTTTTTTGCTACAATTTCATTGTATAAAACGCGTATTACTCATTTCACATTCATTTATTCCAACAATTAAGTAATTACTCATTTTACAGTAAGCTTGGAAGTACACCGATTAGTCACAATTAGACACAACACTATTAGACTCATTTAGTGACGAAATATATTCTACATATTTTCTAATGCACCCTCTAAAAAAAATTATGTAATTTTACCTATGATGCCCAGTATTATAATATAATAATATTCAATATATAATTAGTCAACTGCTGTAATTTTACGTAATTGTTTAAAAATACATAATATCTGAACTATTACAAACATTATGTAATATAATATTACCAACGAGATGGAAAAGTACATATTTATGTAAAGTGTAAAGTAAAGTTTCCTTTGGTAAATTTACAGAACTTTAGTAAATTTACAAAATTTTAGTAAATATACAGAACTTCAGTAAATTTGCTGTCAGGAATTTTCCGTAAATAAGTAAAATTTGTTTAGTTCTGCAATATTATTGTTGATATAATTACATACATTTGGAAATTTACGTAAAGGATGTATTTTACAATTATTACAGATATTCATATGCAAGCTGTAATTTTACGTAATTTACAAAGTTATACCAACAATATGTAGGTGATGCAATTTGCAGAAAATAAACACTTTTACATACTTATTAGGTCATTTTTGCTTAATTTATGTGATTATTAAAAATTTTGTGAAAATTACAGAATTTTTAGATAGAAATACAGAATATTTATAGTAAAATAAAATTACAGATTTTTTATAGTAAAATTTTACTATTATATTATATCTGTAATTTCGTTGTTTTTTTTTACAGTGTAGTGAAATACACCAATTAGTCATAATAAATAATTTAGTCATAATGTTTAATAGAAAATATATGTTACTTCGTGACTAAATGTGTCTAATGTTTTGTCTAATGACTAATCGCTGTGCTCCCCGCCTAATACATTCGTAATAAAAAAAATGTTTTTACATTGAACTCAGTTTTATACAGCCATATAGCGTATAATATGAAATATCTAGACATACCCAAATTGTATCCATCGAATTTCGCACTATCCAGAAACGGATCTAGCATTTCCTGTGAATCACACACTTTATAGATGTCAGCACCGAGCTTAAGACCCCCGAACACTTCTAAAACATTCAGCCGTTCACACACCCACGCCGATGTCAAAACAATCGTATTACTCAACGAAGAACTGGTGCATTCATTGACGATCATCGTCAGCCGAAGGTCAGCACCGGTAGACCGGAAGATTGGTGCCAAACCTCCGCATGTTCGATTAGCACGCACCACCGAAACACCGATAAAACAAATGAAGACGAACCATATCACTACAGCACACTTCATTTCTCTTTCAAATGTTTTCGACAATCGGTTTATGTGTTGTTTTCATTTAGACGCGAATAAAATAGTTAAATGCTGATGATTTCACGTTTCGGACGATAGTGTGTTTGTGTGTTGTTTGTTATGAGTATAATGAAGTTCGTAGTTTCGTAGCAGTCAGGTGGCTGTGTACGCTTCAGCGCGCCCCGCACTAGTCAACATGCAATAGTCCAGCAACGCGTTACTTTACAAACATTAGGGTTATTGATTTGAGTATATTACGTTAAAAACTTGTCCTACTACACCCAAATCAACCACCACCGTTTTCTGTTGCTCTACCTCTTTCCCGTATAGTGTGTGATTACATAATCTGTCACAACAAATAGGGGCTGCTCATATTTGAATTAAATGCACAAATATAAAATATTCGTATGAATTGAATGAACTGTATTTTAACACGTTTTTATTAACTCGTTTTCTTGTCTGCCTGTTTGTTTGTTTGTTTGTCTACTCGTTACACATTTTGCAATCGATTTTAAACTAATTTCCCGATGAGCTAGAAACTTGAAACTTTAAAAATGGCCCAGAACTGGATAACAATGCAATATTAACTATAATTAATTAATAATATTAGAAATATTAAATTAAAATTATTTAACTTAATTAATTAGGTTAAAGTTAAAGTTAAACAAAATTAAAAAGCAGAAAATAATTATTTAAATAAAAAAATAATATATAATATACCACCTTTTTAACACAAACTAGAAACTATAAAATAATTTCTTCTACAGATTTATATCCTCATAGAGAAAAACGTGAAGCGCAAGCAATAGATAATAGTAAAAGGTGGTATTATAAATCTCTATGGGGCTAGAAGAAATTATTTTATACATTTTAATAACGTAGTATTTAAAAATGTAATCTCTCTAATTGTCAAATGTTTGTATGTATATATGTATGTAGTATGTATGTATGTTTCTCCAGCATCTCCTCCTAAACCCCTGAACCGATTTTAATGGGAGTGGTGTCATTTTAATTGGTTCATTCCCTATTTGAGAATAGGCAAGTTTCATCTTTCTACGATTTTATCTTGGTTGTCAAAAATTTGAAAAATTATGTTTATAATTCAAATGTCAAATGGCAGCTGTGTGAAGTTATGTACACTACTGATGATAGAAGTGTTGCTTTTGATTAATATATAATAGTGCAATTGATATTAGCTAGTCAAAAAGACTAGCTAATAAAATCGTCAGTACGGCTGGCTGGCTGGCTGGCCGGCCGTGTACAGAAAATACGATAAATACGAGCATATACAAGTATATACGAGTATATACGATTGTCAATACGGCTGTGTACGGAAATACAATACGGCCGGCTGTGTACGGAAAATACGATAAATACGAGTATATAAGAATATATACAGGTATATACGATATATATTATATTATAACTAGTCGAAAAACTAGCTTATAAAATCAAACCGCATTCGACTAGGTCCATTCTCGCTTTGCGAGAATATTATTTTATTATTATTATATTATTATTATTATTATTTGTTAATTTATTTGTTTTTATTATGTTTATATGTTTAATTACTATTTTCAACTTTAAACGTGACCCTTTAAAAGTCACGGGTTTTCTAGTTATTTTTTTATTTAAATAATTTTTTAATGATATAGAACCAAATTTTAATTATACATGTTGATTTGTTTCAAACTTCTTCAATTTATATCTCTATTTTTTTTTTAATCAAATAGAAAGTTTGCTATTTTTACCTCTGCAAGGAAAAGTGGTATAGTGTTTGGTACGGTGTCTGTAACATTTTCAAAAAAAAAAAAATTGTATAGAAATCCTTCATATAGCCTCTAGATGACGAATCTGAACTTAGTTTATAAGTGAGTGTATGGATGTGCGTCGTCAGCTCGCTCGCTCACTCGGTCGTCAGACAAAATTTGTGGCCGCAATTCCTCCTAGACGGTTAAACCGATTTTAATAAAATTTTCAGGATAAATTTATCTAGTGCCCGAGATGGTCATGTGGTTTCGGTTTTTTCCAGTAATGCCAACTTTTCGAGAAAAAAATTACTAAAGTTTTTAAAAATTCATTGAGGCTACATTATATATCCGATTTTAATCAAATTTTCAGAAAAAATTTCCTTATTACCCACATAAATTTCGTAATTTTAATAAAATACAGTGTTGCCAACTTTCCGAGAAAAAATTACTAAAATTTTAAAAATTTATTACGGCCATGTTGTTTAACCGATTTTGTTCAAATTTTCACAAAAGATTCTCCTGGTATCCATATAAATTAGATAATTTCAACAAAGTACAGTGTTGCCAACTTTCTGAGAAAAAAATTACTAAAATTTTTAAAAATTTATTATAACCACGTTTTTAAACCGATCTTAATCAAATTTTCACTAAAGATTCTCCTGGTGCTCGCATAAATTATGCAATTTTAACAAAATACAGTGTTGTCAACTTATCGAGAAAAAATTACTAAAATTTAAAAAATTTATTGTGGCTACATTATTTATCCGATTTTGGTCAAATTTTCAGAAAAGTTTTTTCTAGTGCTCACATAAATTATAATTTTATTAAAATACGATGTTGCCAACTTTCCAAAAAAAAATTAATAATTTTCTAAAAATTTGTTATGCTCGCATTATTTATCCGATTTTAACCAAATTTTTACAAAAGATACCCTTAGCGTCTATAATATTATATATTAGCAAAATAGAATGTTGCCAACTTTCAGTGAAAAACATTTTTTAATTTCTTATTTTTATTTCTTATCATTTATGTGATAATATCAAAGTAGCCTATATATGGGTTTACCCATATACTTCCAATTTTGTTATAGTACAGTTATAGAGCCTGATCTGACATTAATGAGAAAAATTATTAAAAAATAAGACTGGACTAGCAGCCGATTATAAGAAGAGCAAAAGAATTGGTATTAGATGGAACAAATTCTCCCGGCCTATTTGACTATGTTTTTACTATTCGGTATTCGGTCAAATATTTGTTTGAAATTTGGCCGAATACTAGTTATTCGGCTAAATCATTATTTATCACATCCAGGGCCGGATTATGGCCTAGACAAAAAAGACAAATGTCTAGGGCCCGCATACAAAGGGCCCGGTCTGCAGTCGGTCAAATTTCATTTTTATGTATTTTTACGCAATAAAGTCCTATTATTTTTGCCCGGAGAAAAAAAATGTCTAGGGCCCCACAAAAGGTTAATCCGGCCCTGATCACATCATTAAAAAGTATAGACTGTGAAAAATACAATAATACAAAAAATACAAACATAATTCATTTCCTATTGAAGTTAATACTTCGAAAGCTAACAGTAAATTGAGCTAGCCCCCCGCCCTTATGTTATTTCTGTCAAGAGACACATATTTGTATTTGCGTAGTATCGGTATAGTCTCACGTATGTCTTGATCTACTGTCGTATACATTTTTAAAAAGTTCTAAGCTTTCTTGGGTGTACTTTGTTGATATTTTTATTAAAAGAATAAATTCGAAAATATTTCACATTTTCAGAAATTTTATAATATTATAAATACAGAGTCCGTCAAAGTCGACATCGTATAGGAAAATTTTTTAGTATTTGTTTTTCGAAAATTATTATTACGAAACTTTTTGGTGCTTGTCTAAAAACTAAAAATTAACTAGCCGGAAGTTCAGATATCCAATCTAAGTCAAATTTAATAATAATGAAAAAAACCTTCACGTAAACTTATTTTTATTTGTGAAAATTTTTTGAAAAAACAGTTTAGACCCCATACAAAATTTTAGTTTTTAAAGCCGACTTAGATAAAACATTTTTTTAAATACATTTTCGAGTGGATAAACTAAATGTTTTAACAGTAAAAAATCTTTCAGAACTTATTATATAAAATAAAACGGCTTTAGGTTTAAGTTCTGTATTAATATTTATTAATAATCGACGTTTCGACGAAATCAACGTACGTCTTTATCAAAAAACCTGATACAAATGTCATTTATATCAGTTTCCCTGATGAAAACGGATGTTAAATATTAATACAGAACTTAAACCTAAAGCCGTTTTATTTACAAATATTTTAAATTTTGTAGCTCTTATACTCAAAAGATATCAATAAATTTCGGACAAATATGCATAATTTCCATTTAAGTAAATGTTTTCTTTCCATCTGACATACATTTTCTATTGAATATGATGAATTCAAATTAATATAAAATTTTTGCATCAAAATAGTAATACTATTTAAAAAAAATTACTAAAAAATTTTAAGTAATAATCTATTCATGCGACTAATATTATTGTCAAATAATAATAAAATTATTAAAAACTGCGATTAAAAAAAAAACCTTTGAAAAAAATTGATTTATATTTTTATATTTTCTCCGGACGGTGATATGAACATATTCTTAAATAAATTAGATGAATGTTTAAGATGAGTAGCAAATTGGCTAGTGCATGTTATGTCAAAGAGATTGTATCATGTTTCCAGTATTTATGTAGCAAAGATATTTTATTATGCACATTTTCACTCACTTATATCGTATGGCGCAATTGTATGGGGTACAAGCACTAATGCTAATCGGATATTTTTACTACAAAAGAGAGCAGTTCGAAATATAATTGGAGCTAAATATAAGCTCTTTGTAGAACAATTTTTAAAAGTTTACGTATCTTAACATTATCATACGTTATTATTCTTCAAGCTGCTATATATGTGAAAACTAATTTAAATAATTATGTTAAACATTCTAATATTCATTCATATGATACAAGGCATAAAGACTTTTTGGTCGAAGCTAAATGTAAATTAAAGAAAAGTATCAAAAGTCCCCAAAATATCTCTAGTATTATTTTTAATAAAATCCCGGAACACATTAAACATATAAATTCATTAAGTAATTTTAAAAATTGTTTGAAAATTTTTTTAATATGTCAAAGTTTTTATACTATTGATGAATTTCTTAATTATAGTTAACCATATACCTATGTATATAATTTTGTATTCTTTTTATTTGTATTTTCATATATCGTATTGTTCTTTGTAAATGAACATGACTTATCCTATATCATATGTATGATAATCTTCGGATAAATAAATTATTATTATCATTATTATTATTATTATTATTAACTCAAAATTTGCATAAGGCCTAAAAATTTTACAAATAAGATAACATAACCTGAATTTTTAGTCATAATTGTTTAATTTGATTTATATATATATAAAATTAAATAAAACAGTTCTTGAACATTTTACACATTTTATAAAGTCGTTTCATATATTAATTATTTTTATAAATTGTAATCAGTGAATATATTCAATGTACGTAATAAAATTTCGATTTCATTAAAATAGATAAATTATAACTTAAAATATATTTCATAAACTATGTTAAACAAGTTATTTTACAAATTCTCATAGAATGAAAGAAACCTTATTAAAACTATTATTTAATTTCCTTAATCTTCACTGTCACTTTCAAAAAATATTGACTAAATCTTTAAAAGCAAAAATTCATATTAACTGAAGCATAAAAATCGAAAAATTTATGCTTTCTTATTGTCACGTATTAGGAGAATTTTCACTGTAATTATTGAAGCATATTTATAAACAATTAATTAATTGAAGCATGTTGCTATAATTATAATCTATTCGCTTATTACAGTTATTATAATTTAATTACATTAAATTTTGTGCACTTATAAATAGAAATACGTACTTTTACGTAATTGTAAATTTTAGTATACGCAACCCGTATTGCTTCTTAGTGTCGCATATATACCGTCTCAAAAATTTGTAAAATGTATGATTCAATTTTTTTTAAATGTCGTAAGCGTTGTTTTACTATATATTTAATGTATTTATATGGCTTTTATATTTTCAATAAAAATTTAAGAACAACCGTTGGAAAATAAATATTTAATTTCTTACGAAAAAGGCAAAATAAAATAGTAGTATAACATTACAATTTTATTTGTTAACTAGTAACTTGTTTCTATGTTGTTATTTACTGTAAATGTCATTTATATCATTTATCCTGATGAAGACGGACGTTGAGTTTGTCCAAACATCAATTATAAATAAATATTATTACAGAGCTTTAACCTAAAGCAGTTTTATTCCAAGTAAGAAAATTATAGTATCAGCATAATTTTAAATAAATACATATTTAACAATGTAAAATGCATACATATTATAAATGTCCACAGTGTAGAAAACTATTAAATGGAAAACGAAAATTGATTAGAAATAAAACAAATCCATCCCAAATATCGAAATGGCACAATTTTAAATTGTCCGAAATGTACAGTCAAATCTATAAAATAGTATTCAATTTACTAACAAAAATTTATACAGAAACTAAAGTGAAAAATATACTTTTACAATATGATAAACAAAATATCGATGTGTCATATTTTACTTGTACTAAACATAATTTATCTAATGACTTTATCAATTTTTGTATTAAGTGTTCAATTAGAAAATGGTTCATTATTAAAAATAATAAATCTGCTCCTAGGGAAATCTAGTAAAAAATTATTATACAAGTAAAAAAACAAAATAGAAAATAAATTTTATCGAATTTGTAGTTTTGTAAAAAAATTAAAATAAATCAATGTACCAAATATGAATGTATTTATTTTATAAACTTATAATTTTAATGTAATGACCCATTTTTTGTACTAACTTATCTTGAAAATTTTATAACAGTCATTAGCAAAAACTAAAATTAACCTTTTTTTTAAATTAGATCTTTATGCCGAATATAATAATATAAGATGTCAATATTATACAAACAGAGATGTCATTACTCATTTCATTTCTACATTTTTTTAAAATAAAATATTTTTTATAGAGTTTGCTATTATTGGAACAATTTGGTAAAAATATTTATCACAAACATTTAAATAATTTCAAATGTTATATATGTTGTACATATATCTATTATAATCTCAACAAAATTTATAAACAGTAAAGTTATATCTAATCGTACTAAAGTTTGATACAGTTTATACTTTTTTTTAGAAGCGGAGAACTTTAAATTGAAATAAAACACAGAAAAATGTTTTTAATATCCATGAAATTGGCTTTATTTGAAAGATAATTTTTTGACATTAATGTTTAAATATGATTTCGGGCATGTGGCCGCCGCGGCTGGCGCGTACATGGCGTAATCACTTTTTTGAACATCTCATATGTACAAAATAATAATATTAACAATATATTTCAAAAAATATATATTTTCTACATAAATATTTATATACATAATTTAGAAGTACTACTTGCATTGTCTACGGTATTTATGTCAATTTTATGAAGTTTCTTGTGATGCCTCTCTAAAAAGAACTTTGTTTTAGCTATAAAATTACATAATGAGCAGGGATATCTTTTATTTCTGTGCGTTAATTTATGACGTTCATATTCGATTACGGGAAATTTAATTTTACATGTATTACAGATTGTTTCATGCATTTCATTATGCTCTTTCATTTTATGAAGTCGAAATTGTGGGTAACGAAAAGTTTTATACGAACACTGATTGCATTTATATGGTTTATCATCAATATGAAAATACAAATGTTTCGCTAACGCACGATTACCTAGATAATGTGTGTCACAATTTTTACAAATATAAATTTTATTGTGATCGTCATAAATATAAACAAATTTCAAGACTGATTTCGTTGGATGATTTAAAGTATATTCATTTGGATCGTCCGGATTTAATTGCATTCCAAGGATATCTTTTCCTAAATGGATTTTTTTGTTTCTAACATTATTTTGATCCGTACTATTTTCTGTTTTCACACAAGTTTCCAATTCATTATGAAGCTGTAAAATAACGGTAGAAGCACAACTGGAACCGCTATCTTCACAATTAACGTTATCATCAAATGTTTTAATTGAATCCAATTTTTCTTGTTTAATATTTGCAATATCAAACAATTTAACGTCGTCGTTATTCGGTAAGTATTCATGTATATCGAGACATTTTTTCTTAAATTTATATGCTTGATTTAATTCGTTGTAACAAGTGACACATATCAAATGCGTAAGATTTTCTTCGTCGACCTGTATATTAGAATTCTTGGTAATTAAAATTATACATATGTATAATATGTCAGTTTGATTTGCACTCTTAACGTTTAACTGCAATAACGCAACAACTGCTAAACACGGCTACAAGAAAAAGTTACTAAAAATATTTAATTAAAAATTTCAAATTTACGTTTAGATAGAAGCTGTCGTATATTTTATGCTGCTGTAATGAAAAGAACTTTCCGTAACTGAAAAGTGTATAAAACAACAAACTTTCACGCAGCAGTAAACGATGCAAGTGTGCAAATCGAACAAACCTAATAACTTACAATTTCAGGTAAAACAAATTTTAATTTATAACTCAACTTGACATGATCATTATCTAAATCATTTAAGGTTAATGATGCTTTTTTATTTTCCTTGCATAACCAACAGATTGTAATACTGTACATTTTATACACAAAACATAATAAACAAATTAAAAAAAAAAAAAGTTAAATTTGTTGCAACGTTTTAATTTATCATTATAAATATTTATGACAATACTCAGAAAAGAAAGGTTATGAAAGTGAATCAGTGAATGGGTGTGACTCGAGCTCACTCGAGTTTATGTATGCATTTAACAGACTACACTTATCCCCCGATTTACACGGCACTTGTTTTACACGATTTATAAATTAAGGAATTTCAAAAACTGGTAAAAATGTATATTCGCATCAAGAAAACTCAAGTAATGAAAGTGACATCAGGAAGAAAAGACTGACTTATAGTTCATAAAAGTG
This sequence comes from Clivina fossor, assembly GCA_963966155.1. NCBI lineage: Eukaryota > Metazoa > Arthropoda > Insecta > Coleoptera > Carabidae > Clivina > Clivina fossor. The sequence continues at coordinate 12,753,822 of OZ014555.1, forward strand.
ATGACAATAATAAAACTTATAATTAACTTTTTAGGGATCTTTTTATTTTTTGTTCCTAATGTAAAATGAATTAAATATGTACTTATATGTATTACCTATTACCCTTATTTTATGAAGGATGTATAATTTTATGTTTTTCAAGATGTCTTACTTTTGTTTTACGTAAATAAATACACGTAAATAATACACATCTTGGTTTTATTTTCGTTTTACATGGTTTTACTTAGCAAAATCCAAGATTTCAATTTACACGGTTTTGTGCGGAACCTATCTTCAGTGTAAATCGAGGGATAGGTGTATAATCAATGTATCGCCGCATCTAAAATAAACATTTAAAAATATTGAAGGAATATAAAATAAAAATTTGGTATAGATTTCTGTATATTTATTCAAAATTTTTAGAATAAAATTACATAGAACATCTTTTAACGTCATTATATTTTCAATATTTAAATAATGACAATATTTTATAATTCTTATGAAAAACTAAATACACATTTTATGTTTAAAACGAATATAAATTTATCAAGATTAATTAACAATAAACCGGTACTAGGTACCAAAAACATAATTATAATATTTATTCTATAAAATACATATTTGAAACATTTAAAAATATATTCTATTAATTTGCATTATTCTCTCAGCAAATTCTGCAGCCATTTTCATTTACGACATTTTATGTCCATAACATGATTTTCTACAAGTTATAAATGAAAATGTCTGCCAGAATTTGACATTTTATTATCAATAACGTAAACAAGAAATCTTACAGTAAAACAAAACTCATCGAATCATTGCGTATCGTGTTTCTTCATATGAACTCTCAGATAATGCAATGTCGTAAACGAATTACCGCATATCGTGCAATGAAACAATTTAATGCCGGTATGGGTGCGTTCGTGCACTTTCAGATCTTTGCTATTCGTAAAACCTTTCCGACATTGCGGATTACTGCATATATACGGTCGGTAACCGGAGTGGAAGCGTTCATGTATTGTTAGGTAGCCGCGGGTGCTGAACGATTTTTCGCAGTAGCTACATTTGTAGGGTCGTAGGCCAGAATGTACGCGCGAATGCGATTTAAGCAGTTGCTTATCGTGACAACGGTATTCGCACAAATCGCAACTGAATGGTTTCACGCCCGTGTGTATGCGGATGTGAACGGTTAGATCGATGGGACGAGCGAATACTTGACCGCATTCGGCGCAAAGATGACGTTTCTCACGTTTCGGTGGTTTCATACCTGGGGAAATATACATACATACATACATCATTACTAAGTTATAGTATTTTGTTTTTTCGTTTTTGCTTAAATCGACATTAATTTATTTTGATGAACTAATGGTTTAATTAGTACATCAAAATAAAATAATGGCGATTTAAGCAAAAACAAAATACTGTAACCTAATATATAATACGCCATGTGCCAGGATGGCCAAAACTTTATGAAAACCAGTTTTCCTGATTTTTCTCGGTTTTCCAGAAATTTTGCTTAATTTTTCCCTGACTTCTACTATTAAACAAATGTAAATTCCTAAGTAATGTGAATCACAAAATAGTCATTAAAATAAAGATTTCTAAGTGTAGGTGTGAAAAACATTGAGATTAGAATAATTTTAATATACTAAAAGTGTAATTCATCAATTTTTTCCAATATTATAATAATACAAATACAAATTTATACAAAATTTCTGTTTGTAATTTTGTGAATTCGCCAAACAAATTTTTTTCCCTGACTTTCCAGGATCAACAAAATTCTCTGACTTTTCCCGGTTTTGCCCACCCTGAATATAAAATATTAATATACTAACATTGCTAGATTTATATAGACACACCATGTGATTGAACTTGACTGGATTAAATTCATGAATTTATCATGACCAGTCAAAATAGGTACACTGGGTGATCGGTTTACAAACATAATCCGTTCCAAGACTATGTTCGTAAACCGAAATGTTCGTTAACCGATCATACTTCTTAATATTGCCAGATTTTCTAATATTTTTATTTTAATTTATTTTTTTATAAGGGGTTCAGAAAAGTTCGTTATCCAAACATATGTTTGTTGTCCGAACACACATTTTTTTTGTGAAAGTTTGCGTAAAGTCGAATTGTTTGCAGTCCGAACTGTTCGTTAATCGATCATCTTGTAGTGCAGTTAATTAGTGCGTCTGCCGCGAAAACAGAAGATCCCGGGTTCAAACACCGGCAAGGTCAATGCATTTTTCTTCATTTAAAAATTGACTAATGATTTAATTAGTTTATCAAAATAAATTAATGGCGATTTAAACAAAATCAAAAACAAAATCCTATAACCTAATAATATGCCATGTGTAATTAAGAATATAAAATCATCATTACTAAATCAAATTTGATTTCTTATACAGGATGATTCATATTCCTTGTTTTACGATTATTTTTTTTTTTAATTTATTATTAGTGATGGGACATTAAAAAATTCTTCTGGCTATATCTTTTTTAAGATAAATCTAAAACTGGACCCAACCGATTAGTCACAGACAAAACATTATTATTATACATTTAATCATGAAGTAACGTTAATATTTTATTTAAATGTGACTAATCAATGTGTGTTCAATCGAAAGGTGCTTTTGATTTTGAATAACTCGAAACAATTACCAGCCTGTTATATTATAAGTCTGTTGCTTATAAAATAAGAAAAAGAAATAATTTAGATTATTCTTCAATATTTTAAAGAAGATTTTAGTTCCACAAAGAATTTTATATACCGGATGTTAAATTTAACTGAAGACACTGAAAAATCTCGAAAACAACACATCGAATCAAAAAAAAATTAAATTAAAATTTGTTCGTCTCGGAGAGAGACACCAAATGCTACCAAACTTAACCCACCACCCCCAATTACCTAGGATGTAGGGGGTGGGAGATAAAAAACTTAAATAGGAACCCCCATTTTTTAGTACAGATTTAGATTCTTCATAAAGAATTCGAAAGTTTTATCTCAAACATTTTTTTATATTCGTAACAGATGGTGCTGTAATCGCAAAAAACTTTTCTTTATTTTTGCATTTTCCACCAACCTACTCGGGGTTTAAAGGCGTGCAACAATGTTTGCAATTGTAAATATAAAAATATAATTATTAATAATTATTTAAATTAAGAAAAATTAATATACCGCACGTTTTTAACGCAGACTAAAAAGTATAAAATAATTTGTCCTAGCCCCATACAGATTTATAACCCCATACAAAAACGTGGAGCGCATGCAATAGATAATAGTAATAGTAAGGAGTGTAGAGAGTAGTTGTCGTTGCCTCACGCTTTTCTGTATGAGGCTAGAACAAATTATTTTATACTTTTTAGTCCGTGTTAAAAACGTGCGGTATATTAATTTTTTTTTATTTAAATATTTATTTTCTGTTTTTTAATCAATTAATAAAATTAATTATAATTATATAATTATAGTCAATTAAGTTAATTAATTAATTTTAATTTAATATTTCTAATATTATTAATTAATTAGTTAATATTGCATTGTTGTCCAGTTCAGATTTAAAGTTTCAAGTCTTTAGCTCATCGGATAGTTTAAAATCGATTGCAAAAGTTGTACGGAACAGAAAAACAAACAAACAGACAGACAGGAAAGTGAGTTAATAAAAACGTGTTAAAAAAATGATATTTTTAAAATTTTACAAAAATATTGAATTTTTAATAGTATTTAGTTATTTGCATTAAAAAAAGTGTCTATAAATGCTATAGAAAATGAATGAATACCTTTATGCGTAACATTTATATGTCTTTGCAGTTTATAATTATGAGAAAATTTCTTGGTACAGTCTTGACAACTAAACGGTTGTTCACCATGAAGAAACGAATGTGTTCGTAGTTTGCGAGCTGTCGAAAAACTTTTCTCACAATGATCACATTTATAACCTCTTGTATGCACTTGCATATGTTTAACAACATAACATCTACGCGAAAATTTCTTTTCACATAATTTACATTCAAATGATTCGGCATTTTGATGTGTGTATATATGAAGCTACAAAAATATTATTCAATTTATAAATTGTATATAGTTTGTAGAAAATATTCTAAACACTTAACTTTATTTAAACTATTATTTATATATATATATTCACAGACAAAATTTATTTGAATTTGTTATAAACATAGTCCAAATTTGTATATTGATGTTTCATTTTTTTTTATTTCGTACATATAAAACCAAACAAACTATGGTTAGTTAGAAAATATGGTTTCGTTTCGGAATATATTATGAACTGTCTCAAATACATTGAAATATAAGTATATTTTAAACCAAAACAAAAAAAGGTATAAATAATATTTTATTTGATTTTAAAAGATCACGTAAAATTGCTACATTATTTTGGTATTATTGTATTATTTACTAGAAGGAAAAAAAACGTATGGAAGTGCGTAGTAGTTCAAGTACTGCGCACTTCAATGCGTCACTTCACTGATAAAATATACATCGTGTCAAATAAGCAAAGTTAGTAAAATGAATAAGATAAATCGGACTTACGTCCCATTTTTCATGATTATGAAACGATTTATCGCATTTCGAACAATGTAAATAGTTAATAATTTCATGTTCGTTTTTCTTATGTAAAATAAATCGATTGCAATCGGTAAATTGTTGATCACAGTCGTCTTGAGCGCAAACATACATTTGATCTGTATGTTCTTTACCATGTTCTACCAACCTATCTAAATTATTAAACAGTTCAAAACATACGTAACAAGTATAAAACGGATGCACTTTTCTATGCATCCAATATCTATTATGTCGCGAAAACGGTTTATTGCACTCTTTACAAATATAATTCTCCTTATATTCTCTCTTCTTATTCACTTTCTTTTCCTTTAACGGCGGCTTTTTCACTCGATTATTATTTACTGATCGTTTCAACGTATTGCGCAAATTATACTGATCAATTTCTGGTTTCTCTTCATCGTTATCATCAAACTGAAATTCTTCGTTTTCCATTACATTTAATTCGACTTTAACCACGGAATCTGCATTTAATTTCTCGAAATCGATTATTGGTTCTTGATCGCTGAGTTCATTTTTTAAGAGAAACTCTTCGGTTTTACACTCAATTGGATTCATCTAAAATTATATTTTGGAAGACTTATAATTTATAATTACAGGAAAAATATATATTCAGAAAGTAATTTCTCACCGCATTTTTTTTGTAAAAAGTGTTTTTATCATTTATATCTTTACTTTTTTCCTTTAATGAGATATACAATATTTTTTATTATATTTAATATTATAAAATTTAAACTATTAAGTGCCTTTAAATAAAATCATTTTTAAAAGTGAAGTGATAATATACGATCCATTAGTTGTTTCAATATTAACCCTTTGCACTCCGTTGTCGCCGCATTTGCGACATTTCGTATGTTAGGAATAAATCCGTTGTCGCCGCATTTGCGACACGCTTGTTTATCTCACTCAGCGCTCTTAAGTCGTAGATAATCAAAAGTGTTTACGTTCCAATGTGTGTGATCTGCATTTTATGTTTATACAATGAATGGTAAGTGTTTTATTTTGTTTCGTTTCGTTATAATTATTACGTTATAACCCCTCGTGTAGTGAAGATGGAAGGCGAAAATTTTGAGAGATTGAGAAATTTTCAAAAATTCAGTTTTTAATTTTTTTCTACTAAACGATGCATCCTAGAATAATGGTTTATTCACTAAATTATAGTACTCATTATTCCGCATTTTTCCATATCATGCTTATTTTCCTACACTTCATAGTTTTTGAGAAAAAAAATAAAAACCAAAAAATAAAAAAAAAATTCTAGAGCCCACACGGCACATGCTAGCAAATTAAAACTAAAACCAAATTATAGAACTTATTTAACCGCGGTTTAGACAATCATGTTCCCCAAGAAAAGGGCTACATTTTGTATTTGCGACTTTTTTCTACATCAAATACAACCTTAGAAAACACGACTTTTATACGAAAAATATGGTATTTTAAAAGTCATGCACTTTTTACTAATATAGCTCTGGAGTTACTGGTTCCTACTATTGCTTATTAAGCTGGAGTGCAAAGGGTAAAGTAAAAAAAAAAACAAAAAATACAAATGTCAGAAAAAAATTACTTTCCAAATATTTTGACTAATAAAGGATCATTACGTTAGATGAAATAAAACTCCTTAATTTGTCCTCCGATTGTTCACATTCCTGTTTAAATAAGTAGGCAATTTCCAGTCTTTGTAAACAATTTTTACATAAATATTCTGGCATACCATCTCCTGACATTATCTGTCAATGTAAAATAAAATTAGTAAAAATTATAAATTTTATTACTTTTATTTAGAACATACCTTAACAGATGTACAATACATCATCATAGATGATATTTCTACATTCATATAATTTTTACTATAAACTGATACCATTATTTCTTCTAATTCAGTTAAGCACACCCGACAAACTTTATTCATATTTTGTGAAAGATCATCCATCTTGCAGATGTAATTTTTTATAAATACTAAATAGAATAAAAAGTCGTAAATGTGTAAACTGTAAATTAAAGTTTTGGCTAAAAATATATAAAATTAAACTCCAAAGATGATGATATAAATAAAATTATATTAGTTTTTAAATACGCTATTCATGTTGTTCATAATGAAGTAAAGTAAAATGAAATTAATTAAATCCTGTTTGACATTTTTTGATATAAATTTAATGTCAATTACATTTTAAATAATAAATACTAATTACATATTATGTGTTTATCATTTTTCCAATTAATTCATTTTGACAGCTGTCAAAATTACAATATACGAAGTGAGATACTTCTTATTCTTCTTCACTACGAAATGTCATTGAATTTTTTCTTTCATTTCTTACATAAATATATTAATTATTCACATTAGAAATACTATCTGAATAAAATATGATTTTTAGTGTCGATATTATTTGATTTACTTCTAAAAATTCACAATTGCGTTTTATTTCAACCGTTTTTTAAACTCTGTTGTGAACTGACGTCATTCCTATAAACAAAATTTATAAAATATGAATATCTGTTAAGGCCATTTCAAGGCAAACAAAAGGCTATATTCAGACATGTGGTGGGAATACAAAAAAAGAATAATTTTACATTTGATTTATTCGTTTAATACTACATATTTATTATAACTAATTATTAGAAAAATTAGCTAATTTATGTATAATTAATAATTTAATAACAATGTTTATATATTTACCGAATTAACATATTAAAAAAATTAATCAAATATTTAATTGTCAATATTTTTATTGTTTATTATTATTTTGATTTCCAAAAAATATATATGTTGTTAATTGTAATAAAGATTAATCATATTTTTTTTCAAATAAAAAAAAAGTGTGAAATAAGAGAAAATCGCATTTTTCAAGGAAAATGATGAAAATTATTTTTTTACAAATAAACTGCATTTTTTAAAATTCTGAAATTAATACATAAGTACTATAATAACATAAAACGTCTCCTTGATTTTTTTCTTTGATTAATAATAAGTGGAATTTGATAAATATAATAAAAATCATTTTCAATGCAAAAATTTAAAAAAAACTGTCTATGCACTTCTGCCCTCTTGACGAAATTTGCAAACTAACGTATTGTCGATAAGATAAATTTGTAGAACCTGTATTACATAAAACATTAATTTTATTATTTTTTTTGTTTAATTATAAAAATGATTTTATTTATTTTAATAATTATTTTTATTACAATTAGAACAAAAGTAAAATATTACAGTTATATAGTATTTGTAAAATACATGTAATAGAAGAAAATTATTTGGTGTGCGTATGCACAGATACTAGTATATCAAATTTACGTGTGTGTGTGTGTATATATATATATATATATATATATATATATATATATATATATATATATATATATATTGCGTATAAAGCACGCGAAGGGTCTGTTTATCGCCTATGGCAAACAGCGTATGATGCTGAGGAGAGAGGAAAGGAGAATTGAACATTTTTTGCTAATGAGTCAGATATAGACGAAATAATACAAGCGGTATTCCTTGATACAAGCCATATACAACCCCATACAGAACAAGCACTTACGGATATGCATTATTTATTTATGATTTTTATGAGCTCTGTTTAGCTCAAACATAAGGTTAAAATTAAAAAAAAAACAAATGCCTATATTTATATATATATATATATATATATATATATATATATATATATATATATATATATATATATATATATGCATTATTATTATTTTGTACATATAGTGAAAAACAAAAAAAAAATACTTTCTAATAAAATATAATCGAAAACTGTCCAAATGAATATTTAAAATATAAAAACTTTGGAACAAAAACATTTTTTTAATAAATAGATTTGAAAATTTTAGACATTATTCTGTAACACAAATAATAATACCTAAACTGTAAAATCATTGGAAGAGCCTATGTACTTATAATGGCATAAGTCCATTTCAAATTTTTATTTTGGCAGTAATCGATTATATGAAAAAATAAAAACAAATATGAGTACATCAAAAATAGAATTAATTAGATTTTACATATTTTTATCTTTATCATTCGAATAGGGATATCGTAATTTAAATAGTTCTTTCATTGTTTGTTTGTGCTGCAATAAAATTTATATATTTTAATTTAAAAATATAATTCATTATTATATAATACTCCTATTTACAAAACACGCGTCACGTTTTCTACAGATTTTTTTAATTTTAATGGAAATGAAAATCTGGTTGTTCTCCAAAACTTGTTTTGAGTCCATTCTCTCTAAAAACCATTTATATATATATATATATATATATATATATATATATATATATATATATATATATATATATCTGCCACAGACTTGATTGCAAGTTACGAAGGAATGTTCAATATTCCCATCATCGTTTTAAATTGGACAAATCTACCATGAAGTTTGAAAAAAAAAATTAGCTGGAATCGTAACCGTTCCTTGGTGCGTACCTGGTCATAATCCACATTTAATTTTAACTTTAAAATGTATTAAAAAATTTTTGTTCATGATTTTTATATTTATGAAATTAATTATATTTTTGTTTATCTCATATTTTATGTAATTTACATAACATTGTATGTTTGTATTTGTAAATAAAAAAATCTAAAACTATTTTCGTTTTATATATTTTCTTAAAATATTGTAGTGTTGGATCACGAATATAATATAAAAATAATTTAACTAAGAGAGTAATAGAAATTTTTTCACTATTCTAATAATAATATAACAAGATTAGAAGTATATGGGTAAACCCATATATAGACTACTTTGACATTTTTCGGAAAGTTGGCAACACTGTATTTTAATAATATTATAATTTATGTGGGCACTAGGAGAAACTTTTCTGAAAATTTGATCAAAATCGAATAAATAATGTAGCCACAATAAATTTTTTTAAAATTTTGTGATTTTTTTCTAGATAAGTTGGCAACACTGTATTTTGTTAAAATTGCATAATTTATTTAAGCACTAGGAAAAGCTTTTATGAAAATTTGATTAAAATCGGTTAAATAAAATGGTCATAATAAATTTTTAAAAATTTTACTATTTTTTTTCTCGGAAAGTTGGCAACACTGTATTTTGTTAAAATTACATAAATTATATGAATACTAGGAAAATCTTTAGTGAAAATTTGAGTAAAATCGGTTGAATAACATGGCCATAATAAAATTTTTAAAACTTTAGTAATTTTTTTCTTGGAAAGTTGGCAACACTGAATATTAATAAAATTATGTAATTAATGGGAGCATTAGGGAAATCTTTTCTGAAAATTTGATCAAAATCGGATAAATCATGTAGCCAATATGAATTTTTAAAAACTTTAGTAATTTTTTTCTCGGAAAGTTGGTATCACTGGAAAAAACCGAAACCACATGACCATCTTGGGCACTAGACAAATTTATCCTGAAAATTTCATTAAAATCGGTTGAACCGTCTAGGAGGAGTTGCGGCCACAAAATTTTGACTTACGACCGAGCGAGCGAGCTGACGACGCACATCCATACACCCACATAAACTAAGTTCAGATTCGTCATCTACAGGCTATATGAAGGATTTCTATACAATTTTTTTTTTTTTTTTGAAAATGTTACAGACACCGTACCAAACGCTATACTACTTTTTCCTTGCAGTCAAAGTAGTAATAAAAGTGGTAATGTGATACATTATGCTAATGTACGCACATTGTATATAAGGAAATTTGCAAAAATATATGTTTATACTATAATATTTAGTTTTATTTTTATAACAAGTTGCACTATAAAAAATATATGTAATTTATTCATGAAATATTTCTATACTTACTGTACATTTGTTATTGTTATCCTTTTCCATGCGGGTTTCATAAATTAACATTTAGGTCATAAACACAAAAGTTTTATTTATATTTCACAAAAATATAATGTGAAAGTTGTATATGTATTTTATATATAATTTAATAAACTTTAATTACTAAACATATTTTTTGCTTATACCTAAATTTATATTACATATACGATAGAAAAATACATATTGTTAAAAATAATGAGTTAAATTACGCGCTAGGAAAAATTTATCGCAAAAATTACATCGTGTGATTTGGACTTGTTCTTGTTTTGTTGAAATAATTCAAACTAACGCTACTATTTTTTTGGTTCGTAGCTAAGATACTGATTACAGAGTCCCCTGTGCGGTTTTGATTCACACTATAGGAGCTCTTGAAATCATGTTAATTAACTATCAATGTCAAAATTTAAATTATGAATAGTTAAGTACTGGTCACATATATTTCGGCGTTTAAATTTTAAAATACGAGTGTATATGACAGCATAAAAGTAAACTGTTTCTAACCACAATATTACGTGTGAAAACATTTTAAAATATTTATAATGGCAAAAGTTTCGCAAGTTAAATATCGTAGAAAAAACTTAAATCCTGTTTTTCATCAACAAACAAAGGAAGAAGATGATCAGAAACTATCTGCAGCTTTAATAAAAAATACTAGAAAATCTGGACAGCTGAATTTATCAAACCGTAGTTTACAAACATGTATGTTATTTTGTAATTATTACGTGTCAATTTAGGTATGTAATATACTATTTTGTTTGTTTATAGTACCTGAACGTTTATGGACTATGTACGAACCACTTGCGGAAGAAATAAACTATAATATATGCAAATCGGAAGAGGAACCATGGTGGAATTACCGTCCGTTACATACTTTGGATTTAAGTTCAAACTGTCTAATCAAAATTCCAAGTAAAATTGAAATGTTTCAAGACTTAACAACTTTAAACGTACACATAAAATGAATATATAGCTTTTTTGGTGTTTTATAACCTCAATTATTGTAATTTTAGCTTCAAGATAATAATTTAACAGAATTACCTAACGAATTAGGCGATTTAACAAAGTTAACCAAATTTTATTTAAACCATAATCATTTGGTGGAAATTCCGAAATGTATATATCGATTAACAGAACTGAAAATACTATTATTAGCTCACAACAAAATTGAAACAGTTGACAGAGATATTAGTGATTTAGTAATGCTTGAAAAACTGGTAACTAATATTAAATAATATAGAGATCTCTGTCTTTAATGTAATTTAATCATTAATTTTGTATTACATATATACATAGGAAAATATATTTTCTAATATTGAATAAAAAAACAATAAATGATATTTTTTGTTTTCTGTTTAATGATACATAAATTTGATAACATCTGGACAGAGATCTCATTTATAAATATTTTATAACAAATTTATAAGATAAAATTGAACTACAGGATCTTTCCCATAACGCAATAAAAAACCTGCCCCCAGATTTAGGTTATTTGGTACGATTAACTGAAGCTAATTTCTCTTATAACCAACTAATAGAATTTCCTTCCGAAATTGATGGTTTAAGAGGTAAAACAAAAATAATACAATCCGAAACTAATCGCTAAAACTATACTACTACTAAACAAATAATTTCAGCCCTAATTAAATTAGATCTAACACAAAACGAACTAACATTATTGCCATCGATGTGTGGAATGAGAAAATTACAATTTTTATATGCAACACATAATAATATCGAAGAGATGCCCAATTTTGAAGGCTGTGAATATTTAGAAGAGGTGCATTTTGGAAATAATTATGTAAAGGTATGGAAAGTCAATATAAATGTATGTAAAATTAAAATACGTTGGAAGGAAATAATTATGTAAAATAAAATTGAACGCACGTTATATTTTACAAAATGCCCACAACGAGATTTTCCGGAAATGTTTAAAAGTTATATTCATAACTCTTTTATAAACAAATAGTATACATTTTAAAACATAAATTTTAATATAAAATACCTATATAAACCAATTTTCCTTTCAGGAATTATCAAAAGACTTTTTTAATAATTTACCGCATATAAAATTATTAGATTTAAGAGATAATAAATTAAAGGATTTACCCGATGATATTTCACCATCGTTAATACGTTTAGATTTAACAAATAATTCTTTAACTGATTTGCCAAATACTTTAGCCACATTACCGCATTTACAAAACTTAAAAATTGATGGCAATCTTATACGATCTATAAGACGTGATATTATACAAGGTGGTACAACTAGAATTATAAAATTACTACAGGAAAGATTAAAAACGGAAATTGAACAGGACGAAAATGCAACTGCTTCATTATCAAAGAAAACACATCCTGATCATAAATTTCCCGATAGGTAAGTTCATGTTTTCACATTGATGTCAGACTTATGTTTAACAGCTTAGCTTATTGCGCTATAGCAATTACAAATTCTTTATTGAAAATTCTTATTTGTTAAAATAAAATTATTTTTCAAATTAATATATTATCTTTTTAAATTAAACGACCAATAGTTGTATAATTGTGTTTCCTAAAATGACACTGTATACTCAAAAGATTTTTTGTTCTTGAAATATAAACACATTTTTTGGCAAATACAAATAGTTTTTAGCTAGAATATATTTCTAGTTGATGTCTATTGATAGATTTTGAAATATTTATAAGTTTAGCCGTCAATATTTAAAGTCGTTATTTCAATTAACTTAAAATTAATTATTAGTTAACTAAGAAGCATTATTATTTGATCAACCTTCGTATATTTTTCTTAGATATGCAATGCGCAATGCTCGAGCATTAAATATAACAATGCAGAATTTATCGGAATTACCTCTTGAAGTATTTGAAGAAGCAACAAATGCTGATATTACAGGCGTAGATTTTTGCAAAAATAAATTACAAGTAGTTCCATCTGGGTAACAAAATATATTAGAAATATCTTTAATATTAAAACTTATAAATCTTCTAAATTTCAGATTACAATTATTATCAGATAAAATATCCGAAGTGAATCTTAGTTTTAATCTAATAACATATGTTCCTGAATTTCTTGCCGAATTTAATAAACTACAATATTTAAATCTAGCATCTAATTTATTAACAGATTTACCTCTGTATTTTGGAGAATTGAAATATTTAAGGGAACTAGTTATTTCTAACAATAGGTAAAAAAATAGGTAAAATTTTGTAGAATGTGTTCCAATATTAATTTTGTTTTATAATCTAGATTTCCTTGTATACCTGAATGCGTTTACAACATGGAAGGTTTAGAAATACTTTTAATTCGTGATAATAAAATCAGTGAGATTGATGTAAATAATTTAGCGAGAATAAATCGTTTAGCAACCTTGGATTTGTCGAATAATAATATTGATACCCTTCCGCCTGAGTTAGGAAACTTTACACGTATACGGTAAGTTTTTTTTTTTTTTTTTAGTGAAAATTATTTAGCCGCAATAGCATAAATTTTGTCGAGCGGTAACAAGTAATAAAACGCATGTCACAAGCAAGAAGACGACAATAATAATAATAATACTTTTATTTCCATTTAAACCAATACAAATGGTATGGGAAAATGTCAACAAAAAATAAAATAAATGTATAATAATATAACATAACAATAATATATTTTTCATTTCTATATAAACTACTTCGTATAGGGAAAGTGAATTAAAAATACTTAAAAAATAAAGTGCATAAGACTTTACATTATAATTGAAGATTAGTACTTGTCATCAAACTTATAATAATTTTTCACAATGAAAAATTTCTTTAAATGAAATTTGAAATCAATTTCAGATTTGATGCTGCTAATATGCTTTGATAAATGATTAGAACAATATGATTTGGATTAAATTTAGTTTTATTTAAATGTGTAATTGGAATAGTGAAGTAAGATTTCAGATCACTTTGAGTTGATAGATTATTTTTTATATTACGAATGAACAAACTAATAAAGTATAAATAAATACATGGAAAATTTAGTATATATTCATTTTTAAAAATGTCTACAAGAATGTATTTTGCCAAGTAAAAATATATTCACAATATAAATATGTTTCATAATAGAGGAAAGAAAAACTTCCCTCTTCTATCTATTTCATACACGCTACGCGTTTGCCCAATGGATACTGCCCATATATTTATAGTGTTTATTTACGTTATGTTTATTCTTTTTTAAATATCGCATTACTTAATGATTAACGGTTTTGATATTTAATAAAATTACTACAAACATACGTCATAATACAAATTGTCTCAATATTTTTGCACATAGAAAAAAAAATGGTGTATACAAATTTGGAATTTAAAATTTCGCAAATACAGAGACTCACATTCTCACGTTACTTTTAAAAGTGATTTTTGTCAAAATTACTTTTAACGTTTACTTAAAATTACTTATTAATAGGTAGGCCAAAACCGGGAAAAGTCAGGGAATTTTGCTGATCCTGGATAAGTCAGGAAATTTCATTTGTAGTCAGGAAAAAAATTTGTGTTGGCAAATTCACAAAAATACAAACACAAATTTTGTGCAAATTTGTATTTGTATTATTATAATATCGGCAAAAATGAATTAATTTCACTTTTAATGAATGTAATGATAGTATTAAAATGATAGTAGAAAAAAAGAAAATTTCCCTTTTAGTATATTAAAATTATTCTTATCCCAATTTTTTTCACACTTATACTTAGAAATCTTTATTTTAATGAATATTTTATGATTTACATTTGTTTAATAATAAAAGTCAGGGAAAAATGAAAAAACATTCTGGAAAACCGGGAAAAGTCAGGAAAACTGGTTTCCATAAAGTTTTGGCCACCCTGTATAAATTAAGCAATTTTAATTAGTTTATTTGAATTTTGTAATATTAGATATGAAAATATATATATATCAAAAATAGAAATACTATTCATAATTGATAAAAGGTAGAAGCATTGATTAAAGAAGTAATCAATGTAATCAATCAATGGTAGAAGTAAAAATTTATTTTAAAGTGAAAAATAAAAACCCTTTTTCATAAACAAAAGAGGTGGGAATACGGGCTAGAGTATTTTTATTGTATTATATTTACAGTTATACTTATTTACGTCAGTAAAAATACAATTTTAACTCATTCAATATATATTTAATTTATTTTTTCATCATATAAAATTTATTTTCATGCAGTTTTATATATGATTTACATAAATGCTCATTTAAAATGCGGGAAAAAATATAAAATACAAAATAATAAGATTGTGTCATAATTAGTTTTAATTATCATTCAATATGAAAAATTCCAGTTTTCATCAAAATGTGTAGAAAAATAAAAACAGGAAATATTCACGGCATGTAAACAGTTAAAAGCAGTGATTATAATTTTTTTCCAATAGCGTGACCTTAGTGAAGGCCACTCTAACTGCACTATTTTAACTGCATATCTGTTCAACTAGGAAAAAAATATAAAAAAAAAACCTAACGTGTCACATCGTATTATAATGTAATCGAATGCAACAAATTGCAGATGTTTGGAGATAACAGGAAACAGTTTCCGGCATCCGCGACAGGCAATCATTGCGAAGGGCACGGACGCGATATTGGCCTACCTCAGGGACAGAATACCCCAATAATTTTATTTTTATTTGAGCAATTTTTTATTGTAAAAATATTTTTATAAATTTACCTATTATATTGTCGTTTCTATGTTGAAAGCCATGAATCTGCAAAAATTTAAAGTTAAGTTCCCTGATACTTTAAAGTGTAAAGGAGAAAATGTAATAATTTTATTATTATTAAGCAATTTTTAATTGTAAAAATATTTTTATAAATTTACCTATGGTATTGGCGTTTCTATGTTGAAAGCTATGAATCTGCAAAAATTTAAAGTTAAGTTCCCTGATACTTTAAAGTGTAAAGGAGAAAATGTAATAATTTTAGTTTTATTAAGCAATTTTTAATTGTAAAACAATTTTTATAAATTTATCTATGATATTGTCGTTTCTATGTTGAAAGCCATGAATCTGCAAATAATTAAAGTGAAGTTCCCTGATACTTTAAAGTGTAAAGGAGAAAATGTAATAATTTTATTTTTATTAAGCAATTTTTAATTGTAAAAATATTTTTATAAACTTATCTATGATATTGTCGTTTCTATGTTGAAAGCCATGAATCTGCAAATAATTAAAGTTAAGTTCCCTGATACTTTAAAGTGTAAAGGAGAAAATGTAATAATTTTATTATTATATATATATATATATTATTATATATATTTATTTTATTTTATATTAGTTTTTAATTATATTTATATTTATAATTATATTTTATAAATTTATCTATGATATTGTCATTTCTATGTTGTTAAACTATAAATCTGCAAATATTAATATCGTAAAATTTTTAAGTATAAGGTATTAAAAAAAATATATATTAATTGTAATAAATTATAAGTCAATTATTCGTGTTATTCAATGTTTTATTGAGAAACTGTTCTATTTATTATAACTTTATTATTATAGAATTTTAATATTAAATTACACTTTACAAAAACAATTAAATAAAATACCCAATTTTAGTGTAATCTTCTCAAAATATTTTCGATATTTTTTTTCTTTACTAATTTTTCTTTGCCCGATTATGTTTTTTTTTTTATAAACAAAATGATAATCTCAATTTATCGTTTATCTTGAAAGTGAAGTTATTAAACTTTCAAAATAAGCGGTTTATTTTTAGAATAGTTTAGTACATAATATAGTTTATAAAATTTTAAGTAAATTTTATTAATTTTGTGACGTATTATAAGTTTTAAAACAATATATTATCTTTTTAACGTTTTGAGAAAATTGTGTTTTCAGATTTAATCTGTATTACTAATTGACTATTTTTATAACATAAAAATAGTATCACGTATCTGTTTAAATGTAAATGATCAATGTGCAGATTTGTGGTTTTGGACATACAGCTGAGGATATCTGAATTTTTTAGTATCTAACACTTTATGTCTAAACTTTCGCTGTGAGTGAGTACCTAAATGCATTAAGTCAGATTGTGCGTCATTAAATTGTGCCATTGTTAATGAAAAATATGTGTATCTATTGTAACACCTACTATTATGAGTAATAAAAACTACTATTAGTTAGAATTTTATTTTTATTCCTCTTACTTACATTAGTACACACGTATTATATAAGTATATCATTTGATTTGTAAATTAAAAAGAAATACTTTATATTTAAAATAAAAATAAAACGGCTTTAGGATATAGTTCTGTATTAATTTTTCTGTATTTTTATTTTTCTATATTCTGTTTATTTACTGTAATGTCATTTGTATAATTTTTTTTGATGATGATATACTTGGAGTAGGTCGAAGATCGAAACGTCGATTATTCATAAAAATTAATACAGAACTATATCAGGGTGTATAACGGGCGTGAAAAACGGGAAAAGCGGGAATTATACGGGAATTTTGTTACGCGGGAAAAAAAGCGGAAATTATGCTAGGAATTTTTTCGTTGTGCGTGAATTTTTAAAAAATTTGTAATATTTATGGATTTAGAACGAAGGAAGCGATCGATGATGGAAGATCTTCATACAATTTCAGAAAAAATAAAGGAAAAGAAGATGGAATTATAATTTAATGATTGCGATAGTTCGTGTTCCATGCTGTAATTGTGATAAATAAATATAATATATGCAATAAATAACTTCGATTTAATACTTCTTTAACTTTCTTTATCGTTAAACTTGTATATTTACATACGGGAATTTTTTTTAATTATACGGGAAAAAAACGGGAATTATACGGGAAAATTATTTATTTTAATATAATGAGTTCTGAAAGATTTTTAACTGTTAAAATAAAATGAGTTTAGGATGAAATTCTGTATGAATTTTAATTAAAAACCTACGTTTTGACGTATTCTACGTACATCATTATCAGGAAAAAAAAATAGAGTTCGTCGAAACGTCGATTTTTAATTAAAATTAATACAGAACGTTTTTCTAAAGCCTTTTTATTTTAATATAATGTGTTCTGAAAATATTTTTTTACTACTTTTCATTATGTTTAACAAAAAATAAAGATTAATTTTATTATATAGGTATCAAGTCTATTTTTTTAATTAAATTTTGGAGATAAAATACGAAATAATAAATGTATTTTTCGTGCAAAAAATCGGGATAAATATATATTGGACATATCCTTGTATAATTGAGGTTTTTAGAATAGCAAAGGCATACGAACTAAAATTAAGTTTTGATAAAAAACACATTAAAGATATTTATGATTTGAATAACATTTTTAAAATCACATTTAATTCATTTCTATACTGTTTTAAATATTAATATTTGTTTTAATTATTATAAAATTTATCCTAAATAACTGATTTCAATAAAATGCACAAATTTGATTATTTTTCACATAAAAGTTTTTCAAATTAATTTAATATCTAAAAAAACAATAGAATAAAATAATAAATCTCAAAATATATATCTTGGTATTTCGGAGTATAATAGTTTTTATGTTAACTTGAAATTCTGTAAAAATAACTATATAGTTTTTGCAATATCTATAAGTAAATCAGTAAATAAAAAAAATAAATGGGTTGCTTTTTAATTAAAATTTAATCGATTATTTTTATTACTTTTGCTACCATAACAGTGAAATTAAAACATTTTTGAATACCATATATTGCTCGACTTGTAAATAACATAATAAAAAAAACACGGAATTTACGTCATTAAGTTTAAGTAATTAAATAATGACGTCATTTACATTTTCTTACGTAATACATTGTTTAGATTAAATTACAACTTATCAAATTGATTTATTTATTTTGCATACCTACTTACTTTATTAAATATATTTTTCTGGAAAGATCAATAAATTTTATGAAACATCTTTGGTTTCAAATTTAATATCATTTAAAATTATAAAATTTAATACATACATATACAATTACGCCATATACCCAAAAGGATGTGGCACAAACTCTTTCTTACCTTTATTTTTCTCGTAACTATTGCTTTCCCGTATCGATATGTGATGATCAGCATTTCAGTTTGTTACATATTTTTTTTCCTGCATCTATTGTTCGAAAATAGTAGTCCCTTCAAAAAGAAAGGAACAAGACTTCATTGAAAAATATAGACGAAAATTTTACAGATTTTCTTTAAAATATGTACAAATTTTATGTTTTTAATTTATTTATTTTATTTAGTGCTGATATTTCCAATTAAAGATTAGATGTGAAATAGTTAACCACAGAATAAATGTATATAGTTTTGCATTATATTTTATAATAGTTAACTATTACGTAAATACAATTATCGTGTAACCTTAGGAGAATAAATAGAATATTCTAATATACAATAAATGAAATATTTGTGATATTAATTTACATATAATAGTCCAGAGTCCTTGTTTTGTTCTGTTTTATAAAAGTGCTAAAATATTCCCGTTTTTTTTTACACTATTATTCTATTTTTGAAATAAATTTGACGAATTATCCTATTTCAAAATAAAAAATCAGTTTGTCTGATGAAGACGGACGTTGAGTTTGTCGAAACGTCGATTATTAATAAATATTAATACAGAACTTAAACCTAAGGCCGTTTTGTTTAAAAAAAATTGAAAATATTTTATAAGTTTGACCATATCTAAAAAATATCTTTATACACGTAAGTTATAATAAAATTTTATATCAACAATAAATTCTTTAACAATATATTTCGTTTATCGAAAAATATAATAACATTCCCACTCGTAACTTATATCAGTTATCTATAAATAAATTTCTAAAAATTTTCTATAACGGTCATAAGAATCATATATTTTCAAATACCAATCTTATGACAAATTACGAAATAATAAATTTTCAAAGTGCTCTTTTGCGTGGTTGTTCATTGTCATTAGACCATTTGCGAAATAAACCAGCAAATTTTTTTCACTCAATAACACAAATTATCAACTCTGAAATTACATAACGAACTGATATACATATACGCCTTCTGTTTGCATAATAAAATATTACTTGTATCTCGGTTATTTTAAAACACATTACATTACAATATATGTAATTTTCCGATTCAGAAAATAACGAAGACGTTATAATTAAGCGATGACATTTTGCAACTAGGAAAAGAAACTACCGATTTATTTATTTTCTTTTTTTCGAAAATACATTGCATTCGCCTAGAAAACCTATTATAAATTTTAGAAAAATTTTATTAGTATTTTAGATGAAAAAAGATTTAAATTATAAATTCATTTTAAGAAACTGAATTTAAGCCTTTTAATATAAGAGAAGAATTAGAAATTATAAATGCAGAATTAATTCATATAATTATCAATTTTCATGTTTAATAACAAAAGGGCTTTGATATTCCTTTTGATATTATGAATTATATCGTAAATGTTTCTTTTATTGTTAATTCTTTTATAAATAAATTAGCTAGACTTACATAAAAAAAATACACCTATCTTTTATCTTATTTAGATAAAGTCATCTTTTTATAAAGTTATCTATATGAAATACAAGAAAATATTTTTATTTGTTAGACTTGATTATCTTTTTTTATAAACCAATTTAGAGATAGAAACTTTATATTATTAAATAAATTAAAATTTATTAAATTAAATTAAGGATGAGCCTATTTATACATACGGTATGTATACGCAATTGGCTATTTATAAATACTAAAAAAAAAAGCCTAAACCTAAACCGACCTACTAACCTAACCTACCCTAAATAGCCAATTACGTAAAAATACTGTATGTATAAATAGTCAACTGCGTATACATACCGTATGTATAAATAGCCACTTTCTTAAATTAAACTCGTGGAATAGTTTTTATATTGTCAACTTTATAAAAATTTCAAGTTTGAAAACATTTTTTTTTGAATTTTCAGTAAATTTTTTAGCTGAATTAAAACTTTACTAGTAACAATAAGTCATGATATATTTTCATATAAGTTTGGGGTAATCTTCAGACTTTTTCGACCGGTATCCATTGAATTTATAGAATTTTCTCGGTTGGTATACCGTGGTCGATCTATTCTCATCTCGACGAGAATAGATCGATCACGGCTAGGGCTGGGAAAAAATTTCGACATATCGATAAAATATCGATATTTTGATATCTGAGCTAATTTAAAATTTAAGATGAAACAAATAAAAAAATTATAGTTACTGCATTTCTTAAAAAAAACATTACTAAAATTTTATTTGTCAATTTTAATAAACTATTAATGTAAAGATGTGTTTAATTTACTTATTGATTGATATAAGTTAAATTTTTCATTGAATATATATTTAAATTGTATCTGTATATATCGAAATATCAATATATCAATATTATCGATGTATTGATATTTTTTTAAATATCAATTATCGATATTTTTTAATTATCAAACATTGATATTGAAATTCCAATATCGCCCAGCCCTAACCACAATATACCAACCCAGAAAATTTCTATAAACTCAATCATACATGCCTTGCAATATTTTTCGAAAATTCATTAATAATTTTTTTATATAATCGCAAATTTTTGAAAATTTCAAATTTGAATTTTATTTTATTACAAGATGTATTTTGACTCGTATGATATATGATATATTTCACGATTTAATGACAAAGTGAGTCAGTTTATTTAAAATTTTGTTAGTTATTTTAAATGTTCGACGATATGTTGTCATCATTTTCAGAACAAATTTAAAAACACAATTAAACATTTTTAATTTCTCAAATTTTAACATGTTATGATTTTTAATTGTGTTTTTCAATTTTTACAAGAAAATCAGAATAGTTTAAAAAAAAAATTAATACAAATTTCAGTTGAATTAAATTATAAAATAAATGTATTTATTTCTAAATAAATCTGGGAATATCACAAATGTCTTAAGATGTTTTTTATAAATTCATATTTTGTGTTATTGATTCCAAATTTTCGAAAATTTCAAATTTGATTTTTTTTTTAATTTTCAGCAAAAATTTCAGCTGCATTGAAATCTTACTATTATAGCAATATAAAACATTTTATAATTTCTGTATGAATTTAGCAAATTACATAAGTGAAACATAATATCTAATTTATCAAGTTTATGTCAAATTTTATGCAAGACCTCATTTGTTTTTTGTCGATAAATAAACAAAGAAGCGATTGCCGATTTCATTCTGATGGTAGTAGCCGTTGAAGTCGTAACTAACATATACGAAACAAAATACATACATCAACGTATGTGCGATTCCAAGGTCTATTATGCAATTTGTAGCAAAGTGTTTTGATACAGTATATATGTATTCACATACATCTAACATGGTGCAGTGTGAGTTAGGCATATAATTCAGGTGTAATCGACAGTTGCAATTCCGAGGATAGGGGCCTTTTATTTCAAACGCGCGCTCTATTCGGATTTTCACGTTTCCACTATATAGTGTTGAGTGTAGTAATTGTTGAAGTTAAAATAAATCGGCTGGTGTGTCATAGTTTATCTTATTGTTGGAATGTAGTCATGAACATATTGTTGATAAAACAGTGTAATAATTGTTTATTTTACAATGACAATACGACGCCAAATTTGGTTGGTTTTTGTTTATTTGTGTAGTGTTTTAATATGCTTTAATTTTGGTAAGTTTTTTTATTTATTTTTTTATTTAATTCTTGTTTTATAACAGTAATAAAAGTATAACACAATTTTAAATATAACAGATCTTATTAAGTTAGATCTTATATTTAAGTTAATAATAATAAATTATTATTATTTAATAATTATATATAAAATGCAATGGCCCGTATTAATAGCCCCTTTTAGAGCAGTCGTAATTTCAATATTAATTTTTGTTTTTATTATAAACTAAATGAACTATTTTTATTAATTAATTACTTTTTATTATATTTAATATTTTAAAATATAAACAATGCTAAAAATAGTTCTAATATTTTTTTAAATAAATACTTTAAAATATACGCACTTTTATCTAAAAGTACTCTAAAAGGGGCTATAATTTATTTCGCGATAAAAGGAGATTCCGAATTCAAATCTTAGCAATGCCGAATACATTTTTCGAATTTTCGAATTTATAAAAAAAAATAATTTAAATTAAATATATGATAAATAACGATTTTGTAATATTAATTTAAATTGAGTAATAATAAATATTTGATTGCCTGTAAAATTTCATACAAAAATAATTGGTAATTATTGAATTTAATAAAGAATTTTCTGGGCTGGTATGCCGTGTTCGATCTATCCTCATTGCAGATGTTTTGCTATACATCGAAGATGGCATCCTTCAGTGCTTGATGACTGAATCAATCACTTAGTACTGAGAATGATATCTACGATCTATGGCGAAATGTCTGTGTCGAAGATAAATCGACCACGACATACCAGCCTAGAAAATTCTATAAATTCAATGGATACCGACCGTGAAAGCCTGAAGATTTCTAATTGGCAATTATATTTAATAAAAAAATATATATTAAATAAAATACAATAAGAACATTAATTTTTGTCCTTTAATTGAACCTTATGGTTAAGTGACCAGATTTCGAAATTTTAATACTCGTATATTGTCCAGTAATGTTCCGGAAAAGTCCCGAATTCTTAAATTGCCTTGTTCATCATTAAATTAATTGTCCTAACCTAGAAAAGTGAGTTAAAAACTTAAAAGTAAGAAAAAAAGTTCCTGTGAGCACGTACCTATAAATGCTTCAAGACGAATTATTCATTATTTGAGTAAAAGTGAGATATTTTTCACTTTAATTTAAAAAAGCAAGAATGAAAGTAAATTTAGAATCAAATATAGTAAAAATAAAAAGTCATAATTAAATCTTAAGAAGTGAATAATGGGTAATATCGTAATATTCTGTTATTTTGTCAGACTAGCTAGCTAGCGTGAATTAATTTGTTTAGCAACTATGCTAGCTGTTATGCAATTACTATATATGTTTACATATTTGCAAGGCAACATCAGTTACGCTAGCTACCAACAATTTTACAGAATACACTTATCCCCCGATTTAGACGGCACTTGTTTTACACGATTTCGCGTTTACACGGTTTATAAATTATAACGAATTTCAAAAAACTGGTAAAAATGTATATTCGCATCAAGAAAGCTCAAGTATAATGAAAATGACATCAGGAAGAAAAGACTGATAGTTCATAAAAGTGATGACAGTGATTAAACTTATAATTAACTTTTTAAGGATCTTTTTGTTTTTTTATTTTTTGTTCCTAATGTAAAATGAATTAAATATGTACTTAAATTACCTACATATATATATTGGTTATTTTATGAAGAAGTTTTTCAAGATATCTTACTTTTGTTTTACGTAAATAAATGACTGAATATAATACACATTTTGGTTTTATTTTCGTTTTACACGGTTTTACTTAGCAAAATCTATATCTATCTTCAGTGTAAATCGGAGGGACAGGTGTATTACCTAATATTTCGTAAATGTAGCATTTACAAGCAAGTGTTTAAAGAAATTTTTTTCTTATTTTAGGGCCGGTATTATAAACGATGGCTAAATTTACTTTGAAAGTAAATGTATTATATTTCTTTTATAAATTTTCGTTTTATAAATGGCAAATAAATTTACTCTAATGGCATTGAAAAATCCTTATTATAATTAATAATAATAATCTAGTTGTAAAACGTTGAAATAATATTTATTTTTAAAGTTATTTATTTAGTGGACAAGTAAAATTTAACCAGCGTTTGTAAAGTCTTAAATTCATTTCTATTTTCTAAAATTAATTAATTATTACTACTCCAGTATTAGTAAAAATAAAGAACATAGCAGATAGATGTAATTTAAATAAAGCTATTGCAAAAATTTTTTCATTACTTACGCATACTTGTATTGCGCTAAGTAAAATTGTTATCAACATTTTTACATGACCTTTTATGTAAAATATATGTTTACATTTTTCCTGCCAATAATTTCCCACAAAGTCTAAAATTAAAGAATTTTTCACACAATGTCACTGATACGACACTCATTCACGTAGATTAGAAAGAAAAATATATTTAAGTTTTAATTATTATTTTTTTAAGTTTTTAAAGAATTAAAAATATAAATAAGAAATGCTTACTAAAACTTCATAAATAATTCTAAACAAATATGTAAAGCACAAAATGATTGATATATTTTTCCCACGTATACCTATAGTATATACTACTGATGGAACAAAAGTCGAATAATTATCCGGTCCTCGGTCGGCATTGTGTCCAGTCGGCGTTTTGTCCAGACACATTTTTTTTTTAATTGATCTTTTTGAAATTTTGCACAGAGCCATAATTTCATATTCTGAACAACTTTTCTCGAAAACATTATGCCGTATTATTAACCAAAAAGGTACTTTACATGAATATAAAATAGTTTTTTTACATTTTCCATGTCTGCCTTAATTTTTAAAAAACTCAAAATATGCTTAAAATTGTTTTCAAACAAAGCAGGAAAGAATCCCAAAACATACAATTGAAATTCTTAAATTTTTTGCCGATTCTACCTATAGTGAACTCAATTCGCAGACAACTGTATATATATATATATATATATATATATATATATATATATATACATATTATAATAATACTATATATTAAATAATTTTATTAAATATAAGTATATACATAAACTTGCAATGAAAAGTAAAATGGGGACATGCATTACTTTGCCGAGATTATAAATAAATTTTATGTCTAGTCTATATAGATAATAGAATTATCATAGTAACACGTCCTTGTTACTATTTCAGTAAAATAATAAAACTACGTAATATTATTTTTAAAAAAATTGAAAGTATTTCTTTTTCTTTCGAATTTGGCCAACTAGGGACCACGTAAAATAACTCTTTATGATTTCCTCTTCTCCCTCGTTCTCACCCACCAGTAATCTTTCATCCTTTCATTCTGTTGCTTTCGTCTTTTCTCTGTCCATACTCACCACTGTCATCTTTTTCAGCTTACAATAAGCTTGAAAACCAACTAAATTTTTACCCTTTGATCTGAATATCTCTCTATTCTTTAAATCTTCCCTTGTTATCCCCATTTCCTCCAAGTCAGACTTGACCTGCTTGAACCAAAGTATATGTGTTTTTGGGTATTTATCGAACTAATTAAATAGTTGTTAAAAGTATTTATTGATAAACAATAGTACAAAACAATGAACTTAGGCACTGATAGTTATATTTTAATTGTCAGTAAAAATATACTCTTCAATTATAAATTATTTATGTATATATTAGAATGGCAAACAAATTGCAAACAAATAAAATATATAAAGTTTGTTCTTATTTTTAATCTATCATCGAATCAGTTTGGGATTAGTTTACAAATGTCGGAGACAATGCAATTAACTTTTGATTTACCTTACATAACAATAATTGCAAACCAATTTCAAAGTTGGTAGGAACAAACCTATAATGTACTTAATATTTTAATAAATTTATGCTTGAAAATGAATAGCAACAAGTTATTGAAAATAAGTGACATTTATATAAAAATAGCTTAACATTATTTTTTTCGACATTTTTGAAAATACAAATTATATTATGTTACAATTACTAAATAAATTACTATATTAAAACTTGCAGATTCTAAATATAATTTCATTTAATATTATGACATTTTACAGCAAAAAATGTACTCCTATATTTTTTTTAAATATTAATAAAAATAATTAAAATCCTATAAAATAAAATAAGATTTTTAATGTTCTTGTTTTATGATAATGTTTTATATAGACGCCCCCTACATTTCAAAATTTCATGTAATTTTGTTATCTAAAGTTCTAAAAATAGTAAAATCGTTACGGATTGTTTCGAAATCTTTTTCAACTTGAAACGAACACAATAACTGATACCATAAGCTTGATTTTTAAGGTGTACTGAATCAATTGCTTAATCCTGATCTCTCGGCACACTGAGGTAGGGTAAACCAGTGGCGTAGCCAGGTGGGTGTTAACCCCCCCTCCCAAGAACCTGAACTACCAAAAACATACGTATGTGAAATATGAAATATGTTATTTTACTTTCATTTTTATAAGAATAATTTTTATTGCTCTTTATTTTTTATACAAATTATAGTATTATTTTTATTGATTAATATTATATCATTTCTTTAGTAACAACCCCCCCAGTTTCTGGATACGCCACTATGGTAAACCCATATTACATCAACAATAAATGTGTCAAATATTCATTAAAAAATATTTGACTAATTTATCAGTAAATATAATAACATAATAATTATAAAATATCCTAAATTTGTCGTAAATTTTTAATAAACAAATTATCTAAATTTATAATCTATCATAATAGCTGAAACCTGTAGTTAATTATACTGATAATTTAATTCTTACTTTATTATTTATTATTGTGGGATACTGGATTTACAACAAGTGCAACTGATTTATGTTAAAAATATACGAATAAACAATTTAAAAAACATTTGTAATACGTATCATACCAATAAAAAAATTCTAAAACTATACAGTATATATCGCTATAAAAAGTAAACATTGTACTATACAACGTGTGTAGGCTGAATAACTTCAATATATATATATATATATATATATATATATATATATATATATATATATATATATATATATATATATATATATATATATATATATAATTGACAAAGAATAATTCCAATTTCGTAGAAATAAATGCATGTTAATTTATTTTCTAACTGCTACCAGTATGATGCACCATGCTAAAAATATATGTAATGTATGCATGTATGAAAACATTGACTATATATATACAAAATAATATATTCGCTCATAGAACTAATTCTAAACTATTATTAACATATTTTGATAAAGTTTTTCAATGACAAATAATTTTTGCGCGCTAATTTTTTTCTACATTTATCATTCATTTTCTATTCGAATTTAATAAGTTTAAATTTACTCTCAATTTACAAGGATCTTATAAGTAATAAATAAAAATATGCTCTTACTGTGGCGAAAAGTTAATAAAATAAAATAATTTCCCTTAAACTACAAAGTAAGTTAAAAAAGTTATATACGTATTTCGAAAGCAAAGCTTTTATCATCAGTAGGAAAAGTTAAAACTAAAGTCCTAATCAGTGATCTAAGGTTACACAAATACTCGACGTACCCAGTAGTCAAAGAAAGAATAAAGCGTGTTCTTTGACCACTGGATACGTTGTAACCTTAGATCACTAATTAGGACTTTAGATTTAACTTTTCCTACTGATGATTATTTTATTATCTTATAAGTAGCACAAATTAAAATGATATAAAAAAATACACATTTTATAGCAACTAAGAGAGCAGCAACATCTCTGAAAATGCTAGATTAACCTTATTTTTAAAATATACATAAATAGATTAGTGAAGTTTGTTGTCAATGAACACCTTTCAGAACTCATTATATTAACTTTAAAGGCTGACGAAGATTTTTGTGTAATGAATTGTAACGTAAAATTTTAATAAAATTACACAGAACTTTAACCTAAAAAATCTTTAATTTTATGTTTTCAAGTTAAAGAAAATTATTTTAAAATTTTCTTGAAAAAATTTGGACATACAGGGTGATTCAGAAACAAACGGCATCCTGTTAATGGCGTGTTCCTCTCACCAAAATAAGAAGAAAAGTTCCTATAAACAGGGGTCCTTAAATGCAGCGTTACCATGATACAGGGTGTTGAAAAAATTAATTTTCCTAACTATTTTATATTAGAATGTGGTATTGTAGTGTAGTAACAAATAAAAAGTATATTAAGGACCCCGGTTTATAGGAACTTCTCTTCTTATTTTGGTGAGAGGAGCACGCCATATACAGGGTGCCGTTTGTTTCTGAATGACCTGTATAGATTCATGTTTTACTTAAGAATTACGAAAATTAATTTGATTAATATAACATAGTAAAAATCCTTTCAGAAATCATTATATTAAAATAAAACGACTAATTAACATAAATTGTCGATATTATTTTAGACAATAATAAAGTATTTGAAAGACCTAGCATCGCCAGAGAATAAAAGTTGTCCAAACACTGTGGCCCGTATTCCCACCTCTTTTGTTTATGAAAAAGTGCTTTTATTTTTCACTTTAAAATAAATTTTGAATTCTACCTCTTATCAAATATGAATAGTATTTCTATTTTTGATATATTTTTTGATATCTAATATTATAAAATTGCTTAATAAGTAATTTTAAGCGAATATCAGTAAGTACCTTTGATAACAATCACTTTTAAAAGTGAGGTGAGAATACGGGCCTGTGATACTAAATCAACATTATCAAAGTTAATGTAAAAATTCTAAAATCTAAACAGACATGTGAGTCGTATAGATGCAAAACTCACTATTTGCAAATTTTAAGTTCTGAGATATTTGCAAAAAACTGTTATAGCTAAGCGTAATTTATTGTATTTTGATGATAAAATCTTGTTACTAGATGGCAATACTTATTTAAAATCGTGAATCATTGGTTTTATATATCATTAATTCATACAAAGTAACTGTTTGCTTTCCACCAATAAAATTTTTATTGGTGGAAAGCAAACAGTTACTTTTGCATCTAAACTATCAATGCAAGTAGTGAGTTTTGCATCCAACACTAAACTTTAAAGAGTGTTTCTCATATTAAATACTGAGTTTTTTTCCTAACTAACCTAAATATCGTATTCCTTGTAAAATTCTACGTCCAAATCGCGCAAAATCTCATTTTTCACTTTTTGTCGAATAGTGAGTTTTGCATCTATACGCCTCATGTAACGAATATTATTTTTATATTTTTCTATCGAATACATTTTTTTATTTACTATAGAAAAAACAAAACATGCTGTAACCCTACAGAACTATTCGAAATTAAAATAAATCAGAGATAAATTAATTAAGAACCAATATTAAAATAAAGATCAATGAATGAGTGTATTCTGATCACTTCCGTTAAAGATAACGGCCAATTAAAATTAGAAATCTATGATTCTGCAAGAAAAATATTTTGCTATGTGCAACAAGATTTCTTACGGATTCCCATAACTTTTATTTTAACAGGTCGTTCATTTTAACAAAATTGGTACAAAATATAGTCAATATAGCCAAATCCTAGTTAAATCACTTTTTTTGCACTTAAAAACGGTATAAATTTATCCCATTTTATCAAAATTCTTAGGACTGTTTTCAAGTTAAATTTTGCAAATATACAAAAATTGTTCATAGAAGAGCATGTATGAAAGGTATCAGGAACGTGAATGAAGCAAAAGTCTAAGTAGAAATGTTTGGCGAAAAATGTTTGCCACACCCTTTTGGGTACATGGCGTGATTGTGTATGTATGTTAAAACCCATTTCTTCCCAGTGTTGCGTACACGCAACTTATTATACAAAACTCATGTATATGTCAAAAAGCATTCAAAAGCTCCCTGTTTTTGTGTTTTTACTACTTTGACTGCAAGGAAAAGTAGTAAAGCGTTTGGTACGGTGTCTGTAACATTTTCAAAAAAAAAAAAAATTGTATAGAAATCCTTCATATAGCCTGTAGATGACGAATCTGAACTTAGTTTATGAGGGTGTATGTGTGTGCGTCGTCAGCTCGCTCGCTCGGTCGTAAGTCAAAATTTTGTGGCCGCAACTCCTCCTAGACGGTTCAACCGATCTTAATGAAATTTTCAGGATAAATTTGTCTATTACCCAAGATGGTCATGTGGTTTTGGTTTTTTCCAGTGATGCCAACTTTCCGAGAAAAAAATTACTAAAGTTTTTAAAAATTCATATTGGCTACGTTATTTATCCGATTTTGATCAAATTTTCAGAAAAGATTTCCCTAATGCTCCCATTAATTACATAATTTTATTAATTTTCAGTGTTGCCAACTTTCCGAGAAAAAAATTACTAAAGTTTTAAAAATTTTATTATGGCCATGTTATTCAACCGATTTTACTCAAATTTTCACAAAAGATTCTCCTAGTATTCATGTAATTTATGTAATTTTAACAAAATACAGTGTTGCCAACTTTCCGAAAAAAAAATTAGTAAAATTAAAAAAAATTTATTTTGACCATTTTATTTAACCGATTTTAATCAAATATTTATAAAAGTTTTTCCTAGTGCCTAAATAAATTATGCAATTTTAACAAAATACAGTGTTGCCAACTTATCGAGAAAAAAAATCACAAAATTTTTAAAAAATTCATTGTGGCTATATTATTTATTCGATTTCGATCAAATTTTCAGAAAAGTTTCTCCTAGTACCCACATAATTTATAATTTAATTAAAGATATTGTGTTGCCAACTTTCCGAGAAATGTCAAAGTAGTCTATATATGGGTTTACCCATATACTTCTAATCTTGTTTATATATCACAATTGGTCTAATACTTCGTGAAAAAAATAAATTACTGAAAAAATGTTGTTTCAATATTTTTCAATAATTTATTTCAAGTGTTAAAATATTTTTGTTCAATTTTTATGTGAATATTTCTGAATGCTATATATATATATGTTAGATACTTATGAATATTTTCTTTCTTGAACATATTAGACCTATGACACACACAGCAATGAATGATTTAAAGTGAAATTGATGACAAAATACCATATTTTTTTACAATTTTTATTTTTGGAAAGAAATGGGTTAATAGTACCTTGATAAATTTTGTATAATAGTAATCTTCAGGTTTTCACGGCCGGAATCCATTAAATTTATATAATTTTCTGGGCTAGTATGCCGTAGGTGGATCTATCCTCGTCGCAGACGTTTCGTCATACATCGTAGATGGCATTCTCAGTACTTAGTGACTGAATGACAGTTTCTATCATTCAGTCACCAAGCACTGAGAATGCTTTCTACGTTGTATGACAAAACGTCTGCAACGACGATAGATAAACCACAGCATACTAGCCCAGAAAATTCTATAAATTCAAATTTTGTATAGTTTTACATATTATTAATTTATTTACAACTGAACAATTTCTATATCTTATTTTGCTTTCTTTCTTTTCAGGTGCTGAACTTTTAAACTGCCCGCACAATCAAATCAAATTCGAAAAGCTAATAGGAATTAAACCTAGTAGACAATATTCAACGAATACATTATTATATAGAAGTAGAAATAATACACCAGTGACATTAGAATGTTTAACAAAATGTGCTAATGACGATAATTGTGCTAGTTTTTTACTTTATTATAATACGTCCGAATGTTATTCGTTTTCAACGCTGAACGTTACAACAGAAAACTACGACTATGATAGCCGGCCCGATACGAATGTAGTGTGGTTTAGAAAAACGTGTCTAAATGGTAAGAAGAATATTATTGCCATTAAAATATTCCCAACATATTCTGTATCAATTTTATTAAACGAAACAACAATCTTTTAAAATGAAATTCTGTACATGTAGCCAGAGCAGAGCAGTAGCTAGCTACTTTAGTAGCTTAGCTACTAGCTTAGCTACATTGTTTGTAGCTGTAAAAATAAAAGTAGCTGTAGCTTGTAGCTTAGAAGATTTGTCGCAAGTAGTTTATAAATAGTAGCTAAAACATAAAGTTACTATTTAGTAGTTTAAAGCTACTTTAGTTATTTATAGCTACTTTTAGTAGCTTACAGTTACTTTTAGTAGTTTACAGCCACTTTTCTATACTTAATCCTTACTTTTCTTAACGTAGTTGCTTTTATTATTACTTTAATTAATAGGAAAAAGTGTTCTCTTTCCGGTGTTTGCATCATTTACAAAGTAGCTTAAAAAGTAGCTTAAAATTTGACAGCTACTTTTATAGTAACTTATAGCTACAGCTTTATAAATTTTTGAAGAATAGGTTGAAGTTTAGCTACATTTATTGAGTAGCTTGCCCAGCTCTACATGTACCTAGCAAAGTATTTTTCTTATAGAATCTCAGAATCTTTCTTTTAATAAGATGTTATTTTAAATAGAAGTGATACAGAATAGACTCAATTTTAAAATATCAGAATTTTCTTAGTGTTTCATCTAACCCTAGTAATAACAAATAAATTCAGGCTAATTTAATCAATCAATGATAATATAATAGATTATTCCTGTTATTACGGTTTGCCAAAAGCCGGAAAACTTTTATGAATTTTTTTGCCAATGAGATACAAATTTATGATGTAATTTTTTTATGTCTTGTAAGACTTGTAGAGTTACGATATATATTGCTTTTTTCTTGTAAATGTAATTCTTCTTTTGATAGAATAGATAAATAGAATTAGTAAATTTTCATTAGAAGACGCTAGATGGATAAGCTATTTCTTTTCCCATAAAATTTCTTGATTGGAATGTAAGAATAGTTAAAACAAAATTACTTTAAAAAATTCCAATTATAATTTTCAGTAGTTACAAAAAAAAACTTCTGTTTTGATTGGAAGTTTTAGCACACTTCTGATTTAGATAGATGACTAGTAAACAACTTACTTTTTCCTATTACATTAAACAAGTTGGGAGTAGAAAATTAAATATAATCAAGAATTTACGATTCTTGATTATATTAATAGTATAGTAAAAAATCTTTCAGAACTCGTTATATTAAAATAAAACAATTTTAGATTATATGGTTCTGTATTAATATTTATTAATAATCGACGTTTCGACGAACTCAATGTACATCTTCATCAGGAAAAATGATACAAATGACATTTACAGTAAAGAAACAGAACATAGAAACGCGTTACTAGGTAACAAAATAAGTAACAAGATCATAATATTTATAAATTTTTAATTAAAGGAAGCCAAATTTTATTTAAATTTGGATTTTTCTTTATAAATTTCTATTGCTTCTCTTATGAATCTACTGTTAATATTAATATAGAACTACAACTTAAAGTATATAAATAGCATTTATGGTAAATAAACAGAACATAGAAACAACTTTACTAGGTAAATCACTGTGAAGGCACTGATTTAAATAAAATTTGGCTTTATTCAATTAAAAATGTATAAACTTTATGATCTAGTTACTTATTTTGTTACAATAATTGAGCAATAAAATTAATTCTGTAGCTGAGAGGTAAACAGTCGTAACTCCATTTTTGTCATTTTGATACAGTAGACGCGAAAAACGAAAAATTACATAGTTTTTTGATGTTTATGTCGGTATAAGTTAACTAACAATACTATAAGGACCTCTTATAGTATTGTTAGTTAACTTATGCCGACATAAACATCAAAAAACTATGTAATTTTTCGTTTTTCGCGTCTACTGTATCAAAATGACAAAAATGGAGTTACAACTGTTTACCTCTCAGGTACAGAATTATATATGATATTTACAAAATTAGAATTAAATCTTCTATAAATTATCTATAAATTTTAATACCAAAATATCAAATTTTACTTAAAATTTTAACATAAAACGGCTTTAGATTGTAGTTCTGTATTAATATTTATTAATAATCGACATTTCGACGAACTCAACGTCAGGAAAAAGATTCACATGAAATGTACAGTAAATACACAGAACATGGAAAGAAGTTACTGTAAATGTCATTTGTATTATTTTTCCTGATGAAAATGTAGGTTGAGTTCGTCGAAACGTCGATTATTAATAAATATTAATACAGAATTATAACCTAAACCCGTTTTATTTTTATATTAATAGTGTTTATAAATTAATTCCTTAATTTCCAATTGTAAGATTTCGTCTTACAATGTTTGGAGTTACAATTATTATTGGAGTTTTTTACAATCAATTGTATTCAATATTTGTAATCCATTTTACTTTAATTACGTAAACAATCAATATTCATTATTACATTGGCTACCACGAGAATAACCAATAATACTCAATAAAAATCACTGTTCTATGAAAATCCCGTGTTTTACTCAACAACTTGTTTCTATGTTCTGTTATTTACTGTAAATGTTATTTGTATCATTTTTCCTGCTGAAGAAGGACGTTGAATTCGTCAAAACGTCGATTATTAATAAATATTAATACAGAACTAGAAATTTGCGGTAAAGAATAAAGCAGTCGGACCGCATTTCTTCATTAAAAAAAAGAACTAGAACCTAGTGT
Source organism: Clivina fossor (assembly GCA_963966155.1). Lineage (NCBI taxonomy): Eukaryota > Metazoa > Arthropoda > Insecta > Coleoptera > Carabidae > Clivina > Clivina fossor. The sequence continues at coordinate 12,789,228 of OZ014555.1, forward strand.
CGTATTATTTTATTATAATGAGTTCTGAAAAATTTTTTTACAAGTTACAAGTTTAAATTACCGTACACTATAGAATTTCTCATTCACTTACCTTTTTTTTTCAAAGTGTTAAAATATTGCATTCTTATCAACTTCAAAATATTTATAAAAATATTTACATTTTCCGATGACAGTATCAAATTTACAATCACTATTTTCTAACTATATTATTTTAAAGAAAATAAATAAATAAATTATAAAGTATTATAAATATGAAAAACAATAGAATTCCAGGAACATTTTCGTAGTAAAACTATTATGAGTCACGTGGAAAAATCTTGATTAGAAAATGTTTTATTTTGATTAACAATTTTATGCATGTAATTGTTAATGGTCTATTCTCAAGCATTATACAATGAACAATAATAAATTATTACAAATGGCATTAACAATGACGTGTCGTAATAGTTAAATGTGATTAATAAAATTATAAAATAATCAAATTAAATATCTAGTCCTTCTTTGAAAAACCAGTGAGTAAAGTTGTATTATATTTATACTGTACTCACTGCTTAGTAATGAAAATTATGCTAATGCCGGATTCATGCAGACCAATTTCAACTCCAACTTCAATCTAAACTACAACTTAAATATAAATTACAATTATCGATCAAAAGTAGCATAAAATTTAAATATGCTAGACACTATTCACAAATATAAAAATTCCAATTTTGTCATGTCTCTGAGTAATCCTCTCCTGGTTTTTTTAGAGCAGCGTAATAAATGTCCTTCTTAATTATTTTACAATTTTGGGTAACTACACAAAGTTTGCATGTACTTTTAAATTATATTTCACATAATAAAATATTTGGGGGTGGTTACGGGGGTTAACCCCCGCCCCCAAGAACCTGAACGACCAAAAACCAAAATCAGCAATATAATTAAACTACGTTGATATATAAAATTAAACTACGTGCAGTTTCTCCAAATCACCGAATCAGTAAACCGAAATCACCATTAGAGATTGTAATACTGTTTCATGTGTACAATATTCTTGCATAAACACATCTCACAAGTATTTGTAACTGGTTATATTTTCTGCCTACTATCTATAAATTTTGTAATTCGTAATAAGTAAATAAGTTATCCAATTAAGTAGAAAAATAATTAAAATTGTATGTTGTATTACTATGGTATACAAATAGGTGATTGTGTTGTACCTGCTTTAGCGTATGCTGATGACGTGGTTGTTTTGGCTGAAACTGAAGAGCAACTGAGAAGAATGATTGATAGAATTAATGTTGTTGGTAAAGATATGAATCTTGTGTTGAATGTTGATAAATACAAAGTTTTAGTTTTTGAGAAGGGTGACTTGATGACCGAATGTAATGTATATATTGATGGTGCACGTTTAGAACAGGTAGATAAATTTGTGCATTTGGGTAGTTTGTTGTCTATAGAGATGGCCGTTTTGATCGTGAAATTGAAAGGAGAGTAAATGCTGGTTGTAAGGTTTTGGATGCTTTGGGAACTTTTGTTAGGAATGTAAATGTTTCCAAAGAAGGACGTTTGAGTATATACAATGCAGTTTTGGTGCATACGTTGATGTATGGTAGTGAATGTTGGGTTTGGTTGCAAAAGCATAAACGGAAAATGACTGCTGTGGAAATGAGATTTTTACGTGGGGTATGTGGTGTAAATAAGAGAGATAGGGTATGAAATAAACTAGTATATGATGAGTGTGAAATTGAAAATATGTTGTAGCAAAAGTTGGTGTTAGTCAGTTAAGATGGTTCGGACATGTTGAACGAATGTCTAATGAACGTTTGGTTAAAAAGATTTATTTGCGTGGACGTTGGAGTGGTATGATTGAGAGTGTTTTGCGTGAGCGAAAGTTTCCAAGTAGTAGGAATATGAGAGGAATTATGAATGTGCATGAAGAGAAAGTTGCTTGTTTGGATGGAAATGTTTGGAGGCGACTGATTTCGGGATGATGAAAAGAGTTTGTGCCACACCCTTTTGGGTACATAGTACATAGCGTGATTGTGTATGTATGTATGTATATATTACTATATAAATTTTAGTAAAATATCGGTGATGAAAAAAAAATTAAAAAATACAACTTTAACTGACTATTTTTCAAAAAAACAAAAAATTGGTAATCAGACTGACAATTTAGAGCAAGTGAATGTTCTCAAAGAAGTTCTTCCTCTTCCTTCAACGAGTTCAATGAAGAGCACTAAAGAATTACATGCACATGATCATCGCAACATTATAAGTACAACAGAGGAAGTACTGGATAAATTATCAAAAAACCTCAAGACGACTTCAACTACGTCTGTAAAATGTTATTTTGCTTAAATGTACTTGAATATTATTTTACTTTCATTTTTATAAAAGTAATTTTTATTGCTCTTTATTTTTTATGCAAATTTGTAGTATTATCTTTATTGATTAATATTAAATCATTTCTTTAGTAACCCCTCCCATGACAAGTTCTTGGCTACGCCGCTGATTGTGCCAATAAATTATTCTCCCAAAGAGCCCCATTTTTATTTGATCCTACGGCCTTTTTAAATGTACATCTAACTCTATTAACGAATATCGTTAAATCAAAAAAACCGCAATATTTTAGAAAATCTGTTTTACGCAATCTTTATTAAGTTATCAATATTTAAGTGCATTACTTCTAGAACAGTAAAATTATTTTATTAAATTATTTTATAACTATAATAAAAATTTTGTTTTGTTTTTACTTTGTACGCCTGCAGATGCTTAAGGCCACTTTAGACGGTAATAATTTGTTAATAATTTATGAATAAATATTTGTTTGATTTATTTTCACTAAAAAATATTTGGGATAGATTTGTGAGGACATGTCATCTACCACTGCTATCAACTGACAGCAAATAGCCGCCATTATCAGCCAGCTGTTACAACTGTTGGTAGCAGTGGTAGATGACATGAATGCGCATGTCTTCACAAATCTGTCCCAAATATTTAGTGAAAATAAATCAATCTCAAATATTATTTATTCATGATTCATTTCGAATATTTATTCATAAATTATTACCGTCTAAAGTGGCCTTTACATAGGTACGTAATGTTGTAATGGGAGTTGAAAAAGCGAAATTATAAATTTGATTATATATTAATCAGCATTATTACTGATATACCTACACATAAATTGCAATTCTGACAGCAAGTATAAAGTTTTGCAATATTTTTCACTTTTGTTAAAATTTTCGATACCTATTAAAATTACTGATAGTGAAAATAAACACGTAAACATTCATATGATTCAAAAAATTTCTGCATGTCTATTTCGAGCAAAAAAAAATACAGTAAACTCTCAATTTCCCATGATCGCATTAACCAGGTTCCGTATTAGACAGGGTAGTAAAAAATTCATATTCCTTAATATACATTTTTTTAATTACTACATTACAATTACATAATATTAGATAAGTATTAGAAAATTATAAACATAAAATTAACTTTTGTTTTTTTTTGTATTTTTATTTCTTTTTTTTTAATTCGTTCCTACATTGTTTATACGATAAGGATGCGGCTTATAAGGAACATTAGAACATCAATTTCTGACAATTCTTTATTTATTCAAAAGACGTTTCGGCCTCGAAATGAGTGCCATTTTCAGCATGAGTTGATTACATACAGTAGTTTAAGGTTACATTAAGTCCAAGTTTAAAATATATATATATACAGGGTGATTTATTAGTAATTGGAAATATTTTAACTGGAGTATTTTGGGCTCAGAATATAAAGATTTAACGCAAATCACTTAGATAAAATGTGGCTCCTTACTGAGCTACAGGGTGTTTTATTTAAAAATTTAAAAACGATTTTTGCCCAGTACTTAAAAACTATTTGACGTATCTTTATCATACTTGGCAGGAAGTGTACGTACCGTACACCATACTAAATTATGTTAAATAAAAGTTTCTGGCTACTGTCAGTGGCGTACAACAGGGGCAAGTGAGAGGTTGATCCTTCCTAAATTCTATGCCACTGGCGGAATTGTTATTTTAGCACAATTTTTCGATTCTCCAATACTTTCTGTGTAAAAAACATACTCTTCCTTTGTAACGATAAAGTCACTATTTTTCGAGATATTTAAAGTTAAACATAAGCTGCACCCCTGGGAATTTTTCAAAATTTGCTCAAAAAATCTGAAAAAAATTCCCAAGGGTGCAGCTTATGTTTAACTTTAAATATCTCGAAAAATAGTGACTATCGTTACGAAGAAAGAGTATGTTTTTTACACAGAAAGTATTGGAGAATCGAAAAATTGTGCTAAAATAACAATTCCGCCAGTGGCGTAGAATTTAGGAAGGATCAACCTCTCACTTGCCCCTGTTGTACGCCACTGGCAGTAGTCAGAAACTTTTATTTAACATAATTTAGTATGGTGTACGGTACCTACACTTTCTGCCAAGTATGATAAAGATACGTCAAATAGTTTTTAAGTACTGGGCAAAAATCGTTTTTAAATTTTTAAATAAAACACCCTGTAGCTCAGTAAGGAGCCACATTTTATCTAAGTAATTTGCGTTCAATCTTCATATTCTGAGCCCAGGATACTCCAGTTAAAATATTTCCAATTACTAATAAATCACCGTATAACGAAATTAAAATTATTTAAATTTATATCACAGAAGTTTTTTTAAAAAACATTTTGTACGTCTTGTTTATTTTTATTGTTACATTGTTAAAAAGTTTTTTATTTTTTTTCATAATTTTAGATTTTTCAGGTTAGCGCATCATTTCTATGCAAATGTAGCCATCTTGTCAATGTTCTTAAAAAACTTCTGTGATATAAATTTAAATAATTTTAATTTCATTATATATACCTATTTTAAACTTAGACTTAATGTAACCTTAAAATACTGTAATCAACTCATGCTGAAGATGGCACTCATTTCGAGGCCGAAACGTCCTTTGAATAAATAAAGAAATGTCAGAAATTGATGTTCTAATGTTCCTTGTAAGCCGCATCCTTATCGTATATTTTTATTTCAATTTTTTCTTGCGGAAATTAGCCTATATTTTAATGGGGGGGGGGGGTGTCTTATTTTTATTCCCTATCACACCAGCTAATCAAGAATCTACTGTATAAATATCAGGGCTTCGAACCGTTATATTTTTCGTTCCGGTTCAATTAACAAAATATATGTATATATATATATATATATATATATATATATATATATATATATATATATATATATATATATAAGTTCAGTTTCGGTTTTCGTTCCGGCAAATATAACGGTTTCTTTTTTTTTCGGTTTTCAGATCAGTTCCGAGTGATTAATTTTTAAATTTTTCAAATGTTTTTATTTGTATTAAAAATTTATTTTCCACCATAATTTAAAACATTTTATTCCTACTTTTATAATAAGCATACTACATAAATTACAATAATATAATATGAATAATAATAATTATTAAATAATTAAAGATATAATAATTAGAAGTATATAATATATGGTAATATATAATTTATTATTCGAAACTTACATAATTTGTATGTATGTTTTAATTATATAATAATAAGATAACATATATATGCAGAATTTTTATATATTTATAATTAGCAAAAAATGAAAATTACCTCTAATTATTAAAATATTTTCCAATGTATTTTCATTTAAACCATTTAAAGATTATTAGAAGCAAAGTTATTATCAAAAAATACACCTACCTCAAACTCATCCCTAGTTTCTTTTTCAATTTCAATAACTGAGTATTCATCCACAAAAAACAAAACAAATACTTTTTTCCGCGTAAGACAAATGGCGACTTGCGACTACGCTACGAGATCCCGAAAATGAAAAAAAAAAATTAAAACTGTCTTATCATTAGAAGTAATATTGTATTAACGCGCATGTGTTTCAACATGTATCAAATCGAAATAAACCGATATTTCTTTCCGGTTCAGTTTTTTTTCGGTTTTTGGTTTTCGGTTCAGTTCCGGTTCGAAGCCTTGATAAATATGAGTAAAATTTTTATTTGTATTTTTTCCTTTAAATTTTTTTGAATTTTCTTTGTTTACAAATAACCGTAGGTTCTAAAATAATAAGTTATATAGCACCCATCTTCAGAATATATATTTTAACAACAATAATCTGTACAGTAAGCTGTCCAAATGTCGTTTAAATTTTGGAGATATGTATTTTCTAACTGACTTTAGTATTATATGAATTGAGACTGGATTTATATAGAGGGGGGGGGAGTATATATAAAAAAAACATTTAAATATGTCAACGAATGCAAGATAATATAAATTGCAATTTAGGCTATTTGCACGTGTAGGTTATGTAAATTAACGCCAGATGTAATAAATACATATCAATTTAGGGTTGGTTTCATTTATTAGGTTGTTTTGTTTTATAAATTGATATTTAATATGCTATTTTAATATACATATCAAATAATGATTGTAAATTTCTATTAATGGTTGTTACATTGTTCTATTCTGGCGTTAATTCACATTTTTTTAGCTTGCATAAAAATTCCAGCTTTTATATAGTGTAAACATAGAAATAAATGTATTTTTTTTTTAATTCATATACACATTTATGCCATTTACCCATAAAGATGTAACATAAACTCTTCTTATTATTAAGTATACAATATTTGCTCTATCCACATTTATGATATCTTTCGTAAATGCTCTTTTTTACCACTTGCAAATATTTGCTCTTGCAATTAAACTTTAAATCACGAAATATGTATACTCTTTTGTTGTTATAGTAATGATTTATAAATTTATCGACATATTCTTCAATTTAATATATTTACAAACAGTTATTTAAGTCTACAGATTTTTCAAATCAATTTTATCATATTGCAATATTTTTAACATTTTAATGTAAAACTAAAAAACTAATTATTAAAATAAAACTGGTTTATATTAAAGTTCTATATTAATATTTATTTAAAATCGACGTTTCGGCCAAACTCAATGTCCGTCTTCATCAAGATAAATGATGAAGATAGGCGTTGAGTTTCGTCGAAACGTCGATTTTAAATAAATATACAGAACTTTAACCTAAAGCAGTTTTATTTTAACATAATGATTTCTGAAAGATTTTTACTATGTTAACTCATTATTAATTTTTTTGTTATAATATATATGAAAACGTTCCAATTTATATAGAAATAGATTTTTATGAAAAAAATAATTTTATTTACAAAATTCCTTACAGTCTTTTCACATAATAAATAAATTAAGTTAAACAAACTATTAACAATTATCAACAATTATGCAAATAACATAGCAACTACGTTTTCGTAGATAACAGAGACATCACAACAACAATGGTTAGTAAAAACCACTATGTATATTCAAATAGGACAAGGACTTTCTAACTGTAATACAATGTAAACAATTATCGAACACTTAATAACGAAAAAAATGATCGCAACAATCACAAAAATCGACTTTCAATTTTCTCAAATTATGGAAAAACAAAATTACATACATTGATCAAGGCCAAAGAACAAAAACTAGATATTTAAAGTTCTTTGTTCAAAATATTTTTTAAGACAAATTACTTTTTCATTTTGTAATAATTCAATAATTTTTTTTGTTCTGAAAAAAACTATAACATATGTGAAAAATTTAATACATAATTAAAATAAAACGGCTTTTGGTTTAAGTTCTGTGTTAATATTTATTAATAATCTACGTAATCAACGTCCGTCTTCATCAGGAAAACTGATACAAATGACATTTACAGTAAATAAACAGGACATAGAAACAAGTTACTAGGTAACAAATAAGTAACTAAATCATAAAATTTTTATAAATTAAATCAAATATTATTTAAATCAGTGCCTTCACAGTGATTGATGTTGTCTTTTTCTTTACACATTTCTATTGCTTCTCTGCTTATCAATCTACTGTTAATATTGAAGATACTGTAATTATTGCAAGACCAATTAATATTGACAGCAGATTGATAAGAGAAGTAATAGAAATTTATAAAGAAAAACATAACGCCCAATCACTCTGAAGGCAGAGTGATTAATTAAAAATTTACAAAATTTGTATGATCTAGTAACTTATTTGTTACCTAGTAACTCGTTTCTATGTCCTGTTTATTTACTGTAAATATCATTTGTATCAGTTTTCCTAATGAAGACGGAAATTGAGTTTGTCGAAATCTCGATTATTAATAAATATTAATACAGAACTTAAACCTAAAGCCGTTTTATTTTATATAATGAGTTCTGAAAGATTTTTTTTACTATGTTAATATATAATTTTTATATTTATTTAACAAATAAAATTTTCCTACCATAAAAAGGTACACGTTTGTGTTGGATGTCTGTTGAGTGAATGAATTGGTTTGATTGAAAGTGTTTTGTCTTAGCAAATGTTTTCAAGTACTATGTGTAAAAGAGTATACTTATATGAAAGGTAGCAAAAATGTAAATAAAACGAAATTTACAAGCTTTGGAAGAATTGAATGACATAATTTAGTTTATATTTCAATAAAAATAGTTTGTACCACATATGACATACATATTTGAATATGTAAGTACATGTTACGCCCCAATTGTGTAATTGTCCCGTTTATAATATGGTTTCTTGCCCCATTGATGAAATGATTTGTTGTCCCGTTGGTAAATTGGTATTTTAACCCCATCACATTTTTCACGTGTGCTCATTTTATGGACTGGGCAGAATTTTGCCAATTTTACGAACTAAACATATATATCGTCAGTCGATTTCTTGTTTATTTCATATCACAAAACCTCACTATAGAGAAAATGATGTTTAAAATTTCTGAACTAAATTGTATATAGTAAGGATATTACGCAAAATTTCATTCAATTTCGTTCAAAATTGGCCGAGTTATACCTATTTGAAAATCGGTAATTTTTCAGATTTTTTCAGTGGCGCGTTTTTTTTTTTTTTTTTGAAGAGTGTATTTATATTCCCGAATCTATTAAAATTATAACATTCACAATTATTAAAATATATAAGAAACAAATAAATATTGCCAAAATAAGCAATAACTGAATTTGACCAAAACGGCGTATAGAACAAACAAGAAATCGATTGACGATATGTTATACTAACATAGATATTATATATTCAGCAATCAAATCCAAAACAAAATAAGTAATATAAATTTGGTTTTAAGTACCGCAGTCTTGTGCAACCAAAGCATGGGCTGTAGAAATTTTGGCGGGCGCAACATTAGTTGGTCATATTACGAGATCAATTACGGAGAGAGTTAGCCGACAACAATGCATTGATTATTGTCTAGAAGAACAAAGTTTCCAATGTAGATCGGTTAAATTTAGCGTAACATCAAATTACCAATTGTGGACGGATCCAAATCCAACCGGACGATGCGAATTAAGCAATACGGATCGACATTTAAGTGCGAATGCATTTCGTGTTTCGAAATACGAAGAGGAGTACATTGAAAATCAATGTATCAACACAAGTAAGTATCTTTTTAAATAGTTTATTTTTCCCATTTAACACAAATAGCCAAATAATAATGTATCTAATTCTTGTTTTATATTTATTCATCAAAAGTTGATATAACTCCCTATATAAATTAACCACAAATAAGTAGACTTTCGATTATTAAATTATCATTATGTATGAAAATATTGAGTAGAAAAAATTAAGAATTTAGTCCAAATTATAATGGACAAAACTCAATAAGTAGACTTTCGATTATCTGGACTAGTCATTAACCAGGGTAGCAAAAAAAAATTCAAATTTCTTAAATATTTATTCGAAATATTAAATACATAAAATGTTAAAATAATTTTTTATCTAATTACACAATTTTAGGTAAGTAGGTACTACATTATATCAATAGTTTTGTATATTTACAAAAAATTATATAGTAAAAATTACTATAAAATAACTTTACTTCATTCATTATGGAAGTTTACAGAAAAAATTAAAAAAAAAACAAATTTACATGCAGACATATGTGATACTATTAGTAATATGTAATATTTCATAAAAAAAAAACATATTATAAAATATTACTTATTTTTTACATGCTTCATAAAATTACATGTTTCTGTAATTTTCCAAATTTTTATTGAAATTTACAATAAATAATGTAATAAAAATTAATTATATGTAAGCATCGAAAATACATCTGACAGATTTTTGAAATGCGCGCCAGAAAGTGACTAGAGTGAAGTGAGAGAGGAAACACTAGATGGCAGTAGAGTGGAACAAGATCTGTAATGTGAACGCAAGCCGATGAATAAAATAAATAATAAAGTGTATTATCCTGTTTTATTATAAAAATCCTTACAGAGAAAAATCAGAAGTGAGATTTACCGGGTTTCTGAAGGGTCAGAGCCTTGCGAAATCGATATATAGTGGCAAGTTTTCAGCCGGAAAACTTAGAATTGTGTAACGAATATTCGGTGAAAAAGCACGTGTTATCCAGTTACAAAAGTTGTGGTAATCGGACAGCACAAGAAAAAATGCCGAACGAAAATACAAGTAATAACGCTAGCAGTGAGCAAGCAATACTTATAACACCAGAAGCAATGCAAAATATAATATCAAGTGCTATAACCGCAGCATTAGCACACATAAACATTAATGAACAACGTGGACAAAGAATGCCATTGTCAGAAATTTCTACGCAAATTCCAGCATTTAGTGGAAGTCATGATGAGGATATAGATAATTGGTTGTCGAGGGTAGACATCATTCAACTAAATCATCGATTGGAAGACACTACTGTACTGTTAATTGCAACAAACAAGCTAACGAAGAGAGCCAGAGAGTGGTACGATTCACAAGCAAACTTAGCACAGCTTCCATGGCAAGAATTGAAAACTAAATTAAAAGCAACTTTTAAATCAAATACCGATCGTTTAACACTTTTTGACAACATGCAAGCTAGAAAGTGGAAGCAGGGAGAACGAATCGAAGACTATTATTTCGACAAAATGAAAATGTTAAATAAACTAAACGTGACCAGTGAAGATGCTATCTTACACATTATTCGTGGGATTGATAATTTGGTATTAAGAATTCAATTAAAAGGGCAAAAACTTCAAACACCTGAAGAACTGCTCGAAAATATGAAATCGTACGCTGATGAATTACCTCAAAGTACAAGTACTTATCACTTAAATAGACGTGAAAATAAACAGTTCCAGAGTGGAAACAATCGTCCGAAGAATATCAATAAACCAAACATACAGTGTTTTAACTGCAAAAAAACGGGGCATTACGCGTCAACATGTCCGGAAGCTAAACGTAGCAACAATTGCTTCAAATGCGGCGACATTGGTCATCAAGTAAAAGATTGTCCGAAGAGAAACGCAAGTATAAATTTAACTCAACCAATATCAAAACATATGTCTAATATCCAAATAAAGTTAAGCGGTAATACTTATAATGCACTCGTAGACAGTGGAAGCATTACGAATGTGATGCGAGAAGAGATTGCTGAAGATTGTCGATTAAAATACGAAGAAAGTAATCAAATTTACACCGGTTTTGGAATGACCGACGTTCAAAGCAAGGGAAAAGTACGAACACAAATAAAAATAGGAAACGATAAATACGACATCAACTTTATCGTTATACCCAATTACGCAATATCACAAGACATTATTTTGGGTGAACCATTCTTTAATGATGCAAGTGTTACATTCGGTCCAAGTGGAATGAATATTTCTAAAGTCAAATCCGAAACACCATCGGAAGTAAACGAGATTCTGCAAATCGAAGTACAGCAAACTAGCCCAGACTATAATGTAAACCCGAACTTCAGTATGGCGCAGAAACATCAACTGGAACATATGGTAAGCCAGTACCAACAAAATTTATTAATTAAACCTGTTTTAGACAACGAGGACGTGGAGATGAAAATTCGACTGAGGAGCGAGACACCGATCGTTCATCGACCGAGACGTTTGGCACAGAACGAGTTGAAGCAAGTGCAAGAAATCGTCGATGATCTCCAGGAACGAGGTATCATTCGTCCAAGCAAGTCAGAATACTGCAGTCCAATTGTGTTAACAAGAAAGAAAAATGGTGAAGTTAGAATGTGTGTGGACTATCGAGCTTTAAATGCTATTACGGTAAAAGATCAATTTCCATTACCATTAATAGACGACTTTATAGATAAACTAAGAGATAAAAAGTTTTTTACTTTATTAGATTTAAAAAATGGTTTTAATTATATACGCACAACAAAAAGCGTAAAAGAAAATTTTGAAATCTTGGAACGTGTCCTTGATACTTGCAAAAGTAATTGTTTAAAATTAAGACTTGATAAATGTCAATTTGGTGTGACACGTATAGAATATTTAGGTTATGATATTAGTTTTAATTGTATACAACCAAATATAGGTAAAATCAAATCTGTAATTAAATATCCAGAGCCAAAGACGATACATGATGTACATAGCTTTCTAGGATTGAGCGGGTATTTTCGTAGATTTATTAAAGATTACGCAAGAGTTGCAAAACCTCTTAGCGATTTGTTACGTAAAAGTACGGGATTTAAATTCGGAAAGATAGAACGAGATTGTTTTGAATTGTTAAAGCTGAAGTTAAGTACTAAACCGATTCTTTCTATTTATAATCCAATCGCTAAAACGCAATTATTTACAGACGCGAGTAGTAAAGGTTTCGGAGCGATTTTAATGCAAACGGATGAAACTGATAAATACCATCCGGTATATTATTTCAGCGCGAAAACATCGGAAGACGAAGCCAAATATCATAGTTTCGAACTCGAAACTCTGGCAATAGTAAAAGCACTTCATAAATTTCGTACATATTTGCTAGGTATTGATTTTACAATCATCACTGACTGTAATGCATTAAAACAGACACTTTCAAAGCGAGAAATATGTCCGCGTATTAATCGTTGGTCATTAGTTCTCCAAGAATTTAGTTATACGTTAGAACACAGAAAGTCCGAATTGATGAAACATGTAGATGCTCTTAGTCGGTATCCGGTTCAATTAATTCAATATGATTTGCTTGAATCACTTAAAAGAGAACAAGGTAATGATCCCGATATACAAAATATTATTAATAAAGTTAACGCAGACAAATTACCTGAAAGAAACGATTATGACATTTTAAACGGTTTACTGTTTCGTAAAGTTTCGCGAAATCTACTAGTAGTTCCGCGAAATATGCGCAGGAATATAGTAAACGAATACCATGATAATAACACGCATGTAGGCCATGAGAAAACGTTGGCAGCAATTCGCGATTATTATTGGTTCAGAGGTATGAATAAATACGTTCGAGTTACCAAGAATGCTTTAGCGAAATGCGCGACTTCGGAAAATTGGAATGAATCTCTAGAACTAATTCAGCTTAGTATTAACAATACCGTTCAGAAATCTGTTGGTGCCTCTCCTAGTAAGTTATTATTAGGGATTGATTTGAATTACTTAATAGATCAAGACATAAAATATTTAGTCAATCAGGTAAATGATTGTGAACCTGTGAATTTTGAGATGTTGAGACAGACTGCTATGGATAAAATGAAACAATCACAAAACTATAATAAAAATGTTTTTGATCAAAAGCGGAAACCTGCTGTTAGTTATCAAGTTGGTGATTACGTAGTTATAAAAAGACCACAAATATTATCAAGGGGTAGTACTGTCTTTGCACCAAAATTTAAGGGGCCATATATTGTTACTAAAGTCTTAGAACGCGACAGATATGTAGTTGAAGATATACCTGGATTTCAATATACTCAACGTTTTTATACAAGTATCTGTTCAGCTGAAAATATGAAACTATGGCCGCGTGAAGAAAATGATGTTATGAACACCAATTCTGATGTCGAGGACGACGATCCGGTCAGAATAGCCGAAGCTGTAAGCATCGAAAATACATCTGACAGATTTTTGAAATGCGCGCCAGAAAGTGACTAGAGTGAAGTGAGAGAGGAAACACTAGATGGCAGTAGAGTGGAACAAGATCTGTAATGTGAACGCAAGCCGATGAATAAAATAAATAATAAAGTGTATTATCCTGTTTTATTATAAAAATCCTTACATATAATAATTATATGTAATTGTACATAATTATAATTTTATGTAATTTTACATGATTATATATATATATATATATATATATATATTATATTTGTTTTTGTTTTTCGACTGCTTACCTGAAATAAATAAATCAAATAAAAATTTATATATATATATATATATATATATATATATATATATATATATATATACCTATATATATATATATATATATATATATATATATATATATATATATTTTACAATTGTGTCTACAATTTTACAATTGTTAATTATATTTATGCAATATTTATGAAAATGTACATGCAAATTTAATAAAATATCAATTATTAAAAATTTAAATGCACCAGTTCGATAAGTCATACAATTTTAAACGTTTTGCAATTAATAAAATTTTGTATTACACAAATTTTACATATTTTATGTAACTTTAGATTAATTTCTTAGTATTACAACTATCATTTATGTGCAATAATACATATTGTTTTATGTAATAATACATTAAAATATATAAATATTTTACATAAACAGTAAATTAGTTTTACATAATTTTTTGTTAAATATTGCATGCCATGTAAAATTATATAATAATTCAGAGCATCTTTGTTACCCCTAACTTTTATTGTAAAATTACAGAAAAACTTTTTACAGTATAGAAAATAAAACTAACACATTGTGTTTGTTTTTCTATTTTCTTCTTTTTTTTTCGATTTTTTTCTTGGTGGGCTTTTTATTCGGGCCTTAGTTTCTACCGCTACGAATAATGAAAGTAAATTGAATCAGAAATATCTGACGTCACATCTAACAAATATAATGAAAACTATAGATATTTGTTATAACTGTAATAGCATAAAAATAGCGTAAAAAAAGCGTATTAAACTGAATTTTCTCCATGCAAATTCATATTTCAAAAATAAATAAAGTTTGTTATTGTTGCACCCAGCTAATTCGGCCGAATTCTGTGCCTACGAAGAATACGACAATTCGAAACTGGAACACACCGATTTAATGTTATCGAATTTAAGTCAACAGCAATGTCAAGAAATGTGCGACATATCAATGGCGTTCAATTGTCACGGTTACAGTATTGTACCATTGACAACAATCATACAAAATCCAACAATGGACAAGTACACATGTTTACTGCACAGCGAAGACTCGAAATTAATCGGTCCGAAGTTATTGGTGAATTACGAGAGTGCTAGATACTACGAACGAGCCCGATGCTTGAATGGTAAGTAATTTAAAGAACATTATACTCATTTTATTTAAATAAAACGTACGTCTTCATCAGGAAAAAAATATACAAATAACATTTACAGTAAATAACAGAATATAGAAACAAGGTACTAGGTAACAAATGAATTACGAATTAATGAATGCTAAATTTTATTTAAATCAGTGCCTGCACAGTGATTGTTGTTATCCTTTTCTTTATAAATTTCTACTGCTTCTCTTATCAATCTGCTGTTATGATTGAGTGGTCTTACAATAATTACAGTATCTTCGAATTTCACATCATGAAGATACTCTAACGCATGTTGAACAATAGCAGATTTATCTGGATGGTTCAGACTTATTAACCTTTTATGTCCAGATAAATCTGCTATTGCTCAACATGTGAAAATCGAAGATACTGTAATTATTGTAAGGCCAATCTATCATAACAACAGATTGATAAGAGAAGCAATAGAAATTTATAAAGAAAAAAATAACAATCAATCACTTTGAAGGCACTGAGTTAAATAAAATTTGGCTTCTATTAATTAAAAATTTATAAAATTTTAATGATCTAGTTACTATTTTGTTATCTTGTAACTTGTTTCTATGTTCTGTTCTGTACTGTAAATGTCATTTGTATCAGTTTTCCTGATGAAAACAGACGTTGAGTTCGTCGATATGTCGATTATTAATAAATATTAATACCGAACTTAAACCTATAGCTATTTTATTTTAACATATACTAAGTTTAACAATGTAATTAAATTTGAATTAAAATTACACAAGCGTTTAGATTGTTAATGATCCATTGTGAAGGAAAAACATTAAATTTTACGCCACATTACACAACACCCAAAATCGTTAGAAATAATTTTATTTTTAGTAGAATTTACACAAAAATTAACACCACGGAAAAATTGTATTTTTCGGTTAATTAAAAGATTTTAGTTAATGTTTTATACATTAATAAATTCCTAAAAACACATTAAAAAATCATTTTAAACGCTATATTATAGTACTAATTTTCTTTTAAAAATTCATTTACAAATATAAAAAAATGTACATATTCTACTACGATCTATTATAACTATTACAGTCGGTCGATTTTATAATAAACACTTTAATTAAGTCGGCTTTAAGCCGAGAGAAAAAAACATTGCTTCATTAACAGCAAAAAAGTATTGTTCTATTAACAATAATGATAATTGTCCGTAAAATTTAAAATATTAAAATCGATGCTTTTTGCTGGCTAAAAGTCGACTTTAGTTAAAATATTGGTAAAAGTTTACTTTACAGTTATCAAATATATTATTACTTCAAACTTTACAGACATATTATGAATATAAATCATAAAATTTTAATGATATTAACAATGTTTAAGTTTAATATTTAGGGAAATATATAAATGCACTTGAATTAAAATAGAATGCACTTGGTTAGTTTGGATACTTTCCAGTTTCCACTATAAATTAAATACTTTGCACCTGGTACAACCTCAACTTTAATTTGAATAATTTGCACTATAAATTTGATACATTCCACTATAAACGCTACGAAACCCTATCGTCTGCGCCACTGTTGGCTTAGGGTAGATTAGGTTAGGTTTAAATTGTTTAGTTATGTTATTATTCAATATAGGCGCTTATCTCACCGGCGCAAATGATAGATATCGACTGGCGTAAATGATTGACAGCCCCCAAAGTGGAAAGTATCCGTTTTTATAGTGGAAATAATCCGTTTTATAGTGATAATATTTTTTTTTGTGCATTTAGTTTTTTCAAAGTTAAAATATTTTTTTTAAAGTTTAATAAATTTAATTATAGTGGAATTTTTTTTTTTCGTGCAATATATTTGTTATGAGTGCAAATTGTTTTTATCAAAGTGCTTATATGATCTAAATTAAAGTAAATATATTCTACATTATAGTGCAGTTAATACCAACCCTAATATTTATTGATAATCGACATTTCGATCAACTCAACGTCCGTTTTCATTCTGATATTAACTGTAAATGTCATTTGTATCATTTTTCCTGATAAAGACGGACGTTGAGTTTGTCGAAATGTCGATTTTTTTAATAAATATTAATACAGAACTTAAACCTAAAGCCGTTTTATTTTACATAATGAGTTCTGTAAGATTTTTTACTATCTTAATATTAAAACTGATTTTGAAAATTTGTTTTTAACATGTTGAATGTAGAAAAACTGCTACTATATTTTTCCATATTCACATAATTACTAGCAGAAACTGTTACTTTTAAATTTTTTACGTTAAAAACAACTAACAATTCTTCACGTGGCTTAAATTTTTCTAAACATAACAAAATTAACATCTTTACCTAACCTATCCTGCAGAGAGCACCACCATATATGGAGTTTTCAAAATAAGTTTTAACATTGTAAATATTTTCGCATTAAAATTTTGCGATTTATATTCATAAAATGTGCAAATTTATTCACTATTATTTTTAAAAATTTAATATTACTAAAATATTTTTAATTCTTAATTATTCTATTTCGTAATATACTTAGAACAGATCCTTTCATGAATGTTTTAATATACATTATAAGATCTACAAAATTAATATAAAGCAGATTTTCAATTTACAAAATAATTAAATGTTTGTATTAAATAAATTTAATATTCTGAAATTATGAAATTTAGATTTCATACAAGTATTAACGTAATATTTAATTAAAACAAGATTTGTAATTAACTGAAACTAATGTGATTGCATTTTAATTCTGAATAATAAGAGATAATACTAACGCAAATATTTTAATTTTATTATAAGCATGTGTGTGTGTGTGTGTGTTTAAATTCTATTTAATGATATATTATGTAAAAAGAATAGATACATGTTATTCATTTTAACTTGTATATGTTTGTTAAAAGTGTATGAACTTTGATCAAATATAAAATTTCAGTTGTAAGATTGAATAATTTTTTAACTCTTATAATAATTTATAAATAAGAAGATTTTTGGTTTTTCCCATGAGTCATAGTTTTAAAAATTTATTTATTTAGATTGTCAACATTTGTTTTAATATATATATTCTATTTTTATGTAAGCTTGATAAGAATATTCTTCTCTGAATATTTTTATTAATCCTGTAGAACACATCATATAAATTGTGTTATTACCAATATTTTATCCATTATTTTAGAAATAGGGTGATCACTGTAATCGAGGTCACTATTGCTACTTTTTCAATTTGAAGAGATATGATCTAGTTTTAAAATAAAAATGTTGAGATTCCGTAAGAAATCTTGTTGTACATAAGCAAAGAATCTAAAAATTCTTATTTTAACAACACCCAAATATCGTGATGTCGGTTAAATTAGACCAAATACTCCAAATTATACTAACACGTAAATGATATAATAAAACATTTTTTAGCACGTAATTTTTAAAATATTGAAAACAATCTCCATATTTTACATGGCATATATTTTTAATAAATTTCTAAAAAGATTGTTTTTTCATCATTCTTAAAACACACATCTCACTATTATGATATATCATTTCAAGAAATAGAGGGTGAGTTTTTAGTGCGTTCGGCTTAAAGTACTTGTGTATTAAGTAACAGAGAAATATGTATTATTTAAAACAACAGTAACAAAATATTTAAAAAATACTTATATACTACTGTATAGACAATTAAATGTAAATAAAATTAGCTACAATTAATATAATATAATATTTCTTAACATAGTAAAAAATCTTTCAAAACTCATTGTATTAAAATAAAACTGCTTTAGGTTAAAGTTCTGTATAAATATTTATTTTAAATCGACGTTTCGACGAAACTCAACGTACAACATTACATAAAAACAAGTTACTTATTTGTTACCTAACTTGTTTCTATGTACTGTTATTTACTGTAATGTCATTAGTATCATTTATCTTGATGAAGATGAACGTTGAGTTTCGTCGAAACGTCGATTTTAGATAAATATTTATACAGAACTTTAACCTAAAGCAGTTTTATTTTAATAATATTCTTTTTAAAAATATATATATATTAGGGTGGTCCAAAAACAAAATCGTTTTTTTACGCACCCCCTAAAAAAAAACTTCATTAAAAAAGAAATGTTCGTTCGTAAAGTTCGTATGGGCGTTTAACATGTAATTAAAAACTGAATTTTTTTCTACTAAACGATGCATTGTAGAATAATGGTTTCTTCACTCAATTATCGTACTCATTATTCCCCATTTTTCCATATCATGCTTATTTTCCTACACCTCATAGTTTTTGAGAAAAAAAATAAAAACCAAAAAAACAAAAAAAAATTCTAGCGCCCAAACGGCACATGCTAGCAAATTAAAACTAAAACCAGATAATAGAACCTTTTATGTCCTATCGAAAAGTATTCTAAGTATTTCTTCGAATTTTACTCGAGAAAGTAGTATGTATATCGCAATTTATCGAAATTACATGTTAAACGCCCAGTATATATTATATGAAACAATAATTACTTTGTAAATCTTAAAACCTATCTGTATAATAAATATCATAGGTCCGTATGCTCACTTTACTTTTTGTGAATGAGTGTTTTATTATTAATTTCAAAATAAATTTTTGCTTTTGTCTTTCATTTTTGTTTTCTATTTTTGATAACTTTTATTATATTTGATATTATAAAATTTGAATAAAATATTTTAAAATGCTTAATAAATAATTTTATGTAAACGTCAGAAGTACTTTTTGTAAAAATCACTTTTATAAATGAGGTGAGAGGACATAGTTTTTTTTTTTGTTCCAATTTGTATAATTTCTAAATCTTTAACAAATCACAATAATTTGAGAGTAATTTCTAAAATTATGACTCATTAATCGAAATTAAAAAACTTACAATTAGTCATTCACGTTAATTTTTCTTTTTTTTTCTCTTTTTTATTATTTGATTACTGATAAATACACGTTGTTTTACAATGCAAATACTACGTTCAATGTTTATTTTCATACTTAAATTATCAGCAATAATAAAAACTGCTAATAAAAAATCCGTGGATAATACGAATATAATAAAGAAAAATGAAAACAAAATACCTGTAAATAGCATACAATTTATAATGCCAGAAAGTTGAAATTTGAACGTTTAAATAGCAGATTATTAACGCTAATAAATGGTACTAAGTAACTTTTTTTGAGTCATTTTGTTTTCAATACACAAAATGAATAGAAGTTAAATGTGGTATAAAGATACTATTGAAAACAATCGTGTTACAATGTATAAATCTTTTAACATGAATCAGCCTCTGATCAAAAGATTAAGTAGGTAGGTCACCATGAGACAATTGCAATACCATTAAATTTGACAATTTACGAAATGGAAAATTATTTCTTTACTACGTATAATTTGGGCATATACATATTGTGTAAATATGGTACAAAAATATTCAAAAAAGTTATGTGTTATTCTGTTAAGCTAGCGAACGATGTATCAAATTATGACGCCCAGAATTATCAAAAGTTAGGAAAACAATGATTTTAATTTTTACTGATAAAATATCTACGTATAAAATAAAAAAAATTCTACGCTACATTTTAGATAACGCTCTTAAATATATATATTAGATTGTACGTTAAAAAAAAAAATTCCAGTAAGGCTAAAATCGATAATTTTACATCGAAACATCAGAAATACAATTTTTTTGCTTATTTTTACGAAAGTAACAGGTTCCTCTACACACAATTGAAATTTTCGAAAAACGCCTGTTAATACATACGCGATATAAACGCTATATGAATATTTACGCGCGTTTTCCGAAAATTTTAATTGTATAGAGGAATCTGTTACTTTCGTAAAAACAAGCAAAATATAGTATTTCTGATGTTGTTTCGATGTAAAATTATCGATTTTAGCCTTACTGAAAAAATGTTTGTTTTAACGGACACTCTATCTATCTATCTATCTATCTATCTATATATATATATATATAAATATATATACAGGGTGTTCGTTCGCCAGGTTGATATAGGACAATAACATGGGATACCGATAATATGCAGAATACTTCTTTCTGAAGTAAAATTCGGAGAAATACTTATAATACTTTTCGATAGGGAATAAAAAGTTATATAATTTGGTTTTAGTTTTAATTTGCTAGCATGTGCCGTTTGGGCGCTAGAATTTATGTTAGATTTTTTGGTTTTTATTTTTTTTCTCAAAAACTATGAGGTGTAGAAAAATAAGCATGATATGGAAAAATGCGGAATATGGAGTACTATAATTGAGTGAAGAAATCATTATTTTAGAATGCATCGTTTAGTAGAAAGACACTAAATTTTTGAAAATTTCTCAAGAGGATAGGTACCCTTGGAATATTTTTCAAAATAAGACTTTTTTCAAAATTTGCTCAAAAAAAATCTGAAAAAATTTAGTAAAATAAAGAAAAAAAATTGGCTACATAATGGCTAAGTAACTTTTTTCTCTAACTCATTACTAATTTGGCAGGAAAAATTATTCAAAAGTTTTGTTTTGCTTTGCCATATAAAGACTCACGGTACCCCGTGGATTCCGTTTTTTTCAGCTTGATCAATTTTATGAAACTTATTTATCCAGATATCCATATAATTTTGGCTCTGGATCCAAAATTATCCGGATTCGGTTCCAAGCACTAGTATATAGTAAAGAAATTAATTTCTATTTCATAGTTTTATTTTAAAAAATCGTCAAATTTAATGCTATTTCAAACGTGTCAGAGTGGCCTACCCCACTTATTTAAATTTATTTATTTGTTTTATTTTGACTAGTTTTTTCTAGTTCTTTTTTTAAATAAAATTTGGCTTCCCTTAATAAAAAATTTATAAAAATTTTATGATCTTGTTACTTATTTGTTCTATTATTTACTGTAAATGACATTTGTATCAGTTTTCCTGATAAGACGGACGTTGAGTTATTATATTAATACAGAACTTAAACCTAAAACCAAAACCATTTTATTTTAACATTTTGTAATTTTACTGTGATAATTTACATAATGTTAAATTTTTTAATGAAAAATTACATTCTCTTCACAATATACATTCAAATAATCTTATGTTTTTCATCTTCCAGTTTCAGTCACCTGCTCCAGTAACTTAATGACGATAATCTATAAACCGGAAGAAAGCTTCTCGGGCCGTATTTACACCAGCGGTTATTCGGATACACCGCCCTGTTATGCAGACGGTCATAATAATGATAGCGTTCAATTAAATCTACCATTAAATGCTAGTATTTGTGGTTTAACAGAAGCACAATCCGCTCAACCGTGGAATAGGTAATTGACTTGCGTGAGAAAAATACTTTATCATAGCCGAAAAATCAGCGGATGTTAGTAAATTGATGTTAATATAAATTCAATCTAAAGGAGTGTCACATTGTTGATCGTTTTCAAATCACATTTGAATCGAGATTAAAATATTTTTTTTTAATTAAACGTATTTGTGATTCATTAATATTTAAACTATATAGTAAAACAAGTTGTTTATAAATATAAAATCAGTGGCGGAACCAGGGGGGTTTTGGGGGGGGGGGTTAAAATCCCCCCCCCCCCAAAGAACCTGAACGACCAAAAACATACGTATGTGAAATATGAAATATGTTATTTTGCTTTCATTTTTATAAAAATAATTTTTATTGTTCTTTATTTTTTATACAAATTATAGTATTATCTTTATTGATTAATATTAGTAACCCCCCCCCCCCATGACAAGTTTCTGGCTACGCCACTGTATAAAATTACTTTTTTATAAAGTATAATGTGTATATCAGGGGTCGACTAGTAATTTTAAGTGGGATCCGGATACTATTGAAAATTTTTATCGAAGTCCAGAATACTTACTAGTTTTAAATTTTTATTTTGACTGATTTAAGGGGGTAGTACTCTTTGGCGGCCTGAAAAAAAGGTGATTTTCGGGATTTTTTTAAAAGATAACTATAAATGTATGACAAAAATGGAATACATATATTTATTCTGCCGTTTTCCGGCTACAAAAATTAATTTTTTGGTTTACATTGGGCAACTCCTTCGGCCGCTACACCATGTGCAGTGTGGCACCTATGAGGGCAACCTGCTGATCGGCGGACATCATAGAGGCCGCACCGTTGGAGCTAGAACAAAATCGATATTTTTCCCTTAATCTCCGATATATTTCCTGTCATCGTACGTAGGATTTTTTGATTATGTTGAAAAATGAAAAATTGACAACGTTTTGAAAAAAAAATCAGGTTTTCGGACGCAAAAATGGACATAAAAGCTTGCACCAAAAATCCATTTTTAAAGATAAAGAAAAACGGCTACGTACGATGACAGAAAAAATTGCGTAGAATTCAAAAATTCAAACCGCGTTCAAATCGGACGAACCGTTTTTGAGTTATGATGTCCGCCAACTTTGAAAACATGGTTTCGAGATAATCGCAATTGAAGTTTTGAGTCCAGTTTTTCATCAAATTCGTTTACATACCTTCAGTGTGCTACACGGCTTCGCTTTTCGGCCTGTAACTTTGGAACGGAATGTCTCATGAACTTTGGATAAAGTTTACGATAAAGTAGACACTCCAAAGAATTTTTTAAGCCAAAAAAAAAAAATCGATTTTTTAAAACTTGCAAAGAGTACTACCCCCTTAAGTAATTATATAATACACAATAGGCTACACAGCACAACATAGCAACAGCTATGTATTTACCTTCTAAAACTAGTTATATAAAAATATTAATTAAATTGAATAGACAGGTAAGTTATTTACAATATTTGGCGGTCCAAGTTTCGACCTTCCGCGGTCCGCCTGTTGCCAACCACTGATATATATATAGTTCAATTTAGGCAACAACATTAACCAATTGTTATTTGGATTGCCTATCCAAATTTTAATGTTTTATTAAAAATTAAATATCCTTTAAATTATTATTGACGCATTGTAACAAATATAATACATATATTCTTATTTAACTTATAAAAACCACATCCGAATATATTCGGCAATGAATTACCTGAAGAAAAGCCCATGCCCGAATTTATTCGGGTGCGTCCAATAAATCTATAAATGTGTTTTTCTATTCATATGAAAAATGACTTAATATTATTTGAATTTATAAAATACAATGAGTTAAAAAGAATCGTAATTAATTTTTTATAATTAATTT
Organism: Clivina fossor; assembly: GCA_963966155.1. NCBI lineage: Eukaryota > Metazoa > Arthropoda > Insecta > Coleoptera > Carabidae > Clivina > Clivina fossor. Next base: position 12,813,634 of record OZ014555.1, read on the forward strand.
CAGAACATTAAAGTCAGCAAATCTAGTCATCCAGTATAATGCACTAATTCAAACACAAGCTGATAGATTAATTAAAATAGGCTGTGTATATGGCAATGATAAGGATGATGCAGAAATTACCATTGGTGCAAGTGTTAACTTTACAAAGTAAGATAAGTTTAATATTTTCAAATATCAGTAAAATTAATATTTTATATATATGTTGCAAAAATATTGAAAGTCAGTTTTTCTAAAAAAAAATACTAATATTTATGAAGATTTTTTTTTCTTTTTTTCTACATACATACATACAAAATCACGCCATGTATCCAAAACATCCCTATACAGACAAGCAACTTTAGCTTCATCCACATTTATAATACCTCCCATACATGCTGTTCTATTCTTATTACTTGGAAACTGTCGCTCATGCAAACCACTCTCTCAATCACATCACTCCAACTACTCATCGGACGTTCTCGCAAACGTATAGCTTCAAAATCATTCATATACATTTTTCTAACCAAACGATCATTAAACATTCGCTCAAGATGTCCAAATCTTCTTAACTGACTAACATCGCAACTTTTGCTACAACATTTTTATTCAATTTCACATTCATCAAACACTAAACTATTTCGTACCCGATAAACATAAAAAATACAAACAAAAAATGCAAAAAAAAAACAGTTTATTCAATATTCCTGGCGACATTATATATATATATATATATATATATATATATATATATATATATATATATATATATATAGGTACATATTAACATTTATAATTGTTCTATGTTTAGCTCGTATCCGAATCATGGATCAACCATTGTAAATACAAGCTCAGTTCTGCCAACTGTATCAATGCGAATTGTCGATTTCAATACGAAACAACCGACAAGTGATACAGAAATTGGACAAGAACTGCAAATGATTATTGAAATCAAACCTGGAGATGGTAAAATCTTGATTCAATAGAAAAATAGCTTTCCCATTTACTAAATAAAAATATTTATAAGTTACAGCCGGTTTCATAATGAACACTTTAATGAAAGTCGACTTAAACCGGCAAAAAAAACCATCGTTTTTAAATTCTATCGGCATAATTATTATTGCTGTCAATAAAATGATGCTTATTTATCAACTTTTCAAACTTCTAATTGTAAAATTATGTTATTGTCAATAAAAGAATACTTTTTGATCGTCGACTTATTAGTTAAAGTGTTCATTATGAAACTAGCCGTAAAATTACCAATTATTCTATAACTATTTCAGCTGGTTTTTAAAAATTATCGACGTTATTACATCATTTTTAAACCCACATTTAGAGATTGAAAAATTTACCTTAAATACTTACAAGTACTTATAAATATTCCAGCCCGTGACGAATATTTTACGAATGAACCAATTAACTGCTTTCATTCATATGGAATTCGTCACGGATATGCATACTTACAAATACTTAACGTAAAATTTTCAATCTCTGAATGCACCTTAAAAGTATTTTTTTTTTTGCAAAATCCAACCGCTTATCAAATATCGGTTTATTAAATAAAATCGTGAAATTTGTGTGACTTTTTAAGCAGAAATAATTGTTCATTTCTTTTAATTACTTCGTAAAAAATATTTGCAAATCAATCTGCAGTGTTTCAAATTTCTTTAGTTAAAACTCGAAAGTAAATCGAATCTACACAATAATTGTAAAAAGAAAAAAACTAAATCGATTTGAAATATTTAGCAATTAACTTTTATCAAATTTTATTTTTAATTAATTACTAACTTAGAAATAAATATAGAATACAAAATGTCTAAATTGATAGGTTCAAAATTGAATTTATAGAATTTTCTGGGCTGGTATGCTGTGATCAATCTATCGGATCTATCCACGTCGCAGATATTTCGCCATTTATGGTAAATGGCAAAACATCTGCAACGAGGATAGATCGATCACGGCATACCAGCCCAGAAAATTTTAAAAATTCAATAGATACCGAGCGTGAAAAGTTAAAGATTACTAGGTTAAAAATTATTTAATAATAAAATGTTTTAGGTCCATATGATATTTGGGCAGGCAATTTGGTAGCAACATCCGGTAATAATACTCTTCAATTATTGGACAGTCAGGGATGTCCAACTTATTTGAACATTTTCTCTCCATTTACAAAAATACAAACCAATTCAAGCAAAATGCTCGTATCGAATTTTCAAGCATTTAAATTTCCCGCAAGTCCACTTGTACGATTTACAGTTATGGTACATTTTTGTACAATGGCTTGTCCACCCGTAAGTTTATTCATTAAAACAATCCAAGTAATATAACAATTTTTACTAATCCTTTTAAAAAACATTTAGATGGAATGTGTGAACGAGGAATCAACGAATAATCGATTAAAACGCGAAACAAATAATTCGGAAATTAAAGAACAAATGACGGATCATGAAGTGAATGCAACTGTCTATAAACTAAACGGAAAGAAACACGTAAATGATACAGACGATGATTTTGTTGAACAACTACCTTTGGAATTATTATTAATTGTACGAGGGGTTAATCTAACGCCAGATCAGTTAGTCGTTAATGAAAATAACAGGATATTGGTTGCTGGATATGGTAATTACATTTGTTGTCAAATAAAATTAATAGAACTAAACGGCGACCATCTCTTCAAGTTTGTTAAAGCTCCGGATTTTATTATAATTTCGAATTATGACAGTTATACAATGAAATATAGCTAAGAAAATCAAAATAGTAAAACTTATATTTATATAATTTATTTTTAATTATTTATAATTTATTTTTAATTATTTATAATTTATTTTTAAATTAAAACCTTTATAGCATTGCAACTTTTTTTATGCTTTACAAAATTTAAAATTTAACAGGATATCGGAAATAAGTACATATATAAAACCAAAGTCTAGCATACTACTAAATTTTTAAAATATAGCGTAAAGGCTACCGTACTTAATAAAAATTCGTGTTACATTTTCATGCAAAGCTAATGATTTTGAATCAAATAGCAAACGATTTACTAACTTATGAAACAGCAACGCAAATGCTCAATTTTAGTGTTTTCAATTGTGGTTGGTTTTATTGCAGCCAAAAATTTCGATTATTAATATCTTTTAACAATTTTCTTTTTATGTTTTCACAAATTATAAGTTAGTACAAATTATAATCAATAATACTGCGACTAAAACAGTAAAACATAAAATGAATTTCAAGATATGTAAATAGTATAATCTAAATGAGGTTGAACTCCCGTTAATACAACCTTACTTTTCAGATATTTTAACGAATGAAGTATGCGTAGATTATTCACTATTCGTTGGCTTACTAGTAACATGGGTGATATTACAAGTAATTATAGTAGTTTGTTGTTTTCTATTAATACGAAAATACAAAAAATATTTCCACATTGCTTATACAAGACAACTAGATGATATGCATCAAAATTTCGGATTCGGAAGCAGAGATTTAGGCAGGAGAGTTCACTGGGCAGATCAGTAACAGCCATATAATTGTAAAATGTGTTCAAATTTATTTAACAATTATTTTTTATATATACACATATACCTAATAAAAAAAAAACTATTTGTATTATATTTAAGTCTTACTACTGTTTAAGTTATATAAATACAATAAATACCTGTATTTATCTAATCAACTAATGTCATTATTATTTGTTTTATTTTGACTAGTTTTTTGTAATTGTTTTGTTAATTCGATTTGTTGTTGTAACACATAAATATTTTCAGTTTTACGTTTTTGTTGTCTTTCTAAATCTCTTATTACACCTTCGTGTAATTTTTCGCTAAAAATTAAAAATAAATATACTAATATTTTCTCCTTTTAATTTAAATTCAAATAGTCTATTCCGAAATTAAGCCGGTTGGTTTGCTCTGGGTTCTACTGATAAAAGTGTGGTTTGTTTTGGAAAGACGTTGACCCTGATGGTTAAATTATAAATACAAATTTATTTATTTATAAATTTATAATTTATATAATACCGCACAAAACTATCAAACCTAATATATGATTTTTTATTAAATTTTTAAATAACTTTTAGAAATAAGTATAAATATTCTTTTTTATAGAATTTGAAGTAATATTAATTTTGACAAGATTATATATTTTATTTTGCTATATAATAAATAATCTTGAAATTTTAACCAACTTAAAAGACCAACCGAACCGCAGATCTTAGATGCGTTCCAAAATAATACCTGAAGGGTACAGAGGAAATTATTGGATGAGCACGTGATTGAAAATTTTGTTTAGTTTTTGAACGGCTCAGAATATAATTTGACATTTAATTTTTGAGAAGTTTCTTAGTTTTTAAAAATATAAATACATTTAGTCTTAATTTTACAATAATATTTCTTTTTTCATCTTTTAAAATATATTTAGTAAATTAAAATCATTTACATTTATTTCTGTCATAAATGTGTCCATTTTTATATGTTTTATAATAAAGTTATAAGTACAAGTTACAGTACAATCATTATTCATTTGACTATCACTCATAAAGTTCATAATAAAAATAATTTGGTTAGAAATATAAAATTTGTCGCCCGAATATTATCGTACCCTGCTACAAAGAGTATGCCCCCTAGAGTTTACTCTCAGAATATTGGAACGAATTTATACTGGGGTACTACTAAAAATATTTAGAACAAATTAGAGTATACTCTGTAGTCTGTACCCTAGTGTATGGTTTTAAAACGCACCCCTTGTTTTACTGATAAATATCAACCAGTTCATTTGGTTCAATTTCGGAATACAGTAATAAAATACAAACCGATCCAGTTGCTGTTTGTAATGCACATAACCTATAATGCCGGCGGATATGGTACAGGCACCTCCCAATACTATTTTCGATGATAAGGACATATCTATTAAGAAAAATAACGATTTTATTATTTTTATTAACTTAAGGATGTAATTTATCACTTATGTATATGATGCAATCAGTAGTGACAATGCAAAATACCAGTAAATAAATATTATTAAATATAACTTTAATCAATACTAACAAATTAAATTCTCAAAATACGTACTTATCGTATTAATTTATCTCAATAACAATTTATTATAAAAATGACATTTAATAAATTAAAATTAATTCAATAACAATAGTGATAACATACGGTATCTTTGTTAAAAGTGACAAAATGACTGATAATTGTAAGTTTTTTTTAGGAAATATTAGGATATTTTTATTTACCGTTTATTTGTTTTATAATATTCATACATGTAAAAATTACATAACACTTCAATACTGGTTGCAAACCAAATATTCGATAAATCACATATTATTATTTTAATTTTCTATATCATCATATACTATTATTATAATAATTTATGAAAAATAAATGAATATTTTGCTGATTCGCAAATTGTCACATGGTGAACTCAGTGAAATGAGTAGAGTTTACTGGGTGAACTGGTGAACACATTTACTTGTATTTGACAGCACTTTGACAGATGTTGAATATGAGTGCATTCAGATAATAGCCCAAATTCATAGCTCCTTTTAGGACTGCTTTTAAGAAGGTACTTTTAGATAAAAGTGCGTATATTTTAAAAGTATTTATTTAAAAAATATATAGTATTATTTATAGTATTTTATTTATAAAAATAGTTTAAATTTGACAAATAATAAAAGTAACAATCTTGAAATCTATGGCCCGTATTAATAAGTAATTTTCAGTAAAGTCAAAAGTAATTTTGACAAAAATCACTTTTAAAAGTGAGGTGAGAATACAGGCCTAAGTTTTTATCATACAGGCGGAATAAAAGAATTTAGAAAATTTTTAAAAGTTTTTAAGGGGGGAAATACATGTAATTTTTTTTTATTTTTGCATAAATCAATTGCTTATATATTCAAGATTTATCGGTGTATAAAATCTAACCGGTCGGAAATGTATTACCCGAGATATAACAGTTTAAAACCGTTTATAACCATTTTACCTTAATTTTACTTAAAACTTTAACTGCGTTTTTCTCGAAATGGTATTTTTTAAATTTGCGTACAGGATAACTCAATCAATTTTTATTTAAATGGGTTTTAATGTAGCGCATCCGAATAATAATTGAATTTTATTCTATATGAACCAATAATATGATGAAAACATTAACATTAAATAATTTTTAGGAGTGCCTAGAGTCGAAAAAAAAAAATAGTGAAAATTTGAACATTTTTTCAGCCTGAGTTAAAATGATGAAATATCCGGGTATATTTTTTTCAGTTTCGGTAGTTCATATAAAACAAAATGTATCAACGAATAAATTTCTTTAAGTAAAATCTCTAGAAAAAAAATTGTTTTCGGGTCCCCAGATTGTACACAAATTGGATCCGCAATTTAGACGTGACGTTAATCCGGCTTGGCTTCAAGGTCACCCAGAGGTCGGACACACATGAAAAAATCGTCAGTGAAGATGAATGGACGTGTAATAAAATGAAAAAACACCGATATTGGTTTGTTTTCCCCCAATAAAAAATTCTGAAAAACCTCGATTTTTTAGGTAGTTACATGTATTTCCCCCCTTAAAGTTTTCACTCTTGCTAATAGTTCGGGAGGTATGGAAAATTTGACTGTGTCCTGGGTCTTCCCCTTCCGTAAGTGCATCTTAATGAAATTATGATTTGAATATGAACAGTTAACTTTCTCAAAAATTTAGATATATGATTTTTGTATAGAATTTCAGAATTTTAATGTCGCATTCCTATTTACCAGCTGATAAATTAAATGCTCTTAACATTACGGATAATTTAATTCGATTTTCAGTTGGATTAGAACAGTGTTTCCCAAAGTGTGGTACGCGTACCCCTTGGAGGACGGAACGAGTTTGGTGGGGGTACGGACTGCACCGGACTTTGGCTGCGCCTGGTGCAACAAACAGCTTACTTATTTTCGATTACAAACATAGAAAAATAATAAAAAATATTGTTACTTTTTGGTATTGCATATGTGTGGTTTTGAATATATGCGTAGCCGTTGCGTCGCAGGGCGCAATGATTCTGTGCATTATTACCCCATGGCCCAGACCAGACAACAGTGTCACACAAAAAACACGTCAGTACACATTGAACTTTGCTGAGTACACATTGCTATGTGTACTGACGTGTACGATTTTTCTAATAAAGAAGGTTTGTTATGTGCTTTAGTACGAATGACTTTTATTTTTCGTTTATTATTATTTTGTTTATGTACTAAAAAAGGAAAAAATTCATGTATTTTGATTGTTATTAAAGTATATGCAATTTTTTTAACGAGGGGTACCCAATGCTACGAAAATTATAGAAAGGGTACACAGATCTCGAAAGTTTGGGAAACACTGGATTAGAAGATACAGATCTTAGAGCTGACTCGAAATATGCATTGAATAAAATTCAAACAAATTCAGTAATAAAAAAATATTAAAATAATTTTATAGTTTGATTCTATTATTTAATTATTACAAATCTTTATTTATAAATAAAATTAAAATCGTTATAATAAAAAGATAGGCAAATTTTTCATAAAAGGATTCATAATTTACTTAACAAAATTTACAATTCCTATTTTTCAGTAAAAGTACGTAACTAAATATATTGTTACATAATATTAATGTAACAAATAAAAAAAATCTATAAATATGTACATACTACATACCACCATTGATTAAAGAAGTATATATGATACAATGATACCACATAAATTTATTTCAATTATTTGATAACAAATTATGATCAGTAGTGACAAAGCAAAATATAAGAATACGGCCGGCGCAAGGGTACCTGACGCCCCTAGGCAAAGAAAAATTCACACACCTCCATTATATTTATTTACACATTTTCATATTTAAGGCAAATAACTTTTCTATTTTAATATAATGAGTTCTGAAAGACATTTTACGACATTACTATTATATTTTTTCCTACAAATTGGCGAGTTTTTTTCAGTTTATTTTTAGAATTTTAATCTAAAACTTCGAATTTGTATTTGGCTGTGTGTGTGTGTGTGTGTGTGTGTGCGTGTGCATGCGCGTGTGCATGCGCGTGTGTGTGCGTGCGTGTGTGCGTGTGTGTGTGTGTGTGTTAAAAATGTGTGATAGACATTATAAAGATATTTGTGGCCGAAGCAAAGCCAAAATCAAGCTATCTAATATAGAAAAAAAAAACAATATTCAATAAATAATAGAAGCATTTGCTGAAATATTTATTTTACTTTGATGTAAATGATAAAATCATATTTTTACAAAAAAAGACGTGGAAAAAAGTCATTATTGTCATGCTCGCGCCAAGCCATTCTGGCGGCCTCGGGCAAATCACTCTTATGCGCCCCCCCCCCCCATACATAATGATTTTCAATTCAAAAGTTTATATTGTAATTTTCAAAATTTTCCAGAGAAGCTGTAAATATTAAGTAAATTTTACGCGGATTTTATTACTAAGAAATAGACACTGAACAAATTCAGAAACATTATTTATTGAGTACATATTTTAAAATTTAAGGTATTTAATAAGTCTGATTCTATAGAAATGATAGTCAAATTTTGAAGACGTTCTTGTGACATTGATGATCTTAGATAGTTTTTAATAAGTTTGAGTTTTGAGAAAAATCGTTCGGCAGTAGCTACAGAAACAGGCATAGTTAATAAAATACGCAGTGCTATATTTGGAAATGCTTGATTTAAATTGTTTATGCAAATGTAATTTAATGTGTCGTTTGGAGATGACGTCTCGGGACCAAAATTTTGTAAAAATTGCAATTCATGCATTAATTCAACACCACTTATATCCCGTTCGTTTTTTTATTTGTCAGTTAAAATATTTTCTAATTCACTGCATAACTTCAATTTGCAAAAAAAGCTAAGAAATATCAAAGCCAAGGGGGCCTTACGGCGTCCCTGACAGCATTGCGTCGTCAGGCGCAGCGCCGCTCGACCTCGCCCTTATGGACGCTGGACGGCGCGGCCCTGATATTGTTATTTATATTTTGATAATTATCAGCTGTTTACTAGCAATGTAATGATAATCTATTATTCAATGTAGAATTGAGTTGACTGTACCCAATTAACAAGGTTATTAAAGCAAGTTCTTTTGAAATAGCAGTGGTACAGTATGGACTCTCTAAGAAAGAATATGGCAACATGTAAGTTAGTAATATCATTTTTATATAATTTTCATTTACCTTTTAGCATTTCTATCAAATGCACGTATTATTATAAACACATCGGTAAAACATGAAATTGTACATGCATTCCTATTAAATTCCTATTTATTTTTAATTTGATAATGAGTGTGGGGCTGCGTTCAGTACAAATCATAGATTACAAATATTGTTTTTTAATAGTTTTGAATGCATTATAAAAATTATATTATTATATATTATATAAATGATATAAATAATATAATTTCAAAAGTAATACATTTCTTTATTATTTTAAAAATTCAGTTTATTCATTATCTATTGAGAAAATTGTAAATGTAAACACAAAAATATAAGACGTTATAAACGTGACTGTACACTAAATAGGTAAAGAAAATACGTTTTACAATAATAAAAAAAAACATTATAGCTATAGTCGCTTATTTATATTCGCAAAATTATTTTCATTTCGCATATCTGCACTTTACATAACAGAAATATAATCTTCAAAATAAAATATGCGAAATATCAAATTTCAAAATTTTATAGTATGACTTAACATATTATTAATAAAGTTTGGTGTTATATGCAAAACAGGAAATGTTATTAAAACTTATGTCAATATACAAAGTTCCTTTTATGAAATTCGAAATAAAAATATTTTTATGAGAATGCTCATAAGTTTGTGGATGTTTTGATAAGTTCTGCACTATAAGTATTATTTAACTTTTATTTCACATATTATATTTGTTAGTTTATTTTGGTATCTATTCCTATATCATTTTATACTTATATTCAACTAGTTCCTTCTTTACGAAACTAATTAAGAATATCGAAGCTGATAAATAAAATTTTACACTTGACTTTGACAATGAGTATGAGACTGCGTTTAGTACAAATATTGTTTTTTCAATGTTTGAATGCATTATATAAATTATATTACTATATATTATAAAAAATCTTTCAATATTCATTATATTAAAATAAAGCGGCTGTATTAATATTTATTAATAATTGAAATACTCAACGTACTCAAAGTACATCTTTATCAGGAAAAATAATACAAATAACATTTACAATAAGCAAAACAAAGAAACAAGTAACTAGGTAACAAAAAAACATATACTACTATTTTTTATTATATATTTTTAATTAAAGGAAGCCAAATTTTATTTAAATCAATGCCTTCACTTTTAATATAAGTAAGTTATAAATATGTACACCTTCTGTGTAAAACTTATTAATTATAACTTATTAATTATAATATTTGAACGTAAAGTGACATATTTCTCGTACCTACTTTTTATGTTAAATTTGGGTATTACTTACATTATTACTTATTTTATGATCTAATTATTTATTTTGTTACCTAGTAACTTGTTGCATATTTTTATTTTCCGTTTATTTACTGTAAATATCATTGGTATCATTTTTCCTGATAAAGATGTACGTTAAATAAGTCGAAACGTCGATTATTAATAAGTATTAATACAGAACTACAACCTGAAACCGTTTTATTTTACAATTATATTAGTTCTGTATTGCTCATGTCAATTGATTTTTCTCTTAAATTCATAAATACATTTTTCGAGAAAACTTAAATTAAAATATGATTGGATAATAGTGGGCCTTGGCGAAGAAGATGGATATCAGCCTCTTCCCAAAGGTTTCATGACAAAAGCCATTCATGATGGACAAGATCCTGCACAATGGAGTTCGATGGCTGTAATTCCGCCTATTTCAATGTCTACCACATTTAAACAAGATGAACCAGGTGTATCTAAAGTAAACACATCATTTTTTAACCGATTATTAAATAATACTCTTTATTCTCGAAATAAGTTCAAGTATTAATTTTGGTCAATAACTATATAGTGCAATAATGTACAAGATCGGAAAAATTTGTATTCTGCACGCGATGTGAATGTAATCAGCAATCTCACAATCTGCAGAATATACTTTTTCACTAGAGTATTATAACCTATTTTTTCTACTACCGCATTTTATTTTAAATAAAATTTAAATTTAAATATTAAATTTTTGACCTACAAACTTTATCGCTTCTCTATTCATATTATACGATTTTTATGCGTCCAAATTTTTAAGCAAAAAGCAGAAATAATTTTTCAGTCATGTAGACCATAAAAATTAAAAAAAAGGATATTACAATCACAATTGGCCCCGAGATCTTATGATTTAACACCTTTAGACTTTTTTCTTTGGGGCCACGTGAAAGATAAGGTCTATGACAATGCTCCACAATCGAGTAATGACCTTAAAGATGGAATTCGTGAAGTTATCGAGAACATACAGCCGCAAATGTGCGAATTGGTCATGGAAAATTTCATGAAAAGGATATGGTGCTGCAACCGTAGCCGTGGCGGCCATTTGGCTGATATCGTTTTCCATCGTTAATCGCATACCTTTCTCTTTACAATGAAATAAATATCCATTGATTTCTCTTAAAATATACGCGTTTTTTTTAAATATCAAAATGAAACCTCTTATTGGAAAACCGTATATAATAAAGCATGTGACATGTTATAGTTTAACATGTCAATAATCGACGTTTCGACGTACCAAGCGTACATCTTCCTCAGAACTACAACCTAAAGCCGTCTTATTTTAATATAACGAGCTTTAAAAGATTTTTTTTTCCTATATCAATAAAATAACTTTTTCTTCATCAAAAGATTTAGACGCATGAAAATTATGAAATATGGACAAGGAATTAAATTCTTTATTTAATTTTGCATTCTCACTTAAACGCTTCATTTATCTTAGGAATTCAATTATACTCGTGCCGGAAATCCAACACGTCAGGTTTTGGAAAGAAATTTAGCTGCATTAGAAAATGGAAAATATGCGTTTTGTTTTTCTAGTGGCCTGGGCGCCACCACTGCTGTATTAGCAATTTTTAACAATGGCGATCATGTTATTAGTGGTGATGATATCTACGGTGGTACTAATCTACTTTTTAGCACAGTTTTTAACAGATTTGGTATAGAACCAACTTTTGTTGATACCACCGATCCTAAGAAAGTTGAAGATGCTATCCGTCCTAATACTAAGGTAAGAAATTCACTATAACTAATATTTTTTCCAAAAAAAAAAACAGAAATTTTGGAAAAATATTGACGAGTGATAAATAAAACTCTTTTCAAATTACAAGAAATGTGAAATTTGGCACAATTACCATTTTTTTTTCATAAATAAAATTTAAAAAAATATACTAGGTAACAAATAAATAACTAGATCATAAAATATTATTAATTCTTAATTAATGGAAGCGAAATTGTATTTAACTCTGTGCCTTCACAGTGATTATCTTAGAAACTGAAAGAAAAAGTTTTGAAAAATTAACATGTTTTTATTTTATTTATCATACATTTTAATTAATAGATTTATTCCAATCTACCATCATATCAGTTTGAAATCAGTTCAGAACTATCCAAGCATGCGTAGATTTGGCTTGTAATTTCCGTACAGTTTCGATCTAGTGCAGAATTTTACAAACCATGCACAATATGGTAAATTAATTCTACAGTTAAGTCTAAATTGCGCGTACTTTAGACAGTTTTGAACTGATTCCAAACTGATTTGATAATAGGTTAAAACAAATCTAAAATTACAATTCTACTAATTAGATGATTTGGCTTGAAACTCCAACAAATCCCACAATGAAAGTAAGCGACATTAGTGCAATATCTACAATCTGTAAGAAACACAATATTCTTCTAGTAGTAGATAATACTTTTATGACGCCCTATTTAATGAGACCTTTAGAGTTGGGAGCTGATATGGTAATGCATTCCGTAACAAAATATATGAATGGACATAGCGATGTATGCATGGGTGCGATTATTACCAATAATGAAGAAGTTTACAATAAACTTATTATTATGCAACGACGTATGGCATGCACATATTGTCACTATATTAGATACTCTGGATAATTTGAATAAAATCATTTTAGGTTCCGGAATTGTACCATCACCATTCGATTGTTATCTAGTTAATCGTGGATTAAAAACGTTAGCAATCAGAATAAAGCAACACAGCAAAAATGGGGATGCAGTTGCTATGTTCTTACAGTCACATCCTAAAGTTGCTAAAGTCCTTCATCCAGGTATAGAAATTAGTTCTTATTATTATTATTATTATTAATGATACAGATATTATTTTTTTCTGCAATCTTTAGAATAATAAATACAAAAATTTATTACATAACATGTCTAACCGGTTCATTTGGTTCAATTTCGGAATAAAACTTTTTAATTTATATTGATAAATTTATAATTAACTTAATGATAACTTTTTTTTTTTTTTGATTATTGGCTTTGGATTCAAGTCCATTAGCCATAATGATAACTTAATTTAAAAAAATAAAAAATAAAGAAATTTCATATTTAAACTTCGGACGTAAATATCTCAATTTAATCAATTTTTGATATAAATCCATCTATTAATGCACTTTTACTTAAGTGTTTTATGAATATTTCGCAACAGAGAAATATTTCGATAAAAAATTATCCAACAGAAGTTGCTATACAATTTTTAGCTAACAACTTTTATTTGGACAATTTTTTAATACGGCCTAATAAATTCTTATATTTTTGCGATATTATTTCAATTTTGACATATTACGTTTGTATTGTTAAGGTAAATTATAAATTATCAACGTAATATGAAGTTCAAGATATGTTTTTTTTTTGTTCAATAAATATTTCTCTGATAGAAAATAATTTGTTTAAGTACACTATAGTTTTTTAAAAAAACGAATCAAAATATTTAATAATTTTATTAAAAATTCTATCTATCTATGGTTGATTTAAGTCCGATATTTAAGTAATAATTTAGCTTATTAGCTAATGATATGATGTTTTTTTACATAAAACTAATACGTAATATGAAGTTCAAGATATGTACACTATAGTCACGGTTAGTTCTGTGCTGACCACAGCAGATTAAAAAAAAAACTAATCAAAATATTTAATAATTTTATTAAAAAATATATCTATCTATGTTTGATTTAGGTCCGGTATTATTTTCCGGTATATATTTTTTTAAATATATGCCAATTATAAAATAAAATTTTCCTAATCTTACTTATAGCTTGAACAATCACTAGTAGTTCGCATAAGTTAAACTTGAAATCACAACTTAAGTTTAAACTTGTGCTGTAATTTAAATCATAAAAGGAAATAATAAATAATAAAAATATTATATTAATTTTAATATTATTTAAAACACGTATTTCTTCAATAGTTTTTAAAAAAATAGATCATACATTTGATGATATTTGTTAAAACATCTATTGTTTAGGCCTGATTGCACAATGCATTGTTAAACGCTTTGTAAATTAATTAATCGTTAGGTTGCCAACTGACCAATTAATACGGCGGTTCAAAGACAGTTGCCAATCTAGTTGCCTAGTTAACTCATTGATTAAATTAACAATGCTGTATGCAATCGAGCGTTAGTGTTCAATATTTTTACAGCGTTCAATTTATTGTTACATCTTAAAATTACATCATTTTTAATCGCAATGTTTATATACAAATATACATTTTTTCGGTAATATTATAGGTTTGAAAAGTCACCCACAACACGAATTATTTCGAAAACAATGTTCAGGTAACAGTGGAATGTTAAGTTTTTATCATACCGGCGGTATGGAAGAATCTAAAAAATTTGTAAAAGCTCTCAAAGTCTTTACTATTGCAAATAGTTTGGGAGGTGCAGAAAGTCTTGTTGCTCTTCCGTAAGTTGATTTTAATTAGAATATTTTTGAATACTAATAGTTAATTAAGTCCGCTCATTTGCCAAATCGATTAATTCCATAAAATAAAAGTAATTGATATATTTTTTTTAAAAGTATATAAATTCAAATAAACATTGAAAAATAAAAGACAGAAAAAGAATGGACGAAAAAAAAGGCTTTTACTCAAAATTGGGTTGAATAAAATCAAATAAATTTCTTTAAACCACAAACAATAATTTAAAAAAAACTATGTACGTATTCGAAAGCATGGCTTTCATCATCAGTAACAAAAGATAAAGCTAAAGTCCTAAGCTTTTGAAATACGTATATAGCTTTTTTAAATTATTGTTTGTGGTTTAAGAAAAATTATTTTATTTTATTAATTTTTTTGTCACAGTAAGATAATATTTTAATTTATTATCTGAATAAAATAGATTGGCTCGTATTCTCACCGCACTTTTAAAAGTGATTCTTGTCAAAATTACTTAAAATTACTTATCAAGCAATTTTAATTAGTTTGTTTGATGAAATTCTCCATTTTTTACTGGGATTGTTATTGAGGTTAAAGTATATTGAGCAAAAACCAGTATATTTTTTATATAAGAAAATATTTATATATGGCAATCAATTTCGGCTATGTAGCCATTATCAAGCCTCCTGAAAATTACAAACAGAAAAACAAAAACATAGTATATATATTTTGTGATTGTTTGATATGTGAAAATTATAAAAGTAGTTTTTATGTATGTATGTTTTAATTTACATTTTAACATACATAAAAACTACTTTTATAATTTTCACATTTCAAACAACGACAAAATATATATACTGTGTTTTTGTTTTTCTGTGTAATTTTCAGGAGGCTTGATAATGGCTACATAGCCGAAATCGATCGCCTTCGCCATAAATAAATATTTTCTTATATAAAAAATATACTGGTTTTCTCTCAATATACTTTAACCTCAATTTAATTAGTTTATTTAAATTTTATGTATTAGATATAAAAATATATATGAAAAGTAGAAATACTATTCATATTTAATAAGAGGTAGAAGTAAAAATTTATTTTAAAGTGAAAAATAAAAGCAATTTTTCATAAATAAAAGAGGTGGACATATTATTAGACGACCAAAATTTGTTTGTAATAAGTAATTTTCATTTTTTATACATACATACAAGTGATTTTGCCATGTACCCAAAAGGGTGTGGCACAAATTCTTTCCACTATCCCGAAATTAGTTTTCTCCAAACATCTCTATCCAGACACACAACTAATATTACCACTATGCACAAGGTTTATCTAATGATTGTAAAAGTGGCCCTTAAGTAGTGTTAAGACACAGCCTAATTATTTTTTTTCTAATTTAATATAAAACACATTAATTAAGTTCTTTGGCATTAAAGAGTGGAAATTAATCAATTTGGCTTCTAAACGGCTCAATTGTATCACAACTTAGAAATATTTTCTACAATAAATTATGATATCTTAAAACAATTTTTAGAATTTTAATGTCGCATTCTGATTTACCAGCTGAAGAATTAAAGGCACTTAACATTACCGATAATTTAATTCGAGTTTCAGTTGGATTAGAAGATAAAGAAGATTTAATTGCTGACTTTAAACACGCTTTAGATCAAATTTAAACAATTTTTGTAATAAAGAATAATACAATAATTTTATTTGATTCTATTATTTAATTAAAAACCTTTATGTATATGAACAAAAAAAAAATCATTATAATATTGAACTGGACATATTTATTTATACACAGAATTAATTCACAATTCACCTAATAAAATTAACAGTATAAAAATATTATTTTCAATTCCCATTCTTCAGCAAATAGAAATTAATACATAATTCCAAAATATAATTCCAAATTATATTAATTAATTATTTAAATTTTAATATGTCATGTTTAAGCCTTTTTTAAATTAATCATGCAATTTTAAGGTGAATTAAGATTTTTCTACGTAAATAAAACTATTTAATAAAAATCGAATCAGTTCATCTTATAAATAAAATAAATTAATTTATTGGTTAAATTCTTTTTGAATTAATTTATGCTTAGCTCTATCGTAACAACATTATTTTCATTATTATTTTTTTTATACTTAACTAAAAATAACTATATTATTACTTGCATTACATTTGTTCAAAAAAAAAAGATTTATAATTTTTCGTTTGTTTTTTGTATGTTTTATATGTGGCCATTCTAAAATTTAAAATATTTTATCTCACAGCTAAGATGGTTCGGTCATGTTGTGGGAATGTGTAATGAACGATTGGTTAAAAACTCGGACAAAACTATTGAGAAAACGGCATTTATTAATTTAGTCGACGTGAATACGTATAGCTTTCGTAAACAACTGATATAATATATAAATAAACGAAATGAATAATGCCAAATATCATTATTGCTATGAAAACGAATATTTTAAAATGTCACACGTAAAATATGTCAAATAACACATCATAGTAAAACGTTGTACAGTTTATAACTGGACTATTGACTGTTTACGTTTGCGTGAACGTCCGATGAGTGCTATGATTTAGGATGTTTTGCGTGAGCGAATGTTTCCAATTAGTAGAACTAGAAGAACATGTACGACAAGTATTATAATTGTGGATAAAGCAAAGGCTGCTTGTCTAGATCAGCGAGTTGGTCTAGATAGAAATTAATTTTCGGCATATGAAAAAAGTTTGTGACACACCCTTTTCAGTACATGGCGTGATTGTGTATGCATGTATGTACATTTCTTAAAATTGTTTATATATCAAAAATAGAAAAACAATATTTACTAAATATCTTTTTTTTTTTTTGAAGTAAATAATAAAATCATTTTTTGCAAAAAAATGAGATAAAAATAAGGGTTAAACCGCATTCAGAGATTGCAAATTTTACTTTAAATACTTATAAGTATGCAAGCAAGTATTGAGTTGGTGCATAATTATCAGGCGTTTTTAACAAAGTTTATGCCGATTTGAATAACTTGGTGGCCGATGTCAAAGCATAGATTGCCTGCAAGAACCGTTACTTCTTTACCCGTGGAATCGACCGTCTTCCAAGCAAATGGGAAGCAATTATTGAAGTAGATGGTAGCTACGCTCCGGAATAATCATTTAAAAACGTTATTGTTAAATTTTTATGTTTCCTTTTTCATAATAAATATTGTTTAAAAAACGACTGATAATTATGCACCCAACCCTATACATACTTATACATACTTATAGTAAAATATTCAATCTTGGAATGCACCTTTATATTGTTATTATTACAATTACTGACAAAAAATGCATGAAATCATAATAATAATTCCAGCAATCTTCCTTTGACGTTTCATTGAAAACATGTTAACAATATAGCAAATCAAACAAATATATTTTTTACATAATTTGTGCTGATACACACGATTGGCTATTGGTTGTTGGGTGTTTTAGTTCAATTGTTTAGTGCTCTTATCTGGCTCTTATGACAGTTGTGTTGTTTTAAAACCCGTATTAGTTAAAAGATAAAAATATTTGACCTACGAAAAAAACATATAATCTACCTATGAATATAGTACCTATGAAAATAATAGTTTACCTATGTATTAACATTGTATTAAATAATTAATCTATGCTTAGGTTAGGTTAGGTTAGATTTAGGTTGGTTAGGTTATAGGTAAAAATATAAAATTTCATAGGTAATATTTGAATTATTCATAGATCATAAAATTAGCATCCTTAGTTAAAACAAATTTTAATACCGACCACCATTTTTTATTTTTAAATTTTTTTCTTTTTCTTAATCCTCCTGTTTAATTGGCAAATTTCTACAATCAATAGTTATCAAAATATTTAATACAACTTCTTATCTTAAATAGCATTATATATTTTTATTGTATTTTCATTGAATTCAATAATATTAACTGTACTTATATAAAGCTTTCACAATAATTATTTTTAAATATTAACAGTACTTCAATTAGCTATGTTACAAGGTTATTTCAAATAAATGATTTGTTATCGGATGTAGAATAAGATTTGATTAAAAATTAAAGACACAATAAAAAAATTGTTCCACAAAAGTATTGTTATTATTTGAACATTTAAAATTAGTTTTTTTTTCTTAACTATTGTTATGTAAAAGATACACATTCATAAAGATATGTTTTTGCTTTTGCCGTAAAAATCAAAAACGCTACGAACTTATCCAATATTTTGAAAGCCACTTTTCATCAAATATACATTATTCTTTTTGGATCAAAAATCATTTATAATTCAAAAATTTTATTTACTTGATGACTTCAGAATAATAGTGTAATATTTTTGTTTAATTTACAGGAGAATAAGATATTAATAAAAAAAAAAATGTTTGACAAATTTCGTAAGTGCACGTACTATTAATCTGAAGAAGATAACAAACGTTATCGAAAATCGGACTTAGGTCCGGTATTAGAGTATGAATTTAGGTAATAATTTAACTAAATTAACTAATATTTTATATAATATTTATTATATGCAGATATAATTTCTTAAAGTTCAAACAAACATATTAGTTCACTTAAAAAGCATCTTAAAATTCAACAGAAGCACTCAATTTCTAGGATTTAAACTCATGCTTGAGTTTAAGCTTGTATTATAATAATTTTTGACCTTCACATGAAATGGGAAAGTTATTGTATCATATCAATTTTGACTATTCAAGATTTTTACAGATAAACACGAATTACACTTTTTCTAACACAAATCAACTGTTTTTTGTGTGATGTCTATATGTGGACACGTATAGAACCAATTCGGTTTATCGGATTTTTAAAAAATTTCATATTTAAGCTTCAGACGTGATCAATTTGATCAGCTTTTGGTACAAATCTATCCATCGAAAGTTGTAGTTTATTGATGTCACTTTTATGTGTTTCACGAATATTTTGCAATAGTAAAATATTTCGAAAAAAAAATTTGAAAAAAATGGAAATGAGATTTTTACGTGGGTTATGTGGTGTAAATAGGAGAGATCGGGTACGAAATAGATTAGTGTATGATGAGTATGAAATTGAGAAAAATGTTGTAGCAAAAGTTGCCGCGTTAGTCAGTTAAGATGGGACATGTTGAGCGAATGTCTAATGAACGTTTGGTTAAAAAGATTTATTTGATTGATTTTGATGGTATACGTTTGCGTGGACGTTCGATGAGTAGTTGGAGTGGTATGATTGAGAGTGGCGAATTTTTTCTCTTTATTTTAGAATTTCACTCTAAGTCAAATTTTTATTTTGCTGTGTGTGTAATAAAAATGTATGCTAAAAATTATAAATATAATAATAGTATATCATGTTAGATGTTACGCAGAGTAGAAAACGATGATATTTGTGGCCGAAGCAAAACCGAGACCAAGCTATACAGGGTGTTAGGTAAACATGCGGCAAAAATTCAAGGGGTTATTCCTTGACCTATTCTAAGAATATTTTGCCCTATGATAATTTTTGAAAAACCCCTTTGCTTTGAAGATACAGGGTAAACCAAATTTGCGACCGTAACATTTTATTATCAAAAAGTACATGTAAAGTTGCTTAATCTACAATAAATGTCCAGCCCGGATACAAGCATTCAATCTTCTCGTCATTGACTGCCGAACTCTTTCAAATACACCAGGGTCGTTTCTAATTGAGTTACACCCAGCAATTATCCGATTTCGCAAGTCGTCCAAATTTTTCACTGGAGTAAACTCAGTGGGTTTTTCAAAAATCATCATAGGACAAAATATTCTTAGAATAGACCAAGGAATAACCCCTTGAATTTTTGCCGCATGTTTACCTAACACCCTGTATAATATAGATAAAAAACAATATTTAATAAATAATAAAAGCATATGCTGAAATATTTGATGTAAACGATAAAATCATTTTTTACATGATAATATTTATAATATAATAAATTCTTGCTGTCATCCTTTGAGGTTTCATTGATAACCTATTAGGCAATGTAGAATCGAGATGACTGTACTAATTAACATGGTTATTAAAGCAAGTTTTTTTTTTAATATAATTCATTTTTAGCGAAGTAGTGGTACCTACAGTATGGACTCTCTAAGCAAGAATATGGCAACATGTAAGCTATTAATATCACTTTTATACAATTTCCATTAGCCTTTTAGCATTTCTATCAAATGCAAGTGTTATTTCATCAATAAAATGTGAAATTGCACATAAACTCATATTTACTTTGTAATTATAAATATATTACGTCATTAAAAATTAAATGATAAAATTTATTTTTCACAAATTATACATGATAAATAAAATGACACACTTTACTTTGAGAATGTGTGTGTGAGGCTGCATTCAGTACATATCATAAGATTACAAATATTGTTTTTTAATAGATTTGAATGCATTACATAAATTATATTATTTTATTATATATTATAAAAAAATCTGTCAGTACTCATTAGATTAAAATAAAACGGCTTCAGGTTGTAGTTCTGTATTAATATTTATTTATTAATAATTGAAGTTCTCAACGTACATCTTCATTAGGAAAAATGATACAAATGTATTGCTCATGTCAATTGATTAACATAGTAAAAAAATCTTTCAGAACTTATATTGAAATAAAACGGTTTTAGGTTCTAGTTCTGTATTAATATTTATTAATAATCGACGTCTCGGCGAACTCAACGTTTGTCTTCTTCAGAAAAAAAGATGCAAATCAGTGGCGTAGCTGGGGGAAGAGAGCGGATCAACATAAATTCTATGAGTTTTTCCGGTTTTCCAGGTTTTGTCCACCCTATATATAAATGCCATCTGTATCTTTTTTCCTCATAAAAACAGATGTTGAGTTCGCCGAAACGTCGATTATTAATAACTATTAATACAGAAATAAAACCAAAAGCCGTTATATCTTATCAATAAAATAAAACTTCTTTAGATTGTAGTTCTGTATTAATATTTATTAATAATCGACGTTTCGACGTACTCAAGCGTAAATCTTTATCAGAACTACAACCTAAAGCCGTTTTATTTAAATATAACGAGTTCTAAAAGATAATGTTTTTCCTATATCAATAAAAAAATTCTTTTTCTTCGTCAAAAGATTTAGACTCATGAAAATTATGTATTATGGACAAGGAATTATATTCCTTATATAATTTTGCAATCTCACTTCAATTATTTTAGGAATTCAGTGATATTCGTGCAGGAAATCCATCACGTAAAGTTTTGGAAGAAAATTTAGCTTTATTAGATAATGGAAAATATGCGTTTTGTTTTTCTAGTGGCCTGGGTGTCACTACTGCTGTTTTATCAATTTTTAAAAGTGGCGATCATGTTATTGGCTGTGATGATATCTTCGGTGGAACTAATGAAATTTTTCCACTGTTTTTAACAGACTTGGTATCGAAACAACTTTTGTTGATACCACCATTCCTAAGAAAGTTGAAGATGCGATCCGTCCTAATACTAAGGTAAGAAATTCATTACAATTTCTATTCTTTTCATAACAGGTTAGAGAAATTTTAAAAATTAAGCCTAGTTCAGAATTGCACGTAACATGTGTAATATGATACTTTATAAGCTAAATGTATACTGCACATGCTTTGAACAATTTTGAACTAATTCCAAACTACAAATTCCAAAAGAAACTCAAATAGTTTTACTTTAAAAAATTAGAATTTTGTCAACTTTATGGTGATCAGCAATGTAACGTAACAGCGTGTTTTGTTTCTTTCTGTCGAATGAAAAATTACATTTACTAGAAAAGGACAAAACATTCTGTTACGCTACATCACTGTTCAGAATACCAGCATTAAATATGCTCAGATATCAAAATATCGATCGATGTATCAAAATATTGATATAACGATAATTTTTATTTTTAATATCAATTATCGATATATCTAGATTTTTTTTCTAGTTGGAACAAATCAAAAATTAGAACTATATTTATTAGATGATTTGGGTTGAAATGCCAACAAATCCCACAATGAAAGTAAGCGATATTAGAGCAATATCTACAATCTGTAAGAAACACAATATCCTTCTATTGGTGGATAATACTTTTATGACGCCATATTTATTGAGACCTTTAGAGTTTGGAGCCGATATGGTCTTGTATTCCATAACAAAATATATAAATGGACATAACGATGTATGCATGGGTGCGATTATTACCAATAATGAAGATGTTTACAATAAACTTCTTAAAATACAACCACGTACGCATGCACATTCTCAATATATTAAGTTGTGGATAATTTGAATAAAATTATTTTAGTTTTAAGAATTGTACCATCACCATTTGATTGTTATCTGGTTAATCGTGGATTAAAAACGTTAGCAATCAGAATGCAGCAACACAATAAAAATGAAAGTGCAGTTGCTCTGTTTTTGCAATCGCATCCGAAAGTTACTAAAGTCCTTTATCCAGGTATATAAACTAGGTCCGTGACGAATATTTTACGACTGCACCAATAAACTGCTTTCATTCATACGTAATACGTTACGGGCAGGCATACTTATAAGTACTCAACGTAAAATTTTCAATCTCCAAATGCACCTTTAATGTTGAACAACCTCCACCCTAACTTCACAAAATTGCCGCTCATTCAAATTGCGACTGAATTAATATTTTTTTAATCTATTTTATAGAACATATTTGATATAACTAATTATTTATAAAATTATAAAGCATATTATGTATAATTAATAATTCAATAACATTATTAATAAAATTACATAAAATACAAATAAATATATTCCTAAATGGCCTATATTTTCTTTAAAAACCATTATTATAGTTTCGAAAAAATATCTGATATAATTTGTTATGTAGAATAATATATATACATATATATATATATATACATATATATATATATATATATATATATATATATATATATATATATATATATATATATATATACAGAGTGTCCAAAATAACTCCGTATGCATGGGGATCTCCGGAACTGTTAGAGATACGACCTCGGTTAAATTAGATGAAAGTTGCCTCATTAGTAGGCGAGTTTAGTCATCTTTTGTTTTTTCCAAAAAAATCCATAGGTTACTAGATATAGACAAAAATGCAAATTTTGCTGTTTTATATTTTTGCTTATAACTCTCGTATGCAAAACGATACATTATTTTGGTTTACACTTTCTTAAGACACTTTTTTACACAGAATTTCCAGAAGTTACCAGAATTTTTGTGCCATGTACTGTTTTCGAGATTTATGATGCAACTTTCATTTTTCTTATGTAACTAGTATTTCAATGTAGTGTAATTAAAAAGACCTTTTTTTTCTCTTTCCAGTGATATAACATAGTCCTGCTTTATTTTAAATAATAACATGGAAAATTGAAAAAAATCTATTTTGCAAAGTAATAATTCATTTTTTTAGTTGAAAACTAAGTAGGTCATGTTAAAATAAATGAAACATGAGCCCTACCTTATTTTAAACAATAATATAAAATTATAATAAAAAAAAAAAACAATTTATTAAATACTAATGCCATATTTTACATTCGTAATAACTAATAACTATAACAGTAAAATTACATTAAGTGTTCAAATAAACCACCGTTTTCTTGAATGAACATACGTGTTCTCTTAAGTATAGCTTGCGTTAGGTTAGTTTTAGGTATTTAATACCGTACTCAATCAAATTCATATTTAATATCCTATACATCCCTACACTGGGTTGCCTTCTTTAAGGATATAAATTTAAATACATTTCCGCGGCTAATACTGCGTTACTTTGACAACGAATGTAACAATAAAGCATTTCAAACTTCTCTAAATTTTCAAACCGGTCTATGAATTAATATTCTTTCAATAAGCACTCCAATAAAACTAACTAACTAACTAAGACAATAATCAGAAGAAAAGCAAAACCAAAAATCTAATAATAAGGAAAACAATGCCTATTTCTCATGTTTCATTTGTTTTGATATGGCCTACTCGGTTTTCAACTAAATAAATGAATTATTACTTTGCAAAATAGATTTTTTCAATTTTTCATATTATTATTTAAATAAAGTAGGACTATGTTATATCACTGGAAAGCAAAAAAAAAGATCTTTTTAATGACACTACATTGAAATACTAGTTACATAAGAAAAATCAAAGTTGCATCATAAATCACGAAAACGGTACATAATAAAAAAATTTTGGTTACTCCTGGAAATTCTGTGTAAAAAAGTGTCTTAAGAAAGTGCAAACCAAAATAATGTATCGTTTTGCATACAAAAGTTATAAGCGAAAATATAAAACAGCAAAATTTACATTTTTGTCTATATCTAGTAACCTATGGATTTTTTTGGAAAAAACAAAAGATGACTAAACTCGCCTACTAATGAGGCAACTTTCATCTAATTTAACCAAGGTCATATCTCCAACAGTTCCGGAGATCCCCATGCATACGGAGTTATCTTGGACACTCTGTATATATATATATAAATATATATTGGAATTTTTTCCTTTTTTAGAAATAAAGATAAATATTTTCTAGAAAAAAAATTTTTAATTTCAAAAAATATATTATTCTACATAAAAAATTACATGTTTTTTTTTCGAAACCATAGCGCTTTTTAAAGAAAATATTGCCCGTTAAAGAATATATTTATCTATATTTTATTAATAATCGAATATTGTTATTTTGTGAAATTATGGCAAAAGTTTATAACATTTACCTTTATATCAGGAGAAACGAACTTTGTTCGTCCAAGAGGGTTATGAAACTCCTACCTAAAAATTGCTCATTCAATAATACAGAAGGAATATTATGTTCGATTGTCCGATGTTTCGAAATAAGCCTGTTATTAACAGGGTTGCATAAAAATCACAATTAAAAAAAAAACATTTTTTTAAATTTAAATCAGATTTTTTTATCGTATAAATCAAATAATAATCATGACTAATTTTACACAAAATAATAAATATAAATAAAATATTAATAATATATATTGATAATATGTACTTATTATGTGATTAATATTATTAATATATTATTAATAACTTATTCAAAAAAGTACAAAAGAAATAACACATACTCTAAAAATTGTTTTACGAATGACACTTAAAAAAATATATATTTCATCATATTGCTATAAAAATAAATTTCGTAATGTTTCCAGTGGAAACATTATAAAATTTATTTGGTGATATAGTGATTGTATGACAATAATGTATCAAAAACAAATTTCAAAGTGTTTTTTAATGAGTTTCCAAAGTCAAAACCTAGCTAAATTGCTAAACTTAGATACATCACATTTTATCAGAATCGTTAGAGCCGTTTTCAAGGTAAAATTTAATCCGCATTAACAAAGAAATATGTAAGAATTATGCAATGATCCAATGATATGGATTTTTTTCAGTAATCTTTAAGAAGAAATAAATACATAAATATTATAATTTATTCCAATTATAAAGTAAAATTTTAATAGCCTTAACACAGTAAAAAATCTTTTAGAACTCATTATATTAGAATAAAACGGCTTTAGGTTACTAGATAACAAGTAAATTATTTGTTACCTAGTACACTTGTTTCCATGTTATATTTATTTACTATAAATGTCATTTCTATCTTTTTTCCTGATGAAGACGCACGTTCAGTTCGTCGAAACGTTGACTTATTAATACTACAAAACTAGAGCCTAAAACCGCTTTATTTTAATATTATTGCTTATGGTTAAAACAATCATTATACTAGTTCACCCAAGTTAAATTTGAATTAACACTTTAAAATTCAACAATCAATTTTCAAATTTAAACTCATGCTTGAGTTTCATAAAATATTTTGTTCCACTAATTTTAATATTATTTAAAGCATATACCTACTTCTTCAAATAAAAAATAGCACTAAAAAAAATGAGTGAAATATTTGATTATTTTATAACAAAACTACCGCTTAGTAACAAAACTATCACTTAAAAAATGAGTAAAATATTTGATTATTTTATAACAAAACTATCGCTTAGTATTTCACTACTTATACAATTTTCAATTTACTATTTTATCTTGCAATTAATTTTTAAAAGCAATGTTTACACATAGATTACATTTTTTCTGGTAATATTATAGGTCTGAAAAGTCACCCACAACACGAATTATTTCGAAAACAAAGTTCAGGCAACAGTGGAATGATAAGTTTTTATCATACGGGCGGTATGGAAGAATCAAGAAAATTTTTAAAAGCTCTCAAAGTCTTTACTCTTGCTAATAGTTTGTATAAACAGTTAATTTTCGCAAAACTTAGATGAATGATTTTTTCAATACAATTTCAGAATTCTAATGTCGCATTCTGGTGTACCAGTTGAGGAATTAAAGCCACTTAACTTTCAGTTGGATTAGAAGATATAGAAGATCAAATTTAAACAAATTCTCTAATAAAGAATAAAATAATTTTGATTAAAATATTTATGTATTAATAAAACAAAAATAAAACTTTATAATAAAAATTTACAATTCACAATTCCAAAAGAAATTGTTATTTCGCAAGTGTTTAACTGCATTGTTAATATTATTGTTATTAACACATTTATTTTTTGTTTTATATATTTTTTTTATTTAGATAATCCTTATAAAGTTAAAATATCTTGTCTCATATTTCTTAAAATTGATTATATAAAAATAGTAATTTTTTAATGGTTGCTATTTGACATTACTTAATTATATCTATTCAAAGCTTAATCATATTAAAATTAGATGGTGTCAATGACATATAATTACAGATGTGTAACAAAAGTTTTTATTGAATTTTAAACCTGGTTGAGTTAATTAGTCACTGCGGTTGCTATCGGAAAATTGAATTATTTTAATTATATTCTACAATATCAGATCTAAAAAATTCTAATATAGAAAAAAAAACAATATTTAATAAATAATAGAAGCATTTACTGAAATATTTATTTCATTTTGATGTAAATGATAAAATTATTTTTTTTACAAAAGAGGTGAAAATAAGGGTTATTGTTATTTATACTTTGATAATTATCAATTGTTTGCTAACAATGTAATGATTAATTGATTTTTTTTGCAACATTTTTTTAATCTCATCCTGTTTTGTTATTCTATTCTAATTAAATTCTAAACAATAAAATTATGAAAACATGATAATATTTTCCTATAAATTCTTGCTGTCATCCTTTTAGGTTTCATTGATAACCTATTAGCAAAGCTATTAGGCAATGTAGAATTGAGTTGACTGTACCCAACTAACAAGGTTATTAAAGCAAGTATTTTTTTAAATATAATTCATTTTAAGCGGAGTAGTGGTACAGTATGGACTCCCTAAGCAAGAATATGGCAACATGTAAGTTATTAATATCATTTTTATATAATTTTCTTTTACCTTTTAGCATTTCAATGAAATGCACGTGTTATTACATCCATAAAACGTCAAATTGCACATAAATTCCTAAATTTGTAATTATAAGTATATTACGTCATTTAAAATTAAATGATAAAATTATTTTTTTACAAATTATACATGAATATCACAGAATATCGAAGCTGATAAACTGATAAATAAAATGTCACACTTGACTTTGACAATGAATGTGAGGCTGCGTTCAGTACAAATCATAGATTTACAAATATTGTTTTTTTTTTAAGATTTGAATACATTAGATAAATTATATTATTATAAATGATATAATTTCAAAAATAATACATTTCTTTCTTATTTTGAAAATTCAGTTTATTCATTATCTATTGCGAAAATTGCAAATGTAAACACAAAAATATTATGCTATGAACGTGACTGTACAACTAAATAGATAAAGAAAATACATTTTATAATAAAAAAACATTATAGCCAGTTGTTTATTCATATTCGCAAAAAAATTATTGTCATTTCGCATATCTGCACTTTACGTAACAAAAATATAATCTTCAAAATGAAATTTGCGAAATATCAAATTTAAAAAATTGTATAATATGAATTAACAAAGTTTGTTGTTATATGCAAAACAGGAAAAGTTATTAAAACTTATTTCAATATACAAAGTTCCTTTTATGATAGGTATTCGAAATAAAAATATTTTTATGAAAATGCTCAAAATTTAATTATTATACTCATAAGTTTGTGGATAAGTTTTGATAAGTTCTGCATTATAAGTATTATTTATAACTTATATTTCACATATTATAATTGTTAGTTTATTTTAGTATCTATTTCTATATCATTTTATACGTTATTCAACTCCGTTCTAATTCCTTCTTTACGAAACTAATTACTTAAATTCTCTAACAAATATTCATTATAAAATTAAATTATCACTTTTTGAAAGACTTACATGCAACTTTAATATTAATAATCGGTATATACTTAAAAATATAACTTATGATATTTTTGGCAGTGGGCCTTGGCGAAGATCATGGCTACCTACCTCTTCCAAAAGGTTTTATGACAAGAGCCATCCATGTTGGTCAAGATCCGGAACAATGGAAGTCCTTGGCTGTTATTCCACCAATTACAATGTCAACAACATTCAAACAATACGGACCAGCGGATTTCGAAGTAATAAAGACATTTCTATAAATTCACGTGATGGATTCATCGTTTCATCTCATTCATATCTCGTGTAATTAAATTGTAAAACATATATGACTTATATTACATATATTGGTAAAACTTTACTTTAAAGTCACCAAATATATTTACTTCAAACTTTACTTTAGCACATTTTATGAATATAAATTACGAAATTTTAATACGAAAATGATATTTACTATTAAAACTGATTTTGAAAATTCCTTTTAAACATGTTGAGGGAAGAGCCTAGTGTAGTCTGCCGAAAAATTACCTATTTTAAAAGTGTAGATGAAAGAAAAAGTACTAGTCCAATCAACATGAAACTTTTTGCGATTTATTAGACATCATTGAAACTAAAGAATAGTCGCGTTAATTAATAAAATAAATAGTCGCTCAGCATGAACCTCTTAAAAATATAATGAAATTAATTTGGTCATATAAAAGCAAGTGTTTTTTGAAAAAGTTGTTAAGTTTTATCTAAAGTTTCAGGTAAATATATTTGGTGACTGTAAAATAAAATGTTGCCAATATATTTGTTTAAGGGCCGATATTTTGTGTTCTGATTAAGACTAAACGAGCCTTAAAATTAACCAGATAATACATTTTTGGTTAAATTTGATAGGTATAACATATATAAATATATTCAGGTTAATTTAATCAGTACACAATATTCAGAAAATAAATGTGTCGTTTTAGTTAAATATTAAATTTAACTAATTACCAAATAATTTTAACCGAAACTCAAAATACCGACCCTTAATATTTTATATTTCATATAAGTTCAATCTAATTGTTTTAATTTTTCCAAATTAATGATATCACATGATTGGTTTCCGATGAATCCATTAAGTGAATTTAGAGAAACGCTATCATTTCGAATCTTATAACACAAACACTCTCTAAATTCAAAACATCAAATTTATAAAATAACTTAAATGGAACAATTTTTGTCCGATATACATACATAAAATAAAACCCTTCTTTACACTATTCTATTCTTTCCCGCGTTCCGCTCTCTACTGAAGCAGTTAGTCATTTGTAACTAAACCGCGTATAATTTAAAAAACGATTACAGAAATCAAAAGAAATAAAACTAACTAAATGTAATATAATATTCATTTATTTTTAATAAAATATTAAATAATAAATGAAAATAATTACAGGAATATGAATATGGCCGTTCAGGAAATCCATCTCGCAACGTATTAGAAAAATGTTTAGCTAATTTAGATGGTGGCAAATACGGTCTTTGCTTTTCATCAGGACTAGGAGCAACCACTGCTGTGGTGTCAATGTTTAGTGCTGGCGATCATATCATTAGCGGTGATGATATTTATGGCGGTACTAACAGACTTTTAAATAAAATTATTTCGAGATTCGGTATTGAACCGTCGTTTATTGACACCACAGACCCGCAAGAGGTTGAAGCTGCTATTCGGCCCAATACCAAGGTGGGTAATTAATATCATTATTTTATTTATTAATTGACAGAATCAGAATCGTCTCTGATACTGATTAAAAATCTGTTATCTTCAATATTTTAGATGGTTTGGATTGAAACACCAACAAATCCAACTATGAAAGTAAACGACATTAAAGCAATATCCGAAATTTGCAAGAAACACAATTTGATCTTAGCAGTCGACAACTCATTTTTGACGCCATATCTTCAAAGACCATTAGATTTTGGCGCTGATATGGTAGTTTATTCTTTGACAAAATACATGAACGGACATTCAGATGTAGTTATGGGTGCTGTTGTAACAAGCAACGAAGATATTTACACTAAACTTAAATTTATCCAAAATGGTATACAAATATATAATATTTAATTTTTACATTATTTTTATTTCTATACGATCGGTAATAATTTTTAGGTGCCGGAATTGTACCATCACCATTCGATTGCAGTTTAGTTAATCGCAGTTTAAAGACTCTCGGTTTAAGAATGAGACAGCATAATGAAAACGGAGATGCAGTTGCTGCATTTTTAGTTTCGCATCCGAAAATCACGAAAGTTTTACATCCAGGTATATTTATAAATACATAGTAATAAATAAATATTTAGAGATAAATAATTTCATTTTGTTATACATTCGTGAAAGGAGGAGTGTAGAAAAGTAAAACTACTCAAATTATATAAACAACTACTTTCGAATTATTTTATTCGTTCTCAAGTTCAATGGCAGGTTAATTGTTTGAAAAAATAGCCATTCAACTAAATTACGCCATACAAAAGTCATTAATTTTTCGTCAAATAGAAATACGTGCTCAGGTCAATCTATTGTATAATACATAAAAAGAGATGGAATATAATTTTTGTTATCGTAAATTGAATCAGGAATTAACCTGAAGTTGGACTTTAGAATAAATATATAATACTTCAAAACTAGTCGTCCATATAACTTGACTATTTTGACTTTTCTACACGCTTACCTTCCACAATCATATTAATAAATATTGTTTTAAAATTATCTTGATTATTAATATTATTATTTTCTAAATTTAATTCTCAAATGTTGATAAAATTTCAGGTCTGAAAATACACCCACAACACGAATTGTACAAGAAACAATGTTCGGGTCATAGTGGTATGATTAGTTTCTATCATACAGGTCATTTAGAAGAGTCCAAAACGTTCCTCAAATCTTTAAAAGTATTTACTCTTGCCGAAAGCTTAGGAGGATTTGAAAGTTTAGCTGAACTTCCGTAAGTTTGTTTTCGACACGCGTATTTAAACAGTTTCTTAATTTCAAAATGCAAAAAAGGTTTTAATCATAATTAAGTTAACAAAAAAAGCATTAGTACTTCAATAAAAATATATTGTGAAATTATGATAAATAGTAAATTGAAAACCGAAAAGAAAATAAATACCGAATTTTTGTGAATAATTACAGGCTTCTAATGACCCACGCATCCGTGCCTGAGGACCAACGCGAACAACTTCAAATTACCGACAATTTAGTTCGTTTATCCGTCGGATTAGAAGATAAAGAAGATCTACTTGCCGATCTCAAACAAGCACTTGATAAAATATAAATATATATTATGTAATATGCACAAATTAAAACAATAAAATAATTATTAACTTAATTGTAAATGTATCCAACAACAAAAATTGAAACTGTATGAAAATATTTGAAATGTGCCTAGATTGTTATTAAATGTATAAGGAATAAATTCAATATACTGACATTTATTAAAAAAGTAAACACTAGAATTTTTATTAAAATATTTTTTTAAAAAACCGATACATATGATAAATATTGAAATTTTTAATTTAATAACATGTGAAAGAATTTAATCTTAAATTAAATAATACTATATAATTTATCTTAAATTTTACTCACGGATGAGACTAATACAAAATTACTGAGTATTACTCAAACATATCTCAGTTATTCCGTGGATAATTGCATCACAAGTCATTTTATTTATTTCGCTACATCGTGCCAGATGTAGTTTAACACTCGATAAAAGCTGCAAAAGAGAATTAAATTCAATTTTATGTTCAAAATCAATTTAAAAGTTTTATATGGTTCGTTCCTATAAACTATGGAATTGATTTGCAACTATACGAAGCATGCGTAGTATAGTGAATTACAAGATAACGTTACATTATGTAATGCGCATGCCACAAATAGTTGTAAACTGATTTCAAACTATGCCTGGATCCTATAGCAAAATAAATAAAGTTAAATGCTAATAAATGAATTTGACTTGACTTATTCTGAAGCATTTTGATTGCTAGGATGCAAACAAGAAGTTTTGATTGGCATCAAGCAATATGCTATTGTATGCATTTTGTCGTATTCGTATTTTGTATAAACATTGTATTTTTCTGTTCGGTTTCGATTTCAAAGAAAATTACGATTTTGCTATAGAATCCAGTTACTGATTTAATGATAGGTTAGAATAAACTTATAATTTATTATAGAACCTCTATGAAATGGGAAAATCGTACAGTAAAAAGATCAAATTTTATTTTTACTAAAGTTTTAGTTAGAATAGATCAGCGAATAAATATTTTAATTGAATATTTGTGAGGCCCATATTCTAACCTCACTATGACTTTTGTCAAAAGTACTTTTGATATTTACCTAAAATTACTTATTATACTTTAAAATAGTTTACTTTGATTTTATATCACATATAATAAAAAAAATCCTCAAAAATAGAAAAAACTATTTATATTTAATGAAAAACGGAAGTAAAAATTTATTTTGAAACAAATAACAAAAGCACTTTTTTACAAAAAGAATGAGATGAGAATACGAGAATCAGTTTTATAATAGATTAATATAATCAGGAAATTTTAATACAATACATTTATATTATTTATCACATGACTTATTGTCAGACTCCTTCATTATTTTATAACAAATTTCGGATTTATGTATTAAAATGTAAATTCAAATTGCGAAAATATTGAAACCTACCTTTTCCAAATACGTCATTGACGTATCATGAAAGTACGATTTCTGAAAATCGACAACAAATTCTTTGGGAATGTTGCTTTCCTTGGCAAACATATCACGAGCATGTTTCAAAAACAATTCGGTATTGAAAAACGTCGAACTTAAATTAATTAGAAATTTATACGGTATACCAACAGCATCAATCGAGCTAGTATCTTTTTCTACGATTAAACATCGGTATTCAGAGACGAAAGTTTGTGCTAGCGCACGAAACGGTGACAATATAACACCCACAAACGGTTTAATGTCGTTGCTGAGATACATTTGCATATTGAGTTGCGTATCAATATCTTGTAGCGATGGATTCGGATAGAAAGTCGGATGAGAGTGAAACCAGCCCACTATCTCAACACCTTCACTGTACAGAGCTTCCGAAGACTCGCTCTGTGAAACTAAAACAAACAGAATTCTTATTTATTTTATACAGATTGTACATATAGAATCGAATAGTGTCGTATTTTAGTTTCTATAATGTAAAAAGAAGCTTTAAATTTGAGTTTTGGAGTATATAATTTCGTTTGCATACATGGTAATGGTTGAAAATAAATATAAAAATAATTGAAAATTATCTCAAAATAACCATAATTTAAAATTAATACAGAAAAATAAACAAATGTTTGTCGTTTTTTGTCATAATAACTAAGGCCCGTATTCACACCTCTTTTGTTTATGAAAAAGTGCTTTTATTTTTTGCTTTAAAATAAATTTTTACTTCTACCACTTGTCAAATATAAATAGTATTTCTATTTTTGATATATTTCTGTATATCTAATATAAAATTCAAATAAACTAATTAAAATTGCTTGATAAGTGTGGTAAGTAAACCTCAAAAGTACTTTTGACAAAAATCACTTGTAAAAGTGTTGTGAGAATACGGGCCTAAATTTGTAGATATTTATTAATTATTAAATAAATTACATAATTAAAAATGTAAAAAAATTTGTGATCATAAAACGAAATAATATTTAAATTATTGTGACTGTATCAATTTCATGGCATTTGTGTTATTGAAAAGAAATAATAATTAAATTATTATTTTCAAGGTAATTTTCAATATTTTCATATCCAATTTCTACCGTTACAAAGCCTGCAAAATTAGTTTAATTTATTCATTAATTAAATAATTACGAAAGCAAGATATTACAAATTTTATTTTACATGTCAAAATTCTATGATCCAAATTTGTCGTATATAAACGAATAGTGTCGTTTTAGCTAGTCGAAAAGAGTAGCTTATAAAATCGTCATTACGGCTGGCTGGCTGGCCGTGTCCAGAAAATACGATAAATTCATTGTGGCTACATTATTTATCCGATTTTGATCAAATTTTCAGGAAAGATTCCCCTAGTGCCCACATAAATTTCGTAATTTTAATTAAATACAGTGTTGCCAACTTTCCGAGAAAAAAATTACTAAAATTTTTAAAAATTTATTACGGCCATGTTGTTTAACCGATTTTGTTCAAATTTTCACAAAAGATTCTTCTGGTATCCATATAAATTAGATAATTTCAACAAAGTGCAGTGCTGCCAACTTTCTGAGAAAAAAATAACTAAAATTTTTAAAAATTTATTATGACCACGTTATTTAACCAATTTTAATCAAATTTTCACTAAAGATTCTCCTGGTGCTCGCATAAATTATGCAATTTTAACAAAATACAGAGTTGCCAACTTATCGAGAATAAAAATAACTAAAATTTAAAAAAATTCATTGTGGCTACATTATTTATCCGATTTTGATCAAATTTTCAGAAAAGTTTCTCCTAGTGCCCACATAAATTATAATTTTATTAAAATACGATGTTGCCAACTTTCCGAAAAAAAAAATTAATAATTTTCTAAAAATTTGTTATGCCCGCATTATTTATCCGATTTTAATGAAATTTTTACAGAAGATACCCTTAGCGCCTATAATATTATATATTAGCAAAATACAATGTTGCCAACTTTCGGTAAAAAATTTTTTTATTCCTATTTCTTATCATTTATGTGATAATGTCCAAGTGGTCTATATATGGGTTTACCCATATACTTCTAATCTTGTATTTTAGCTAGTCGAAAAACTAGCTTATAAAATCAAACCACATTCGACTAGCTCCATTCTCGCTTTGCGAGAATATTATTCTTAAAATATAATTTAATGTGTAAACCATAGTAAAAAAATCGTTGAGAACTCATTATATTTTTATATTTTTTTCCGAAACATCGATTATATTAATTGATTTGAATGTGTAAACGGTGGTAGATATGTTTTTTCAGCTTACCTGGACACATATCACAATGAGTATTGCTATGATTAATACCCCGACAAGGTATATAACGTGTAATATGCAAAATACGTTTATTTAGATCGAATGATCCACCTAGAAGTCCCATCACTTCAATTAAAGCTGAATGCGCATGAATATCAATTAAAAGAAGAGCACTTATATGAAGCACCACCGTATACGGAGCCTGAAATACGTTTAACTGTTTAGAAACCAACAAACGAACAACAAACAGTAATAAAAGACATTTTTAACTTACTGGATTTTCATCAGTGAAACCTTTACAATAAACTAATTTAATATTTTGCCGTCGATTTCTTGGTTTCGACTGTTTATCTTCATTGATAACTGTTGTATCGATTATTTCACCATTTTCATCATGCATCATTGTATAACCACCTTCTCCATCCTATTCAAAAAATATATACATATAAATCGCAATTCTTACTTCTTGTTTGTGTGAAAAAGTGTGGTTATCTTTTATTTCAAAATGAAACATTTTAGAATTTTCAATAATTTTTCCTGCCAAACCAGAATGAGGTAGAGAAAAAAGTTACTCAGTTATTATGTAGCTAATTTTTTTCTCTATTTTACTAAATTATTTCAGATTTTTTTGAGCAAATTTTGAAAAAAGTCTTATTTTGAAAAAATCCCTTGTTAAATTTTCAAAAATTCAGTTTTTAATTTTTTTCTACTAAACGATGCATTGTAGAATAATGGTTTCTTCACTCAATTATCGTACTCATTATTCCACATTTTTCCATGTCATGCTTATTTTCCTACACCTCATAGTTTTTGAGAAAAAAAATAAAAACAAAAAAATAAAAAAAAAATTCTAACGCCCAAACGGCATATGCTAGCAAATTAAAACTAAAACCAAATAATAGAACCTTTTATGCCCTATCGAAAAGTATTCTAAGTATTTCTTCGAATTTTACTCGAGAAAGTAGTATATCGCAATTTATCGAAATTACATGTTAAACGCCCATACGAACTTAACGAACGAACACTCGGTATATATATAAATCTCATAGTAAAAATACAATAAGCCACTGGAGCGCAATACTAATGGGACCTTAGAACACCACAATCTTATGTAAAGATAAATAAAGGTGAAAATACGGGCTAATAAATTTGTTCGTAAAGCAATCCATACAGTTTTAACTGCGTAACTAAATTATAACGTGTGTGTGTATGTGTGTGTGTGTGATGGTGTGTATGTGTGTGTCGTTAGTTCATAATTTCAAACTGTACAAAATCTGTAACCGACAGATTTTTAACTACTCAAACCGTAATTTGCGCACGCAGTTAAATCAAAGAGACATTTACCTCAATGCAAAAACTATTACTCTATAGTTACCAGTTAATCATGCTGGAAAATATGACGTAAACTAGAAAATTTCTTGTAGCTCTTATTGAAAAAATACTAATCATTAAAATGTCTGCTGCGATTTTAACGCTACACTTAGACACGCTCAGTTTATTGCACAGTTTTAACTGCGCAGTGATTTCGTGGCGTGTGTATGGAAACCGGGAGTGTGGTTCAAGTTAAAAATTTGGCCTAATTGTAAGTATGAAATGAGTAAAATCTGTTGTCAATAGATAACCATAACTGTAACCATAATTGAAATGGAGTATGTGTTCATTTGATATGTAGTTCATTTGACATTTTTATCGATGCAATACCATTAATATGTAGTTACGTAGTAAAATATGTCAAAGACTAGATGAATTTTTTCTATCTATTGCGCTATAAACTGATTAAAAACAAAATTGAGTTATCTGTGGATTTTATTTCATAGTCAAAATTGAGCGTCTACAACAATGGAACTAATTTACAAATCCATGAAACATATGCAGTATGATATAAACTAATTCTATATTGCGCATGCCCCCTCAAACGGTTGTAAACTGATTCAATAATTGATTTGATATGGTAGATTAAAACAAACCAATATAGTTTCTTTCAAACATTATAAACTTACATTATTATATTTCTTCTTCATGCGAGGTCGAGAAGTTTCAATTTTCTGCTGCGGAACTGCGACAGGTTTTTCTTTTGGCTGTGGAACGGCTATCATATTCAAAAGTGGTCGAATATAATTTATTTGTTCTGGAAATAATAACATATTTTCATTAATTGTGTGTGTAATGTTATTATTATTAAATTGGGCTTTCTAAAATAAAGTATTTCATATAATGATCTTATTATATCTTATTATATATCTTATGATTATAATTAATCATAACGCAGGTTCAGGACCAAAGAACAAAAGTTTATCTTTTGACATTAATATTAATACAGCCGAATTGGCAAAATTATTAAACTTGTATAAGAAAACCAGAACCAAAATAGCTAAATTAATAGCAAGCATTTGGTTCAACAAACAATGTTTATTATTGAACATAACACCAAAATACGCAAAAATTCTTTATAAAAACAAAAAGTTTACAAACACAATTAGAAAAACAGAGCAAACTATAATTAAAGAACAAATTACCATACATTACAAAAATAATTTAAAATTAAACCGCACACTTATGGATACACATATCATCATTTCAAACAATCTCAACGCAGAGATTGCATCAAATTACATTCAACACATTGATGAGCACATATCAGTCATTATGGAACAAAAATATAGAAAATTAAAAAATAAAATCAAAAAACTTTCCACATCAAATAAAATCACTACACCAAACATTTATAAATTCCACAACAGAGTAAAAAACATGACCAACATAGATTTCAATAATAAAGAAATCCAGGTTTTAGAAAAAGGGCTCAAACACAACTTTACAGAAACCAACAAAAATAAAATTATTGAAAATTTAATAGTAGACTCTGAATATGCCATACAGAAACACGTGACAGATCAAAATGAACAAGAACACATAAGACACATAGTAGCCGAACAAATAAGCAAAGTGGATAAATCCATACATACAAACAATAACAATACAGATACACATATAATAAAGACAATAAAACACAAACTAAAAAGCAATAACAGCATCATTACAAAAAGTAACACAGGAAACGCAATAGTAATAATAAACAAATCCGAATATATCAACAAAACTCTTTCTTTTATAGAAAACAACGACTGCACTTTAATAAATAAAGATCCCACAAACAGATACCAAAAAATTATAAAACAAACATTTAAAAACTCACCATTAATTATCAAACCAGAACAAATATACAAATCAATCAACATGAATCCAAAACCACCCATACTAAAAGCTCTACCCAAAATACACAAGGAAAATATACCTATCCGACCAGTAGTTAACAATAAACCGGCTCCAGCATATAAGCTTTCTAAAATATTAGCTAAAATACTAAAAAACATAATGAACTTAGAAAACAAACAAACAATTCAAAACAACAAAGATCTTATAAACAAATTAAACAAAATTACAATAAATCAAAATACACAATTATTATCAGCAGATATCACTAATTTATATACAAATATACCAGTTGATGAAACATTAGACATCATCAAAAACACATTAGAAAACAAACAATATGATCAACAATACATAACTCAACTCATGACCTTATTAGAAACAGTCCTTAAACAAAATTATTTTCAATTTAATAACCAAATCTACCAACAGAATAAAGGGTTAGCAATGGGTTCACCACTTTCTGGGATACTATCAGAAATATTTTTTCAACACTTTGAAAATAAAATCATGACAGATCTAAAACAAAAATTTTAAATACAAAATTGGTTTAGATATGTTGACGACACACTCATAATAACAGAACACCAAAACCCAAACGAAATAATAGACTACTTAAACACATTACATAACACAATAAAATTCACACTTGAAATTGAGAAAAACAAACAAATTAATTTTCTTGATCTCACACTAATAAAAACAACACCCAAAATAACTTATAAAATTTTCCGTAAAGAAGCAACCACGGATACCATCATACATGCTAATTCAAACCATCCTACACAACACAAAATGACAGCATTCAGAAGCATGCTATACAGACTTGAAACAACACCATTAAATAAAAATGACTACAAATCCGAATATAACACAATTAAACAAATAGCAACAAACAACGGTTATAATTTAAAAACCATACAAAAGATACACAACAAAATCAAACATAACTTAAGCAATTCCACCAATCACCAAAAATCGCAGAATAATAATGAAAAATGGGCAGTCTTTAATTATACAAGAAAACATACTTACACCATAACAAAAATTTTCAAAAAACTTAACATTAAAATAGCTTATAAAACAATAAACACAACCGAAAACATAATCCGAAATAATATTGAAAAACATGATATATACAACAATAGCGGAATTTACCAACTATCTTGTCGTACATGTAATATGAAATACTACGGTCAGACAGGTAGAAAATTCTCAGACAGATACAAAGAACACATTCATTCCTTCATATATAATAAATCAGATTCTAATTATGCTAACCATCTTTTTGAAAAACAACACGCTGCCGGAAATATTGAAGACATAATGAAAGTAATAAAAATAAATAATAAAGGACTAAAATTAAATATTTTAGAAAAGTTAGAAATTTACAAAGCTAAATTAAAAAATAAAATTATAAATGTCCAAATCAATAGTCAATCCGACACAATATTCAAACCAATAGCCAATAAGAAAGAACATGCAAACTAATACAGTAACAGCCAATCAAAAGCTACCACGTTCCTTTGGAACAATATAAAAACCGCAACACAATTCACACAAACCGTTCACTTGAACCACAACACGGACCAAGATTAGAATAATTTGAAGATGACTGAAAAGTCGAAACGCGTCATTGTTAAAAACAATAACGAACCTGATAGGGAATTTAATAACATTATAATTAATCATAACGCAGGTTCAGGACCAAAGAACAAAAGTTTATCTTTTGACATTAATATTAATGATCTTCATTACTTCATACCCCAGATCGTATATGTCATGTCAATATAGAACTGGACGATATTGAAATTTCAATATGTATTGATATTTGATATTTAAAATATATCAATAATTGATATTTAAAAAAATATCGATACAATTTAAATATTTATTTTAAGAAATTCATTAACTGATTTTTTTATTTGTCTCATTCATATGTGGGAAGAATCTCAAATATTTTTAATTAAATTAGAATTTCATTAATTTTAAATTTGCTCAGATATCAATATATCGATATATATATATATATATATATATATATATATATATATATATATCTATAATATATCAGTATATATATATATATATATATATATATATATATATATATATATATCTATAATATATCAGTATATCGATATAACAATGTATCGATAATTTTTATTTTTAATTAATTAAATTGGAAAAATAGTCGACTATTAATATATTTAATAAATAATAAGTAATTGACAGAATTCAGTCTTTTATATATTTTTATTATGTTATTATGTCGTATAGGAATTGTTTTTATATTAAGTTAAAAGAAAACTGTATATACCGGGAGTGGCACAGCACAGACAGCTAAGAATTGTATAATTGTAATAGATTATTTTACGTAATTAAAACAAACAAACTATGTCTACCTTTGGAAAATGTGCGCTTACACAACATAACATAGCAAAGCGTTAAATCATAAATTTAATTTTGAAAATGTTACAATACTAGAATGTGAACAGCATCTAAAAAATGTTTAATTCTTCAAATATTACATATTAATAAAAATCAAAACGCTTTTAAATTTTTAGAAATGATATCAATGATTTAACGTCAGTTCACACGGTTAAAATTGCTATGTTCAGACACGTAGCTCAAATACAAAACATGTTGAAGTTAATATTGAATTTATTCGATTAATACAACTTATTTATTGTAACTGACTGTTCTGAAAATTACATAAACAATGTTCAATTCATAATTCAATAATAAATTTAATATTATTAATTGATTTATAGAAAATACAAAATAATAAGTATATTTTTTAACAGGTTCTATTTTCTACAAAACGATCATTATTGTACCGAAAAAATACCTGAGATATAATATCCTATGTAGAATATATATTTTTTAAAATTTTTTGTATTTTTGAAAATAGAGAAAAAAAATTTTTTTCCAAAAAAAAAACAAACATTTTTTGATTTTTCTTTGGCCAAATTATAAATACGAAAAAATTCAAAAAAATATATATTATTCTGCATAGGATATTATAACTCAGGTATTTTGTCGGTACAATAATAATCGTTTTTGTAGAAAATAGAGCGACTTAAAAAATATACTTACTTTTTTTTATTTTCTATAAATCAATTAATAATATTAAATTTATTATTGAATTATTAATTGAACATTGATTATGTAATTTTCAGAATAGTCAGTTACAATAAATAAGTTGTATTAAACGAATAAATTCAATATTAACTTCAACATGTTTTGTATTTGAGCTAAGTGTCTGGACATAGCAATTTGAACCGTGTGAACTAAGGTTAAGCTGTATGTATAATAATGTATTACGATTTCACAAATCTTAGCTGTCTGTGCCACTCTCGGTATATACAGTTTGCTTTTTACAAAATATAAAAAATTTCCTATACGTCATCTAGATTGTGTTTTTCAGACATTGCTTTTTTAAATTGTTTTTCTTACTTATGTGACATTTATTATTAAAATGATTTTTTTGACATGTTTCTTATAAAACAGTGATACATATTTTGTTTTTTATTTATTGATCAAATAATGTATATAATGTATTTTTGCGTATCATGTAAAATCAACGAAAACATTCTGCTGTAAGTTCTTTGTTCTGTTGTTATATTTATTATATGTATAAATATTTGTATTCTTTGTAAAACCCTAAAGAAGGCAATAAAGATTGCCGAAACTTGGCTTAGACTGAATTCCGTCAATTACGAATTATCAATACATCGAGATTTTTTTTCCCCAGCCCTACTTCAATAGTATGGCAGTATACCAAGACATAGTTTGTCTCTTGTCTACACCATTTAAAGTCAGTTGTTCTATGTACAATGGCTAATTATAATACGCTCGTATATATGTATATTTACCACATCCGAAATTAATTGCACCGATCTGTTCTAAATATTGATGAATTCTTCCAATACAATTCACATCGCCACAATTTTTTAATCCTTGTCGAACGGCTGTTTTTGTACAGTACGATGGTTTATTTTCCAACCAATAATCGAGTATGTGATTTCGTATCTGTTTTTAACATATTTCACATTAAATATACATAATTTCAATTATTTGTTTGAAACTATTCAATATTGATTAGGTAAATCAGTAAAAATTATAATATATAAATTCAATTATTAATGACTTCAGACAGTAATATAAAATACAGTAATGTAAAAGACAGTAATATTCGTAAAATTTTGTTATCCGGAACACAGATAGAAGAATTTTTTTTATTAATATAAAACATAGTTCAATAATATTCATTTTTTTTTTTTCATTAGTTTCCGTAATTCCTAGGTGGACCACGGGGTTATATGATCGAGAAGCTGAACATATAATTTCTTTAACAATTTTTACTTGCATTATCAATGGTGTGGATTGTTAGCCCACAGCCTAAGCAAGGAACCTACAGCTTATAGTAGGTTCCAAACCACTCAGTGATTCAGACCTA
This sequence comes from Clivina fossor, assembly GCA_963966155.1. Taxonomy (NCBI): domain Eukaryota; kingdom Metazoa; phylum Arthropoda; class Insecta; order Coleoptera; family Carabidae; genus Clivina; species Clivina fossor. The sequence goes on from OZ014555.1 coordinate 12,857,441, forward strand.
ACCGATATCAGTTTAGTGGTACAAGGTTTTTAACACCAGAAATAAGTAATTTCTGGTGTGGGCGTGGCGCGGCGCAAACCATGGACCTTTGGAGTCCGAGTCCTACACGCTACCACTAGCCTACGGCTGCCTGTAGTTAAATAATATGCAATAGCAAATATGTATTAGACATACAATAAATAAAGAATTTACCTTTAAATATCTGTTAGGGGTCTTGGTCGGTCGGCCTTCAAAAAATTCGGCATGAATAAATCTTTCTACATCGCTAATTTCATCATCTTTCAAAATACATTCTTTATTGGGTATATCTAAATTTGTAACAATATCTAACACAACATTATCGGCCGATTTCAGTCTATTATTCAACATATCTTTATTTGCATTTATTGTTTCTTCATTATTTTCTTTTACAACTGTTTCTTGTACATTATTACTTTCTTGTTTTATTTCAATTTTTTCTTCTTTAGTTGTTATCGCTTCAGTTTTCAATTTTCCATTATTTTCATCATCACATTCTATGTCAATTTCAATATCAGCATCTGATTCGGATTCCGAATTTTCTTTTTTAATTTTTATCTAAAACGACACGATACACATAGGAACATTATAATAATATCGTTTTTCGTAACTTTAACAGATCTATCTGGATGGTTTAAATTTAAACCATCCCGATGAATCTGCTATCGCTCAACATGCGTTAAGAGTATCTTCATGATGTAAAATTCGAAGATACTGTAATAATTGCAGAACCAATTAATTAATTAACAGCAGATTGATAAAAAAAAGCAACTGTTAAGGCACTGATTCAAATAATCGGTAAAAATTTTGCAATTGATTTTAAACGAACTTCCCGATGAGCTAAAGACTTGAAACTTAGAAACATATAGCTCACAATTAGGATGACAATGTAATATTAACTAAATAATTAATAATATTAGAAATATATAAATATAATTATTAAATTATAATTAACTAGGTTAAAATTAAAAGTAAAAAGCAGAAAATAATTATTTAAATAAAAAAAAATTAATATACATTATCAAAACACGGACTAAAAAGTATAAAATAATTTCACCTATTGCGCATGCAATAGATAATAGTAAGGAGTGTAGGGAGTAGCTGTCGTTGCTCCACCTTTTTCTGTATAGGGTTATAAATCTGTATGGGACTAGGAGAAATTATTTTATACTTTTTAGTCCGTGTTTTGATAATGTGGTATATTAATTTTTTATTTATTTAAAAAATTTAAAAAACGAATAATAACAACCAAAAATAAGTAGCAGTTTAACAAAACTTTATACTATAATAATATTCTCGCAAAGCGAGAATGGAGCTAGTCGAATGTGGTTTGATTTTATAAGCTAGTTTTTCGACTAACCAAAATACAAGATTAGAAGTATATAGGTAAACCCATATATAGACCACTTTGACATTATCACATAACTGATAAGATAGAGGGATAAAATTTTTTTATCGAAAGTTGGCAACATTGTATTTTGCTAATATATAATATTATAGGCGCTAAGGGTATCTTCTGTAAAAATTTCATTAAAATCGGATAAATAATGCGGTCATAACAAATTTTTAGAAAATTATTTTTTTTTTTCGGAAAGTTGGCAACATCGTAGTTTAATAAAATTATAATTTATGTGGGCACTAGGAGAAACTTTTCTGAAAATTTGATTAAAATCGGATAAATAATGTAGCCACAATAAATTTTTAATATTTTCTTAATATGTTGGCAACACTGTATTTTGTTAAAATTGCTTAATTTATGCGGGCATCAGGAGAATCTTTAGTGAAAATTTGATTAAAATTGGTTAAATAACGTGGTCATAATAAATTTTTAAAAATTTTAGTAATTTTTTTCTCAGAAAGTTGGCAGCACTGTACTTTGTTGAAATTATATAATTTATATGGATACCAGAAAAATCTTTTGTGAAAATTTGAACAAAATCGATTAAACAACATGGTCGTAATAAATTTTTAAAAATTTTAGTAATTTTTTTCTCGGAAAGTTGGCAACACTGCGGTCTGAAAATTGAACTTAATTTTTTATTTGGTATGAACTATCTAATTGCCAAGTTTCAGCTTTCTACGAGCTTTCCTTCATACTTATAATTAACACTCGTATTAAAAATTTTAGTAATTTTTTTCTCGGAAAGTTGGCAACACTGCGGTCTGAAAATTGAATTTAATTTTTTATTTGGTATGAACTATCTAATTGCCAAGTTTCAGCTTTCTACGAGCTTTCCTTCAGTCTTATAATTAACACTCGTATTAAAAATTTTAGTAATTTTTTTCTCGGAAAGTTGGCAACACTGCGGTCTGAAAATTGAACTTAATTTTTTATTTGGTATGAACTATCTAATTGCCAAGTTTCAGCTTTCTACGAGCTTTCCTTCATACTTATAATTAACACTCGTATTACAAATTTTAGTAATTTTTTTCTCGGAAAGTTGGCAACACTGCGGTCTGAAAATTGAACTTAATTTTTTATTTGGTATGAACTATCTAATTGCCAAGTTTCAGCTTTCTACGAGCTCTCCTTTATACTTATAATTAACACTCATATTTATCGTATTTTTTGGACACGGCCGGCCAGCCAGCCAGCCAGCCAGCCAGCCGTATTGACGATTTTATAAGCTAGTCTTTTCGACTAGCTAAAACTGTAATACAGATCAATAGAAAATAATTTATATAAAAAAGATTTTTAAGTGATACGATTTTATGAAAACAGTATTACATTTTTTTTAAACATTAAACATTAAAATTAAAAAACAAATCTCACCACTTCTTCACCAGAAGAAATTGGCAAAACGATTAACGGTTGATTTTGATTATCATTTTTATTATCTGAATCACTCGATATACTCTCTCTTTTCACTATATTCTTTTCAGTTTTGATTTTTTTTCGTTCAAAATTTCGTTGATGTCTTGTTGGTGATTTGAATCTATTCAGTTTCGTCTTAGGAAATTGTAATAATGAACGTTGTTTGAATGAGATTTTCTTCGTAGGATCATTTTTTGACATTGTTTTATTCAAATTAATTTTTCTTGTAACATTTTGAACAGTTGGTTTTGCTGTACTTACAACTGCTATTACTTCTTCTATAGAAGCAGGAATCTGTAAAATTAAATTACAAATAAATCATCACAAAAATTCAAATTAAAATTATAAAATCAAACTTTAATATAAATTGGTCATGGTTGATGATTTTTTACGATTTTCGAAACTAAGAGTTTATTAATTATTTGTATGCACTTATGAATATAAATATAACATATAATTAGATCCTTTAGATCCTGCAACGCTGTAACTCTATATTTTTTAGATTTCAGTCAAAATTTCTACGTAAATACATTTTGCAGTTTATCTACCACCTGCATAAATTTCTTTGAAGGTAATATCTATTATATTCATGAAGATAGTGTCCATGATATGGATAATTATTGGTATCAACGGGTAGTAGATAAAATGTAAAATAAATTTACGTAAAAAATTTGACAAAAATCTAAAAAATATATGAGTTACAGGACCTGGAGTAGCAAGTTTCTATGACGACGACTTAATGCGAAATGACAATATAATTTTTTTTAATGTTTATAATTTACTAAATATTAAAAATAAAACCTAAAAATATATATGAAAATTGTATTTGTAATACCTTTTGCAAACTCCTATCATTATAAATTGCATTATCATTAAATATTATTTAATATATATTGATAAATGTATCTAGATAATTAATCAATTGTTAAAATAAAATTTAGTAAAAAGAACAAATTACTTAATTAAAATTGATTTAAATAATTGATTATTATTAAACAAATCAAATGATTAAAATTGTGATTTAAATCAAATGATTAAAATCAGGCCAATCCTGATAAATGATTAAAAGCTTTCATTTATTTTAAACATAATTTCAGTATCATAGATTTATAAAATACAATTTTTAAAAGTCTATTCATATGCTTTAATAAATAAAACATGATAAAAATTTAACTGAAAAAATAAACAAATTTAAATGTCTCATTTTGAATTTCATATAATATAGTTAAAAAAAAAAAATGAAAAAAAAACAACAATAGAAAATATATAGTACCTGAGCATCTTCAATTATATCAGACATTTTAAAAACAGAAGGCAATTCACTAGTACTATTTGCAGAATTTTTTACTCCTTGAGATTCTCTTTCGTTAATTTCAACAGTATTATAGATATTACTAAATGAATATGAAGTACTTGTCGTATTTTTATTATGATAGTGTTTTAAATAATATTTAACCTGAGTTGATGTTTTCGAACCAATAAATTGCGATAAATGCATTGAATTTTTTCCAAATATTTCCTATAACAAAATATTGATTTAGTACACTATTGCCCAAAAAATAACTAGCTAAGTGGAAATTGTACCAAGCCTTTTACTAAAGACGTTTTCTCCTCTTCCGTCCATCCTGATTCGTCCGTAGCTTTATTTTCCGTACAAATTACTTCATCAAAACCTAAACTAGTATTTGTTTCCGAATTGCCATCTTCTGTGTTAAAAACATTGCCTGTACTGGTATACCAACAATCTGAATTAGAGGACGGATTATCTAGCAACCATTGTGGCTGTAAAGAATAATCGCAACTTAATAGTTCTGAATTTTGTGAATTTAAAACTGAACTATCATAGCACGACGAACTGAAATAAAAATACAAATCAAAACAGATGCGCAACAAACATCAATTCATATATGTATTTGATTTTATAGATATAAATGCGAGTAATACGGTTAATATTTCAAAATAAACAAAATTAAACGTTAAAACATAAAATTCTCACATTCCCGTTTCACTTTTTGATAACAAATTATCTAGAGAGAAGTCACCTAAAACGTCAATTTCGTCTTCGTCCGCCATTTTTATATTTTATTTGACATTTGTGTAAAGTTCATTTCAATCATGGGTGCCTGAACAGTATTGAATAATAAATATAATTTTATATAATTATAAATTCAAAATTTTTATTTATAGTTATTTAATTGTAACAATATATAATTTCATTTTACAAATAAATACGTATGTAATAAATTTATATTTTATAACATGAAAAAGTAATGAACGCACACTTCGCAAAAATTAAATTTGAACCAATCACAGTTCAAAAAGTAAATATAAAACAATTGAAATAATTTTTTTCCAAAAGTTTTTATAACAATGAAAGTTAAAAAAAGAAAATATAGAAAAAATAAAACAAAAAAAATAAAAATAAAACAAAATAATAAAAAAATATTGAATCCGGAACATGAAGAATTTAAAAATATTGCTTCAATAATTGATTGTTTATTGTATGAAACACAAGACTTGAAGATTATAGATGCTAAGAAGTATTTAGAAATTTTTATGGTCATTAAAAAAAAAGAAACTTCAGTCGAAATACTAACACGCTGTGATAGATATATACATACTCTACAACATCTTATTGGTACATTTCAAGTTAATGATGGTGAAGTTAATGATGGTGAAGCTAATGATAGTGAAGAAGCTAATGATGGTGAAGAAACTAATTATGGTGAAGAAGCTAATGGTGAAGAAGCTAATGATGGTGAAGAAGCTAATGATGGTGAAGATAATGACAATTTAAATATTTCCATCAATGATACGCAAGAAACTTATTGTGCGGAGTTGGAAACTATATCTTCTGAAAATTTTTTTATGGTAAATAATAATAAAGAAACTGATACTGTATGTGTAATGAATGCGGAATCAAATTTTAACATTAATTCTATTATAATCATTGATTGTAATGAAGATACTGAATTAATAGAGAATTCAATTATTAAAAAATCAAGCAACAAAAAACAAAAACATAATGTTCTCAAATTTCACGAAAATGATGAAATACAAATTATAAATAGAGAATCAATTTTAAATACAAACAATGTAAATACAGAAATATTTTTACCAATTTGTAATGATAATTGTACAAACATTATTGATTCTAATAAAGAAACACAATCAAATGTTTTTGAGAAAAACATTGAATTAATGAATAACACGATTACCTCAGAAAATAATCGCGAAACAATTACATTAAATAATGAGTTTCAAATGAATCAAATTGTTGATATAAATTATGATAAACAAATTTTAAATAATAAAACAGATACAGAACCCATTTTTATAAGTTATCTTTCTGAAAACGATAAGAACACAGAAATTTCCGTTCCGATTTATGATAGAGATACGGAATTAATAGATAATCGAATTATTACAACACAACAATTATCTAATGAAAATAATACACTTGTTTTACAAAATGATAAGAATTTCCAAAAAAATAATGAATTAAAAACTGCAAATAAAAAACAAGTTGGAAATTCCGAAAAAAGTAAAAATTCTGAAATAATTATTAATCAAAATCCAATTAATAGAAAGGACATAATTTTAAATTCTGCTAATAATAATATATTTGAAAGTATAGATGTGGGAAAAAATACTGACACACAATTTGTAAATCAAAAACAGACGGAAAATATTTTTATTAATAACCCAATACAAAATTACAATTCTAATGAAAATGATAAGGAAATTGAAATAACAATTTTTAATCAAGCTAATAAATTACAACACATATCAAATTTAATTAATACAGAAGAAATTGAAACAGAACCGATATTAAATAATGTAAAACCAAACGATAACAAAATTAATTTGGATTTAAATGCGATGGAAATTAATGATAATATTTCCGTATCGTATTTGACAAATGATCCGAAAATTACTGAAAAAACCAATACAGAAGAAATGAATTTGCTTTTTAATTCAGATATTGAAACGGAACTAATATTAAATAGTGTAAAACCGAACGATCACGAAATAAATTTGGATTTAGATTCGATTGAAATTAATGAAAATTATTCCTTACCATTTGCCAAAAATGATCAGGAAATTTCTGAAAAAAACAAACCGTCAAATTCCGAACAAAATTTTGAAAATAATGAAACAAAAACTCAACAAAATAATTTCGAGACAAATCTAACACTGTCTACTTCATTTGATTCTTATCATCCAAATGATTTTCTAAAAAAAATTCAAAAACAATGTCAGCAAAAAATTATTACTCCATTACTTGAAATGAAAAGAATTCATACTGTTACCGAAAAATCTTTATGTACATTTGATCATAGCTTCAATAATCTGAATTATACGCACGAAATGAAATCATTGTTTGAAGAACGCGATATTCCCGATACAGAAAAATTTGGTGAATCAAGTCATCATCAAATGGAAACGAATCAACCAAAAAATGATAAATTTAAAGAAATCGAAGATTATTTCAAAAAACAATCAACTCTTACGGATAACGTAGTTCAAGATCCGAGCAATACAAAGAATTTAGAAGATTTAATTAAAAACTGGAATATCTTTTCCTAAATAATTAAGTTATGTATCGAATAGATTAAGCGTTTTTTTTTTGTATATATATATAAAATCTAGATAATAAATACAATAAGATTATTATGTCTAATCATTTCCTATTGTTATATAAGTGATACTTATTTAATATACATTAATTCACTATTTGTTAATTATAAATTATAGTCACAAGTTATTGTTATAATTTATTTTGTTATTTGAAATTACATTATTGATTCATAAATTATTAACGACTTATCATTACTTACCTATTCTAAATAAAAATACAATTTTCTAATATTATAGAAAAATTACAGGTAGCGGACTGGGCAGTATTCGGTATATGTAGGAGCTTTTTTTCACAAAATAGAATTCTCATTGGTTTTTATCTACCAATATATACGAAAAGCTTTGCGTTTATTTTACAAGCATTATATACAAAAGCTACATGTAGTAGAGTAAAATTAAAAAGTCCTCTTTCTATAAATTTGTCAATAATGAAGTGAAACAAACAGTGGTTGCCAATACAGCAGGCGTCAAATGATCAAAAAATCAAAAATAATATATATATATATATATCTATATGAATAAACAATATAAATTAAATTAAAAAAAAAAAACACTATTATAACCAATAATATGTATGCATAATAATACACCCCGACACCAACCGCTCCAATAGGCAGGCAGTAAAGCACCGGAAACGGAAATCCATCAATCAATCAATCAAAAACAAAAACGCAACGACAAACGTTAAATACACCGCTGCAGTGGCAACAAATTATACGATTTATATTTATACAGCTAAATAATAAAATCATTAAAGAAAACGGCCCATGTTTTGTCCGCCATTATTAATTATTAATTATTTAAATCTAATATAATTCTTATATATAAGTAAAAACTGAAACAAATAATAATAATAACATCAACGCTTAACATAACATAAAAGAATGAAAGAGCATCAGTTCGTGACGGGATGACGGTCTCCACGTCTTCGTCTTTGCGAAGCAAAATATTATTAATGAACGAAGATAGTGTAAAAACGATATGAAGAGAGTTCAGCTCAGCGCAGCGCAGCGCGTTCACCGGCAAACACCATCCGTCCAGCGAGCAAAGCCTCGTTCGGCGAGTTCACGATTCAGCATCACAACGCTGCCGCGTTCCGGACTACGAACGTAAATATGTACGAATGGCGTAACACCATCTTCCTCCAAATAGTCAACCACCTGCGTTAAAACAACCGCACCGCGAGTTAGTTCAACGACTGTATCATAAGCTTCTGGACTCCATTCCTCCTCCACGGGCTCCACGTTGGCCAAGAAACACTCGGCCGCTTGGAACGGCAACAGTAAAAAGTCGCCGCGAATTTGACGCAGAGACGTATAGGGTAACGAAGCGTAGCCGCCGAAATCGAGGAAAAGCACGTCAGCAATTGTAGCATCATCATCACTGGCTGAAACGCTAACACGGTACCAGATGTCTTGACTTTGTGCTGCACATATCGTGCCGGGAAGAACGGGGGCGGGCAGAGTTGGAGGCGGTGCCTGACACGTTGATTCCGAATAGCAAACGTTCATATAGTCAGTCAGAACGTTTAAGCTGGGGAACGTTGGATGCGTGGGCTGCTGCAGGAAAAGATGTGCAGGTGTCGAAACACAACTGACAATTGTGTCGTTGTTCACGCCTTCGATCAGACGCAGATACATGCAGTCAGGAACGACCGGCACAAAGGACACGCGTTCCAAACTCAATTCGGCGTACCTTTTCGCTGGAAACTTATCGCGTACTATGGCGATTGCTGCATCTACTTCGGCTGTTGTGCCCTCCACGGCGCATACTTTCAATTTGGATGAAGGATCTGGATGTTTCTTAATTAGAATACGAGCATTTGTTTTCTCCTTGATCTGATGAACGAATGCGCCATGACGTCCGATTAAGCGGCCAACTAATTGTTGAGGAATGACAAATTCATAGATGATGATTTCAGAAGGATCGACTGACGGAAGCGAAGAAGAAGCAGCTTCTTCTTCTTCAATATTCTGTTGTTCTTGCTGCTGAACAGGTGGTGGTGTGGCAACATCGCTGCCCCCTTTACCACTGTCACTATCGCTCGGATTATTATCGGATATACTGCTCAAGGTTGGACTGGCCGGCATCATAACGTCGGCCGGACTGTGATTAGCCGAATCGCGATCGGTACTGCGGCCGCGTTGATGCAGCAGTTCCTCGTCTACGTCGACGCTTGTGGTACCGCTGCCCACATTGCTTTTCACGGGGGTTACGGATGTGGCAACTTTGTTTGCCGCCTTCTGTGACTTCTTTTTCAACGGACTGGCTGCCATGGTTTTTTTGATCGATGCTCCCGCTTTCATTGATTTGATTTTTTCAATTTCTAAATCAAGTTCGGTGTCAGAAATGACAAGTGGTGCACTGCGAGCTGATTTGATATCAATCGGAGCGCTATCTACGCCAGATAAAGATCGAGAAAATGTGATTGGTCTGGCTGGGGACACGTTTTCTGGTGGTGGTGATGATGACACTACTACTTCTTGATGATCGGGTAATTTTGTTGGTGCAGCAGGTTCTGATAAGCGTGTACTGGTTGAAGGATCTATATCACCTATATCACAACGAACACTGTTCTTGCGTCTTTTGTACCACAGGAAACTGAGTAGAACTGCAACTGTTGGTAGCGACCAAATTAATAATTGGCGCGGCGTATTTGCCGGTGACATTTCCGAGACAACTGATTGTTACGAGCAGCTTGCCGGCTGCTCACGACACCCACGAGAAACAAGTAATCCTGCAACAAAACAAAATACAAAACCGGTAAAAATCGATCTAGCACGTGGTAGTCGCACAACTAAACATATGTTTATGTGCTCTGTCTCTTTCTCACCATGCCGCCGTAAACAAAATGCATGAAAAGTACAACAAACTATAATACTACAACAATTTACAATTATTCTTCGATTAGACACCAACCAGGTAAAATACAATCGATGTCAATTAGGTGTGAACAATAAATAAAACACAAGTGCGAAATTAAATACGCTATTTGCACCACGTGGCGAGCTGGCAGTCGTAACGCATGCGCGTATTGAAGTTCGCGATATATGAGTGATAAGGACGTAAATCACGTAAATCGTACACAGACGGTGGAACGCGCCGAATCGAATGTTTGATAAATGAATGTCAAGAAATTCGAAAGGCAAAAGCAAGAACTGGATTATGTGGTGTTAAGTGAGCGAAAGCCGTGGTAATAGGTTAGAACTGCGCCGACGCGTTTAATTCAAGTATGTATATCGTATCCCCAAACTTTATGCTCGCGGGCAATGTTCCGCGCTACATACAAATACACCGACACCGTGGCTGCAGACGGATTTGATGCATGCCGCTTTGCTTTTGTATCCGTTTGAGTACGCGGGGCGCAAGAGGAGCACGCAACCAACGTCAAACAGCGCGACGAATGGCCGTGTTATTTAAAATTAAAAAAAATAAAAAAAAAAATAGACACGGTGGACGTGTGGCTCGAACGCGTTGGCGACTGTAGCGCACGTTACGAAAACTAAAATTATAACAACCAATTTTGCAGGAAACAAAAAATACATATACCTGTTGGTGCTGAGTTCATTTACCTTGCAATACCGGCACTTAATAAATACAAATACGGCCGCATGACAAACTTTTATATAACACTTACAAATTATAAATAATATTTAAATGTGTTAATTAATGTTAAAAAGTTATACAAATATTATTGTTTGTCCTTGATATGGCAGGACTAGTTTAGCACAATCAGCTGTGATATTTACAAAAACAACTTTAAAAATATTGAGTGGGAGAGGAGAGGGGAATTTAAATCAAAAATGACCCATTTTTTCGCAACAAAAATAGCAATAACGACAATAATATTTGCACAAACTTACTGCAAAATGTTAAATGAAAATTATCTTATCCAAAAAGCTGCCTAGATGCAAATGTTACTTCTATATGTTACAAATTGTATACGCAAACGGTTTTCACTTTATTTAAATTTCACAATATTATGATATTTGCCATATTATGATTAATCACATTTATGCAATAATACGTAAATATCTATAAAAATTAAACAAAAGAAACGCATTCAATAAGATACTTCACTTCCACATGACAACGATATGGAAAAAGCCGGTGTCTAAACATATCCATGTGAAACGCAACGTGTACAAAAATATAAACACATTTTCATTTACTTACCAATAATAATTTAATGTTTAACGACGACAATACGTTATTTACTTTTCTGATGCGTTTGCACACAAATAATGTAGTTATTAACGTAAACAGCCTGTAATAAACCAAAAAATTTCACACTATTTCCACGTGCTCGCACTGTTTTCTATATGCTATTTGACAATATGGCGACTTTCTCGAACACTGTCCTTGTATGGCAACATGAAAAAGCGCACGGTGAGACATCTCTTGCCAAGCAATGAAAATGTAGAGTATACTGACATCAAACGGCTGAAGCTAGCAACTAACGATATACTTTATGTATATAAAATGTAGATGGCGGAATATGTAACAAATTTTGTTATAAATTTAAAATAAAACAAAATAAAAAATAAAAGTAAACAAAAACAAAGCGTTATTTTATTATGTTACACGAATTTAAATTATTGTATTTTTAATGATTACCGCACATTTTTTTTAAAAAAATAAGATTTCATTCACCTAACAAAATTTGGCTCACGCACAAAGTGGGTTATTTAAAAAAAATAACAAGGTGACTCTTTGACCAGATAAATACGAAACAAATAATTAGATTGAAATAAAAACGATTGCACGAGTTTGGCGCGCGCACGGCAACAACGTATATGAGAAACGTCTGAATCGGTGATAGCGCGGGAACGAAATTGAGATGAAAGGGCGAGCGTCTTTGGCGTAGGGCCCCTCCGTTCGCGATCACGGGGGTAGTGCGCGCGCGCGCGTGCGTATGTACGCGAACAACGGCCCTCGCGGTCCTTGACCCACGCATTGTCCTTGACCTTGCGGTGACTGAACAGGCGAATTGCGCACTCCTAAGAGATGAGACCTTTAAGTATAGAGGTTGTCGTAACTTGAAACAGGGCCATCGCCCTCTTTCGACAACTTGCGACTATTCGATAAATAGTTCAAGTATTATTATTTGAAAAATTCTTTTTGCTTCGAATAACTCCCTATTGGAAGCAATTCTTGTTTACTTCTATTTTATATTGCACAAAATAAAATTTATATTCTACTTTTCTTTTCTTTTCATAATGTACACAATTAATTTTAAAACTAATTTGGAATTCTGTGCACTTTACTATAAATTTGTTGATTTCTAAATTTTTAATATTTCACATAAATGAATAGAGAAAAATCACAATAATACAAAACTAAATTTATAACTGTTTCATGTAATACTTTACATGTATCAAGTAAAAACTTTCGTGTAAAAATTTTGTAATTTTACAGAATTTGAAAATTCTCTTTACTTTATTGTAAACAAACTATAGTGTATAATAAAAATAACGCAAATTCTTAATTATTCAATTACAGGTAACCCTCCTATAACACGGTAGATAGGTTCCAAGAAAACGGCGTGTTATGTGAAATCGTGTTATATGAGACCCAGAGCCAATAGAAAAAGGGAGAAAGGTTCCAAAAATTAAAACACATATGTACATATACTTTTTAAGATACAAAGAAATAACTTGAATTTTATTCAAAATATACGATTTATAAACAAAACAATTTTGATATAAGTATATATCTGCACCTGAGAGGTAAACAGTCTAACTGCATTTTTTTCATTTTTACAGTAGACGCGTTAAAACGAAAAATTACATAGTTTTTTGATGTTTATGTCGGCATAAGTTAACTAACATTACTATAAGGAACTATTTTTAAGAAAATAGTCGTACAGATTAAAATTGAGACAGTTACAGACTAATTGGTCCGTATTCTCACCTCATTTTTTTGTGAAAAAGTGGTTTTATTATTAATTTCAAAATAACTTTTTGCTTCTGTCTTTCATCAAATGTAAATCGTTTTTCTATTTTCGATAACTTTTATTATACTTATTTGATATTATAAAATTTAAATAAAGTATTTTACAGTGCTTAATAAATAATTTTAAGTAAACGTCAGAAGCAATTTTAGCAAAAATTACTTGTATAAATGAGGTGAGACTACGTGCCAATATGTTTGCACATGTAAGTGATTATGAACTTACTACTGTTTGCCTCTTATGTAAAAGACAGGTAAAACCAAAAGTCGTAGTTGACAAAAACTTCTTTGATAACAAACTTTTTTTTAAATAGCTGGTGCGCTTTTTTTATGTACATACACCATACACGTTACTACAAGTAAAAATCTGTAAACTGCGTTGTAAGCAGAAACGTGATAGAATGAAATCGTGTTGTCAGAGACCGTGTTGTACGAGGGTTACCTGTATTGCAAAATATTTTTGTGTTTCTTTAGTTTTAAAACATAAACAGCAAAAAAAAAACTATTTTTGGTTTATTCTAAATATAAAAACAAATTTAAAAAACTTGCCAACTTATAAAAACAATGTAAACTAATTGCAAAAGTTTATTTTTTACATATTATTACCTTAGAAAAATGTTTTTAAAATTAATTAATAACCTAACATAAAATTATAAATAAATACTTATTTATTTAAATGTATGTTTACAATAAAATAGTTTCATTTGTATAAAATATTTATTGTGTCTTTAAAAATTAATGATACGGCAGTTATAAGATCATGGTTTCAATAAAAAAAATCGAAACGTTCTAAATAAATATTATGAATTAATTATAATTTATTTTTTATTGAAACCGTAGTCCTATACAGCATTTATTTTTATATTAAACTAATTTAATCAAAATTTTGTAGACGTATTAGAAATTGAGAAAACAAAACAAAAGCAGACATGTCAAGTTTTTTATAACGTCACTTGCTATTAGCATTAGTTTGCGGACATTTAAATTTAAACAACACAAATAGTATTTGAAATTCAAGGAAAATTTACATAAATATACAAAAACATAAATGTTTATATTTTATAAAAACAGAATAGTAACTTGTTCAACAATAACATTGGCATAATCAGTGGAAAATTTAGAAAAAATTTGAAGAACAACATTTTAGATAAATGAGGGAGAGATTATAATGGTGTGTTATATTGTTTTCAGAAACAAATGTGCTTATCAAATATGTTGTGCTGCAGATTGTTGGCAATTTAGAAAAATATGACTTACTTCACATTTTTTTTCAACAGTTTGGCAGTTTTGCAGATTGTAGAATTTTTAAAAACAATGGCCCACTTCTTATTCCCACTTCTTTTTCTTTATGAAAAAGTGCTTTTATTTTTCACTTTAAAATAAATTTTTACTTCTACTTCTTATCAAATATAATACAGATACGTATGATAAGTAGAACTGTTTCTACTAGATTGATAGTAGGTACATAAGAGGTCAATACGTCTCTAAGCCATCCAGATAAATCTGCTATTGTTCAACATGCGTTAAGTCTATCTTACACGGTCAATATTATTGAAGCAATATCGATATTGATCAATATATTGAATGTGTAAGGAGTATATTGAAGCAATAATATTGATGGCAATAATATTGAAGAAAATAAAATCAGCCCGATTTTTATTGAAGGCCCGGAAATATATTGAGGCGGTGCCAGTATTATTGACACGTGTGAGGGTTATATTGCCATATGGTGCAATAAAACGTCAGTCATTCTCAAGACGCAGTAGAGGTTCTTTCTGTTTCTCTCGGAAAGTTGGCAACACTGAATATTAATAAAATTATATAATTAATGGAAGCATTAGGGATATCTTTTCTGGAAATTTGATCAAAATCGGATAAGTAATGTAGTCAATATGAATTTTTAAAAACTTTAGTAATTTTTTTTCTCGGAAAGTTAGCATTACTGAAAATAACCAAAACCATATGACCCTATCTTGGGCACTAGACAAATTTATTCTGAAAATTTCATTAAAATCAGTTGAACCGTCTAGGAGGAGTTGCGATCACAAAATTTTGTCTGAGCAAGCGAGCGAACGAGCTGACGACGCACATCCATACACCCACATAAACTAAGTTCAGATTCGTCTGATCTAGAGGCTATATGAAGCATTTCTATACAAAAAAAAAAAAAATTTGAAAATGTTACCGACACCGTACCAAAGGCTATACCACTTTTTCCTTGCAATAAAAGTGGTAAAAATGACAAATTTCTTAAAAAATTCGTTGTGGCTACATTATTTATTCGATTTTGATCAAAAAATTTGCTGATGACCAAAGCAGACGCGATTAGAACCGGTAGATCCATCCTCCCTGACTGCACAATCAAAACTGACACTTTATTGATCAATATTATTGAGTAGTGTGAGGGCTACCGCTTTTTTTTCCATATATTGCGTCAATAATATTGCTTCAATAATATTGACCGTGTAAGGTAGGCTTTAGGGTATCTTCATGATGTGAAATTCGAAGATACTGTAATAATTGCAAGATCTATTAATATTAACAGAAGATTGATAAGAGAAGCAATAGAAACATCAATTACTGTAAAAAACATTCGGTTAAAAATCTATAAAAATTTTATGATTTAGTTACTTATTTGTTAACTAGTAACTTGTTTCTATGTTCTGTTATTTACTGTATGTAAATGTCATTTGTATTAGTTTTCCTGATGAAGACGGACGTTGGGTTCGTTAAAACATCGATTTTCAATAATTATTAATACTGAACTTAAACCTAAAGCAATCTACTATTTGTGTTGTTTAAATTTAAATGTCCGCAAACTGATGCTAATAGCAAGTAACGTTATAAAAAACTTGACATGTCTGCTTTTGTTTTGATTTCAATTTCTAATACGTTTACAAAATTTTGATTAAATTATTTTAGTATAAAAATAAATTCTGTATAGGACTACGGTTTCAATAAAAAATAAATTATAATTAATTCATAATATTTATTTAGAACGTTTCGATTTTTTTTATTGAAACCATGATCTTATAACTGCCGTATCATTAATTTTTAAAAACACAATAAATATTTTATACAAATGAAACTATTTTATTGTAAACATACATTTAAATAAATAAGTATTTATTTATAAATTTATGTTAGGTTATTAATTAATTTTAAAAACATTTTTCTAAGGTACCTAATAATATGTAAAAAAATTTAAATTTGTTTTTATATCTCTTATTATAAAATTCAAATAAATTAATTATAAATAATTGCTTAATAAGTAATTTTAAGTAAACGTCAAAAGTACTTTTAATTAAAATCACTTTTAAAAGTGAGATGAGAATACGGACCTATGACTTTCAATTAACGACATTTACATATTCAAATATTAAATTTATTTGAAAATTTAATTGTTTTAAGCTTAAATTAAAAAAAAAATATATTTTCAAAACAAATATTTTATTTAGCTTTTTTCAAATAGTATTTTTTATTACTTAAATATGTACTTATATATAAGGTCGTATAACATACAGGAATGTAATGTTAGTTGCATAAGCACATCGTTTATATAAATATTTTCCTTTGTGAGTATTTTTATATTTTACTTATAATAGCCTTTATTTAGCTCAAATGTTATAGAAAATACAAAATAATAATATAAAAAATGTAAATCAAATATAAATTTTTTTTAAATTTATTATAAACATAAAAATTCTTTATTTAAATAATAATCCATAAATGTAATTTTGAATAATTTTAAATCTAAGTTCTTAAAACTATCAGGTAACTTATTATACATTAGCACTCTTTCAAGGGGGTTTTCTGGTCTAGAAGTTTCAAAAAATCTATTTTTTTTTATTGCATATTTCGATACCTTATATGGTATAGTTATAGAACAGCCTCCCGTTTTTGCGGTAGGTACGCGAGTTGAAAAACCAGTGACTGTCAAACTATTCGACAAGACAAAATATGATTTTAAATGTGTTTTAACGGTTTTTAAACAACAAACTCCTACCTGAAACCTACCTACCTAACCTACCCTAACCTACCGGATTTCTTAACATAACATAACATAAGGAACAATCACACTTCCTAACATGATATAAGTTTTAACGGACAAAATTGTCAAAATTACTAATGAAACTATTTGAGATTCACTGGTTTTTACACATGGGGCATGCGCATTCCGATGTTCACGCATGCGCAAATTTGGCTTTTTTAAAATTTGTGAAACGGGAGGCTATGCTAAAGTTCAGCCCCTTATATTAAACAGTAATGTAGTCTGTCCTTGTTTAATATTTTTTATGTAATATAAAATTTATTCTTTTGCCAAGTATGTATTATGATTATGATTAAATATTACAAATATGTCTTTTTCTGTTGCTCTAAAAGGCAACTTGTTGTATTTAGTATTAATTAATTTAAACCCTAAACTAGGCTGCACAAATAAAAGTTGATTTTTCTTATACTTTATTTAAATAAATCAATAAATAAATAGATAATTTTGCAATCTTTTAATCATATCAATTAAAACATGTAGTGCGTAAGTACTTAGATTTTTTTTCTAGTTAAAAATTAATATTATAAAACACATTACCTAAAATAAAAATGCTTCATGAAAGGTGAAATGTCTGCGATGAGGATAGATTGACCACGGCATACCAGCTCAGAAAATTTTTGCAGTTTTCAACAACAAATTCGTTATTTTCTTCAGAAAAACTAAAAATTACATTTGAAACAAATTATCTTTTTTCGTCTGTTTGATTATAATTTAGTTTAAAATGTACTTCTTACCTCGAAAGAAGACAACGAATTTTTTGTCGAAATTTCAAAAATAAATATAATTTTATTATGAATAACTGACTGATTCATTCGGAGATAATTTACGTTTTTCCAAATACTAGTACGAGTTATAAATAATAATTGAAATATTTTCGTTATGAAATACGAATACACACACACACAAGTGATAGTTCTCGTCTGATTCTCTCTCTCACCCATCTTCTGATGATCATCGTATTCGAGCATTGCCATTCTTTAGCTGCGGCTGTTGTGCCCTTGAACTCGACTGCCTATGAACGAGCGCCCGGGCCCGGTCGCAACTCTTGCGCACTTCTAAAACGCTTTCCGCGTGCGTTGACATCGGGGACTTCGTGTCTTTGACCCAACCAACCCATCACCTCGTCAAACACATCGCCATCACACAATCACATATCATCTTTCATATCTACTATATAGAGATACGGACGTCTTTTCCAATATCGATATATAAGCTACAGGGTCATTGGCGAGTTATTTAAATTCGCATAACAGAAAATCAGACAATTTCATTCATAAACTATGAAGAAACACATAATTTTACTATTAAAGTTGATATTTATATAAAATTCATCAAATAGTAATTAAAAAAAACTGTTTATTATATAATTTCACTAACCAGTTATAATTATACACAGAAAAAAATCTGTTTTATTTAATACGAATTAAGTGGTTAAATTTTAAATAATTTGTCTTTTTAATTAGATATATAATAATTGCAAGATCCATCAATATTAACCCTTCGTACACACACTTATATTTTTATAACTTGGAACACACACAGGGGTGTGTGATACCCCACAAAAAATCGTGCCTCATAATATCAGAAATAAGATAAAATTTCAGAATAACCATATCATTTTGTTTAGTAGACTCGTTTTCATCTATATCTAATAAAATAAATAAATATTCATGAAGTTCAAAAGGTTTTATTTATATTATTTTAACTTTCCGTTCTAACACTTATTTTTTTATAACTCGTAACACACACAGGGGTATGAGATACCCCACACAAAAATTTGCTCCAAACAATATCAGAAATAAGATAAAATTTCAGAATAACCATATGTTTTTGTTTAGTAGACTCGTTTTCAACAAGTTTAATCAATATCTAATAAAATAAATAAATATAGATGAAGTTATTCTTAAAAAACACTAGAATAAAATATACAACGCAAAGCACACACTGGGGTGTAATATACCCCATTGTGTTTTGTCAGGCTCGTAATTTGGATACCATGTATGCACTGAGCTCGAAAAAACGGCTGTAAGTAGTAAGGACTATTAACTTTATTTACACCTCTGTGCCATACATTTTTGTCGAAAGATAAAGAAGAAACAGTAGAAAACATTTTTGTTGGGGTATGCCACACCCCAGTGTGTGTACGAAGGGTTAACAGTAGATTGATAAAAGAAGCAATAGAAATTTATAAAAAAAATGTTAACATTAAGTGAGAAGGCACTGATTTAAATAAAATTTGACTTCCTTTAATTAAAAATTTATAAATTTTATTTTGTTACCTAGTGAATTGTTTCTATGTTTTGTTTATTTATTGCATATGCCATTTGTATATTTTTTCCTGATGATGCGTACGTAGAGTACATCGAAACGTCGATTTTTAATTAAAATTAATGCAGAACTAAATATTGAAACATTTTTATTTTAGATAATGTTTTCTATAATATTAATTTTTAACTAGAAAAAATCTAAGTACATTAAATAAAAAAACATCATATTTTTGTTGAAAATGTTATCTATTTATTGATTTATTTAAATAAAGTATAAGAAAAAATCTACTTTTTTTGTGTAGTTTAGATTAGGGTCTAAATTATTTAATACTAATTACATCAAGCTGCATTGCAATATAATTTTAGAGCAACAGAAAAAGATGATAAATCAATTGATGTCGTTTTTATATTTTTACATATATTATTAATATTTTAAGTTAGCTGAGTGTCATTCTAGTATACTCGTATACAAATCATCAACAAAAGTCAATAAAAACTCAATTCAATTTTCAAGTACTTAAATGATTAATTTATCAATTTTGTCGTACCAGCAGTGATAATAAAATAAATAATAAAAAATAAATTAGTAATAATAATAATAATAATAATAATAATATAATGACTTTATTGCCCAACAGTTATACAACTAATTACAGGACAAGATATATATATATATATATATATATATATATATATATATATATATATATATAAAATGACAAATAAGTTAATAAAAAATAATAATATTCATAGATATACAAATATGTTATATTATTAACTTAATTATTTAAACTATTAATTAGTGAATGAAAATTTTCATGAAAAATATAAAAATCAGATAAACAATTGTTAAAATTTCAGCAAATTACGTTGATTGGTGCGTTATATAAAATATTTGTTCTAGAAGAATCACAAAAAAACATTAGCGTAGAAAGAGATGAAAGTCTTGGAACTAAAAATTTTAATTTTCCAAGTAAGCTAGGACAGTCCACCATATTATGCAGTCATTTGTACACTATAACTATACTAGTTTTAATTCGTTTCGTTTCTGATCCAAAGATTCGAAGCCAAATCTATTTAACAATATGTCATGATCAGCTTTCTGCTGTGGATATACTTTATCTGGTTTTACATACATACATACACAATCACGCCATGTACCCAAAAGGGTATGGCACAAACTCTTTTCATCATCCCGAAATCAGTCGCCTCCAAACATTCCTATACGTATACCATCAAAATTATTCAAATAAATCTTTTTAACCAAACGTTCATTATAGACATTCGCTCAACATGTCCGAACCATCTTAACTGGCTAACACCAACTTTTGCTATCTGTTTTTGAAGTAATATATTTCAGAAATTTCTATGTAACTAACTATTAAGTGCAGGCGCTATATAATCTTTTTACGGGACAGTATACATAAATTTTTATCAAAAAAAAAATTAATGTTTGTTTTGACTAGGAACTATTAATTTTAAATAAACATGTGCTCTTTATTTTAGAAAATTTTCAGTTTATTTTTTTCTATTACATTATTATTACAATATTGTTAATATTGTTAAATTTATTATTAATAATTTTTATTTTATTTATATACTAAAAAATTTTTTACTTTAGGTCCGAAATTTTTACTTTTAATTCAAAAATAAACGTGTTTTTTAACTGTATACATATGTTGATCTATAATAGAAATAAAAAAAATATATTTATTTATTATATTAAAATAAAACGGCTTTAGATTGTAGTACTGTATTAGTATTTATTGATAATCGACGTTTCGACGTACTTAACATAAATGAGTGAATACGTAGTTCCGAAATAAGGAAAAATTTATAAACCAGGGCTTATAAAGGCAGAAAGCCTATAATAACTCGATAAACAAAAAAAATCAGTATTATAACAATTAAAAGAAATGAACAAATAAAAAAACATACACTGTTCAAAATAGTAGGGTAAAAGAGTAAAAATTTTCGAGGGGAATTGAATATGTAGCCTTATTAGTGCTAAAAATAATCCTAATTTTGCGTATTTTAAAATATTTGACTATTTACCTTGATGGAAGGGTAAAAAATACGAGAAATAAGAGTGAATAACTGTCCACTCATTTTGTTTTAGTAAAATTTACCTTTTTTTGGGTATTTTTTAAATTTTCTTGTTACTGCGCATGGTTCAATATGCATGTAGTATTCATAATATTTATATTACACAAATAAATTAATTTAATTACCTTAAAAAGAGTATATATTTTTACCCTTTTTTGAATTTATTTATTTAGGGTAATCATATTTATCATTTTTAGGGAACGGATTTATATAGGCACTAATAAGAGTATTTTTTATTAATTTTCATTAGAAAAATGATACCAAAAGTAATACCATAAATATTAGTACAGAACTTCAACCTAAAAACGTTTTATTTTAAAAAAAATATATTCTATTTGTCACTTTAATCAGTGGCGTAAATAGGGTCCGCAAAACCCCGCAATGCGGGGGGGGGGCACAGTTAAGAGGGCACAACACAATTTGCAAATCTTTTTGGATTTTTAAGGCCAAAAACATTGCTAACATTATCAGAAAAAAAACTTCTAAAGTCGGCAACAGAATTATAAAAACATTATTGCGATGATTTATCAGAAAATTTTCCAATGTAATTAATTAATGCGGTATATTTTCTTAAAAATGACAATAATGCCAATACAATTACAATATACAGGAAATGACAGATATTATTTTAATCAATTATTCCTTTATAAAAAGTGATTTATGTGAAGTTTGCACTGCCTTATTACTAGTTTTAAGCATTCTTGTCACTGTGGCTACAGCAGAAAGATCCTTCAGCAAATTAAAATTAATTAAATCATATCTTAGAAACAGCATGAATCAAGATAGATTAAGTAATCTCGCTCTTTTGGCAATAGAACATCATGCAGCAGAAAATTTAAATTCAAAAACTCTTAATAACGGATTTTGCTAATAAAAAAGCCCGAAGAACTGATATTTAATTTAATTTTATATTAAGTACATATATGATTTATTATATATTTTTGTTATTTTTTTACTTTTAAGAATTATAAAAAATATTGCATTTATTACTTTTTTCCTTGTACCTAATCATTAAATTTTCAAAAGTTTATCGGGGCCTACATTTTGTTTTGCGGGACCTCCAAATCCTAGTTACGCCACTGACTTTAATACTACATATACATACTATTCTACTCTTATTTAGGGAACGGACTTATATAGGAACTAATATGGGTATGTTTTTTTCGAACAGTGTAATATTCATCAAGAAAAATGATACAAAAAATTAATACAATAAATATTAGTACAGAACTTCGACCTAAAGCCGTTTTATTTAAAAAAATATATATTCTATTCGTCACTTTAATACATTAATTACTACATACTAGTCTACTCTTATTTGTATAAGTTTTACTAAAATGAATAACGTAAACAAAACACATATAATATAACATAGAAATGATATAAAATGTATCGCCGCATATACATTTATATTTGTATTCCCTCGGGAGTTGTGAAAGAAGAGGAGGAAGAGGACTGGTTCGTTCGTTCGCTTGCAATACATAGCAGCTAGCCTAGCCAAGAGCACTTGCCATGCTATGACATGCGGTAGCCGTTCCGTAGTCAGTCAGGGTCAACCACCGCTAAGGTCGGGGTTGGCGTCACCATGACAACCGCCGGCGGAGGCGACGTCGCACCCCCTAACCGACATGAAGGGATGGATGCAGGGCAACAAGAGAGAGCAAAGCGAGCACACAAACACGTAGCGCCAGGCAGCAGCAGGCACCGACCGTCAGAATGGGGGCATTCACCCGGAGTCGGCCAAGGACACACACGGACCGCGAACACCGACGCATTACTCCCGTTTCCTCTCTCGCGTTCCCGCGCCGCTGCTTCAGCGTCGCGATGCTCTACCATTCTCTTTCCTCTCCTCCCCTCTTCTCTCTCTCTCAACGCTCTTTTTCCATGCAGACGTGTTGAGTGAGGAGTTATAATCAATAGGGATATTGTGTGCGATAGACGAATTATATTGTACGAAGGGATACGAATGGAGTTGTGTCAAATATTAATGTTGATTTTTAATATTGGATGGCAGTATGGTTTGATTGGAAAAAATCTATGATAGAGGAAAATTTCATTAATTTGAAATTTGGTTATGAAGAGTTTGATTAGTTCGGATTGGATTTCTAAAAGAAAAAAAAATATTTCAAATTTTGTAATTCAAACTGAGTTGAAATTAATAAATTGTAAATATAGTCATTTTAATTCTGTACAGAATCTAGGATATCTGGGGTTATGAGGTTGCATTTACACATTCATCATATGGCAGTAAAATTTCGAATTTCTAATAATATATTAGGTATATCACGAGGAGTTGAAAGCGATGATTAATTTTTATAATAAATTAAAATTAAAATAATATAAAACAGTAAACAGCTTTAGATGTACGTTGAGTACATCGAAACATCAAGTATTAATAAATATTAATACAGAACTACAATCTAAAGCCGTTTTATTTAAGAAAATTTTACTTAGATTAAGTTTTTTAGATAGATTTATTACTATGTTAAAAAAATTTAAATGCATTGTACCTGAAATACATTTAGAGACTTTTTTTTATCAATATATTGGTAAGTAACAATTTTATTTTTTATCTAAGAAAAATTGAAGCGTTTGAACGAAACCGAACTGGATTTGTAAATCGGCTTGTAAATTGTTTCAGTTTTATTTTATGTTATACTGGAATGAAGACCAAACCGACAAAATATCGTAAACTGCGAAACAAACCAGTTCAATTTCAACTTCTAATTATTTTAAAATTTATATATTTGGTGCATCATTATAAATTTTATATTGAAATTTAAATGTTTAATTTAATTTTAATATATAGGCTTATTAAAAATGTACAGAATTTCTACATAAATATAAAACATACACAGTAAAAATCTGTTAAATTCGATGTTAAAAATAACACTAATAACATAGTAAAAAAATCTTTCAGAATTGATTGTATTAAAATAAAATGGCTTTAGGTTGTAGTTCTGTATTAATAATCGACGTTTTGACGAACTCAACGTACATTTTTATCAAGAAAAGAAATACATATGATATTTACAGTAAATAAACCGAACATAGATACAAGTTACTAGGTAATAAAATAAGTAATTAAATCATGTGTAAATGTCATTTGTATCTTTTTCTCTAATGAATACGTACACTGAGTTCGTCGCAACGTTGATTATTAATAAATATTAATACAGAACTACAAACTACAACCTAAAGCCGTTTTATTTTAATAATACTAATTCTTTTTGTAAACGTTTCTGTGTGAAGAATGAAACTAATTTTGTGATATATTACACTTTTAAATAGTGTTAAAAATGTTAGTGTTAATTTAATTTAGTATTCTATTGTGAACACCAACGAATGTATTGTTTGATAATTTCTCTTTTTCCGTATTCACACCATACTCACTCGACGTATCATATTATTATTTCATACTTTTTTTGCACATATTTGTATATGCAGTTTGATAAAAAGATTCACATGTTGAGTGCATGAATATTGAAATAAAAAAAATATTTTTAATATATATTGTGACAAAAACACTTTTTGTCACGAGTAAAATTTTATAGAAAATAATTGTGTTTATAGAGTATTTACTTTTTAGTAAATTGGCAATATTGACTTAAATTGTGAAATTAGCAGGCACATAAATACCGCTTGTACGGGTGAATTCTCTCTCTCTCCAGTGAGCAGCTCTGGTGTGAGCACCGCTCTCTCTCCAGTGAGCCGCTCTGGTGTGAGCACCTCTCTCTCTCCCGTGAGCAGCCGCTCTGAGCAATCCACTACTGGTCCGTCTCGCTATGTCTGTTGTAATATTTGAAGGTTAATTACCATGCGGTATTGAAAAGTAATATATTCAAGGCAGAAATTGTTCGTTTGGATTTGAAATGATGTAAGTTGACAATTTATTTATTTTGTATTATGTTTGAATTGTTATTCATGAGATTTTTTGATGTTTGGATTATTTTAGTAACGTAATTTTGCTCTCATGAATTCAATGATGGTCAACTTACATTTGATTTCGTTTTGTATTTTTTTGTAAAGCCAATTTCTTTCTTGAATAATTTTGTTAGTTATTTTGTTTTGAGTTATGATTTGTAGAGTTCAATTTATTAGAGTTTGTATCGTTATAGTTTATTTGATGATTAGTAATTTTAATTTGACAAATTAACCTTGAAGCAGCACAGATCCCCGTTCCAATCCTCATTTCTTTCTTTGTAAATGCTAGTAGATTTTCCTTCCCATTTTCCGTTTGTGAAAGTTCTTTAGTGCGTATCATTGTCTGTATTTGTGAATTTCGAGCCCTCGCTAGAGCGCGTTATGATCTTCAGATTTTTGTGCCGTGCTGCGAGCACGGATTTGATAATTTTATTCGCGTATTAAAACGTATCGGCGTTTTATTGTTCGAACTTTTGTAGAGTTCGGGATTGTTGCAATACGAGTTATTTTGAGGCCACGCGCCATTGTTCGTATTGCGATGATTTTTTGATTTATCGTATCGTATATTTTTGCTATTATCACAGCACTTAAATTTTAGGCTGAAGAAGCTATATCGGCTGTGATGATATTTTGTTTGTAGTATATTTTTTGTGGCCACGGTTTGATTCTCGTTGAATCCTTTTTGCTTTCGTGGGCTACTCCTATAAGATCAGAATGCGTTCATTGGCTTCCGGATTTACAAATTACGGGAAAGACATTCAGTCTAGATCGGCTAAAGTACTTTCGTGTTCCGTCTCTCCTATGCACGCGACCCCCCCCCCTCTGTTCCATGTTCTATGTTCCCTCTTCGCGATCCCTTTTCTTTGTTGTATGAATGACGTGTAGAAAATCGTAAGTAGCAAATCATCACTTTATTTGTATTATTTTTGTATTGAAGATTTTGTCGTGAGCAAGTAATTTTGACTTATTTAGCTAGAAAATGTTGTTCAGTAATTTTGTTTTAGTATTGCTAAATTTTCTTTGAGTTACGTATTTTTGTTTCTAGTTGAATATTTTAATTTTGCTTGTATCATTTTTGAACTATGCTATTTTCACTTAGCTTTTGTATCGTGCGATTATCCTGTTGTTATCTATTTTGTTTGCTAAGTGAACTATGTAATTATCGCTTAAATTCTGTACTATGATATCTATTTTATTTGCTAATTGAATCATGTTATTATCGCTTAAATTTTGTAATCTGATATTTATTTTGTTTGCTAAATTCATTAACGTCACTTGAGCTAACTTATGAGCTGTGTACTTTAAATTGTAAATTGTAAAGTATTTTGATTTTGCTTTAATTTGTTATATTGATGATAGTATATGAAAATATTGCTTATCGTTGAATTTCGATTGTATCGACCTTTGTTTCAAGTACATTTGTTTGATTTTATCATGTTTATTATTCTGGATAAATCTGCTGTGCCCCCTCATGTTTAGATGAACAGGCTGTCGTTTTCAACGGTGTCCGAGCGAGATTCAGATGTATAGCGGCACCAGTTAATTGTGGAAACCGAATTTGGATCAACAAATGAAAGATTTCGACCATCCAATAAATCGAGCATTAATTCTGAATTGGATGAGGATTTTATATGACGTACCGAAGCCCGCTGGGCGTATTCCGATTTCGAGGGCGATCATTTTCATGATGTCTCCATCCACGATCATGCCGCTTTGTTGCGCTGTACTTTCTGCATCTCCTCGGCGCTGACGAAAACGCAGAAGAAGATCTTCTTTAGCTAGACCACCCGCTAACCAGCAGACATCAAACAAATGACGTATATTATGCTGTACTAAATATCATACAATATAACTACATGGTATTACAAAATTGTAAGTAATTTTTTATTTAATTATTTATCGCATTTCCGAAACAAATTCTCGAAAAATGAAATAAATCCCTATCCCGTTAAGTTCCTTTTTGAGATTTGTCAAAGCTTCTCAATTTTGCGTCAACATTCCGCTTTGACTGGCGCCCACCTAATTTACCAACATCACAAAATAAAGTTCCTACCAACCCCACCTACGACCTAGCTCTCCTCCAAACAACTGACGCCGTGCCCATTATGGGTGACAGGTAGGATAAAAATGAGATGAATAAAATATTTCAAATTTTGAACACTTTGATAAAATTTAAAATTTAACATCTAATATTTTGCTTCATCTAAATGTCACACATAATTTTGGCGCCCAACGTGGGGCCTTGATTGATTTGTATCCGCACATAATTTTGGCTCGCCAACGTGGGGCTTTGATTGATTTTTTGTCTTCGAATTAGTCCATTCCGTCCTTTCACTTTTCCGAGAATTTGAGTTCGAAAATTTATGTAGTTCTGATCATTTTTTGTAATTGCTACTTACATTTCATGTTTAGTTATGATGAGTATTTATGATTTGTGTTATGTTATATTTGCTACTTACTCATTTGATTTATTATGTTGAGCGATATTATTTTGTATCTGATTGAGTCATGATTAATATTTTGTTTAGTGCACTGAGTGAGATGAGATTTCACAGTTTTTTGATTGATTAGTTTTTCTTTGATTTGAGTATTTTATTGAGTTACGAATATTTCTTTGTTGGAAAGTTAAAATTTTTTTTGTAAATGAGAAAAAAATTTTTTTTTGGTGGAAGGGCTGTGTGACAAAAACACTTTTTGTCACGAGTAAAATTTTATAGAAAATAATTGTGTTTATAGAGTATTTACTTTTTAGTAAATTGGCAATATTGACTTAAATTGTGAAATTAGCAGGCACATAAATACCGCTTGTACGGGTGAATTCTCTCTCTCTCCAGTGAGCAGCTCTGGTGTGAGCACCGCTCTCTCTCCAGTGAGCCGCTCTGGTGTGAGCACCTCTCTCTCTCCCGTGAGCAGCCGCTCTGAGCAATCCACTACTGGTCCGTCTCGCTATGTCTGTTGTAATATTTGAAGGTTAATTACCATGCGGTATTGAAAAGTAATATATTCAAGGCAGAAATTGTTCGTTTGGATTTGAAATGATGTAAGTTGACAATTTATTTATTTTGTATTATGTTTGAATTGTTATTCATGAGATTTTTTGATGTTTGGATTATTTTAGTAACGTAATTTTGCTCTCATGAATTCAATGATGGTCAACTTACATTTGATTTCGTTTTGTATTTTTTTGTAAAGCCAATTTCTTTCTTGAATAATTTTGTTAGTTATTTTGTTTTGAGTTATGATTTGTAGAGTTCAATTTATTAGAGTTTGTATCGTTATAGTTTATTTGATGATTAGTAATTTTAATTTGACAAATTAACCTTGAAGCAGCACAGATCCCCGTTCCAATCCTCATTTCTTTCTTTGTAAATGCTAGTAGATTTTCCTTCCCATTTTCCGTTTGTGAAAGTTCTTTAGTGCGTATCATTGTCTGTATTTGTGAATTTCGAGCCCTCGCTAGAGCGCGTTATGATCTTCAGATTTTTGTGCCGTGCTGCGAGCACGGATTTGATAATTTTATTCGCGTATTAAAACGTATCGGCGTTTTATTGTTCGAACTTTTGTAGAGTTCGGGATTGTTGCAATACGAGTTATTTTGAGGCCACGCGCCATTGTTCGTATTGCGATGATTTTTTGATTTATCGTATCGTATATTTTTGCTATTATCACAGCACTTAAATTTTAGGCTGAAGAAGCTATATCGGCTGTGATGATATTTTGTTTGTAGTATATTTTTTGTGGCCACGGTTTGATTCTCGTTGAATCCTTTTTGCTTTCGTGGGCTACTCCTATAAGATCAGAATGCGTTCATTGGCTTCCGGATTTACAAATTACGGGAAAGACATTCAGTCTAGATCGGCTAAAGTACTTTCGTGTTCCGTCTCTCCTATGCACGCGACCCCCCCCCCCCCCCTCTGTTCCATGTTCTATGTTCCCTCTTCGCGATCCCTTTTCTTTGTTGTATGAATGACGTGTAGAAAATCGTAAGTAGCAAATCATCACTTTATTTGTATTATTTTTGTATTGAAGATTTTGTCGTGAGCAAGTAATTTTGACTTATTTAGCTAGAAAATGTTGTTCAGTAATTTTGTTTTAGTATTGCTAAATTTTCTTTGAGTTACGTATTTTTGTTTCTAGTTGAATATTTTAATTTTGCTTGTATCATTTTTGAACTATGCTATTTTCACTTAGCTTTTGTATCGTGCGATTATCCTGTTGTTATCTATTTTGTTTGCTAAGTGAACTATGTAATTATCGCTTAAATTCTGTACTATGATATCTATTTTATTTGCTAATTGAATCATGTTATTATCGCTTAAATTTTGTAATCTGATATTTATTTTGTTTGCTAAATTCATTAACGTCACTTGAGCTAACTTATGAGCTGTGTACTTTAAATTGTAAATTGTAAAGTATTTTGATTTTGCTTTAATTTGTTATATTGATGATAGTATATGAAAATATTGCTTATCGTTGAATTTCGATTGTATCGACCTTTGTTTCAAGTACATTTGTTTGATTTTATCATGTTTATTATTCTGGATAAATCTGCTGTGCCCCCTCATGTTTAGATGAACAGGCTGTCGTTTTCAACGGTGTCCGAGCGAGATTCAGATGTATAGCGGCACCAGTTAATTGTGGAAACCGAATTTGGATCAACAAATGAAAGATTTCGACCATCCAATAAATCGAGCATTAATTCTGAATTGGATGAGGATTTTATATGACGTACCGAAGCCCGCTGGGCGTATTCCGATTTCGAGGGCGATCATTTTCATGATGTCTCCATCCACGATCATGCCGCTTTGTTGCGCTGTACTTTCTGCATCTCCTCGGCGCTGACGAAAACGCAGAAGAAGATCTTCTTTAGCTAGACCACCCGCTAACCAGCAGACATCAAACAAATGACGTATATTATGCTGTACTAAATATCATACAATATAACTACATGGTATTACAAAATTGTAAGTAATTTTTTATTTAATTATTTATCGCATTTCCGAAACAAATTCTCGAAAAATGAAATAAATCCCTATCCCGTTAAGTTCCTTTTTGAGATTTGTCAAAGCTTCTCAATTTTGCGTCAACATTCCGCTTTGACTGGCGCCCACCTAATTTACCAACATCACAAAATAAAGTTCCTACCAACCCCACCTACGACCTAGCTCTCCTCCAAACAACTGACGCCGTGCCCATTATGGGTGACAGGTAGGATAAAAATGAGATGAATAAAATATTTCAAATTTTGAACACTTTGATAAAATTTAAAATTTAACATCTAATATTTTGCTTCATCTAAATGTCACAATATATACCACGTTTTTAAAACGGATTAAAAAGTAAAAAGAATAATTTCTCTCCTAGTAAAATGTGGGGCGCACTCCTTATTATTATCTATTGCATGCGCCCTACGTTTTTCTAAGAGAGAAATTATTCTTTGTCCTTTTTAAAAACGTGGTATATTAAAAATATTTTTTTTATTTAAATATTTTTTTAAAAAAAATTATTAATATTTAGGTAGTAAGTAGTGAATATTATTAATGTTGCACTAATGTCATTATCACTTATCTCACTAATGTCACTAATTCTGTCACTATTATGTTGGCGCTCAATAAACTATAGCTATAAGCGTATCCACTAACGGCTGAATAAATAGATTTTAGTGCGGGAATACTGTGTGAGAGAGGTTTCTATATAATTTTGACATTTTCTAGAAGACAAAATTCAATATTTCGACAAAAAAACCGTTTATTTATTTTAAAGCTATACCTAGTAATTTATATTTTTTTAAATGTGATATTTTTAGGCATTTTATTATATATTATGTAACATTATTAATGAATTAATTAGTTAATATTCCATTGTCATCCAGTTCTGAGCTATGTTTAAAGTTTCAAGTCTCATCGGAAAGTTAGTTTAAAATCGAAACCTGTTTCAAGTTAAAGTTCTGTATTAATATTTATTTATAATGTACAATTATTTTAAAAATAGTACAAATGACATTTATAGTAAATAACAGAACTTAGAAATAAGTTGCTATATAACAAATAAATAAGTAATTAGGTCACACAGATCACATTAGATTTTTATTTAATGAAAGTCAAATTTTATTTAACTCAGTGTCTTCACAGTGGTTGATGTTATCTTTTTCTTTAATTAACAGCAAATTAATAAGAGAAACAATTGAAATTTATAAAAAAAGATAACATAAAACATTGTGAAGGCACTGAGTTAAATAAAATTTGGATTTCATTAATTAAAAATCTATAAAAATTTTCTGATCTAATTACTTATTTCTAAGTTCTGTTATCTATATCTATATATGTATATAAAAACCAGTGTATGTCTGTCTGTCTGTTTGTCTTTTATGCATTACTACACCATTCATCCGATCGCCATGAAACTTTGGGAAGTTGTTGAGTACACTCCCGCGAAGATTTCTGGGGCCCTGGGGGGGAGCTACGGTCTCCCAGGGCCCTTATAATCTTTCAAAAAGTGAATTTTTGCGAAAGTTGCGTAGCAACGTGCGACGCCAAAGCTTCAGTTGCGCAGCTACGCCCGACGGGAAAGCTATCTTTCAAATACTGAGTTTTTGCGCAGTTTCGCAGCAACGGCGCGACGGGAAAGCTAGTTTACTATAAATATCATTTGTATTAGTTTTCCTGTCAAAGACGGACGTTGAGTTTGTTGAAACGTGGATTATAAATAAATATTAATACAAAACTTTAAGCTACACCAGTTTTATTTAATAGTAATTTTCAAGTTATAAATAGAAAGAGGGACAAATTGATGATAATATTTTAATAAAAACATTAATTATGAAATATTTGTGTTTTTTTTTTATCTCAAATTCATAAAAACAAAACTTATAAACAGTAATAAAATTTAATAAAAAAAACTTTAGCAATTATATTCAATTTAATAAACAAAATTATATAAACAAAAAATATAAAATGTGTTTGAGGGGTTAGGAATTTATATATATATACCTACCTATATATATATATATATATATATATATATATATATATATATATATATATATATATATATATATAAGCGAGTGTAAAGTTTGGAACTATCGCAATAAATCTTTTATTAAACGTTTTTGAAAAAAATCCTCGAACACGTCAATTTTTATCTTAAATAAGACATATTTTACTGTAATCGTCACTTAAAGATTGTCTTTTGTTTTTGAGTTATGAAGTAAGCGTTAATTTTTTTAAATGGAAACCTACATTTTTTATTAATGATTTTGGTAGTACTTTTTATTCCGTTTCCAACCATATAAAATTTTAAATATGTTACTTTTGAAAAAAATTGAGAAAAATAATCTTAAAGTTTAAATATTATTATTATTATTATTATTTATTATTTTATATATATATATGCAAAAAATCATCGAATAGAAATCAGCAATTTAATAAATATTACCTACTTCCACACAAGAATGGCAAATAAACTTAAAAAAATTAATAAAATGGAACACTTTCATTTATCTCTACAAATTCCAAACATTATATTACCGAATTATTGTTTAATTCCACTTTCTCCTTCATAAATAATATCAAATATAAAAAAATAAAAAATCCAATAAAATATACTTCATTTGTTCATGTCATCAGCATTGTACGTGGTCTTCTTCAGCAGAAGATATGAAAGAAATAAGTTTAGTATGAGAGTTCTACCGTTATAGGCAGTCACCTGGTGCACGGCCTCGAATCGGACGCTGAACTCTGTGGCGCCGCCTACGTCTCCTGCCCCCCGTGACCCGGACCCCTTACGCCTTCCGCGGATAAAATGCGACTGTTATCAACATTATTACTGCAATAGATTCGTCTATACTGTTTTCGGAAATCGTTTGTTAATGCGCCAGCGCATCATAAACATTACTTAAATATATTGATATGGTATACGGATTAAAAACCGCCATAAAAACAAAGTTTGATACTTTTTTGTTTTTCATAAATTATTTAAAGAATTTATTTATTAATTAACTTTTTAAATTGTAAGTAAATAATTAATACATAAACTTGGAATCAACGATTAACATAAGAAATGAAATGAATAAATGATTACAGTATGAACGTTATGTGTAATAAATTTGTATAATATTTCATATTTATATAAAAAAGAAAAATGACTGTTGTGGAAATGACATTTTTACGTGGTGTATGTGGTGTAACTGAGAGGAATCGAATACGAAATAGATTAGTGTATGATGAGTGTGAAATTGACAAAAATATGTTGTTGCAAAAGTTAGTGTTAGTTACTTAAAATGGTTCGATCTACTTGAGCAAATGTCTAATAAACATTTGGTTAAAAATATTTATTTGAATGATTTTTGAAGGTATACGTTTGCGTGGACGTCCGACGAGTAGCTGGAGGGGTATGATTGAGAGTGTTTTGCGTGAGCAAAAATTTCCAAGTAGTAGGAATAGAAGAACATGTATGAGAGGTATTATGAATGTGGATGATGCTAAAGTTGCTTGTCTCAATAGGAATGTTTGGAGGAAACTGAGTTCGGGATAGTGAAAAGAGTTTGTGTCACACACTTTTGGGTACATAACATGATTGTGTCTGTGTATATATATTTATTCTACTTTAATGGATTTCGGACCTACGTTAGTTCCATCGCAAGGCGCATACATCAATTAGCATCTGACAACAAGTAAAGATTGTTATTGTTCTTGATCCCAACTGATGCAATAACAGTAAGCTAACCTAACCTAACTCTTATTATTAATAAAAAATTTACAAATTTTTAACCACGCACAATTTGAAAATCCATTTCTAACAATAAATAATGTAATATAGGACATTTGAACAAATAAATGTTCGTATTGTCTTGTGAAATTTAATATAATAACACTCAAAAATATTGAGATTTTATATTTTTATCCCCAAATATTTCACAAAGATAATCAGTCATTGAATCGGCTGTTAGGCTATGCATCAATGACTGGCCAGTTTGAACCGTAGACACGTGTTTCGGTCTTTAGGACCTCATCAGTACGGTGCTCTGATCAGTTGCTGAAAGGCAACTGATACCGGTGTTAGTTCTGGCTGCCTTTTTTATAGAAAAGTCATAAACATTCTACCCGATTATTAAAGACGAATGGAATTGACGTACCTACCTTAGCAACCTACCACCTACTGTAAAAACCAGCTTATATACGGAACTGGCAGATACCAATTTTGATATATATGTATAATGGGAACGTTTCCAACGTTTCCATGACTACGGTAAATGGGGTTGTCCCGTTATTTTAAAGTATACAATGTAATTGCAGAAAACGATTATTTATGTTTAAATATATTATAGAAAAAAAAATTATTATAAAATATCTTCTAATTTCGTAGATATTAATTATTAAAATATCGAGTTTTTAAACGCCATTGGTATTATGACGTCACATACATCACTATTGTTCAGTGACAGTTGATAACCGTTTACATTTTTTGCATGTACACGCCTACAATACGTAACAGCGTTGCCACATTTGTAATTATGCATAGTGTTAAAAAAAACAATTTCAATTTTTACAAGAAACTGATGCATAATTATTTTATACTTCATTTTTATTAAACTATTATAAATAGTTTTTGTTGTATTTTTAATTAAATACGTTATTTAAATAAAATAATTATAATTGAAAATTGTTATTAACGGCAACATCCAGCAGACAGCGCCAGTGTTCTACTTCAATGTAATGTACGTCATACAGAAGCAATTTGAATTTGTGAATATTTTTTAATATTTGTTTTCTTTGTAATGAAACTAAATTAAAAAATATGTATGATATATTTTAATTACTTGAGCCTTCAACTTTCAGAAAAAAATAAAAATAATGTTAGAAAAAACGGGACAACCCCATTATAAATACTACGATAATGTCTTTGTAAGAACTTATTTTGTTTAAATACTCATACTTGTTTTTTGTTTTTTTTAAAAAAAATGCTATTTAACAGCGTAACAAAATTATTTAGGTTTTAATATATTATAAAAATTAAAAAAATATTATATAATATTTTTTACTTTCATAAATATTAATTATTTAAAATATCGATATTTTACGCGCCATCATTCTATCGACATTATGACGTTTTTACTATTCGTATGACACATGCATATAACAGTTGTACACTTTAGCGAAAACTGTTTATATTGTTCACAGTCATAACCTACAAAATATGGTAGTCAAATACTGTTTCGTGTCTAATTGTTTGAATATTTTTTCGCGAAATAAAAATAATTTATTCATGTATCACAAAATACGGATATTAGAAAAAAATGGCTTAATAAATTTAATAATAGTAAAATGTCAAAACTAATAAAACTGCTGACACAACTTTAATTTCTTATAGTTGCGCAACTAAATAGATTTAGGACCTATATTTATGTGACACTTTTCAGTCGAAATAACCTTCCCAATAAACTGTGTTAAAATTTGGTACACTCGTTATAAATAACACTGTATAATAAGAAATAAAAAGAAATGCGCATAAAAATTTTCTTTTTGTATGTTACGCCACTGATAACACTGGTCAACAGCCATTTTGCTTCAGAGACGGGAACGTTATTTTCTGCTTAATTTGGTGCCACAAAACACGAAAATCATAATCAAAACTCGAGTTTAATTCTGGGTTTTTTGTTAAGTTAAAAAAACTGTTTTTATAGTGTTAAAAAGCAAATGATAAGGGTGGCCCGTGATCTGACTAGTCAATATTACCATGGAATTAAGTTTTTCCAACAATTTCAGTCGTACATAAATCGGAAATGATCGTCAAACACCTTCGAGTTTCGGTTAAAACTTCTTATTGATTACATTTTTGCAATTTTGACGGCCGATTTTTACAGAATTCGAAAAATGACGACTTATATTCCTCAAGCAGTGTGCACTGCCGAAAAACCCGAATCAACCCGGACCCGGGACACCTATGTTCTCATTTTAAATTTAAAAACTAAGGCCCTGTTTTTGATCAAATGTGAATAGTTTTTCTATTTCGGATCATTTTTATTAGATTTGGTATTACAAAATTTATATAAACTACTATAAAGTGCTTAATAAGTAATTTTAAGTAAATGTCAAAAGCACTTTTGGCAAAAATCACTTTTATAAATGAGGTGAGAATACGGGCCTAAGTGTTTTTTTGCATACGGCGTCTTTGAAGCAAAAAAAAGTTAAAATTTGTTGACCAGTGTAATTGATGACGTTAATAAAGTTTGCCATTTTATAACACTAAATCTTTGATAGCATTGTTTGGATTCATATAAGTATTTTTTCATTTAACACTATAAAAAATTTATGTAATATTACATGTTTTGTGAATATAATTTTTCATAAAAAATGTAATATTACGTAAATTACACAGTCTGACAAATTTTAACTATTTTTTGTAACTCGGTTCTCTGTATGTTTAACAGCTTTGTTTTGCTCTAAAACGAAGGAAAATTAATGATCTAATGATCCTGATTTGTTTTTGCCATACGAAGATTCAAAGTATATGTTCTGCTTTGGTTCCTTTTCTAGTATATATGACGAACGTTTCTAGGCTGGAGAAATATTTTATTGCTCATCGGAAGCAAACTTAAAGTATAAAATCGAAAAATAACCTAAAATCAATACCCTTATGGCAAAAACAAATCAGGATCATTAGGACATTGATTTTTCCATCGTTTTAGAGCAAAACAAAGCTGTTAAACATAGAGAGAATCAAGTTACAAAAATTGTGTCGGACAGTGTTATCACAGTAACATTACAAATTGTCTTTTTTATTGTTAAAACCTATGTAAAATTACATAAATTTAAGATATATATATATATATATATATATATATATATATATATATATATATATATATATATTACAGTAAATGGTTTTAATAAACCCTTACACTTTTTCTCATCATAATTCAACTATACTTGGACTATTCCATTTTAGTAATAAACCTTGAACAAATAAATGTTCATATTGTCATTGTGAAATTTAATATAATATACTCAAAAATATTGAGATTTTATATTTTTCCCAAAATTTCACAAGTTTCTCAGTCATTGAATCGGCTTGTTAGGCTATGCATCAATGAGTGGCCAGTTTAACTGTAGACACGTGTTTTGACCTATAGGGTCTCATCAGTACGGTGCTTTGATCAGTGTCGGGAAGACATTGATGAGACTGCTGAGACCATATAGGTCGAAACACGTGTCTACGGTTAAACTGGCCAGTCATTGATGCATAGCCTAACAAGCCGATTCAATGACTGAGTAACTTGTGAAATTTTGGGAAAAATATAAAATCTCAATATTTTTGAGTATGTTATATCTCATTTTAATTAATCAATAAGTGTTTTTAAATTTCAAATGATTGTTGAAAAAATTATAGAACATTGCAGGTTTCTCAAATTGATAAGAAATGTTATATATGAGCAAGTAGTTGATAAAGACAAAATTTGCGTCGATGTATCTATTATGAACCAAGTATCGGGCTAAGTTCATTGTCAACAATGATAGCAACATTCACAGTGATTCGTTTGTAGTTGTTATACTAATTATAGCCAGCATCACATATGATATTTACATGTGCACACTAACACACATATGGATATTTATTCGATTTTATTCTGTTGACAAACAAAAGTTGAATATATAAGTCACTTTCACGAAACGATCTGACCCTCATTCATACCATCAATGTCAACAAAAAAAAATATACAAATAAAACGTTTGTCATCATCTTCATAATGTTATTATATATTACATATTATTATGTACTTAGTTATTATTAGTACTGGCAATATTTTATTATTTATATAGGTTAAAATATTGGGTAATAGCAATTTGCGGCAGCCTATTAACTGCACTTTTATAATACTTATCAAATGAGCTAATGACTTTAACGGATTTAGCAGATATACAGTCAAACTGCGATAATTATATCTATACACTTATTGTTCTATGTTTCATATTCAGGATTTTGAACAACGTAAATTTAAAATTTATAACAAAAATTATATTAAAATAAAACAGCTTTCGGTTATAGTTTTGTATTATTATTTATTAATAATCGACGTTTAGACAAACTCAACGTTCGTTTTCATCAAGAAAAAAGATACAAATGACATTTGAATCTTTTTCCCTGATGAAGACAAAAGTTGAGTTCACCAAAAGTCGATTATTAATTAATATTAATACAAAACTATAACCGAAAGCTGTTCTATTTTAATATAATGAGTTTTGAAAGATTTTTTTATCATGTTAAAATAATATATTAAGTTCAAACAGAAACAAAATTATATTACAATTTCTTATACTTATTAAAATAATAAAATAAATAATTTTCAAAAAATTTGTTATGCCCGCATTATTTATCCGATTTTAATCAAATTTTTACAGAAGATACCTTTAGCGCTTTTAATATTATATATTAGCAAAATACAATATTGCCAACTTTCGGTGAAAAAACTTTTTATTCTTATTTCTTATCATTTATGTGATAATCGTTCTTGAATTTATATCACAATCATAATTTTTATGTGATAATGTCAGTGGTCTATATATAGGTTTACCCATATGCTTCTAATCTTGTTTATAAAAATCTCGATATGTTAAATTTTGTATGACTACAATATCTCCCTTATCATATGTGATATGACTACAATATCTGCCTTATCATATGTGATATGACGGTCGGTAAAAAAAATTCAGTTAAAGTCAATGCAGGATAGGTTAGGCAAAAATATTAGTTTGTATTTCTTTAGGTTTTCAGAAAAAAATTAAATAAAAAAGAAAATTTTCCAGAAATATTAGTAAAGCTTGTCCATTTTCCATAAACTCATTATGTCGTTAACGTAATAATCACCAATTAGGATGCAATAGAAATTCAAGATATGCGAAAATAATTTTATATTTTGCAAGCAAAATACTTTCAAATATATTTTCAAACATAATACTGCCACACAATTTTCCACAGCAAGTTCTTAAGACCACCATGGGGCCATCAGCAGTACCGTGATGGTGTTAATCAAAGCAAACATGCTGTGTTATGATAACACAGCATGTTTGCTTTGATAACACTGTTATCACATAATTTTATAAGAATTTTATATATATATTCTTAGTGCTCCTTTAGTCACCAAGCACTGATGATGCCATCTACGATGTATGGCGAAACATCTGCGACAATGATAGCTCGACCACACCATATCGGGAGTCCACCAGTTGGGCCATGGGTATAGGGTCTACTAAGCTGGGTACGGCAATTGGGCTTTATAATCCTCAACAGTTTGTATTCCTTGTGTTTACCTGGATCTGGGTTAATATTGTGATCACGGCACTTGCTGTCTATTATTTAGTTATTTTCTTTTGTTGAAATGATAAAAACTATTCAGATTGAAACATATATTAAAATTCATAGTGCAGAGAAATATGTAAAAAAACTTCGCAAGGAGATTTCAATTAGGCAACATTACATTTCTCAAATGTTAAAAAAACGAGATCAAAACGAAATTACTAGGTTAGGTTTTGTACAATTAATCTGTTACAAATATGCTCCTTAATGAATTGTTTTTTTTTTCTTCTATAATTTCTATTTTGACTGGATTTGACGTGCGTATGTATATATTTATATGTAAATATGTGTAAATTTATGTAAATATATGTTTAAATTTTTGTAAATATACTCAATTATATATAAATTTATAAATTTATATATAAATGTATATGTACAGATGTTTTTTTTTTCTGTAATAAAATGTTGTATATTTCAATCATATTTTGTTTTCTTTAATCGTTGTTTTCTTGATATCAGCCCGGAAAATTCTATAAATTCAATGCATATCGACCGCGAAAGCCGGAAGATTAATAATGCCCGTATTCTGAAACATTTTCGTTAAAAATACTGGTTCGTTAAAATGAAAATTTTTGGTATATTGCAATGAAATTTCTTACGTAATCCAAGAATTTTTAATGGACGATTATTTTTAACGAAAATGCATACGGGCATAAGTGTATTATATTTTTTGACATTCTTTTCCTGGTACAATTTTTACATTAATTTTGCTGTGCAAAATGGGACACAGAATCGCATCAAATATTTTTTACCGTGTATGTATTATCATATTTAAGTATAATAGACAAAAATTCAAATTAATTTAAATATTTAAAACTACTTTTTAATGCTTAATAGAAAATTCTAAGAAAGTTAATGTTGTGCGAATATCAATTTGTTTTTTTTTTAAATAATGTGAAATGCTATTTATAATTGCTAGATAATTATAAGTTATTTATAAGTGTTTAATTTGTGAAACACTTTCGATTTTCTCTGCTCATTTTATTCAAACAATTAAAGTAAAATTTTATTTTATAGTTAATTAATCATCATCACAAAACTTGTCAGGTTACAAACTCAAGCGATAATTTAAATATTTTATCACGATGAATAACTGAAAAATCAAATGAATCATAAAAGCAATGTCATTAAATTATTCAAAAAAATATTTAATAATTGACAAACTTTTCAAACATTTTTGTTTATAGTCTATATTTTACTATATGAAAATTAAATGATATTTATTAAATTTGGACTTTCGTATTCATAAAACTCTTCATTAAATAAAACAACAAATTCTTGATATTTGTGCTATATTAAATAAAGTAATTAATATTCAAAAATCGATGTTTTAACAATTTGTTTTATATAAAAAGTTTCAAGAAAGAAAGAAATTTTGATTTAACTATTTTTCTAAATATAAATAAAAATTTTCTTTAAAAAATATTACTCCTATGTTGCAATTAGTGTTTCTGATGTTACGAGATAATTAAATTAACTTAATCAACAGTTGTTATACCCATATATAATTAGGGTGTTCGTAAAATAAAATATTTTTCAGTAAGACTAAAATCGATACATTTACATCGAAAAAACATCAGAAATAATATTTTTTGCTTGTTTTTATGAAAGTAACAGGTTCCTCTACACAACTGAAGTTTTCGAAAAACGCATATAAATACTTACTTGACTCTTTTAACACGTTAACGACCAGGGCAATATTTTAAAACTTTCATTCTGGACCGGGAAGTCTTTTGTTGTTTTTGTGTTTTTCGAAAATTTCAGTTGTGTAGAGGAACCTGTTACTTTCGTAAAAACAAGCAAAAAATATTATTTCTGATATTTTTTCGATGTAAATTTATCGATTTTAACCTTACTGGAAAAAAATTATTTTACGGACACTCTAATATATATTTGCATTATTCAGTGTACGTTAGCTCTCGTTGTTGTTTTTTATACAAATCGAATATTTCACAACGCTCAAATAAAACTACATTTTGGATTGTTTTTCTTATATTTCTGTACTATTTCATTCTAGCAATGTAGTTTACACAGAACAAATAACTATTTCATTTTATTCAAATTCAATGGGTGAATTTTAGATGACTTGTTTAAATATTTTTAGATAATATATTCCATATAATAATAATTTGTTCATCTACTCAACGTCTGTCTTCATCTAGATAAATGATACAAATTTGTATCATTTATTCTGATGAAGACGGACGTAGTGTTTCGTCGAAACGTCGATTTTAAATAAATATTAATACAGGACTTTAATCTAAACCAGTTTTATTTGAATAATATTAGATCTAAAAGATTTTTTACTATATATTCATTTTTAATATTTTATTATTTTTATTATATTTAATATTTCTAATTCTACAAGACGCTAAATAAAGTTTCTGAAAATAATAAATAACTTAAAATATACAGCAAATAACAGTGGTAATTGTTTGCTTTAATGGATA
Organism: Clivina fossor; assembly: GCA_963966155.1. NCBI lineage: Eukaryota > Metazoa > Arthropoda > Insecta > Coleoptera > Carabidae > Clivina > Clivina fossor. The sequence goes on from OZ014555.1 coordinate 12,900,017, forward strand.
AAAGTCGGGAATCGGAGTTGCAACAGAAAAAAAATCGACTCCAAGTACAACTTTTCGACTCCGACTCCAAACTTCTGTGTAATTAAGATAACAGAACATTTGAAAATATCAGACTATAAAAACATCGGCAACAGCGAAAACAACATGTACAGATGAAACGATGCGCAAATATTTGATAAAATCATTTTTGTGTCACCCCTTTTGCAACCACATAGTGATATCACTGCTAGATCTAATCTACGCTAAAACATAACACTAATTTTGTGTTAAGTAGAGTAAAGTTTTATTTCTCAAATTGTTTATATTTTCAAGTTGTAAACTTTTATTATGAAACTGGTCGTACATATATATATCTTTTTTTATTATAAAACTATTCATAATAGTAAAGTGCGTGAAGCCGTCGATTAAAAAGTACAAGTGAGATTCCGAGGTAACACACTTTGGCTTTTACTTTCTCCAAATGACCATCTGGAACGCAAAACAAGTCAGTTACCTTCCCCACATAGTGAAGTTAAAAATGTAAATATCTCTCAGTCGGTGCGCGGATGGCTCAGTTCGAAGAGAAAGTGGTCGGGCCGCGCCGTGCTTTCAATTTCGTTTCGCTTTCGTCCTTGTTGAGTTTCACGGACTCCCTCCGCCCCGCCCCCCGCCCCCGCCACCATCACATTTCGTCCCGCTTTTACGAGCAGCAGCGGCCTTCTTGTATCGCACGGGTACGTACCCATTCCGCTGCCGTACAATCTATTCTAGCCCATTCTCCCAAACCCAGACCCATTTAACTCTTCGTAGCGCGTTGCCCTAACCAGCGAGAGTGCGTTGCTCGGTCAAGGTCACATATACACACACTCAAAGAACTCAATCTCTTCCTCTCTTCTCTCGCTCTTTTACTGTCGAGAGAGAAATAAATTTATTGCTATGAGTAAATTCTCGTTTATAATTTGAAATCTGTATTAATGTTGGTGAAATATATTTTGATATAAAACGCGGTAACCAAAGAATATTTAAAATTATTTTACAGTAATAATGAGTGTTAATTCCATTACCTGTTGTTGTTTTTTTTTATACAAATCGAATATTTCACAACTCTCAAATAAAACAATTTTCGGATCGGATTGTTTTTCTTATATTTCTGTACTAGCAATGTAGATTACACAGAACTAATAACTATTTCCTTTCATTCAAATTAGATGGGTGAATTTTAGATGACTTGTTTAAATATTTTTAGATAATATAATAATAATTTGTTCAATTATCCTATTGGGTAATGGCGTGATTGTGAGTGTATGGTATGTACATACAATTTAGTTAAAATAAAATTGTTATTTCAACTAAAATTTGGTCTTTGCATATATGTAATGTACTTGCACAATTTTTTCTCGGATCAAATGATGCGTTTGACATAAAATTAATGCGCGCGCATTGCAAATCCCTCATGTATTAATTGTAGGATTTGTAATGCGCGCGCATTAGTTTTATGTCAAAATATTCATCTAATCCAGCTAAATTTATCCTTGCAATCAGTTTAGAACAATCTGATCCATGCGCAATGTAGATTTAGCTTGTAATTTACCAGACTACGAATGATTCGTACAATTTCAAACTAGTACAAAATTTAGAATAAACCTACTAGAAAATATATATGATTATATTAGATATGTAATTGTCTATACGTGCATTAGATATATTAAATATAATTAATAATTAGAATGCTGAAATTCATTTACTTTTTTTAGATAAATTAATGAATAATTATCTAAAACAGTTTTTATGTATACAATTTATATAAAAGATAGTATAAAGTTATTCTTGTTTTATTGCATAGAAGAATTATTCCAAGATAAACTTGATCACAATGCAAAAGTTGTATATCATAAATTACCAAGTTTCATATATTTTTTCTTGAAAAATTTGATACCAAAGTTATTAAATCTTTTTACAATGTTAAAATAATTAAAGTTAAACTATAAATTGAAATTTAACTAGTAAACATTATTGTCCTACACATTACATACGCAGTTTTAAAATCGGTTTTAACTAAAACTGGTTTTAACTAATAACATAACTGTCATTAGAGCAGAACTAAACAGTTGAACTAAAATACCCAAAAACTGAGCTTGTAATACTAGCCTGTGTGATTAACTCTATTGCTAATTTTCATTTATTTATTATTATAGTTTAAGAATGTTGACAATAATTTATTATTTTTAGAAAGGGGATACAATAACTTTAAAATGACCAAATGTCAAATATAAACATAATGGCTGGTTTTAAGGTGTTTCAGTTCATTCTTTTAGTTCTGCTCTTATGATAGTTATACGTTGTCTTAAAACCGATATTAGTTAAAACCAATTTTAAAACCAAATTTTTGTTTCATAAAAAAAATTCTATATTTTATGATTACAGTAATAATAATTTATCATGAATATTTGAAAGAAAATTTTAAAAAATAATGTAAAAATGAATTGTAGGTATATTTTGCAAATGCCCGTTCTGAAAATTGCAGATGTAAAATAAAGTTATCAATTAAAAAATATGTAGGTAAACTGTAAATTTCTCTAAACTGTTACCGCAAAACAAAATGTTAATTTTGTATTTATATAGATACTTTTACTGATTAGCAGTGCAAACTGTAAATGTTTTTCATTAATTAATGTTATATTTTTAAAAAGAAACATATAAATGAAAGTGAGTTCATTAATCTTATAGATGTGAATGGAAGTCTATATACGTTTGAATAATAACACAATACTGAATAAAAATAAACAAAAAATAAACAATACCCTTTTTTTTATTTAACTGGTCAACCTTGATATTATAGAGCAAGTTTACTACCTATATAATTAAAAAGTATGATGTTTAGTTAACGCTGAATAAAATAACAAATTTGGTCGCTATATTGTTTTATAACCTTTTGACTAACTTATTTTTGGGTTGGAATTAACTGCAAAAGTTGGTGTTAGTCAGTTAAGATGGTTCGGACATGTTGAGCGAATGTCTAATGAACGTTTGGTTAAAAAGATTTATTTGAATGATTTTGATGGTATACGTTTGCGTGGACGTCCGATGAGTAGTTGGAGTGGTATGATTGAAAGTGTTTTGCGTGAGCAAAAGTTTCCAAGTAGTAGGAATAAAAGAGCATGTATGAGAGGAATTATGAATGTGGATGAAGCAAAAGTTGCTTGTTAGGATAGGAATGTTTAGAGGAGACTGATTACGGGATGATGAAAAGAGTTTGTGCCACACCCTTGGGTACATGGCGTGATTGTGTATGTATGTATAAATATTCATTTTAATTTAGATCATATTCACTTTGATAAAAATAATTTGCACTATAAACAAATATGTTGCACAAAAAAAAATTCCGCTATAATTAAATATAATCAACTTAAAACAAAATATTTTAACTTTGAAAAAACTAAATGCACAAAAAAAAATATTATCACTATAAAACGGATACTTTCCACTATAAAAACGGACACTTTACACTTTGGGGGCTGTCAATCATTTACGCCAGTCGATACCTATATCATTTGCGCCGATAAGATAAACGCCTATATTGAATAATAACATAACTAAACAACCTAAACCTTACCTAACCTACCCTAAGCCAACAGTGTCGCATCAGATGATAGGGTTTCGTAGCGTTTATAGTGCAAATTATTCAAATTAAAGTTTAGGTTGTACCAAGTGCAAAGTATCTAATATGTAGTGGAAAGTATCCAAACTAACCAATTTAAATTTGTCACTTGAAACTGATTCTGTTTCTAACTATAGTAATTTTTTAGATGTTACCACCAAAAGTGTGGAGTCGACAAAGAAATTGGTCGACTCCGTGCTTATATAATATTACATTAATAAACACAAAAATAATTTTAATTATTATTATAAATGTTTCAAATGCAATGTGATGATGAATGTATTTATCAAAAAGATATAATGTAGTTGATCATATTTTCACATAGTGTTCGGTGATATTGCATTAAAAATGTTTAATATTATATTGTCTTTCTTTTTGTTCGTTTGTTTGTAATTTTTTACAGTAGTGAGACCGTAATGTGCTCATATTTAGGTTTATCGATCATTAGATAATACAAATTGTAAGTTGTAACATCGTGCCGTGATTTTTAGTAGAAGAAAAGGGAAAAAAATATCTTTCTATTCACGTGGTTTTATATTTGTTAATTTTTTGCTTTAACGAAAAAGTCGGAGTTGAAGACGCAACCATAAAATTTCTTCGATTTCACGTCTCCGACTCCACATCTCTGGTTACCACAATTAGAACTTTGGAGCTGAAGCTGAAATTTGGAGCTGTATGATTGTTCTCGGAGCAGGAGCGGAGATTTGTGGAAAAATCGATTTTTTTTAAATTTTGCAATGCATTTTTAAAAATTAAGTATTTTTGGATATATAATATTTGTTAATAAGTTTTATAATTTCTTAAAAAAGTTTTTTTAAAATATAAATTGGAGTTCAGAGCGGCGCCGGAGCTGGAGCAGTTGTATAAATATAAGGGTGGAGCAGTTAAATATTTGGACTGCTCCAAAGCCCTGACCACAATGTATAAATTAAAATTCATTAAAATGGGCGTGTTGTGGAAGCGCATATAGCCTTTTTTTGTGTACATTGCATAAGTGCATCAAAATGTGTTGAATAAGCGCATCATTATTATATTGAATAACACAACAAAACTAACCTAACCTGACCTAATCTACCCTAAGCCAACCAAATATTTTGATGCGCTTATTCAATGTTTTTAATTGCGCTTATTTAATGTTGATTTTCTGCGCTTATCCAACGTTTTTGGTATCCAAAATGCGCTTTCTCGGCTCTCCGATTAAAATAAAGTTTCAAAAATTGTACCTATATACGTAGATATATACAAATATACTTATAAACACAAAAATACGTTTTTGTTGTCAATATCCTCTTATAATACACGAACATTATATTATATTAAAATAAAATTGTAGATAAAATTTTTCTATTTCAAGAGTAAAATATTTGAGAATATGGAACATTGATTTTAATCAGCTTTTAAATGGCTTGATTTTCGCGATTTTTAATTAGATTACTACTTCAAACTTTATGACGAGTATAGTCTGTATTTGTATTCGTTGATATTAAATTGCCATGACGAGTTAGATTCGTTATTTGAAGCAAAAAGGTTAAATAATAATGATGAAGATTTTATGAAAGCCAAAGAAGCATTAATTTCTGTATAATCTTTTAATAAATTTATTTTTTGATAAAAATATTTGTAAAGAGATATTTACTAAATAATACTAACAATAATAATCAAACTTTATTTAGCTTTTTGGCTAATTAATTATATTGTAATACATATTTATAAAATTATAAAAATTACAGGAAATCTACTTCTGTAGCATAATATTTACATAAGTGTTTACATTTATAATTTACTATTTCTATTTATTTATAATTTATTTACATTAACTAATAGTATATATTTTAAATAAAAAATAGTAATAATGTATTTTTCACTATACTATATAACGTTTCGCTACAGTTAATATTAGTGCAAAATTTTCAAGTTGAAAGTTTGTAGGAATGAGATATAAGAAAGGTGCATAGCTGTCAAAATATATAGTTTGGAACCCTAACCTAACTAACGTAAGTTAGTGTTTGGCTGCGGAACGTAACGAAATGGAAGTGAAGTGAAGGCAAAGCAAAGCAAAGCAAAGTAAACGCGCGCGTCGCGCAAGAGAGATAAATTTAGTGCACGCAGAGTACGGAGTGTCTTCTTTCTATAAATACGTTTTGGAGCGCGCGCGACGCGCTAAGGCCTGAAATCGATATAGTGTGGTGCTCGGGTTCAGGAGCCGCGTTCAAGGACAAGGCCACACGGATGGCTACACCACACGGCGACGTGGAGGGAGACGACACACCGACACTGAACGAATACGAGCGCGCGCGCTTCGCTTCGCTTATACATATCACCCCTCAGACGCATTCAACTACATTCTACGTTCGCGCAACAAACATTTCTCGATCACATCATAGACAATGTAGACGACGACGACGTCCAAAGCAGCAGCAGCAGCAGCCAACAAAATTTCGAATCATCGCTTTAGTCCACTAGTGCTGGCGGACCGGAAAGTGAGAGTGTTTTTAGTGGTGAGTGCACGGTGTGTGCAGCAGCAAGTCAGTTCGGTCGGGTAAGAACGGCGCGCGCATTTTACACGCGGGGAGCTCCGTCGAATCAACCCTCTGAACGCGTACCGTGCCACGAGACGAGAGTTAGTGCGACTGCATTTCACTTTCATTCGTTCGCGAACTACCGACGCCGGCGTCGCACAGCCGACGCACCCTCCCCATCCCCCCATTTCTGGCCAGCAGATACACTGCCACCCTCAATAGTTTTAGTTTTTAGTTTACGTAAAGTTAGTGGTATAGTAGCATGTCGATAATGTTTCGTACGGACAGTAGTAAAGAGTTTCGTGTACCGACTGTGTCTTCATCATCGTCGTCTTCGGCGGCTCATAATATGCGGCCGCCCCCTCCGCCGCCGCCCAGCGGCGTCAAGGGCAAGGACACGACGGCCCTCAAGGACCAACCATCATCACGCACTGCCGTTAACACTGCCACCCCTGAGGAACCATCTAGTTCCATTCCCGATTTGGGTGAGTCCGAAATATATTTTGTTATGAATTTTTCTGTTTGAATGTTTGTGGGAGGTATGAATAATAATTAGGCCGCGCTTGACCTTGGCGCCACATCGGTCAACGACCCACATTTGTAATCTAAACTATATTGAGTGTATATGTGCGAGTGATTTTATACTGTAGATAGGCTGTAGGCGGGCGGGGCGGGGTGAGGTACGAAGTACTAAATAACATATATATACAGTCCGAGCTTCGGCTAATCTATCTCTCGCGACTAGATACGACGATAGAGTCAAAGCAATGAACGATAAAATTGTTCAAAACTTTCCGTTTCTCCGATTTTGCGTTCAAGGACACAGGCATTACGTACAGTGGCGCACACGTTCATCGACAACAAAAATCTTTAACCCTCGAAATTTATAGCGTTATCCATTGTAACGAAAGCACCTGCGTCTAACTTTTATTGCTGTCCGATTAGAATCAAATTCGCATTGTTAATTGTTTACTAACCATACAACCTATTATATTTGTAAATTATAACAAATTGTAGAAAAAAAAATTACATAGTTTTTTCAAATTTTTTATAAAATATTTATTTACAAATACAGTAAACGTCTGATTTATTTTAAATACTAATCAGACCATATTCAAGAAAAATAACCCAGATTTATATTTGTAGGATAACATAATTGATATACAAATTAGATCCAGGAAATAATGATTCATTGATCATTTTTATATTATTCTATATTTATTAATAAGTATGTAGCCTATAATTGCGTATTTAAAAAATGCCCTACAAACGTAAATAATTATAAAGCAATGTTTAAATGCGATTTTTTCGTATTTATAATATTGATTTTTAAAAATTATTTGTCAACATTTATTTATTTTTCTGATATTTAATAGATATACGTAACGTGTAAATGAGAAGTAAAAGAATTTTTTTTTCGTATTTTTAGAAGTAGACTATAAATAAAATTTATATAATAAAATAATATTAATCTACTTGTGTGTTATAGATCTATATTATTGACACTGCCAATCTAATTTGATAATAAAAATATATGCAAAAAAAAGTTAATAATACGTCGGTAGGGTTTTACACATTTTAAACTAATTTTTATTAGGTATTTATATTTCTTGTATTCACAAAAACTTTCAAAAAGCAATAATGTAGTTAAATTATAATTTTAATAAATTTAAAGATCGAGTATTTTAAGTCTAATCGGTTAGAATCTACGAAATATTTATAAAACACAAACAAGTAAATGACTGTAGAAGGGTTTTGCGGTATAGTTAAATATAATCCGAGTTTTTGAAAATCATAAGCCGGCGTTGCTTCCTAGTTTTTGATAAATTCTAGATAATCTATTGGTTTGTTCCAACTTAACATTACATCAGTTTGAAATTAATTTAGAACTGTTCTAGGCATGCGTAGTATGGTTTAAACAAATAACTTCAGATTTAGTTTGTCATTTGAGAAATTCATCAAATGTATGTTAATTATTGCACTGTAAAACAAATTCGGTAATTTTATATAAAATCCTGGAGCAACTGCTTTTTACCAGTTTAATATGTCACGGGAAAATTTTTACATTATATAAATACTTATATTTTATGTAAATTTACTTAGTTTTTCATTAAAAAAAAAACATATATGTACTATATAATATTAATTATTAATTATATAAAATTAATTATTTTACTGAAAATTATAAAATTATATTATTTTTACAGAAAACCATCGTTTTGCTGAAACAATATGTATTTTGTTACTATGATTATTTTGTAAAATGGTAACTTCTTTTTGCAGTTAACTGTCTATCTTATGTTAATATGATTTAATAACAGATCAGCGCTGAATTATGAAATAAGTTTGATCAAAAAATGATACATTTTACAAATCAAATCAGTTATACAATAATATTACTAAGCATTCGTCGTCTGTAGGTGAAAAATAAGAAAAATTTCCCGGGGAAAAACTATCCCATAAGCAGGAAAATATCGTCAGTAGAAAAACCGTGAGCCTGTGTGTGAGTCATGGTGCGCGCGATATGTCGGGAAGCCCTCCCTCTTGGCCAAGCATGCAATAGGGGTGCGGTACGAGGTCCCTGACCTCGTGGCTGGCTCCGCCCCGGCGTCTACCCCTGTGCGAGGGTGTACGAAGAGTCGCGTGGCTGAAGCGGTGGGGGGTGGGGGAAGGGTGGTTAAAGCGTTCGCCGCGTGAACCGTTCTGTCTGCCGTGTCGTGTCTGCATTGGAGCGTCGGGGCGCGTTCAGTCTTTGACCGTGATCGACCGACGGCCCGCGCGCGTGATGCAAGGGCGCGGACGACGCCGGCTGGTGAGAGAGGGGAGCCGGCAGTAACATGCGAGAGGGAGCGTGGGCGTCGAGGGAAAGTGCGACGGACGAACTCTAGTAACCCCGTTAGACAACGACGCAAACGATGTATACAGTGGCATGGTTTGTTTGACTGCGCCAAATAAAATACAATTTTTATACTTATGTAGTTGTTTATTTGAGGAGACAGGATAAACATATAATTAATTTTAATGTTTACTGATTTCAAGATTAAGGGAATACAACGATATTTTTATTATATATTATTATAGACTGTTTTATTTATAATCATTTTTATTTGTATACTTATTACTTTATATTTTAATATTTAAAAGAAATTATATCTGACATAATAATATATGTATTTCATTATAGTAGATTTGAAAACGAGCAATCGAAAATAGTCGTCCAAATCTAATAAATGACCTTTTTGGTTTGAATTTTGTCATAATATAACATAAGATCTTTGATAAATGTTATGTCTATTTTCATTAATTTTTAATTATAATTTTAACTAAATGACTACACAAATATTTTCAACTTCAATTAATCAATGACGAATGGAAATTTGTTCGAAATTTAGAAATCTTTGGTTAATTAATTACATTGTACATTGTACCTAATATATATTTACAAAATTATAAAAATTACAGGAAATTTACTACTGTAGGTAGCATAATATTTACATAATGGGTGACATTTATAATTTAGCAAATTATCAACTTGTATTAACTTTATGAAATATTTATATATTAACTTGAATAGTTTTGTCTTATTTCTTCAAATATTATTTTATTTTGACATAGATATATATATATATATATATATATATATATATATATATATATATATATATATATATATAAATATAAATATAGTAACATATTGAATAGTTTAAGAGCATATATAGACATGCAGCTTAAAAAAGCACACTTTTACATACCATACATAAAAAAATATAATTATTGTAAAACTGTATCATTAAGACTCAAATTGTTTTAGGTTTATAGTAATGATAATAATAATTATGTTTATTACTCAAAAGAAGTACATACCTAAATTTCCATTATAGAGTAATATTTAATATTTATAATTAATTGCCATTCTTAATATGTAAAATATATCTAATGCCTGGCTTTACAAGGTACATTTTCTATAAGTACAAAAAATATACAGTTTTCTATAGAAACAAAATATTATGTATTTTCGACGCGAAACTGAATGCGCATCGGTATTAAAAACGTTAAACTCTCATTTAAGTTATGTATTATTAGCAATTCATATTTATACAAAATCAATACAATTTTGATACAATATAAAATTATATATAGAAAATATACAAAAATTATTACGTTTTACACGATATAGAATAAAATGTACAGACGCACGCGTAATGATATTTTATATTTTGACAATTTATTTACTCGAAAATTTATGACAAATAGGACGTGTTCTATTTCACATATTTTTTTATATGAAGTGTCACGGACAAATTAAGCATGCGCGTGCATAAAAATACTCTGTATTGGATCGTGTAATATAGAATATTTTGTTTTTTGTAAAGAAAAATCTATCGTGTAAAGCCAGCATATAAGCATCAGTTGCTAATAATTATATTTCTTCGTTCGTCATTTCATTTCGACGAAGACATATAAATGGGGATACATTGTAATTGGTAGCGACGTCGTCGTCCCAGGATGCGAATCCTGCGACGGTAGTGGAGACGCGAGGGCGTCACCGTACATTGTCAGAGTCAGTGGGCCAGGGGCGCGCCACACATACACAAATACATACACTTGTGCACGCAACACACGATAAATGCATTTTACTATAGAAGTATTCTACTATATTCACTATTTCCTATACTTCATTTCCCATTTCACGTAATTTTATTGAATAATTTTATGCGTACATTATGTCTAATTGTGTATAAGTTGTTTTTTCTTTTATCATGAATAATAAATATTTTTCTTTTTCTGATTATTAATAAGCCTTTTTTGTTTTTATTTTTTATTTAAAATTAAATTTTAATAAAAGATATATATATATATATGTTACAGATAATATTGAATAATCAACTTCTTTTACAAAATCACTAATATTTTTTGATGATTTTCGTCGAGCTCAACGCAGAGTAGATTTGGTTAAAAGGTTAGTTTGCAGTTTCATGTTTACAGAGGGGAAAAGATGAAAATATTTAAAAATATTGGTAATTTCGCAAAAAACGGATTATTCAATATTCCTGCTACATATATAGGTATTATTGAATGAGCCTGTAGCAGGATTGGACTGTTTGTGATGTTTAAATAAAATCTGATAGTTTAATATTTTTTTTTTTAATTTCGAAAGTAAATAGTATATTAATTATTTTTATGTATCTATTATGAATTCAAATATAATATACATATATAATTTAATACATGTAATATTGGATTTTATGCCTGTTTGAATGTATCCGCAGTTGGGTTAACAGTGCCAATGTTCGATTTAAATTTGTATTAAAAAATTTATTTCAGTTTGTTTTTGACTTTTTTCTTTAGGTGACGTTAGCTACAATAATATAAACAAATTTTACAATATTATAGACCCTAAATATATACTGCAATAATATGGCGCTTACTTTTATCATTAAAATTTGCACGTTCATTTGTATGTATATAAATTTTTGTTTTAATATTTATTTTGTGCTAGATATATATAAATATTTTAATTAAATAATAATTAGAAATCAAAATTAGTTAAGAAAGTAATCAAATAAAATTGATTTAAATCATTGATTAATATTTAAAAAAATCAAATTAGTAAAATTGTAATTTATATCATGTTTTAAATCAAATGATTTAAATCAGCCCAACCCTGGCCTGTAATGATATTTAGTAGTCATGAAGATACAGTTTACGAGTAGATAAAAAATTACCACAATAATATTATTCGATATTTTGTAATGTATTTTCAGTTTTTTTTTTTTTTTTAATTGTAAAACTGAACTAAAAGTGATTACGTAATAATATATATATATATATAATATATATATATATATATATATATATATATATATATATATATATATAATATGCTAATTATGTTACTTAAAATAATTTAAAAGATAATTATTAATAAAAGAGTAAAAATAAGTATTGAATATTTATTTCAATTTTTAGTGATGTATATATTTTGAGAACATTAATGTTTTTTATAAAAATTTGATATATTTTTTATTTATATTGTTGGTAATTAAAATTTTTTATTTTAACTTATAATTTAATTTAAATGTTTTTTTTTTATTTAGCAAGTACATGAATATTTCCAAAATATGAAAAAAGTTATTTATAAAATTAGCTATGTATGAGAAACATTTTATCAAATATTTTTGAAACAATTGTTTAGACTTTAGAGAATAGATATTTGCGCGCTACGGCATTTTGTAATTTCGCTTATGATTGATAAACACATTTGTTATAAATAACAGTGAAATAACTTTATGTTTGTAATTTGTATCAATATAATATCAAAAATTTTTCTTATTTTTATTATATGAATTTTACTTTATTTACTATATATAAAATTGTTTAGTTTTTGCAAATTTCAAATCAAATAATTATTTTACTTAAATATTACAGTCTTGAATTAAATAACTGTAATAACTTATTTAAAATTTTTACTATGTAAATAAAAGTATACTATAGGATTTCTATTTGTTTTAAAAAAAATGTACCTATGCCTCTTTTTTGTACATTTAAGATAATTCCAGGTATAAGATAACACGAGTTAGGTGGCACATTAAAATTACTTCTAAGACCCGGTTTCATAAACGCTTATTAAATTTACTTTAAAAGTAAATGTATTTACTCTGTAGATTTTCGTATTGAAAAGAGGAAATAAATTTTATCTAATGATGCTTTTCTACGGAAAGTCTTGTGCGCTGATGGTTGTATACACATATAGGTGATTGTGTTGTACCTGCTTTAGCGTATGCTGATGACGCGATTGTACCTGGCTGAATCTGACGAGCAAATGAAGTTATGATATATGGCGAAACATCTGCGACGAGGATAGATCGACCACGGCATACCAGCTCAGAAAATTCTATAAATTTAATGGATATTGGTCGTCAAAGCCTAAAGATTACTAGCTAATAAATTATTTTGAAATTCATAATTTAATAAAAGTAACATTTCGTTTATAAAATTAGATATATATTTAATTAATAATAAACTTTACCAAAATTCATTTTTATTTTGTACCGGCTTTAAAATTTTCAAACATAAACTTTTTTTGCTCAAAATTGACAAATGAATTTCTTTCTTTTTCCCTCATATTAACATAAGTTGAACTTTTTAATATTAAAACAAAAATGAAGAAAAAAAAACATGAATACGAGTCAACTAAAATTACTTCCATCAGTACTGTACCGTCAAAACACAGGTCACACACACATATGCACACAGACAGACAAATAGACAGACAGACAGACAGCGTAACTCACAACCCTCGTCTGCTCGGCTGCCCTTGTAGTGCATTCGCCGTCTCCGACGCACCCCGTATCGATTCCACGCGAGGGGTGTAGAGCGTCGCGACGCTTTTCCACCTTCCTCCTCTCCACCCTTCCGGCTCGGTTTATGCACTCGGCGTGCAACGCGCCCCGTAACCATAGTAACGCCAAAGTCGCGTCCCTTCTGTCTGGCGACCCCTTTTTCGGGGGTGTACTATTATGTATGTTTGTATTTCGACGCGGGGATATAAACATACCTTAGGGTTGTTTTCATGCTAAAGGTAGATATGGATTGTATAGGGGTGCAAAATAACTATACGCGTATAGACGAATTTTAAATTTGAAATTTTTAATCCCGCATGATTCTTGAATGGTGTATTTATGAAATGGGTTTATGAGGTAATTTTAGTATTGTTGAAGGGTTAGTTTTGTTGTTTTATTCCGTGTACTTTTAGATATTAAAATAATTAAAAATTACTCCGTTAGCGCAATAAAAATATTTTTTTAATTTATAAATTTTTATGCTGTATAGTAATAGGGGAGCAGGTAAATTGCACACCACGATCAGAAATTTCAAATCTGAGTAATCGAATTGCACACCGATCAACCGCTGAATGACCCAAACGGATTATCGGTTTATAAGGGTCTAGAACTCTTACGCAGATAGTTTTTACAGTGAGCGTCATCCGCCATTTGGCTTAGGGTAGGTTAGGTTATAGGTTTTTGAAAATTTGCGTGAAAAGATTCGCAGGCGTTTGTGGTACGTTCTAGAGACGAACTATTTTTGATTCTACCTAGTTTTAGGTTGAAATCTTAATCCCCTAATCTGTTTATGACCGGTGTGCAATTTGGCTATGCAAAATTTCGGTAAGGGATTAAAACCCAACCGCCGTGTGCAATTGGTATATACTCGGAAATATTTTTAAATATAAATATTAATTTTGTATATATACAGGGTGATTTATGACGTCGGGGAAAAACTTCAGCGAATGATTCCTATGAGTAATCTAAATAAAAAACTTCAAATAAACATATGTCCGAAAATGCTTTCTAACGGAACTGTAGCCGTTAGAAGTTTATTACATGTAACATCAATCGCGTTAATCTTATTTATTATATCAGGAAAAAAAAGTTATAAACTTCTGAATAATTGTAAAATTACTGATTGATTTTCTAACATTTTGTTTAAACATTAGTAAACCAATTTACTAGTTTATAAATTTTTGTACATACATAAATAAATATTTAATAAACAATTTACAATAATTAAAAATCGACGACAATTTTTGTCGGGACCCAGTAAGCCATAACTAGTAAATTGGTTTACTAGTGTTTTAACAAAATGTTAGAAAATCAATCAGTAATTTTACAATTATTCAAAAGTTTATATAATAAATGATATAATAATCCTGACATAATAAATAAGGCTAACGCGATTGATGTTATATATAATAAACTTCTAATGGCTACAGTTCCGTTAGAAAGCATTTTCGGACATATGTTTATTTGTTTTTTATTCAATTAAGTATAAATTATATAAATAAATTAAATTTTTATTTTTATCATATAAAATCAAATATTTATTTATTTTTTTATATTATACTTCTAAAAGTGTACCAATTTGATAATAATATATTACTGAATGAGTACCTATGTAATATCTACGACTATGTAATAAAAAAATAAATGTTTATTAAATTTAAATTAAAGTATGCCGACCGGCATAGCCGGGCAGTTTAAGACTTGTGTCTGATAACCCTCGTACCTGTGCGGGCCCGAGTTTGAACCCCGCTTGAGGCATAGATGTTTGTGATGTCTTTGTATCGTCCAAATACACTTTAAAAAAATTATATCCTGGCATCTATTGGTTGATGGTCTTCGCTGTCGAATCCATTTGTGTAATAAAAAAAAAGATTAAAGTAATTTTGTTTATTTTTATTAAGAAACAACTTGTAAATGTCATTTAATTAAATTTATTAATTAAAACGAAAGACAATGACAACTTTGTCTGACAGTATACTGTCTATTTACTTATTTTTATAAACTGTATTAAAATAAGAATAATTCAGCAATCTTATTTGAAAAAAAAAACAGACAATCATACATTATTTTTATAAAAATATTTACGTAAGTTTGCATTATGTTTCTCAACAGTTATAAGAGCTACACTAAATTTATCCTATGATTTATCTTTTACAATTACAAGCCTGACCAAATACAAAATTCAGGGGAGCGCCCTGTTTTTAAATTATATATCACACCCTTGAAAATACGTAGACAGCAAGGGACCCACTCAGAATGACCTTGCTGTTTTTCTACAGAAGCAAAAAAAAAAGCCAAGCGTCACCTATATTTTCATATCCTGCACTCGGTCCAAAACGCGATAAAAATACCACATTGTGTGTCCGCGTTGTCATTGAAAGGATAAACAAATGACGTACGAAACAAAATAAACATTGCGCTCACGACGCGCTAAGCTTGAATTAATGCCGACTAGCTTCGCAGTTCGACTACTGTTCAACAGATGGCGTGCGCATAGCGTAAATTGTTTCTTCAGCGGGGCCGCCCCAGTGTGAGTGAGTGTATGTGGATCGATACTGCCGCACTTGACCTTCGGGTGCGTCGGCCGGGCACGAGGGTAACAACCCTATAACGCCGGTTGCCAGGGGAGTTGCACGTAGGCAATGGCGTTTCAGAAGTGGGATTACATTCGTTTCTCGCCCGATATTGTTTTTATACAGAATTCGTAATACCTACTTTTTTTTTGGGCTGAGCTCTGAAATTTATTTTTAATTTCAAATGCTTTGTCATCTATTCCGATAATGGAATTTTTATATTGCAAAAAAATTTGTATTTTCGTGATTTAATATTTCCAAACAAAAGTCCAATTGTTTGTTAAATAATTTTTGGAAACTTATTTATGATATTTGGGCTTAATCTTTAAAAAACATACTATGAAGTTAGGATTATATAAAATGGTTATTAATATGTGATATAATTACTAATGATGATTGCAATGTCATTAACCTTAATATTAGTTTGAATAAGTTTGATTATAGATTTGAAAATATACGTTTTGAGTACGTGTAGGTACAAAGATTTATCGTGATATTTTTAAAATTCGGTTATAACTGGTACGAGATTTTAACTTTATTCGATTCGCACACTTGTGTCTACTGTTTATTGCTGCGTCAATGTTTGTTGTTTTATTCACTTTGCAATTACATGTTATGTAAATGGCAAACCGCTGCATAATTTAGGGCGGCGTTTTGCAGTAAAACGCAAGAGGAGAGTCAATCGAACAAACTTATTATGTATTTTTATAGCTTCTAAGAGAAGCAAATGGCGTGTACAAAAGATTTCCAATGGGTCCGGTTCTTGGCCAGATTTTTAATTTTGTTCCAGTTTTTTCCACTTTCTTGCGCTTCTTTTAAACCTATTAAGGATAACAAAGTATGCTGTTAGTTTGTAATAAAAAAATTAGAAGCCAATTCTATTTTGCGCATGCTCAATAAGTTTCCGATATTCAAAAAAATCTACTATATGTAACAAAGTAACTTGTTTCTATGTTTTGTTTGTTTATTATTTATGTCAGTTCTATATTTTTCCTGATGATGACATACGTAGGGTATATTGAAACGTCAATTTTTAAATAAAATGCTTTTTTACTTTAATTTTAGAATTTTGCTGTATGATATCTTATAATTTTTTAATTGTGTTGTATCCATATTTATTATGAAAGTCAATAACATTTACTCAATTTTATGAATAGTTTATTCTAATTTATTAATAATATTTCCTGCTAAAATATAGATAAATATCAAAAATAGTTTGTACATATGATTGTTCACAGTAATTATTCTTGAAAAATAATAAATAAATATAGAATAATTTTTGTCTGTGAAATATGTTTTTATAAAAACTTATCAGTGTATTAATATTGTTTCTGATAATGATAATTTTGACCAAAATATATGATGACATCATTTCGAGTGTTGGCAAAATTTCGTCTACTTGGCCCCTTGAAACAATTTTATTTGGCTGTTTTCCTGATAAGGGAATCACATAATCATGCATGTGTACCCGTTAATGATTGTTATCATTTGCTTTTTTTTTATAATCTTTTGTTGCTATTTATTATTTTTCCATGTATACAATATGTAATTAACAAATAAACAACTTCTATATATATATATATATATATATATATATATATATATATATATATATATATATATATATATATATATATTTAATTACTTTTTACTTATTGTTATTATGGTTTCCACACAGACTGAATTTATCTTTGAATACCGTAACAACAAAATAATTGTTCAAGCATATGACGTCAGTTGTTACGTTATTAAATTTTGTTATCGGTGAATTAAAAATCTGATTTGGCTACTATATAACTTTCTAATTGATAATAAAGATCTATGTTAGTTGGATATTAGTAAAAATTATATATAAATTTACATAATCTATAAATTTATCAGAAAAAATGTTATATTACGTCACTTATCATAGTAAAAATTACAAAATGCCACTATTTTACCGTTAATAGTTATGTAAAATTACATAAATTTATATTATATATTTACAATGTATGACTCAAAATAATGCGACCAAAAATTTAGTTCTTTTAAATGGCGGACTTCGTTGACTTTATCATCAATTAGTAGTAGGAATAAAAGAGCATGCATGAGAGGAATTATGAATGTGGATGAAGCGAAAGTTGCTTGTTTGGATAGGAATGTTTGGAGGAGACTGATTACGGGATGATGAAAAAAGTTTGTTCCATACCCTGTTGGTTATATGGCGTGATTGTGTATGTATGTATGTATGTATGTAACATACAGCCCCATATAGTTGGCGTCCCGCCCCCACTTTACATACTGTAGGAGGATTAAATTTGAATATTAATATTATTTTGACTGTGAGTCTATTTGACTTGACGTTTACTCAATGCTCCCTGAACCACAAACTGATTCTTTTATCGTAAATTTCTTTTATCAACAATTAACTATTATATTCTGAGAGCACATAATTAGCACAAAATTATGGCATATTTTTTTAAAATTTTTACAATATAACAAAAATTTGGGCGCCAGCTTGATATATACCTAGCACCCCTACTTTTGCAATTATGTTTTTTCTAGTTTCTAATGCGGTCCAAAAATTTTCGTTGTGGTACAAAATTAGCACATAATTAGCACAAAATAATGGTATATTTTTTTAAAAAATTTACAACATAACAAAAATTTGGGCGCTAGCTTGATATATACCTAACGCTTCCACTTTTCAATTATGTTTTTTCTAATTTCTAATGCGGCACAAAATTTTTTATTGTGGTACAAAATTAGCACATAATTAGCACAAAATTATGGCATATTTTCTTTTTAATATTGGTAAAGTAGGGACGCCAACTATATGGGGGTGTAACATACAAATGCTCTAGTAAACAGTAAATGAACTGCAAGAAGACTCTTTTTATTCAATCACCCCCAAGCAGATACGAGTCACTCTGGAAATACCTGGAAAGCTCTAAATTTAATTTGAACCAATCTCAGAACGTATATTGTATATATTTTGCATCACATATTACAAGCTAGCAAACATCAAAGCAACAGCGTATTCCAATTAGATTCCAATCAGTTTTCATTATTATATGGTGCTTCAAAATGGCCGACTTCCGTCGCACTACTTGCAATGCTAAAAATACGATGTGCATCTTCCTCTGGTAATTGAAAATCTAATTTGTCTACTGTAGCAGTTGGCACAGCCTCGCATGATACTCGCTATATACATTTTTATTTTTAACACTCAGTATATAGTTTATTATTGAATTACACATGTTGTTATGAAACAATTAAATAAATATATTAAGTATTTGTTATGTTATTTGTTATTTGTTATTTGTTATGGAATAATTTTCGAATTAACGATGCGCTATATTCGCGCCGATTTACTTACGATTAGTTGTACTAGTAAGACCTTTTTTTATATAAATCCCCAAATTTTAATTGAGAAAATGAATACCGAAAAATGTTAAAATCAGTGTCGAATAGTGCCAAGATTAATATCGAATAACATCGAAAGCAACAGGATTGGATTGACTCACCGGGTCATCGGGCTTTCTTCGGTGGGCCGTCATTATTGCGGGCCATAACCGGCGACAGTAAAAAAATTAAAACTAATCTTGGAGTTTTGCAAAAATTTAAGAATTGATTATCCTAAAAATATTAATTTCCGAAAACAGTCATTTATTAAATCATCTTTTAACTTAGATATAAATAAAGAATTATATTCAATTTTATAAGTGTAATTTTTATAATTCATCTTTATTTTGTTGTAATTTCGTTTCCATACTAATTAGAATCAATATACATAACAGTTTTGGGATGTAAGGTGGCCCATCTTAGGTTGGCCTATCTTATAACTTTCCCTGGGATTAATTTTTTATCCAGTCCTACCCTGGAACGCATTATTGAATAGAGCAGGTAGATGAATTTGTTTATTTGGGTAGTTTGTTGTCTAGAGATGGCCGTTTTGATCGTGAAATTGAATGGAGAGTAAATGCTGGTTGTAAGGTTTTGGGTGTTTTGGGAACTTTTGCTAGAAATGTAAATGTTTCCAAAGAAGCTCGTTTGAGTATATATAATGCAGTTTTGGTGCCTACGTTGATGTATGGTAGTGAATGTTGAGATTGGTTGCAAAAGAATAAACGGAAAATGACTGCTGTGAAAATGAGATTTTTACGTGGGGTATGTGGTGTAAATAGGAGAGATCGGGTACGAAATAGATTAGTGTATGATGAGTGTGAAATTGAAAAAAATGTTGTAGCAAAAGTTGCCGTGCTAGTCAGTTAAGATGGTTCGGACATGTTGAGCGAATGTCTAATGAACGTTTGGTTAAAAAGATTTATTTGAATGATTTTGATGGTATACGTTTGCGTGGACGTCCGATGAGTAGTTGGAGTGGTATGATTGAGAGTGTTTTGCGTGAGCGAAAGTTTCCAAGTAGTAATAATAAAAGAGCATGTATGAGAGGAATTATGAATGTGGATGAAGCGAAAGTTGCTTGTTTGGATAGGAATGTTTGGAGGAGACTGATTACGGAATGATGAAATGAGTTTGTGCCACACCCTGTTGGGTACATGGCATGATTGTGTATGTATGTATGAAAATGAAATAGAATTCAGTGGCCGAATTCCATAGCATCTTCAAATCCATCCCTCAATATCATCATCCCTCACTCATTCTGACCTACCCCTCACTTCTTCGCTTCCACGTTTCAACTATTATAGCAATAAGTATGACGTGTGTTGCGAGAAAAATTGCAAACACTGTATATAGGTATAATTTTCGAAAGTGAAATCTGATGACTGAATTACTTTCAATAGTAAATGAAACATACTTTTACTTATATTATAGTCAGTTTACGCTAGCATATGTTTTTCGTCATAAAAAGACATATGGTAGATAATGACGTCAATTTTTAAAAACTTGTATAAATATTATAAACATGTAAGTATATATTGTTTATTATTTAAACATTTTTTGTTTTAGAAATATGTAGTACTTTTTTTTTGAAGACTTTTAAGAAACTATTTTTGTGTGCAAAATATTATTGAAAAAAAAAAAAAATAACAAGAAAAAGCCGTAACTATGATTGAATAATTTTATGTATATCTTTAGTGTGAAATTTTTAGCTGAAATTCCTTTAAATTTAAGAGGGTCTTCCCGTTTGTATTATAGATTTTTTAGTTGTTCTTCAACATTTTTTCTTTTTTTTTTTTTTAACTTTTACAACAAATACAGTAAACAATAATTATACTGTTGGAAAGTGTATTTATTGAAGTTTTGAACAGTAATTTTTTTTTTCAAAGAAGTTAAATTTTTACTTAAAAAAATGGCGTCAAAGTGACCAGGTCAAAATTCAGATTTGGTGGCAGATAAAACTCACGTTATACATTTCTAAAACAAAAACAAATTAGATATTAGTACTTGTAACACAAATAACTTTCGTTCGAACCTAGATAAAATATAATTTTACATTTATTTTTAAAATGGCGGCCTTCTTAAAAAAAGTGCATAAAATTTACCCTCTATTTTTGGTTTAGGGGTAAGACATATAACAGAAATTTCATGTAAGTAAAATAGTTTACATAAATGAGCCTTTACATTTTATAATAGGTTTGTTCGATTGAATCTCTTGCGATTCACTGCAAAATGCCGCCGTAAATGATACAGCGGTTTGCTATTTACATAATATATAACTGCGAAATGAATAAAACAACAGCAGTAAACAGTAGACGCAATGGCCCAAACCGAACAGGTCTAAGATTAGGTGAAATTGAGATAAAAAGTATAATAGTAAGTCAACTGTATAAAATTGTTATTAGCGCATAAGAAAGTATTCAACTTTTTCATCCATCTCGTATGCTAAATGCTAAATTACCCGTTGAAAATAAAATCGGAAAAAAAAATCACTTTCAATGTAAGCATCGAGGCATGGGTTTTTATATTACCGAACCAATACATATATGCCAAAGTAAAACAAACGTGGTGGCACTTTAATCTCTAACTATTCATTTCACTAGCATGACATATTACAAGTCAGCAAACATCAGACCAACAGCATATTCCAAACTTGATTCCAATCAGTTTTCACTATTTTCACTTGCATGCTACGTACTTACACGTCACACATCAGATGTGACTCGTTTTGCTCCGCACTTCCCCCTCCCCCTTTCCCCATCCCAATGCTCCGCCATATCCAAAATCGGAGAGTGTCATACAAACACGTCTTCAGAATGCGTACCGCGGCTGGCTTTTGAGAAAGTGTTTGGAGTACACCGAGCTGGGCAAAATGAGATATGTATATATTTTTTTTAATAATTTGCGAAAGATGACGAAGATGTGAAATTGAAGAACAGAATTATTAGCAATTTTAGAGAACACTGCAGGTTTAAATATATATGAATGTATGCGTACTAGTGCTGGGAACCAAATCCGGATAATTTTAGATCCAGATCCAAAATTATCAAGTTATCCGGAATATAAATGTTTCCAAAAAAAGCCCGTTTGAGTATATACAATGCATTTTTGGTGCCTACGTTGATGTATAGTAGTGAATGTTGGGTTTGGTTGCAAAAGCATAAACGGAAAATGACTGCTGTGGAAATGAGATTTTTACGTCGGGTATGTGGTGTAAATAGGAGATATCGGGTACGAAATAGATTAGTGTATAATGAGTGTGAAATTGAAAAAAATGTTGTAGCAAAAGTTGGTGTTAGTCAGTTAAGATGGTTCGGACATGTTGAGCGAATGTCTAATGAACGTTTGGTTAAAAGATTTGTTTGAATGATTTTGATGGTATACGTTTGCGTGGACGTCCGATGAGTAGTTGGAGTGGTATGATTGAGAGTGTTTTGCGTGAGCAAAAGTTTCCAAGTAGTAGGAATAAAAGAGCATGTATGAGAGAGGAATTATGAATGTGGATGAAGCGAAAGTTGCTTGTTTGGATAGGAATGTTTGGAGGAGACTGATTACGGAATGATGAAAAGAGTTTGTGCCACACCCTTCTGGGTACTTGGCATGTATGTATGTATGTATGGATGTCTGGATAAGTTGGTGTTAGTTAGTTAAGATAGTTCGGACATCTTAAACGAATGTCTCATAAATGTTTGGTTAAAAAAATTTATATGAAAATTTTTGAAGCTGTACATTTGCGTGGAGTGGTTTGATTGAGAATGTTTTGCCTGAACAGAAGTTTCCAAGTAGTAAGAATAGAAGAACATGTATGATTGTTTGGATATTCTATTTAAATTAGTGCCTTCCCAGTGATTAATGTTATCTTTTTTTTTTATAAATTCCTGTTGCTTCTCTTATCAGTCTGCTGTTAATATTGATTGGTTTTGCAATTACATATTATAGTATCTTCGAATCTCACATCATGAAGATACTCTAACGCATGTTGAGCACTAGCAGATTTATCGGGATGGTTTAAACGTATTGACTTCTCATATTCTGTCAATCTATAGTAGAAATAATTCTACCTGTCTGCCAACATAAGTCTTAGCGCATTCACACGGTATTCTAAATGTACCCGAAGGTTGAAGAGGAACAATATATTTTACATTCTTTAATATGCGTTACAATTTCATGTGTGAAAAATAGGAAATTTAATATTCTTTTTTGATAAAATTCTGCCTATTTTGCCGGTAATATTTTTCAGAAAAGGCAAAGGAGCGTAAATTATGTTTTCATTATCAAGCAAATTTTAAACAACTCTAAATCATCTCGGTTTCATTGTTTTCTTGATAAAATTTGTATCATACCATTCAAGCATTTTATGTTCATCTTGAAGTTTGTTTTTATGACAAAAAAAACTCTAACTGATTTAAATAAAATTTGGCTTCCTTTAATTAAAAATTTATAAATTTTATGATCTAGTTACTTATTTTGTTACCTAGTAACTTGTTTCTATGTTTTGATTATTTACTGTAAATGTCATATGTATCATTTTTCCTGATTAAGACGAACGTTGAGTTTGTCAAAACTTCGATTATTAATAAATATTAATACAGAACTGTAAGCTAAAGCCGTTTTATTTTTCATAAGTAGTATTATATCTAGTGTAATAGATTAGGTTAGGAAATGCATGTATGTATGTATATATCTGTCTGCTGAATCCAGGACGTTTTGTTTGGTTCGTTGGTAGCCAGACTCGAAAAAAGCAGCAGCTACACGTAACTGAGCGACGCGCGACAGCAGCGCGCTCTATGTTCGAGGTAAAAACCTCAATACAGTACATTGAACCATACGGTGAGGAAAACTAGGCCGCGATAAAGACAACATCATACGCACTCGCATACGTTCAACAAAGACAGCGTCGAGATAAAAGTGACAGTGAAACAAAATTACAGAGGAATTTATTTATAGATAGACTGCAATACTCAACCAGGGGCAAGGGGGCCGGCTGCTGTCCCTATGTAATGCTGTACTGGTTGCATAGATGTTAGTTATACAGCACAGCTGTAGTGCCAATTGCTATATGCATGTGTGTGAGTGTATCGTGTATAATCTCAACTAGGTCGGTCGGTTAAAGACCTCTCCAGGCCCGGCTTAGCCGCAATGGAAATTTGTGGTCTTGAAATTTGAAAAAGTGAATGCTTACTTATTTATGTTGATTTAAACATTGTTATTTACTGGAATTGGTTATACATATATTTATACAGGCACAATGAAGAATGTTTGATTTCGTAATTTCTGTATATGACCGTTATTGAGTTTATTATTATTATTTAACATATTTTTACTTTAACGATTAACGTAATTATGTTTGATAAAGAATATTTATGAAAACATTGTTGTTTTTTCAGAGATAATAATTACTACAAAAGCTTTTAATTAATATAGTGTTTTAACATTAGTGAAAAATCTTTCAGAACTCATTATATTAAAATAAAACAGTTTTAGGTTGTTGTTCTGTATTAATATTCATTAATAATCGACGTTTTACGTCTATGTGAGTTTATGTTTCTGTTTCTGGACATACTTTAAAAATATTTTATAATAACAAATATATATGTTCCAAGTGAGATTTGAACCTGGGTTCGCATGGATGACACTTTTTAAATTTATCAACCGCAAATTTATTAAGATTATTTTAACTTTGACTGTAATTTAATATTTACTACAAGTTACAAAATTAATGAAAAATATTTATAATTATACATTATAAAAAAATATATCTTAACAGTAAAAATAACAACAATTTATAATTTTACTGTGATAATTTACGTAATATTACATTTCTTTTGAAAAATTATATTCGCAAAACACTGTAATTTTTTTACAGTGTATAATATACAAATATATAAAAATATATACACTTATTAAGAAGTTATAAATCTTTCGATTTAATTTAATTATTTATGTGCTTAAATATCCATTATTTAAAAAGTTTTATAAGAAAGTAAAAGTTCAAGTAAAAAGAAAATGAAAGCAAATATTTATATGTATATTGAAAAAAATTATAAAAATTCAGTAGAAATTTGTTTTTTTTTTTTAATTAATATTTTGGTTGATTATAATTTCACTTTTTTTTCTGTACCTATATATTAGGAGTACTTTTATTGAAATTAAAATTAGTAGTAAGTTTGATTTTGTTTAAATTTTAGCCACCGACCGTAGAAAATATGTTTTTTCCTGCGGGGTGTGGTGGGGAGCGGAATGGTTCGAATGGTACATATCTTACATCATCTTAAAGACGAGATTTCAAATTTTTTCGGACGCACAATTTTATTCAAAATTGGTCGAATTATACCTATTTGAAAATCGGTAATTTTTCTGATTTTTCAAGTGGAGCGTTTGTTTTTTTGTCTAGTGTAATATAATTGGAAATGTGGCAACTCTGTTACGTTGATAGTTGATAACTGTCATTCTAGTTTTGACAATATTTACTGCATTAAACCATAATTTTCTAATATCTGTATGAGACATAAATAAAACAATATCAGATTACCATATTTTGTCGGTTATAACTATAGTACATATTCGCTGAAAAACACAATTGTCATATGCATATGTCATACGAATAGTAGAGACGTTATAATGATGGCGCCCAAAACTATTTTTTTTTTATGAAAATAAAAGGTATTTTGTAATAATTTTCAGTTTTTATAATATACTAGAACCTAAATAATCATTTTCCGTGTCTATATTTTGTTTATTCATTGTGTATGTCATTTGTATCATTTTTTTCTGATGACGATGTACGTAGTGTACATCGAAACGTCTTTTGTTTTTAATTAAATTAATACAAAACTAAATCCTAAAGCCTTTTTATTTTAATAAAATGAGTTTTGAAAAATGTTTTACTCTCTTTGATAAAAATATTAATAGAAATCTAAGCTATTCTTGTAGAATTATCTCAGTACGGTCCTGACCGAGGACAACGAAGAAAAACTCGAATCTTTCGTCACTGAATACGCGCACGATTCTGCGTTTAGTTATACAGGGTTTTAAATGAACCACTACAATAACCAAATCGAATAAAAGTTGTAAACATTCTTTTTGCTATACATATATACATACATACACATCAGCAAATATAACGCGCGCTCGGCTTGGCGCACACACTGTGATATCATTATAATTCGCTATAGAACTATGTTTTTGGGTCTTGGACTATAGTTCATTCACACTATATTATGTATGTGTAATATTTGACACTATGCAGTTCGTATACATACATACATTCATACATACACGATGTGTTAATTATATTATAATATTATCGTAATACGTAAACTTTTATAAGTCATCTACATATATCTATTTGGCTATGATTCATTTTCAGTTGTTATTTTTTTTTTTATCAATTTACGTATAACTTGATGACGCTCTTCTTTTTTTATTATAATTGCAAATAATATTATTGTATTACTAACTTTGTTTATTTTAACTATTATATGTATAATATTAATGCAAATGTGTCAGTCATTTAATAAGTTAGAATTAACTATAGATATTTTTTCATGTTCTCTTCGTATTTTTATTAATCATTTACAAAATTGTATACACACTTCATGTTTTTAATGTTTTTTTAGATAATTTATGTATTATATTTTATAAGTTTATGTTTGTATTGTTTGCGCCATTTAATTGGGCTTTTGCCTGTTCGGTGTAACTAAATAAATAAATAAATTAGTTAATTAATTAATAGAGCAAACAAACATAAACAATTATTAGTAACTCAAGGAGTTGAATCATAAATCCTATACTAGGGTATATAGGTTTGTTCCAACCTAATTTTAAAATTATAAAGGTGGCATCTTCTAACGGATTATTTTTGTTCTCTAAGATTTCTATAATATTTCAGTATAAAAATTAGTTTTAAATGAAAGTCATACAATTTGCATTATCTTATAATCAGGGATGTGGTCGATGTGGAGTCGACAAAAGAATCGGCGAATTTCGACTCCAACTCTGACTCCAACTCCAACTTTTAATGCGATGTTTTTTTTTATGTTTCATCAAATTAAATTAACTACAGAAAATATATTTTGTGCTTATAATATTACATAGTGAACTAACATAAAACACATGTACAGAAATAATGTCTAGTTATTTTAAATAATGATGCAAATGCAATGTGATCAATTTATTTAGTAAAAAAATACAATCACTATTTTCACATAGTGTAAAATTGTTTAATATTATATTGGCTTTTGTTTTGTTCGTTTGTTTGACTTTTGGTTTATTTGAAGTTTTTGTTATGATTAGCAAATGTTTTTTCCAGCAGTGAGATGGTAATGTGCTCATATTTAGGTTTATCGATCATTAGATAATGCAAATTGTTAGTGGTAATTGGTAGTGGTTTAGTATTGAAAAAGGAAAAATAATACATTTTTTGTTCACTTAATCTTATATTTGTTAATTTTATGCTTTAACGAAAAAAGTCGGAGTCACAACAATAAAAATAGACTCCGAATCCGACTCTGACTCCGGCAAAAATTTTCGACTTCTCGAGTCCGACTCCACAAACTATATACAGTATATACAATTATTTTGTTATCTACAGTGTGATTGTACCCCATTTTTTCCACTCCATTATTTCCACCAATACTTTTCTTCCACCAATTCCACTATACATTTTTTCCATCAATTCTTTTTTCCACCAATTTATTTTTCACTATATATTTTTTCCACCAATTCTTTTTTTCACTAATTTTCTTACCAAACTTAACCTAATCTTATACTCTAACAAAACCAAACCAAAAAATGTGATGGAATAAAAAAATGGTGGAAGAAAAGTACGGTGGAAAAAATGGAGTGGAAAAAACGGAGTAGAAAAAACGGAGTACAGTTGAGATATAATATACTTTTGTTTTTTTGGGGTAGGCCGTTATATAATAGTTTAAATTACATTTTATTTTTGAATTTTCATGGGAGCATTGAATTTTTATTTTTTTTTTGAAAACATAAATAAACAAAATATATCTGATTTTTTAAATAAATAAAAAATTAAACAGTAATTATTGATTTGACCAGTTATTATATGATATAGCCATATTAACATAAACTTGCAATACTACAGTTATTTAATGGTATAAATTGAATAAAAAAAAAGGATAACAATGTATGATAAAGTCAAAGTCATATGCCTACATGGTAAAAAAGTCCAGTTATCCTGTGCTTAACTCATAATTTGACTATTAGAAAATAGTAGTCAGATTATGAATTCGGCATATGACAATTATAATTTTACTTCCGTGCACAACAGATATTTCTAATAATAATTATTAATGTATATATGTAAATAATTATTACGACTATTACAAATAATGGAAGAAATGATTAATAAGAATATTGTAGTCAGATTTGGATGATGTTACAATAAAAACTTCAAATCTAGATTCTTACCCCAGCTTTCAGTGTAAATTTGCACCTTCTTCAGGGGCTTGTTCTAAAAAAGATTACTTGAAACATTTTTGATGAAAGAAAAAAATTCTTTTAAAACATTATTTTAACTATTAATGCATATTAGAAATTACTATTATTGTCACAACAAACAAAATAATAAATACTATCCTATAGTATAGTATCTCATTAATGATTTCCTATATAATAAACAAATATTATTTTTATTAAAAATGCTTCTATCCTGGCACCCTTTGATAGACTCGGCGTCCTGGGGTGTTCGCCTCATTGCTGCATCTATTGGCTCGGCCCTGTTTGGAACTGTACGAAGAATTGCGCATGTCTCGGACAATTCTGAACTAATACTAATTTAATATGATAGTAAGCTAGAACAAACTATACCTTCGAAACTATTATATACGAGACAAGACATGAAAAATTTGTGTGAGATCAAAACGAAATTAATACTCCAAAATGGGGAAATTCTCGGATAGTTTTGCCATAATGTAATATACTTTTTGTATTTAAAAAATAATAATTTAGAATTACAGAATTTGTTATTAAATAGATATTTATTAGTTATAAAATTTAATATTTCTAAATTTGTAGATTTAGATAAAAGAATGCCGAGATTTTTTGGAAATAAAAATAAATGGATAAATATTAAAACCATTTTTAAACCATTAATATTAACTATCTCATCTCATTACTAGAACCTCTTTAAGCGTTGCTTATATATTCAAACAACTATATTAGAAAAATTATTTAAATTTTTTTCTGTACGTGTTCAATTAGTGAAACATTTACTTTAATTATATTTTATGTACAAATACTTTTTAGTTATAAATCTATAATTTTATATGCATTATAAACCATAAATTACTTTATTGCAAAGTTATCAACAAAGGTAAAAATTTATAGACTTAGTTTTGCTTAAGAATTACGAAAAAACTATAAATTTTTATAGGAATATTTTTCAATATGCAATTAAAAATACAATTAAATTATGTATTATATTCATGTATAAAAGGTTTTTTTTATTGCGCGTGAAGAATGAGATTAAAAAACATTGGTGGATTTAGAAATAGAATTTATTACAAAAAAAAATTGGATAAATGAAATACCAAATTTAAGAATTAAAAAAATAGATATAGATATCTACAAAAATTAATTATTTTTTACATACATACATACACAATCACGCTCACGCCATGTACCCAAAAGGAAGTGGCATAAACTTTTTCCATTATTCCGAAATTATCCTCCTCCAAACATTCCTATTTAAACAAGCAACTTTAGCTTCATTTCCATTGATAATACTTCTCATACATGTTCTTCTATTCCTACTACTTGGATACTTTTGCACACTAAAAACACTTTCAATCATACCAGTCTAACTACTTATCGAACGTCCACGCAAACGTATACCTTCAAAATAATTCATATAAATCTTTTTAACTCAACGTTCATTAGACATTCGCTCAAGATGTCCGAACCATCTTAACTGACTAACACCAACTTTTGCTACAACTTTTTTTTAATTTCAAAAAATAAATATATAATATTAATAAAAGAAAGTTTATTGCCGAACTATAAATAAATATTTTTAATTGTAAGAAATTTTAAATACAAGGAACCTCAATGTATGATTTTTGATAGAAAATAAAAATATATATATATGGAAAAGAAATACATTTATGGAAAATATTATATGAAACTAAATTCAGTACTAAATAACAATGGACATGGAACGATGTATTTGAAATAGGTTTTACTAAGAAAATATGTAAAGTATAACAAATAAATTATTGTGGAATTACACAAAATTGTTTTATACCAATTAAAGGAATAACTGTATTTCTTTTGTGTCTTAACTTTGTCTTTGAAGGGTGTTTCTGACGTACAAAATTGCAATACGTAGTCTGAATATTAATTAGGTCATATAATAACAAAAAGTTGAGAAACATTGTCATAAGATACATTTGTCCTTTCTAATTGTTATGTACTTTTAATAAACTTGTATACATATGTCAAAGTTATATAAATTAACATCTATATAATATAAATACTTTTTATTCTTCATTCATTCATATACCTACCTACATATTGCGAGTTATTATGATTTTACACACTTTCATTCTTTATTAACCGATTTTACTTTTAAATATATAAATAAATACTATATTAAATAGTTGTTCAGAATTCTTTGCTGTAATGTTGTAGACGCATGAATATTAGAAAATTGGAAATTTGTATTTAACATTTCACTTTCTTCTGTGCTGTGCTACTTTGCGCGAAACTAAAAGTTTGAAATAATATCGTTTTCTATCTATTGTAATTAGAACAATATAGTTTCTTTTATTCAGATCATTAAAGTTTGTTGACTGTCAGCGACGAAAAAAATAACATTTTTGTTTACCCAGTTATATGTATGTGGTGATTACACAAATAAGTTTGTTTCGAACTACAGCGATTCTAGTTCTACAAATAATAAACGATATTTCGTCATCAAAGCTTTCCAGAATTAAATCATTAACGGTGATTGACACAAATAAACCGAAATAATAAAATTAACTTATTTAAGTTGGACGACAAATTGGAAAAAAAAAACAAATATAAAAATAAATCATTTAATATGTATATCGAAACTCAATCATTGTGTTTACCGAGGGTTAGAAAAAAAAAAGAAGTACGTCACCAGCATTTGCTTTAGGTTGGTTTTAGCGTTAGAGGGTTGGCCATGACGCAAGTGACACATGCGCAGGGGGGGGGGTTAGAGGGAGGGAAGGGGGAGGGAGGACATAGCTAGCGGCGAGTTCACCAAACTTTAACCAGGTCGGTGTTGTGTACGTACGGTGCGCGACCTCAATTCTTGAGGTCAACGCGAACAGGGCAACGAACTCCGGCCAATTCGCACAGGCAAAACGGGCTACTGACGAGAGAAGCATTATTACTCAAACAGCGCTGAACCTATCAACAACGAATATCGTAAAGGGGGAGGACGTTTGAGATGAGAGAAATTATTGAAATCATCGTGATACAGAGTGTGATGATGATGATAAAATTAAAATCGTGCGAGTGAAAGCGGCCGAAAGAGAATTTATAGTAAGTTGGGGAAAGTGAAAGCACCTTTCTCCGTGGCGCGCACACACACGCAAACAGACAAAGCGTATTGTTTAGTAGTAAGTTGAGGGCCTAAGTGTTTCGAAGTAAGAGTGGCCCGAAGTAAAAGTGCGTCGACCGGGAAACGAAGTTAGTGGGTCAGCAGTTGTGTATAGTGACTTCGCTTACACAAACTCACTCTCGAATAGCGCACAGTATTGCTTTGACGGCAACAGCGTACAGTCGCGAGCCTGTCGTTGTATACCAAACAAAACTGATTAGAACCACGTGAATTTTTGACGTGAACGTTTTTTTTTTATTATTGTTTGTTCATCATCTGATTGACAGTGTGTGAACAGTTTTAATATTTTGGTTATATTAAGTGACTGTTGGTGACATAAGTCCGACATCGTTCTTGGGTGTCGGATATTTTTCAAAATGACCGTAAAAAATCGCAGGGAGGCCGAATGTGTTGGGCCGGAAGATGTTGAGCCTGGATCAGATTTGGTGATGGATACTTCTGCACCATCGCCACCTGATAATCACCAAAGAGAACGCAGCCAGCAGGATCTTCTTGGCAGAGTTCTTGCAGGTAATATTCTTCAACATTTCTACTATTTAATGCTGGAACTCTGAACAGATATGTAGGGTTACAGATTTTTTTTCCTAATAAATATTCGATAGAGAAAAAAAGATAACACTACAATTTTAACATAGGTTTTGAAATATAGTAATTTGGATTTTCAAGTTATAAATAGAATATTATTATATTTTAATAGAAACATATTAAATTATTGAATATTTGTGGTTCTTCTTTTTTAATCTCAAATACATAAAAACAGAAGTTGTAAATAGTGATATATTTTAATAAATAAAATTTAGCAAGTTAAGTTTTTACTGGTCACAATAAATTATAAAAACAAAAGATATAAAATGTGTTTGAGGGGTTAGGAATTAGTATATATGTATTCTATATATTGATATATATATATATATATATATATATATATATATATATATATAAGTGAAATGATTTTTTGGATTTGCGCGCGCGTTACATTGTGCGGTGACCTCAAAACGGCTTACCGAGGCAATGCCCTAATCTCGGCACAGGGTACCAGCAGAGTTTGGCCTCGATTTGCAATACGTGCTGAAGCCGACGGGTGCAATGACCGAACGACTGGTTGACCTGATTTCCCCGTACTCGACACCTTGCTGAGAGACTAGCGTTCACTGTACAACCGCATACATCTAGCCAGGCTATCTCGCTCTGGCACACTCGCTTCTGTCCCACTTTAGCCTGCTAGTCAAGGCGAAGAGTTTAATGCCCTGGTGCGCGGTGTACAAACACACACACGCGCACACGCACACTCTTACTACGACTATATACAATCACATAGTGACTGTGTGTATGTGCGTTTGCTCATTGGTGAGTGAGGAGGCCGTGCTATGAGTGTAGCCACACTGTAGCAACAGATGAAACACAAGAGATTCTTGCGTTTGTATATGGACGATAGTTATGATCAGCCGCCGCGCGTCTTCTTACTGTAACTCTCTTCAGCTTCGTGCACGCATTCAGTCGAATTGAATGAAAGGGAAACCAGGACATTCGAGGAGAAAGTGCGTGCACGGACGAAAGAGAGAGCTTAACTCTCACAAATTCACTTTAAGTTTCGTATTGGAAACGACAGCTTGCGCCAAAAACAGACTACCAACAAAAAAGAAACAACTATTTCACTTCTTACACATGCTGCCTGCTTATTATTCGGTCTCGATATTCTTACAAATTCGTCCACATATTTTACATTTTACCATCATTGTCCAATATTATAAATTAAGATTATTTTATTTTGATAACGAAATTTTATATATATAAACCAAACACAATTATTTATTATTATTTTGTAGCGTTGTAGGACTTCAAAAAATTAATTTTAATGACTTTAAACAACACACATCCATAAGCAATCACGCCTTGTACCCAAAGCGGTGTGGCACAAACTCTTTCCACTATTCCGAAATTAATTTCCTCCAAACATCCCTATTCAGACAAGCAACTCTAGCTTCATCCACATTCATAATACCACACATAGATGCTCTTCTATTTCTATTACTTGGAAACTTTTGCTCGCGCAACACACTCTCAGTCATACCACTCCAACTACTCATCGCACATCCACGCAAACCGTATACTTTCAAAATAATTCATATAATTTTTTTAATCAAACGTTGATTAAACATTTGCCCAAGATGACCGAACCAATTTAACTGGCTATCGCCAAATTTTGAAACAACATTATTTTCAATACCTATTGTATAATTTAAATCTGGTGTGACTGACGTTATGAGCAGAGAAAAAAATACGATTTTGTACAAATATTTGATACAGTTTTAATAATATAATATTTGAATTATTTTTGTCAAAATTTTAATAATTGTATTGTATATACATAATCACGCCATACACTAGTAGGGTGTGAAAGAAATATTTTTTTTATTTTTACATATTTGACATAGTTTTTTACCATATTACACACGCCTCTTACAATTGGAACAAATCTAATATTATTTATTAGTTGTTGCAACATTAACTTATAAATAGTTTTAAAATATTCTTAGTTTTGAAGAACTGTTTCAATTATTTTATCTATAAATGTCTATTCGGTTCACATGTGTAAAACCTGTAGTGTTACAGAATGTTTTGTCTCTTTCTAGTAAACGGAATTTATCTAATATCCTGTAAGTCTTACAGATGTGAACTGAATAGACCCATAAAACTAGAAAATGCAAATTTAATATTATAAATTAAATATATTGAAATTAATTATTCAACACAATGCTAGCATATCATTAACATAACATTAAAACAAAGAACAAAAAAATACTTTCCTTTTAAAATAATTTTACTTTTACCCGAATTTCTATTCACACACAAAAAACAAAAAACAAAAACAATTTAACCATCCATCATTTACTAGTCCAATTTTAAACAATAGCCTTAAGTTATAGTCATAATTCGTAGATGTGAATGTATCAAATCCACATACATAACTTACAAACAAAACACACACACACAGACATATCACTTAGTGTACACATATAACACATAGGCTATAATCGCGCATGCGTTTGATTTGCGTAAGAACGGCCAATCGAGAGTGCCTCTCTGGCCCAGATCCGCCGCGCGGTTAACCGGGGTCACAGACCGGTATCGCGGTCAAGTATCCCTCGGTTAATAACACTTTGCGATCAGTCCCTCCCCTCCTGCCCTCACCGTGCCCCCTCGCACGCCGATATTCTGTCCCGAGAATGAGTCCTAGCATTGGAGATTTTATACTACAGCTATGCCTAGTATTGTGTGTATATGTAATATGCACTCTTTTGCCAAACAGAGGCGTAGGCATCGGGTTTTCCTTCCAATTCGCTAAATGTTACTAATGTTTTTTTATTTTGTTTTGTTTATAATTGAGTGATGGAAAGTGAAATTTTAGAAACGTAAAATTTATGAATTTAAGATTTTTTTTCGGCAGTGATGTAGAAATGATTTTTTTTTCTAATTCGCTTATATGATGATAAATATATTTTTTGTTACAAATAATTATTGAAAAGTGAAATTTTAATATGTCATATATTTATAAAATTTTAATAATATTTTGATTAATTTGATAAACAAAGCTCCGCAATGAATTGTAATTTAATAATTTAATAATATGATTTTAAATTATAAAAATATTATTTTAAATTAATTTTATCCATAAAATTAATAACTTATATTTTATTATTGTTGATTAATTGGATAGTTTTTGTTATTTTTAAAACAAATGAAACTGAAATATTTTATAATCTGTGGAAAAATAATACAAATACGTATAAGAAATACATCAAATTTAAGTGGTTTTTAATTTTTTTTTTTTTAATTTAACTACTAAATTTAAAGGATTTTGTATCCGAAATTGTCATTAAACTAAAATTTAAAAAATGAAACATTACTATTTGTAAATGAAATATAGCGCTATTTTAAAATAAAACAGCTTTAGATTATAGTTCTGTATTAATATTTATTAATAATAATATAATGAGTTCTGAAAGATTTTTTACTACGTTATTGGGGCTATATGTTTGAGATTCTAAATTATATAGTTTAATAAACAATTATTATTGATGAGTCGCTCTACATGTTTACAGCTTATTATGGATTTCGAACCACTCAGATATATTTTAGTGTAATATTAGGTTTGTTTTAAGCTATCGTTAAACAAGTTTGAGATAAGTTAACTATACCTTTTCTTAAAAAAGGGGAAATAGCGTTACCCTAATAAGGTAAATTTAAATCGAACCCTTATTTGCTCTAGAAATATTATAAAAAACACTTTGTAGAGAGCAATTAAAGACCAACTAACATTGAATAATTACAACTTTTGAATTATTAAGGTATTTATAAATAGGGTAAATAATTGCCCATTCATGTGTAGATAATTATTTATCCTTACTTTACTCTTTTTTCAGTGTAAAAGTTACATATTTTAAAATACATATAGGCAAAGATTAATATATTGCACTAATAATGCCGTCAGAAATTTTTCTCTCTATATCCTAAAATTTTGAACAGTATACTGTTCGGGGCATGCGCATTGCGGGTTTAGCTTGTTACAAAATTATTCCAAACTTGATGAATTACAAACATTAGATATATTTGTATTGATACAAGCTAAAGAAAGCGACAATTATAAATAATAATCTGTGAGAAATTAATGAAAACAAATTACTAATGAAATAAACTTTTACTTGTTTATAATTTATAAAATTAATAATCATACTAATGCGAAAATGAAATGATTATATACACTTTCGCGTTTTACATTCATATTAGATTACATATGTAGAGAGTTTCTGGTCGGACAAGCTTTTTTTTTATGATGCATACCGTGTCAATATAAAAACGATTTTTTTTCTTTCTCTCTGATTTGTACAAAAACTATTGCAATAATAAAATCGATTAAAGTGTTGGTATAGACCATTGTCTACAATAGCAATAGTGTTAGTTTGAACTGGAAAAAATTGATTGTATAAAAATATTAGCTAATTCTATTGCAAAACTATATATTTGCAAAAACAAATTTCGCGCAACACTACTTGAATAATAATAATAAAAATTATAAACATTGTACAAGTTTCGAACAAAACATTTATGGCGTATAAATATGGACCTTATTGTAATTGTAATTTTTTGAATCTGATGACATTAGAATTTAAAAATTAATACGAGTTACGTGTTTTAATTACAAAATTACTATGAAATTTGAAAGAAATTATAAAATTTATAACTGATAGGACAAACGTTTAACATTAAGATGACGTAGGGTATATCGTATAAGTTAATTCTGAAGATTTTTTATTCTGAGAACAGGTTTTTTTATCATATAATTTTTTTTAAGTTAGTAAAAAATTTAATGTAAATTATTAATGTATTCCGTACGTCCTACAAGCTTAAAATGTGTATAGAGATTAATATAATAAGGAATAAGTCAAAAAATTTTCGTATTAAATTAATCAATAATATAAAATAAATATTAAAAAAATGATATTATTTTTGAATAATGCAAAATTTTGACGGTAATATTTAGAAATAACTATTTGAAATAAATCACGAATACATATTTGTATAGTATAAAACAAAAATTAATCATCACTATAATTTTATAATTTTATTATAAAGTACGTCTATTGCTGACGTCAGTCCTACCGCATTTGATTAAACATCATATATAAGAAACAGCCATTATAAACAAAATGTATTGTTTACGTATAAAAAAAAATAAATTCGAAGGCCGACTATGATTTTATTCTAACATAAAGACCGGAGAGCAATGGTGAGACTTACGCAGGGTGAGAAGAAGTAGTCGCGAAGGTGGGGGGGATGATAGTCCCCGGGTGGTGGGGGAAAGCGGCGCCGAACGCCGTTCAAGGCCTTGCGAACGTTGCGCGCTCTACTTTTCTCTAGTTCGGTCAACGACCTACCATATATACTTGGACTGATGCCTGTGTGTGTGTGTGTGCATATGTATATACATATACGCAAAGATTAGTACGTGTATTACCTCATTTTATAAATATAAATAATTTTTTCGTTCAAAAATATTTTCGGTTCGGAAAAATTCGTTACGTTAGCACACTTATGACGTAAATTCTTTCTTTTTCGTTTCTTTTTTTTTGTTGTTATAATTGATGCTAAATTTAAATTTTCGCGGTAATAGTTGCGATACTGTGTCACTAATTTATGCTGATTATCATTTAGAAATAATTAAATTATAATCGTTATATTTCAATAAAGTTAGATTTAGTAAAAATCTAGATATATTAGATATTCTAGATTGTCATAAAAGAATTTAAAAAGATAAACAAAAATAAAAAAAGGAAAGTATATATATATATATATATATATATATATATATATATATATAATTATATAATTATATATTTATATAAAAGTATAATATGAACAGGGATGTTGTTTCTTCTCTCTCTCATGTCAAACATTAGTTTGAGCCATGTGGTTGTTATAACCTGATACATATTTCTGAAACTAAGTAATTTTTGTATCTGTATAGTGACAGATTTATGTATCAGGGTTTGTGGCAAACCACTTGCCACTTGAAATTTTTTTTTTTGAAAATATTTTTAGGTGTTTAAAATTTTTTGTCGTCCGCTTTATATCGTTCAGTCTGTGTTTGCTGTCGCCTTAATTTTAAGTCTACGTTCGCTCTATATCTTAAAATTATTTAGTAAAATAACATCACACTTTATTTCACGCTTGCATTGTCAGAGGCCTGTAGTTCGCTTTATTTTATTACATTCGCTTATTCGTTGTTTAGTTTAATTTAGTTTTTTACAAACGCAAAATTTTTGTATAGCAACAACTAGTGAAATCATGGTACCTAAAAACAAAACTGTTCTGACATAAATGTACCACTTATTTGCAGACTTATATATATAATTAAAATATGAGAAATTATTAAAAAAATATTTGGCCGTATCGAAAAACGTTTCAAATAAAAGTTGTTTAGCAACTTTTGTTATAAAAATTTTCGGAATATATTTTTGTTGCGAAATATTCGTAAAACACATAAAAGTGGCGATCAAATTTAGATATTTACTTCCGAAGTTTAAATATGTTTTATAGAGCCAAATTTTGCTCTACACGTGTCTACACATCGAAAGATTGGACATCACGCTAAATACAGTTGATTCGTGTATTGTATCATATGTTATATGACGGTCGGTAAAAAATAAAATGTGGTGCTTCTTTTCTTTGATGTTCTAAACACGTGCTTATTTTGCTGAATTGTCACTCCGGCCTAGAACACAATCAGGAATGTCGATCTATTTTTAAAATATAAAATGAATTTTAGATTTTAAATTTTTTCTTAAAAAAAATTATCAAGTTTTTGGCGCAATACGTATATTTTTCATTGTATTTTTGAGTAGTTTACTTATAACATAGTGAAAAATCCTTCAAAACTCATTATATCAAAATAAAAAGATTTTAGTTAACTTACAATTTTTGTTATAGTTTTAAAAAATATTCTGCTTGTCATTGTCACTCAAATATTTTTATTTTATAAGTAAAACACTAATTAAAATTAATTGTTATTGATAAAGTTAGTGCTTTTATCATTATGGAGTTTAAAAAGAAATTACAGTTAAAAATGTTGAATTTTTTTTGAAATTAATGAAATAAAAAATATTATCTTGAAAATTTGCATTTAAGACAAAAACGTATTTTAAAATAATATAGATTTTTTTATATGCCGGCAAATTTGTTAGATATTATTTTTAATTTTTAAATAAACTTTGTACAGGAAAGTTTTTAAAGTCAATGTTGACATATTTTACTGAATACAACCCGCAATACAGAGATGCTTACTTTTTATTTTTCTATTTTTAAAGAAATCTTTTGGTCATGCACAAATAATTTTTCTAAAAAGATTTCTACTAAAATCATCAATAAATTTTTAAATTCACTGTTGCAAAGTAAATGTTACATAAGTTTCAATATTTTATTTTTATATATAAATATAATCTAAAAATGAGATAGTGCCGAAAATAGTCGATATTATTTCCATCTATGGTTGATCTTAGTAAACGTTTTAAACCACGTGCTGTTTGCACGTGTCCACGTGGCCTTACCACGAGATACATTGCATTTTGACGTCATTGGTAACAATGCGTGCCTTTATACGTTTATCGTGGATATAATTAAATGGTTGCTGATAAAATAACTGCAATAAACCGTGATACATTTTGCACGTTGATTTAACGAAAATGATCAACCGAACCAAAAAAAGAGTACATATATATTAGTTAATACTAGTTCACGTGAAAAGTATTTTTATAGGTTATGTAACAATTTTTTGTTTTTATAGAAAGTCAATAATGGTTGAAGCAGAATAAATGAATTTGTTTAAATTGAAATATTTTTCTTAGAATTCTATCATTTTTGCTTTTAAATTTGATTTTAAATGTAGCTGTTTTCATTAAAAATTTAGAAATATAATAGTTTTAGGAACAAATATTATTTTTGACATTTGTTTCTTTTTATTTTATAGTTTGACAAATAAATCTTCATAGCAATTAAAAAAAGTAATACAAAAAAAAGCTTTGTATTCCGAGTGAT
Source organism: Clivina fossor (assembly GCA_963966155.1). Lineage (NCBI taxonomy): Eukaryota > Metazoa > Arthropoda > Insecta > Coleoptera > Carabidae > Clivina > Clivina fossor. Next base: position 12,940,681 of record OZ014555.1, read on the forward strand.
AAATAATATTTTTTCTGCAAGCGTTCTCAACGAAATTAAACTAAATATTAATAAAAATATAGGTATACTAAGTAACTTTAACTTTACTAATAGTTGTAGAATAGTATGTATATGTAGGATAGGTATATTATTGATATTTGTTACGTGATTTGTGAGAATTAATGTTTGTTTGATCGAATATACAATTTCTGAGCACTCTGAGCGGTATATATTGCATTTCTTGCACTTTTTCACACATTTTCAATAATCAAATTCAAATTCAAGTGAAAATAAACAATGTAATATTTTCAATTAACTTAAGTTGACGTAATAGTTTTCAATATTGCCCGCCGAAAATGTCAGATCAGATTAAACACATTTACCGTTGTAGTTATGTTATATTTGGTCACCAGTGGTATGTATATTATAGTAACATTAGTAACTAACTGCTGTATAATGACCTCTTTCTACATAAGCAATATGGTAACGTAATATTAATATTATAATACGTTTGAAGAAAAAAAAAGTTTCATCAAGAAAAGATAAAGATTTTTATCTTCAGTATGACCGCATAAGTGCTGTTTGAAATTCTGACATATTGGAATATTACTGAACCATGCACAATAAATAATAATTGGTTTGTAACTTTGTTATTGCGCACATGTGCATGTGTCCAGCGTTTCAAACGGCAGTTTTAAATGAGAATTTCGAGTAATTTATTTTTCATTCTTTTGCTTAATTGAAATAATTTGCAATAAACAATATTTCTCGGTGAGAAAATATTTTAATTTTTGCCATTAACAGCAAATGCAGTATTTATTTCCATTTATAATTACGTTTAATTTATAATTTATGCAATGCAACGTATTTAAAATTGGTCTAAAATTGTGTTCAATTTTTTCTTAATTACCGCAACAATAAAAATGCATGACTATTAATAAAACAAATACAACCATCTATTAAATTAATTATCATTAAAAAGATAAGTTACATTTTGTGAAAGGCGTATTAAAATAATTATACTAATGAATGGAGGAATGATTTAAAAAATATAAATAAATACTGATTTAATTTTGAAAAAATTGTACAGTGTGTTAATTTGGAATATTATTTAATTTACACTTTCAGTTATTTTATAAACATATTTTTTGTTATAATCTTAGCAGTTTATAATTAAAAGCAAAAGTAACTTAAATTTATTTGATTTGACCTGTTAATAGTTGTAAAAATATAAACATTAAATAAATTACAACAAATGGAAAGTTAAAGAAAAAATAAAATAACTAATAACAATGGTAACAAAACAAATTATTACCAACAATATTTTTGTTTATAATCGTTATTTTGAAACTATAGTGCAACAATAGGTTCTTAAATAACAAATTACTAGATATTAAATCAAGTAATGAAAATGTACAGTATAAATAATAAAATAATTACCTATTTTTCAATTGCAACACCACATATGGCGAGATATTTACAAACATTTATATTTACGATTGTTATTAAAGTTTAGTATAATTTTAAAACGATTATAATAGATTTATACAAACATTTATTCTCTTTATATAAATTAAAACATTTCAAATATAATATATGCGGTTGTTATTTCTGACCTAATTACAAATAATTTTTCGATATACTTTTAATATAAAAACAAAAGTAAAATTGTTTATGAAAATTATATTGTTTATTTTTTAAAATTTAATTTATATATTATACCTTAATGAGTCATTCATTATCTTGCGCTACAATAGGACAAAATTCAAAACGTATAACAGGTTGAGAAATTATATTTATTGTATAGTAAGATCTATATTATTACAATAACATTTTTTAAACTATATTTTTCATTTAAATTCTTATTTTGATTTGAATTTTAATTTTTGACTGCAATAGAACCAACAACAACTTTAAAAAGTAAAATTGTGCATTTGTTTTGATTTTTCATTAATTTTTTCTTAATACTAATTTAATGATAAGTAGAGTAATCTGAATAGGCTTTTGTAGTTATTTATTTATAACAAAGTATATTAATTTTTTGTTATTTGTGTTTATACACAATAATTTATGAACAAATAAATTATTAATCGCGAATTATTATTGCTTTACATTGCCAACCAACGGTTGCGGCTATATTTTGTCAGGTGGTAGCAGTTTTATATAGATGACATGTTCTCACAAATCTGCCCCAATTATTTAGTGAAAATATATCAATTTTAAATATTTGTTCATGATTTATTTCAAACAGTGATTCATAAATTATTAACAAAATGACACTATTTAAATTAAATAAAATAAATTATTTTACTGCAAAGAAGAAACTAAGGCCCATATTCTCACCTCACTTTTTTGTAAAAAAGTGCTTTTATCATTAATTTCAAAACAACTTTCTGCTTCTGTTTTTCATCAAATATAAATAGTTTTTCTATTTTTGATCATTTTTATTATATTCGGTATTATAAAATTTACTTAAATTATTATAAAGTGCTTAATAAATAATTTTAAGTAAACGTCAACAGTACTTTTGGAAAAAATCACTTTTATGAATGAGGTGAGAATACGGGCTAATATTTTTCATTAACAAATAAGAATTTATTAGTTAATATTAATATTTTCAATTTTTTTAAATTTAATACCGGTAGGTTGACAATTTAATATTTACATAGGAAATTATTTTAAACATTTATATTACACTAAAAGAAGAAGATTAAAAAATATATTATATGCAATTTATACAAAAAATGCTTTTCCAATGATATATACAGAAATAACTATTATTTAAAAATAATATATTATTTTTGAATGCTTTAATAGAAAGAAATCTTTTTCTTCGACTAAGAAAAAAATCAAATAAAAATAAATGAACTTTAAGCTAGAGAAAGCGGCGATTAGCGGATGTAACTATGGAAAAAATATGCGGTGAACCACGTGCAATTTAGCCGGGGACTTTACGTTCTACAGGTGCAGGGTGGCGCGTGCGTCGAACCACCACCCACTCGCCGGCGCCGGTACACAAACAAACCCTCGAACGGCGTTCGACGTCGACTCAGTCACCATCGCGACGCTGCCCGGATTATTTCAATGTCAAACATTCCGGTTTCGTTAAATACGCGAAAATACATTCGGGATTCATTATTGTTTGACTATAATAATAATTTATAATCGTGTCTGGTGATGCTCAGAGCAGAATGAAGGGGGTTGATGTTAAAATTATTAGATGTTCCACACCAGGTTAGTTATTTAACTTTATTCTAACCTTAGTTTTTTTTTTGTAATGGTGTTGTACAGTACAGTACAGAAATTGTTGCTAAGTTTTGTTGTCAATTTGGCATACATACAAGTTTTGCATAATTGTTTGTTTTATAATGGTATATTTACTATCACTTATCGAATAAGTTTTAGTTCTTAAATAATCTCCAAAATATTTCTTATATAATATTTTTAAATTACTAAAAAAATTGAATGACAAATTGAAATACTAATTGTTAATCTAGAAATGTAGTTTTTGCTCTCTAGATCAACAAGGATTTAGTATATGTGAAAATAAAGGTATAACAGCGAATTATTATGACAAACAGGTTATATTATAAAGTGTGTATTTATTGCGATAAACAAATATTGATTTAAGAAAACAGCAATAAACAACGATGCGTAACATAGTTAACGTATCCTAGGTTGTGATTTTTTTAATGTTTATGAACATGGTATGTTCTACACGTGAACGTGCCAATCCTGCAACACAGCTGATTGCCAAAACTGTAGTCAGCGCTATCTGTCGTCGACGGGCAGTACTAAAAATCACGCTCATAGTTTATCCATAGTCCGCTAGATGGCCGAGATGGCAAAGCGTATACGCGCGTGCGCGCTGTACTAGTTGTCGTTTTTCTGTAAGCAAGTTTACTTTCAGTTTGGTTACCGGCTAACTAGATTCGATTCGATTCAAATGGATGCTATGCGAACGTTGCGCGATTCTAGATGTGTTGTGTGTGCAGTTTGTTGACCGGCTAACCGAGTTCAACGGCACTGGACGGGGTCGATGCATCCCAGGAGAGTTGAGTTTGCGATCATGCACACACACACACACACCACAGGTAACGGTTAGCAGCGAGTTCATTGACTGTGCGCCGATGCCGCGTGAGGGGGAAGCTCTTCTTGCGGGCGCGTGTCATGCGTGCGACACCACCACCACGCATATTTTGCTACGTGCCCATTGTCGTTTGTACGTACCTGCGGACATAATGCTCTCATCTACAGGCCAATCTTTTTGCTTTATATCGGTTTGCAATGAATCGCATATATAGCAGCACAGTTAACTACGATGTACTATACGATATTATGTATGTATGCATGTGTGTGTGTGGTGTAGAATGGGGACCCCCACAAAGGCCTGCTTCCTGGAATTTATTTATTAGCTAACGTGAATGTTATTGTTGATATATACTTACGCCTATGCCGTTCGGACTGCTAGAATCTTAACAGTTTTTTTATGTCCAAATATTGTATGGTTGTGTTTCTCTCGTTTCCTTATCACGTATTTTACTTCTATTTATTTCAGATATAGTCTTCTTTATGTACTTTTCTAGCAAATTAAAAAAAAAAAATGTTGATTTCATTAACAAATGTTCCTGGCATTATTATAATTGATCTAAATTTGCCACTCGGCAGGCAGAACTCGATAGTAGTGTATTAAATTAGCCATAAAGGTATTCTAGGTTTGAATCCCCGTCGAGTTATGTACATTTTTTTATTTATAATTTAAATTATTGAATATTTTTATTTAGAATTCTAGGCAAATTTGTATTTTTAAAATTGAACCACTTTTGAACTATGGTCAGAAAATATATGACAGAATTTATGCTATTCAAAATAATATTTATATTAATGAAATTGAATTATATAAAAATATTAATTTAAATCAAGCAATAAGCGCAAATGAAATATGCAATATTATTCACTTATAAATCAAATTATAATGCAAAATTCAAAACGTTAAAATAATGTTTATATTCATGAAATTGAATAACATATTTGAATATTTTGGATTATGTTTTGTTTATCATAGTGCCAATACATTTTGTGTTTTATTGTATGTAAATATTAAGGAAAATTTTCTATGAAAAGCTATCACGTAATAATTTTGAAAGCGATTACCGCTATTTATAAACAATTTTACTAGAGAAACAGCATTTATATATATATATATATATATATATATATATATATATATATATATATATATATATAAAAGTATGCCAATTGAAAGTTTTTTCGTAATTATACAGTCAATCAAGCTAGTACACTTTCTAAACGATCTTCGAAAAGAAATGATGAAATTTATTATTGTTTTAAAACAATCAAGTAAGTCATTAGGTTTTAAAATTGTGATATAACGTATATTATATATATGGATAATATTTTCCGAATACGATTGTTGTTATTTATAAATAAATATTGTAAATCGTCGTTTCGGACTAGCGACTGGAAAGTGAATCGGTTTCAGAGCATGACGGCCAAGTGCGCAAAGCAAGCGCACACACACGTAACAATTGCGCGACAATTTAATTGAGCGATTTCCTCGTTTCCTGCCCCCCCACCCCTAACCCGCCACTTTTATCTAAGTGGGCAAGTGCCTGTTCATGGCCAACTAGCCAAAAGTCACTGGTCCGAATCGTAATATAACAAAACATCAGCTCTTCAACTCGCTTGGCCAGAATATATTCCGGGAACGGCTGGTACGTTAAATAACCAAGGTCGAAAGGAACTGAATAATCATCGTATATAATAAATAATCATCTTTATCGTTTTAGTGCGGCCGGGCCGACTTTGTCAATATTTTGGCCGGCACTGTCACTAATATTATTATTATTACGGTTGTAAAGTCATTTATGGGGAGGAGAGAAACGTATACTAAACTTTTATGCCTTATTTCTTGCAGACACTTGAACATTATAATCGAGGTTTTCTTGAAGAGTTTAAGACAAACAATGAGATTAAGCGTTTTGAATTTAATTTTTTGCTTTAAAATTTCTTTTAAGTTTATGCCATTTATTAAATTTTCCGCCGATTTCATAATAAACACTTTAATTAAACTCGACTTAAAACCGACAAAAAACATTGGCCCGTATTCTCACTTCACTTTTTTGTGAAAAAGTGCTTTTATTATTGATTTCAAAATAACTTTTTTGCTGTCTTTCATCAAATATAAATAGTTTATCTATTTTTGATAACTTTTATTATATTTGATATTATAAAATTTAAATAAAATAATAAAATTGTACAAAAGTTCATAAGTGTATTTGTGAAATTAATATAATAATATTCTAATGTTGAGATTTTTCCTAAAATTTTCACGTTAGTCAATCATTGAATCGGCTTGTTAAGTTAACAAAATTAAGTTAATTAATTTTAAGTAAACGTCAGAAATACCTTTAGCAAAAATCAATGAGTTGAGAATACGGGTCACTGATTTTAAATTTTGCTAGCGTAATTATATTGTTGTTAATAAATCGATATTTTCGTTAATTTTTTAAACTTATAATTGCAAAATTATTTATTGTTGCCAATAAAATAATGCTTTTTTATTGACTATAATGAAAGTGTTTTATTATGAAACCAGTCGTTTTTATTTAAATTTATTATTGTAAATGTTTGTTTCAATAAACTGGTTGATGCACGTTACTATAAATTTTGCTTTTATAGTTAAATAAAATGTTGGTTTTAAAACTTACAAATACTACAAACAACGAAAATGAATGTATTATAATAATTACGATTTAATGTTGTCAAATAGAGAAAAATGCTTAATGGCCATTATAAACATTTGGAATTTTCTGAATTGTATTAATGTTTTTGGTTATAGGTAATTGAAATATGTATAGGTTTGTATGTTTGTTTGTTTTTGGACAATTGAGCTGACATAAGAATGGGTGGTGGTGGTACATGATAGCGCAGAGTGAAAGTGGAGTGTGTCTACGCGGTGTGCTGCATCATACTGATGCATGACAATTATTATTGCTTGTTCGTTATGATAATAGTTGATGGACGTTTCGAACGCTTGGCCGCTTGTTCGTTTCGTTAATTATTGTTAACGAGAAGCAGTCATTGGACCGATTTGTTTTATTTCGATGTCAAGGCTAGAACAATCGACGATAAATAAATAAATAAATAAATAATTTGGAACAGTTGGCGAAGCGAGTGTGCACGCGCACGCGCACGTGAGAACGAACTTCGGAGCGTTTGTTCTTCATCGAATTGGTCTAATGGCAAGCAAACTAACTAATGATGGTGATGGCGCGATGGTGTGGCATATAATGGCTCATAGGTGCTGTTGGCTGTGGTGCTATTGGCGTGATGTTTGTTTCCGCGTGCGGGTCAGCGACTGGCCATGGCCCGGCGTGTTTTAGTCTAGAACGCCAATACCATCATCAGCATCATCATCATCATAGTCATCAAAAGCGAAATTCCCATCGTGTCAACTGGTTCAGCCCGAGGAGGAATGAATACGATACTTGCCGGTTTGGTTTGGTTTGGTTTGGTTTGCTTGCATTCGCGCTCACTCACTCACTTTTAGCTGTATTTCGCGCGGTGAAACGAGAAAGGGGTGTGCAGTAGTTTGTGTACCAGTGGGGTAAGTGACTCGCGCTGACCTCGGAAACGGCGCACGAATATTGCCGATGCCGGCCGACAGCGGTTGGCAATTGCTTTTGCTGGGTCACTGTCCCGAAGCAACCTCTCCCTATGTAATGTAATGTAATGTACGAGTTGAAGAGGAATGCTGTCGTCGCACCGCGCGCGCGACGCAACAAACTTTTATTTTTCATCAGCAAACAGAATGGAGCTATCGATCCACACGACGCGAAGCGATGACAGGAAATCATAATAACTTCAATAAGGGAGCCTAGCTAAAAGACTGAAAGCTAGCTTGCCCGCCCGCCCAAGAATTACTATTATTATTAATTGTGTACGATCGTTTTTGCGTCGCAGTGAAAGTTCATGTACCTGTCGTCGCGACGTCTGTCTTGTGTGAGAGGGGTTGGGGTATCTCACACTGAGTCATTGGCTTTTCATCCCCTGTCGTGACCGAGCTGAGGGCAACGACGTCAGCAGGCAGGCTGGCGAGCGAGCGAGCGAGCGAGCGTCGTTTGCCCTTCATGCGGCGTTGCGCGCCTCTCTCGCTTCGCCAGCGCTGGGTTGCGTTGCTGCGGTGGTATATAGCGCGCCCGTGGCCTTGGCCGCAGTCGCTGCATGCTTGTCTGGGTAATTCAGTCAAGGTTCGAGTGCATTGAACTCACAGTTCGGACTGTGGTGGGGACGGCAATTGGGCGGAGCGTAGCGTGCGCGCTCAGCCAATCGACGGCGTTCGCTCAATGCTCGGCGCCCGGCTATTGGCTGTGAGTGGCATTGTTGTCAGTGACCTCCAACTTGAAAATACGATGAACCCAAGTTCGCGGCAAACCCCCTAGCCCCCGCGGCCCCGCTCGCTCGCTCGCGCTGTGGCATGCCGCAGCACACCACTCAGTGTCCCGTGTTATTTACTATGGTAGTTGGGTCCGGGCCCGGCAGACTCACTCTGGACACACCGTTGCTACTTTCACTCTCGCCAGTTCCTCCAGAGGAGCCGGTCGTACTCGTTCATCACTCACTCTCATTGCCAAAGGCATATATATATCCACCAAAACAGTGATATCATATTATTATTATTATTGTTCATGTGTGCGCTTATCTCGCTGCCAATGTACAATAATTAGTGAAAGGTGTGCTACAATTGCGCGAATATTATTATCATTTAGTGCAACAAACAATCGATTTAGTTTCTAGTGTATTGTTTATAAGTGTTAGTGTGATAAGGGTAGACTTGATGGCCCGACTCATCATCTTTATCTTATAAGTGTTAATTACATATAGTTCGTTGATTTCAATATTTATTATACGATCGTGCATTTTGAAAATCGTGCAAGATGATTTTATCGCCGGACAGTAGTCAAAATTGTTGTCCACAGCCGCGGGTGCCCGAGCCTGATACACCCTCCTCGCAAACACCCATGAGCGGACATCGGGAACCTGCTCTCAATATAGGTATACCTACTTATATACATTGTTCGAAACCAAACACAATTACTATGGAAAACAATAAAACAGCAAATGAACGAAATTGATTTATTAGTTAATAAATAAACAAATAATGAGAAGCCACGTGCTTATGGCGAATGCGAGTGTATATGTGTGTCTATGTGTGTATGTGTACGTTGCGTCGCTTTCTCTTATGTCATCTGTCGCGGTATATGTGTATGTGTATGAAAGAGAAAGTCACACGCACTTTCTTTAAGAACCTGTCTAACCAGCGTATGTGTCTTGGTTTCTGTTACAGAATTCGATGGAACCACCGTACTATGTCGAGTTTGTGGAGACAAGGCCTCCGGTTTCCACTACGGGGTACATTCGTGCGAGGGATGCAAGGTAAAAAAAATATATCTTATCTTTAAAAACACCAGAACAGTTGCGTCATCACTGCCAAATAAATCAGGGTTTTTTTTTCGGTTTTATTTTTGGGAAAGATATTCGTTCAGGTAGCAAAGTTTTGAGGGGGAATGTGTGTGATGCGTGTATTTGTGGCGCAAAAAGAAGGTTGAAGGTCGGTCGGGCTCGTGTCAACGGCCTGGCACGCGTGCGCACAACGTGGTTGGCCTTCGTTCCAACAAGAAAAAAAAAAATTTCAAGGTCCGGGGCCGGGCCCAAAAAAACGCCATATATACACCTAAAAGCATTCGACTCTTGCTTTGTTTCAATACAGTCGGTTTCGAAACCTTGAGATTTGATATTCCGTTGACATTTCGGCTTCCTGTATGTATGTGTTGTGTTGTATACGCGCGCCCCGGTGAGGTGGGGACGCAAAGCGGGATGGTGCGATGAACTTGCGAGGTTAGCCGGCCTGGTTCATGGCCATACCAAGCACTCGCAAAACAAACCTATATTATATTCGCTTGCGTATCGCGTGCTCTATATACATACCTACACCCTTTCTAGCTAGCAGCGCCTAAAAGCCCTTTTATTTCTCTACCTGCAGATTTTATACAACACCTGCAACACGCACTCACCCTTTTTTCAGACCCTTTCGTTGCGTTAATAATAGAAATTCTCTCTCTTCCTGCTTTAGCAAAAAAAAAAAATTGGCGTTGTAAAAAACAGCAAACACCCGTCTTGTAAATTGGGTGGCAGATGTTGCAGGCGGGCGGTTAATCTTTTTCGACCGATCATCTTTTATAAATTTATTTCCGACATTTCTTACGAAACACACTATTATTATTTTTTTCTAGAACTCAACAAAAATTTGCCACAGTACATTGTATTTGATGGCTAGGTTTATATAATTGCTATACAAAAAAAACAAGACGACAAAAAAATTTTTTAATCAAAATTCTATTGTATGAAAAATAATTTAATGATTTTAACCATGACCTCTTGATGACACATGTTGTTTAACGTTTAATTTAAATAATCGTTTCGTAAAAGTTCAATGCTTTATAATCGCTGATATAATTGTGTTACTGCAATATTTAGATAACAACTGTGTCACCCAAATTGATACCGCGACAATAAACAATAAACAAAAATATTACTTATAACTTTTTTTTCCCGATAACTTTTATACAAACAACTTTTATGAAAACTAATTATAGAAAGAGAAAGAATGATCATTTTCATTTTCGATGAAAAACAATTTCGCGAGCATTTTTTTTACCAGTTGCGCGCGAGAGAAAAAAAAAGTTAAATTATTTAGATGGAATATTCCAGTCGAGTAGGAGTTGGAGGGAGGAGTGAAGAGGCGGACGCGTTAGTCGTTAGGAATTTGTTTCTCTAAACAATCGACAATCGGGCCAGCCGAACAAACGACAAACGGTGTATGTATGTGTGTGTGTGTATAGCACGCGAATCTCTCGGGGGCCAGCGAACTCGCCAGTTGAACGAACCATCTGCGGTGTATTGCACCTGTCCGTTGGGCAGAATGACGTAGTCAGGTGCGCGACGAGAGGGTACGAGATGGTGGTACTTGACTTGAAGGAGAGAGAGAGAGAGAGGGAGATGCGAGAGAGGCGCCTCTCTTTCGCGAAGAACGCGGCAGTAGTACGGCTGCACTCAGTCTAACGGGACACACTACATCATACTTATAATGTTTAGTTTATATAAGTATATGTGTGTGTGTGTGTGTGTGCGCGCGCATGGATCTGTATATATGCCTTGCTTATATAGGTACATTAAAATCGTATATGTATGTTGTTTAAGTATTCTAGGGTTGAGAGGTTAGTAAACTCTCATGCGAATGTATTGCCTAATGCCTATGTCAGCGCCCTCTAATGAACCCTTGTTTATATGTGCGAGCATTTACATATATGTATTTATTTTCAATACTTGTCGGCTTTAGAATATTTGCTACTATTCTATATCAAGTCAACAGTTTTTTTTTCTTTATCCGACATTATATTAAATTGGTTCAATTAAAAAAAAAAAACAAAACCAATAAAGTCAACTGATATGTATTTATCGCTAGTAGAACGAAACTATTTGTATTTTTTATTATATAATTTGATTAAATTTTATTCAATACAAAATATATTATATTATTGTTAAATTGTGTACTTTTTATTTAACTTGAACATGAATACTTTTTATTCGAAAAAATTTTGTTATCCAGAATAAAGAAACAATATATACGTCTTTAGGTTGTAATTCAGTATTAATATTTATTAATAATCGACGTTTCGATCTTTATCAGAAAAAAAATGATACAAATGATATATACAATAAATAAACAGAACATAGAAATGAGTTACTATAGGTAAAGAAATAAGTAACTTTTTGATCTGTTCTGTTTATTTACTGTAAATGTCATTTGTATTATTTTTCCTAATAAAGGTGTACGTCGAAACGTCGATTATTAATAAATATTAATATAAAACTACAACCCAAAGCTTTTATTTAACACAGTAGCAAAGCGTCCATTGGAAAAAGGCAAGCATTTTTTTTGTATATTTTGTCATTTTTAAAAGTTTGAAACGTTTTAAATTTTATGAATTTATAAAGTTATTATTATTTTAAAATGTATAATTCTTTAATTAAAATGTTGAATCTCATCAATGATTTTAATATACTGTTGATCACAAATTTTATTTGTAGGTATGTATATATTTTGAAATATATTTTATAAGATTTAAGATACGAAAAATGTATATACACCTGTTTAAAATTCTAGAAACAATTTATCGAAATAATGATTTATTTCTAGTCAGAATTTCAAATGAGTTTATTGTAAACGAAATGTCATTGCACTTTCAGTAATTAGTAATTTTAAATTCGGTCAGTCTTACGAAAGCTGAGTAAACAAATTTTAATATGTTTATAAACAAAAAAATGTAGGAAGTTTATGTAACTATTTGTATAGGTAGATTAATTTGCATTAATATTTTTCCTGTATTTTCCACATTTTTTTTTTGTGTTGAAATAATTGTAATTTATTGCATTTATAATTCACTGATTAAACTTTAAAAGTGATTTAATTTATGAAAATAACTATAAGAAAGAATTATATTATAAAAATATATCTATATTTACATTGCATGACAGTTGCGATTATTGTAAAGTCATAAACAAATAAAAAAAAAAATTAGTATATATTTATGGAATATATTTTATTAATGCTATATACACGTGTTATATATTAAATACATGAATAAATTTATACGTCTATGTTTGAGTCATGAATGCAGTATAAACAATATATTGTTTAAAAGATATAATAGCATAAATATTGAATGAAGTATACGTCGTATAAAATGCCATTAAAAATTCTCGAGTTGTATTAGATCAGTACGTGCTCCTATTGATAAATAGCAAAAACCGGATTGTATAACAATCGTAGTATATATAAAAGTTTGTGTTGAGCATGGTATATAAGTGTATTTAACGAGATAACAAAAACAATTACGTAAAAAATAAATAAAGTTAATCAACAGCTTCTCAATGCGGAAAATACTATCTAATTGATTCTGCGCATACACATTTTCGATTTCAAACGATTGCGTAAAAAAAATTACAATAATCTGTCACGAAACTTTCATTGCTCCACTAATTACGTGAAACAAAGGAAGCGAAACAAACTAGCCTCGAAAAAAATAAATGAAAACTATGAAGTAGAAGAAAAAAAAATGACGAATAATAAACAATAATAAACGATTAATTTGCAAATGAGGTCGTTCGGGAAAAACAAAAACACACGAGATCTAGTCGAGAGAGAAGTAGAAGAAGAAGAAGTGTTCGTCATGTGTATCAGGAGTTCAGCGAGATAAAGGTCGCATGCCGGGAACGAACTGATTCGGATTCGGGTTCGGGCGGTGTCGTTTTTCGGGACGAGGACAATGGCCTGTCGCGTCGCACGCCTGCGTCACACCGTTAAGCGGGCGCGTGCGCGATGCAGCAATAGAGCCCGCGCTGTATCGAGTGCGTCAACCCAGTTCGAGCGGTCATTGGCCCGTGCCGCTGACCCATGGAAAACAAAAGCGAAGCGAAACGCATTCACGCACATACATACATACATACATCTAGCAAAGGAGACAACGACTCTTCTTACACCCATTACTATATACGCGCGCACACACATTTCGTTTCGCTTACGCTGGAGTTCGTTCGCCTCTTCGCGCGCTCTGACTTCTTCAGACACGATGCGTATGCAGAATTGAAACGTCTTGGCACACTAATCAATTTTACTGACTGTCCATTTTTTACACGATCGTTCTAGAAGTTTTTTTATTTTTGTTTTGTTTTGTTATACGTTTGTTTTATTTTTAGATAATTGCGAAAGATCAGGTATAAATTATTTTTGGTATCAAAACATATTTAGTAGTAAAGCCAAATGATAATTTCACAATTAGTGAAGATTTACATATTTCATAATTTAGTTCAGTTTTTAATGCATCGTTTCAATTATTTTTTTCCTGTCAGTTTCGTCTTGAATTTAAATTAAACAATAATTTGCAAACAACGCTTTTCGTTTTTATCGTTTATGTTTTAAATTTCTTTTAGAATTATAGCATCTTGGAAGTTTTCCTATCAAATATTTTTTCTGGTATAAATAAAACATTTAATGTTTGCATTAATACAAAAATTTACTAATTGTACCACGAAGGGGGGTGGGGGTGTTAAGAAACATTGTTTTATAAGAAGTATAGTAAATAAAACATCAATACAAAATTATTACGTACATAAGTAAAATATTCATAAAAACTTTTGATCTAGAAACATAGTTTGTACTTGATGACTTAATTATTACACAAAAACAAAATAATTTCCTCTGTTTATAAATGAAAATTATAAATAAAATAAATTGTGAAATAGGCTAGAAGAAACGACGGATAACAATCAACAATTAAAAATGTTATTGTCCGAAAATTAGGTTTTTGTTGTTTATACCAAAAAGTTTGATGATTCAAGAGGTGACAATTCACAAGTACAACACATATAGATACGTCAAGTAATTAATACTTAAAAATTCCCCGTAAACTTAATTCACACACACAATATAATAAACAAACATAATATATGAATGCACATAAGCGCGAAAGAGACGAACAAAAACAAGACAGAGACAGATGGTAAAAGAACAATGACCTGATGTAGTGTAAAAACCGCCCGCTATATAGAAGCACCTTGACACATTCACATTATTGCTATAGCGCGTGGCCAAGGGGACAGACGGGCGCTTATATTTATGTATTCGAGAAATTTCCAAACATACGTAATTTCTTTCGACGTAATCGCGGATTATTGCCCCTTTACGTGAATGTACATGCACCTCTCCCCCACTTCTTACCTTTTTATTTATATTGGTGTCAGTTGAATCAAGGTAATTTTACTCTTACGTTACTACCAACACTACTACATAATCTATGCTATTATGTAATAAATTGTTTAATGCAAAAATTAGCGCATAGATAGCGTGTTATTACTATTCGATTTTACTCTAATTTTTTTTTTAAATGAATACTTTTTTATGGCCTACTAGATTAGATTATATATATTATTTTGTAAAATTATTTAAATTTAATTCATAACATAAAAGAAAATTTGCGTATTTTAAATTTAAAAGAAATTAAATTTTTAAATATTTGTCTAATACAATGTTTGTGTTTTTGAATGTTTTCTAGTATTTTTTGCTTTAAATTGCGGATCAAATATTTCGTAATATGAAACACATTTTTATATGAATCGACTTGGATAATAGTTAATATGATTGATAATATTAAATTTCCCATATAAATACAATAACTCTACAAGATTCACAGACTAATTTTTTGAGAATAAAGTTGTTTTTGAAACTTTATTGGTTACACTACATGTTGAAAAACATTCAATTTTCTAGAAAGAAAAACAAAATTCTCTAATATTACAGATCTTACAGTTATGATTTGAATCAACCTATAAATTTCAGTTTTCAATTTTCAGAAGAATAAAACAAATATTCAAGCGTCAAATAAAATGAAAAATATTGGTCCGTATTTTCAACTCATTTTTAAAAGTGTTTTTGTCAAAATTACTTTTGACGTTTATTTAAAATTACTTATTAAGCAATTTCAATCAGTTTATTTGAATTTTATATTATTAGATATAAATAAATATATCAAAAATAGAAATGCTACTCATATTTGACAAGAGGTAGGAAATAAAAATTTATTTTAAAGCAAAAAATAAAAGCACTTTTTCAGACACAAAGAAGATGGCAATATAGGTCACAGATTTTATAATTTTTTGTCGAAAGAGTTTGGTATAAATAATTCAAAATAGTCTAAATTTGTTGAAACTAATGTTGGTAGTTAGCTGTCTAGTTTATGATATGGAAAATATTCGAAATACTGAGATAGAGCATTTACTTTAAATGTTAGTGTAAAATAAAAACTGTAATATAGAAGATGTTATAAATATATTTCATGAGAGCAACTTCTGTCTTGAAGAATCTCGAAATGCACATTGACCTATGACCGGGGATTGACCCTAAACCGAGCTCCACATATTCCAGTTTAGGCAAAAGATCAATGTATCTCGTGGAAGGTTCCAAAATAACTGGGCCATGGAACACTGGAAAATTGTGCAGTTGAAAATGCGCGGGCGATTTGCGAGTCAGTCTTTGTTGTTCACACCCGTTTAGCTTTGCAGCCGTCGTTTTAGGTAGCGTATCGACGCTAGAGCGTCGTTGGTGGCTTGTCGTTCTATAGAGGACTAGACGCAGGTGAATGACCCACCGTGACCCCTAGCTCCGCCTCTACCCCTGCCCTTCGACCGATAAAACTGACCATGCTCAACGCACCCGATACACGGACTTGTTTAGAATAGAAAATAGTTTGATATTGTATTGTATTGTATTATTACTGTGTTATAATCGCATTTTAATTTGATTATTATTGCTAGTTCATATAAGTAGTATTTGAGAAATAATTTAAATCGTAGCAGTAAATGTTTTTAACCTACAATAACAGTTACCAAAAAAATTTAATATAATGTAGAAAAAAAATTCTTCTTATGAAATGATTCTGTAATGTATTACTAAAATCTTTCAGAATCCATTATATTTAAATAAAATGGCATTAGGATTAAGTTCTGTATAAATTTTAATTAAAAATCAACGTTTCGATACACTCTATGTATATCATCATCAGGAAAAATTATACAAAAATAATAATAATAGTTTTTTCTGATGATGATATGCGTAGAGTATATTGAAACGTCGATTTTGAATTAAAATTTATACAAAATAATAATCTTAAAGCCTTTTTATTTGAATATTATTATTTTACAGTACTATAAAGTTTATAGAACTATATTATAGACTTTTTGTTTGTTAAAATGAAAATTCTTTCATTCCGTAACAAATCTTTCTATGTATATTGCAACGAAATTTCTTATGAGATCTAAGCATTTTCATTTTAACGAAAATGTTTATTTATGCATACTGGCATTATTAAAAACTTTTTGAAAACTTTTTTAATACTTAAAAAAAAATTGTTGTTTCTTTTAACTGAATTTTTTCTTTTGATCTAAACAAGCAGTAAAAATATATCTAAAATATAACAAACGTGATAATTTTAGAAACAATATTTTTAATGCTTTAATTGGTGTAAAGTTAATGTGAAATGACAATGTAGATTAATTCGAAGCTATATCTTACACATAAATAAACAACATTTTTGTGTGATAGAAGAATATTTGTGTAGTTATTTATATACAACATAACACTCATAAACAAAACAATAGTAATTACAGTGATACAAACTAAACTACATATATCAAGTCCACTGAAATCTATGTTATCTCTGGTTCTGGAAGAATAACAGTTCATGTTTCAAGTTCCATATATATATAGAATGAACAGATAAACGTTTATACGATGCGTAGAGAGCACTATAATACATAATAGTGGGTACAGAGTTAAGTTTACGGGCATTTGGTTGAGGTAGGAACGGGGTAGATGACGTCGCTTCTGCCTTATGACGTCACCCCCCCCCCCCAAAACGATGCGAGCACAGAGCGATGAAGAATATTCGAGAGAGTCTCGCGTGAGCGTTTTGTGTCTTTGACCGACCAGGTGTAAACGACAAGAGTTCACTGAACTCACCGTTCGCTCACTATATACATACATCGTAAACAAAACTATATGCGATGACGTCATCGCTGTTCTCAAATAATTCAGGTCGGTTATTCGGAAAAGTGCAACGAGCTTTGGTTTTCCCTCTCTCTCTCTCTCTTTCTCTACCCCCCCCCCCCTTCCCAACATTACTGCTTAAACTATGTTGCGGCAGGCGTCTTGCGTAATTTTGACCTGTTTGCGAACGTTGACTTCGCGTCGTGCTGGTCAATGAACTCCACAGCGGTTAAAACACGGTAATTCACCCACAGAACTACTGTTAAAATACCGAAGACAAATATTAAAAATTATATATATGGCTAGCTCATTGTTGCCTGCTCTAGAATATATTATATGTTACCACCGTATTTGGTACGATTTATTATTTTATGTCCCACTATCGATTATTTCCTGAATTTGATATATATATATATATATATATATATATATATATATATATATATATATATATATATCTATGTATACGGATTTTCGTTTTGTTTATCATATTAAATAACCTACTCTATATAACTTGTTTCGTAATTGTTTATCACTAAAAATATTTTACTTTTAAATTATCATCAATATGCCTTTGTTTTTTACTATGAACATTAATGTTTCATTTTACTATAAATATAGATGCAATATTTTTAGAAATCAATAGAATTAAACAAAATTACATTTTGCTTGTATAGAAAATAACATTCGAAAGTTATTAAAAGAATTTTTTATAATTAAATCAGAATCAGATTAAATGAATATTAAATAGACTACAATGTATGTTATATAGCGTGTACCAATATTACGTTGTTTCTTTTTTTTTATTATTTGGGTGTAAAACGAAACGTGCGTATGCGCGACGAGGCGAGTAGAGGAAAGCAGAGCAGAGCAGGCAAAATCTATGAGAGGAAAAGAGATCGCGCGCGTGGAGCGCGACTCTCACTTTCACAACGGCCTCGTAAGAGAACCGCGAACGAGCGCGCGCGGGCTGCTCTGCGTTCGCTGGGCTTAGGCAGGGGCCATAGGCATATAGCAGCCAGCGCAGCGCACCGCACCGAGTTCAACAGCCGGCAATTGGGTCACGCGGCCTAACTGTGCACGAAGCCACCGCACAGCCAAACAGTACGAGTTTAGTCACTCAAACGATCAGACATACTCTTCCAATACTCTCCTCTTGTTTTGCACATAGGCAATTTGAATAGTAAATAAACAATTGATTAACGGGGAGGCAGTTGATTAAGTTATTAGTGTTATTTTATTTGTGGGGGATTTGTAATGGCAGTGATGACAGCGTCGAATTGTTCGGCGTCTGATAGTGCAATGCCGCCCGAAAGTGGTAGTTCTGGTGCTAGTGCAACCGTAGATGAAGAAGACGCTGTAAAATGTGAATGTGATAATAACGATTGTGCACATGGTCCACAGGGTTTCTTTCGCCGAAGCATTCAACAGAAGATCCAGTACAGGCCCTGCACGAAGAACCAACAGTGTTCTATCCTGCGCATAAATCGCAACCGATGTCAGTATTGTCGCTTGAAGAAATGCATAGCCGTTGGCATGAGCAGAGACGGTGAGTTTTCTTGCAAAAATCAGCAAAATTTTCATTTGCGTTGTGTGTGTGTGTGTTGTATGTGGTGAGCGAACGAACGAACGAGCGAGCGAGTGAGTGAGTTGAGTAGTGGCTGGGGGTCAGTGCACTCTGGTTTGCAAGAGAGAGCGTTGCTCGGGTCGCACGGGTTCGTCGACCCGTGTGCTTCGGCGTTCGCGATACTGGGTCACACTAACCCCGTTCGAAAGTTGTTTCCCAACGTGCGCGCGGCCACTTGCATAACGGCGCACGCGCGAACCGAGGTCAACCGCCTCGCCAACCGACTGCAGCAGCGGCAAACAGCAATAGCACAGCAGCCACTAACTGGCACAATGACTTCATGTCACATCCCCCCACCCCACCCCCTCACCACCTCACCCCTTTCCTAACACATACATACACTACATGCTGCTGCTGCTGCTTTGCTTTTACTAACTAAGCATGTTACCTTAGCTTAGGCGAGCGCGCTTTACTTCACCATATTTTTTGCGCAATACCATGCCGTGCCGCCGCAGATTAAATTGTGAAATCTACGATTTCTTGATCACTTTTACTTTGCGCCTTTAATCCTATTCGAATAGAAAAGTAGAAAGTTTTGCACTGCGCACATACTTACACTAGGAGTATGCATGCTTACATGAATGTATCTATTAGCAAGTGCCATTTCGCAATTTTAGGTATCGTGACAACAACGAACACGAAATCTATTTTGTTTTAAAGATGTTGTTGTTACGTTGTTTTATTAATCGTTTGGCGAATAATAATAAGCATTCAGCCAGTACGGTGTGCAACCGTGTGAGCGTGGCTGTGTAGCGGTGCGGTTTGATTGTATTTGAGCTAGAGTCGCGTGTTTATCGGTGTGTGGTGGTGTGGGCGTGGGACGAAAGGGGGCAGTGGCGAGGCCGCGACCTTGGTACGCTCTCGTCGATCGTTTGCTGTTGGAGCGTTGTTTGCACCCTCGCGGTGGCGGACTCGCTCTCCGTGTGCATGTGTGTGCATGTGTGTGTGAGCGCCAAGTTCAAGGGTAAGTGGTGGGGCAAACGACGGCGAGGAGAGCGCGCGCGCAAACACGCGGCGCGCGCGACGGCTCAACTACCGCTCCGCTCTATCTATCATTCGACCGTGCGTCCTCGTGTCGCGCGCTCAAACTTCACATTCACTCTCTAATAACAACATAACACACAGCTGTAGCGTGCTTAGTGTGCCGTGTGTTCTGCCCGCCGCCGCCGCTATCAATTGATCATTTCTTGTTCGCGAACGTGGGAGAGAAAGTGCACTCTGAGTACGGTGTCGCGTCTTTTCTTCATTTCGATTGTTGTGTGTGATTATTATTGTGTGTGAGTGCATGCGTGCGCGTGCATTAGCTGTACGTCGCAGCATGGGTGACGAATTACCCATTCTTAAAGGGATACTCAACGGAGTTGTCAACTATCACAATGCTCGTACGTGTGTTTATATTATTATTATTTTTTTTTTTTTGTTATAAATAAATTGTATGATTTAAACAAATGAGTGTTGATTGTTTGTCAGTTATAAAATGTTTGTGTCTGTATGTGTGTGCATGTATCATGTGTGAAGGGTCGCGTGTCTGTCTACCAGCTGCTGCTGCGATGCACACCTGGCCCTTCTACTCGACACACACATTCACAACTGCCATATGATATAAGTGGTATGTGCGTGTATGTATGTGTGTGTATGTGTATTTAATATCTGTCGTGTGCCACTAAACTAACCAATGCATATGTTTTTCTTTTTTGTGCAGCGGTTCGATTTGGCCGTGTACCCAAAAGGGAGAAAGCGCGCATACTGGCTGCGATGCAACAGAGCTCCAATTCGCGTTCTCTGGAGAAGGCCGTCGCCGCCGAATTGGAAGACGAGCAACGGTTGCTTGCAACTGTTGTGCGAGCACATCTCGACACATGCGACTTCACCAGAGATAAAGTGGAGCCGATGTTGGCGCGCGCCAGAGAACAACCATCATATACTGCATGCCCGCCGACTCTGGTTAGTATTCAATCTATCTATCTTATCGTACATAAGTTCTTTTAAAATTTCATTCATTTTTCGTTGATTTTCATCTACTACGCATTTGTTGTGTGTGGTGTTTGTTTGTGGCAGTGGTGCGCTTGCGCCGCGCACCGTATACTTATGTGTTTGTGCCAAAGTAAAGCGAAGCGAACGGGCGTCGAGGTCGCGGGCGTTCAAGGGCGTGCGCGTGCATTTCGGCGCTCTCTTGTTCGCTATCGATCGACCCAGTTGTCGTGCGGCTATCGTATCGTGACCTTGACGAGAGAGAGAGAGAGAGAGAGAGAATCATTTGCCGCGCGCGCAAAGGTCAAACGGCCAACCACCAACAAACGACCCACGCACAAACATTTACAACCCCTAACCTCCCCCTCCTTCGCCTCCAAATCTCATCTTCGTATTATTTCTCATGTTTTTTCTTATCAAACATTTGACTAATATTTATTTTGTGTTGTTTGATTGATATTACAGGCATGCCCATTAAATCCCAATCCACAACCGCTCACTGGTCAACAGGAATTATTGCAAGATTTCTCAAAACGTTTCTCGCCAGCCATCCGTGGTGTTGTGGAGTTTGCCAAACGCATTCCCGGCTTCTCGTTGCTGGCCCAAGACGACCAGGTCACCTTACTAAAAGCGGGCGTGTTCGAAGTGCTTCTAGTGCGCTTAGCGTGTATGTTTGATGCGCACACCAGTTCGATGGTGTGTCTGAATGGACAAGTGTTGCGTCGCGATTCGATTCATAATAGTTCAAACGCGCGTTTTCTTATGGACTCAATGTTTGATTTCGCCGAGCGTGTCAATGCGCTTCGGCTATCTGATGCTGAAATCGGTCTATTCTGTTCAGTGGTCGTAATCGCGGCAGACCGACCTGGTCTTCGTAACACTGAACTCATCGAACGCATGCATAACAAATTGCGTTCGGCGCTTCATTCGGTGATGGTGCAAAACCGACCGGGACAGCCAGACGCTTGTCACGAACTCATGAAGAAGATTCCCGATTTGCGTACGCTCAACACATTACATTCGGAGAAGCTACTCGCGTTTAAAATGACCGAACAACAACAACAACTTCAACAGCAGCAACAACAACAAATGAACAACCACCACAACCAATGGTCTGCGACAGCGACTATTACGTCGCATCACAATCATCATCCGCAAGAAGACGACAGCAAGAGCCCAGCCGGCTCGTCCTGGTCATCCGGCTCTGATATGACCATTGATGAAGCGAAGAGCCCTTTGGGTTCTGTCTCGAGCACGGAAAGCATGTGCTCAGCGGAAATTTCCGCATCTGTAGCGATCTCATCCATGGACTACCATCATCACGGTAGCCATGGGCATCAGCAGCAAGCAGTTGTGAGTGGGCAGCACGCAACCAATGCCCCATTGCTTGCTGCAACGTTAGCCGGTGGCTTGTGTCCACATCGACACCGTGCCAATTCCGGATCATCGGGCGATGATGAACTAGCCGCCGCCGCCCATCTCGTACACAATGGTCTCACTATCACTCCAGTACGATCCAGTAGTACACATCATCACCATCATCAGCAACACATGCCGCGTACGTTCCGCAAGCTAGATTCGCCGAGCGATTCGGGCATTGAATCGGGCACTGAAAATCGACCGGACCGTTTGGCACCCGGTAGTGCGCCCACCTCTCTCTGCTCATCGCCTCGTTCATCGCTAGAGGATCAATCCGATGATGCCACCAACAAAACATCCACATCGCACTCCGTCGAAGACATGCCCGTTCTGAAGCGGGTACTGCAAGCGCCGCCATTGTACGATACCAATTCGTTAATGGACGAAGCGTATAAACCGCACAAAAAATTCCGAGCGCTGCGAAATGCCAAGGACAGCGCTGAGGCTGAAGCAGCCGTACACCATCAGTACTCGTCCCCACCCGCCGCTGTTAGTCCCGTACACCACCCATCCCACCCACCCACAACGCACTTATCCCAGGCGCTGCAAGGCCAACCGCAAACCCAGTCCCATCAGCAGCAAAGTTCCTTGTCCAGTACGCACTCAACGCTGGCGAAAAGTTTGATGGAAGGGCCACGAATGACGGCCGAGCAAATGAAACGTACTGATATCATTCACAACTATATTATGGGTGGAAGCCTTCTTGTATGCGCTACACCTCAATCTTACCAGCAACAATCTCCACAACAACAACAACAACAACAACAGCCTCAGCAATCGTATCAGCAAGTAACGTGGCAGAGTCCGAGTCCTAGTGGCAGTTCATCATCTCCTGCACCGACAGCGTACGGTACAAGCGTGATTACAACAACGCAGGCATCGCGACAATCGCAGCCCGCGTACGTTCTTGTACCGAACACAAACGCTCAACAACAATCACTCCAACAAACGCAACAACCCGTGGCGAGTGATGTGCCACGGATCTACTTCCATCCGCAGAGTCCAGCGCATTCGACCTCGGTTAGTCCGGTGCCAAGAAAGACTCCGCCAGCCTCTCCTTCATCAACGGCTGTTACTAAACAGTTGGTCGAGCTGCAGGTCGATATCGCTGACTCCCAGCAACCGCTCAACTTATCGAAGAAGTCGCCGTCACCATCGCCGCGACTCAAACCGATGCTCGAGGCATCGTAAATTTTCGTTGGTCGTGTGCAGTGAACTCTAACTTTATTTTAGTACAAATCTATTATTATTATTACTACGGACAGTACGGAGAAGTTGAATGGTCAGACAGTGGTTTTTTTCTATTAGTTAGTGTGGTTTGACGCCGAGCGTATAGTACTGTGTGCGTCATTTTGTTGTTGTTGTTCTCACTTCTTGTTGTTTCATTTTTTATTATTATTATTATTATAATTAATTTATTTAAGAGACTGGATTCTGTGTGTGAGTGACATCGAACTTTGTGTGCGAACTTTTTTTACTGGCATGCTCGGTGCAGTGTTGTACAAATAGAAAATAGAAAAGATATTAAGAAACGGACAATCACGTTTAGTTGCGCATCAAACAGAGGACTGAATATACTTATATATATATATATACATATAAATAAATCTATTAATATATAAATATATATAGCAATTAATGAAGAATGAAAACACAGACATAGATATCCAAATCATTGATTCATCGTATCATAATATCGCATTGCACTTGTGTTTGTTGCGTTCATAAATAAACGGAACAAGCATAGTCTATACATACACAAAACACATTATAATAACTCTTTATCTCCCCTTCCCCCTTTTAAGAATGTTTTATCTATTTATGATGGACTGATGACGCACCAATCCTATAATTATTATGTTACTATTATATAAGCGTAATGTAATTATTATTAATATATATATTATAAAACTTGTATATGTGATAGTACGACGTTTTTTGTGTTACGTATCTCTCGATTTGTAAGTCATACATGCCCACAGTTACAACATCTCATCCATACATACAATGACAATTGGGAATGCAAAACTAAATTTTCGTTTTCGATTCAGAATAAATTCGATGTTGAATAAGTTATATATCATAAAATAATACTTACTGTTCGAAAACAACTAAATGAAAACAAATGAAAAGCAAGTTCCCAATTGTTTTTCGTTCATCAAAACACATCCACCATTATTCATATGAAATCAAATCAAAATTCATTAATCAAATCAATCACCAGTTCGTCCCTCATTCATTCATCAAAACCTTCATTTAGTTGATAGGGTTCGTCAGTTACTACTAAGTATGTAGGCCTGTGTGCGCGGATGTTGTACATTTTTTAGCCAGAACATCAACGCACACCCAATCCCCAGAGACTGACGGGGGCCGGAAACTACATGCCGACCCCCAAATAAATCCTTCGTGTCGTCCTTTGCTCGCTGTTGTAACGTGGACCCGAATCGCTGTTCTGCAACCTCTGACACCCATATAATAAATAAATAATGTATATCTCCATTCATAATCACAGATCGATCCGAATTAAACAGAGAAAAAGAAAATGTCAAGATATGGAATATTACATTAATTAGTATATTTACGGATCCCCCCCCCGCCCCCTCTATCCATGTACCCTCTGTATAACATGATGCATAATTTTTTGTTTTGTAATGACATAAACGGGATTTATCATATTGTAATTTTAATTATTATATCTGGAAAAAATTGAAAACTGTGTGCCGAGAGGCTTGTCAGAATAAATCGTGTCCTGGTAAAAATCAAGCATTGAGTTTTATTTATATATTTATTTATTTATTGTGTTTATAACCTTATACTTAGTGTTCCTTATCCTTATTTTTTCAACATTTTCAGCTGTGCAGTAATCCAGTAAAATAAAATATGGGAAGTATAATTATTTTTTTCTCGTAAAATTTTGAAATAAATTTATAAAATTACTTTTTTATATGACTTTTATATGAACAATATTTATTAAAAACAATTTTGAATGTTTGAAACTTAAATAAGTTGTAAAATAAAAATTTAAATCTAAAATATTATTTGATAATATCTTAATTAGTTTTTAAATTCTAGCTATAAAACTAAGTTATATTACTAATATTTTTAATATTTAAAAAAATTGTATTTAAAATGCACATTTTTAAATTCGATGGTAAATATTTAATTTACACTCATACCATGAATAATATTTATATATTTTAAAAATTAATTTTTATGAGAAAATTGCTCTCATAACAAATATATTGCACGAAAAATAAATTAGTCCACTATAATTAAATTTATTCAACATTAAAAAAAATATTTTAAAATTACCAAAACATAATGCACATAAAAAAATATTATCATTTGTATTAATTACTTTTCACTATAAAACGGATACTTTCCACTTTGGGGGCTGTCAATCATTTACGCCAGTCCTCATTTGCGCCAGTTCGATACATATCATTTGCGCCGATGAAATAAGCGCCTATATTGAATAATAACTTAACTAAACAACCTAAACCTAACCTAAGCCAACAGTGGCGTTTATAGTAGAATGTATCAAATTTATAATGCAAATTATTCAAATTAAAGTTTAGGTCAGTGATGGCGAATTTTTTGAGCTCGGTGTGTCAAAATTTTGAAAAATCGAAATATAATTTTTGTGGCGTGTGGTTTCAGAATTAAATTATTAATTATTATTAACGTAAGTAATAATATTATTATTAATAACCAACTCTGGCCGTTATGAGAGACAATAATATTTGCATTATGAAATTTTTTATCTTTGAAGATGCGTGTCACCAAAAATGATCTCGCGTGTTAGCACTGACACGCGTATCATAGGTTCGCCATCACTGGTTTAGTTTGTACAAAGTGCAAAGTATCTAATTTATAGTGGAAAGTATCCAAACTATAGTTTCATGTACCAAGTGCATTCTATTTAAATTGAAGTGCATTTATATATTTCTCTTTATTTTATTTAGTTTATTTGAATTTTTATTGTTATAACTAGCGAATCAATGACTATGCTCATATTTAGTTTTATCGAACATTAGATAATGCAAATTATTTTTAGTATTAAAAAAGGGAAAAAATATCTTTTTGTTCACATGGTTTTACCAGCAAGATATTACTGTGAAAAAGGTTGATAAGTTTTACATTTCAATTATATTAAAAAACCCATCGGGAATAATTATTCTACATGATTGTGAAAACCATATTCAAATCTTTACAACAGTTTTCATTATTATTACTTAAAGATAACTTTAAATATTTTTTTTATTAGGAAATTATTATTACTGGTTTGTAATAATAAATATAAAATGCATACACAAAATGAAATAATAAGAATCCGTTTTTATTATATTCAAATAATAATTGTTAAAAAGAATCTGATAACAATTTTGTAGAGTATATTTTGCGTGGGTTATTTGAGTTTGCGACTAAATACAATGAGCCCCCCAACAGGTGGAATGAGATTGTTAGAGGATGACCTGGGCTTTGGAGACACGTGCCACTCAAACCGCGTGGGTTGTGCAATCAATAATATTACACTCCTTATACCGGTCCTGTATTTGACAAACATTTCATCGAGGGATTTCAACCGAAATCACCCAAACTAATTTCACTGTAGCACTAGGATACGATACGCAGTTGGTATTAGATTGGATTTATAGTTAAAATTAATTAAAATTTATTAGTTTTTTAAGGGGTTTCGTCGAAAAAAAGTATTTTTCTGACATTTATATATTGAAATTATTGGTTTTCGTTCAATGTAATTGTTATTTAAATTGCAAGTCGAAATTAAAACAGTATATTGGATTTTTGTGTGGTTTAGTAATCAGTCACATTTATACAAAAAAATAAATGTTTTTGCGGTTTTTCTGAGAGTACAAATCAAAGTTTTTTTAAAATTTTATAAGTTTGATTATTAAATTTGCTTATGTAATTTACAAATTTAGTGTAAAATAATATAAATTTTATAAGAAAATAATATAAATGTTTGTTTATATCAGTCCTAAATTCAATGAAAGATTTTATCGAAAAGTTGAATTTTTTTAATAGCTTATTCTTTGATATTTTTGGTAGTTAAGAAAAATCATTTATCATTTATGCAAAAAATTTAGAAAATAAATTTATATTTATAACATTAGAAACAAGGTTACAATTAGTGCTTTCAATGTCAAGTACTTAGAAAACTATTTAAAAATATCATATAATATTTAAGTATCACTAATATTTTTGGAATCAAATAAAACCTCATAATTTAAGTGATAAATATTTTATTAATATTAATTGAAAAGATACATACCATTCGAACGAGATACAAATCGGAAACTTTTAAATTAAGACATATATATATATATATATATATATATATATATATATATATATATATATATATATATATATATATATATATATAATGTGGTTGAGAGCTGAGAAAAACTTATCATTTATTAAAAAACAATGTATAACTGAAATTAT
The DNA here is from genome assembly GCA_963966155.1 of Clivina fossor. Taxonomy (NCBI): domain Eukaryota; kingdom Metazoa; phylum Arthropoda; class Insecta; order Coleoptera; family Carabidae; genus Clivina; species Clivina fossor. The sequence continues at coordinate 12,968,832 of OZ014555.1, forward strand.
ATCAACTAATATATACAAGTATACAAGTATTGGTATCTGCTAGTTCCATCCGTAAGCTGGGTTCATAGTAGATGGTAACTTAAGGGTTGCCAAGATTTAGCTACGTCAATTCAATCCATTCTTAATAAAGGGTCAAAACAAGCAGATTATTTATGATTTTTCTATAATTTCAGGAACATTACTTATTGCAAAGATCTAATTAAAATGAATTTTCAAATTATGCGTAGTAAAAAATGCAGAAATTTCTATTAATATTAAGAGTTACGATAACAATCCTTACCTGTTGTCGGGTGCTAATTGATGCATGCCTTGCTATGGAACTGACGTAGGTCCCAAATCTAACCGCAAGGTCGGGACCCAACTAACATAGACCTACAAATATACTATATTTTTTATAGCTTCCAAATTTATATATCTACATAGTTACATTGGATTATAAATATCGATTTTAATAAAAGAACAAAATTTCTGATGTATGTATAAGAAAGCAAAATTGTTTAGGAAGTAATGTGATGTAAATGATACAAATATTATTTATATTCCAAATTAGGTTAGGTTAAGTTATTGTTATTGTATCAATTGGGACCAATAACAATCTACCTGTTGTCGTGTGTTAATTGATGTATATCTTGGGATGTGACTAACGTATATCCGAAATCTAATCGCAAGGTCGGGACTCACTGGCGGATCTATAGGGGGGGTAAAGGGTGTAACTACCCCCCCTAAGAATTCTAAGATTATTAAAATATGTATATAAAAAGCTAATTAAATTAAAAAATATATAAATATGTTTTGAAATCTAAATGTATCTATAATGTTTTTTTTTTGAATTTTATAATAATGCTTCACGTATTGTCAAATTGTCATAATAGAATTATTTTGAATCGTTATGTAAAAATATCGTAAAATTTAACATTATTTTGTTATTTCTTTGCCGACATTCATTCGGCTGTAGAACCCTAGAACCCTGCCATAAATCTGCCAGACGCCAGACCTTTTTTGCTAGCTTGTTTGTCAGCTAGGTATCTGCTATTGTGTCACCAATAAAAGTAACACATCTGGAAACAATTTCCTCTGTTTTGCGCAATTATGTATTTCTCTATTGAGTATAGTTAACTATTGCTGGGAATCTTCAGAAAAATTATATTATTTAAATAGTAGTCGCAAACAGGAGACTGCTTCAGATTCAATTATAAGTATTCAAAAATATGCATTTTGTCACAACAGCCTAAAGTTTTATTGCTTTGGGAAATGTTTATTTATTTTCGCTTGTTCTTTGATACTCTTTAAGTCTGGTCACTCCACCCACCTCTCTGTGGAAAATTGACCAATTAGATTATCTTGCTGGAGTAATAATTTTTTTCTATAAAAAGGTGATAGATTTTAGAGATCCATCACTTATTTTTGACCTAAATATAGCGGTTCCTATTAATTTATTGAAAAAGACGAAAGAAGAAATTAAATCCGCCATTATTAATATCATGGCATATATTAAGGGTATTGATATAGAATCAGATTTCGACATTAATGTTCAAAAAATGATTCTGACATCCGAAATCGATTTTTGGCTCTTAAAATGGAAAAAAGCTAGTGAAAATGGAAAAAATATACCCGATAGTGCTCTTCAAGCCCATAATGAATGCGATAAAGAAATGTATCCAACTATGAAAATCATTTTGCAAATACTGTATACTCTACCTGTAAGTGTCGCTTCCGGTGAACGAAGTTTTTCGGCATTAAAACGATTAAAAACATGGTTAAGGACGACAATGGGCCAGAAGCGTTTGCAAGGATTGGCTCTTCTACATGTGCATAGAGATGCAAATATAAATATTGAGACGATAATTGATTCTTTTGCCAAAGATAAAAATCGAAAATTAGATTTATTGTTATAAATTTTGATTATTTTGCTAGTTTTGTAACAAGAGTTTTTAGAATAAGTTTATTAATATTTGGTCTTATATTATAAAAAGGTATATTTACTTTTATTGTTTTTTTATATATTTTTCAATTAATTATACTCGAAGCAGCAGAGTATTTGAGCATGTGTTATGCGTTATATTTTGTTTTATAATATGCATATCTCTATCTTTTAAATTATTAATTTGTTATATTATAGTCGATTTCTATTTCGTCCAAAGACAACAATATAAAATTAAATTGTTTATATTTTTCCAAGTTTATTATAATAAATAAATAAATAAATATAAAATATTTGTGAAATTTTTTATTACCCCCCCTAACATTTGTTGCTGGATCCGCCCTTGTCGGGACTCAACTAACATGAACCCACAAGTATACTATATTTTTTATAGCTTCCAAGATTTATGCCTACAAAGTTACATAGGTTTATAAATATCGATTTTAATAAAAGAACAAAATTTCTGATGTATGTGCGAAAGCAAAATTGTTTAGAAAGCAAATGTTGTGATGTAAATAATACAAATATTATTGATGTATATTGCAAATAAATTTCAAATTATGATGAAGATATTAAATAATTCTTTTAGCAGTCTATTAAATATTTCTCAATGTTTTAGTAATTATCTCATTTGTAAAGGTGTAAAATTCTAAATAGTGCATGAAATAATTGGTTGTGAAATATATATTGTTTAATTTTATATAAATTGTGCAACAAGAAGCGATCATGAAAGAGAAAAATGAAGAAAAAGGGAAAACAGAAAAGAATGAGATAATAAATAAGTTAGAGAAAGTCATTAGAATTACTCTTTACTATTAGAATTTTTTTTTTTTCAATTATGTTAAAGTGATTTTGCTAATATTCATAACACAAGAAAAATAAAGAAAAAAAAAAGGTTTAAGAACATTGACATGAAAAGAATGCAGGCAGATGTTTCAGAATTATATTTTTATAGTTAGCTACTTTTAAAATCAAATTTATAAGTGTTAAAATTAGATACTTATTTTTTTCAACTGTTTTTTAAATAATATATTATTGAGTAACTATAAATATAATGTACGTATATTTATTTTATTTTGTAATTAAATATAATATATTTGAATATACATATTAGAGTTGGTCTGTTTGTGACTCTTTTTAAAATTTGATTTTTTTTTGAAAAAGATTTTATTAATTATTTTTATGTTTCTATTATAAATGTAAATATAATATGTATAATGTTATACATGTAATACAGTCGATTCCGCTTAATTGGGCCACCGCTTAATTGGGGCAGCCGCTTATTTGGGCCAAATCTCAAAGAACAGAAACCAAACCAAGGAACCAACAGTAAATTTACATGTTTAATTGGGACAACATTCCGCTTAATTGGACCAGTAAATTTAAGATCACTGCATATTATGTTACAAACATTCACAAGAAAAAATATTTACAAAAAATTTAATATAATACGCTTCATATCTTTTTGATTCACAAGATTCACTGAATACTTGTGCTGATTTTGTAGAAGTGAAATGTTACAAAAACAAAAGACAGACAACACTTGACATATTGACATATTGACATATTGAATTAAAAATGTATGTACCTATTTATTATTTTATTTTGGAATTTATTATTATTTTTTCTTAAAAGTTTATATTTTTTGATTATATGTAGTTTATAGTTTTGTCCAAAAATTTATAAAATAAAATTATTGAAAGAAAAATATGGATTGTTTAATTTTATGTAAAATTCGCTTAATTGGGACAGCCGCTTAATTGGGCCAAAATGCTCTAGTCCCGATGTGTCCCAATTAAGCGGAATCAACTGTATTTGATTTTATACCTGTTTGAATGCATCCGCAGGAGTATATCTTCACAGACATATATTTAAGAGTGCTAATGTAGAACAAGCAAAAAAAAGACAATGTTAGATTAAAATTTGACTTAAAATATTTATTCTAGTTTGTTTTTGACTTTTTTCTTCTTTTTTTGTACTCAGTACGCACAGGGTATTAGGACAGGCGACGTTAGCTTCAATAACATACATACATACACAATCACATCATGTACCCAAAAGGGAGTGCGTCACAAACACTTTCCATTATCTCTAAATCAGTCTCATCCAAACATTCCTATCCAAACAAGCAACTTTAGCCTTATCCACATTTATAATTTCTCTCATACATACTCTTTTATTCTTACAACTTGGAAACTTTCGCTCATGCAAAACATTCTCAATCATACCACTCCAACTTGTCATCGGACGTCCACGCAAACGTATACCTTCAAAATCATAACATAAACAAATTTTGCAATATTATGTACTCCAAATATATATACCGCAATAAGACCGCGGTTACTTTTATCATTAACATTTACGACAAAACAAAGCAGGACCACACACGCGTAAAAACACTTCGAGAAACGTTCATTTGTATGTATATAAATTATTTTCTGCGAGATATATCTAAATATTTTAATTAAATATTATTAGAAAACAAATTTAGTTAAAATAATAACTAATTAAAATTGATTTAAATCATTGATTAATATTTAAAAAAAATCAAATGAATAACATCAGCTCCGATACATATAGGGTGTTTTGTAGGTTGAGGCAATGGTGGTAGAAAAAGTTAGTTAGAGAACATTAAAAGTTTACCGGTTTACCCAAACATAGTGATACGAACTATCATGGTTCTTTCTTTAATGTTTTTTTTTATTTTCGAAAAATTTAGGAGCCACTTTGTGTTTTCTTTTTTAATGCTGTAGCAAATATTTAACACTTGCTCGAGTTACATTTGGTTCAACACAAATATTTACATCGAATATTTTATGTGTAGCTAATGAATAGGGAAAAAATAGTTTATAGTTGGTTACAATTATTCGGAAATGTAATACATACTGAAAATAATAAATAATAGTTATTTATAGTTTCCATTTCTTGATAAAACTAAATTTCCCAAAAAAAATAAAACTATAAATTTTGTTCATTGATAAAGTGCATTGTGATATTTAAATTTGTTATAACAAATTTTTGGGTTAATAACTTTCAAATTGGAATTAGTAATGCAATAATACAAATAATTATATAGATATGTTATTAAGTACATTTATTTAATTGGTTTATTATTTGTAAAAAAAACTAATTAAATAACTATTAAATTTAACATAGTAAAAAATCTTTCAGATGCAGTTTTATTTTAACTATTAAATTTATATTTCTAAAAGACGATAAAATTGTAGAATTGAGTAAATTTTTCATGTATCTTATAAATAGCTTATTGAAATTAATTTCTTTATTTTAACTGTCTTGTTTTATTATGTAAAATAAAAATATATTATAAATACAGTGTTTTAACATTAAAAATGTTTATGGAGATAAATAAATTTAATAATGTCTACAAAATGATCTTTTTTGTATCACAACCAGGACATGTAACCGATAAAAATATTGGTTAACCGGTTAACCAGTATCGCGAACTATATTTTAATATCGTTTACGGCCTTTGTTTTTTTTTAAACATTATAAACCGGTTTTAAATCGGTTACTTCTTAGTTAATTTTATAAAATGACTATATATATATATTGTCAAATTGTAAAGGCCAGTTTAGATTGTATTAATTTACTAATAATAAATTCTGAATAAATATTTGGAATTGATTTATTTAACTAAATATTTGGCATATATGCGAATTCATGTCATCTACCACTGCTACCAACTTCAGCAAATAACCGCCATTGCTTTACATCACCAGCCAGCTAATTCACCAGTTTTTTAAACATACACGGAGAAAAAGGTTTCTTAAAATGCGTATTCTTAAATTTATTTTTTTTAAATGTAATATATTTTTCTTTAAAATAAACTAATGAATATTAAGAAAAAGTTTACGAGGTTATTTGAAAATAATTTAATAATATATTAAAAATATGTATGTTTCATTTAAGTATATTTTTCACTTGTTAACACAATTAAATCTATAAAATTATTTAAATTAAATATATTTTATTCCTAGCAACAAATTTTAATGTATTATATGCTTAATATGAATATACAATATATTACTTGCGCTATGCCTGTTCCATCCAGTCTGTTATCTGTATGTCATACACCTTTGTGTGTTCGCGGTTATTGGATTACAAAGAAATGGATAATTTTGTTGTAAATATTTTAAAACAGTGGCAGTTAGAAAGTTTAGAAGAAAAATTTAAAGGTAAGCAGATATTTAAGTACGTATACTATAAATAATTATAAGTAAATAAATAATACGTATAATATTTTTTGCAGGTTAGCTCAATAACTTGTACATGCACATGCACATATTGGTTGAGTTGTTAGTGCGTTCTTCTTTAATTACTTCTTTGTTATTAGAAACAAAGTAAAATATTTGAAACAACATTGAAAGATTGAAATGTTGACTTGAAATGCCGTAACGTAAGGTAACGTTCAATATAAATATATGATGGAATCATATACTTTTTTCAGATCCGCAAATTGATATTATTTTCAATTGTACAAGATGTTTCATATAAAGATAGTTTTAATAGAATGGCATATTTGTTCTTATTTGATATTATTTGTTTTTTCATGGTCTATATAGAGAATAGAGTGATATATATTTATTATTTTTTTCTAAATTTTTAACTTTTTATAGATCTTAAAATTTCAAATTATAAAGGAGTAATTGAAAAAAACGCACTAAAAATACTAATATACTGTAAATTTACTATTTTTTTAATTTTACATTTTTGCAGATGAAGGAATTGATGAAACAAACTTTGAGATGCTTGATGAAAATATAATAAAAGAATTAATTCCAAAAATTGGAATTCGATTATTATTTTTAAAAAAAATTTAGAAAATATATACGTGACAAAGAAGTATGTATATTTTATTTTTTATTATTTCAATCTATAATATAAATAAATTATATTTTTATACAATAGGAAAATGATGGTGAATCATCAAGTTCGACTATAACTATCACTAGTTTAACATCCAGTGAAACCCAAGAATTTTTTAACAGTTCTTCCGAAATTTTGTATTCAGAAGACATTGATGGAGCGCAAGATATTGTAACAAAGAATTCTGAAAAAGTAGATGTTAATTTGTAGTTAGTAGTAGTTAATTTGTAGTACTTATAATTATGATAATCTATGTCAATTTGCCCAATTTGTATTGGATAATTTTTAATTATTTTCAAAATATTTTGTTATTTTTAAATCGATATATTTCTAATTAATAATGTATCAATGTATTTAGTTATTTTAAGTATACGCCGATACTAAATATTATCGACTAACATATTTATATCAAATATAATATTGTATTCATTGTAAAAAAAAACTGATAATTTACTATAAAATATTTTTTTTTAAAATGAATACAATATTATATATGACATAAATATGTTACTAGATAAAATTTAGTATCAGCGTATACTTAAAATAAATATATTATTTTTTATTTTTATAATATAATTTATTCTTGTACCAAATATACTGTTTCTTTAAATTTAATAAAAACATATACATATGATAAATATTTCAGTTTATTTATTTTTACCATATTTATTTTCAATCCAATGAAATACTGTTTCTTATATTTAATATAATATCTAAGTATACAAATATTCTTCTATTGAAAATAATTTATACTTATCACTTTTTTCAAGAGAAATTATGTTTAATATAAAGAGAATTCTCTTTAATTTTAGCATACTTTTCTCTCCGTGTAATTACCGGTAAATATTGACAGGTATTGACATCCCTAGTAACTACGTCTAATTTATTGTAAAAATTTATTTAATTTTTTTTTTGTCTATCTAGACTTTTTCATATTCATATGATGCACATTTAACAACATAATTTCATCTCAATTGAAATGAAAGATCAACCACAACCAAAGGTCAATATAATTAAACAATTATATTATGCATTAGATAATTGCTCAACTAACCTAACTTATAAATTGTAGAAATACAGTACAATTTCGAATAATATTCTTTAAACACTTTATAAAACCTGATTAAATTTCTTTTCATTGGTAAAAGTATTTGCTAGTTGTGCTTCAACTCATTGTCAGTCAGCCAATCAGCTGAGCAATTGCACATAGTATTCCGCTTTGCTAAATTAGCAATCATCTTGTTTATTCAGTTATTCACCGTTTAACCAAACCATTTACGTTTCTAACAGTTGGTATTAGTAATAATTATTTCCTTATATGTGTCCTTTATGTTCAGGGTTTTTTCTTCTAATGCCGCGACTCTTTAAGACCTTGCCAACAACTTAACCTACGATTAGGCGAATTGTCCTTTCATAATTTTTGTTAGTATATGAAACTTATACATATGCCAATTTTGATGGTGTTTTTTTGTTTAATTTCCGAATTCTTATGTTGATTTTTAATATCTTGAAATGTTTTTGTTTGATAACTTTATCTTTTGTTTAAAGAGATAGTTCGAGTGAAGTAAAATTGTGGATTTTAGTTATGTTTTCAAAATTTGCGATGTCATTGAAATATAGATTTAAAAAAAAAAAAATAAAGTAACTATCTAACCTTTACCTATCTTAACAAATAAGAAATAACAACTCTCTTTTTTACTAATATTAAACTTCCTGTATCATTATTTTTAGTTTTCTACTATTGAGAAATATTATATTTAAATATATTTTAGGTAGTAGCATATCAACTTAGTTTCGCGACTAAGAGGCGATTAACGGCGACCTATTCACGCGACTAAGTTGATACATGCTACCACCCACAATATTTAAATAAAAAATATAATAAATAAAGAAACAAATTGTAATTTTAATAATTAGTTTGTTTGATAATCTTTTGTTCTTTTGACAGTTTATTTATTACATAATTTAATAATTATTGTAATTCGATAGTTTTGTTTTATTTTAGATGTATATGTTACGCCCCAATCGTGTAATTGCCCCGTTTGTAAAATAGTTTTACTTGTACTATTATTTTAACAATTTCAAAAATTATTTTAAAATTTGCCATGTGTTTTAATTTATTTTTAAACAATAACAAACGAATGCGGCTATTTCACAAACTGGGCAATATTTTACTTATTTCACGAATTGGGCAGTTACACATTTGAGGTGTGACATGTAGATGTAGTTATTATTTTTTTTTATTTAAATTGACGTTATAATGTATTTTATAATTTTGTATTTTTTTTGTACTAAAAAATAACATGTATCCATTTTGTTTTTCTTGTAGTCTCCCGGTTCGATGAATATAAAATTTTCGAAACCGGTAATCAATTAAAGATAATTCTGAACAGTATAGTTTTTGGCGTTTATTGGTGTTTAGCAAAACCCTTACACTTTTCCTCATAAAATTTTGATTGGTCAAAATGTGTTACACAATGATTCAAAACTCACTTGTTTGAGTAATAAATAATATGACTAATATAGAAAATTATAAGTATATGTATAGTAAATATTTTTTGATGCCAATGTTGATGTATGGTAGTGAATGTTGGATTTGGCTGCAAAATCATAAAAGGAAAATGATTGCTGCGGAAATGAGATTTTTACGTGGCGTATGTGGTATAACTAATAGGAATCGGGTACGAAATAGGTTAGTTGTTAGTGTATGATGAGTGTGAAATTAAAAAAAAAAGTTGCAAAAGTTGTTGTTAGTCAGCCAAGATGGTTTGATCATTTTGAGCGAAATGTCTAATGAACGTTTGGTTAAAAGAAAATATGTGTATGATTTTGAAGATATACGTTTAACTGGACGTCAGAAAGTTTGCAAATATGAATAAAGCTAGAGTTGCTTGTCTGAATAGGAATATTAGGAGAAAACTAATTTCGGGATAGTGGAAAGAGTTTATGTTGCACCTTTTTGAGTACATGGCGTGATTGTGTACCTATATTATATATGTTATTTAACAGGAAGAGAAAAAAGAATATACCTAAATGCTGTATGCTCTATTTGAAAATAAAATGATTGTCAAAAGTACAGCACACAGACAGACAATTATTAATAAATGTTAAACGTTTTTAAAGGACATCGCATAAACGTATTACAATAAAGAACATTAGTTAATTGTACGATATGTACACACACATATGCATAATCGTTGTATGCTGTTCATGGCTGAATAGTATATTTTATTTCAAGGGACTGTATATACATATATGCTAAGCCAACATATACCGGTAGTTACTGTATACTCGGGGTCATTGGTACTGGGAGTCAATGTGATTGTACAACTAGCTAGACATTACGAAATTCATTTTTATTTATGCGTATATTTTATGTATTGTTCTACAGTATTAGTAATATACAGAGTGAATTCAATTACATTTTGAAAACTTTTTAATTCAAGAACTTACATATATAGAATTCCCGTTCAGTTAAATTTAATACTTTTACACAAAGTAATATCTGTTTGAAGGAAAACTGATCAGTTTTTTTAGTATCAGTTTTCCTAATGAAGACAAGCGTTGAGTTTCGTTGAAACGTCGATTATAAATAAATTTTAATGCAGAACTTGAACTTAAAGCAATTTTATTTATTGACTAGTAATTTCGATGCTTAACGCTGTCGGTACTTGGTACTTTTTGCTTCTGTTTTTGATCAAATATAAATAATTTTTCTGTTTGATCATTTTTATTATATTTGATATTATAAAATTTAAATATACTATTTTAAAATGCTTAATAAATGATTTTAAAAGTGAACGTCAAAAGCACTTTTGGCAAAAATCATTTTTATAAATGAGGTGAGAATACGGGCCATTGTTTTTTTTTTAAATGTATGTATGTATTAACAAAAAAAAGTTGCTGCTAACCAGCCTATATATTGTTAACAGAAAGAAAGATCCGATTAGTCCTTGAGCTTGGAAATTAGTAAAATTTTTGTTATTTATAGTTTATTTTGTATTTTTTACATTGTAAAAATTCTATGTATTGATAATTATAGTAATTTTACTATATTTTTCATTGTAATTTTTCGAAATTGTAAATTTACCAAAAAAATTAAAATTACAATAAAAATATAGTAAAACTACTGTGGTTATCAATATATAAGATTAGAAAATGATCTACTGTGGCAAAATTTAAATAAAAATAAGATTATCAATGTAAATTTATATTGATTTTTTACAATGTACATCAGACTCACTACATTAACAACTATTTTTTTTACTGTCTGTATTATAAATTTTTCTATTCATTCCTGAAGATTAAGTTGATTAAGTTGTTAAAGTATAGGATTTTTATAATTGCTAAAGGATTTTGTAACAAGATTTTAAGGAAAAATGTGTGAGAAATCGATTTTATTACAATTTTATTGTTAATAGTGTAATGGAATGACGTTTTAAATGTATTATTTGTGAAAAATCAATTATCTTTCATTTCCTGTTCATATTAGTGAATTTTATGAGTCTAGACTTTTTTTTTGTTATAAAAATGAAATGAAATATTTAATGTAGTGAAAAAATATTAGTTTTTTAGACATTACAAAATATATTAGTTTTATCAATCCGTTTGTTTCTATATTTTATACAAGTCGTATATTTTACAATTTGAAGTTTTAAAAATTTGTCTTTCCTGTATTATTTCAGAATTAGAGACTGCACAATCTGTCTTATTGTATAATTATTGTAAAATACATAGTTTAGATAGAAAGGAAAAATATTTGATAGTGCACAATAACGAAATAAAGTTGCTGCTAATTTTATAAATAATTTATTTTTTTCGACTGTCCTGTCACATATGATAAGGGAGATATTTCATGCTTCGGAGGTGATTATCTCAATTTGATCAACTTTTAGTAAAGATCTGTCAATCGGAAGTGGAAATTTACTAATGTCACTTTTATGTGTTTTACGAATATCTCGCAACAGAGAGATATATATTTCGAAAAAAATTATTCAATAAAAGTTGCTAAACAAGTTATAACCAACAAGTTTTATTTGAAAGATTTTTCGTTAAGACTAAATAAGTTTTTCATATTTTTGTTTTAGGTTTATAAATTCTGTAAATAGGTGGCATATTTATGTCAAGACACTTTTGTTTTTAGTTAGCATGACTACAATAGTTGTTATACAAATTTTTCTATTCCATAAATTTATTTAATATGATGACGGTCGGTTCTGTAGTGGCCGAAGCAGATATTTTCCAAAAATTTAGTTTATGTAAAAATTAAATTTTGAATTTACTTTAAATAAAAATATATTATAATATATGTTTATCTGTTGAGTTTCCACAATAATTAAATTTTTTTAAATATCCAAATTTTAGTGAATTATTATATGAAAATATGTTGGCAACATAATTCGTTCATTACTTTATCTTCTAAATATTTTAGTGATTCGAATTATTAATAATAAATTATTTTCATACATAATATTTACGTTATTTTTAAGTACCTATTTCAAAGAATCAAAAATAAATTGTATTTTTATTTTTATATATAAAACAAATTTTAATTTTAACAAATATTTTTTATGTTTGATAAATAATGATTCTGTGAATTAATTCAAATGTTAACCCTTCGTACCCACACTTATATTTTTGTTACTCGCAACACACACAGGGGTGTACTACACCCCACACAAATATCAGGCCACACGATATTAGAATTTAGATAAAATTTCAGAATAACCATATGTTTTTATTCAGTAGACTTGTCTTTAACAAGTGTAATTTATATTTAATAAAATAAATAAATATACATGAAGTTCAAAAGGTTTTATTTATATCATCTTAAAACAAAACAAATAAAAACAGGTTCTCAAAGTATTACATGTAATAGCAATTAAAAACAAACATAAAACCAAACTAATGGGTACAATAATATAAAAAATAATTGTAAATTCTAATTATATAAAATTTTTATTAATATGAACATTTAGTGACGTTAGCCAAACAACGAAACTTATTGAATTTTTAGTCAGCGCAATCAGTACAAATCATTGCTCTGTGTTCGTCACACATAGACAAATGGCAAATTTTACACACATTTTTGGTCTTTCTGTCTTTGGTCTGCTGTATGCACAAACATGAAAATAAATATCTTATAATTACTTGTTCCTGCAAATTATATTATTGTAAAATTTAATACTTTATTCTTTATCTGTACAAAATATTTTGGAAATACTATGAGTCTGTTAACTGTGCTCGCAAATAACTATAATAAGTAAAATTAGAATTTTAAAATTTAGTAATACATATTAATACAACTAACCTGTGTGAAAAATAATTGTCAGAAAAAAAACACTAGAATAAAATATACAACGCAAAGCACACACTGGGGTGTAATATACCCCAGTGTATATTGTCAGGCTCGTAAGTTGGGTACCATGTATGCACTGAGCTCGAAAAAACGGCTGTAAGTAGTAATGACTATTAACTTTATTTACACCTTTGTGCCATACATTTTTGTCGAAAGATAAAAAAGAAACAGTAAAAAACATTTTTGTTGGGGTATGTCACACCCCAGTGTGGGTACGAAGGGTTAATAATATTACAAGTTAATATTTAATATTTAATTCAAAATCATATGAAAAAGTTTTGTCATCTGGCGGGAATCAAACTCGCAAACTTTCAATTTCTGGTTAAGCATTTTGCCCATTAAATCACAAATGTAATATTATATATTAATTTACAATGTTAAATATATTTTTTACTTACCTATACACTTTAGAAAAAAGTTGCCATGTTACATAAAAATCATAGTAAAAAAATTATATATTATTTCAGCAAAACGATAAATTTTCTGTAAAAATAATATAATTTTGTAATTTTAAGTAAAATAATTAATTTACCATATTATGTATGATTTTTTTTTCGATAAAGTAAGTAAACTTACATAAAATATATGTTTTTATATGTACATAATGCAAAAATTTGTGTAATTTTTTTGATGATGTACGTGGAGTACGTCAAAACTGTGATTATTAATAAAAATTAATACAGAACTATATCTTAAAGCCGTTTTATTTTAAATATTCTTAATTATATTTATCCATAAGGGTAATTACAAAATTTTTTCCGACACTTGGTATAAAACTTAAACGTATTAGTGCAAAAATGTAAGCTTATAGACGTGAACAAGTCTGCTTGTATGTGTGTATGTATGTATGTATGTATATAAAGACGAGGTCATACTGTGTCCTCTCTAACCGCGGCAAGGTCAAACTGATATATACGTTCAGTGTAAATAGTGTTTTTATAAAGCTATTTGGAATTTATTATCAACTGGCCTGACCTTGACGGATAGTACAAATAAAATACACTAATACACGTTCACATATACACAGTGTATTTATAAAGATATCAGCCCTTTGTTTTTCTGCGTAGTACTTTATCGAAATATAAATATAGACTATGGCGTTTTTTTTTTAAACGTTATATGCGCAACAGTTACGTTATGGCGACACTGGTGATTGAGAAAGGGCTATTCGTTGTTATTTCAATGCGGAATTCATATAACCGATTAGAATTCTCAAGGTCGAACGATAATTTCACAGATCCGTATTGTTTTTTTTTTTATTATTTTATTAATTAATTGATTTTCAAATGTCAATTTGAAAAGTACTTATTATTGCATTCAATGTTTCGTATTACAATTTTTACAGAAAAATATTGCTAAAACAAATTGATAATGCAATCAATAAATAGTTATATTATTATTTTAATTTATTTAGTTTTTTTTTGTAATAATTGATTTCAAATGTATTTTTTGAAGATGACAGCAATTTATTTTTAAAGATTTTTTAAATACTTACGCTTCCATTGACAATCAATTGTTCATTCAATTTGTTCATTTTTTACTTTTGATATAAAATTAACCTATGAAAATTAGAACTGTCTTTTTATTTATAAATTTATAAAGAAAAAGATAACATCAATGACAGTGAAAACACTTATATAAATAAATTTGGCTTCTAATAATTAAAAATTTATAAAATTTTTACGATCTACTTACTTATTTGTTACCTAGTAACTTGTTTCTATTTTCTGTTATTTACTGTCAATGTCATTTGTACTATTTGTCCTGATGAAGAAGGACGTTGAGTTCGTCGAAACGTCGTTTATTAATAAATATTAATACAAAACTTAAACCTAAAGCTGTTTTATTTTATATATAGAGTTCTGAAAGATTTTTTGTTATATTATAATTTTTGGAGTTAAATTAAAATTGCATGTTGGATAGGTACATCATATGTTTTATTTAATAGATAATAATAAATAATATAATTATTACAAAAATATATTTAACTACTTCGATTTTGGCAAAGTTCAACAGATAAAAATCTTAAATGACAATTTTACTTGAAACTTTGGCTACAGATCAAAAATGTTAGAAAAAACTTTAGGCCAAGGTTATTTTCACAAAAAATTTAAATAAAAACCAATTAAAAGAGGTGTATTTTAAATTAACACTTCCGGTTTAAATGCAAAACTAAGGTTAAACGAAAAATTATTATTTTGACAAAATTAATTTTTTTTTAAATAATATTTTAACAGTTTTCACTAATTATTCATTTCAAAATGCTATTTTAGATTATCAATTTTAATTATGTTGATGACATTGAATTTTATTTAAATTTATATAATTTTTAATTTTATTTATACTTGTTTACTAAAAATCATAAAGTTTCTACATATATAATATTCTATTGTTGGGATTTTTTCCCCCAAAAATTTTACAAGGTACTCAATCATTGAATCGGCTATTAGGCTATGTATCAATGACTGAGAGAATCTATGATTTAAACAATTGTTTTGTAAAACTAATCGTGTTATTTTATGTAATTTGTACAAATATTTCGCAAAATTTGTCCGATTTAGATAAGAATTTAACAATTTTATTTATAGAAAAAAGAATGTGACATTGATTACAAATGAGTGAATTTTGTAATAAACACTATAAAGAAAAACATATTATTTTAATAATGTTTAGTCGAGTTCGCACTGTTAATAACATTAAGTAAATATTTACAATAATTTTTCAGAACTTGACTATTTATGAGAAAAACAAATTCAAGGTCATCAATTTGAAGTAATACGTAGATATACATATATAAAATTATTATAAATATTTTGCGATCAATATAGAAATTATATGTACATTATACATTTTGTATCATTTGTATAGCGCCACGCATTTTACGTACATATTGTGTACGTACGTATATATGTATGTATATATGTATATCGCATAAACATAAATGTCAAACAAAATTACGATTCTTATGTATTCGATAAAAACGGCCTTGATCAAATATTATGTCATGTTTTATTTTTTTCAACCTTTTTCAAGTTTATATTTCCGTGTACCGAGATAACTGATTGTTTTGCATAATATGCAGGTATCTAATCATGTAAAAATTATACAGATCACGCCGCTTATTAGCATCAAAGATATTGTTACCATTTTTACCAAGAAGTAGATCGGATATGTAGTGTATCTAAACGTCTAATTTTAATTAAAACCTTACAAAATTCTAACCTAAATTAATTTATTTTAATATAATGAATTCTGAGAGGTTTTTTTAATAAATATATTTATGTTTGATATATTTTTCGAATATTATTATAAATTAGAAGAATGCACTTGCTTTGCAACTATTTTAAATCCATTTTAACTTTAGTTAATAAGGGAACACAAGATTGTACCCCATTTTTTCCACTCCATTATTTCCACCAATATTTTTCTTCCACCAATTCGTTTTTCCACTATACATTTTTTCCACCAATTCTTTTTTCACTATATATTTTTTCCTCCAATTCTTTTTTTTTCACTAATTTTCTTACCAAACTTAATCTAACTCTAACCCTAATCTAACCTAACCTAACTTAACCAAACTAAAAAATTTGGTGGAAAAAAGTATTGGCGGAAGAAAAGTACGGTGGAAGAAATGGAGTGGAAAAAACGGAGTGGAAAAAATGTCTCCCTACCGGAACACAATATTAGTGAACAACAAATTTAGCAAATTTACCCGTTCTCCGCTTGTGAGATACAAATAATTTTACAGTACTATTTCAAAACTTGTAAACATAGCAAATATATGCTCTGCAATATGTGTTGTATTCATTCACAATTACAGTTTTTGGTCAAAATCCGATCTGTGAATATCAAGTTATAAGCGAACAAAGTTTTTGAAAATTTTTCATCATTTACAGCGCTCGCCTGCGGCTTACACTGCATTGCCTCATAGTAAAAATCTTCCTCGAAAAACAACTCAACTATTAATAAAAGTCCCATCAAAATCTCAAAATTCAAGTGGATGTCAAGTAATAAGTGAACAGAGATTTTCTTCAATTTTTATTCTTTACAGCGTTTACCTGCGGTTCACGTTGCATTCATTATTGGCCTATAGTAAAACCTTCCCAGAAAAACGACTCAACTATTAATAAAACTCCCATCAAAATCGATTCAGTGGATGTCAAGTTTACAGTGATTGCTTGCGGCTCACGCAGACTTATCTCAAGTTTTGGAGTTCTTTGTATCATTGTGGTAGTATAACACAGCTATGTTCTAAATTTCAACTTTACAACTTACTTCCAAGTTACATTTCAAATCCGAACAAACATATATACATATGTATTTACATTGTGTTTTATATGTATAGATTAGTTATTGTTATCAGTCTCGATGTGAGCACATTATACATATAAACCAAATGCAACTTATGTTGTGTAGGGTAGATTGAAGCTAAGTAGGCATAGGGGGCACAGTGGATATTTATTAATAAATTTTGAATAAAGCGCTATAAAAGTTTGAAACCATAAGTGGTAGCTGACATTTATAGTTACAAATAACTATAGATAAAATACGTTTGATTTTTGTCATTAAATTAAGATATAGTAGAAAATAGTATATTGTACAAGAAGCAATACTAATTTCTCACTCGTATGAATTAAAACGAGTGGGAAATTGATATTCTGCGCAAGTTTTACATTATACTTTTTTTTACGACAATACAATACAAAATTCTAGCAACAACGCTGACTCATCAGATATTACAAATGCTATTTTTTTCTGCGACTTTATATCTATTATACAAACAAAAGTTATTATATTTGTTAACAATATTTAATGTAAAATTATTCCAATTATTAAATAACATTTTTCCTATAACGTACATAATTCATTAGCATCGAATAAAATAAAATATTTTTATGTGTTTAAAACTATTTAAATTATCTTATTTCAATAATTTTTGTGTGTCAAGCGAAAGTCGAGTTTATGTTGACTAGTTTTATGTAGCATTTTCATTACATTGCTAGTAGTAGTGGCGAAACTGCACACTACGCTACGGACACTACGCACACTGCAACTTGTTACGTCACATAAATCAACAAAACTACAATAAAAAAATCTGTACTACAATATGTATATTCTGGTACAGATTTTAGGGTACTATTGTATTATTAACTAATCATAGATTCCTAAGTGAAAAATTTCAGTGTAGTAGTAAGAAAAATATTTTCATCCATGTGCCATTTTTTCTAGTTTTGACGTGTGTTTAATGATAAATAATAACCAGTGGCGTATTCAAGGGGAAGATTAGGGAGATAAAATCTTCTCCCGAAAATTCGAAAATACAAAATTAATAAAACACTAACTTTTGAAAGTTAATATACTTTAAAAATTTTCTGTAAATAATTATTGTTGACTTGTTTCTGTTTTGTTTGTTTTTTGTTTTTATTTTTTGTTTTTGATAAAGATATACGTGTAGAGTATATCGAAACGTCGAAATTTAAATAAAATATATATAGAACTTAATCCTACTACTTTTTTATTTTATTATTTTATAAAACAAAATTAATTGATTTTTCGTGATGATATTGTATAAAAATGTGACAGATTTTTTTTTATTACAGAACTCAATTACACAAGAATATTAACTGCGGGTTTAGGGTTGGGTCTGGATTTAATAAACAGGAAAATATATGGAAACATAAAAGATATTATCTAATATTTTTCTGCCCACATCGAAAATATCATGTGCATATAATAAAATAAAGGAAATCTTAAAAGAAAATTGTTTTTAACTTCCTACATACGATGAGTTTTATTTGAGCACAAAATTGTCACCCATATGTCACGAAAAGGTTAAAGTCAGAGGAATAAAGTTTATTATCTACGGATTTGACATTTAAATCTAACTACTGCGTTTATAAATTCGAACAAAAAAATCATACACGTGGCATACATTATTAGGATTTTAATTTTATTTCTTTGCCAAAATATTTTAATTTTTCCAATTTGCATACAACGGCGGCAAAAAACGAAAATGCGTCATTTTATTATCCACATATTTGAAAATGAATGAGGTGTATATTTATTATAGATACAAGCTACTTTGTGACTTAATTCTTTATGGATTTATTTTTATTACTTCTTAAATAATTTAAATTTACTAAGTACATAAATATTTATTAAAGTGTTGTTTTGCTTTTATAATACATAATATTATCATAATTTTTATTTAAATTTATTTATTACATTACTTGTACGTATGTCAGCGCGGTAGCCGTTGAGATTGCTGGATCGATTCCGCTGGCCGGCGTTTCTGTTCGTCGTAAAATAGAAAAAAAGACAAAAGCGGTCAGGCAAAAATTAAACAGAATCGGACACATCAGTTTCATCAACTGTTTGTCCTAAAACATATCAATAGTTTAGATTACTGACCGGAGCTCATTGCTGCTCTATGCGCACGACTTGCAGTTTCGAAAGGTGTCTAAATGAATGATCACGTGACAGGTACTTCGTACTTGTGGTCAAAGTTCTCCTAGGACTGAATATCAAATATGATGATGAAAATAATTGAATAGTAAGCCAGTGGTCTAGGTTTGAGTAAGAAAAATTGTAGATAATTAAATCTTTTGATACTGCACCTACCAATAACATATTATAAGAAAAGATAAAGAGTTGGCATTAAACGGAACAGATAACTACACTGTGAGGTGGAACGAATTACATTCTGATAATGTACACGTATTTTATTTTATATCGAAATTTATTTTGAGTGCCAATATGTGCTAATGTGCATAATCTTACGTATATTTACGATGGACCACTATACAAGTTTTACTGCACACATTATAATTTATTACTTTGAAATTTTATAAAACTGACATTTTTTATTTTTCTAATTAGCGTAGCATCAATGACAAAGTTCTAAATTAAATTTATATCATATCGGACTTGTCTAGGGTTGTTTAACGGTAAATGTAATTTGGTACATTTACCGTTAAACGGTAAATTATTTTGTCGTTTACAGGTATTACTAGTAATTATCGATAACAGGAACAATTATATCTAAAAAGTAGAAATTTTGTTAGTTTTAATATTTTATTACACTTTTAGAATGTATCAAACTTCAGTTCGCTTAAAAATGTCAAGCTGACATTTATAAATTTTGTTGAGGTTATATGATTAGATATATGAACGGCATATATAGCATTTAATATTCTTAAAATATGAATGAAATTTTTTGTCTTATACTAAACTGCTTGAATAACATCAAATAAAATCGAATAAATTTCAATATTTCAACTGCGCTTGCGCTATCTCTAGCCAATTGTAATCAATGATCATCTGACATCACGATTTGAATGAGAAATGAGTTTACTTTTTAACTAATTATTGGTATCAAATATAAACATTTCAAAAAATACGTATCACTTTATTTAGCATAAAGTTTAGATTTACATTAAAAAATAATATAAACTGTAAAAATTACATAGATTCCTTGCGCAAATTAAATTTTTGCCCAAAAAAACGTTGTTTTTTATATTTATGTAATTTTTACACACACGTTTATATAATATTAAATAGATTTCTTTCAGTATATGAATATATACTTTTTTTAAAAACAAATATTTTTGTTAGCCTGATGATCCCAATTAATTGTAATTTATTTAACTGTGACCCAAGTTACGTAAATTCAACTTACGCGTTTTCTATCGGTCCAACCTATCGGGCAATTTCGGAATATTGCTGTATTTGCATTATAATTTATTAATAATATGTATATTTTAATATTTTTATTATGTGTAAAATTCATTAAATTATTTCTACATTACATTTATGGGAAATTTATTTCAGGAAGTTCGTTTTTTTTTGTATCATATTTCAAATACGTATACATTCTTTTATATTTGATTCAACACTTTCACTTCTATTAAAAACGAGTAAATCTTGTTAAAAAAAAAGGGATAAAAATACAAAACGATATAACCTAATATTAAACTAACAAAAACTATTTTTCTATTTCACTAGGTAACCGAATCTCCAAACCCACTCGTATTACAATCTGGTGACCTTGTACCAAATCTTCTATAATTTCCAAAAATTTTAAAACCATTACCTACAATCTATCTTCCCAAAGCTTTAGTCATATAAATTCGCAGGTATCAACAATTGTCTGCGTGTTTTAAAAAAAATTTAGGTCAAGAAAACGACGGACGTAAAACGTTTATCAAAGCAAAATGCCGAAAACAAATTAAAGTTTAAAACAGTTTTCTCTATTTTATTTAGTAAACATATTTAGCAGTTTGATTTTAATTTTAAAACGCAGGCTGGTATTACAAGCTCTGTATTTAGGTATACTAAGAATGTTGTTTTTGGGTGTATTTGCTTATACTAAAAATTCGTATTACAAGCTTTGTTTTTGGGTGTTTTAAAGGGTCGTTTTTCAATTATTTAGAATAATTATTTAAAACAGCTACGTTTATATAAAAAAATTGTGTAATTCGCGCGGTTCGCCAAGTAAATAATCGCAGAAAACGTACGATTATTTTTAAAAAGCGAATTAATCCCTTCGTTACGTTTAATAAAGTGGAATTTAAACGAACATATCGTTTAAATAAGGAAACACTGAGATTTATTTTGAATCTGATTCAGGATCAGCTTGTGCCATTACAAAATCAAACAAATATAATGTCGCCGAAATTGCAATTACTTATTACTTATTCTATTATTTAGAAAATAAATTTAAAAAAACCTATTATAATCAAAGTTTTTGTTGTTTAATTTAAATTTTGATATTACAATTAGTTATTTCAATACAAATATGAAATAGTCTAATTTTTTATTTTGTATTTATGTATTTTGAACAACAGTAAATGTAAATAAAAAAAATTTACAAATATTTCACACTTATTTCTATTTTCTAAGTAAATCTAATTGTTGTTTTTCTTTTTTAACCTTCATCATTTTAATTTTTTCTGTTTTTTGTTTAAATTGTACATATATAGATATTTTTTTAATAAAATTTAATAAATACTTTAACAGATATCTTTTGACGTCACTAGTTTTGCAACGTTGCCAAACGTATTTTCTCTAATACGTGATATTAGCTAATATATCCTTAATACAAGACTTGTAATAGGATCTGTTTTAAGCGCTGTATTAAATCGTTGTCATGATTTTAACTAAAACACCCAAAAACAACGATTTAGTATGAGGCTTGTAATACCAGCCACTGAGATATACACATATTTTTGTATTATATTTTTTTTTTTTACAATAATGACCTGATGTGATCATATTATTTTGCTAAGCGCATTGATGATGGGACCTATTCAAGTCATAATTATAATTATTTAGATTAATTATTGTTAAGATTTGATTTTGTATCTCACTTGAAATAAGAAGTAATTTTATCTCGATTAAATGTATTTTAATATATTTAATAATAAAATTGATTGCAATTAAATATTCTAGTTTCACGTATTCACTCTCTCGTTAAAATTTAACGTTTTATGATAATTTCAGTAAAACAAATGAACTTTTAAATTCTCCGATATGTAAAATGTCTGATAATTATAAAAGTTTGTCATGTCGATATTCATAATGATAGTTTTCAATTTATTAAGAAATGCGTATTAGTTAATTTATATAATATAATATTAAAATAAACTGCTTTGTGGTTTAAGTTCTGTATTAAAATTAATTTATAATCGACGTTCCGACGAAACTCCAGGTTTGTCTTCATCTGGATAAACTGATTCAAATGACATAGAATGTCATTTTTTTACTATGTTAAAATATTATAGGTTATAGGTACTTAATTTTTGTCATGTATCATTTTACTATGTATTAGTTAGACCAAACAAAATTTATAATATACATATTACCGAAATTTTGCATAAGGAAACTGCACGCCGGTTGTTTCCAAAGAGATTGAGGGATTAAAAATTCAACCTTAAAACAGGTAAGAATTGAACCACCACGTGTCAATAATTTGTATATATTGATTATTATGCAAGTTACAGCTAACAATAAAGCTATGTTCTCTTCTATATATTTTTTTTATTTAATACACCATTGCTATAGGATTATATACCTAACCTAACCTAAGCTAACCTGTTGTCTATTTTCATAATAAATATTTGATTATATTAATTTGTAATCTTACTTGTTATTGATAGGACAACACAATATTAATTTTAAGTTTACATTCAAAACTGCGGTGTCAAATAATTTTAAAAATAAGCTATAGAATAAACGAAAATATATTTCAAGACTTTTATAATCCGATAATCCGCAACCGGCGTGCAGTTTTGCACTTGGGATTTTCGACCGCGCCATGCAGTTTATGTGTTTCGATTTTATTTTCGACAATCGAAAGTTGTAGATTTAAATTTGAGTACTTGGTATATACTTTGGTATATGACATGCTGACAATGATATTAATTTTTCTTCTTGCAGAAACGAATGTTTACTTAATTATTGTTAAAATTTAGATAAATATGTAATAATTTCTTAGACAAATTTATGGAACAATCAGTATTTTACTTAACAGAAGGTTAAAATTACTGTAATGAAACTGAACTTTTGCCCAAATCTATACATTTTTTACTTTGTGATTTATTAGCTCTTGTGACAGAGTCATTGTAGTGTATCTTTTGCGAAATATTTATAAACCATATAAAAATGACATCAGTAAATTACTGCTTCCGATTGGCAGATCTTTATACTTCCGAAGCTTAAATATGAAATTTTATAACAATCTGTTCAACCGAACTTGCTCTACACGTGTCCACTGATAGGCAGACCAATACACATTGCGATAAAAACATTTGATTCGTGTTACTGTAAGCCTAATTCGTGCTTATCTGTAAAAATCTCGATATGCAAATTTGGTATGATTACAATACTTTCCTTATCATATGTGATACGATGGTCGGTAAAAATTGTACACATAAATATGAATTGATGATAATGCATAACCTAAATGATAAACACTAAATAGTTTAACGTTTTTAATATCATTGCGTATCAGTTTTGGGTCGAATCTGTAAGTACAAGTTCTAATTCAAAAGTTCTAATTCAGCATTAGAATTAAATTAGCTTTCATTTGACAGTGATTGTCCTAAAGCTGATAAATCATTCTGTAAAAAATTATCGTTATATAATAAAACAGACTTAAGAAAATCTCATTGTGTGTGGTATGGCATAGCGTTTGCAAAGAAGTCTCAATGGAATAGGAGCACGCGGTAAAACGGGGGCAGTGACCGAGTGGACGACCGAGAAACTGGGATGGTTGTACGTTAGTGAAAGTGGTTGGCGCGCGGGCATGGCTGCTTCCACACGGAGAAAGTGGCCGAGACAGAAGTACAACGAACCGAAGCTCTAGAGAGCACAGGCGCTGCGCTGCGCTGAGAGTTTGTTGCACGATGTACGTTATATACCGGGCCGCGCCGTGTCGGCTATAGGCCGACGAGGTCGCTGGTCTCGTTTCTCTGTCGTTCGTTGTTGGGAAATGCTTAGGCTATTAGGTTTACAAGCGATGAATTTTACACTCGTATTGTTCGGCGTACAATTGTGGAAATTATTCGGAGAGGTTTTCTCATTGTGGATTAAATAGCATTCTAAGACTATCTTGAACATTTTTTATAATTTATATATATATATATATATATATATATATATATATATATATATATATATATATTGTAAGTAAATAATGGGTGTATCAGTTAGTTTGAAAAAAAAATGTTAAATCAAACTCATTTAAGATTTTTATTGAAATTTACAATAATAATTATAATTATAATTTTATGTAATTTTATATACATATTTTACAATTGTTAATTATATTTATGTTGTTTTGCGTAATATGATTTTGCATAATATTTATATGTACAATATTTAAATGTACACTATAAAAATTAATGTAAATTTACATATTCTATTAATGTAATTTTAACATAAATATGTAATATTACGTAAATAATCACAGTAAAAATTACAAAATACTGCTAATTTACTGTAAAAAACAATGTAAAATTACAGAAATTAAAATTACATTTTTTACAGTGTACATGCAAATTAGATAAAATATCAGTTATTAAAAATTTAAATGCACCAAGTCGATAATTCATACATTTTCAAACGTTTTGCAATTATGTAATTATTACACAAATTTTACATATTTTATGTAATTTTGCATTAATTTCTTGGTATTATAACTATCATTTATGTATACATTAAAATATATAAATATTTTAATTAAAAGTAAATTTGTTTTACATAATTTTTTGTTAAATATTACGTGCTATGTAAAATAAGTTCTATGTAAAATTATATAATAATTCAGGGTATCTTTGTTACCCATACCTCTTATTGTAAAAACTACAGAAAAACTTTTTACAGTGTATATACATTGAAATGGCCGTAAATATAAAATCAAATGCATGCTGCTTTTGTAGCAATTACATCAAATATTTTCTTGTGTAAATAAATTTTGGTAGACGTCAGCGCAATAATAAACAAATTTCATAAACATATTTCTAGCACTGTACGCAAGCAAACAACTGCCGACCTGATTTGGCCAATGACCGGTCAAATATTTGTTTACTAAGTTTGCCCTACTCATCGGTCAATATGCCACACAACATAGATATTATTATAAAACTAAATAGCGGAATAGCTGCGTAATAAAAGGGTTAAGTGTGTTTCGAAAAACTATTTATTGCTTTCGCTTTTCTTATGTAGAGGCAGAGGGTACATAAATTTTGGCAATATTGCAAAAATCTAGGTAAAAGTGAATTTTATGATAGTACAGTTCACCTCGCACCGTTCCTTCCTTCAAGAAGAAAAATAACCGATGTTTTTGAAACATGCCGACTGAAATTGCAAATAAGTTCCAACTTTACGGAGAGTTTATGATATTTTATAAGGAGAAAGTAAGATGAAGAAAGAAAGTAATTTGTATAATAAAATTCTATTACTATTATTAATGTTAAAGTAAATAATAGGTAATAAATATTGTGACCTAAATATTTTTCAATTACGATATGTACCTACGTATAATAAAATGTAAGTGAAAAATGAAATTGGATTTAGAAATTATAATTTATTTATTTACGTTGTATATATATATATATATATGAAATGTATATTGCAACGAAATTTGTTACGAGATCTAAGAATTTTCATATTAACGAACCGTTATTTTTAACGAAAATGTTTATGAGAATTGGATTTAAATATCTTGAAAATACAGTATGTTCTTAATTTACTCATAACTTGAATTGTTGTAAAATGCAATTTATTTAATTTTTTGTATTTCTTTAAAAATGCATTTAATAGAGTTTTTTCTAACAATATGAAAATATTGATCGTCTATCAGTGGTTATTTCTATTAAATGGTATTTCCTCAAGGCTCATAAATCTCATAAAGTATCAGTTACAAATTACGGGAATTGATCAATTATATTCTTTATCAAAAAATTATCTTAAAACTCTTTATATTTATAAATTTTTAAATATTTAACTGTAAGAGAAAGTAATAAAGAGAGAGTAAAGATATTTTTGCAAAGAATGGAATGTTAAAAAAATTCATGCAAAAAGTGTTTGGCGAAAAGAAACTAAATTTTCAAAAATGTAATATTTGGAATCTTTATATTTCGTATAAGTATATATTTTTATAGTAATACATACATACACAATTACGCCATGTACCCAAAAGAATGTATGCAGAAATTACTCTACTACTACTCAAGATTTTAAAAATTATAAAATATATTTCGTATATATGACGATGTAGTAGGGTAGTGTTGGGGCCATGTGGTTGTTGTAACCTGATACATATTTCTAAAACTAGGTAATTTTTGTATCTCTAAGAATCGACTTGTGGTATACACTCTAAAAAAATTATGTAATTTTACCTACAAACCATCAGACACTATGATGCCCAGTATTTCTAGGTATAATTACTCAACTGCTGTAATACTACATAATTGTTTAAAAATACAAGTAATATTATGTAATATCATATTACTAACGATAACGAGATAAAAAGTACACATATATATGAGCCGTATAGATGCAAAACTCACTATTTGCAAATTTTAAGTTCTGAGATATTTGCAAAAAACTGTTATAGCGTAGTGTAATTGTATTTTGATGATAAAATCTAGTTACTAGATGGCAATACTTATTTAAAATCGTGAATCATTGGTTTTATCATATACATCATTAATTCATACAAAGTAACTGTTTGCATCTAAACTATCAACGCAAGTAGTGAGTTTTGCATCCAACACTAAACTTTAAAGAGTGTTTCTCATATTAAATACTGAGTTTTTTTTCTAACTAACCTAAATATCGTATTCATTGTAAAATTCTACGTCCAAATCGCGCAAAATCTCATTTTTCACTTTTTGTCGAATAGTGAGTTTTGCATCTATACGCCTCATATGTGTAATATTATAGTTGTTTCAGTAAATTTACAGACTTCTAGGAGTCGATATAGACCACTTTGGGAATCACTGGTTTAGACGAATGTAGAAACAGTTCTGCCTGTCTGTCCGACAGAACTTAATCCTGAAGCTTTTTATTTTTGATTTTATTAGTTTAATTTAGTTTTTTTTGCATTGCTTAAATTTTTGTATTTGTTATTTATGTTTTTTTTTGTGTATTGTTGTATATTAGTGTAATTTGTAATGAAAAAAAAACTGTAAACAATTTAGCAGCTTTTCTTAAGTTAGCCGGTCCTATTAGAGTTATACATTCCCAGCCAGTATCCATA
The DNA here is from genome assembly GCA_963966155.1 of Clivina fossor. NCBI lineage: Eukaryota > Metazoa > Arthropoda > Insecta > Coleoptera > Carabidae > Clivina > Clivina fossor. The sequence goes on from OZ014555.1 coordinate 12,996,762, forward strand.
ATTAGTTATAAATATTTTGTCGACTGTCAACTGTCACACTTAATTTTACTTACACTATTTTAAATCTAAATAGTTAATTGACTTATGACTTATTAAAAAAATGATTCATATATTTATCAAATGACAAAGAATCACCTTCTTTTGATAAGTAGAGTGTAGAAAATTTTTGATTTTACAATTTTATAATTTTTCTGATAATAATAATCATTCATATCGTAAATGGTGACATTGTTAGTTTGGACTTGATGTTTTTATATCGGCGAAATTTTCACGTAATCTTTTGTCCTTTAAAAAATTATTAATATTGTATCAATGTAATATACACATATCTATAGAGTTACGTGATATTTTTATCATATTTACATTAAAAAAATTTCAAGGTTCCTTGCTAATATACCTATATCAATAAAATTATTATTTAAATTATTAACTATTGCTTATGAATGATGCAAATAATGTATAACAAAATTATAAATTTGAAACCCTCATTCGGAGTGCCGTTTTAGTTTTATTTTTACGCACTAGCACAAGAATTTGACCAATTCAAACACTTGATACACTTTTAGTTTTAATGAGGGGTGTGGAGTCAACTCCGATTCCGACTCTGACTCCGACTTTGACTCCGATTCCAACTTTTAGTTCGATTAAGATTTTTATGTTTTATCATATTAAATTAACTTACAGAAAATAAATTCTGCGCTTATAATATTACATATTAAACTAATATAAAATTGTTTTAAATATTGCAAATGTAATGTGATGAATTTATATATCAAAAAAATACAATGTAGTTCATCAGATTTTCATCATAGTGTTTTGTTATGACCAGCAGATAATATGCTGAGGGTTATTCCACAAAATTTAAATTAAAAAAAAAAACGTATCACAATCGAGAGTTCAATACTGAACATAATTTTTCGTAACAAAAAAAAACAATAGAAGTTTTCTAGTTAATTTTAAATTAATTATTGAAAATTAGTTTTCATTTTCAAAGCAATTCAAAAACGATGACGTACATCATACACAATAGAGCTATAATATGACGTTTTACTACCTGATTGGCTGAGAACATTTAGCAAGTACAAGTAAAAATGTATAGTACGTTTTATCAAAGAGAATATAATATATATATAAGTATATATATATATATATATATATATATATATATATATATATATATATATACAGTCGATTCCGCTTAATTGGGACACCGCTTAATTGGGACAGCCGCTTATTTGGGCCAAATCTCAAAGAACAGAAACCAAACCAAGGAACCAACAGTAAATTTACATGTTTAATTGGGACAACATTCCGCTTAATTGGGACAGTAAATTTAAGATCACAGTATATATTATGTTACAAATATTTACAAGAAAAAATATTTACAAAAAATTTAATATGATACGCTTCATATCTTTTTGATTCACAACATGGAAAATTATATTTAAAAAACTAGCAAATATGTATCAATTAATTACATTAGTATCGCGCGCTGTGAACTTTTTTCCCAACACATTCATTCACGTATGAAGTACGGACCCACGCGCGCTCAAAGGTTAATGTTTACCCTCGCGTCGGCGTAGCGCGGCACCGGTCATTAAAGCTGTGAGAGTCTACCCTGCTGTCTGAATCGTTACGTATTCAGTTATGATTCAGTTACCACTACACCTCGCGCGTGGAAAGTTCGTTATTTATTATTTTATTTTAGAATTTATTATTATTTTTTCTTAAAAGTTTATATTTTTTTGGTTATATGTAGTTTATAGTTTTTTCCAAGAATTTATAAAATAAAATTATTGAAAGAAAAATATGGATTGCTTAATTTTAATGTAAAATTCGGTTAATTGGGACAGCCGCTTAATTGGGACAAAATGCCCTAGTCCCGATGTGTCCCAATTAAGCGGAATCGACTGTATATATATATATATATATATATATATATATATATATTCTAACTAATAATATACATTTAAAAAAATATATGTTTTCATATAATATTTTATTATATATTTATAAAGTTAATTATAGGTGTATTTAAATTAACAAAAATCTTAATGAAATTTTTAACAAGTTTATTTTCGTGGAAAATTATAAACCTTACAAAACAAACGCATTTAGTAAGTTGTCTGCTATCACTTGATTTAAAATTAACCTAAAACTCTGTCGTATGTCAACTTATCGTCGTATGTTATTGATACATTTTAAAAAAGAGTTTAAAAAACACTGCATAGTTTTATCATGCAATAGGTATCAGTCAAATGATATAACAAGGCAATAGTAAAATATTGGCATTTATAGAAAAAAATACTAGGCTTAGAATAAATTTATTTTTAAATAATTACGAGCTAACAGTGATGTAACTACAAATTTAAATCATTAAGGAAACGTTCCGGTATAATTGACGTAAACTTTGGAATTTTTTTTTATGAACTGGTGTGAGTTGGAGATTTGATTTTTTTGTGCAAATGTTTATTGGACCTTTATCTATAAATGTAGGTTAAAACAAGATGACGTCCAATATGGCGGTTTGACTGCAGCATATTTTCAAATCTGCGTAAATTCTAGCGTCCGCAAATCGTAACCTAGAAACATAAAAAAGACATTTGTATGAATCGGACACTTTGAAAAATGGGATAGACTTATCAAATAGTTAAAAAAAAAATACAAAATGGCGGACACTTGAAAAAAAGTGTTTTTTCGGATAATTTTTTGACTTTGGCCCACTGTAGAAAATCTTTAAAATTGAAAATTGTACCAAAACATATAGGCCTATGGCATGAAGAAAATTGTCTACTGTAGCTGGCGCAAAGAAAGAAGTAAATTGGTTAAAGAATTTACGCAGTTTTGAAAAATTTTGTTTCGAGAAAAACGAGGGAAAAACCACTTTTCCGATTTTCGCAGTTTTTGGGCATGAATATTATTTTCAAAATGTTAACTTACATTCAATCAGCAATTCCGGCGCCATACATCAGCCCTTCTTCTTCCTCGTAATCTTGGTTCTCCGCAATCCGCTGATCCCGATTAACGATGAGAAATTTTTACCTGTGCGTCCCTCAGCGCTCGGGACGCCGGTGCGTTCAAAACGCTGTAGTGACGTAAATAATTCCCGGATCAAAATGTCCTTTCACCCACACATTCTAGACACTTATAGCTTTCATATTATGTGAAAAATGGTTTTTTTCGAAAAAAATTTACCGGAACCTCTTCTTAATAAATAGGATAAATTTTGATATATTTTTTATTTATTAAGCGCATGACTGACTAACCGAGCTTTCAAATTAAGTAGGTTTTAAATTCATGGTTAAATTTGATAGATAGAACACATTAATTTAACCACTTGTTAATGTAACCAGTACGCAAAATACAGAAAATGTGTCAGTTTAATCAAGTATTTAATTTAACCAACTACCGAATAATTTTAATCGAGATTCAAAATATCGGCCCTTAATGTTTAAATCATCTTTGATTTAAAGCTTCCCTTTTAAATTGGCTATTACAAGCTTATTTTTTATTCGAACTATTTTAACAGAAAAAATTTTCAGTGACGGCCGAAATAAAGGGGGCGCAAAACTAGTTATAACATTTAAGTTTACAAACAAAAAAAAATGTAATCAAATTTAAATTTGAATCAAATAAAATAAATATAATATATGAATTTATTTTTATCTAATTTTTAATATATTTATTCATTATTTATTTTTAAGAAGAAATTCGAATTGAATATTTCATTTAATTATTTTAGTTTAATCAATTTACTATTTTAACTTTAAGTGAATTTGTTTATAACATATTATAAGTATGCTAATATTTTTGCCAATCATTTCATATATTGAAAAAAATGTTGTTTTAAAAGTTGGTGTTAATCAGTTAAGATGATTCAGTCATCTTGAGCGAATATTTGATGAACGTTTGGTTAAAATAATTTATATGAATGATTTTGAAGATATATGTTTAAGTGGACGTCCCAGTGAGTAGCTAGAGTGCTATGATTAAGACTGTTTTGTGTGAGCGAAAGTGTTCAAGTAGTGGGAATAAAAGAGCATGTATAAGAGGTATTATGAATGTGGATGAAACTAAAGTTGCTTGTTTGAATAGGAATGTTTGGAGGAAACCGATTTCGGGATAGTGGAAATTTTGGATAAATGTCGTGATTGTGTATGTATGAAATTTTCTTTCTATCGTGTTCTTTATGTTGAACTATACACATCTGGTATAAATAAACTCACTTTAAACTATTTTTATTTATAAAAATCTATATTTTGTTTCAAAAGTCATATTCACTGTCAGAATTAAGTTTTTTTTTCACATTTTGGTTAATGTGAGTTTTGTATTTATATCCTTCATATAAACAGTTCCTACTTAGAAATTTTTACTAAAGAAAAAGAATTTTTATATTTTTTTGAATTTACATACACTTTTTTTTAATGAAAATTTTGATCACTCACTCAATATGTGCATATTATTAAAAATGACAAAGAAATGTTGGTGAAAACTAAAAAATGATGACTAACGAGTAACGTAGTAGAAAATTGCTTCTAAAATTGTTGTAATAAAATTTATTAATTCATACTCATATAATTTTGTTACAAATATCTTAGACATTTCAAATACATTTACATAGTATTATAATTAAAACAAAATACAATTATTACTTATTATAACTATCTATACATATATAATGGTATAAAGCAATAAAATTAATATTAGTTTTACAGCTCAATTTAATGAAATACAAAAATAATAATGTTTATTTTTATTCTTTTTTATTTTCTTCGTCTTTCTTATTTTCTTTATCCTTTTTCTTTTTTTGTTCTTTTACTTCTTCACAGTCAAGTATTGAACATAAACGATGATTAAAAAAATATTTTCCGATATTATAATCATTTAAAGTCCACAATATATTACCCAAAGCTATGTTTAATTTGTCAGCATTGATTTTTGGATTAACAGTTCCCGTTGTACCAAAGGTGATTAATTTGTAATTGTATATGGTTGGCAAAAGATTTTTGGAAATTTTCACTTCTTTGTCTGTAGTTATAGTCGAAGAAATTATGGTTGAATTAAATTCATAACTATTATCAGTTTTATTTACACTAATTTCAGAATAATAATGGTCGAAATCACATGAACAAGAAGGCAAATTGTATAATGTTCCACATACCATACAAGTGTGAAATATTGGTTCTCCGGATTGATTAAAATACTGAGTAAAAAACTCTATTACTTTTTCGGTATTGATCTTTGGTTTAGTAGTTCCTCTTGTATTATTACTAATTAGATTGAATTTGTATAAAATCGGCAAAAACGTACTTGGTAATTCAACTAAATTGTCAGTAGTTATGTAGAGATTAGTGTTTTTATTTGAATTGGATTCAGTATTATTTATACATTCATTGTAATAACATGGAAACTTCAGTTTACAAAAAAGACAAAATTCAACATTAGCTAAATTATCTGAAGATAACAACATATAGCCCAATAATTTGCTCATTTCGTCAGCAATTAATTTTGGATTATCCGTGCCAGTTGTAATGAAGTTTATTAATTCGTAATTATATAATTTTGGTAAAAATATCGTAGGAACTTTAATTACATTGTCAGAACTTATAGTTGCTGTATAAGATGAATTAAGTTTGTCGCTAATTTCAATTGGTTCACAACCGTAACAAACATTATAATATTTTTTCTCATTGTCATCAAAGAATCGAGTGAATAATTTATTTATTCTAGCACTGTCTATTTTTGGATTAGCAGTTCCTTTTGTATTCGTAGTAATAAGATTAAATTTATATAAAAGTGGTAAAAAGGAACCTGGTAATTCAATTACATTATCTGTAGTTATTTCATTATTTTTGTTGACAAATATGTTGGAAATAAATATATTATTTGTGGTAGAACCAAATTTATTTGTAGATTCATAATTATTTTCTATTGATTCAAAATTTGGTGAAGCATTAGTCAAAACTGCTTCAAATGTTATAACTATATAGCAATAGAATATCTGTAAATAATAAAAAAAATTAATAAAATTTCTTGCCGATCTACACCAAGTTTATAAATTTAGCTTTCAAATTTATTTTAAATCTTTAGATAAAACGAAAAACAGTTTTATTTTATAATTACACCATCACATATTTAAAAAAAATCGTTTTTGTTGTTATAATTTCAAGGTACAAGAAATGTGAAAGCATTTGTGTACATGAAAATCAAATCAAGGATATAATATAATTATCATAGTAAAAAATCTTTCAGAACTCATTATATTAAAATAAAATAGCTTCAGATTCTAGTTCTGTATTAATATTTGACGTTTCGACGTACTTAACGTACGTCTTCCTTAAGAAAAAAAAATACAAATGACATTTATAGTAAATAAACAGAACATGGAAACAAGTTACTAGGTAACAAAATAAGTAACTAGATCATGAAATTTATTAACTTTTAATTAAAGGAAGCCAAATTTTATTTAAATTAGAACTAAAATTTAAAGCCGTTTTATTTGAATTATTCATTAGTATATAATAAATATTACAATGCAATAATACGCGTCTAACCAATCACAAATGGAATAAAACAAATAAGAAATGTTTAAAGTTATTATAGTAGACTCTTAGGGATAAAAAAGGCACGTCTAAAAATCTAGATAAATAACTAGAACTAAAAATTATCATTTTATCTAAAAGTATTATAATATCGTCAGTATTATATTTGCTTAACTACGATATATATAATTTTTATATTTTATATAATATTTAGTATTTCAAAATTTTTTTAAAAATTTCAATTTTGTTTCTGTAAGTCATACTTGTGAACAAATTTAAGAATATCATTTTAAGAAAAATCTCACTAGAAATAACTGTAACATTTAATTTTATACAATAAAATTTTGAAATTTATTTATATTACATTATTATAATCAGAAATATTTGCGAGTCAGTTTCGTTTTCATTACTTTTAGATGCGAATGTTTCTGAAATGAAGCATTTGTGACATTTTGTTCTTTATTTACATTTTAAATATTTAAGAAATATGAAAGCATTTGCTTTGTAAATAAAAACATGAATATTATATAATTATATCATATTTTATTATATAATAATTGTTACAATACATTAATGTAACCAATGATATATTTAAGAACATAAGAAATGTATAATGTATTACAGTATAGACACCCGATTATTCGGGGTGGTAGATAAAAGAAAAAACATGGATGTAAACTTTATTTGTCTATTAGATCTGTGAGTGCTGGTGCTTGTTTTTGAACTTCTATTTTAATTCTTCCATTATCTGAACCACGTTGTGAAGCTCCTATGATTGTTCTTCTATATCTGTTTAATTTTGGTAGATCTGAAACTTCAACTACTTTGTCAGTAGCTACTGAATGAAATTTAACAATATTTTCTTTCGTATTCTTAATAATGAATGAATAACGGCTTATCAAAGGGATTGTTGCAAAATTAAATTCATTTTTATCAACATTAAGATTATAATCACTGAGAACTTCAATTATATTTGTATTTGTGAAAATAATACAATAGAATATCTGTAAATAAAAATTAACAAAATGCTGAACTGAATAAAAATATAAAAATATTTAAAAATATATGAAATTTATAACATTTTTGATATAATTTATTGTTTTAAACAGAATGCATTTGTAATCGAGTTTATTATGTATGTATATGTTTAAGTTTAAATAGATTTAAGTGTTATTTCATTAATTTTTACAAATTTTATTATGAAAATGACAAAAATAATTTTATTGATAAATTAATTATTATATATTACTCAAAATAAAAGACAATAGGTTTGTTCGATTGACTCTCTTGCGTTTTATTGCAAAACGTCGCCGTAAATGATGTAAGCCGTTTTGCCATTTACATAATATAAACTTCAAAAGTGAATAAAAACAAAAAACATTGATGCAGTATTAAACAATAGACGCAAGTGTGCGAATCGAACAGGGCTAATATGAGGCAAGCGTTATTTCTGATGCACAATATTTTATTTTTTTATTTAGTTTTTCCACAATTAACAAATAGGTACAAGAAAAAAAAAAATAGGTCAAAAAAAATAAAAATGATATAACTAAAACTTAGTAAAAAAAAACCTTTCAGATCTCATTATATTATTATTTGTATTTATTTTCCTGATAATGATTCATGTTTAATGAATCGAAACATCGAAATAACAACTGCGTAACAACTGTTTACATATTCGGGATCATTAAATAATCGAGTTAAAAATTTAAAATTTTTTTCAGCATAATCTTTGGATTGGAAGTTCTTAGTTTATCGCTTGTTTAAAATCGGCAAAACTCTATCTAGTAATTCCAATAAATTGTCAAGTGTAACGTATTGAATGCTATTTTCATTATTTGCACTGTAATTAAATTGAAATGAAAATTGAATACATTTTTTGTATTCTTCATGTCTATAGTACGAAAATTACACTTTTCTCTTTGTGGAGTTTTACTGAAATATAATAAGAGTTTAGTCCGAACCACAACTGCCAAATTTATAACACAACACTTTGTTACAGTTAGTTACTGAATAAACTAAAGAAAATTACGAATTTTATTGCAGTTTGAATCATTCAGTAAGTAACACATTTTTCTAGTTTTGTCCTGCTAAATATTTATTAGTAATATTAAATAAAAATATTTGAAGTATATTTGAAAATAAAAAAAAATGATTTAATTATATCATATTTTATTTATATTTATTACAATATATTATATTTATCTATAGTAAAATATATACGTACACATCTGAACATGTAGACGCTCGAGGCAAGCCGATGCCGAACGCATGCCTCGTTTGTGAACTTTTTGCTAGCGAACGACGTTTGCCGAGGCATCGAACACAACAGTGTTCCAGTTGTGTTCGTACGTTCGGAATTAAAATTTTAAATATTGCCGTAGAAAATTTTTCCCAATAGTGCGATTACCAACTCAATATATAACTCAAAAATCGTAAGAACACTAAATTTTAAATATTGATAAAAAATATAACAATTTTCGAACAATGTGTGGGAAAGAGATAATTATAAAAAACAATAAAAGTAGAATTTTTTTTATAAATATAGCTAATTCATATCACTTCAAATTTATTTTTATAATATTTTAAAATAACAAAACTATTAAAAATAAATATAAGTAAATAGTTAAATTTTAATAAATTATTACAAACAACAAAAAAATAACTATTTATTTTATTGAAAACAAAAGATTTATATAAAAAATACATTCAGTTTCGTTCGTATGTTCGGAGTTAAAATGAAACACCCGTCCACACTGAATCGAATATATTTTTGTAGTACCGACTACCGTCTCCCGCAAGCTCATGCTCGTTTGCGATCATGCTCTGATGTGTACGCTGCCTAAAGCTACAGCTATTACAGTAAACTCTCGATTATTTACTATAATAAATTTTAAAAAAAGACACGAATTGAAAACACCTGTATAATCGAGGCACCATTATATAATAAAAACTCTATATATCTAGTAGATCTATAAGTGCTGGTCGTTTTTTTTGAATTTCTGCTTTAATTTTTCCAATATCTAAAAGCTCTCGTGATACACCTTGGGCATCACCGCACGGGATTAAAACGCACAAACTATTTCTCGTTATAAATTCAACATCATCTAAAGACAAAAGTAGCGTATTGAGTAATCTACTTAAAGCGTGCTGATTTATTTTTGGATTGGCAGTTTCAATTGTTCCGTTAACTATTAAATTATATCTGTATAATTCTGATAGTAAAAGACTTGAAACATTGATTAATTTATCAGTGGTTATTGGTGCTGAAATTGTTGAATTAAATTCATCAATAATTTCTTTCGTATTCTTAATAAGAATTGGATAATTGGTAATTAAAATATATGGATAATATTTGCTGTAATCATAATTGCATGAACACGGCAAATTGTATAAAGTTCCACATAAAAAACAACCAATATAATAACTTGGCAAAATTTTGAAGCTTCCGAAAAATTGAGTTAAAAATTCGTTAATTTTTTCAGTATATATTCTTGGATTGGCAGTTCCTCTTGTATTATTAGTGATAAGATTATATTTGTATAAAATTGGTAAAAGGGAACCTGGTAATTCTACTAAAGAGTTAGAAGTTATATGACGTGTGCTTGTTGTAAAATTAAATTCACTTTCATTAACGTAAATACTTTTATTACCATCCAGAGGAACTGGAAGAATAAAATAGTAGAATATCTGTAATTAAAAAAAATAATATTCAGAATTGAATAAAAATGTGCAAATATAAATAACTAGTGACTAGTTACTAGTTATATTGACTAGTTACTAGCCAATATAAGAAATCGTCATGTTTTTAGGCAGATTCGGTTATCACTTTTTTTGTTTTTGATATGATTAGATAAAATTAGTAGTAACAAAATTTTTTTTTTTTCAAGCGTATTATAATATTAATATTACGTTCATATTTTTCATGTAGAAAAAGGTCATTATGCTACTAGTACAATAATAACATTATTATACACTAATTAGTTACTATATACACCATTGATGGCAAAAACAAACATAACTACAAATTTACTCTGATATCTTCGGCGGCAATATTGAAAACTAATACGTTAAGTTAAGTTAATTGCATTGTTTATTTTTGCTTGAATTTTAATTTGATTATTTAAAATGTTTAAAGAAGTGCAAGAAATGCAATGTGCACCGTCATATTTGTCAAAAACTGCATATTCGATCAAAGAAACACGATCAAGTGTATTTAATTTGACATCTCCGACGGCTACATTAAAAATTATCAAGTCAAGTTATGTCAGTTGACAATTACATTGTTTATTATCACTTAAATTTGAATTTGATTATTGAAAATGTGTTTAGAAATGCAAGAAATGCAATGTATACCGCGAAATTTGTCTGAAATTGTATATTCTCTCTCAATCATACCACTCCAACTACTCATTGGACGTCCACGCGAAAGTATACCATCAAAATCATTCAAATAAATCTTTCTAACCAAACGTTCATTAGACATTCGCTCAACATGTCCGAACCATCTTAACTGACCACACCAACTTTTGCTACAACATTTTTTTCAATTTCACACTCATCATACACTAATCTATTTCGTACCCGATTTCTCCTATTTACACCACATACCCCACGTAAAAATCTCATTTTCACAGCAGTCATTTTCCGTTTATGCTTTTGCAACCAAACCCAACATTCACTACCATACATCAACGTAGGCACCAAAACTGCATTGTATATACTCAAACGGGCTTCTTTGAAAACATTTACATTCCTAGCAAAAGTTCCCAATGCACCCAAACCCTTACAACCAGCATTTATTCTTCTTTCAATTCCACGATCAAAACGGCCATCTCTAGACAGCAAATTACCCAAATACACAAATTCATTTACCTGCTCTGTACGTGCACCATCAATATATACATTACATTCAGTCATCAAGTCACCCTTCTCAAAAACTAAAACTTTGCACTTATCAACATTCAACACAAGATTCATATCTTTACCAAGAACATTAATTCTATCAATCATCCTTCTCAGTTGTCTTCAGATTCAGCCAAAACAACCACGTCATCAGCATACGCTAAAGCAGGTACAACACAATTACCTATTTGTATACCATTATTACCACAGAAAGCTTTATAATTGTCTTAATAATTATCACAAATTCTCTGTAATGTTCTACTTTTTAAAACTGTGGCACAACAATTTTTTGTTATTTTTTAGTTTAATTTATTATGTATATTGTCTTTTCATTAATGTATATAAATATATGTATATTTTTTCGGTTCATAAAATTTAATTCTGGAAAATATCTTTAGCGTGCTACAGTTGAATTAAATATACCTATATCTAATATTATTGATTTCGTCTATTAATTTTTTGATAAGAAGTGGATATTTCTCAATGAAATTATACGGACGCAATTTGTTATATTGATAATCACATGAATTATGAAAATTACATATGATATATTAATAATTACATTTTCGGTATCATTAAATAATCGATTTAAAAATGTATTACTTGATTCTAAACTATACAAAAAAAAATTCTCAAAATAAATTTCTTCATATTTTAATATTTTTTAAAAATTTACTATCTAGCACTATTTATCATCTATCACTTCTACCAATTGATAACAAATAACCGTAACAGCTGTCTGGTAATGTAAAAGCAATGGCAGTTATTTGGTTAGTTGGTACCAGTGGTAGATGACATGAATGTATATGTTTTTGTAAAATGTTTTTTATAATTACAATATACAACAAATTTGAAAACATTTGCATATTTAAAAATAAGAACAAGAAAATTATATCTATAGTATATTTTATTATATAATAATTATTACAATACAATCATATAACTAATAATATATCTAGTAAAACATACAAGAAATATGTAATGGCTATTACAGTAGACTCTCGATTATTTGGGGTCGTAGGAAAACGAAAAAGCATATCTAAATAAATATTAAAAAATCGAAAAAAAAAAAAAACAATTAAAAACAAATATTAGAGATTACCATTTTATTTAAAATATAACTATTTTATCAGTTTTATTTTTACATTTTGTATATTTAATATTTGGATAAATTATTAAAAAAAAAAAAAAAAAACTATTTCTACTACCCCGGTTAATGCGATCCCAGATAATCGAGAATTATTGTATTATTAAAATCAGGAATGGAAAATATAACGAAATGATCAGGGCTGGACAAGCTAACCAATTAATGTAGCTAAACTAAGCTATTCTTTAAAAATTCATAAAGCTACATCTACAACTGCTTTTCTCCGAAAGTAGTTTAAGCTACAGCTATAAGTTACTAAAAAAGTAGTTGTCAAAGCTCAAGCTACTTTTTAGGGTACTTTATAAGTTACTTTGTAAGCTACTTTGTAAATGGTGCAAACACTGTACTGAGAACTATACATTTTTTCCTTTTAGTCAAAATAATAATAAAAGTAACTACGTTGAGAAAAGTAATTAAGTATAGAAAAGTGGCTGTAAACTACTAAAAGTAACTGCACTCGTAATTTAGTAAAAGTAATCCTAAGTTACTAAAAGCTATTTAAAGTAGCTATAAACTACTAGCTACTAAAAGAAACTATAAGCTACTAAAATTAACTATAAGCTACTAATAGTGACTTTAAGCTACTAAAAGTAGTTACAAATGGGTGCTTTATGTTTTAGCTAATAAGCAACAAGCTACAGCAACTTTCATTTTTTTTTTGTAGTTCAGCTACCAATAAAAGTAGCCAAGTTACTAAAGTAGCTTATAATAACCGATAACGTTTTGTGAAAAGTTATTTTGTAACGTTTATTCTCTGAGATATATTTAATTTGTATTTCAAACAAGAGAATTAATTGGTAATTTTTTTTTCTAATTTAAATGTTACATATAAATTTAATGTTACAAATAAACATTTTTTTTATAACATTATTTACGTAAAGTTTTATAACATAACAGTTAATTTTTTGAATATTGTTTATAACGTTATGTAATGTAACGATTTAAAACGTTATTTCATCTTTGATTAAAACTTTATTTATCTAATAGATCTGTAAGTGCTGGTCGTTTGTTTTGAATTTCTGCTTTAATTTTTCCAATATCCAAAAGAACTTCTGTAGCCCCACCATTTCCACCACATCCGATTAAAAAGCACAATTTGATGTTTGTAAGAAATTCAACATTGTCTAAAGACGAAAGTAGACCATCTAATAATCTACCTAAATTGTAAGCACTTATTTTTGGATAACCAGTTTCAATTGTTCCGTTAACTATGAACTTGAATTTATTTAAATTTGGTAAAAGCCGACCTGGAACTTCAACAACTTTATCGGTAGTTATTGGTGCTGAAATTGTTGAATTAAATTCATCGACAATTTCAGTCATATGCTTAATAAGAATCGGATAATACTTGATCAAAGAATATGGATATTTTCTGCTGTAACCATAATTACATGAACACGGCAAATTGTATAATGTTCCACATAAGAAACAACCAATGTATCCGCTTGGCCATATTTTAAAGCTACTGAAAACTTGAGTTAAAAATTCGTTAATTTTTTCAGTATATATTCTTGGTTTGGCAGTTCCTCTTGTGTTATTAGTGATAAGATTATATTTGTATAAAATTGGTAAAAAGGAACCTGGTAAATCTACTAAAGAGTCAGAAGTTATGTAGCCAGTGCTTTTTGTAAAATTTAATTCACTTTTATTAACGTCAAGAGAACTTAGAACTTCATTAATATTTATATTTGTAAAAATAAAATAATAGAATATCTGCAATTGAGAAAATAATAATATTTAGTGTTTAATAAAATTATGAAAATACTTAAATATAAACTAATCCATAAAAATAGTTTTTATTTTTACTACTTCATTAACATTATGAGTAGTTAGAAATTTCATAATATTTATATTCAAAAGAATAAAATAATAGAATATCTGTAATTGAAAAATAAGTATATGCAGATTCAATAGATATATTGAAACGAGGCAAATATCTGTACCTAATTTTTTATGTTATTAATTTATCTTACTATTAATATTTTTTATAAGAATGTGTTTCGATAATAATTATGTCAACTGTACTTGTTTACGTATTTTAAAAACCACATCTGGGACGCTGAACCTTACGTATATTTTAAAAAACCAACATCTGGTACGCTGGACGTTACTGGTTTATTGTGTTGTTTGCTTATTGAGAAAAATACATTTCTTTAAGGGTCATTTATGGTCTTATTATGTTTAGGTATAAACACGATCGTACATGAAAGGTTGACCCAATTCTTTTATATTTTGGGGTTCTTTATTTTGAAAACAATTTTGTTTTTAAGAATTTGTTTTTCTGATTATGGGCACATCCTACTATTTCCTATCCTAGCCAATGCAAAGCGATTATTTGTAAGATAGGTTTCAAAAGTTAATATTATTGGGTGTAGAAAATTATGATGTCATTTTCAGCCAGTAATCTTCAACAAGGATGCTAGAAGTGTAATTTGATTGGTAAAATATTATATCTTGTTATTCTGTCCTACTCTTACTAATGATTTTGTATATGCGAACTCTGTTGCAAGTCAACGTGGACTAAGAGTATATGAGGGCTGACCGATCTCATGAGCGGGCATTCTGGTCTAGAATCAGAATCAGGGAAGCTTGGCCCATGGTATAGTTCATTATACTAGGTAACCTTGTCATCTCTCAGAAATAAGATACATAAGGCGAATAGTTTAGCAGTTTGTACATTGCGACTGCCTTTTACAGTGTAAAAGGAGCTGACGTTACAGATAACAAACTGTGAAAACCTAAATTCTGAGAGATTGGCTGGTTGTGCGAACGGTTTAGCAGTTTGTACATTGCGACTGCCTTTTACAGTGTAAAAGGAGCTGACGTTACAGATAACAAACTGTGAAAACTTAAAGAGAGAAAATATTGTGCGAATAGTTTAGCAGTTTGTACATTGCGACTGCCTTTACAGTGTAAAAGGAGCTGACGTTACAGATAACAAACTGTGAAAACTTAAAGAGAGAAAATATTGTGCGAATAGTTTAGCAGTTTGTACATTGCGACTGCCTTTTACTATGTAAAGGGAGCTGACGTTACAGATAACAAACTGTGAAAACTTAAAACTCTCAGAAAACATAGTATACTTGTTCAAAAGTTTCACGAAGATAAGTTCACGTGTAAACTCAAACCATGACCAGAGCTTACCCAGTCATCGGGCGACCGTATCCGCCAATAACCGGTAAACCAACATACTCTACGCGCCGGGCCATCGTTGCAACGCCGGGCGACCCGCGTCTGGTTGGGGGTAGCCAGGAGCCGTGAGAGACACCGATCCGACCATGATTTCACTAGACGATCACGCACCAATTACGTAATGTATTCACATTCCCTATTCCCCAAATACACTTACACTTACACGTATAAAATGACATATTATTTGGCAAATAACTAATAATTATTGTACATTGGTTTTGGTACCTCGTCGGATTAAAATATAGAATGTTTCGGGCATTTAGATGCGAGTACTTTATACATACTTCTTATGTAATTACTAGTACACGAGCTCTTGGTCGGCAGTGATCCCGACCCTCATGAGTGACAGCATATCTCTTTGAGTATGTGTCCGACCCGTTCATTTGAATTGTGGTCACCCACAGAATACACTACACCTTCCGAAGTATAATAAAGGATTCTTTGAGTTACGTTGTTATTAGAGTTTTTATATCGAATTTATTATTTGCGCACAAGATGCACTGACGAGCCGCCACTAACCATTTATTCAAAATCTTTCAATGAAATTGTAAACAAAATACAGACAAACACTAAAAATATTGAAATATTTAAATAATTATATAATTTTACAAATTTCTCATGCACAATAAATCGACATAGTTAAACCAAATGTGACTTTTATTTCAAATCATTTTATGTACTCTCCTGTCTGCAGTTCGGCGACTTTTAAAGTTCACTGGGGTTACTTAAATTTTGTTATTCATTTACATAACGTAGTTGGGTCCTAAAATCACAGAATAATTAAAGTTTTCTAGATTTAAAATCGTTAATTGTCGTTTAATTAATTTGATATTTAATTCTAAATTTCGCCGCGTTACAATATATATATATATATATATATATATATATATATATATATATATATATATATATAAGTTTTTAGATATTTCAACTTTGACATAATTCACAGTTTTAGTTGGAATGAATTTGTATTTGAATGGATCATCTATATTTAAATCAAAATTTCTGTAAGTGTTATTGTATTAATTTATATTATTTTTTTTTTAATAAAATGGTAACCATAATTGGCTAACAGTGTATAATAAGTAAAATATACCTTAATATATTAATTATGTTATAATAAAGGAAAGATATATTTTAATGCAGTGTGCTATCTTTTCATAATATAAATCGCATTGCAGATGTATACAGTATTAGGCAAGAGTACTAAAAGTGGTGTTTCTGATGCACAAATTTTATTTTAATGTTTAATTTTTCCACACTTAATAACTATGTGGAAAAATATTATTATTTAAGAACAAAATTGGCGAAATAAAATAAGTAGAAAAAAATGTAGCAATATAAGTGGTCACTGTCACTGCATTCAAAAAGTAGATATTATTTTACAAGATATAATTTTGGTAAAAGCAGGTACTTTGTCTGTTGCTATAATAAATGTGTAATTTAAAGTAAATTCATTAAAGAAACCACAATAATTGTTTATAATAATATAGTAAAAAATATTTAGTAATATAAATAAATCCCAATTATTTATTCATGATTAATTACAAATATTTGTTCATAAATTATTAACAAATTAGTAGCGTCTAAAGTGGTCTCTATGTATATATTTATGTAAAATGTTTTTTTTTCAGTAATTATATAATAATTGAAATAATTGAAAATAGAAATAAAAAAATTATATATTAATAACATGATTTTTATTATATACGATTAATAATTATTACAATACAGTCATATAACTAATAATATATTTAGTAAAACATATAAGAAATATATATGGTTATAACAGTATACGATTGATTATTTGGGATAGTACGAAAACGAAAGAGCACAGACAAAACACCTAGATGATTATTAAAAAAAAAATACACCAAAAAAAAAATTTATAAACAGAACTTAGAGATTACCATTTTATTTAAAATACAACAATTTTATGGGTTTTATTTTTACATTTTGTATATTTAATATTTGGATAAATTATTTAGAAAAAAATAAGATTTCTACTACCCCGGTTAATGCGATCTCAGATAATCGAGAGTTGTATTATTAAAATTAGAGATGGAAAACATAACGAAACAATCAGAGTATACACTTTTTTTTAGTCAAAATAATAATAAAAGTAACTACGTTAAGAAAAGTAATGATTAATTATAAAAAAGTGGCTGTGAACTACTAAAAGTAACTGTAAGCTAATAAAAGAAACTACAAGCTATTTAAAGTAACTATAAGATACTAGCTACTAAAAATAACTATAAGCTACTTAAAGTAATTATAAGCTACTAAAAGTAGCTTTAAACTACTAAAAGTAGCTACAAATAGTACCCTTATATTTTAGCTACTATTTATTATGATGCTGTGCTTGCGAAAAATCGTGAAGCAACAAGCTACAGCTACTTTTATTTTTTGTAGCACAGCTACAGCTACCAATAAAAGTAACAAATTATAAGCTACAAGTAGCTAGTTACTGTCCAGCTATGGGAATGATACTCGATAACGTTATAATAACGATTTTTGGCTGAACTTCAGAATAGCCTCCCGTTTCACAAATTTAAAAAAAGTCAGATTTGCGCATGCGTGAGCATCGGAACGCCCATATTTGGTGTATAAAAACCAGTGAACCTCAAAGTGTTTCATTAGTAATTTTCCTTTTGTTATGTTATGTTAAGAAGTCCGGTAGGTTTGGTAGGTAGGTTTCAGGTAGGAGTTTGTTTTTTAAAGACCGTTAAGAAGTCCGGTAGGTTAGGGTAGGTTTGGTAGGTAGGTTTCAGGTAGGAGTTTGTTTTTTAAAGACCGTTAAGAAGTCCGGTATGTTAGGGTAGGTTTGGTAGGTAGGTTTCAGGTAGGAGTTTGTTTTTTAAAGACCGTTAAGACACATTTAAAATCATATTTTGTCATGTCGAATAGTTTGACAGTCACTGGTTTTTCAACTCGCGTGCCTACCGCAAAAACGGGAGGCTGTTCTATAACTATACCCGATATTTTAATAACGTTATAATAACCAATAACGTTTTATAAAAAGTTACTTTCTAACGTTATTTTCTGAGATATATTTTATTTATATTTTAAACATAAAAATTAATTTGGTAATTTTTTTTCTAATTTACACAGTTCATATAAATTCAAATTTACAAATTAAAATTATCTTTATAACATTATTTACATAAGGTTCTATATAACATAACAATTCATTTTTAAATGTTATTTGTCACTTTATGTAATGAAAACAAATAATAAATAACGTTGTACAATAATGTAATGATTTGAAACGTTATTTTATCACTGATTAAAACTCTATTTATCTAATAGTTTTGTAAGTGATGGTCGTTTGTTTTGAATTTCTGCTTTAATTTTTCCAATATCTAAATAATTTTCTGCAGCTCCAAAACCGTGGCCACATCCTATTAAAACGCAAAACTTATCGCTTGTAAGAAATTCAACATTATCTAAAGACGAAAGTAGACTATCGAGTAATCTACTTAAATTGTAAGCACTTATTTTTGGATAACCAGTTTCAATTGTTCCGTTAACTATTAATTTATATTTGTTTAAATTTGGCAAAAGCTGACTTGGAACTTCAACAACTTTGTCAGTAGTTATTGGTGTAGAAATTGTTGAATTAAATTCATCGATAATTTCTGTCATATGCTTAATAAGAATTGGATAATATGTGATCAAAGAATATGGATATTTTCTGCTGTAACCATAATTGCATGAACACGGCAAATTGTATAATGTTCCACATAAAAAACAACCAATATAGTAGTAATTTGGCCGAGTTTTAAAGCTTTCGAACAACTGAGTTAAAAATTTGTTAATTTTTTCAGTATATATTCTTGGTTTGGCAGTTCCTCTGGTATTATTAGTGATGAGATTATATTTGTATAAAATTGGTAAAAAAGAACCTGTTAATTCTACTAAAGAGTTAGAAGTTATGTAGCGAGTGCTTGTTGTAAAATTTAATTCACTTTTATTAACATCAAGAGAACTTAGAACTTCATTAATATTTATATTTGTAAAAATAAAATAATAGAATATCTGTAATTGAAAAAATAATAATATTTAGTATTTAATAAAACTATGAAAATACTTAAATATTAAGAACCAATCCATAAAAAATACTTTAAATAGTTTTTATTTTCACTACTTCATCAACATTATGAAAAGTTAGAAATTCAATAATATTCCTATTTAATAGAATAAAATAAGAGAATATCTGTAATTAAAAAATAACCATATGCAAGATTTTATATATATATATATATATATATATATATATATATATATATATATATATATATATATATATATATATAAAGTTTTCAGATATTTCAATTTCGACATAATTCACAGTTTTGGTTGGAATGCATTTGTATTTGAATTGATTATCTATGTTTAAATCAAAATTGCTAAATATGAGTGTTATTGTATTAATTTATATCAATTTTTTTGTAAAAGTGGTAACCATAATTGGTTTACTAAACATAAAAAATAAAATATTATTTGATACATTAATTATGTTATAATGAGGGATGATATACAGTGGAATCTTGGTATACGATCTTAATTCACTCCTGATGTTTCGACTTATACCGAATAGGACGTATACTAAATCAACCTTTCTCATTAGAAGTAATGTAAAATAATTAATCTGTTTTCATGTCAAAAAAAAAACTCCTCTTAATATGATATATTAATAATGGTGTTGTAAAATAATTTTTTAGTTTTTTGTGACTTTCTATTGCTTTTTTGAAATTCATGATTAATAAAAATAATAAAATTTTGATTAAAAATTAAAATCACAAGAAATTTAACAAAGTTATTGTCCGTGGCAACGCAAAGCTCTAGTCTGGTCTAGTACACCGAAAGAGCAGTACATACACGAACCAACGACTCTTCCCACCAGAAATTACATAGTTTCAAACTAAATGATGGCTATATAAGCTGTATTCTTTTTATCTATAATTTACTGAAATCTCACTTCACTTTAGATAAACTCCGATAATTATACTTACATACATACACAATCACGCAATGTACCCAAAAGGATGTGGCACAAACTCTTTTTATCATCCCGAAATCGTCGTCGTCAAACATTCCTATCCAAACAAGCAACTTATGCTTCATCCACATTCATAATTCCTCTTATACATGCTCTTTTATTCCTACTACTTGGAAATTTTGGCACACGCAAAACAGTCTTAATCATACCACTCCAACTATTCATCGGACGTCTACGCAAACGTATACCATCAAAATCATTCAAATAAATCTTTTTAACCAAATGTTCATTAGACATTCGCTCAACATGTCCGAACCATCTTAACTGCCTAACACCAACTTTTGCTACAACATTTTTTTCAATTTCACACTCATCATACACTTATCTATTTCATACCCGATCTCTCCTATTTACACCACATACCCCACGTAAAAATCTCATTTCCACAACAGTCAACTTCCGTTTATGCTTTTGCAACCAAACCCAACATTCACGACCATACATCAACGTAGGCACTAAAACTGCATTGTATATACTCAAACGGGCTTCTTTAATTCTATAGTACGAAAATTACACTTTGCTCTTTGTGGAGTTTTACTGAAATATAATAATATTATAGTTTAGTTCGAACCGCAACTGCCAAATTTATAACACAACACTTTGTTACAGCCAGTTACTGAATAAACTAAAAAAAATTACGAATTTTATTGCAGTTTGAAGCATTCAGTAAGTAACACATTTTTCTAGTTTTGTCCAGCTAAATATTTATTAGTAACATTAAACAAAAATATTTGAAGTATATTTGAAAATAAAAAAAAATGATTTAATTATATCATATTTTATTTATATTTATTACAATATATTATATTTATCTATAGTAAAATATATACGTACACATCTAAACATGTAGGCGCACGAGGAAGGCCGATGTCGAACGCATGCCTCGTTTGTGAACTTTTTGGTAGCGAACAACGTTCGCCGACCCATCGAACAAAGCAGTGTTCCAATTGTGTTCATACGTTCGGAGTTAAAATTTTAAATATTGATAAAAAATAAAATAATTTTCGAACAATCTATGGGAAAGAGATAATTATGAAAAACAATAAAAGCAGAATTTTTTATAAATATAGCTAATTTATATCACTTCAAGTTTATTTTATAATATTTTAAAATAACAAAACTATTAAAAATAAATATAAGTAAATAGTTAAATTTTAATAAATTATTACAAACAACAAAAAAATAACTATTTATTTTATTGAAAACAAAAGATTTATATATAAAATACATTCAGTTTCGTTCGTATGTTCGGAGTTAAAATAAAACACCCGTCCACACTGAATCGAATATATTTTTGTAGTACCGACTACCGACTCCCGCATGCTCATGCTCGTTTGCGATCGTGCTCTGATGTGTACGCGGCCTAAAGCTTCAGTTATTACAGTAAACTCTCGATTATTTAGTATAATAAATTTTAAAAAAGACACGAATTGAAAACATCTGTATAATCGAGGCACTATTATATAATAAAAACTCTATTTATCTAGTTGATCTATAAGTGCTGGTCGTTTTTTTTGAATTTCTGCTTTAATTTTTCCAATATCTAAAAGATCTCGTGTAGCACCTAGAGCACCACTGCAATAGACTAAAATGCACAACTTATAACTTGTTATAAATTCAACATCATCTAAAGACAAAAGTAGCGTATTGAGTAATCTACTTAAAGCGTATGAATTTATTTTCGGATTGGCAGTTTCAATTGTTTCTTTTACTATTAAATTATATCTGTATAATTCTGATAGTAAAAGACTTGAAACATTGATTAATTTATCAGTGGTTATTGGTGCTGAAATTGTTGAATTAAATTCATCAATAATTTCTTTCGTATTCTTAATAAGAATTGGATTATCGGTAATTAAAATATATGGATAATGTAATCATAATTGCACGAACACGGCAAATTGTATAAAGTTTCACATAAAAAACAACCAATATAATAACTTGGCGAAATTTTGAAGCTTCCGAAAAATTGAGTTAAAAATTCGTTAATTTTTTCAGTATATATTCTTGGATTGGCAGTTCCTCTTGTATTATTAGTGATAAGATTATATTTGTATAAAATTGGTAAAAGGGAACCTGGTAATTCTACTAAAGAGTTAGAAGTTATATAGCGTGTGCTTGTTTTAAAATTAAATTCGCTTCTATTAACTTCAATAAAACTTCGAACTTCATTAATATTTATGTTTGTAAAAATAAAATAATAGAATATCTGCAATTGAAAAATAATAATATATAGTATTTAATAAAACTATGAAAATACTTAAATATAAAGAATTAATGCTTTAAATAGCTTTTAGTTTCTCTACTTCATTATCATCTTGAGAAGTTAGAAATTCAATAATATTCCTATTTAATAGAATAAAATAACAGAATATCTGTAATTAAAAAATAACCATGTGCAAGATTTTATATATATATATATATATATATATATATAAAGTTTTCAGATATTTCAATTTCGACATAATTCACAGTTTTAGTTGGAATGCATTTGTATTTGAATTGATTATCTATGTTTAAATCAAAATTGCTATAAGTGTTATTGTATTAATTTGTATCAATTTTCTTATAAAAATGATAACCATAATTGGTTTACTAAACATAATAAATAAAATATAATTTGATACATTAATTATGTTATAATGAGGGAAAGATATACAGTGGAATCTCGGTATACGATCTTAATTCGCTCCTGATGTTTCGACTTATACCGAATAAGACGTATACCAAACCAACCTTTCTCATAAGAAGTAATGTAAAAATAATTAATCTGTTCTCATGAAAAAAAAAACTTCTCTTGATATGATATATTAATGGGGTTGTAAGTTTTTTGTGGCTTTTCTATTGCCTTTTTGCAATTCATGATTAATAAAAATAATAAAATTTTATTTAAAAATTAAAATCAGAAGAAATTTAACAAAGTTATTGACCGCGTCTAGTCTGGTCTAGTACACCGAAAGAGCAAGTACATACACGAACCAATGGCTCTCCCCACCAGAAATTACATAGTTTTAAACCAAATGAAGTCAATATAAGCTGTATTCTTTTTATCTATAATTTACTGAGATCTCACTTCACTTCAGATAAACTCAGATAATTATTATTCTTTTTATTTTAACTGAGCTACGACAAACTGAGTTAGATACTTTTCCCCCTTACCGATTCTGCTGAACCCGTAAAATAATTTCAAAATGAAGTGAGATACTCAGTTTAGTAGTAGAGGTTTAAGTTTTCGTCAATCTTGCTGTATTTAAGGTTAGAGTTTGAATACTTTGTTCTTTTATAAAACAATTCAACTCACTTTACTTTGTTTCACCTCACTTCACTTTCCAACTGAGATTAGTCAATTTGCGATAAAAAGAATACAGCTATAAATTCGTGAATAGTGTAGATATCATAAATACTACTTATTCATAAATGGCGCGTATAATTAAATTAAGTCGTATACCGAACAAAAGTCGTATACCGAGCAAAATTTGTTTTGACCAAACACGACGTATTCTGAATTAGAAGTATTCTAAAGCAGGCGTATACCGAGGTACCATTGTACTTTATTGCATTGTGCTATCTTTTCATAATATAAATCGCATTGCTGTGCACAAATATATACAATATTGGGCAAGAGTAATGAAAGTGGTGTTTCTGATGCATACATTTTATTTTAATGTTTAATTTTTCTACACTTAATGACTATGTGAAAATATATTTTTTTAAAACAAAATTGACAAAATAAAATAAGAAAAAACAAATGTAACAATATAAGTGGTCGTTGTACTCAAAAAATTGATATTACTTTACAAGATATAATTTTGGTAAAAGTATGATAGGTACAAGAGATACTGCATTTGTAGCTATAATAGATGAATAATTTAAAGTAAGTTCATAAAAAGCCACAATAATTTTTTTTTTAAATAAAATAGTAAAAATATAGGAATATAAATATATTCCAAATATTTATTCATGATTTATATCAAATATTTATTCATAAATTATTAACAAATTATTACCGTCTAAAGTGGCCTTTATGTATATACTTTTGTGAAATATTTTTTTTAATAATTACAGTATATAACGAAAACGAAAACATTTGCATATTTAAAAATAAAAACAAGAAAATTATATATCAATAACATATTTTATTATATTCGATTAATAATTATTACAATACAGTCATGCAACTAATATTTATTCATTCATTGCCCAACAGTGTACAACCATTTACAGGACATAATAATAAAACATAAAAAAAACAATTTTAAAAATACAAAAAATATCGAAATAAATGATATAGGTATTCAGTAAAATATATAAGAAATAATGTGTAATGGTTATTAAAGTAACTCTAGATTCTTTGGGATAGTAGGAAAACAAAAAAGCACGGATAAAACACCTGGATAAATATTAAAAAAAAAAAAAAACTAAAGATTACCATTTTATTCAAAATACAAATTTTTTATCTGTTTTATTTTTAGATTTTGTATAATAAATAATTGGATAAATTATTTAAAAAAAAAAACGATTTCTACTACCCCGATTAATGCGACCTCATTTGAAGTCTAATTTGATTATTTAATCAAGAGTTGTATTATTAACACCAGGGATGGAAAACTTGGTTTAACGATACCCGATAACGTTATAATAACGATATTTTGATAACTTTATAGAAACCGATAACGTTTCGTAAAATGTTATTTTGTAACATTATTTTCTGAGATATATTTTATTTGTAATTTAAACATGAAAGTTAATTTAGTAATATATTTATGTTACATATAAATTCAAAGTTACAAACAAAAATTACTTTTATAACATTATTTTCATAAAGTTCTATAACATTATTTTTTTAAATATTATTTATAACTTTATGTAATAAAAACAAATAATAAATAACGTTGTACGATAACGTAATGATTTGAATCGTTATTTCATCTCTGATTAAAATTCTACTTATCTAATAAATCTGTAAGTGCTGGTCGTTTGTTTTGAATTTCTGCTTTAATTTTTCCAATATTTAAAAGATCTTGTGTAACTCCACCACTGTGTAAACATTCAATTAAAACGCACAACTTATCGCCTGTAAGAAATTCAACATTGTCTAAAGACGAAAGTAGACTATCGAGTAATCTAGTTAAATTGTAAGCACTTATTTTTGGATAACCAGTTTCAATTGTTTCGTTAACTATTAAATTAAATTTGTTTAAATTTGATAAAAGCCGACTTGGAACTTCAACAACTTGATCAGTAGTTATTGGTGCTGAAATTGTTGAATTAAATTTATCGATAATTTCTTTCGTATGCTTAATAAGAATTGGTTCATAGATGATCAGAGAATATGGATATATCATGCTGTAACCATAATTGCATGAACACGGCAAATTGTATAATGTTCCACATAAAAAACAACTAATGTATCTGCTTGGCCAAATTTTAAAGCTATCGAAAAACTGAGTTAAAAATTCGTTAATTTTTTCAGTATATATTCTTGGTTTTGCAGTTCCTCTTGTGTTATTAGTGATGAGATTATATTTGTATAAAATTGGTAAAAAAGAACCTGGTAATTCTACTAAAGAGTTAGAAGTTATGTAGCGAGTGCTTGTTGTAAAATTTAATTCACTTTTATTAATGTCAAGAGAACTTAGAACTTCATTAATATTTATATTTGTAAATATAAAATAATGGAATATCTGCAATTGAAAAATAATAATATATAGTATTTAATAAAACTATAAAAATACTTAAATATAAAGAACTAATCCATTAAAAAATTTTTTAAATAGTTTTCATTTTCACTAATTAATTAACATCATGAGAAGTTAGAAATTCCATAATATTCCTATTTTAATAGAATAAAATATCAGAATATCTGAAATTAAAAAATAATCTTATGCAGGATTATATATATAGATATATATATATATATATATATATATATATATATATATATATATATATATAGATATATATATATAAAATATAATGACTGATAATAATTTTAGATGTCAGTGGATAATGGGTTTTATATATATATATATATTAAATTTTCAGATATTGCAACTTCGACATAATTCATTGTTTTCGTTGGAATGCATTTGTATTTTAATTGATTATCTATGTTTAAATCAAAAGTTTTGTAAGTGTTATTGTATCAATTTATATTAATTTTTTATAAAAATAGTAACCATAATTAGCTTACAATACATAATTAGTAAAATATAACTTGATGCATTAATTATGCTATAATAAGGGAAAGATATACTTTAATGCAGTGTGCTATTTTTTCATAATATAAATCGCATTGCTGTACACAAATGTTTACAATATTGGGCAAGAGTAATAAAAGTGGTGGCCAAAATAAATAAGTAAAAACAAGAGAATCAATATAAATGGCCACTGCACTCAAGTATATCATTACGAAAAATAGATATTACTTTACTTTTAATACTTTGTGCAAAAATAAACAATTTTTAGTTTTGAATACTTTGCCAAAATTAAATAAATAAAAACATATAGTTAACAAAATTGATTTTCAAAGAACAGTTGAATATTACTAGTTTCAACACCCTTTGTATCATCCAAAGCCCACAGCATTTTACCCAATATTAAATTGATTTTATTAGCGTTTATGCTTGGATTATCAGTGCCAGTTGTACCAAATGATATTAATTTATATTTGTATAGCATTGGCAAAAACATTCTGGAGATTTTAATTTCCTTATCGGTTGTTACGGTTGTATTAAATACATATCTATTATTATCGATACTTTCTATTGAATTTTTAATAAGAATTGGATGTTCCTTGATGAAATTATACGGACGCAATTTGCTATATTGATAATCACATGAACATGGCAAATTATATAATGTTCCACATGCGTAACAGCTGTTTACATTTTCCGGATCTTTAAATAATCGAGTTAAAAATTCAAGAACTTTTTCAGTATTAATCTTTGGATTGGAAGTTTCTTTTGTTTTATCGCTGATGACATTAAACTTGTTTAAGTTCGGCAAAAATGTATTTGGTAATTCTACTAAATTATCAAAAGTAACGTATTGATTGTTATCTTCATTATTTGCAGTGTAATTAAATTGAAATGATGATTGAATAAATTGTTCAGTTTTCTTGTATTCTTCATCGTCAGAACAACGAAACTTTTCACACTTTTCTCTTTGTGGAGTTTTATCGAAATATAGCAACAGTCTCGCCAGCCAAACGCTTAATTTTTCAGCATCTAATTTTGGATTTGTGGTTCCAGTTGTGGCAAACGTAATGAATAAAGATCGGTACAATGTTGGTAAAACCTTATTGGTAATTTTAACTGCATCATCAGAATATATAATTGAAGATATATTTGAATTATATTCATAATTTTCTTTTACATTTTCAGTAAGAATTAATTTTTCGGAAATATTTCTATAATAATTATATTGTAGCATACATGGCTGATAATGAGGAATTTTAAAAATCTCGGTAAAAATTTCATTTAATTTCTCGGTATTTATTTTTGGATTTGCAGTTCCGCTTGTATTACTACTTATTAGATTAAATTTATATAGTATTGGTAAAAATGTGCCTGGGAATGCAACTAAATTGTCTGTGGTTATATAAGGTTTTTCCGTTAATTCATAATCTATTAAAGCATTAGTAAAACGTATCTTAAATATTGCAACCACAAAACAATATATCATCTGCAATTTAAAAACAAAACTGTTAATCATATTTGTAAGTTGAATAAAACAGTAATTGAAAAAATATTTTTCATCAAATTCAAATTTAAAAAAAAAGGTGCTAAAATATATTAAAGTAATGATGAAAATTTTAATATTTCTGAATTATTTTCTATAAGATATTTGAGAATACATAGTGGTTTGAAATATCGATATAAATAACAAATTTGATTGCATTCTAATTTGTGTATGATAAACTGGAAATTAGAAAAAATAAGTGTAACTTAATTAAGATGATTAAGATCATCGTCTGATAAACATTAACTAAATATATGTAAGTATAATTGAAGGAATTTGTTTGTTTCTAAGTGGTAAATAATAAAGTTTTTATGAAATAAATTATAATTATATAGCAAAAATGTAAATGTAAATTATAAAAAAATCTGAGTTATTTCTTTTAACACAAAAGTAACTCATATTTTTGATAAGTATAACTACAACTTCATAACTTTTATATACCTATATAAAAAAAGGAAAATGTTGAAACAAAATTAAAAATCTGACCAAGAACCGAACTCGTTGGAAATTTTTTGTAGAAGCACATTGCATATATAACCAGTTTATATATATATATATATATATATATATATATATATATATATATATATAGGGTGTAACAGAATAACTATTCCTAATTTTTAGAAATGGTAAAGAAACATTTTTTATTAATAAACTAGTGTCCGGAAAATTTTTATTTATTTTTTTTTTTTTCGGCAGTCGATTGTACATCGTTACAACTTGTGTATCGAAAATAGTGGTAGTAACTTCGAACAATTTTTATAAAGTTTAATGCACTATTATTTCTAATAAAATGTTCCTTAAGTTAACTACTCTTTGATGTTGTATAATTAAGATTGTTTTTAACGATATCTAGTGTATCTTGACACCGAGAAATTTCCGGACACTAGTTTATTAATAAAAAATGTTTCTCTAAGTGCACTCTATCATTTCTGAAAATTAGGAATAGTTATTCT
The DNA here is from genome assembly GCA_963966155.1 of Clivina fossor. Classification (NCBI taxonomy): domain Eukaryota; kingdom Metazoa; phylum Arthropoda; class Insecta; order Coleoptera; family Carabidae; genus Clivina; species Clivina fossor. The sequence continues at coordinate 13,026,309 of OZ014555.1, forward strand.
GTTACATCCTGTATATATATATATATATATATATATATATATATATATATATATATATATATATATACTAAAATACGAATCCAAGCTTTCGATATAGGTACTTTATATCATCTTTCGCGAGTTACAATTTTATGCATGAGGTAAATTTTAATAATTAATTTTAAAGTTAGGTTATTATATTAAAATGTACTATTTATTAATCGAATTCAGTTGAAACTGTCTCTAAAAAATGTAAGTAAATTTGTGCTATAATGTTATTAACCCAACTTTAAAATTAATTGTAAAATTTACCACATGTATAAAATTGTAGCTTCCTGAAGATGATATATACTTGGATTCGTATTTCAATTGAGCTTCATTTACCAAAATAAGAGAAAAATTACCGATTTTCAAATAAGTATAACTCGGCCAATTTTGAACGAAATTGAACGAAATTCTGCGTCCGAAAAAATATGAATGCTTGACTTTAATGTGATGCAAGATACGTACCATTTGAACTAATCTGCTCCCCACCACACCTCGCAGACAAAAACATGTTCTGACTTTAAAAATAAAATTGTCAAACTTTGACAATATGTTTAGTATACAAAAAAAAATTTTTTGACTCAATTTACCAAGCGGGCGTAAAAATTCAAACATTTCTACGTAAATTTTGCTTAATTTCAAGGACTTGCGATGCTTTGGCGCAAAGTTATGATTTTTTGAAATTTACCCTTCATGGTAATTTGAGTCGAAAAATTTTTTTGTATACTATACATGTTGTCAAAATTTGACAATTTTTAAAGTCAAAACATATTTTTTTCTGCGGGGTGTGGTGGAGAGCGGAATGGTTTAAATGGTACATATTTTGCATCACCTTAAAGACGATTTTTCAAATTTTTTTGGACGCAAAATTTCATTCAATTTCATTCAAAATTGCCCGTGAAATACCTATTTGAAAATCGGTAATTTTTCTGATTTTTCAAGTGGCGCGTTTTTTTTTTGACTAGTGTATGTCACCATCAAAACGTAAATTTTTTTAAAATCCGGTTTGCCTATTAGGATAGGTTAGGTTGGATTAGAATAAGTTAGATTTAGGTTTACCTTAGATTAAAACTAATTCTAACAGAGCAAATCAGTTTGTTTTTATTAAAACTAGTTTCAAACCAGACCAAGGCGATTTCAACTAATTTTTGGTTTTTACGAAAACGTATACATTGCAATGCGTTATATATTTTGTAAAAATAGCACATATTATAAAACGATAATTCTTAATGATTAATTTTGTAAAATAGAATGAAAAATATTAAAAATGAAAATATATAATTATTAATTTTTTTTGTAAAATTTAATAAAAGAGAAATATTTTAAATTATACAACAATATTTTTACAAGACATATAAAAATAAATAATTTATAATTATTGAATTCATATTATTAATAAGACAATAAAGTTAGTATCTTTATGCTAATAAAAACAATAACAAATGCAGTCATGTTACAATGATTTATTTTTTAATATTGTTTTTATAAACTTTTTGTGTGTGTGTGTGTGTGTGTGTTTTAATTTCAAGTGTTTTATATTAGCAATATTTAAAAAAACAAAAAAAAAACAATTTTGTAAATAAATCGTTTTAGAATATTTACAATATAATTGCTAGTAAAGACTTAATATAATAAAATAGAACCGAATAATACAGAAAATTTTGAATATAAAACATTTGAAATTCTCTTTTTTCATATGTAATATTTGTTTTCAAATTTTAATGATGTAATTATTTAAAAAAAAAAGATTTTTATTACTAAAGAATTTAAATAGATGTTTTGCAAAGTATTTTTTTCTAAATTGATATATTTCATTTAATAAAAATGAATGTAAAATATTACTTACCAATAAAATTTTCATGATATTTCCCTTAATAAGAACGAAAAAATAATCACAAGTATTATTACAATTATTTAATATAAAATAAATAAATTGTGAGTAGAAATTTTATGTAAATAAATACTTCCACATGAAGTATACAACTAGATAACTATGAGACATGCAATAGTCAGAGATGAAATTTCCCACTCTTTTAAATACAGCACTTAATAATTATATAAAAACAAGTTTGACTGGAATTTATATATTTCACATAAACAAGTTCTTTGTTATAATAGAATTAATTGTTTTACTCGAATTATATATTATTTCAATTATTTTTTACAATAATGAATTTAAAATACTATATTAAACAATGAACATAAGTGAAATCAACAAATAAAACTTAAGTTATAAAAGATATTAAGGAAAAACCATATTGTTCTTCTTATATTTCGCTTAATGTGGTTTTTTAAAATTCTAATAATACCATAGGAAAAAATAAAAATATGTATGGTTAATATGTTTTCAGAAATATTTATTTTTTTACATTAAAATAAATTCTACAAAAATTATTTTAATAATTTTTTTTTTTAATTTAAAGAAATTAAATATATGCGCTACAGTCTAGCCCATTTCTTCAAAAATGATCAATTTCAATAGCTTCATTATCATCTAAAGCTCAAAGAATTTTACCTAAAAACATATTTATTTTGTCAGCATTGATTTTTGGATTAGCTGTTTCAGTTGATGCAAATGTTTTACTTTATAATTTATTGTATAAAGCCGATACAAATATTTTATAGATTTAAACAGCTTAATCAGTAGTTATAGTTGGTGATGCAATGGTATTAATTTTATAGTTCGAAATTTCTGCATTTTTAACAATAGCTGATATTTTTTTGTTCGATAAATGAACATGGCGAATTATATAATATATCACATTCAAAACAACTATTTAAGTTTGGAATATTGGTATCAGACTGATTAAAAAATCGATTTAAAAATTCAGTTATTTTGCTGTATTTATCTTTAGATCATTACTTATCATTGTATAAAATTGGTAAAAATGTACTTGGTAATTCAATCATAGTATCCGTAGTTATGTACGAAATAATATCGTTCAACTCCAACTGAACTGATAATACAGTATTTTTATTTGTAGCAATAATACTTCTACATTCATCAAATTTACGATAAATATCAAAAACTAAATAAAAAATTGTTAATTATATAAATTTATTTTATTTATTGCAATTACTGAAACGCAAATATAATATTCTTATTATTTAAAATAACATAAATACAAAAAAAAATTACTCCTATCTTTTCTGCTAACATAAATGTGTAATACAATCGTTTGTTGTGATTTTAAAAACATATACAAGCAATAGTTTGCCTTCTAAACAATTTATTAATCTAGAAGGTCTGTGAAAGACGGTTGATGTCTTGGTGTATTTGCTCCGATTCTTCCAATATCTGTACCTCCAGATGAAGCTCCCGCTACAGCACCACATTGAAGCAAATTGTTGCATACAATATGAATATCAATAGATTCAACATCATCCAAAGCTAACAATAATTCACTCAAAAACTTATTAATTTTGTTAGCATTTATTTGTGGATTATCAGCAGTTCCAATTATTAAACCATAATTGTACAGCTTTGGTAAAAGCATTCTGGAGATCTTAACTGCCTTATCCGTAGTTATATTTGAAGAAATAGATGAATTAAAATCTTTAACGGTATCTGCAGAATTTATTATAAGAATTGGATAATCTCTGATCAAATCGAATGAATATTCTTTGCTATATGCATAATCACATGAACAGGGCAAGTTATAAAGTGTTCCACATAAGTAACATCCAATATAATATTCGGATTCGGGTTTAAAATTCTTGAAAAATCTGGTTAAAAATTCAATAATTTTTTCGGTATTTATCTTAGGATTAGTAGTTTCTCTCGTTTTATTACTAATCAGATTATATTTGTATAATTTTGATAAAAGTGTACTTGAAAATTCGACTAAATTATCAGTGGTTATGTAAAGATTTTCATTTTCATTTGTATGAATCCATTTTTCAGTATCTATACCAATATCACTTTCATCAATACAATTTTTAATAGTTATTGTAGCTTCAGATTGTGTTGGTTGATAACAATCTTTTAAACGAATTTCATTGCAATCAATACAAACACCAGACATTATATTATCATAATTATTTACATATAACAACATTTTTGTTAAGAAGTTGTTAATTTTATCGGTATTTATTTTGGGATTATCAGTTCCAGTTGTATTAGAAGTTATTAAATTTAATTCATACAGTTTTGGTATAAATATTCGAGAAAATTTAACTGCTTTGTCTGTAGATATAGTTGTCAAATTAGTGAAATGAAATGTATTGACAATGTTTGTTGTTTTTAGGGGAAGATTGTTGGGTTTGTCTCTGAATATATCACAAATACACCCCCAATTATATAATGTTCCACATGCAAAACAGCCGTTTAATGTTGTAAATTTTGTTTGATATTCGAAATGAAGATATGAAGATTTAGAATTATTTATAAAATCAGTCAGAAATTCGTTAATTTTTTCGGTATATATTTTGGGAATTTCAGATTCTCTTGTATTATTACTGATAATGTTAAAATTGTATAAAATTGATAAAAGTGTAGCTGGTAATGTCACTGAACCGTCAGTAGTTATATAGGGAATTAAGTTTTCATTTATATTAGATATGGGTATATTTATGTTTTCTGATTCAGAATGTGGTACTGCAACAGTACATATCGTTTCAAATGTTGTAAGTACTAAACTGTAGATAATCTGCAATTAAAAAAAAATTGCAGTTTATTGATCCATAGTAACATAAGATAAAATATGTTTAAAAAAAAAGTATAAGAATAACATATAATAAATGAATAATTAAAAAAAACATTGTTTAAGTGTATGCTTACTAAAGAACAAATATTTATAAACAGGTAAAAAATAAAGAATACAATATAGGTAAAGCAATATTAATATGTTTAAGTAAGAATTAAAAATTGTAAGCATAGAATGATTACTGTTTTAATGAAAATATATTTCTACTAAATTTTTCGAGTATATAGTATAACTGTGTTACATTTTTTACTAAAATTTTTAAAAAATATTAAAATATGAAGAAATACATTTTAATAGTTTTTTCTTGTATAGTTTAGATTCAAGTAATTACTGGAATATTCTACTGTTATAAAGTTGATAATTCAATAGATGTAATTGAACAACACAAAAATATTGCAAACATTTATACCTAAGCATTAAGCAAGATTATTATAACGTTTTTTATAAAATTATTTATGATTATTTTATATGAATAATGTTTAATTACAATGTATTTTTTGAAAAGTTTATACAACTGTTTATAAGATTTCCTTGATTTTATTACAAATGGTTAAAGATTATCCATTTTCAGCAAGCAAGTATATCTACACAAAAAACACTTATACCAATATTTTCAATACCATAACTACCATCTAAAGCCCACAACATTTTACCTAGAATTCTATTTATTTAATCAGTATTTATTTTCAGATTATTTATGCCAGCTGTAGCAATTGTTATTAATTTATATTTGTATAATGTTGGTAAAAATATTCAGGAAATTTCAACAACTTTATCTGTACTTATACTTGAAGAAGTTGTGAATTTTAATTCGTAGCTAATATCATTGACAAAATTTTCTAAATATTTAATAATAGATATTTAATAGATATTAAAACTTTTTACTAAATCTATAATCACATGAACAAAATATATTATATAATGTTCCACATGCAAAATAACTATTTAAAGCTTCAAGCTAAGCAAAAAATTGATTGAAAAATTTGTTTAGTTTTTCGGTATTTATTTTCGGATCGGCAGTTTCTTTTGAATTATCGATGATAATATTAAATTTATGTTCGTTTTCGCAACGAGTAATTATAAAAATGGAACTATTATTACAGAGTATTGTAAAACAATATTTCGTAACCATAATGTTTATCTTAATTAAATTTCAAAATTTAAACACAACATACTGCAACGCTGCTCGATAAACTGACAGATATATTGACAGATGATTAATGTTACTGTTTCTTACACATTGCACTGTTCGAAAAATACTATAACGTCACTCACAGGAAGCAAAACACGTGGCGAGCTAAAACCTTATTTGTTTCCAATATTTTATGAAAATACTGTAATACATTTTAAATAAATAAAATTTGTTATGACATTATTTTTATAATCTGTCAATATTTTGCCTTAAAATAGTAAATTTTACTGAGTGCAATGAGCCACATTGTACTTTCTTTTGCAACATAAATAATAATTAAAAAATTTTTAAATATGAAAATTATAAGGTATTTCATAATAGCGATAACTCATCAGGTGTTTTACATGTAATTAACTGATTACTCACAAAATGTTGAGTAATGCACTTATAAATTTGTGATTGGTCAAAAGATGAATATTTATTTAGAAATCTATTGACTTGGGCAGTGCCAGTTTAAAGATAATATGGACCTTAAGCTTTAAAAAAATTTGGGCCGACATAAAGTTTTTATAAGTTTTGTTTTATGAATATAAGTCCATTGCACACTTAAGAACATGCTAAATAATCCCAAAACAAATTTTATATTGCATATACGTATAGAAGAATAAAGAATACTAAATACTAATACTAATTTTTTTTATATTTTTTGAATTAACATACAATTTTTTTTAATGAAAATTTTAATCACTCACGCAATAGCATATTAATAAAAAATACAAAGAAATGTTAGTGAAAAGTAAAAAAACAAAAAAATAAAATATATGAAAATGCGAAAACAGATGTATAACACAAACATAACGTAGTATAAATTTGCTTCTAAATTTTTTGTGATAAAATTTGTTATATTTATACTCATATAATTTTGGTACGAATATCTTCGACATTTCAAATACTTTATACAGTATCATAATTAAAACAAAATACAATAATTACTAATTATAACTATTTATATTTTATGGTATAAAGCAATAAAATTAATATTAGTTTATAGAGGTCAATTGGTGATCAAAATACAAAAATAATAATTTAAATTTTTATTTTTTATCTTCATCATCTTCATTTTTTTCATCATCTTCATATTCTTCATCATCTTCATTTTCTTCATCGTCTTCATCTTCTTCATCTTTCTTATTTTTTTCATCCTTTTTTTCCTTTAGTTCTTTTACTTCTTCACAGTCAAGTATTGAACATAAACGATGATCAAAAAAATATTTTCCGATATTATAATCATTTAAAGTCCACAATATATGTATTACCCAAAGCTATGTTTAATTTGTCAGCACTGATTTTTGGATTAACAGTTCCCGTTGTACCAAAGGTGATTAATTTGTAATTGTATATGGTTGGCAAAAGATTTTTGGAAATTTTCACTTCTTTTTCTGTAGTTATAGTCGAAGAAATTATAGTTGAATTAAGTTCATAACTATTATCAGTTTTATTTACACTAATTTCAGAATAATAGTGGTCGAAATCACATGAACAAGAAAGTAAATTGTATAATGTTCCACATACCATACAAGTGTGAAATATTGGTTCTCCGGATTGATTAAAATACTGAGTAAAAAACTCTATTACTTTTTCGGTATTGATCTTTGGTTTAGTAGTTCCTCTTGTATTATTACTAATTAGATTGAATTTGTATAAAATCGGCAAAAACGTACTTGGTAATTCAACTAAATTGTCAGTAGTTATGTAGAGATTAGTGTTTTTATTTGAATTGGATTCAGTATTATTTATACATTCATTGTAATAACATGGAAACTTCAGTTTACAAAAAAGACAAAATTCAACATTAGCTAAATTATCTGAAGATAACAACATATAGCCCAATAATTTGCTCATTTCGTCAGCAATTAATTTTGGATTATCCGTGCCAGTTGTAATGAAGTTTATTAATTCGTAATTATATAATTTTGGTAAAAATATCGTAGGAACTTTAATTACATTGTCAGAACTTATAGTTGCTGTATAAGATGAATTAAGTTTGTCGCTAATTTCAACTGGTTCACAAGCCTCACAAATACTGTAATATTTTTTCTCATTGTCATCGAAGAATCGAGTGAATATTTTATTTATTTTAGCACTGTCTATTTTTGGATTAGCACTTCCTTTTGTATTCGTAGTAATAAGATTAAATTTATATAAAAGTGGTAAAAAGGAACCTGGTAATTCAATTACATTGTCTGTAGTTATTTCATTATTTTTGTTGACAAATATGTTGGAAATAAATATATTATTTGTAGTAGAACCAAATTCAGTTACAGATTCATAATTCGTTTCTGTTGATTCCAAATTTGGTAAAACAGAGGTAAAAATTTCTTCAAATATTATAACTATATAGCAACAGAATATCTGTAATTGAAACAATAAAAAAATAAAATATCTTGTCCGTCTACACCAAGTTCATGAATTTAACTTTCAAATTTATTTTTAATCTTTAGATATAACAAAAAACAGTTTTACTTTATAATTACATCATCAACATATTAAAAAAAAATCGTTTTTGTTGTTATAATTACAAGATACAAGAAATGTGAAAGCATTTGTATACATGAAAATCAAAACAAGAAAATAATATAAATATTTATTAATAATCGATGTTTCGATGAACTCAACATACGTCTTCATTAGGAAAAAAAGATACAAATGACATTTATAGTAAATAAACAGAACATGGAAACAAGTTACTAGGAAACTAGATCATGAAATCTATAAACTTTTAAGTATATAATAATTTTTAAAATGCAATAATATACGTCTAACCAATTACAAATGTAGTAAAACATGTAAGAAATGTTTAAAGTTATTATAGTAGACTCTTGATTCTGAGAGATGAGAAAAGGCACGGATAAAAATCTGGATAATTGCTGCAAGAAGAAATAATAATAAAAAAAAATTATGAAAAAATAAAAAATAAATAGAAATAAAAATAAAAATTATTTTTTTATCTAAAAGTATTATAATTTCGTCAGTATTATATTTTAGTACTTGCTTAACTATATATAAAAGATTAAAATAATTTTTATATTTTATATATTTTCGTATTTGCAATTTTTTTAAAAAGATCGAATTTTTTATCTGGAAATCATATTTGCGTACGAATTCAAGAATTTCATTTTAAGCGAAACTTCACGAGAAAATACTGTGATATTTAATTTTATACATCGAAATTTTGAAGTTTATTTATATTGCATTATTATAATTAGAAATATTTGCGGGTCAATTTCGTTTTTATTACTTTTAGATGCAAATATTTCTAAAATAAAGCATTTGTGACATTTTGCTAATAAGAACTGGTCCGCTAATTTTTAAGTCCTTTATTTAAATTTTAAGTTTTATTGTTTAATATTAAATATTTAAGAAATATGAAAGAATTTGCTTATTTGTAAATAATAAAATAATAAAACATAAATAATTATATAATAATTGTTTCAATACATTAATGTAACCAGTGACATATCTAACCAATGTATATGGGTAAACCTATATATAGACCACTTTGACATTATCACCATAAATAATAAGAAATAGAAATTATTTTTTTATTATTTTCACCGAAAGTTGGCAGCATTGTATTTTACTAATATTATATAATTTATGTAAGCGTTGTAAAAATTTGATAAAATTAAATTAAAAAATTGGCAACACTATATTTTAATAAAATTATAATTTATGTGGACACTAGGAGACACTTTTCTGAAAATTTGATCAAAATCGGATAAATAATGTAACCACAAATTTTAATTTTTTTTAGTAATTTTATTCTCGGAAAGTTGGTAACACTGTATTTAGATAAATTTTTATAATGTATATTAATACCAAGTGAATCTTTTGTGAAAATTTGAGTAAAGTCGATTAAATAACGTGGCCATAATATTTTTTTTTAATTTTAGTAATTTTTTCCTCGGAAAGTTGGAAACATTGTATATTATTAAAATTACATAATTAATGGGAGCATTAAGAAAATCTTTTCTGAAAATTTTTAAAAACTTTAGTAATTTTTTTCTCGGATAGTTGGCGTTACTGAAAAAAAAAGCAAAACCACATGACCATCGTAAACACTAGACAGTAGATACTGTTCTGAAAATTTAATTAAAATCGGTTGCACCGTCTAGGAGGAGTTGCAATCACAAAATTTTAGACTGATGACCGAGTGAGCGAACGAGCGAGCTGACAACGCACATCCATACACCCACATAAACTAAGTTCAGATTTGTCATCTAGAAGCTATATGAAGGATTTCTATACAAAAAATTTCTTTTTTTTGAAAATGTTACAGACACCAAACCAAACGCTATACCATTTTTCTTGCAGTCAAAGTGGTAATAAGGGGGCGTGTTGAGGAAGCGCATTTAGCCTATTTTTGTGTACAAAGCATTAGCGCATCAAAATATGTTGAATAAGCGCATCACGATTATATTGAATAACGTAACCTAACCTAACTTAATCTACCTTAAGCCAATCTAATATTTTGATGCGCTTGTTCAATGTTTTTAATTGAGCTTATTCAATGCCGATTTTCTGCGCTTATCCAACGTTTTTGGTACCCAAAATGCGCTTTCTCCACTCTCTGCTAATAAAGCACATAAGAAATGTATAATGTATTATAGTATATACTCGATTATTCGGGGAGGTAGGTAAAAGGATAAACATAGATAAAAACTGTATTTATCTAATAGATCTGTGAGTGCTTGTGGTTTTTTTTTTGAATTTTTATTTTAATTTTTCCAATATCTGAAGCATGTTGTGAAGCTCCTGGTTTCGTTCTTCTACATATATCTATTTAATTTTTGTAGAAATAGATCTGAAACTTAAACTACTTTATCAGTAGCTAATGATAAAGAAATTGTTGAATGAAATTTATCAATATATTTTTTCGTAATAAAAAATGAATAACGGTTTATCAAAGGGATTGTAGCAAAATTAAATTCATTTTTATTAACATTAAGATTACAATCACTGAGAACTTCAATTATATTTGTATTTGTGAAAATAATACAATAGAATATCTGTAACTAAAAATTAACAAAATGCTGAATTGAATAAAAATATAAAAATATTTAAATATAATGAAATATATACTTAATATTTTTGATATAATTTATTGTTTTAAACAAAATGCATTTGTAATTGAGTTTTTTATTTATGTATATTTTCAAGTTAATTTATTTTATGATTTAATGGTATAAGTAGTGTTTTATTAATTTTTACAAAATTGACTCTCTTGTATTTTACTGCAAATAATGGGCATAGGACACTTCGCCGACTGGACACAACGCCGACCGGGGACACTACGCCGACCGTGGACACTACGCCGACCGTGGACACTACGCCGACCGGGGACACTACGCCGACCAGGGACACTACGCCGACCAGGGACACTACGCCGACCGTGGACACTACGCCGACCGTGGACACTACGCCGACCGTGGACACTACGCCGACCGGGGACACTACGCCGACCAGGGACACTACGCCGACTAGAAACACATTATACATGTTGCAATCTAGGACATACGTATTATTAGTCGAAGATCTAAAGCTTTGTATCGTGCAAATGTTTTGTAACTTTTTTATATATATTTTTTGAAAACATCACCTTATAAGAAATTTTTCGCCCGATCTGATGGGGGGTAGATGCACTTTTTATTTCTTTACATAATTTCAAAAATTCTCTTTTTCCAAAAAAAATTAAAATTATAAATTTAATTATTTTTAAACTTTAGCCGATCATATCTCGATTACCAGATAAATTATTGGCATAATTCTTTCTTTATTTTATTTACCAACTATTTCTGTAAAGAAATAAAAAGTGCATCTACCCCCCAACAGATCGGGCGAGAAATTTCTTATAAGGTGATGTTTTCGAAAAATATATATAAAAAAGTTACAAAACATTTGCACGATACAAAGCTTTAGATCTTCGACTAATAATACGTATGTCCTAGATTGCAACATGTATAATGTGTTTCTAGTCGGCGTAGTGTCCCTGGTCGGCGTAGTGTCCCCGGTCGGCGTAGTGTCCACGGTCGGCGTAGTGTCCACGGTCGGCGTAGTGTCCACGGTCGGCGTAGTGTCCCTGGTCGGCGTAGTGTCCCTGGTCTGCGTAGTTTCCCCGGTCGGCGTAGTGTCCGCGGTCGGCGTAGTGTCCGCGGTCGGCGTAGTGTCCACGGTCGGCGTAGTGTCCAGACACCCAAATAATGTTAGCGGTTTGCTATTTACATAACATTAACTGCGAAACTGAATAAAACAAAAAACATTGATGCAGTATTAAACAATAGACGCAAATGTGCGAATCGAACAGGGCTAATATGAGGCAAGCGGAATTTCTGATGCACAATATTTTATTTTGTTATTTCGTTTTTCCACAATTAACAATTACGTACAAGAAACAATATTATTTTTGTCAAAGAAAATTGAAAAAATGATATAACTAAATCAAAGTCTTTCAGATCTCATTATATTATTATTTGCATTTATTTTCCTAATGATGATTCATGTTTAATGAATCGGAACTTCGAAATAAAAACTGTGTAACAACGGTTTACATATTCGGGATTATTAAATAAATTGAGTTAAAAATTTAAAAACTTTTTCAGCATTAATCTTTGGATTGGAAGTTCCTCTTGGTTTATTGCTGATGACATTAAACTCATTGGTAATTCTACTAAATTATCAAGAGTAACGTATTGATTGCTATCTTCATTATTTGTAGTGTAATTAAATTGAAATGATGATTAAATAAATTTTTCAGTTATATTGTATTCTTCATCGTTAGAACAATATTCATACTTTTCTCTTTGTGGAGTTTTATCGAAATATAGCAACAGTCTCGCCAGCCAAACGCTTAATTTTTCAGCATCTAATTTTGGATTGGTAGTTCCAGTTGTGGCAAACGTTATGATCAGAAGTCGGTACATTTTTGGTAAAACCTTATTAATAATTTTAACTGCATCATCAGTATATATAATTGAAGATATAGTCAAATTGTATTCATAATTTTCTTTCGTATTTTCAGTAAGAATTAATTTTTCGGAAATATTTCTATAATAATTGTATTGTAGCATACATGAGTAATAATGAGGAGTTTTACTTATTAAATTTAAATTTATATGGTATTGGTAAAAATGTGCCTGGGAATGCAACTAAATTGTCTATGGTTATATAGTAAAACTTATCTTAAATATTGCAACCACAAAACAATATTATCATCTGCAATTTAAAAACAAAACTGTTAATCATATTTGTAAGTTAAATAAAATAGTAATTAAAAAAATATTTTTTATCAAAAAAGATCGTATTGAAGTTTTTAGTGCATTTTTGGAAAAAATGGACGCTAAATAATACGCTTTGTCCGGTCGGTAGTTCGTTCGTTCGGTCGGTCGTCGGTCGGCTGCATTGAAAAACTTTTAAACTGGACATCGTAGAGAGTTCTAGTTTTTTGCATTATTTCGGTGCTGTCGAGTTATTGGCGCATCGAATAGTTTAAATTTTGTGACTTGTTTATAAAAATACTGATTCGCCCGCCAAAAATGCGCTGAAGGACCTCGATCGAGGACTTTTTTAATTTTTTTATTTATAATACGAAATTAAAAATTAAATTAAATTATATTGAAAATTATAATATTTCTAAATTATACAAGATATTTGAGAATAGTGACTTGAAATATAAATATAAATAAAAAATATAATTACATTCAAATTTGTGTACGATAAACTGGAAATTAGAAAAAAATAAGTGTAGCTTAATTAAAGATAATTAGGACCATCTTGAGCACATGTCTGATAAATATATGAAGTATAATTGCAGGAATTTGTTTGCGTAAACATGGAAATGATTGTGTATGGTAAACATAAAAACAGGTTTTTATGAAATTATAGTTATATAGCAAAAATGTAAACGTATGAGTATATTAAAAAAAATTGATTTACTTTTTTTAACACAAAAGTATATTATATTTTTGATAAATACAACTACAACTTCATAAAATGTTGGAACAAAATTATAAATCTAGCCAAGAACAGGACTCGTTGGAAATCTTTGCTTCTCATAGGAGCTACTAGAATATATATATATATATATATATATATATATATATATATATATATATATATATATATATATATATGTTAGTATGTTTCGAAAATTAATTTTATATAAGTCACCATCCAAACGTAAATTTTTAAAAATCCGATTTGTCTATGTCTATTAGAATAGGTTAAGTTGGATTAGAAAATCAGGTTATTTTTGTTAAAACTAGTTTTAAACACGAAAACATATACATTGCAAAGCGTTATATATTTTATAAAACGATAATTCTTAATGATTAATATTTTAATAAGAATGAAAAATATTAAAAGTAAAAATATGTAATTATTTATTTTTTTCGTAAAATCCAATAAAACAGAAACATTTTAAATTATATAAGAATATTTTTACAAGACATATAAAAATAAATAATTTATAAATATTAAATTCATATTATTAATAAAACAATAAAGTTTGTATCTTTATGCTAATAAAATAATCAAAATAACATCAACGATATTTGTATTTGACACTATATGAAAACTTCCTGATAGTTACAATTCAATTTTGTGCTTATAATTATGTCTCATGTTTTAGTTTATTTATAATAAAAACAATAACAAATGCAGTCATGTGAAAATTATTTATTTTTTAATATTGTTGTTATAAACTTCTTGTGTGATTGTGGGTGTGTTTTTTTTTTAATTTCAAGTATTTTATATTGTTTTATATTTAAAAAACCAACAAAAAAATAAAACTAAAAATATTTGAAGATTGCAAATAAAGATTTAATATAATAAAATAGAATTTGTAGACCGAATAATACAAGGAATTTTAGATATAAAACATTTTAAATTCTTTATTATTTACTTATAATATTTCTTTTCAAATTTTAATGATGTAATTATTTAAAAAAAATTGTTTTTATTACTAAAGAATTTAAATAGATGTTTCACAAAGTATTTTGTTCTAAATTGATATATTTCATTTAATAAAAATAAATGTAAAATCTTACTTACCAATATAATTTTCATGATATTTCCTTAATAAAAACGAAAAAATAATTATAAGTATTATTAAAATTATTTAATATAAAATAAATAAATTATGAGTAGAAATTTTATGTAAATACTTCCACATGAAGTATAAAACTAGATAACTACGAGACATGCACTACTCAGAGATGAAATTCCCCACTTTTTTAAATACAGCACTTAACAATTCTATAAAAACAAGTTTGATAGGAATTTATATATTTCACAAAAACAACTTCTTTTACAATAGAATTAATAGTTTTATTTAAATTGTACATTATTTTTACAATAATGAATTTAAAATACTATATAAAACAATGAACATAAATGAAATCAACAAATAAGACTTAAGTTATAAAAGATATTAGGGAAAAACAATATTTTTTTGTTCTTATACAACAAAGAGTCATTACAAATATTTTTTCAATCTATAATGGTACTAAATCCAGGATAATTCGTTTTGTGTGGTTCTCTAAATTCTAATAATATCATAAAAAAGAAAAAATAGGTATGGTTAATATACTTTCAGATATATATATTTTATTACATTAACATAAATTCTACAAAAATTATTTTAATAATTTTTTTTTTTAATTTAAAAAAATTAAATGTATGCGCTACAGTCTAGTTCATTTCCACAAAAATGATTAATTTTAAAAATTTCATTATCATTTAAAGCCCAAAGAATTTTACCCAAAAACATATTTATTTTGTCAGCATTGATTTTTGGATTAGCTGTTCCAGTTGTAGCAAATGTAATCAATTTATAATTGTATAAAGTTGATAGAAATATTTTAGAGATTTGAACGGCTTTATCAGTAGTTATAGTTGGCGATGCAATGGAATTAATTTTATAGTTCCAATTTTCTGCATTTTTAACAATAGCTGATATTTTTTCGTTACGATCACATGAACATGGCAAATTATATAATGTACCACATGCAAAACAACTATTTAAGTTTGGAATCTTGGTATTAGACTGGTTGAAAAATCGATTTAAAAATTCAGTTATTTTTTCTGTGTTTATCTTTGGATTAGCAGTTCGTTTTGTATCATTACTTATTAAATTAAATTTGTATAAAATTGGTAAAAATGTACTTGGTAATTCAATCATATTATCCGTAGTTATGAACGAACTAATATCTTTCATCTCCAACTGAACGGATATTTCAGTATTTTTATTTGAAGCAATAATACTTCTACATTCATTAACGTAACAAGGAAATATATTCTTGCACAAAATACAATTTTCCATTTTCTTAATTTTTTCATTTGGATACAACAACATGTGTCCCAGCAATTTGCTTATTTCTTCAGCACTTATTTTTGGATTATCGGTTCCGGTTGTGACGAATGTTATTAATTCATAATCATATAATTTTGGTAGAAATATTTTAGAAATTTCAACTACTTTATCCGTAGCTATAATAGCAGGAATAGTTGAATTAAATTTATAGCTTGAATCTTCTGTATTTTTAATAAGTACTAGTTCATTTTTGATAGTATCACATTCACAAGAGCGATAATAATATTGTCCACAATTGTAACATTTCTGATAGATGTCAGAATTAAAAATCTTAAAAAAGTTATTTAAAAATTTGTTTATTTTGACGGTATTGATTTTTGGATTGGTAGTTTCTTTTGTTTCTTTGCTGATAAAATTAAATTTATGTAAAATAGGTAAAAATATACTTGGCAGTTTAATTGCGGTGTCAGTAGTTAGATAGATATTTGTATTTTCACTTAATCTAGAAATACTTATAGTACTCTTGGTAGAATTATATTTAGATGTAGAATGAACTGATTTTATAATTTTTACATTATCATCTGATGCAGCAGTATATATTAACACAAAAATTGTAAGTATAAAAGAGTAGAATATCTGAAATGAAAAAAAAATACAATATGTAATGTTCTACCAAATGTGAAATAACAAAAAACACAAAAAGTATTATAAAATAAAAGATAATTTAATTGTTTACTACTACTATATAGTTTCTGTGTTTTACGGATAAAATGTCCCATTGCTTAAAAAAATTGCATATGATATATATCAAGATTAAGAGGTATGTTATTTTATGTAAATATCTGATAAATAAATTAATCAAATGTTTTCCAATAGACAAAATATATAAGAAATTTAATAAATATAGATGAAGTAAAATTAATATACTTGGGTAGAAATTAAAAATGTTTGACTTGAAAAAAATTGCAGGTTTAATATTACAAAATTATATTATTTTTACAGAAAATTTATCATTTTGCTGAAATACTATATGTAATTTTTTTACTGTGGTTTTTATGTAGAAAGAGAACTTTTTTTACAGTGTATGATAAAAACTGTACAGATTTTTATTAATTTGTGGCGGTCAAGCCACACATCAATTTACGCTCGTGCCTCAAGCCGTTACGCATATACCGTTAGGAAGTACAACGCCCTAGCCAAACGACAATATACGCGCCTGACTCAGCCTTAACGCATGTACCGTTACTCGAGCCAAGCGTAGTTCAACCCTTGAGCGGCCCAATCGGAGCGAACCTCACCCCCACTAAAATCTACCCCCACTCCAGCAAGACGACTATAAGAAGGGCTGTCCCGGCAGTAGAAGACAGCGTTCCTCACGAGCACTCACCAACCACTGAATAAGTGGCCCAGCTCTCACAGCTTCGCACTGAATAAGTGCGAAGCCCAGAGTTCACACCAGCTCTCAGCTTCGCACTGAATAAGTGCGAAGCCCAGCAAACCAACCACTGAATAAGTGGCCCAGCTCACCAACCACTGAATAAGTGGAAAGCGCAGAGTTCATTATCGCTGACCAAGCGATAATGACAAACCACTCACTGGCTAAGTGAGAAACGGAGCCAGCACTATGCTCCCGTCGACATCAGAGTCCAACAGAGAGTTTTCCCACTAACTAAGTGGCACGCAAAACTCTCATCATCGGCAGAGTTCGCCACTAACGGAGTGGCACGCAAAACACTCTCGCCGACACCACACTCTCGTCGACACACACTCATCGATCGCAGCTCTCTCATCGATCGCAGATCTCATCAATCGCAGCTCTCTCCACCGCTAACCAAGCGGACGCATACAGAGACATGCCCGCCTCCAGACAACGGCGCTCGGCGCGTCTTCACGACCGCCTAACGACGACGGCCCTTGAAGACACCAAGACCCTCAACCACAATCTCTCCCCCACGAATCAAGTGACAGTGCACCGCGACCGGGATTCGCGTTCCGGTATCGTGTTGTGTTTGTGTTTTAGTGTATGTGTAGTTTATAATTAGCTAGTAGTCACTGTATATTATTCTTATCTGTAATTGTATGTTTGTGTATATGTTTGTGTTATTTGTGTATGTATGTAATAGTCTGTATTCATCCATGTAAATGTCCATGTCAATAAAACCATTATAAACTTAGACTCTGATCACTAATTAAAAAGGTGGGTGAGATACGAACACCGCAAACATCATCATCATCTACACCCACAAATTGGTGACCCCGACGTGATCAGAGTCTAGTTTATGATGCGGAATCACAAGAAGAAGCTACAACGCCAGCGGGAACCAGCCCCGAACCAACAATTACCAGAAGCGGAAGAAGAAGTCGTCCGACTGTCAAATTCTCACCGTGATCGACAAGTCGACCACTGGCAAGGGGGTACTGTGGCGGTCAAGCCACACATCAATTTACGCTCGTGCCTCAAGCCGTTACGCATATACCGTTAGGAAGTACAACGCCCTAGCCAAACGACAATATACGCGCCTGACTCAGCCTTAACGCATGTACCGTTACTCGAGCCAAGCGTAGTTCAACCCTTGAGCGGCCCAATCGGAGCGAACCTCACCCCCACTAAGATCTACCCCCACTCCAGCAAGACGACTATAAGAAGGGCTGTCCCGGCAGTAGAAGACAGCGTTCCTCACGAGCACTCACCAACCACTGAATAAGTGGCCCAGCTCTCACAGCTTCGCACTGAATAAGTGCGAAGCCCAGAGTTCACACCAGCTCTCAGCTTCGCACTGAATAAGTGTGAAGCCCAGCAAACCAACCACTGAATAAGTGGCCCAGCTCACCAACCACTGAATAAGTGGAAAGCGCAGAGTTCATTATCGCTGACCAAGCGATAATGACAAACCACTCACTGGCTAAGTGAGAAACGGAGCCAGCACTATGCTCCCGTCGACATCAGAGTCCAACAGAGAGTTTTCCCACTAACTAAGTGGCACGCAAAACTCTCATCATCGGCAGAGTTCGCCACTAACGGAGTGGCACGCAAAACACTCTCGCCGACACCACACTCTCGTCGACACACACTCATCGATCGCAGCTCTCTCATCGATCGCAGATCTCATCAATCGCAGCTCTCTCCACCGCTAACCAAGCGGACGCATACAGAGACATGCCCGCCTCCAGACAACGGCGCTCGGCGCGTCTTCACGACCGCCTAACGACGACGGCCCTTGAAGACACCAAGACCGTCAACCACAATCTCTCCCCCACGAATCAAGTGACAGTGCACCGCGACCGGGATTCGCGTTCCGGCATCGTGTTGTGTTTGTGTTTTAGTGTATGTGTAGTTTATAATTAGCTAGTAGTCACTGTATATTATTCTTATCTGTAATTGTATGTTTGTGTATATGTTTGTGTTATTTGTGTATGTATGTAATAGTCTGTATTCATCCATGTAAATGTCCATGTCAATAAAACCATTATAAACATTATAAAAAGGTGGGTGAGATACGAACACCGCAAACATCATCATCATCTACACCCACAAATTTGTTTCAAACCAAAAAAGTAAAAGTTTAAATTCCGTTAATTATATATATATATATATATATATATATATATATATATATATATGTATATAAATCATATAAATTATATGATTGAAAAATTATTATAATCAAATTGAAAATATAAAACAATAGTTTTTATTAATTAAAAATTAATATTAGGTATTTAGAATTTCATGGTAGCACAAAATTAACTTTAAATTTGCAATAAATTTACGATAAATATCTAAAACTAAATAAAAAATTGCTTATTATATAAATTTATTTTATTTATTACTATTACTGAAACGCAAATATAATATTCTTATTTTCTAAAATAACATAAATACAAAAAAATATATTACTCCTATCTTTTTTGCTAACATAAATGTGTAATACAATCATTTGTTGTGATTTTAAAAACATATACAAGCAATATTTTGCCCTCTAAACAATTTATTAATCTAGAAGGTCTGTGAAAGCCGGTTGATGTCTTGGTATATTTGCTCCGATTTTTCCATTATCTGTACCTAAAGTTGAAGCTCCCGCTACCTCAGCACATTGAAGCAAATTCTTGCACACAATATGAATATCAATAGATTCAACATCATCCAAAGCTAACAATAATTCACTCAAAAACTTATTAATTTTGTTAGCATTTATTTGTGGATTATCAGCAGTTCCAATTATTAAACCATATTTGTACAGTTTTGGTAAAAACATTTTGGAGATCTTAACTGCCTTATCCGTAGTTATATTTGAAGAAATAGATGAATTAAAATCTTTAACGGTATCTGCAGAATTTATTATAAGAATTGGATAATCTCTGATCAAATCGAATGAATATTCTTTGCTATATGCATAATCACATGAACAGGGCAAGTTATAAAGTGTTCCACATAAGTAACATCCAATATAATATTCGGATTCGGGTTTAAAATTCTTGAAAAATCTGGTTAAAAATTCAATAATTTTTTCGGTATTTATCTTAGGATTAGTAGTTTCTCTCGTTTTATTACTAATCAGATTATATTTGTATAGTTTTGATAAAAGTGTACTTGGAAATTCGACTAAATTATCAGTGGTTATGTAAAGATTTTTATTTTCATTTGGATGAATCAATTTTTCAGTATCTATACCAATATCACTTTCATCAATACAATTTTTAATAGTTATTGTAGTTTCAGATTTTGTTGGTTGATAACAATCTTTTAAACGAATTTCATTGCAATCACTACAAGCACCAGACATTATATTATCATAATTATTTACATATAACAACATTTTCGTTAAGAAGCTGTTAATTTTATCGGTATTTATTTTGGGATTATCAGTTCCAGTTGTATTAGAAGTTATTAAATTTAATTCGTACAGTTTTGGTAAAAATATTCTAGAAAATTTAACTGCTTTGTCTGTAGATATAGTTGTCAAATTAGTGAAATGAAATGTATTGACAATGTTTGTTGTTTTTCGGAGAAGATTGTTGGGTTTGTCTCTGAATACATCACAAAAACACCACCAATTATATAATGTTCCACATGCAAGACAGCCGTTTAATGTTGTAAATTTTGTTTGATATTCGAAATGAAGATATGAAGATTTAGAATGATTTATAAAATCAGTCAGAAATTCGTTAATTTTGTCGGTATATATTTTGGGATTTGCAGATTCTCTTGTATTATTACTGATAATGTTAAAATTGTATAAAATTGGTAAAAGTGTAGCTGATAATTTCACTGAACCGTCAGTAGTTACATAGGGAATTAAGTTTTCATTTATATTAGATATGGGTATATTTATGTTTTCTAATTCAGAATGTGGTACTACAACAGTACATATTGCTTCAAATGTTGTAAGTATTAAACAGTAGATAATCTGCAATTAAAAAAATCTTTTTGCAGTGTAACACAAAACAAAACATGTTTAGAAAAAAGTATAAAAATAACATATGGTACATGAATAATTGAAAAAAATAAACGTTGTTTAAGTGTATGTCTAAGATTTATAAACAGAAAAATAAAAAATTCAATATAAGTAAAGCAATATTAATATGTTTAAGTAAGAATCAGAAATTCTAAGCATTGAATGATTATTGTTTTAATGAAAATGTATTTCTATCATATTCTTTGAGTAAATGGTATAATATTTTTAAAAAATATTAAAATATTTGTATAGTTTAGAATCAAGTAATTACTAGAATATTATATTGTTATAAAGTTGACAATTCAATAAATGTAATTTAAACAACACAAAAATATTGCAAACATTTATACCTAGGCAAGATTATTATAACGTTCATTATAGAATTATTTATGATTATTTTATATAAATAATGTTTAATTACAATGTATATTTTGTTAAGTTTATATAGCTGTTTACAAGATTTCTTTTTGTTTTTATTACAAATGGTTAAAGATTATCCATTTTCAGCATGCAAGTATATCTACACAAAAAACACTTATACCAATATTTTCAATACCATAACTATCATCTAAAGCCCACAACATTTTACCCAGAATTCTATTTATTTTATCAGTATTTATTTTCGGATTATTTGTGCCAGCTGTAGCAAACGTTATTAATTTATATTTGTATAATGTTGATAAAAATATCCGGGAAATTTCCACAACTTTGTCTGTACTTATACTTGAAGAAGTTGTAAATTTGAGTTCGTAGCTAGTATCATTGACAAAATTTTCTGAATATTTAATAAGAATTGGATGTTTTCTGATTAATAGATATGGAAACTTTTTGCTAAATCTATAATCACATGAACAAGGTATATTATATAATGTTTCACATGCAAAACAACTATTTAAAGCTTCAGGCTGAGCGAAAAATTGAGTGAAAAATTCGTTTAGTTTTTCGGTATTTATCTTCGGATCGGCAGTTTCTTTTGAATTATCGGTGATAATATTAAATTTGTATAAAATTGGTAAAAATTTACTAGGTAATTCAACAACATTATCTGTAGTTATATTTGAATTAATATCTTCGTTTGAAGTGAATTTATTTGTATTTGTATCAATATTATTTTTATCTTTATAGCAATCTTTTTTGCCATGACATGATCTTGTCTGCAGCGATGTGCAAATAATACACCAATCAATTTCTTTATTATCATTTGCATAAAATAATATTTGACTCAAAAATTTATTAATTTTGTCTGTACTTATTTTGGGATTAGCAGTTCCAGTTGTAACGAATGTTATTAAATCATACTTGTATAATTTTGATAAAAGTACTCTGGGAACTTCAACCACATTGTCAGTGGTAATAGTTGAAAGAACAACTGAATTAATTTGTTTACTATTATTTGCTTTTTGAAAAAGAACTGGTATTTCTTTTTTACTATCACAATTAAAATAAGGATATACGCTGTATACTTCTCCACATGCGTAAAATTCTTTATGTGCATATTCAGTTTCAAAGTTATACAATAACTGAGTTAATATTTCATTAATTTTCTCAGTTTGTATAGTTTTATTTGTGTGATTGTTGAGAAGATCGAATTTGTATAAAATTGGCAAAAATATGCCTGGTAGTTCAACTATGTTGTCGGTAGTTATATTAGTATTACAATCAAATTCATTTGTTGATTGGATTAATATATCAGTATTTATAGTTGTTCCAGTACTGTTCTTTTCAGTTGAATTAAAATTTTGTGCGGTAGACGTAATAAGTGCTTCAAGCATTGCAATCACAAAACAATAGAATATCTGTAAGTAAAAAGCTTGATTGATTATTAAACATTCAGTGTTGAGCAAAAGTATAGGAGCAATGGTGTTAAAAATATTGGCATATTGTAAGATAATTTAATAGAAAATAGTATGTACTACTCAACAAACATGTAATAATGCCCGAGACTTCTACACTTTTTCGGAGACTATACAATAGATAATGGAGTCGTTGCACATTTAAAATAAAAAATGTAATAAAAAATATACATTAAAATAAGTACGTAAATATATGTTTCAATGAAAATTATTTATAATAAATAAAAAAATAAATTTTGAAGTTAAATTTGCTCGTCATGACGTGTTAGTGTATTAGCAAATAATCAGTGCCTCTTGCGGTAAAAACAAAACAGTCTTGCCTGTATTTGTTATGTTAAAATCAAAAACCACGTGTTTCATTTGAAAATTTATGTTCGTTTTCACAACGTGTAATTATAATGTATAATAATAATTGGTATAAAACAATATTTCACAACCATAATGTTTATCTTAATTTAAATTTCAAAATGTAAACATAACATATGGCAACACTGCTCGATATACTGACAGATACATTGACAGATGATAGTACAAACACACTGCACTGTTTGAGAAACACTATGTCACTCACAGAAAGCAAAACGCGAGGTGCGCAAGAATTCTTATATTTCCGAATTTTGAATGAAAATACTGTAATTCATTTTAAATATATAAAATGTTTTACTTTAAAATTGTAAATTTTACTGGGTGCAATGAGTCCCATTGTACTTTCATTTGCAATATAAATAATATTCAAAAAATTTTAAAATGTGAAAATTACGTTGCATGACATGAGCACCGCCAGTTTAACGATAATATGGACCTAGTGCTTTAGAAAAATTTGGACTGACATAAAAGTTTACTTTGTGTTTTTAAAAGTTTTGTTTTATGAATGTAAGTCCATTGCGTACTTAACACAATGTTAAATAATTCCAAAACAAATTTTAAATTGCATATACGCATATAGAAGAACAAAGAATACTAAATACTACATAATACTAAAAATGTTTGAAAATTATTGTAAATATAATATATAAAAATAACTCAAATACATATTGCACAGTTATTAAGTAAATGTACTATTCCCTAAAAGGTGCTTATATAAGTCCGTTCTCTAAAAGAGTAAATCGTGTTACCCTAAATAGGTAAATTTAAAAAAAAAGAATTTTTTTACTTCAGATAAATGTGAAAAAATATAAACACATTTTGGAGTAATTAAAAACTGCTTATTAACATCGTGTAATAACAACTGTTACTATTAAAGAGTAAAAAAAACGAAAAAAGAATAAAAAAATTATTTATTTATTTATGTGTGGGCAATTATTTACCCCTGGCTCTTCGTATTTCTGTTTTTGCTTTTTTATTAGTATAAACAGTTGCATATGTTAAAATACATAGAAAAGTGTAATATATTACACTGATACACTGATAATGGTACAAATGTAATTACCCTTGTATATACTCAAACGGGCTTCTTTGGAAACATTTACATTCTTAGCAAAAGTTTCCAAAGCACCCAAAACCTTACAACCAGCATTTACTCTCCTTTCAATTTCACGATCAAAACGGCCATATCTAGACAACAAACTACCCAAATATACAAATTCGTCTACCTGCTCTAAACGTGAACCATCAACATATACATTACATTCAGTCGTCAAGTCACCTTCTCAAAAACTAAAATTTTGCAGTCCAACCAAGAGGGGGGGGGGGAACGACGGGCTTTGCCCCCCCCCCCCCAACTAGCAGAATTAGCACAATTTTTATTCGTTTAGTCATATATTCAGCAGTCACTTCTAACGCTACAATTATTTTCCACAAAATATTGAGCCAACATTCATTATTTTAAACTATTAATTATTCGATTCATGTAAAATAAAGTGGAAATCTGGTTAGTATTTGCTTTTTTTTTGTTTCTCCAAGATAAAATCCTTGGGCGCCCCCAAGACAAAATCCTGGCTGCGCCACTGATTTTAAATATAAATCATAAATCTCAAATTTGTAAATTAAATCCATCATGCACTGGGTTTAACTTATGTCGCTTAGAATATATAAATAATTAATTTATTATATAATAAATAATACTCCTACTTTTTATAATTTTGTTGTTTACAACATTAAAACTTTTTATTAGCTGGTTCAGTAACTAATTATCCCCACTTTTGAAATAAAATTATTATTTATTCATGATTAAATCTGATTTTTGTAATAAATTGCGTAATTAGTATACATATTATACAGTGTATTAGCATAGTAATACATTAAAAAAAGAAATAATTGTTTTATTATCGTTTATTTCTATGAGATAAATGCATGCAAATTATATAATTAAACAATAATTTTACTTACAAATATATCTTTCATGATGCTGCCATTAACAAATAAATATTACATTCACTTGTATATATATGTTTACTAGAATAAAATACACAATGATTCGCTTAAATATGTTTTTAGCTTTTATATACAAGAATTAACTCCCCACTTCAAAAATAAAAATGCTAAAGCCGGTTTATAAAAAATCTGTTTATTTTTTTATTTTGTACATCTATACCTACACTCTAAAAAAATATGTAATTTTACCTACAAACAATTAGATACTATGATGCCCAGTATTTATAAGTATAATTACTCAACTGCTGTAGTTTTACATCATTGTTTAAAAATACATAATATCAGAACTATTACAAACATTATGTAATATTACATTTTTTTTTTTGGTAAAGTCTCTTTTAGTAAATTTACAGAACTTTAGTAAATTTGCTGTTGGTATAATTACATACATTTCTAAATTTACATAAAAGAAGTATTTTGAAATAAATGAATTACATTTAAAATATTTTATTAGTTTTATTACACCAAATATGTATTAAGTCTCATTATTTTGATAAATTATTACAGATATTAATATGCAAGCTGTAATTTTAGATAATTTAAGAAGTTATACGTAATTGGTACACGAATATAATATGGTATAGATTTAAAACGTTTGAATTAATATTTAAATACAAATTTTATAAAAATCTGCTGTCGCCACCACAGAACCGATCGTCATCGTATTAAATAAATATATGGAATAGAAAAATTTGTACGTATAGCAACTATTGTAGTCATGTTAACTAGAAACAAAACTATCTTGACATAAATATGCCACTTATTTACAAAATTATATGTATATATGAATAAAATATGAAAAATTATTTAAAAAAAATAAAAGTTGTTAGTTATAATTTGTTTAGCAACTTTTGTTAAATAAATGTTCTCGAAATAAATCTCTGTTGCAAAATATTCGTAAAACACATAAAAGTGACATATCAGTAAATTATCACTTTCGGTTGACAGATCTGTACTAAACGTTGATCAATTTGAGATATTCAACTCTGAAGCTTAAATATGAAATTATATAAGAATCCGTTCAGCTGAATTTACACGTACCCATAGACCGACAGTCGGACATCACACTATTATTTATTCGTATTACTATAATCCTAATTCGTGCTTATCTATAAAAATCTTAATATATAAAATTTGAAATGTTTACGATATCTTCCTTATCATATATGATACGACGGTCGGTAAAAATTAACTTTTTTAAAAAATTGTGTTATATTCTGCCTGATATCCAAAATAAAAAATTTAAAATGTTCACATTTTTAAATATTATCTGTGATAAATTTAATGTTATTATAATAATTATTTATTAATAACTTTTGCTTCAAATACTATAGAAATTGAAACCTTTTCAGTAAAATTACAAAACTTTTTTATTTGTTCTATTAAATAAAATTTATTTGGAAGTTCAACTTATATTCATTATTAATTAATTTTCATATAAACAGAAGATTTTATATAAAAGGTTCTATAAATATACTCATAAAGTAAAAGTTAGATGTTGAAATGTTTATTAATTGACTAGAATTACAATTTTTCTATTGGAAAATTGTATAATTTTTGATATTATATATTTTTTCGTAACTTATGCAGTGTTATAGGAAAATAATAAATTTTAAAAAATATTTTGTTTTCTTGTATTTTAATGTTAAATACATGTATATTACAAGTACATAATTGCGAAAGAATTTTACTTACAAATGATGATTCTCTTATCAATCAAATACAAAAATCACAAATATGTTTCAAATAAATTAATAAATAGTATAAAAACGAAATAATTTTTATGTCATAGTTGTATCTAATAGCAATCAGTTGTACTCCCACTCAAATTTAAATTTTCCAAAACCGGTTTGCAAAGAATTTGTTTATATTTTATTATATATACTTATATATTTCAGTTCTTAGTTTCTTTTTTAAGTTCAATGATCTTATTTATTTTTGCTTGTTACTGAATTATTAAACTAAATTTATTTTCTTCTATGATTTCTGCTCTTACTTGTTGAAACTTTAAATTATTCATTATGATAAGTAAATAATAACTACTCGGTTTTTTGACTATTGGTCTGACGAAGCTATTGTATAGCAAAACTAGTCACCGAAATAAAATATTTTTTGAAACAAAAAACGGAGTAGTTATTATTTACTTATCATAATGAATAAATTTATTTTATTTTATTTTTATTACATTATACGGTAGAAATTATACAGAATTTCGTTGCAAAGAATTTCATCAATGCATACGTAAATACAAATTTATGTTGTGCATTTTAGAAGCATTCATCTGAATTGAAAAGATCTAAATTATATTTTCATTCGCAATGTATCAAAAATAATCATTTCAAGTGATAGTGAATCAAGTTGAACCAATTTCTACTTTGGATAAACCGACTGGATGATTCATACGCGTTGACAAGTTTAAAACGTACATTTTTTTTGCATTTAGTATAAAGTGAAACAGTTGAATGAAACGTCATAGATAGATACATAACCTACAATATTTTGTATGTGGTTTAATGCAATATTTAGGATTCCAAATGTGGAATTTAAAATAATTTTAATAAATATTATTAATAGGAGATTTATATTCTATTAACTAAAAAATTCGCAATTTTAGTGTTTTAATAATGCTTGTAGAAAGTAAATATAATATTTATTTTATCAAATTTTGAAAATCTTACAAATTGTGTATAAGTACCAAACTTATTACTTTGATTCCAATTTTTACTAATTCAGTTACCGCCATTGTGAAGACTAGAAATTTGGATTATTATTAATTATTATCCATAATGTTCATCAAAAGTGCAAAACATAAATTCGTTTTAAGTTTAAAAAAAAACTAAGCAAATTACAAACACGGCATATGAAAATAATTTAAAAATTCAATTATTGGAAGAAGAATCCGAACCCCAAATTATTTTTGGTCGTTTCAGTCAGTGGCTTGCGGGGCCCCAGGCGACGGCATTCACCGCCTGTGCGGAAACCCGCTACTGCCATACCGATACTACGTAAAATCAAATATGTGATTTCCAACAGAAATAACGTAGCAGAAGCAGTATAACATAATAACGGGACAAGTCTAATTTATTATTTGCTCTCAAAGTATTAATTTCGATTAATTTTACTAGAAAATAATCTGCGTTTGCTGCATTTTTTATCATTTTACAGTCTAGTTATATCTGCTGATTTTTTTCCCTTTTCTTTGAATATGGTGTTAGTAGATGATGCAGTTCCAACAAGCTTATTCTTTCACAACTAGTTTCTACGCAAGTTCTATTCACTGCACTTAATCGGTATACTGTTAAAATATTATTTCCATAAGTGACTTTTCTTAAGACGGTTTATCTCGTCCAACATTAGCGTTAATTTTTTCATTATCTACATCAGAACTAACGCCAGTAGCAGTAAAGGTACCATTGTCATCATCACTTGCTTGGTCAAAAGTGGTTATTGGTGTAGTTTCGCTTGTATAAGAAATATTCATGACATTTCCGGTGGAATCAAATTTGTTTGAATTATTATTTGTTAATTCATCTTGGAATGAAATTTGTGGCGGTACATAAATATATCCAGAAGTTGAGTGACTTGAAACTATGAAGTTTTCTTGTCCAAAAATTCTTATTATAAGACATGTATATAACTGAAATGCAATTAATTTACATTAGACACCAAGATTTATTCAGTTATTAATGTAACACGACCAAGCAGTTAGCATATACACCTATCCCTCGATTTACACTAAAGATAAATTCCACACAAAACCGTGTAAATTGAAATCTTGAATTTTGCTAAATAAAACCGTGTAAAACGAAAATAAAACCAAAATATGTATTATTCAGTCATTTATTTACGTAAAACAAAAGTAAGACATCTTGAAAAACTTAAAATTATACTTCTTTTATAAAATAACCAAAAATATGTAAGTAATAAAAGTACATATTTAATTCATTTTACATTAGGAACAAAAAATAAAAAACAAAAAGATCCTTAAAAAGTTAATTATAAGTTGAATTTCTGTCATCACTTTTATAAACTATCAGTCTTTTCTTCCTGATGTCACTTTCATTACTTGAGCTTTCTTGATGCGAATATATATTTTTATCAGTTTTTTGAAATTCGTTATAATTTATAAACCGTGTAAAACAAGTGCCGTGTAAATCGGGGGATAAGTGTATTTATAAACTTAAGTAAGCGTGTGTTAAGGTAGTGACCGTGCTATTTCATATATTATTTTATTATTTAAACTTTAATTAAATAAAATGTTATTGACATAAATTCATTCAAACATTACACTAATATAAAACAATTCACAAAAAGAAACATAAGTTACAAATACGAAAATTTAAGCAATGTTAAAATCTAAATTAAACTAAACACCAAATAAGCGAATTTAGTAAAATAAAGCAAATTAAAGGTTTCTGATTCTCTATGCTTCTTTTGTTTTATTAAACAAAAGAGAACTTAACTAAAGCGAAGGCGAACGTGGACTTAATTTAGGCGAGAACTTAACTAAAACGAGCGCGACTGTAGAATAGCTACAAAGCACAAGTCAGCAGAATCGTATGAAACTCATCTCAGAATTTTTGGCTATTTTTTTGGATAATTAATTATCGCTGTGCCACTTTATTTGCCGCAAATTTTAAAAAAATTATATTAGGTTAGGTTAGGTTACTTTAGTTTAGTTTAGTTTAGTTTAGTTTAGGTTAGGTTAGGTTAGGTTACTGCATTATTTTTAATTGGCGGCAATTAAATCGGCACAGTGGTAATTAATTAGCCAAAACATATCCAAAAATTCTGAGATGTGTTTCATACGATTCTGCTGACTTGTGCTTTCTAGCTGTCTGTGTAGATCTGACTCTTCGATGCAAAGCGAAAAAAATACAAACTTTATTTAAGTAAGCAAACCAAATTGTTACTTCTACGAAATTTACAAAAAAAAATTCAAAACACTTAAAGCTATTTTCAAAACTCTTAAAGTGGCAAGTGGTTAAAATTAAAATTAATTAGTTTCAGCAATATGTCTTAGGTTACAATAACCACAAAGCCCAACACTGGCATGTACATTAGTAGATTATTTCGTAAAAATCAATCAGGTTATTTAATCTCTTAAACGAATTCTTACAAAGTCGATATCTAGCTAAATCGCTTTCTCTCAATTGAAAACGTTAGATTCACACCATTTTAAAATTTACAAATATACAACAATTGTTTGTTCAACAGTTTTTTAGCACTGCTCATATATAGACAATACAGTACTGCAAAAAAAAATTGAAGGTGAACAATTATTGCAAGGCTTGCAATCTAACTGTGGTAGTGTAGCTCTCTGTTCGTTTGTTAAATTATAATTTTTTAGAATCTTTTAATTTCATTACATGCAACAAAATGACTATTTATATATATATATATATATATATATATATATATATATATATATATATAAAAATAATAATACTTACAAATAAAATAAACATAAAAAATATATAAAAATAAACACACATTAACTAAATACAAAATAATCTAATTTGAAATCTGTAGCTTTTATATATAGGTATCGGTTTTGTATCCCCACTTGAAGATGTTTTGCTAGTAAGTAGAAATACCTATATCGGTAGGTATTATTGTTTTATTATAAAAAATAATTTGTATCAAAATCTTATATTTGTACTTTTTAAGTTTAAGTTTTAATAGTTAAATATGTTTACTCTTAAATTAAAATTATTATTTACATTTCACTCACGCAAAACACTCAATCATACCACCCCATCTACTCGTCGGACGTCTACGCAAATGTACACCATCAAAATCATTCACATATATTCTTTTAACGAAACGTTTATTAGACATTCACTCATGATGACCGTACCATCTTAACTGACTAACACCAACTTTTGTAACATTTTTTTATTTCGCACTCATCATACACTAATCTATTTCGTACCCAATTTCTTGTAGTTACACTACATACGCTATGTAAAATTTTTATTTCTACAACAGCCATTTCTACCCAACATTCACTACGGTACACTAACGTAGGCACCAAAATAACTTTTGTATATACTCAAACGAACTGCTTTGGAAACATTTAGGTTTCTAGCAAAAGTACCCAATGCACCAAAAACCTTTCAATCAGCATCACGATCAAAGCGACCATTTTTAGAGAATAAACTATCCAAATACACAAATTCATCTACCTACTCTAAATGCAATTACATTCAGTGGTCAAGTCATCTTTCTCAAAAACCAATACTGAGTACATTCAACACAAGATTCATATTCTTACCTACAAATTAATTCGTATACATTTATACAAAATAATATATATATACATACATACAGAATTTCGCCATGTGACAAAAACTCCGTTCATTTGACAAACATTCTTATATTCATTATGATAATTTCCAATTTATTAAGAAATGCGTAATTGCAGAATTTAATTGATTAAACTATATTATGAAATATTCTTCTTTATTAATACAGTCGATTCCGCTTAATTGGGACACATCGGGACTAGGGCATTTTGTCCCAATTAAGCGGCTGTCCCAATTAACCGAATTTTACATAAAATTAAGCAATCCATATTTTTCTTTCAATAATTTTATTTTATAAATTCTTGGAAAAAACTATAAACTACATATAACCAAAAAAATATAAACTTTTAAGAAAAAATAATAATAAATTCCAAAATAAAATAATAAATAACTTAAAAATCTCATTTCCACAGCAGTCATTTTCAGTTTTATATATATATATATATATATATATATATATATATATATATATGTACATATAAATTACAGATAGAGTTAAAGTGTGTCCACAGAACGTAAACTTAACTGCAATAGAACTTAAGAGTTATGCGAAAATATTACGTATTATTAAGTATTACGAGTTCGATTATAAAATTGGTTTTTGCCTAATAGAGGTTTTAGAACAATGCAACTGCAATGAGAGCAGGACTAAATAAATGAACTAAAACACCGAAAAATCGCGCTCGTAATATCAGCCAATGTGTTTACAAAATATTTTAGGTATAAATTCCCTTCAAACATATTACAATACAAAGATTTTCTAAGAACTGAACAAACTATACTTATTCGATAAATTTGAATAAATTTAAATAATATTTAATAAGTATTATAGTATTATATAGAACAACAAATATTTTGCGATAGGGATCTTTATCACACACATGTAACCTTCATGATTTCATACGAATATCACAACGATTGCAAAGTTTCAGCTAAATAAAAACCGACGTCGACATTTGTGATAAGGGTGTACCAAGGTTACAGTTATGTACTCGTATAATCTCTGCTATACCTTTTTTTATTTTTTTTACAAATCCACTAGGCTGAAAAATTCTGATAATAAATAGTTAACCAACTTATTAATTACACTTGTTTTCATTATTGTCAAAAAGTTACGGCAATATAACATTTCAGTTTATTTTAACACGTTTTTATTAACTCGTTTTCCGTCCTATTTGTTTGTTTGTCTGTTCGGAACAAATTTTGTAATCGATTTTAAACTAACTTCCCACTGAGCTAGAGACTTGGAACTTTAAACATAGCTTAAAACTGGATGACAATGCAATATTAACTAATTGATTCATTAATAACGTTACATATATACCGGGTGATTCTTTTAACCTGGAATTTTAAATATCACGAGAAATACGCGTCGTACGGAAAACTTTTCCGCTGGAGATAAAATTGGACCACCTCCCCACCCCCTGTGGGTGGGGCAAATACCAACTTTGAAATCGTAAATAAGAACCCCCAATTTTTATTTCAGATTCGGATTCTACGTTAAAAATTACGTATATTTTGTCTGAAAATTTTTTTGGATTTGTGATAGATGGCGCTGTAATCTTCGGATTGAATAATCCGAACGCTTATTTCCTTTTTTTATCCGAACTCCGTATGTCGATTTTTTTTCCATTTTTTTCAATTGTGATAGGTGGCGCTTTAATTGACTATTTCAGATGTTAACGATTTCTTCAACTAAAAACAAAAAAAAAATTCAGACAAAATGCACGTAACTTTTAACGTAAAATCCGAATCTGTAATAAAAATTAGGGGTTCGACGCGTATTTCTCGAGATATTTTAGATTCCAGGTTAAAAGAATCACCCGGTATAATAAAATGCCTAAAAATATCACATTAAAAAAATATATAAATTATTAGGTAACTTTGAAAAAATAAACTTTTTTCCCGCTAAAATATTGAATTTTGTCTTCTAAAAAATGTCAAAATCAAATGAAAAAAAAATGATATAAAAACCTCTCGTACAGTATTCTTTCACTAAAATCTATTTATGCAAATATTAGTGGGTACGCTTAGCTATAGTTTAGTGAGCGCCAACATAATAGTGACACAATATTAGTGACATCAGTGACAGTGACATCAGTGCAATATTAATAATATTCGCCACTTCTACCTTAATATTAATAAATTATTTGAAAAATATTGAAATAAAAAAATATTTTTAATATACCACGTTTTTAAAACGGATTAAAAAGTCAAAAATAATTTCTCTCCTAGAAAAACGTGGAGCGCATGCAATAGATAATAGTAAAAATTGCGCCCCACGTTTTACTAGGAGAGAAATTATTTTTTTAGTTTATAGTCCGTTTTTAAAACGTGGTATATTAAAAATATTTTTTTTTATTTCAATATTTTTTATATTTTTTTATTATCTGTTATTTTTGTTTATAACCTGAATTTATTGTTTTCATATCTGAATTATGTATGAGATTATTGTGATATAAATATAATAAATTTGGACGTATACTAATAATACTTTAACATTGTTAATATTGTTTAATATTGTTAACGTTTATGCAAAATTTTGTATATACGTTATAAATACGTTGTTCAACAAAAGTAAAAAAAATTATTAGATAATAACTTATAAAATTTCTTTCCATTTAATCCATTTAAATTTTTCGTTAAAAATATCTTTTAAATGCAACCAAAAATATCATTTTTATTTAAATCTTATCAGTTTTTTTATATGTCAATTGTCAGTTAAAATAGAATAGTCGAACAAAAATAATATAAATAAAATAAAATGTAAATTGTAATAATATACAAGCTCGACGCACGTGGAAATACATAAGCAGTACCGATGCTGGGCGTCGTTCTATGACGTCATGGTCACACGCATTGACGCACATACCACACGTGACATAAAACAATTGCACGACGCATCATGTATATTTATTATTAAATTTGTTATCATGTATCTTTCTTTTTACTTTATACATATATAATAAAATTCAAAAAATGATAATTGCATTAGAGCTTGTATAATTGTATTATGACAATAAATCTTTTTACAGTGTTATGAGGGCAAATTTTAATGATCATTAAGCATTAATTCTTAACATAGTAAAATATCTTTCAGAACTTATTATATTAAAATAAAACTGCTTTACGTTAAAGTTCTGTATTAATATTTATTTATAATCGACGTTTCGACGAACTCAACGTCCGTCTTTATCAGCAAAAAAATAAAAACAAACGATGAGTTCGTCGAAACGTCGATTGTAAATAAATATTAGAGTAATACAGAACTTTAACTTAAAGCAGTTTTATTTTAATTAATTATTAATTCAGTAGTTTGTATGTCATAATTTCATTTGCTAAATTACACACTTAATTTGTCTCTAATGTTCCGATGTTGTTTGAAACTAAAAATCGTACGAATTCGGTAAAAGTCGAGCGACTCTTAACCGCTATTAACCTCAGATAAACATATGTTTTATAGTTGTCTGTCAAACATGAATAGTGATCTAAAGAATTATTGTATATTGCAAATCAAATACATTTTTTATATATATATATATATATATATATATATATATATATATATATATATATATATATATATTAATTAAGATTGATAGTGGGTGTTGTAGTCATAGGTAGGAATGATGTTAATTAAAAAATCTCATTTAAGATTTCCACCGAGCTTTCGTAGCAATTTTGCCTACTTCTTCAGGGCGCTACAATCAACATTTTTATTTATAAAACAATCTGGTACATGAATAAGATTGTTTTATAAATAAAAATGTTGATTGTAGCGCCCTGAAGAAGTAGGCAAAATTGCTACGAAAGCTCGGTGGAAATCTTAAATGAGATTTTTTAATTAACATCATTCCTACCTATGACTACAACACCCACTATCAATCTTAATCAATAAATTCCTAGTCGTTACAAATAATCATTTTATATATATATATATATATATATATATATATATATATATATTTTGCAAGAAATAAATAAAAAAATATCATAAACAAAATTATTATTATATAAAATAAATCTTACGAAATAGAAAAATTTGTATAACAACAATTACTGCGTAGTGTAGTAGTGTATGGTAATTAAAATTTACATGAAAATTTACAAATTTAATATAAAAAATAATAAAAAAAATAGCCGTATCAAAAAATGTTTAAAATAAAAGCTGTTGTTTATAACTTGTTCAGCAACTTTTGTTAAATAATTTTTTTTGAAATATATCTTTGTTGCGAAATATTTGTAAAACACATAAAAGTGACATTAGTAAATTACCATATCCGATTGGTACTAAAAGCTGATCAAATTGAAATATTCACCAATTCACCTCTAAAGCTTTAATTGGAAATTTTATAATAATCTGTTTAGCTGAATTTGCTTTATACGTGTTCACAGACCGACAAACGGGCATCACACTAAAAACAGTGGATTCAGGTTACTGTAAGTCTAATTCGTGCTTTCCTGTAAAAATCTCAATATCTCAAATTTGGTATGATTGCAATATCTCCCTTATAATATGTAATATGGCGGTCGGTAAAAATTGTTGTTTAACGTGAATGAATGTTTCCAAGTGATAGAAATAGAAGAGTATGTGAAAGGTATCTATCATATATATGTTATATATTAAAGTGTATCAAAAATTAATTTTTTTGTCGGCTAGGGCAAAAAATTTGAAGTTTTTGATGCATACGCCGATATCCATTTTATGGCGAAGCTCATCGAACATAACGTAAATGCATATCGGCCTACTCCGCATATGGAAATTGCACCATAGCAAAAAAAGACTAACTTAAATAGCAATAAGTTTTTTCACCGTTAAACTTATTACAAAATGTTTATTGACATGTATTGTTGTATTGTTTCTGCAATTGTCCGTTTATCGCAGATAACGCGATATCGCATTCATAAGAGGTGTAAATAAAAATTTAGAAATTCCATATTTCGAAAACCAATGAGTATTGGACCTAAGTGTATTACAATTTTTGTTTTGTTTTCATCTCTACTATCACCTATCAAAGTGTGTGTTTTATTAACACCCTGTAGAGGCAACAAAATGTACATTTTGTATTAAATAAAAAAATAAAGAAAGAGTCTTTTGTTTTTTCTTGAATGAAATTAGTTGAGCAAATGTCAAATTTACGTTTGGTTATAAGAGTTTATGTGAATAATTTTGAAGGTATACGATTGCATAAACGTCCGATATATAGTTGGAGTGATATGATTGAGGGTGTTTTGCGTGAGCGAAAGTTTCCAAGTAGTATAAATAGTGGAACATGTACGAAATATTATAACTGTGCATTAAGCTAAAGTTACTTGTCTGGATAGGAATGTTTGGAAAAAAACTGATTTCAAAGTTATGGAAAGAGTTTGTGCCACATCCATTTTGGATACATGGCGTAATTATGTATGTATGTATATGTACAATTAATTATCCATACAATTATCCATAATGACTTCAAACTAAATAATCAGTTACCTTGCATAATAGTTTATAAATAAATAAATTTTTTTTTAAACAAAAATATACTACTTCATTCATTCGCTAAAATCGTGCATTAAACTTTTTAATTTAATAAAAAAAAAACTCCTGCACAATTTAGAGCACATTTGTAGTAAATAGGCCGAAGGACAGTACAACCAACAAAAACAGCGCACAAAAACCTACAAGGTTGTCTCAAAGAAAGTTTTTATTCCTTGTCCTACGTCATCAAAATGAAACGTATTATATAGATTCGGGTAAGTTTAAGGCAGTATCGGTTAATGTGATAGTGAAAATTAGGAGCAGGGACAAAACCGGAAGTTGAA
Source organism: Clivina fossor (assembly GCA_963966155.1). NCBI lineage: Eukaryota > Metazoa > Arthropoda > Insecta > Coleoptera > Carabidae > Clivina > Clivina fossor. The sequence continues at coordinate 13,064,335 of OZ014555.1, forward strand.
TTGCAACGTGCCCTGAGATATGAGACATTCTGGTGGCAGCAGTAAACTGCTAACAGCGTACATACAAACTGTAAATTACGTGTGCTATATTAAGCGATAACATTTACGTATTTTACCGGTCACAACCAAAGCAACGTGCTTTGGGTTTCTTATTCATTTTCTTTTGTTTTTATTGTTGCGATTGTCTTTTTTTCATATTTTTATGCATTCCAACACTGCTGTGCTATTGATTTATAACAGGGCTCCAAACTGGAACTGAACCGAAATTCGAAAAAAATCGAAACTGAACCGGAAAAATATCGGCTTATTTCGGTACAATACATGTTTTTATTTTTTGTTTTTTGTTATTGAAATTGAAAATGAAACTAGGAATCACTTTGAAGAAAGTGTATTTTTTCATAATAATTTTGCTTTTAATAATCTTTAAATAGTTTAAATGAAAATACATTGGAAAATATTTTAATACAAATTAGAGGTAATTTTAATATTTTCTAATTATAAATAGATAAAAATCCTTTATACAAGAATTTGTAACTTATGTTATCTTATTATTATAATATATATATAAGTATAATTAAAACATACACACAAATTATATAAATTTCGAATATAATTATATTATTATCATATATATTATATACTTCTAATTATTATATCTTTAATTAATTAATAATTATTATTCATATTATATTATTGTATCAATTTATGTAATATGCTTATTATAAAAGTAGGAATACAATGTTCTAAATTATGGTAGAAAATAAGTTTTTAATACAAATAAAAACATTGAAAATTTTTTAAAATTAGTCACTCGGAACTGAACCGAAAACCGAAAAAATCGTTATTTTTGCCGGAACGGAAACCGAAATTTTTTAATTAAACCTGAACGAAAAATATAACGGTTTCAAGCCCTGGTTTATATTAGTAATGTGACGAACAATAGTTCAGTCCAACAGACGTGAATAATATCGAAGGTGTACGTCTGCATGGATATCTAATGAATCTATGAGCAGGCATAATTTAGTTTGTTTTGTATGAGCGAATATTTCCAAATTAAAAAGATTTTATAAGAGGGGTTATGGATACTAATGAAGAAAAAAGTTACTTGTTTGGATAGGAATATTTGGCGAAAATTTAGTTTGTCCAACACCTTTACGGGTATATGGGTTCTGATTGTATGTGTGTGTGTATATATAATTTAATTTTTATAAAATATGTCTAAATAAATTTGAAATAATTTGTAACATTAAAATACTTTTCGTTATTTTACTGTTATGTAAAATTTGTAAAAAATAAAAACTATTTTCTTAATTACATATAATTTTAAACAAATGTACAAAAATAAAAAAAAAAAATTATAAATATAGTACGAGTAAGAACATCATGAATAAAAGTTCATGCTCGGTCGATGCTCAACTGTTTTGCGTGACCAGTTATATCACAGTAGGCGGCCATGATAATGTTGCACTTGTAAAAAAATACTCCACTAATGTATTGTTCACTTTTGTGCTATTCATTGTTCTAAAAAAATTGCTGCGTACGCAACCAAGATCAAGTTAAACTTTTTTTATTTTGCTATAATCTAACAGGAAAAGAGCACGCAAGAATCTATTTCTGGAATATTTATCTAGTTTGCTCATCGTAGACGTGTTTTGTTATTATTACTCTAACAAATGAGTAATGTCGAAAACAAGTACTTGAATATTTTTGTCTAAGTTGCTTGATGCTATTTGGATTAAATTACTACAAACAGGAAATACCTATTTGCTTTAGTTTTATGGAAAAGGTGATAAAGATTTGCCATATGCTTGAATTTGCGTATGAGGAAAATTATTATTTTTTTATAGAATTCACGTGATTTATTTATCAAAGAACAGAATGTTTTAATGTTGACATATATATATATATATATATATATATATATATATATATATATATATATATATTAGGGTGGTCCTTAATTTTTTTAAATTTTTTTTTCTTCGCTCCAGGTGGATAAAACGAAAGGTTATAATAAGAAAAAATTTTCTGCCAAGTCTCGTTGAAAAATATTAACATTAACCCGTGCCCCAAGACGGTTGAAGTTTAAATGGGAATTAACATGGGATTTACATACTTGCGGGTATTACAAGGTATAACTCGATTGGTTCTCAATATTTTGACCCCAACTTGACTTATATAAGGTACTGACATCGCTGAATCCGAATATGATAGCGAAAACATGATTAGGATACTTGACAACTGTCAAAACGGCTGTCATTGTGGAAAAAACCCTATTTTTTGCCGTATTTTAGGTTTTTTCAACTTTTTAGATTTTTTAAGTTTCTGTATACAAATATGGCGTTCAAAAACAATTAGAATAAAGAAAAATTGTCAAAAAATTGTGCCAAGAAGCAATTTCAATGTAAATTCGTGTTTTTGACAATTTTTTACCCTATTTTTATCATATTGTCGAGTTTTAACCCATTAAGGCCCAAGCAAAACTAAGCCTTATTACAGCCAAACTAACTGCACAGTTCATAGCACAGGTAAGAAATACCCGTGTTTTTTGAACGCCATATTCGTATACAGAAACTTAAAAAACCTAAAAAGTTGAAAAAACCTAAAATACGGCAAAAAATAGGGTTTTTTCCACAATGACAGCCGTTTTGACAGTTGTCAAGTATCCTAATCATGTTTTCGCTATAATATTCGGATTCAGCGATGTCAAGTACCTTATATAAGTTGAGTTGGGGTCAAAATATTGAGAACTAATCGAGTTATACCTTGTAATACCCGCAAGTATGTAAATCCCATGTTAATTCCCATTTAAACTTCAACCGTCTTGGGGCACGGGTTAATGTTAATATTTTCCAACGAGACTTGGCAGAAAATTTTTTCTTATTATAACCTTTCGTTTTATCCACCTGGAGCAAAGAAAAAAAAATTTAAAAAAATTAAGGACCACCCTAATATATATATATATATATATATATATATATATATATATATATATATTCGAAAAATGCCAGTTATTTTGCAAAGAAACATGGCTTACATATAGATAATTGATATAGTGAAAAATCTTTCAGAACTTATTATATTAAAATGAAACGGTTACACGTTATAGTTCTGTATTAATATTTATTAATAATCAACGTTTCGATGAATTCAACGTATCTATCAGAAAAAAAGATACAAATTACATTTACAGTAAATAAACAGAACATGGAAAGAAGTTATTATATAGGTAATAAAATAAGTAGGTAACTATATTATAAAATTTCTAAATTTTTAATTAATGGAAGCCAAATTTTATTGAAATCAATTCCTTCACAGTGATTGATGTTTCTATGTTTGGTTATTTTCTGTAAATATCATTTGTATTTTTTTCTTGATGAAGACGTACGTTGAGTTCGTCGAAACGTCGATTATTAATTAATATTAATGTAAAATTTAAGCCTAAAGTCGTTATATTTTAATATAGATAATTGGCATAATATGTAATGTATACCAGCTTTAAAATGTTTAATGTAAAAATTGATGGTTGGATAAGAAACAAGTTTTTTTTTTTTTTTAATAAATAAAACAATTTTGGAAAATCTCATATTTATTTTGAAATAAAAATTATTTTCTATTATGTTCTGAAAGGTTTTTTACTCTGTTAAAAAGTTAATTTTATTGTAATGTTATTAGTGTTGCAATTGTATATTATTGACGAGCATATAATAATGGTTATTACTCATAAAGATAAAGTTTACGATTTTAATTACAAACTAGTATCGTAATTTATTTGAATAGGTAATAGTCATTACGTATGAATGGAATACTATGCTTTTCTACAACTATACATAGAAAATTGCATAAATAGCATTTCAGAATATGTTATAGAAATAGCGATAACTGATTTCGGGATAGTGGAAAGAGTTTGTGTCACAACCTTTTGGGTATATAACGTGATTGTGTATGTATGTGTAAGTATTATTACAAATTGAATTATAATATTTAATATTTTTACTGTATAAAAATTATGTATATAATATTTTTAGATTAGCGATGTTCAAAGTTTTTTGCCTCTTACATAAATTATATACACTAGACAAAAAAAGTGCGCCACTTAAAAAATCAGAAAATTACCGATTTTCAAATAAGTATAACGCTTTTTTTGCCTAGTGTATGTGGCTACAAAAATTAAAAGTTAGCTGTTGTGTAACAAAAGCAAACTATTAACCCTAGAATGGTAACGCTAAATATTAGTACATGACTGGTAACGTGGCGTCATATATGACGCCATCCAAAATAATATAATTAATTAGACACATATAAATTACTTTTTGAAGCAATAAAATGTATTTAAACAAATTATAACACACATTTTTACATTATCATTAACACATTGTGTACAGATAGGTTGTCTATGTTATGTAAATCAAATCTTTTTCAGCAGAGAACCCGTAATCACACGCAGTTATAAGGTAGTGGCGTCGTATATGACGCCACGTTACCATTCTAGAGTTAAATCTCCGTATATATTTAATAACAAAAATAAAATATATATAAAATAAGCTTTAGGTTGTAGTTCCGTACTAATATTTATTAATAATCGTCATTTCAACGTACTCAACGTACATTTTCATCAAAAAAAATTATATAAATGACATTTGCTTTAAATGTCATTTTTATCATTTTCCTGATGAAAATGTAAATTGAGTATGTCGAAACGTCAATTATTAATATATATTAATACAGAACTACAACCTAAAGCCGTTTTATTTTAATATAATAATTTCTGAAAATTTTTTTACTATAATTAAATTAATTCAAATAAATGACTTCCTCAATGTAACATTACAACTTCACAGGCATCATCTAATTAAATTAAACAGCTAAATTCGTAACCGGCTTATTCAAGAATTAGATCATCTAAGCTAACCTTTGATGAAGGAGAGAAAAAAACTGTAAACCATGACCGAAAAAATGGGCCGAACATCAGTAACGAAAATAGAGCGAGGTGAGAATCGGGCAGGCAGAGGCAGGCAAGGCACACACTACACATACACGATACAGGCGAGAGTGCTGTACGGTACGGTATCCCAAGAGGCGGGAGAGTATATGCCATTCATCGCTGCGACCTTGAAATCCAAGCCCTGCGTGCTCTTGTGCGCGAGCTTCAGTCGGCCAAGGCCACATTAGGCGGGCGTCGCACAGTGGGGCGAAACCCCAAAAAGCTGGCCAAAAGTCAAAAAACAAAGTTACTATCTAGGGATTTTTAAGTTACTAGTTTTATAAATTAGTATTTTGTCCATCGAACCCCCATGACAGATTTGGTTTATGACGTGTATTTAGGATTAGGGCTCATTTAAAAAGTGACCTTTGAGCGGTGCGCAGGCAATCCGAACGCTAACCAATTTTTATACGTGTTTAACTTTAGTGTACGTTATAACGTGGTCTCAACGGAATTTGTTGCCGTAAAATGGATTCAGCTCCTGAACGTAAGTAGAATAATAGTGTCCTAAGCAGAAATTGAAAAAATAATTGGTTAATACCATATTTAACAATCTTTGTTGACGCAAATTAACAAAAAAAAATTTTTTAAGACAATTATTTACGCAAGAAAAAGTTGTTTGTTCTGTCGTGTTCTATCAAATGCTTTTGTGTCCCTTGAAGATAATGTCCTTACGAACATATTGGGCAAAAAACCAGTTGCTACTAACTGCTATTCTTTTAACGAAACATTTTTTTGTATTAACAAAGCCAACTGAAAAAAGTAGCCGGTAAATTATACAAAGTATTTATGAGTTTAATGTTATACAAGAACTGCTCTTTTTTATCCTTTTGAATATAATTATTGTATCGCATTAATTACGATTATAATAAACAACGAATAATTTTGCTCTAACTGAATAATTCCAAATCATTACATGCAAGAATCACTACAATGAGATAGTGGAATTGCGACGCTATTGCCTAATGTTGCGCAATATGTTTAAAAACTGTGCATTATTCATCCTAACAATCACATGTGTTAGAATGATAACTAGATGTGTTTATTTAAAATATTTGATTCTATGTTTCAAATATATATTATTTTATTGAAGTAAACACATATTTTTATTTAAATTAATATTTTATCAAATTTGTCTATACAAAATAGAAAATATGTTTGTCTCAAAAATACATGTTAAACAAAGAGCATTTTTTGATACTAATTCGTGCACGTTATTGATACAAAAAAAATTATGTGTACTAAACTTACATTGCCATAAACACATAGTGCTAACACTGAAATTTGTATTTGATTTGACTACGTGATTTTTCACAGTGTATTATAATAATATGTTTTCTAATTATAATGTTATGACATAATTAGAAGTATTTAGATTATCAATAACCATGCATAAAAACAAATATTTACAAGTGACGTTATACTTGTATACATTATTTAATGTTTGTTTACAAGTATGACGTCACATGTCATATAATCGGTCAGTAATTCGAGATAGTTTTTATGCATGGTTGTTGATAATCTAATTACTTCTGACTATGTCATAAAATTATAATTGGAATACAATAATTAATAAATAATAATTATTATTGTAATAGAGAATTTTATGAATCTTTATTTCTATTCATGATATCTATTCTATTTGAATACAAGTTATAATTAAAAATAAATAATGTTAATGTAATTATTATATGTTATTAATTATATATAAAGTATTGTAAAAAATTGTAAAGAGTTATAAAATACATTACAACATAAAATATTAAACAAAATATAAAATAAATTGTAAAACATTGTATAGTTTTTCATAATTCATTACATTACACTGATTTGGTTGTAAATTAATATTGAATGTTTTAGAAATTGATACTTTGACAACCTTCGAAGTATCGAGAAAAGACATTTTTCTCCTTTTGAAAGGAAAGCTAAGCGAACAAGTATCCAACAGTTTCGCTTCGATTGAAGACTACGTGTCCACAAAAACGGGGCATCCGTTCGCATTATGGGACAACGACAAACCGTGGATCCGCAAATTAATGCACGATTTAAGATTAAAGTGGCAGAAAGTTGCAAGGAGAGAGGATTTATTCCTCGAGAAATATAAGGAATGGCTTTCCACTTGCGTTTCGTTTAAAATACAATCAAGTGCACAAACACCAGCGCCGAAAGGTAGAATATTTATTCGTATTATATATAAACGTAATCATATTATGAACGTATAAAATAATTATTATGTAATTACAGGCCGTCCATCATTGGATTTCTTAAAACTCAGCGAAAGAGCGAAACGCAGGAGGACCGAAAATATCCGTGGAGAGACCAGTGTGGAGGAGCTGGCATTTGCTACTCAAATGAGTCTTCGAGCTTCCGGAAATGTCGAAGCCGCAAAAGTGGTCAAGGAGGTTGGTTTGGGCGGTCCATCAACAGCTCAGAGCTACAGGCGATCGCTATCGCCGGAATTCGTCCCAGAGAACCGGATGTCAGCTGATGCTGCCCTTTTTGTGTTGATCGAACAAAAATTGTCGAAAGGGCAGTACCAAGGACCACGAAATGCAAGCCAGCAACACAATTGCAAATTGTTCCCTCCATACAAAGCCGTAGCAAGTGCAAAACTGAATTGCTATCCAGCAAAGCAAGATATTTCGGTTACAGAAACCTGTGCGGAAGTGAAACTTCAATCTCTGCTGGACCACACAGTAGGACGAATTTTGCTTAGCCAAAAAGAAGTTGTTAAGAACTTAACTTCAGACAACGTTAAAAACTTTAATCTGATTGCAAAGTGGGGTTGCGATGGCAGTTCTGGCCAGAGCAATTACAAACAAACATTTTCAGACAGCAACCAATCAGATTCGAGTATTTTTTTTCACGTCCCTCGTCCCTTTACAAGTGGTGTCTTCCGAAAAGCATATCATATGGAAAAATCCGCGACCTTCCTCTCCTCGATACTGCAGGCCTATCCGCATCCAGTTTTTGCATGAAAACGTTGAGAACACCTTGAAGGAAATCGCAGATATTCGAGAACAACAAAAAAATCTTATCCCGTACGAAACCGTCATTGATGGAAAAGCCATATCAGTGTCTTACGACCTTGCACTGACCATGATTGACGGAAAAGTATGCAATGCAATTACGAAAACTTCTTCCACTCAACGTTGCAACATTTGCGAGGCAACATCTAAGCAATTCAACAACATTGACGAGATTGTGCAAAAAAAAGTCATAGAGGAAAATTTCCAGTATGGTATTTCATCTTTGCATGCGTGGATAAGATTTTTTGAATGCTGCTTACACGTCGCGTACAAGCTTGATATAAAGAAATGGCTGTCCCGGACAGCTGACGAAAAGGCCGCAGTAGAAAATCGAAAAAAAAAACATCAAACAAGGTTTTCGAAAGCGTCTAGGACTAATTGTCGACGAACCCAAACACGGCTATGGTAGCTCGAATGACGGGAACACGGCTCGGCGGTTCTTTGAACATTATGACATCTCCTCGTTAATTACTGGTGTTGACGAGGATTTGATCAAACGGTTTTACATTATATTGCAAACGATTTCCTCAGGTCACGATGTGAATATTCAGCGTTTTCAAGAATTCACTTTGGCTACAGCTACAAAGTTTGTGGATCTGTATCCGTGGTTTTATATGCCTACATCCGTCCACAAACTTCTTATACATGGCGCGGACATCATTTCTTCTGCGTTATTGCCAATAGGGCAGATGTCGGAAGACGCACAAGAATCGTGCAACAAATACATTAAAAGATTTCGGGAAGATTTTTCGCGAAAATGTACCGAGAGAAAACCATGGAGGATGTGTTTTTGCGACTTTTGGTTTCATCAGATCCATTCATTACCGGTCTCAGAAAATTACCCCAGAAAAAGTTAAGATCTCTAAACCCGGAAACTTTAGAGCTTTTGATTGCGCCGGCAATCGCACCCTCTTCTAGTGTAGTGGCACTCGATTATGAATCTTCGCTAAACTCGTCGACAACAGATTACGACGAATCGTCGGATAGCGATTAGAATAGTTTGCGCATCTAAAATTGTTATTGTAAAAACTTATATTAAAAAAATTATATTAAAAAAATTTATATTAAAAAAATTATTTTATAGTATAAGTCTGTTCAGCATTATGAGTCTACAATTTTTCCAAACACCTGATCTGTGATCACCATATTTAAAAAAACTTTATCGATCTAATATGGTCCGCCATATTGAATCCGCCATTTTGTTTTTTGGAAGTTTAACACTTGATTTGTAATGGCGATGCCCACAAACTCTCATATACTGATTTTTATCTTAAAAAAGCACTTCTTTGAAGTTTTGATCCGCCTTATTGGATCCGCCATTTTGTTTTCTGGAATTTTAACACTTGATTTGTAATGATCATGCTCAAAAACCCCCATATACTGATTTTCATCTAAAAAAACCACATTTTTTGAGTTTTGGTCCACCATATTGGATCCGCCATTTTGTTTTTTGAAATTTTAACACTTGATTTGTAATCCCCAAGTTCAAAAACCCCGATATACGTAATTTCAGACAAATTACGCAACGACTTCATATTATGGCCAGCTTTTTGGGGTTTCGCCCCACTGTGCGTCGCTTGCACCCCTTTGCTATAACGGGGTGGACGCCCTTGGCCCGGAAAGCAATGCTCGCTTGGACGCCGGAATACTCGCTGGTACATAGTGTCGTTGATATCTTGCCTACTACGTTTGAAAGTTATGATGGTTTGTGTTCTGGTTAAGCGCATGAATAACTAACCGAGCTTTCAAATTAAATAGGTTTTGAATTCATAGTTAACAGTTATAGTTCACATTATAAAAAATATAGAAGATGTGTCATTTTAATCAAGTATTTAGTTTAACTAATTACCGAATAATTTGATTAAAAAATAATTTCTTTAGACTAATGTCGGATTAAGGGGTGATTACTGTATATGTAAATTACGTTTACGAATTTTTATGTCAAAAAATGTTTTCAAATTGTAACGTCGCGCGTGGAATTGTCTGCCCTTGGCAAAAAAACTCTGAATAATACAAAAATTTCCTTAAAATATCTTAAAATTAAAATAAAGAATCTACCATGATACGTAGAATTTCTTTGAATTGAGAAAAAATTACGAAAATGGCGGAAAAAAGTGTTCTTTTTTTCAGTGTACAAAATCGACGTTTAAAACATATAACAAATTCTAAAAAACATATATCAATCTTATATAATATTTTAGAAAATTAATTCTTTATACTTACGTTTTAAAGCAAGGTAAATCGGATAAATTGGACAAATTTGGAAAACAAGATTACGAGTAAAATGCTTTTAAAGTTTGAAGTTAGTTTTTTACTGCCCTATCTCTACGTCATACCTGTTCTGACACAACTGTATTGGTCGTTGTAACTCCGCCAAAAGTTCGAATTCGGAAAACCGTTTTAACGCATTATTCTACACATTATAAGCTTGCAGAAAATGCAAAAAAAATTGATTTTTTGAAAGTGTCAGAGTGGTGTCCACCCTTAATGTATTATGTCACATACGCCACAAATAATAATGAATTAATGAATTAATAATTATTAAAAGTTATACAAAGTGAATCGCTTTAAACTCCCTCTGCCAATAACTTAGAAATCTAATTTATTTATTATACATTCTATATTTTATACATTATAATAAATGTATGTAAGAATATGACAAGCATTTGTTTAATAAAACTTTTGTTTTCATTTTCTTTAACAAAGCGTTTTTAAAAAACTGAATTCCGAATTGAAACCAATGAAATCTGATCACTTTAAATTAACTATAAATGCAACCAAAATAAATTTCGTTTGGCGAAGTAGTCATCTGCATTGCGACACACTGTATACACGTTGCACCCCGTTTTAGAATTGGCCGGGCAAGGTCAGGTCAAGTTTCCCGCTCCCTCCGGAGAGAGGGTGAACGGCGGAACGAGAGAGTACTAGAGGTTAAACTGCGTATTTCGTTTGTTTTCAGGTGACCTTAGCGCGGAATTGCGCGTCGAGGGCTGGAAAATATTATGAGTATTAAGAGCAAGAATAATTTATTATTTTCGAAAAAAAATTGTTGGGAATGCTGAGCTTGCAAGAGGTATAGCAAAAATTAGGACAATTTTTATTAGGTTACCTTGCTTGCTAGGTAACACTGACATGACTTTAATTTTTTTTTTACAAATATTACACTTTTATAATGAAATGTTTAAGTAATTATATTATATTTAAATTTTAACAATATATATATATATATAATGATAATACAATTTATATTTTAACTTAAGGCCACTATAGATGGTAATAATTTCTTAATAATTTATAAATAAGTATTTGAAATAAATCATGAATAAATATTTGGGATTGATTTATTTTCACTAAATATTTGTAACATATTTTTGAGGGTATGTGTATTCATGTCATCTACCACGGCTATCAATTGACAGCAAATAGGTGCTATTAGCCTTGTTCGCGGAGTGAATTCCTGACTAGTTCCTGACAAGTTCCTGACGCTCAAAAATGAAACGCGTATGCTATTACTTTACATTGCCAGCCAGCTGTTGCTGCTATTTGTTGGCAGTAGTAGATGATATGAATGCGGATATCCTCACAAATCAATCCCAAATATTTATTCATGATTTATTTCAAATATTTATTCATAAATTATTAAGAAAATATTACCATAATTTTACAGTAATCTGTAGAATTTATAGAATTTTGTCGTCGTAGGCATTTCGCCATACAATGTAGATGAATTCAGGATGCCATCTACGATCGACCACGGTATACCAGCTCAGAAAATTCTATAGATTCAATAGCTTTTACAGATTTATAATAATAATAATAATAAATTTGCTATACAATAAGCTACATAAAAATATTTACATTGTACTATTAACATTCATATTTATATAATACTCATTAAGTTTTTTTTTAAATGCCTTATAATGTAATATCTTTAAATTTTCTGGAAGTTGATTGTACAAACCTTTAAAAAATATTGTGTTTTGTGTTTGTGTAGTAGTATATCTTTGTTCTAATACGTACTTATTTTTATTCCTTTTCGTATTATGATCATGTATATCTTGAAACTTTCTTAATTTATTTACAATATATTGTGGTCTTAATCCTAAATTTGCTTTATGCATTAATCTAAATACTTTTATTTCTATTAATTGTTTTATCAAACCATTATAAAAATCTATAATAATTTGAAATATTTTTTATAATCCTCTTTTATATACATTTTTAATAATTATTTTCTGTGCGGATTACACATAAATAACAAACATCAAAAGTAGGTATCAGACAAAAAAAAATCCTTAACGTCCTTAAATTCCGAGGGAAATTACTGGAGTACAGTAATTCGAAAGTCCTCGACCTCCTGTTGCCACGATATCACGAACAGAGTGAACAAAATATACGTTGAAAGATTGAAACCACTCTCGTCGGCTCTCGTCCTATTTTGGCATGCCCACATACAACATGATATATAGCACCTGTTTCACGATTTTCCGACATTCAATATTGTTTTCGGGGCCAGAATGCTGCGCATGCGTCATGTTCACGTTAACCCATTTTTCAATACTGAACGAATCACAAACTAAACATAACTAAACTGATAACGTATACATTTTTTGGTGTGAGAAACGTGTTTGCGCTATGAAATATTTCACACGGGTTAAATAAAGAGAGAATTTGAATTTATTGACAGTGACAGAATTATAAAAGATATGTCACGTGACTTGTATGCTGCTTGCTATAATTTTACTAGCATCCTTGAGTCATATTGCTGTATTGTGATGAATGCAATGTTACTAGTTTAGTTATGTTTGGTCTGAGGAACGAATATCGCGTCCATATTTCATTTTGTTTCATTGATAGAACCATGTTCAGAGCATACGGGGGGTGGGGGTGGGGGAGAGTGATGTGGTGAAATTGGGACTAATGTTGATTTACTAAAACACGATTTACAATTTTGCTGTTGAAAATAAAGTTTGGATTTATTAATGTATGCAAGATGAATATTTATTTGATGAATATATGGAAATTTGTGATGAAATTTGATGTATTACTGCAAAATTTACATATTATTTTAGTCGTATCTGATAACAAAAATTATATGAATGTATTTTTAGATTTTTATTTTTAAATTAACTTTTTTTAATTTTGTTTGAATTTATTGACACTTGGTATATTAAGATTGAATATTGCAATAAAAATTACAATTTTGAAATTGTTAATTTGAAAAATTTTCAATTTTTTTAGTTCTTATGATATAAAATTGCATAAAAATTTTAAGAATTTTTAAATTATTTTCAGGACATGTCCTAAATAATTTTTATTTTGTTTTAACTGATTGATATTTGAATTATAAACAGGACATAAGACCAGTAAAATAGAGTTAATTAAACCGGTTAACCGATATTTTTGTAAATTTGCACACTTTAGGACAAACGATCCGTTAACGATAAAATCACGTGATCGAATGGCATCTTAATTTAATAAACTTCTGATAACGATCTGCCAATCGGAAGTGGTAATTTACTGATGTCATTTTTATGTGTTTTACGAATATTTCGCAACAGAGATATATTTCGAAAAATAAATATTTAACAAAAGTTGCTACATAAGTTATAACTAACAACTTTTATTTGGAATATTTTTGATACGGACAAATAATTTATTTACCGATTCACATTTTTATGATACTTATATATAATTCTGTATATAGGTGGCAATTTATTTGTAGACAGTTTTGTTTTTAGTCACCATGACAACAGTAATTGTTGTTATAAAAAATTGTCTATTCCATAAATTTATTTATTACAATGACGGTAGATTTTGTGGTGGTTACAGCAGATTTTTAAAATATATTTTAAAAATTATTGATTTTTTAAAACACCATGTGAAACTATAGTTATAGGTATATTTGTAGTTTAAAATCAAGATTAATCTTTTCAATATTGAAATTCCACTACGCCGCAATTAGTTTCCTCCAAATCCTCTCAATATCATATCATCATCAGCAGTTCCTGTTTCCTAGGTGGAACATTAAACTACATGCTCGAGAATTTGAATATAGTAGTTTCTTAGCAATTTTTTCTTGCATTGTTAATGATGCGGGTCGTTAGTCTGCAGCCAAACAAAGGACATATAAATTATAGTGAATTTCGAATTACTCAGACCTAGCCGATATCATTTCAGTAGTAAAAGGTTTTAATACCAGAAGTAATATTTAATTTAATTTCTGGCGTAAGCGCGGCACGAACCAAGGACTTTCAAAGTCCGAGTCCAACACTCTACCACTGGTCTACGGCTGTCTGTTTATCATATATTCCATCTAAATAATTCAATAAACAAAAGTGCAAAAATAATATGTAAATTTTGAAAAGAGCAACTGTTTCTTTGAAAGAAAATTTTAAATATAAATGTGATAATTCATCGACATTGTCATATAATAATTTACTACAAAATAGAATATGGCCTTGAAATTATTCCGATAAAAATTTGTCATGGCATTCTTGGATATTCTATTACAATAGCAAAGTCGTCGTATCCAGACATTTATGTAAATTTCCTTAACTGCTTTGTCTAGCGTTAATACTTAAGCATTACTATTTTATTCATAATATTTACTTATTAGTATGTAAACAGGTTATATTTTTTTTTGCATTTTCATGCTACAGTAATCTAGTCTTTGTAATCCAACAATATTAATGTTAAGGCGACTACAGACAATGTGACAAACTTCAACCATTTATTTATAGAAAATCGTGATGATCTAAAATTTGAATATACTAAAATAATTGCAAGACCCAACAATATTAACAGTAGATTGATAAGAGAAACAATAGAAATTTATAAAAAAAAAGATAACATCAATCATTGTAAATTTTTATAACATAATTACTTATTTTGTTACCTAATAATTTGTTTCTAGGTTCTATTTTATTATATATGTTATTTGTATAATTTTTCCTCATAATGATATATGTAGAGTATATCAAAAGTGAATCTTTTAATAAAAATAATTATTTAAATAAAAAAAAAAATATACCACGTTTTTAAAACGGATTAAATAGTATAAAATAATTTCTCCTAGCCCATACAGATTTATAATCCCATACAGATTTCTGACCCCATGTACCCCACGAAAAACGTTTCGTTTTAAATAATAGAAGTATTGTCATAGCTATTAAAAATTTACAATCAGAAATTTTCAGGACAATCTGTATAAGCTCAGGAATTTGTATGGGGGTCAGCAGGCCCACTCTTATGCGCCTCTCCTCCTCCCATAATGATTTACAATTCAAAAGTTTATATTGTAATTTTCTAAATTTTCCAGAGAAACTGTAAATATTAAGTAAATTTTATTACTAAGAAATAGACACTGGCCAAATTCAGAAACATTTTTTATTGAGTACATATTTTAAAATGCACTAATAATTATTATTACAATTTTTTTTTTGCAAAAAAAGTAAGAAATATCAAAGCTAAGGGCGCCTTCCGGCGCCCATGACAACATTGCGCCGTCGGGCGCTGCCCGACCTCGCCCTTATGAACGGCGCGGCCCTGGGGGTCAGGAATCTGTATGGGGGTTATAAATCTGTACGGGCTAGAAGAAATTATTTTATACTTTTTAGTCCATTTTAAAACGTAGTATATTAATTTTTTTTTTATTTCAGTAATTATTTTGTGCTTTTTAGTTTTGTGTCTGTGTTCTGTATTTTCTGTAGTTTGTGTATTGCGAAAAAACATATGCTAAATGCACAAATGCACGGAATTCGTGAATATAACACATTAACACAAGATAAAAATTAATATTTCTAATATTATTAATTAATTAGTTAGTTAATTAATTAAATAATTAGTTAATATTGCATGTTTAAAGTTTCAAGTCTCTAGCTCATCGGGAAGATAATTTAAAATCGTTTGCAAAATATGAACCGAACAAACAAACAAACAAACAATCAGACAGACAAAAAAGCAAGTTAGTAGAAACTTGTTAATTAATTCAGAACTTAATCCTAAAGCCATTTTATTTTAATAAAATGAGTTGAGAAAAAAAAAATGTAAATATGTTGCGTAAAAACTACTATATGACAGTGTGACTAATAATGTATAAGCAAAACTGAGTTATCTGTGAATTGAGCATTTTCGGTACGATTTTACTGTATAGTTAACTGCGCAGTTAAAACTTAGTTAAAACCGAGCATATATGTTCCACCTAATAATTTTAAATATAAACTAAAAAGAGAAAGTAAAAATTTTCCAAGGATAATAAAAAAAAAATTAAAATCGATAATATGGTTTCTCTAAAAGTAGCTAGGAATTTCCTAAGCAAGAACTCAGTGGTTTTTCCCTTTAGCTTTAAATTTCCCAAGAATTATCGCATTGCATCTATTTTTACATTCATGAAAAACATTCAGTAAATTGTAATATTTGCACTAATATCATTTGAATAACGAAAATTCTAAGTACAATAAAACACACCTAATATTGCACGTATAAATAAAATATTTCATTCTTAGAATTTCTGTTTCGTACAAAAATGATATAATATGTACAATATCAAAGTTAAAATTCAAGGTTAAAAATAAATAACAGCAAAATATTTTTCATATAATCTATACAGTCATTGTTTGACTATGTTACTTATTCATAACACTAAAATTAAGTTTAATATTTGTCAGAAAAATTAGATTACATAAATTAAACTACAATTTAATATAAAATTAAAATCTTAAAATACAAAAATATTCCTATATGAAAAGAAGATTTTGTTTACAAAGCTTAATTTTAAGTAATTTACTGTCGAAAAATTTGTTGGGTTTGGTGTTAATAATTATTTAAATAATAAAAAAAAAATGCTATACCAAGTTTTTAACACGGAATAAAACGTATAAAATAATTTTTCCTAGCATACAGATTTATAACGCCATACAGAAAAACTAGGGCCAACGACAGTTACTCCTCACACTTATTATTATCTCCTCGTTTTTCTGTAAGGGGGCTAAAAAAATTATTTTATTCTTTTTAGTCCATATTAAAAACGTGGTAGGTATATTAATTTTTTTTATTCAAATAATTATTTCCTGCTTTATAGTTTTGTTTAACTTTAACTTTAACCTAATTAATTAATTTAATTAATTATAATTATACAACTATATTATAATTATAATTAATTAAGTTAATTAATTGACTTTAATTTAATATTTCTAATATTATTAATTAATTAATTAATATTGCATTGTTATCCAGTTCTAAGCTATGTTTCAAGTCTCGAGCTCATCAGGAAGTTAGTTTAAAATCGATTGCAAAATTTGTATCGAACAAACAAACAGACAGGGAAAAAGCGAGTTAATAAAAATTTGTTAAAAAAATTTCCGTGTAAAAAGTAACACTAATATTGAAATAGCGTCAAAAATGTTGATGTTAAATTTAATGTCCATTTATATTTTTTGGCATTTTCTGTTATGCTGTTATTCATTACATTTAAATTTGAAGATCTTTAGCTTAAACGACTCTTTAACTTGGTGACTTAAATAAATTTAAATATAGAAATTCTGAACAAGCACACTATTATTTATATATATATATATATATATATATATATATATATATATATAAATAATATATATAGCAATATATAGCAATATATATAGCAATATATATAGCAATATAATATATAGCAATATATATATAATAAATATATATTTATATATATATATATATATATATATACATTTTGTAGTAAAATAAAATTGCTATTTTACATTATCGAAATTGGATGGCTAAATTTAAGATGATTTATCTATTTTTGTAACTTTTTTTTAATGTAACAGTTCTTATAAATTAATAACTTATTAATGATGACCTTCAGGCTTTCTCGGCCGGTATCCATTGAATTTATAGAATTTTCTGGGCTGGTATATTGTGGTTGTTCTATTCTCGTAGCAGATGTTTCGCCATACATCGTAGGTGGCATTCTCAGTTAACAAACATTGAGGATGCCATCTACGATGCATGGCAAAACATCTGCGACGAGGATAGATCGACCACGGCATACTAACTAAGAAAATTCTATAAATTCAAACTTATTAATATTTTATAATTAATAATGCATCATCTCCTTAAAAGATCGCGCTTCGATACAAAATAGGTAAAAAATTTAAATTATTTTACTCCAAAAGACACTTTAGACTGCAATAATTTATTAATAATTTATGAATAACTGTTTGAAATAAATTATAAATAAATATTTGAGATTGATTTATTTTAAATAAATATTTGTAACAGCAAATAAACGCCGTTGACAGCTATCGCTGGTTGGTAGCAGTAGTAGATGACATGAATGCGCATGTTCTCACAAATCAGTCCTAAATATTTAGTGAAAATAAATCAATCACAAATATTTATTCATGATTTATTTCAAACAGTTATTCGTAAATTATTAATAAATTTTTACCGTGTAAAGTGGCCTTAACACTATGGAATACAGTATAATAAAAAAAAAATGAATGATAGTGTTTCATTTTGCTAATGTGCTAATAATGTCATTTAATTTTGTAAACAAAAACAGACACACTATGAAGTAAAATTATGTAGCTAACCTAGATACATCTATTATACTATTTTTATTTAATTTAAATACTATAATGTAACTAAAAATATTAATTATGAGAATTGACATAAATAATTAGTAGTACTATTTTACATAAAATGAAAGAATTAAAATAAAAATCAGTGCGAAGGCACCGATTTAAATAAAATTTGGCTTTATTTAATAAAAAATTTATAAATTTGGCATGATCTAGTTACTTATTTGTTACCTTAACCCTTCGTACCCACACTTATATTTTTGTTACTCGCAACACACACAGGGGTGTACTACACCCCACACATATATCAGGCCACACGATATTAGAAATTAGATAAAATTTCAGAATAACCATATGTTTTTATTCAGTAGACTTGTTTTTAACAAGTGTAATTTATATTTAATAAAATAAATAAATATACATGATGTTCAAAAGGTTTTATTTATATCATCTTAAAACAAAACAAATAAAAACAGGTTCTCAAAGTATTACATGTAATAGCAATTAAAAACAAACATAAAACCAAACTAATGGGTACAATAATATAAAAAATAATTGTAAATTCTAATTATATAAAATTTTTATTAATATGAACATTTAGTGACGTTAGCCAAACAACGAAACTTATTGAATTTTTAGTCAGCGCAATCGGTACAAATCATTGCTCTGTGTTCGTCACACATAGACAAATGGCAAATTTTACACACATTTTTGGTCTTTCTGTCTTTGGTCTCCTGTATGCACAACATGAAAATAAATATCTTATAATTACTTGTTCCTGCAAATTATATTATTGTAAAATTTAATACTTTATTCTTTATTTGTACAAAATATTTTGGAAATACAATGAGTCTGTTAACTGTGCGCGCAAATAACTATAATAAGTAAAATTAGAATTTTAAAATTTAGTAATACATATTAATACAACTAACCTGTGTGAAAAATAATTGTCAGAAAAAAACACTAGAATAAAATATACAACGCAAAGCACACACTGGGGTGTAATATACCCCAGTGTATTTTGTTAGGCTCGTAAGTTGGGTACCATGTATGCACTGAGCTCGAAAAAACGGCTGTAAGTAGTAAGGACTATTAACTTAATTTACACCTTTGTGCCATACATTTTTGTCGAAAGATAAAAAAGAAACAGTAGAAAACATTTTTGTTGGGGTATGTCACACCCCAGTGTGGGTACGAAGGGTTAATAACTTGTTTCCATGTTTTGTTTATTTACTATAAATGTCATTTGTATCTTTTTTTCCTGATAGAGACGCATGTTCAGTTCGTCGAAACGTTGATTTACTAATAAATTATTACAGAACTAGAACCTAAAGCAGTTTTATTCTAATATAAAGAGATCCGAAATTTTTTTTACTTCGTTATTTATTCTATTTTTGTGATGTAAAACTTTGGCGGCCCTAGAGTCATATTATAATGGTCCGCGGGCATATCTTTTAAAATTCGTAACGCCTTTATTATCGTTAGGAATTAAAACAAATAATAAAAATATAAAACATTTAATTTTTATCTAGAAAACGGTTTCGAATCCGCAAAATTTACAATTTTGTGAAAAATGATCTACAATCTAAATGAATTTGACACCTAATTGCAAAAACCTAACAATATTAACACTAGATTGATAAGAAAAACAATAGAAATTTATAAAGAAAAACATAACATTAATTAGTGCGAAGCACTGATTTAAATAAAATTTGGATTCCTTTAATTAATTATTATTTATAAATGTATAATCCAGTTACTTTGTCACCTAGTAACGTGTTTCTATGTTTTGCTTATTTATTATTTATGTCATTTGTATCGTTTTTTCTTGATAATAACATACGTAGAGTATGTCAAAACGTCGTTCTTTAATTAAAATGTATACAGAACTTAATCCTAAAGCCTTTTTATTTTAATATTTACATGTTTTTATTGTTATTTTATGCAATAACAAATTTAACAAATAAGAAAGTAATGTATTGCGCACATCAATTTATTAACATTATGTTTAATTAAGAAAATTATTGAATGAGATAAGACTTTTAATACTTTGGGTATATGAATATGACATTCATATTTCAATTTAACTTTTTTCTTTAATTTTATAAAATAACATTTTTTTTTACTTTATAATTTATTGATAATAAAATAAGAAAGTAATGTGTTAAACACATCAAATTTTAATACTACGTTAAAAAAAAACATAAATAAATACATAAATGAATTTTAAAGAGCCATCTCATTAAAGTAGTTAAAATTATTTAAATAAACTAACTGTAAATAGAATTTAATATTTGTCCTTACTTATTATACATATAACATTGCTACGGCATTGTATTTAATAATAAACAAATTCGTTGTCAAGGGCAACCGATTAGTCAAACAATAATGTCATATAATATCAAGCAAGCCAACGAGAGAGAAAAAAAAAACAACAAAGCAATTACATAGGTATCGCTAGAGCGCGAGCGTTCCTTAACGAAATAATAATTTGAAAATATCGATAATAATATATTAATATCGAAATGAATTCAATAAATTTCAAGAACATATTATTTCGAGGATAGGAACAGTGACCCAGGAACAAACTTGACTCAAATAATTATTTTTTTTTTGACGGCTATATTTTTAACTGATTCCGCGTCTCCTAAAAAGAGTGACTGACTAATACTAGTGTTGTCTCTGTCGCACTCGTAACGTGAAAAATAAATGTTGCGAATGCGGACATGCGGTGTATAAAATCGCTTGATATTAACCTTGAATTTAATCAGGCGAGATTAGGCAAGACCTTGAACGAGATAAGAGAACCATACGTGCCTATGTTTGTTTGGGTGTGTGTGTGTGTGCAAGTTTTGTACTTTTATTTATGCATATTATATGTGTATGAGGTATGCTGGATATCAATGGCGTTTTATTTTTTTTATTAGCGGAAATTTTTGCGAAATGCAAATAAATTGTTGTTGCATAAGAAATTGAACTCGCAATTTTTAGTATATTTGTTTTTTATTTTATCGTAAAATTAGTATTTTTTCACTTTCTGATAAATGTTTAAATACGAGAATTTTATTAAATATTATTCTATGTAGAATAGATATCTTTAGGTTAATTTTAAGTATTTCGATAAATGTATAATTTTGAAACAAATTAAATCGTTAAAATTGTTATTAATTAAGAACGTAATTATAATGAGTAATATTTCTATTGATAGCTTTTATTAAATATGTGTTTTGTACTACTAGAAATTTGAAAAATATTGAATGATAATATAAATAATTAGTAGAAATTGTAAAATTTTTAGAGCGCTTATTCAAAATCATTTGCTTTGCAAATTTCTAACAAATATTTAGTGAAAAAAAATTATAGGAAAATATAAGCTATCAAATGCTGTAAACCGAATTAAAATTCGCTTATTAGTTTTTTAACTATTAAGCAAAACATTAGTATGGCAAGATATAAAATTTATTGCTAACTTCTGAGAGGTTTCTGCAAATATATTAAAACATAGTCCACTTTTATATGATACATTTAAATAAAATAAAAAAAACATTCTGCTACTGCAACTGTAAAACTTAGTTACAAAAACAAAAACAATTTGAGAAACATTTATTAAACATATAAAGTAGAGGCCTATTTAGGCTACCCTACTTATGAAAAAATTAGTGTTATGTTTTAGTGTAGAGCTAATGGTTCTCAATCAAACTACTTATTAACTTACGAACAAAATATTGAAAATTTGCGATATTAGTTTTATCACTTGTTCGTTTTACTGCACCGTCAAAAAATTGGTATTATTAATGTCTTTTAACCAGGAATGGAAACCGATTTTTAACCGTTATTTTAGTAAAAATTTCACTAACTAATTTAATTGGGCTGTTGCATGTTTGGTGTAACTAAATAAATGAATAAAATAAACAACCAAAATCGAAATCTAACCGAAAAATTATTCTTTTATACATATATTGCATTAAATCCATTTCAATCCAATTGCTACGTAATTAGAGAAATAAGAATAAATGAAACTTAAAATTATAATAATAAAATGAAATAAAAAAACAAAAAAAAATTTACTTGAGAAAAATAATGGGATTAGATTAATTTAGAAATTGATTCTAAAAATTAAAAATTTGTTAAAATAATAATTTAAATTATGAAAATTATAGTAACGCTACATACAATTATACACTATCACGCCATACATACACTATCACCCTAAAGTGTATATATAGTATATATATATATATATAGACATATCGAAACGTCGATTTTTAATTAAAATTTATACAGAACTTAATTTTATTTTAATATAATGTATGATAATTCTTATAGAATAAATAAGCGCATATTGTTTATAATTGTTAAAAGAAAATAGCACTACGTAGAATTCAAATATAAAAACTATTTAGCTAAATCTAAACAAACTAATAATGATATTCAAGTAAACAAAACAATATGACAATTAAAATAAAAATTCATAAACAATTTAGTCAGCAATGAAAATCCAATCGCACAAATGAAGATCGAATATAATATGGAAGATTTTATTTATGTCTCAAGGTCGAATGATAAAACTCGTAACAGGCAACAAATATACCCGATTACTGAGAAAAATACGCAAAACTTTGATAAAAGTTTTTTTTTTCGCATTTGTAAACTGAAATTAGTTTCGCAAATAATTTTAATCTTTGATTTCCGTTGACAAAATACAATTATTATTGGAATGATCAAATTTCTTGTTTACTGCATTGAAAGAAAAAATAATATCCGTAAAGATTATATTCATTATAGATATACATATGTAAATATATGACATCAAAATTGTATGCATATTAAGGGGGTAGTACCCTTTTGCATTTTCAAAAAATCGATTTATTTTTTTTTAGCTTAAAAAATTTCTTAGACTGTATACTTTAATTTACCCTTTACCGGAAGTCCGTCGGAAGCTTCGTAACAAAGTTACAGCGCTTTTAGTAAAGCAGTGTCACGGCCCGAAAAATATTTCATTTCCAAGAATTTTTTTTGAGCTAACAAAAGGACTTAGGGAAAAATGAATAGGCTAGTTTCATTTGCCGTTGAATAAACTTTAAAGTTTTATTTTTTTCATAAAAATCGCGCTCTGCTTGCAGCCGGTGCACTAGGTGAAATCGGCCTCTGCAGCCGAAATATTTTAAGTTGGCGTGCTTCCTACGCGTCGTCCATCTGCATCTGGAATAAAAACAATTAGTGTGGCCTATTCCTTGATAGATTGTCTACCGTTGTACGTAGGATTTTTGAAAAATATTGATTTAAAAAAAAATGGCGGCACTTTGAACAAAATTGTCCGATTTTTGATGAAAAAAATGAGACAAAAACGTGCACCAAAAATCCATTTTTGAATATTTCCAAAAAATCCTACGTACAACTGTAGCTTATTTTGTGTAGAGTATGAGAAGCCAACAACCTATTTAATCATTTAGCTGACTGAAGGTATGTGGTTAAAATCGCCGAGGAAACGAAGTCAAAACTTCAAACGCGAATATCTCGAAACCACATTTTTGAAATTGGCGGGCTTCCTAGCTCGAATACCGTTTAAATGATTAAATAGGTTGTTGGCTTATCATACTCTACATAAAATAGGCTACAGTTGTACGTAGGATTTTTTGGAAATATTCAAAAATGGATTTTTGGTGCACGTTTTTGTCTCATTTTTTCATTAAAAATCGGACAATTTTGTTCAAAGTGCCGCCATTTTTTTTTAAATCAATATTTTTCAAAAATCCTACGTACAACTGTAGACAATCTATCTAGGAATAGGCCACACTAATTGTTTTTATTCCAGATGCAGATGGACGACGCGTAGGAAGCACGCCAACTTAAAATATTTCGGCTGCAGAGGCCGATTTCACCTGGTGCACCGGCTGCAAGGAGAGCGCGATTTTTATGAAAAAAATAAAACTTTGAAGTTTATTCAACGGCGAATGAAACTAGCCTATTCATTTTTCCCTAAGTCCTTTTGTTAGCTCAAAAAAAAATTCTTAAAAATGACCTATTTTTCGGGCCGCAAAGGGGTACTACCCCCTTAAGTTGGCCTTGAAACGATGAAAAAACATTTAGAAATAGATATTTTTACTAAGAATTGAATTATTTTGATATATTTTTTTTACCTGGCGCAAAATCCAAGGACACTTGTATTTGTGTGACATATCAGATTTGAAAAAAAGTCTGTTTATTTCGAAAAATATTGTTTTTTATACAAATTAGCCAATTTATTTCTATTGTTTTTGTTAATCAAAATACATGGTTTTCTGCATATTTCAAAAATATTTTACAATTTAAACAGTGTTTAATAACTGTTTAGTGAATCAAAACTTATTTGATATTAATTAATTTTGTTATTTTTTCAGTAATTTTTTATATTAATTTAAAGTAACAAGTTTATATATATATATATATATATATCTTCTATAGTAAAATTCTTTTAGAACTCATTATATAAAGTAAACTGCTTTAGATTCAAGTTCTGTATAAAAATTAATTTACTATCGACGTTTCGACCAAATTCAAAGCTCGTCTTATCAGGATAAACTGATTCAAATGACATTACAGTAAATAACAGATCATACAAACAAGTTACTAGATAACCTAGTAACAAGTTACTAGTTTATCCTGATGAAGATCAGCGTTGAGTTTCATCGAAATACATACATACATACATACATACACAATCATGCAATGTACCCAACAGGGTGTAGTACAAACTCTTTTCATCATCCCGTAATCAGTCTCCTCCAAACATTCCTATCCAAACAAGCAACTTTCCCTTCATCCACAGTCATGCTAGATTTTATACATGCTCTTTTATTCCTACTACTTGAAAACTTTTGCACACGCAAAACACTCTCAATCATACCATTCCAACTACTCATCGGACGTCCACGCAAATGTATACCATCAAAATCATTCAAATAAATCTTTTTAACCAAACTTTCATTAAACATTCGCTCAACATGTCCGAATCATCTTAACTGACTAGCACGGCAACTATTGCTACAACATTTTTTTCAATTTCACACTCATCATACACTAATCAATTTCGTACCCGATCTCTTTTATTTACACCATATACCCCACGTAAAAATCTCATTATAAATTAATTTTATTGCAGAATTTGAACCTAAAGCAGTTTATTGTATTAATTCTTCCATCTTTCATCTACATACAAATTAAAATAGTAAAAAAAATTTTCAGTACTTAACTACTCATTATATACAATAAAACGATTTTAGGTTTAAGTTCTATATTAATATTTATTAATAATCGTCGTTTCCACTAACTCACTGTTCATCTTCATCAGGAAAAATGATACAAATGACATCAAGGTAAATAACAAAACATAGAAATAAGTTACTAGGTAACAAATAAGTAACTAGATTATAAAAATTTTTTTTATAAATTTTTCAATTAATGGAAGCTAAATTCTATTTAAATCAATGCCTTCACAGTGATTGATGTTTTTATATTTGTTACTTATTTGTTATCTAGTAACTTGTTTCTATGTTTTCTGTAAATGTCATTCGTATATCATTTTCTTGATAAAGACGGACATTGTGTTCGTTGAAACATCGATTATTAATAAATATTAATAAAAAACTTAAACCTAAAGCCGTTTTATTTTACATAAAAAAATTTAATTTTAAATAACGTATAGATAAATAATATAGTAAAAAAAACATAAAAAATAAAAGGAGATTTTATGATTAAGTTCTGTATAAATTCTAATTGAAAATTGACGTTTCGATATACTATACGTATATCATCGTATTTTATTTTAGATAAATATTTAATCTATCGAGCAAAAATATAGAAACGAAAAACAAATTAGAAAAAATAAGAATTACATTAGATCATACAGTGGCGTAGCCAGGGGGGGTTAACCCCCTCCCCCCCCCAAAAAATCTAAACTACCAAAAACATACGTATGTGAAATATGAAATATGTTATTTTACTTTCATTTTTATAAAAATAATTTTTATTGCTCTTTATTTTTTATACAAATTATAGTATTATCTTTATTGATTAATATTATATCATTTTTTAGTAACCCCCCATGACAAGTTTCTGGCTACGCCACTGAGATCAATATACCAAAAGTAATTTATATACACTTTCATTAGGTAATTTATCTAATGTTATTAGAATGTTGAATACAATTTATTTTGATAACACAAATATTAGAAAACTTATTTATCGATTTTTTTCATTGTAATCAATAGCTCTGTTTTAATTTTATTTATATATATATAATTCTGTAAATAAGTGGCGTATTAGTACAGTTAGTTAGTTATTTTTTAGTTGCCATGCCTGCAGTAGCTGTTATACAATTTGTTTATTCCATAAATTTATTTAATACAATGTCAGTCGGTTCTGTGGTGGCTAGAGCAATTTTTTTTTCAGTTTAGAGTGAGAGTTGCATTGTTTTAAAGCCAATATTAGTTAAAACCGATTTTAAAACCGAGCTTGTAGTACTTGTCAGCCTTTAATTTTAACACCCAATAACTGAGGTTTCAGTATTAGTCGTGGTATTAGTCATAATGTATACGAAAAGTAATTTTCTGTAAATAAATAAAATGAAATTACGTCTCTTCGTAAATAAAATAATAATTACAAACATAAAATTTTACTGCATTCTAATAAAAAAAAGTATTTATCTCCTTTTCGACCTTTCTAAACACTAATTATAAAATAAAATGTGGCAGTTAAAATTACGTTATTATGGCCAAACTATAACAGTACATAAAAAAAATATATGCAGTTATTTAGTAAACAATATTGAAATAAAACTGTCAAAATCGAAGGTTACATACCAGCAAACTATAACGACTGCACATTGTTCGATAAATTTACGAGTAAAATTTCCGAGAGTTTTTGTCCGACGTAAGGGTCCGAAAATGGGTGCAACGAACCCATTGCGTGAAAGCTTATTTAATGGGGGTGTGGGCAAATTTAATTTACACCATAACCGAATGGTTAACCGAAACGTAACAACTCAATTGCGGAACTAATCGAAAGTAAGATTATAATGAGAACTTTCCACAAAATTACGACTAACTGTTCGGTGGTTAGGGTTCAGTTGGGTTTTCTAGGAAAAATTTTATTTTAAAAGTTTTTACGTTGTACGTTGTACAAGGGTGCGTTGCAAATTGAAAGTAAATTTGATTATTTTTGAAAGAAATTGTATATTCTGTCATCTTAGTGCAGAATTAGTTTAGTGGCCATCAGTTTCATAATAAACACTTTAACTAAAATCGACTTTAAGAATAATGAGATTTTTACGTGGCATATGTGATGTAACTAGAAGGAATCAGGTACGAAATAGATTAGTGTACCACAATTGCGTTAGATTTTATAGACTTTCCAAAGATTTCAATGATGTTAACGTTGTAAAAATTTTGTATTATAGCTATGCACGATCTAAATTTGAATCTTTGCTTTGATTTCTTGTTTGTAATCATTTTATACATGAATTAAAATCAGTAAAGAAAATTTTTGAAATATTTATATTACTTTTAGAACAGAAACAGTATATCCATATCAGGGAGCAGATATACAGTAATACCTCGCTTAACGTTTCCTCCGTTAACGATACATCGCTATTACGACATTGCTGGGCAACGCGGTAATTCCCATATTTATATACATTGTGCACTATGTTCCATATGTTCTATGCATACATATGTGTTTTTACTATAACCTTCATACATAAATAGTTTTAACCACAAAAATATTGCCCGATTGCCTGAGTCAGATGTCTTATTCGATAGATATTTTGTCTGAAAATGATCCAAATATTGCGCGAAGTTGTGCTTGATTCGTTCTTGTCAAAAAATAAAAACGTCACAACAGTTTATTTACATATAACCGATAATGTTGTAATATACATGCATACTATTTACAACTATTTACAACAGTCTATTTACATATAACCGATAATGTTGTAATATACATGCATACTAATTTTATACTTTAAATTTTGTCAAGAAAAACTGTTTTTAGTTGTTTCTATCTATTAATTAAAAATTTAAAAATAAAATAATGTATTTTTTTTTTAATTTGGTAACCTATTCCTAACCTTCGCGTGTTATTTCTTCCTTCGTTAACGTTAATCCGGTTAACGTAATGTTCTTGAGGAACGCATCCCTAACGTTAAACATGGTATTACTGTATTGCCAAGTAGATTTGGCATTGAATTCTTGGATCAGAAACGAATTAAACTATTATAGTTTTATTGTAAGAATAACTGCATATCTTTGACTGTCGTAACTTATTTGAAAAACTTAATTTTTCAGTTTCAAGACTTTCAACTCGTTCTACTCTGACGTTTTAATGTGATTTTTCTAGAACAAATATTTTATGTAACGCACCAACCAACAAAATATGCAGATATTTTAACAATTGTTTATCTGATTTTGATATTACATTCACTAATTAATAGCTTAAATAATTAAGTTAGTCATAATAATATATTTGTGTATGTATTAATATTATTATATATTAACTGATTTGTCATTTTTTTTTTCATATATCTTGTCCTGTAATTGGTTGTATAACTGTTGGGCAATAAAGTCATTATTATTATTGTACAATAAAAATAAAATATTTTTCAGACGTAAATGACATTTCAAAAATTATAACATAAAGACTGCACTGCAACCTACAAACAGCATTAATTCGTCAGATATTTAGTTAAAAAGGTCGTTGAGTAATAAATCAAAAACGCATTGTTATGAGTAATTAATAATTATTACTAATAATTATAATAATTATTATTAAGAAATGCATATACAATGATTACATTGTAACATAAGTAGGAAAAATTCTATTTCTATTGAACTGCATGCTAATTTTCAATTTTTTGCATCAACATTAAACATATTTCAAGGCAAAAGTAATCTTCCAACATTTTTAACTCCAAGGTGCATTAAAAATATCTGTATCTCCAACTATTCCCAACTCTCGTTTATTCGAAAAAAAAAAATCATAAATAAAATAATCGCACCGCACGTATATATTATGTGTATCAAAATATCATTTCATTTCACCTTTCGTACGGTACGGGCACCTGTGGCGGCGCATTTCGCTGCCCCCGTTCGATGGCAGCGCACTTGACGATATGTGACGCAGTCTGGCATTGGCCTTGCCCGCCGCCGACACCGATGCCGCCTCCCCTGGCCGCCTCCGCACACAACGACCTTGAATGATTTTGCTCCGTAATATGCTTCAATGTGATTGTGTTGGGTATGTGTATGTATGTGTGATTTTATTGAAAGACAACGCACTCAAATAATTGGAACCGCTGTATAATTTTGTAATTGTATCGAAAGAAAATACGGTGACAAGATGATTTACGTGAATGGAAATGCTAATTTTGAAAAATGTTTTAAGTTAAACATAATTTATAACAAATTAGTACACGTTGTTGGGAAAAAAGTTGTAATATCAGAAAAACTAAATATTGTACGATATTAACATATATATTAACATTTTGTATGAACATTAGAAATATTATAACATACTGCTTTAGGTTCAAGTTCTATATTAATATTAATTTTTAATCAACGTTTCGATGAAACTCAACGCTTGTCTTTATCAGGACAAACTGATTCAAATGACATTTCAGTAAATAAGAGATTATAGAAACAAGTAACTAGATAACAAATAATTGACTAGATCATAAAATTATAGATTTTTAATTAATGGAAGTCAAATTTAATTTAACTCAATGCATTCACAGTGATTGATTATTATAGTATCTTGGTTAAAAAGATTTATTTGAATGATTTTGATGGTATACGTTTGCGTGGACGTCCGATGAGTAGTTGGAATGGTATGATTGAGAGTGTTTTGCGTGAGCGAAAGTTTCCAAGTAGTAGGAATAAAAGAGCATGTATGAGAGGAATTATGAATGTGGATGAAGCGAAAGTTGCTTGTTTGGATAGGAATGTTTGGAGGCGACTGATTTCGGGATGTTGAAAAGAGTTTGTGCCACACCCTTTTGGGTACATGGCGTGATTGTGTATGTATGTATGTATGTATGTATGTATAAATAGGTATTCTAGCGCATATTCAGCAATAGCAGGTTTATCTGAATGATTTAGACGTATTGGCCTCTTATTTTGTCTTATATAATTAATTCTGAAAATTTTTTTACTATGTTATTTGAAATATTGTTTTTGTTCAAACGTATCAAAATATTGATATTACGTTACTATATTGCATACATAGGAAGAAGTCATTATATTAATAGTATCAATTATAATGTTGTTAAATTCTCTATCAGGTTCGTTATTGTTTTTAGCAATGACGCGTTTCGACTTATCAGTCATCTTCAGATTTTCTGAATAACGAACCTGATAGGGAATTTAATAACATTATAATTGATCATAACGCAGGTTCAGGACCGAAGAACAAAAGTTTATCTTTCGACATTAATAATAATATTACTAGTAAGTAAAATGTGGCGTTTCTACGCCGTAAGTGACATGATTGATAAGAAATAAGAACCTAACCTAACCTAAGTCAGCATGACCTATCTTAACATAACCCAGCATTACCTACCCTTAGAACCAACCCTTAAGAAACCACCCCTATGTAAGAGGGTGTGAACAACTTCCAATTAGAAAATTAACATTAGATTTGTAATCTACGGGGTGAATTTAGTAGAAATCAACACCTAACTTGTCAAAATTAGTAAGCCTTAACCCCTTAATGCACATTTTTTTAATCAAATTAGGTACAAAAAAAATCATTTATTTTTTTGCAAATAATTATTATTTATGTTTATTAACTAATTTATGCAAAAAAATTTTTTCCGAGAATGGCAATAAACTACCATCCAACGTGACAGATACGGACTTAAAATATTTGGAAAATTATATTTCTATATTAACCGTGACCCATACGGAGCTGTAATATTTTGAGACATATAAAATTACAGTGACCGTGACGTTCACGGAGCTGCACAATTCTGCCGGTAAACGTTGCTCGTATATGTCACGGAGGTGTGCATTAAGCGGTTAAAGAACCACCCCTACGAAAAAGCGTGTAAACAACCCCTAATCAAAAAATTTACATTGAATTTATAATCTGCGTGTTAAATTTAATAGAAATCAATACTTCACTTGTCAAAATTGTTGAATTTAAAGCATAAAAATAAACATCGTCTTTCAAGATGTCTCAAGTAAATCTTAAGAAAAGATAAGAACATTTTAAGACGTTGTCAACGTCTTGACTTGATCTTGGACATTGATAAGAACGTCTTAAGAAAATCTTAAAAAGCTCCTTACGGAATGTCATATATGCAAGTGTTTTTAACAAAATTCGATCTATAAGTGAGGTATTGATTTCTACTAAATTTAGCCCGTAGATTACGAATCTAATGTTAATTTTCTGACTGGGGGCTGTTCACACCGTCTTACATAGGGGTGGTTTCTTAAGGGTTGGGTCTAAGTCTAGTAAAATTATTTTTGTGAATGTTTTGTATTAGTTTGCTATGTAATATTACAAACACAAAATGTATTTTCTGTAGTTAATTTAATATGATAAAACATACACATTATTATCGAACTAAAAGTTGAAGTCAGAGTCGGAGTCAGATAAAAAAAAATCGAAGTTGAAGTCGGAGTCGACCGATTTTTTATCGACTCCATACTGCTGCTTCAAACGTAGCCCACAAACAACAAATAAAAATAGAGAAATAAGACATTATCCAGTTGACAAAACAAATTATTAGATACATTACTCTTTTTGATTTTTTAAAAAATATTTTGAATATGAATATCTATGTTCTTTATTTATTTACGTTTTAAAAGCGAGAAATTAATTCTGCCGAACCTTGTAAATCAATGGATTCCCAAAGTGGTCTATATTGACCTATAGGGGTCGACAGGTTTAACTGCAGTGTCTATAGTTAAACCTATCAAAGTGAGTAGCACTGTATCAGCTATCAGAAACACATTTGAAGTTTATGAGTTTGTAATAATTCAATATTAGAAAGACGGTGGGGGAAAGAGTCTTAATCTAAAACAGAAAAAAATTACACGTGGTCTGCGAGACAACAAAAGTTTGGAGATCTCTACTGTAAATTATTGAGATACGTTTTTATAAATACAAATAAGCGAGTTAATACATAAAATTAAACAGATATGATGTCATATATATAATTTCTTATAAACGTTTTATGTAAACAAAATAAATAAATATTTAATTTAAATAAGAGAACGGAATAACTGAACCAATTGTTTTTCATTAAATTATCTTTATGTTCTCTTAAGGTGTAGGATGAATTTGAAATATACATAGTGTCTATAAGGTCACCATCATTCGCAGAAGGTAAAAAGAAAAAAATTATAATAATATAACGGGACAGATTTTCTTGTAAATTTATGTAGTAATAAGTGGAAAAAATTACATAAGCTATCGCGCATTGTTTTTGCGTAGAAATTGTTGTTTTGCATAATGGTTATATTAGCGTATGTATTGTGATAATAAAATGTTTATTGCGGAAAATTATACGTAGTGCAATTGAATATTAATTCATATATTATTTAATGCATGAAAACAGTTTATAATGCACAGTGTAATTTTGCAGTTTATAATGAAAATGTAAAACTAAATCCTATACAATTTCAAACAAGCAAGAAATTATTTATTTAGATATGTGTGTTTGTAAATTTTATCTTAAAAGTAACTAGTTTAATGAAATCTGATGAATCTACGTTTCCAATTCTAAGCATGCGATTTAACTAACATAGTAAAAAATCTTTTAAAACTCATTATTAAATAAATCTGCTTTAGGTTGAAGTTCTGTATTAATATTTATTAATAATCGACGTTTCAACGAATGCAATGTCCGTCTCCATCAGAAAAACGGATACAAATGATATTACAGTATTACAGAATATATGTTCGGTTATTTACTGTAATATTATTTGTATCAGTTTTCCTGATGAAGACGGACGTTGAGTTCGTCGAAATGTCGATTATTAATAAATATTAATACAGAACTTCAACCTAAAGCAGATTTATTTAATAATGAGTTTTAAAAGATTTTTTACTATGGTAGTTAAAATTTTTTATTCGATTTAACTAAGTTTCGGTTAGGAGAAATATTGACAAATTGCTGTTATATATTTCAATCTTCTTTTGGCTGAATTTAAAGAGCAACTGAGAAGGATGATTCATAGATTTCATATTATAGGTAATGAGTAATGTGTTGAATGTTGATAAGTGCAAACAAAGTATTAGTCTTTGAGAAAGGTGACTTGACGACTGTATTTAATGTATCTATTGATGGTGTACATTTGGAGCAGGTAGATGAATTTGTATATTTGGGTAGTCTATGGCCTAAAAATGATCACTTTGATCGTGCGACTGAAAGAAGAGTTAATGCTGGTTGTAAGGTTTTGGGTGCTTTGGTTACTTTTGCAAGAAACGTGAATGTTTCCAAAGAAGTTTGTTTGAGTATATACAATTCTGTATTGTTGAATATATTGATGTATGTTGGGTATGACTGAAAAAAGCATAAAAGGGAAATGGTTGACGTGAAAATGAGATTTTTATGTGGCGTATGTGGTGTAACTCGAAGAAATCGGTTACAAAATAAATAGTACATGATAGGTGTGAAATTGAAAAAAATATTGTAGTAAAAGTTAGTATTATAGTCAGTTAAGATGGTTCTGTCATTTTGATTGAATATCTAATGAATATTTGGTTAAAAGAATATATGTGAATGAGTTCACGTTTCCGTGGACGTCCGATGCGTAGATGGAGTGGTATGATTGACGCTGTTTTTGACTTCGACTTTCTAATACACAGTTGAACAAAGTTTACAAATTATGTTAATATTTGTTAAACTGTTTACTGCGCTATTTTTTTAATAGTTTGTAACTAGTTACAAAATTGCATTTGAAGTATTTAACGAGTTATCACTTTTGTTAGAATAGACTAAATTGTCATATTATTATTTTGAAGGACTCTAATATTTTTTTGACATTGAAATTTTTAACATCTAGTATAAGATAGTTTTACTAATTTATGTTTATTTACGATAACGACTGACAAGTTTAAGAATTAACAATTATTTTATTTTTCAACATAAAATGTAAATTTTTTTATCGACATAACAATAACTTTATTAATATTCAAATTTTGAAATTTTTTCCAAAAATTTTAATCATTGAATTGGCTTGTTAAGCTATGCATCAATAACTGGCCAGTTAACTATAAACACGTGTTTCGTTCTTTGAGAGCTCGTCAGTATGGTGATTTGATCAATGTCCAAAAAGTCTGCTTAGCTTTTATGTCAAGTAAATGAAGAAAATGTAGTTGAAAAGCAATAAATACCACCAACGCCATCTATACAATAATAAACTAAGCATTTATAATAATAATAACATTGAACAGCCAGCCAGACGGTAACATCTGCATCAGTATTTTTGGAGATTGATCAAATCACCATACTGACGAGCTCCTAAAAAGCAAAACACGTGTCTATGGTTAATTGGCCAGTCATTGATCCATAGCGTGTGAAATTTTTGGAAAAAATCTCAACATTTGAATATTATTATATTAATTTGACTTGACAGATACACTTACGAACACTTGGCTAATTTGTTAATTAATATTTGTTAAATAAATACTTTTAAATATTTAAAATATTTAACTTAAAGATAAAACTGAATTCTTTTCATTGACATAAAAAAATTGCTTTTAAAATTGTAACATCCTGTTAGTACGCACAAGGTCTGCACTAAATAAATAATAACAATCAACAAACGCAAAACGAAACAACAAATGATATTGTTAAATTAATACCTACTGCAGTTTTGTCTGTAATTAGTAAAACTGACCTTAACCCTCTGTTAACGCAATATTAAGAGAGCAGGGTCAGTTACTATAGAGTTGACCGGAAAAATAATAATGATACTTTAATTATTTCGTTCGTGGCTGCAAAAGTTATTACTCATAATTGTGCAGTATGGAATGGAATATGACTAAAACGTAATGTATAATACGTGACACATAAAGTATATTTAGAAGTTAAGTAACTAATTATTATTGTTAGACATTTTTATTGTTATTATAAGAAATGTAAAAGGGCAGTGCTGGGCCATGTGGTTATTTTAACCTAATACATATTTCTGAAATTAAATCATTTTCATATCTGTTAAAATTGACCTAGTGAAAGATTTTGAAACTTTTGTAGAAATTACAATTTGATTATTTTAGTAAAAGTTTGAATTTTTCACTCTTTGCATCATCCAGTCTACATTTGCTTTCGCTTTAGTTAAGTCTACGTCTGGTTTTGCTTTTTTTTAGTAAAATAAAATCACGCTTTATTTCACGCTTAGAGTGCCACCGGCCTCTAATTCGCTTTATTTTACTAAATTCGTTTATTCGTTGTTCAGTTTAATTAAGTTTTTATATCGTTAAATTTTGAATTTGTAATTTATGTTTATATATGGGTATTGTTGTATATTAGTGTAATTTGTGTTTGTATTAATTTATGTCATAATTTTCTTATTTAATTCAAGTATAAATAATAGAAAAATATATGAAATTGTACGATAACTACCTTTACGCACGCTTTTTTAAGTTTTTAAATAAACTCTAATCTCAACATCAGATTGTTACAGAAATATTTTCTATATATTTATAATATCACTCAGTGGTGATTTTTGACCACTGAATACGTTGAGTATTTTTGTAACCTTAAATCACTGATTTAGCTTTATCTTTTGCTACTGATGATGAAAGATTAGCTTTCAAAATACGTAAATAGTTTTTTTTTTAATTATTGTTTGTGGTTTAAGGGAAATTATTTTACTTTAACTTTTCGCCACAGTAAAATTATTTTTTTTATTATGACTTGTCTAGCATGTTTTCATTCAGAGTGAACATAGTTCATGCACGTCTTTTTATTAATTTATAATCAAGGAATTAAGAATACAAAAAAAGCTGTTAAGTAAACAATAAAAAATTTAATAAATTTTCATGTGCATTTTTTAATTCACGAACACATACAACAAAAAAGGAATAAAACGAAAAAAATATTTGTTATATTATTGCTCAATTATGAATTCTTAATCATATGCTGATTAGAACAAATTTTTGACCTTTACAAATTGTTATATGTAGTCGTAATTCAAGGAATTTGTAGATTTCAATCAAATTTTTTTGATGATTAAATGCTGTTATTATATATTGTTTCCATTACATTGCATTTGATTATTAATATGTCAAACAATTTCAGTTCATTCTTTATCTTGATAGTGTAAAAGATTTTTTTTTTCAAAAAAAAATTGATAAATTTTGTTTATCTCAAATCATCAATCATTTATGAATTAACTAATGATAATAATACCTGCAAATTTTTATATAGGATTCCGTGCGATGTTTGATATGTTTTATAAGGTGTAATGTAGCAATAATTTTATAAAATTTTATTTATTTTATTTAGCGATATGAAATATGTAAAATATTTTGAAATACTTTTTTTAAATTTTTTAACTAAAAATTTATGTTTAAAAATTTCTTTACAATATTGAAATAATATTATATATAAAATTTTTAACGATAAAATATAAATTTAATTGATGATAATTAGATAACAGCAATAGGATTAATTTTCATACATTAAATTAATTGTTATTTAATTTTTAAAGTAATACGTTTTTTTTGTTCGGTTTATGTTGAATAAAATATTTTTTTTTGTATCATTTTAAAATATTATTGTTAAAATAAAAGGCACAAATGACATTACAGTATATAAACAAAACCAGGAAAATAAGTAACTAAAAACGAAATACTATCGTAAAAAGAATGTTTTTAGGATCTCAATAATAAAAAAAAATTATGGCATCCCATTTAAAAAAAAAAGTTAAAAGTCGCGATTTTAAAATAATTCGTCCAATTGAAAATCTGATATGACCATCGTGTAGAGCATGTCCTGAAACATATTACTGCCAAATATTTTAAAAGTAGTACCCATAGTGTGGCTAAAAATAAATAAGGCGCTTACTCTGAAACAGGCTGTATAAATAAAATTTATACACAATAAACAAGCCCGATGCGTTTTTGTCAATTTTAACAGGTTTTTATTAATTCGCTTTCTTTCCTGTCTCTTTGTTTGTCTGTTTTGCAATAGATTTTAAACTAACTTCCCGATGAGCTGGAGACTTGAAACTTTAAACATAGCTCCAGAACTAAATTACACTTCAACATTAATTAATTAATTAATTAATTAATTTTTTCTTGTGCCATATTCACGAATTCCGTACATTCGTGAATTTAGCAAATATTTTTTTTTTAAATACAGAAACTACAGAAAAACAACTGCAGAAAATACAGAACACACACAAGATTAAAAAGCAGAAAATAATTTATTATTTAAATAAAAAAAAAATTATTGATTTATAACCTCATACAGATTGTCTTAAAAATTTGTGATTGTGAATCTTTAAAATCTATTAATACTTGTAAGATTTAAAACGAAAAACGTGGTGCGCATGCAATAGATAATAGTAAGGAGTGTAGGGAGTAGCTGTCGTTGAGCCCCACGTTTTTGTTTTAAATCTTACAAGTATTGTCATAGCTATTAAAAATTCACAATCACAAATTTTCAGGACAATCTGTATAGGGTTATTTTATATTTTTTAGTCCGTTTTAAAACGTTGTATATTAATTATTTTTTTTAAATAATTATTTTGATCTTAAATATTTTATTGCCTCTTCAACCGAATTAAATTTATTTAACTACAAATTTATATAAATGCAATACTGGAACAAATACATTAGCGCTTACGTTGAAAAAAAAATTTTTTAGTCCGTTTTAAAACGTTGTATATTAATTATTTTTTTTAAATAATTATTTTGATCTTAAATATTTCATTGCCTCTTCAACCGAATTAAATTTCTTTAACTACAAATTTATATAAATGCAATACTGGAACAAATACATTAGCGCTTACGTTGAAAAAAAAATTCTAGTTCAAAAAGACATCGAGATAATGACAAGTCGAAATAAATGCAAAACCGTAGTGGCTGCCCTTGAGAAATACCTGTAAGGGTTAAGGTTAAAATTGCGTATCACATGCGTCAATGCACAGACACAAGGCATAAATACACACACACACATACATCGGCATTTTTTATCGAATGGAAGAAGAGACAAAGAAAAGACATTGGCCACATCACACCGCAGACAAAGAAAAGACATTGAACTGCTCTGAACTCTGTACCAATAGTATAGAGGTCACTAGAATAAAAACACGTTTCCTATTTTAGACTTTTAGACAAACATATATTGTCTTTGTATGTCTGCGTGATTGTTGAAATTTATATTTTATATATGTGAAATGAATAATGCATTTTTCGAAACAAAAAACGACTTATGTGTATATCATTGTTATTCGAATTTTTATCGTAAGTCAGTCATGTATGTACATACATGAATGTGTTAAATAAGCTGACAGTGTTTTGTTTGGTTCAAGTTCACGGTCATATGGATAATTATTATCTTTTAAATATTATAAATGTGATATATTGTTATAATTAAAGTTTATCGTTGTTATTTGATTTGTCATAAAAAAAAATTGGATCTATTTTTATACATACATACACAATCACGCCATGTACCCAAAATGGTGTGGCACAAACTCTTTTTATCATCCCGAAATCAGTCGCCTCCAATCATCCCTATCCAAACAAGCAACTTTCGCTTCATCCACATTCATAATTCCTCTCATACATGCTCTTTTATTCCTACTACTTGGAAACTTTCGCTCACGCAAAACACTCTTAATCATACCACTCCAACTACTCATCGGACGTCCACGCAAACGTATACCATCAAAATCATTCAAATAAATCTTTTTAACCAAACGTTCATTAGACATTCGCTCAACATGTCCGAACCATCTTAACTGACTATCACCAACTTTTGCTACAACATTTTTTTCAATTTCACACTCATCATACACTAATTTATTTCGTACCCGATCTCTCCTATTTACACCACATACCCGACGTAAAAATCTCATTTCCACAGCAGTCATTTTCCGTTTTTGCTTTTGCAATCAAACCCAACAATCACTACCATACACCAACGTAGGCACCAAAACTGCATTGTATATACTCAAACGGGCTTCTTTGGAAACATTTACATTCCTAGCAAAAGTTCCCAAAGTTTCCAATATATTTACATAGAAATATATTTTATTTTAAAATGAAATATTTATAAACTTGTATGAAAAACTTATTAAATGTTACTTATATTATATTATTTGCTCGGGTACTGCAAGTTTAATTTTTTAACAAACTTAAAAATCTTTAAATTTTACTAAAAACAATATCAGCAAATATAAATTGCAATAAACGTGATTATTTGCTTGAAGTCTTAACAAAAACAACAAAATCAATTTAAAAAATAATTTATTTTAATAACGAAATATAATTAATTAACAAAATGTATTACAAAAAATTAAAATTTTTACAATATATGGACTAATGCTAATTATTGACGTACCTTAAAGTAGATGTTATTCTTCTGAACCTCGATCCATAACTAAATTAAAATAATTTAATTTTCGACATCTAAAAAATGCTAAATATTAAATATTCATGACTGTTACACAAAGCATTTAATTTTATGATCTTTGTTACTTAGTAACTTGTTTCTATGTTCTATTTATTTACTATAAATATTATTTGTATCTGTGAAGACGTACATTGAGTTCGTCGAAACGTCAATTATTAATAAATATTAAAACAGAACTATAACATAAAGCTAATATCAAAAAGCAAATAAACTGACGATATGCTAAAGACCATTTATTCAAAATCTTGCAATACAATAATTGTAAACGAAATACGGACAAATATTAAATATTTGAGATATATTGTGTGTTCTAAATTCAGGTGCCACCACTGGAATCTCGAGAACTATAATAAAATATATTATTTTACAAACTTATGGTACACAATAAATACATAATACTCGTAGTTAAACTAAAAGTGACTTTTATGTCAAATCGTCTTTAGTTTTATTGTTATGCACGAAATTTCAGCGACTAAAGTTCACTGGTGTTATAATAATGTAATTATATATTTACATAAAATTTAATCCTAAAATAATAGAATTAAAATTAGTTTTTCTAAATTTAGAATTATTAGATGTTTGTTTAATTATATTAATAATTAACAGTCAATTTCACCACGTTACAGTGCTTTATGGTGATGGTCGGCTTTTATAATTTACAGCAATATATTTTTCTTTTTCATTCTTATCAAAAATTAGAAAATTGCAAAGCAAATAGTATAAGTTATTACTTGATATATTATACACATGACATTAAAGACCATGTATGAGAGGAATTATGAATGTGGATGAAGCGAAAGTTGCTTGTTTGGATAGGAATGTTTGGAGGCAACCGATTTCGGGATGATGAAAAGAGTTTGTGCCACACTCTTTCGGGTACATGGCGTGATTGTGTATGTAGGTATGTATGTATGTATGACATTGTAAATTATTTTAATTATAAATTCTTTATATTTTTTAAATAATTTATGTTTAATTCATGATTTTAAGTGTGTGTATTATCTTGTGAGTTATAAGCTATTAGACATCCAGACAGATAAACAGATAAATAGACAGACCGAAACTGAATAAAATTCTTTAATCTAAAGAAAACTGTTATTAATGATAAAATTGTGTAAATAATAATTTTATCATAGAAATGTTGCAATAGCGAAATTACAGTCCAAATTTTATAGCTTTTTTCGGAAAATACTAAATCTTGACAGTGGCGTACGCAAGAGATAAATACCCTCCCGAAAATTCGAGAAAAACAAAATCAATGAAACACTATTCCCACCTCTTTTATTTATGAAACTGTGCTTGATATATTTTGTATATGAAATTTAAATACACTAATTAAAATTGTTTAATAAGTAATTTTAAGTAAACGTCAAAAGTAATTTTGACAAAAATCACTTTTAAAAGTAAGGTGAAAATACGGGTTTAAGTTTTTAAAGTTAATTTACTCAAAAAAATTTTGTGAATAATTATTGTCGACTGAAATACACTTTAATGTATTACTGAAAAAATATCATATGTACTATTTAATTTCATATTTTTATGATGGACTAATTTCATAGTCAACATGTTTAGTTTGTAATTCATTCATATAATTAATTTACTTTTGTTGTTTTAGATCATTTGAACTGAACTGCTTGAACTAAAACAAAATTGATTATTGGTATTGGCAATTTGTGTTCATCTATCTCTAGTAGCTATGGCAACACAAAGGATATTGCAAATTTTGTGGAATAATCTTCTAATGTAGTAATTGCATGCACATACAAGCACAAAATAAAATAAAAGCGATAGGCTGCATTTCCATACATATAAAATATATTACATATTTGTATATTTTGTTTTTGGGTACATTTGACTTCGAAAATTTAAAACCTAACTTTACTCACTTTATATGTCTAACTCTTTATATATCATTTTCTAATTGCACCATTACCATGTTTCAATTGAAATTATTAAATATTATTTTTGCAAATTAAAACAATATCTCTCCCTGATACTCTGAAATATCAAAAATATACATTTTAGATTTTATTTAATAAAAACATAAATTTTAAACAACCGGTCGGCTATTGTCGCCTTTGGCTTGGTGCTCGTGTGCACCGCACGCGGGTACATACAAATTGCACGTGGCGGTTGGGTTTTAATTCCTTACCGAAATTTTGCATAGCTAAATTGCACGTCGGTCATAAAGAAATTAAGGGATTAAGATTTCAACCTAAAACCAGATAGAATCGGAAAATAGTTTGTCTCTAGAACGTACCACAAACGCCTGTGAATCTTTTCACGCAAAATTTAATTCTTTATTTTATACCAGCCATCCAAATATTTATCAATTTTTTGACACTTTAAAAAACATGCAAATTGATACATATTTTGAAATGCGTAGTGTCTAAGCCTACCCTAAGCCAATAGTGGCGGTTGACCGGCGTGCAATTTGCTTATTCAAATTTGGAGTTTCTGACCGTGGCGTGCAATTTACTTGCTCCGCAGAACGCTTAACACACCTGGGTCGGAACGGCCCGGAACGGCCGTGACTTTAGTGATATTTCTGTAAAACGTCAACGTCACCAACGTAAAGCGGGCCTTACACGATCAATCAGGAATAACAGTCTGACTCAAAAATCAGACTGTCATTTCTGATTTCATTCACAAAGCCCCTACACTTATCAGTTAAACTAACAATCTGATTAAAATAATTTTAGCTCAGTTGACATTGAAACACCAAAAAGTGCGGATCTGGCGTCATGTCTAATAGTAAAACTAGTAAAGAAAAAGCTTGTTTAACCATTGTTTTGGCATTGGGCAGCAAGAAAACAGTGGATCGCAGAGTGTGGATGAAAAAGTGGTTAAAAGAACATGATCAGTACAGCCATTTAACAATGCTACGTGAGATCTCAGCAACCAATACTTTAGATGACTACCGTATGGACGAAAATCTTTTTAACACGTTGATCACCATGTTGACACCGTATTTATTCAGAATAAATACAGTTATGAGAGATGATCAATATAAAATATCATCAGTTCGTGTGAGATTAGCGGTTACTTTAAGATTCCTTACGACTAGGAGAAGCATTCAGACTGTCAGTTTTCTCTCCACTTCCCATGATTGAAGCTTGAATTTAAAAATATTTGAAAATTTGTCAATTCGTTCATAAGTCCATTCTTACATCTTCAATCTTCGGTCTAAATGTCATTCCGAATGATCGTGTAAAACCCGCTTGACAACAACAAATTTAAAATTTGGTCATGTAGCTTACGAGAATTCATAAAACCCTCTGTATAAATATAAGAACATTAAATTATTAATCAATTAAATCAATCATGCTTAACAGCTATAACTTTTAAAACACTCATAAAAATACAAATAAAACAACATAATTATTCATTTTAAACTTTTATTGTTTCCCAAATATTCAAAACAACTTCAATAAAAAATTCTAAAAATTCTCACACGTGACAAAGTACACGTTTTGAATTTAAAAACAAATGCAGGATAAGATTGACATCTCGAAGAGGGGAAAAAATAATAAAAAAAATACACAGTAGCAAAAGTACACAAAAGCACAATAATAATTATAATGGCCGGCATTGCAGTTGTTTATACGAATGCGTTAAATGCATTGACCTTGTCGTTCGAATGCATGCGCATACGGGAGTGCATTGAGTGCACGCATGAGCTCATATGAAGTCGCCAAACAAATGCATAACGTTCAATGTCACGGAAAGATCCGAGACGATAAACTATCATATAAATATATAAAGTCATTTATTTATACATATAGGTATATACAGTGTGTTTCATTATTATTATTATTATTATTATTATTAATAAAATTAATATTAATAATAACATAATAACATTTCAGAACTCATATTATTAAAATAAAATTGCTTTAGGTTAAAGTTCTGTATAAATATTTATTTAAAAATCGACGTTTCGACGAAACTCAACGCTCGTATTCATCAGGATCAAAAAAAATAATGACATTACAGTAAATAACAATATATAGTACATAATGTACTGTTATTTACTGTAATGTCATTAGTATTTTTTATCCTGATGAAGACAAGCGTTGAGTTTCGTCGAAACGTCGATTTTTAAATAAATATTTATACAGAACTTTAACCTAAAGCAATTTTATTTTAATAATAATAATAAT
Organism: Clivina fossor; assembly: GCA_963966155.1. Classification (NCBI taxonomy): domain Eukaryota; kingdom Metazoa; phylum Arthropoda; class Insecta; order Coleoptera; family Carabidae; genus Clivina; species Clivina fossor. The sequence goes on from OZ014555.1 coordinate 13,108,719, forward strand.
AATAATGTTTATGGCTCATATTACGAGTTCGGTTTTAAAATTAGTTTTAACTAATATCGGTTTTAAAATAACGTAGTACAAATTACACTAATATACAACAATACACAAAAAGAAATATAAGTTACCAATACAAAATTTAAGCGATATAAAAACAAAATTATATTAAACAACGAATAAGCGAATTTAGTAAAATAATGTGAACTACAGGCCTCTCATACTCTAAGCATGAAGTAAAGTGTGATTTTATTTTACTAAACAAAAGCGAACTTAATTAAACGGGAGCTGATAATTGATGACTGATGCAAAGCGAAAAATAAGATTTTTACTAAAATAATCAAATTGTGACTTTTATGAAAGTTACAGAAAAAAATTCGAAACACTTCAAAATATTTCCAAAAATTTATTAAAGTGACAAATGATTGGCCGCGAGGTCAATTCTAACAGATACAAAAAGTATTTACAATTAGTTTCAGAAGTATAATATGTATCAGGTTACAATGACCCAACACTACCCTGTTACAGTAACAAACATTAACCAAATAAATAAAATATAAATAAATACACTAAATAAAATATAAAAATGACAGTTGTTACATTTAATTCTATTGGTTATAGTTGTTAGCAATGTTGCTAAAACTTAGTAATTTCGTTACGGAATTGGGGTGATTAGTTATCTCTGCTAACTCCTTTTTTTTATGCATAACAGAGAATTGTGCTTAATAAATATTTGTTAACAAATTAAATTAAAATTAATTTAATTAAAATAATCTAAAGGCCACTTTAGATGGTAATAATTAATAATAATTTACGAATAAATATCATTAATATTCACTAAATATTTGGGACAGATTTGTAAAGACTTGTGCATTCATGTCATCTACCACTACTACCAAACTGACAGCTATTGCTTCACATTGCCAGCCAGCTGTTGTGGTTGTTTGTTATCATCATAAATTTGTCCCAAATATTTATTCATAATTTATTTCAAATATTTATTCATAAATTGTTAATTAATAGTAAAAAAATCTTCCAGAACTCATTATATTAAAATTAAATGGCTTTAAATAGTAGTACTGTATTAATTTTTATATTAATAAGCGACGTACTCAACGTACATCTTTATCAGAAAAAATGATACAGTAAATAAACAGAACATAGAAACGAATTACTAGTACCTTGTTTCTATATTCTGCATATTTACTGTATATGTCAAGTTCAAGGGCGTAGCCAGAACTAACGTTAGGGGGGGGGGGGGCATATGTTCTATCGACTTAAAAAAATGATTAAGCAGAAAAATTAGTATGTATAAAAAGTATATTTATTCAGGTGTAATAATGATACAATCAACTGTAACAATCTTTTAAACAAATATTCAATTTCAACTATAAACTGATAGTCAGTCAACATAACTTTCGCGGATTTGATGAAACTTTCTCCAACGTTTGTTTCTAAGGGGGGGGGGGGCAGCTGCCCCCCCTGCCCCTACCTGGCTACGCCCTTGGTCAAGTTACTATAGTAACTTGTTTCTATATTCAGTTTATTTTCTGTATAATGTCGTTTGCATCATTTTTCCACATGAAGATGTACGTTGAGTACGTAGAAACGTCGTTTATTAATGCATAACGTCGTTTATTAATGCATATTAATACAGAACTATAACTCAAAGCTGTTTTTATTTTTTTATTAACAAATTATTGCCGTCTAAAGTGGTTTTAAAGCAAAGTTTACAATAAATTTTTAAAAAATGTCACAATTGATATACAGTAGAACCCAGATTATCCGTGCGCGCATTATCCGGGCGGCGGATTCTTCGTGCGGCATTTTTAAAATGTCATCCGTGCGCGGATTATCCGTGGCTGACGGCCAGAGGTTGGCGTATGAACGCTGAATGCACCGTGCAGGCGTTCGCCTCGGGGAATACCCGAGTTCGGCTCGAGAAATCCTCCGTTTATGTGTTTACTTATTATTTTCGCCAACTGCCGACCGACTCGTTAGTTAAACGTAAACAGACATTCGTTTGACACATGTATTTGTCTGAATAAATTATTTAAAAAAATTAAAATAAGGTCTTTGGATTATCCGTGTTTTCGATTATCCGGCGAAGGCTCGGTCCCGGCTGGCCCGGATAATCGAGGTTCTACTGTACTATATAAATAAAATACTTAGAAAATATATTCAAATAGATAAAATAGCATTTTTATAACTGCAATTTCTAGCGGTGCATAAAGATTTACGATGTAAGGTACCTGGTATATACAAATGTGCATAAAAATACGACGCAGAAATGTAAAACAGTGAGTCGGGCAAAAATGGTGTGGACGTGACCTTCATTTACATTGCTGCAATATATATATATATATATATATATATATATATATATATATATATATATATATATATATATACGTACGATTAACAGAACAACACAAACAAGATGTCAATGACGAAAGTACAAAAAGTGGCGTCGCGCATTTTCAAGCACATATTCGACGCCTGACGACGCGCCACGCCGCCAGGGACGTATCTCACCTACAGAGTCGATAATTAAATCACGTACGATAGAAATATTTAATTGGTTCCAAGTATGAAATTAATTTCTTTTATTTATATTTTTATGTTACTACTTAAATTTTATTTACTGAGATAACATCGATCAGTTTGAAGAAATATTTTGATTTAAATAAAATTTGGCTTTATTTAATTTGTTTCTATGTTCTGTTTATTTTTTTTATATGTTATTTGTATCATTTTTTCTGATAAAGATGTACGTTGAGTAAGTCGAAATGTCGATTAATAATAAATATTAATACAGAACTACAACCTAAAGTTGTTTTATTTTAATGTAATGAATTTTGACAGATTTTTTACTGTATTGTAAAATATAGTTTATGTTTTTAAAAGATTTTTCAAATTTATTAATTTTTTGTTTTTAAAGTACTTAAAGTATTTCATTATTTAAATAAAAATTGAAGTTAATTGAAGTAATTTTTTTTATATTTAATGTACATTAAAAGATGTGATTATGACTATTAATTAAGGGGGGACACCACCCTGAGCCCTCTGAAAATAGGTAAAATTTGTGAATTTATTTCGGGGAAACAGAATAAATTACATGTTTCGTGGTTTTTAAATGTTTTAGAGTTTTATTTGGTGTACAATTTAAAAATGTTTTAACCAAATTGGTTGCAGTGGTGAGCTGTAATTCGCTCATTTATGGACTAGTGTTTACAGACCATTGGTCCAGACTCCCGGACAGCATTCAAACATAGAAAAACAACTAAAAAATCTAGAATGTAAAGTAGGATTGTTTTGAAATTCATAAAATTACCAAAATGACAACATTTTGGAAAAAAAGTGTTTTTTTTTTCATATAAAAAATCAACTTTAAAAGCACATAAAAAATCGAAAAAAGTAGATATTAAAAATATTGTACTCTACATTCTAGAGAATTCAATTCTATATTTTTTTAGATAAGTTATAAAGACAAAGACATGGTTTCCAGAAAAACATATTTAAAATTTGTTACATCTGCCTTGATATGACTTTGTAAAAATCGCTGTAACTCCGCAATAAGTTCTAATTTCGGAATACCATTTTAGCCAAATAGTCTACAAACTTTCAAAAAAGTAAAAAAAACCGATTTTTTAAATTTTTTAGGGTAGTGCCTTCCCCCAAATAAGATTCTTTTTTACAAATCGTTAAATTAAACATATACTAGAAATTCAATAATAATTGATAGTGATCAGATATTTTGAAGATAATGACAATCCGTCTTCAATTGTTCCAATGTAGGCCTATTGTAAAGGGGCCTACTAACCCATACAATATTACACAAACAAGCATCTTTCGATAGACATAACTGTGCTGTTACAGTGTTAATTCCGATCAATTTTAAAAAGTACTTTGGGCCGCCTCGCTTTACAGTTTAGGTATTTCTGTTCCAAATAATGCCGACTTTTTCTACAATTCTTATAAACTTTATTGGCAATTAAATAAATATATTACATAATTATACCACTTTTTATATATACATATACAGGGTGATTTGTAAGTAATTGGAAATATTTTAACTGGAGTATCCTGGGCTCAGAATATGAAGATTTGACCCAAAACACTTAGATAAAATGTGGCTCCTTACTGAGCTACAGGGTGTTTTATTTAAAAATTTAAAAACGATTTTTGCCCAGTACTTAAAAACTATTTGACGTATCCTTATCATACTTGGCAGAAAGTGTAGGTACCGTACACCATACTAAATTATGTTAAACAAAAGTTTCTGGCTAGTGCCAGTGGCGTACAACAGGGGCAAGTGAGAGGTTGACCCTTCCTAAATTCTACGCCACTGGCGGAATTGTCATTTTAGCACAATTTTTCGATTCTCCAATACTTTCTGTGTAAAAAACATACTCTTTCTTCGTAACGATAAAGTCACTATTTTTCGAGATATTTAAAGTTAAACATAAAGCTGCACACTTGGGATATTTTCAAAATTTGCTCAAAAAAATCTGAAAAAATTCAGTAAAATAGAGAAAAAAGTTACTTAGTTATTATGTAGCTAATTTTTTTCTCTATTTTACTGAATTTTTTCAGATTTTTTTGAGCAAATTTTGAAAATATCCCAAGTGTGCAGCTTTATGTTTAACTTTAAATATCTCGAAAAATAGTGACTTTATCGTTACGAAGAAAGAGTATGTTTTTTACACAGAAAGTATTGGAGAATCGAAAAATTGTGCTAAAATGACAATTCCGCCAGTGGCGTAGAATTTAGGAAGGGTCAACCTCTCACTTGCCCCTGTTGTACGCCACTGGCACTAGCCAGAAACTTTTGTTTAACATAATTTAGTATGGTGTACGGTACCTACACTTTCTGCCAAGTATGATAAGGATACGTCAAATAGTTTTTAAGTACTGGGCAAAAATCGTTTTTAAATTTTTAAATAAAACACCCTGTAGCTCAGTAAGGAGCCACATTTTATCTAAGTGTTTTGGGTCAAATCTTCATATTCTGAGCCCAGGATACTCCAGTTAAAATATTTCCAATTACTTACAAATCACCCTGTATATTTAATTCTACAATAAGCGGTAAACACCAAAGCAGTCGGACCGTTTTTCTTCAATAAATTTAAAAAAAATAATTGTACAATGTCTGTCTTTTTTTAATATTATTAGCTTAATGCTATTTAAAATAATAATAATTATCATAATTACTATTATTATTAAATTAATTATTTTAATTTTCTTAAAAAAATGTTTCAAACAAATAAATAAAAATATGTTTATTTATTGTTTCCAAGAAGCTACAAAAATAGCGATATAAATGAATCGACCCTAAAACGTCAGAATATCTACTGAATTTTCGACGAAATTTCTTCTCGAATTTTTTCGTTTTGTTTGCACAATTTAATTTCCGCGAATTTCTTATATAAATAAATGAAGCAAGAGGGGGAAATTTAACTCATAATATCGATGTGTCATATTTGTTTTTACAAAAAAAAACTTGTGAAATTTTGGGAAAAATATAAAATCTCAATATTCTTGAGTATTATTATATTAAATTTCACAATGACAATACGAACATTTATTTGTTCAAGGTCTATTACTATAATTGCTTATCGCATTACTGTATAGATGGCGTTGGTGGTATTTATTTACTTCTCATCGTTATCGCTTTGAAGTACTTGCTATAAAAGGCAGCCAGAATTAACATCGGTTATCAGTTGCCTCACAGCAACTGATCACAGCACCGTACTGATGAGGTCCTAAAGACCGAAACACGTGTCTACGGTTAAACTGGCCAGTCATTGATGCATAGCTTAACAGCCGATTCAATGACTGAGTATCTTGTGAAATTTTGGGAAAAATATAAAATCTCAATATTCTTGAGTATTATTATATTAAATTTCACAATGACAATACAAACATTTATTTGTTCAAGGTCTATTACTAAAATTATTTTATGCAATTTTTTGATTTGATTATTATTAATTTTTTTTGTTTTATCGAAACATTACAATTACATAAGAAAAAAGATTGCCGATTATTTAATTTTAAAATATGTTGTTTATTTTGTTATTTTTTTTTACAGAATAATTTAATTCGAAACAGAAAAAATCTAAATGAATAATGAAAACAAGTAAGACACACTTAAATTTTATTCCAGTTCGTTTCTATACTAATGTACATATATACATATATACTTTTAGGTACATGGCGTGATTGTGTATGTATTAGCATATATACATATACATACAAAATCACGCCATGTACTCAAAAGGGTGTGGCACAAACTCTTTCCACCATTCCAAAATCATTCCTATTCAGGCAAACAAATCTAACTTCATGCATATTCATGATACCCCTAATATATGCTTTTCTATTCATATTCTTTGGAAACTTTCGCTCACGCAAAACAAACTCAATCATACCACTTCAACTACTCATCGGACGTACACGTAAACGTATACCTTTAAAATCATTCACATATATTCTTTTAATCAGACATTCGCTCAAGATGACTGAACCATTTCAACTGACTAACACCGACTTTTGGAACAACATTTTGTTTCAATTTCGCACTCATCATACACTAATCTATTTCGTACCTGATTCCTTCTAGTTACACCACATACGTCACGGAAATATCTCATTTCCACAGCAGTTATTTTCCTTTTATTTTTTTGCAGCCAAACCCAACATTTACTATCGTACATCAACCTTGTCATCAAAACAGCATTTTATATACTCAAACGAGCTTGTTTGGAAACATTTACATTTCTAACAAAAGTACCTAATGCACCCAAAACCTTACAACCAGCATTAACAACTCGTCTTTCAATATCTCGATCACGGCGACCATCGTTAAACATATGAGGACTTCAGTGACATATACGCCACCTTGAACGATAATGACTCTTTTTACCACTTTGACTGCAAGGAAAAGTGGTATACCGTTTGGTACGGTGTCTGTAACATTTTCAAAAAAAATAAAATTGTATAGAAATCCTTCATATAGCCTCTAGATCAGACGAATTCGAACTTAGTTTATGTGGCTGTATGGATGTGCGTCGTCAGCTCGCCCGGTCGTCAGTCAAAATTTTGTGATCGCAACTCCTTTTAGACGGTTTAACCGATTTTAATGAAATTTTCAAGATAAATTTGTCTAGTACCCAAAATGGTCATGTGGTTTTATTTTTTCCAGTGATACAAACTTTCCGAGAAAAAAATTTCTAAAATTTTTAAAAATTCATATTGGCTACATTATTTATCCGATTTTGATTAAATTTTCAGAAAAGATTTTCCTAATGCTCCCATTAATTATATAATTTTATTAATATCCAGTGTTGCCAGCTTTTCGAGAAAAAATTACTAAAGTTTTAAAAAATTTATTATGGCCATGTTATTTAACCGATTTTACTCAAATTTTCACAAAAAAATTTCCTAGTATTCATTAAATTTATGTAATTTTAACAAAATACAGTGTTGCCAACTTTCCGAGAAAAAAATTACAAAAATTTTTTAAAATTTATTATGACCACTTTATTTAACCGATTTCAATCAATTTTTTATAAAAGATTTTCCTAGTGCCTAAATAAATTATGCAATTTTAAAAAAATACAGTGTTGCTAACTTATCGAGATAAAAAATCACAAAATTTTTAAAAAATTTATTGTGTCTACATTATTTATTCGATTTTGATCAAATTTTCCGAAAAGTTTCTCCTAGTGCCCACATAAATTATAATTTTAATAAAATATTGTATTACCAACTTTCCGAGAAATGTCAAAGTGGTCTATATATGGGTTTATTCATATACTTCTTTGCCCCTATTCTGGTCATGAACTTTAGCTTAAATCTTTAAATTTAAAGAACTTTAAGTAAATTTCAATTCTGGTCACAACTTTAGCTTAAATCTTCAGCTTAAAGTCCTTTAAATTTAAATGTATATGGGAGGTGCTTTAACAGTTAAATTTGAGGTTACTTTAAGTAGTTGTCAGAAAAGGTTGAAATTTATATTGGTGTGAAAAATATTTGCATAAAAATGAATATAGAAATGTTTGCAGTTTTCCTATATCTAGATGATTTTGAAAAGAAAGTAATTAAATAATATATATGTTTCGTTAAATGTAGGCTTAATAAAATAAAATTATTTTTATAGGAACAATACAAGAATAGAAAGAAAAATATTACAAGACAATTTAAATACATTCGAAATAACTAACAACAAATTTTTAATTGATTTTTGCTTAAAAAAATTAGTAGTAATTAACATTATTAATAAATTGAAGCAATATATATATCCGCATCTGAACGATCCGATTCCATATCATTCCACCTAAAAGTGTTAATAGCAATTTACTATTATGCAAATGGACACGTTTTGACGTTTTGACAGTTTTCCACTTAAAGATAACATACTGCGCATGTGCACAGCATTGCCAACTTAGGAATAACATTCTTTAAATTGCTAAGCTTAAAGATGCATGACCAGAATTGCTTTATTTAAATTTCTTTAAGTCGTTAAGTTAAAGTTTGCTTTAAGCTAAAGATCTTTAAATTTAAATGTGATGACCAGAATAGCGGCACTTATCTTGTTTCACTAGTAGAAAATCTGTCCAATATGTAACGTAAAATAAATATTGGTCAATTTTTAGTTTTAACGATTTACTTGAAAATAGTTAAAACAATTGAACTTATATAAAAATTCAAACATTCAAATATTTGTTTATATGTATAATATTATAACTATAAAGTGCACAGGTATATTTCTTATATATAAAACCAAATACCGTGTACAATTTTATGAACAAATAATTTCCACTTTTTTATCGAATAAAGTACCAGAAAACAAATTTTCCACTAACAATGAAACATGAAACAAATTTGTTGTCATAAATTTAAATCAAACATATCCCTGAAACGGAACATTTCTGACAAAATTCAGTCCCACACAAAAATTTGCTACCAAAACTGTAAAAACAAAAATGAAATAAAATCCTTCGAAATCTCAGACGTGTAGGAGTACACGCGTTCTCTTAACTCTCTCCTCGACCATCATCTGCTTCTCCTCTTTGCCTCATTTCACGCGAAAATCGCGTAGGACGACGCTTGGAAAAGCAATAATACTCTCTCTCTCTCTCTCTCTCTCTCTCTCTTTCTCTCTTTCAATCGCTCGCGCTCCAAAATGACTCTCGTCGCATATAAAATCGAGCGAGAAAGATAGCGAATCGTTAAGCGAGCGAGACAAATATAATATCGTCACCACACAATCGTCAAGGTCGACTTAAAATAGCGTTGTCCTTGTCCTTTGCACCGAACTAGGAGGATAAGTGGCTCGAGAGGAAAGGGAGACGAATGAAAACTTAGCGATAGCAAACCAACACATTTACAGGATGTTACATTTATTTATATATACAGCAATAACTTAGTTAATAAAATTATTTGTATTGGTAACTTTAAATAATAATTTTCTAAGTACTAAATTAATTGTTTTACATATATGTACTCTAAAAAAAAATAATGTAATTTTACCCACAAACCATGACACACTATAATGCTTAATATCTCTAGGTATAATTACTCAGCTGCTGTAATTTTATTCATAATTGTTAAAAAAAACATAATATTAGAACTATTTCAAACATTATGTAGTATGATATTATATGTATGCAATATTACAGTTTTTTTAGTAAAGTTTCTTTTAGATAATTTACAGAATTTTACATATAGGTAAAATTTGTTAAGGCCTGTAATATTATTGTTGGTATAATTACATACATTTCAAAATTTACATAAAGGATGTATTTTGAAATAAATGAGTTACACTTAAAATATTTTAGTAGTATTATTACACAAAATATGTACCTACTAAGTCTCATTATTTTGATGAATTATTACAAATATTAATATGCATGCTGTAATATTACATAATTTACGAAGTTATAAAATAAAATTACAAATTTTTCATAGTAAAATTTTACTACTATTATTCTGTAATTTCGCTAATTCTTTTTTACAGTGAATATATTATTTATTATTTAATAATTTTTAATAATTATAGAGAGTGGAAAACCAAAAAAAGTCATGCGAACTTTTATGTTCACATTTGAAAGGTACTCATTTTAATATGCAAAAAAATACATTTCTAAACAAAATATACATACATACATACATACACAATCACGCCATGTACCCAACAGAGTGTGGCACAAACTCTTTTCATCATCCTGTAATCAGTCGCCTCCAAGCATTCCTATCCAAACAAGCAACTTTTGCTTCATCCACATTCATAATTCCTCTCATACATGCTCTTTATTCCTACTACTTGGAAACTTTCGCTCACACAAAACACTTTCAATCATACCACTCCAACTACTCATCGGACGTCCACGCAAATTTTAATATGAAACAAGATTGTTCAAACTTACTGTTCAATATACAATTTTCGACTGTAATTGTTATCATTATTTATTTGCTTAGAAAAGTATGATGATTAAATCTTGTATTTTTTTTTATTTTCACATTGAATGGATCTTACAAACGCTTGCTAAAAAAATTTAAGTCTCACGTTTAAAAACAATTAACAAATTTAAAAATTTGAATAAATTAAAAAAAATATGATATTTTTACTTATATGTTACATTATTGTAACACACTGTATAAACAACAGGGTAGTACTAATAATGAATGTGTTGTCTAGGTTAGAATTGTCGCAGTAAATGTTCAATTATATTCATTAATGTCTGTTTATCTGTTAGTAAAAGATACGTGTATATGCTGAGGCATTAGTTGGATAAAGATAAATAGAATTTGAGAATGGTAACAATTATATTCACTTTCACCAATGACAAACAAATTACTATTTAGCTGTTCAATAGTATGTTTTGTTTATTTGAACAACACTGATATTGGATAATTAAATTATTAAATTTTTATTTGTTATTTGATTTGTATATGTGACGTGCCACAGGAAAAGGAATTTTATCTTTACTCGAGTCAATATTGAATTGTTAGTCTCACTGGAAATAGCATAAAAATCTAAATAATTTTATATAAAATTTGTTAAAATATTCTAAAAACTGTTAAAGTTATTATTGTTTAAATTTGTAAGTTTGGAAAGTGTGTTTTGAGAAAACGTGCCTGAGAATTTTAGAAAATCAACTTTTTTTGCATTTTCTGAAAGCTAATAATTTTAAGAAGAATGCGTTAAAACAGTTTTCCGTAATTCGATCTTTTGGCGGAGTTACAGCGACCAATACACAGTTGTCTCAGAACAGGTAAAACGTACAGATCGGGCAGTAAAAAACTTTTAAACGCGTTTTTTCCAAAACCGTTTTTATTTTCAACCTTGTCCCGCCGAGATCTTGGAAACTATCCACCGATTTAATTCGCTTTAAAATTTAATTTGAGAGAAATAAATTCTTTAAAATGATACTTCTGATATCTTTTTTTCGATTTATTATAAGCTTTAAAAGTAGATTTTTTACACTGATAAAAATAAGTAACAATTTTTTTAAACAACTGTCATTTTCGTAATTTTTCGATATTCAAAAAAATCCGCCGTATCATGGTAGATTTTTTATTTTAGTCTTAAGATATTCTAAAGAAACTTTTGTATTATATTTCAGAACTTCCCGGGAGACGGAACAATTGACCAGGTTGCCTTTGACAGGGGCTGACATATTCATGCTTGACATCATAATTTGAAAACATTTTTTTGACATAAAAATTGGAAAACATAGTTCAAATATACCGTAATGACATACATGTAAAAACTTGGAATATTTGCATTATTATTTCTCTATGGAAATAATTCCCAATTTTTGTCTATTTTCAGAGCTTGTATTTTCAGGGTTGTATCCCCTGTCTCATATTTAACAAAAAGTGTAAAATATTAAAAAAAAAAAAAAAATTAAAATAAGTTTTAAGTGTACATAAAGATTGTAAGGTAGCGTTTTATACAATAATTTAAAATGTAAAATTTTGGCATAAATTACTTTAATTTTCTTGTTTGAAAAATTTGCTTTGTGTTAATGGTTACATATAGTTAATGATTTGCTATGAGAAATTTCTAAAATCTTTTGCATCTTAATGTTTATAATTTATAAATATAAGTAAATTTATATTTGTAAAAATATTTATAGCTTATAATCTTAATCAAATTTTTATCATCATTCTCGGATTAATTTTTGTTTATACTTTGAAGAGACAACAAATAAATAAATTTAAAAAAATATATAAATAAACTAAATAACAAATATTTATTTTTGTTTTCTAATAAAAATGTTTTTCACAGAACAAATCTGTAATTCGGAATTTTTACAGCATCCACAGTACATAAAAGATAATCATATGTGTATTCGGAAAAAAAATTGTTAAAATTAACAACACGTTAAAAAAAATATTTTTAAATTTATTAAAATGTTTTTAACACCAAATCTGATAGATTTGGTGTTAAAAAAGTGACACTCTTCATTGTGTAAATGTGTCTATGTTGAAATAAAAATTTGCAATAGTGTCACATCAAAAATGTTGTTAATGTAATTTAGTGTCTTTTTAATAACACCAGCGAGTCTTTTTTTGACATTTTTTCTAGTGTTATTTTTACACTATTATTGAAACACCGGATAGTGTTAAATATTTTCTGCTATATATAATGTAATATTCAATACTGTACAAAATCCCAAAATATAACAACTATTTATATATTAATTATTATTATTATTTATTTTATTATTATTATTATTATTTATTATTATTTATTATTAATTATTTATATATTAATTATATATTAATTTTTACAGTATTATTACAAAATATAAATGTACTTACCAATTAATGCGCAATGATAAATATACCCCAATCAGCTGTTTTTGATATCTGAACGAATTTCGCATATATGTTTTGATGCTGTCAAATTTAAACAGACGCGTGTAGTGCAGAATTTTGTTTAAAAAGTTATATAATACATATGTGTTTTAATGTAATTTTTTTAGCTTCAGTTTTACCAATTTTAATAGTTTTATGTAGAAATTGTATGCAAATACGTGAACATGTTAGTGTCTGCCCTAAATACATCACGAAGGGAATTTTGTCTCTATATTTAGTTCGAAAAACTAGCACGGTGGTGTGGTTGCTTATTAAATCCATATTCGATTAAACATTTTTAAAATAATAATGTCAAAAACAGCTGATTGAATTATATTTGTCTTTACGCAAGTACTTTGAAGGTCAAAGTTTAATTTTATTGAAATATTCTGCATTTGTTTTTCTTTTTTATCTAGACTATATTTTAACATTATTTGATTACAATTTCACAGTTATAATTTCTTCCATATTTATATAATTTACAAAATCTACTACGGCAACCATAGAACCGACCGTCTGATAAATTTATGGAATAGAAAAATTTGTATAAAAACAACTATTGTAGTCAAGGTATCTAAAAGCAAAACTGTCTTGACATAAACCTATTTACAGAATTACATATTGTATTGTAACGCGGCAATTTAATATTATTTGATTTTACAAATTTCTAAACGAAAAATTTACATTTACTATTTTACTTTTGGCTGTGATCGTCTAAATAAGGACCCGACGTTATGTTAAAATACTAGTAACCCAAATTCTAAGGAGTCGTGAAATGGCGAGGTTTCGGAACTTAAAGTTATCGGAAATAAAAATCAAAAATAAACCTAAACTGTGAAGTTCATTTATTTGTCAATGTCGTGCATTAAATACTTTAGAAATTTGTTATTACAACCACATGTATTTTATTTATGAGATTTAAACATTTTATTATGGTATGGTATAAAATATGTAATTTTGGGCAGGGGGCCACAGAGTCGACGGTTGATCTGGTGGCGGAACATGTAACAGAAAACAACGAAATAAGTAACGTTATCATGTCATAAGTATAGTGTGTCGTGTCCGTGTGTGTATGAACCTTTCATCGCACAATCGCCGGCGCTCGTCTACATTTGACGTCGCAGGCCGACCGTATGGTGATTAGCCAGTGTCTAAATGTGCTTCTCTTCACACAATCGCCGGCGCTCGCCTATTTGACGTCGCAGGCCGACTATATGTCAATTAGCCAGTGTGTAAATGTGCCGTTCTTCACACAATCGCCGGCGCTCGCCTATTTGGACGTCGCAAGCCGACTGTATGTCAATTAGCCAGTGTGTAAATGTGCCGTTCTTCACACAATCGCCGGCGCTCGCCTATTTGGACGTCGCAAGCCGACTGTATGTCGATTAGCCAGTGTATAAATATACCTCTCTTCACACAATCGCCGGCGCTCGCCACTCTGGACGTCGCAAGCCGACTGTATGTCGATTAGTCAGTGTATAATGTACCGCTCTTCACACAATCGCCGGCGCTCGCCACCCTGGACGTCGCAAGCCGACTGTATGTCGATTGGCCAGTGTATAATGTATCGTTCTCCACACAATCGCCGGCGCTCGCCACTCTGGACGTCGCAAGCCGACTGTATGTCGATTATCCAGTGTATAAATATACCTCTCTTCACACAATCGCCGGCGCTCGCCACTCTGGACGTCACAAGCCGATTGTATGTCGATTGGCCAGTGTATAAATGTATCGTTCTCCACACAATCGCCGGCGCTCGCCACTCTGGACGTCGCAAGCCGACTGTATGTCGATTATCCAGTGTATAAATATACCTCTCTTCACACAATCGCCGGCGCTCGCCACTCTGGACGTCACAAGCCGATTGTATGTCGATTGGCCAGTGTATAAATGTATCGTTCTCCACACAATCGCCGGCGCTCGCCACTCTGGACGTCGCAAGCCGACTGTATGTCGATTATCCAGTGTATAAATGTACCTCTCTTCACACAATCGCCGGCGCTCGCCACTCTGGACGTCACAAGCCGATTGTATGTCGATTGGCCAGTGTATAAATGTATCGTTCTCCACACAATCGCCGGCGCTCGCCACTCTGGACGTCGCAAGCCGACTGTATGTCGATTAACCAGTGTGTAAATGTAGGTGTATGTGTACTAGGGATTCCAATCCTAAAATCAGAATCAGAATCCTCGAGCCAGCCCGCGGTTAGCTCTTATAAAGGCCGCAAGCTCCCCACTTCTTCATACATGCGAAGGAACATCGCCAAATATGGTCACAAAACAGAATGCTCCGTTCCTATTGGCTGAAACGTTCGGCCCGGGAACTGCTAGAGGGGGAAGTATGCCCCGGACGAAACACTGCGTATCTCTAAATAGTGACAAAATAACTTATTAAACACTCGTTAACTAAAAAAAACATTACATCTCAATTTAATTATCATAGTTGTATTCCTCATAATTTCCTGATTAATTTAATACTAAACAACATATATTTATTTAATGCACTAACAGAGTTAACATAATTTCTACATTGTATTCATTCAAATTGTTCACAAAAGAATAATATTATAACATAAAGAAATATTCAATAATAAAATGAATAGACAAAACATTTATCTATTGTCATAATTACAAAGCGCGAATGCGCACATATACATCAAAGCTAAAAGATAAGACAAATACATAAACAATTAGACTCCACACAGCGAGGAATTTGGATGACAGCTGCAAGTGCGTTAACTATTCTCAGCGCCGGATTAATTGCATTTTTCTAATACGGAAGAAATTATACAATCTTTACTCAGACACATGCAGATATAATACAAGACTAATATTGTAAGCTACGGTTTAATAATTATAACATAAGTAAATACTACTTGTTGAAAAGAAGAAAAAAACTAAAAAATTCTCCGCCAGGGTTGTTCCCGTTTCAATCACCCCCTTGTTATTTACTGAAATACATTTGAAAGTGAATAACAACTCCCAGTTGGTGAAATAAGGCCCGTGACTGAAAATTAAACCTGTTAATTAATAGTTAATCTCGTTCGTATTATCTATAACGTAATGATACAAAAATTAATGTTAATGTAATTAGCATCCTACACCCCCGGGCACTAAGATTTTCCAGCTCCCCTTATCTCCAAATATCTGCAACAAAATAGAAACATTGGCGGTTTCACCATAGTACTGCTCTACGTCGATTTCCTATACATTTCTTTAAGTTCCGATAACATTCCACTTCAGCTTCAAAAAACTCCACATCCTGGTCGTAGGCACCAATTGTAACGCGGCAATTTAATATTATTTGATTTTACAAATTTCTAAACGAAAAATTTACATTTACTATTTTACTTTTGGCTGTGATCGTCTAAATAAGGACCCGACGTTATGTTAAAATACTAGTAACCCAAATTCTAAGGAGTCGTGAAATGGCGAGGTTTCGGAACTTAAAGTTATCGGAAATAAAAATCAAAAATAAACCTAAACTGTGAAGTTCATTTATTTGTCAATGTCGTGCATTAAATACTTTAGAAATTTGTTATTACAACCACATGTATTTTATTTATGAGATTTAAACATTTTATTATGGTATGGTATAAAATATGTAATTTTGGGCAGGGGGCCACAGAGTCGACGGTTGATCTGGTGGCGGAACATGTAACAGAAAACAACGAAATAAGTAACGTTATCATGTCATAAGTATAGTGTGTCGTGTCCGTGTGTGTATGAACCTTTCATCGCACAATCGCCGGCGCTCGTCTACATTTGACGTCGCAGGCCGACCGTATGGTGATTAGCCAGTGTCTAAATGTGCTTCTCTTCACACAATCGCCGGCGCTCGCCTATTTGACGTCGCAGGCCGACTATATGTCAATTAGCCAGTGTGTAAATGTGCCGTTCTTCACACAATCGCCGGCGCTCGCCTATTTGGACGTCGCAAGCCGACTGTATGTCAATTAGCCAGTGTGTAAATGTGCCGTTCTTCACACAATCGCCGGCGCTCGCCTATTTGGACGTCGCAAGCCGACTGTATGTCGATTAGCCAGTGTATAAATATACCTCTCTTCACACAATCGCCGGCGCTCGCCACTCTGGACGTCGCAAGCCGACTGTATGTCGATTAGTCAGTGTATAATGTACCGCTCTTCACACAATCGCCGGCGCTCGCCACCCTGGACGTCGCAAGCCGACTGTATGTCGATTGGCCAGTGTATAATGTATCGTTCTCCACACAATCGCCGGCGCTCGCCACTCTGGACGTCGCAAGCCGACTGTATGTCGATTATCCAGTGTATATATATACCTCTCTTCACACAATCGCCGGCGCTCGCCACTCTGGACGTCACAAGCCGATTGTATGTCGATTGGCCAGTGTATAAATGTATCGTTCTCCACACAATCGCCGGCGCTCGCCACTCTGGACGTCGCAAGCCGACTGTATGTCGATTATCCAGTGTATAAATGTACCTCTCTTCACACAATCGCCGGCGCTCGCCACTCTGGACGTCACAAGCCGATTGTATGTCGATTGGCCAGTGTATAAATGTATCGTTCTCCACACAATCGCCGGCGCTCGCCACTCTGGACGTCGCAAGCCGACTGTATGTCGATTAACCAGTGTGTAAATGTAGGTGTATGTGTACTAGGGATTCCAATCCTAAAATCAGAATCAGAATCCTCGAGCCAGCCCGCGGTTAGCTCTTATAAAGGCCGCAAGCTCCCCACTTCTTCATACATGCGAAGGAACATCGCCAAATATGGTCACAAAACAGAATGCTCCGTTCCTATTGGCTGAAACGTTCGGCCCGGGAACTGCTAGAGGGGGAAGTATGCCCCGGACGAAACACTGCGTATCTCTAAATAGTGACAAAATAACTTATTAAACACTCGTTAACTAAAAAAAACATTACATCTCAATTTAATTATCATAGTTGTATTCCTCATAATTTCCTGACTAATTTAATACTAAACAACATATATTTATTTAATGCACTAACAGAGTTAACATAATTTCTACATTGTATTCATTCAAATTGTTCACAAAAGAATAATATTATAACATAAAGAAATATTCAATAATAAAATGAATAGACAAAACATTTATCTATTGTCATAATTACAAAGCGCGAATGCGCACATATACATCAAAGCTAAAAGATAAGACAAATACATAAACAATTAGACTCCACACAGCGAGGAATTTGGATGACAGCTGCAAGTGCGTTAACTATTCTCAGCGCCGGATTAATTGCATTTTTCTAATACGGAAGAAATTATACAATCTTTACTCAGACACATGCAGATATAATACAAGACTAATATTGTAAGCTACGGTTTAATAATTATAACATAAGTAAATACTACTTGTTGAAAAGAAGAAAAAAACTAAAAAATTCTCCGCCAGGGTTGTTCCCGTTTCAGTATATATATATACAGGATGTAACAGAATAACTATTCCTAATTTTAACTGGAGTATCCTGGGCTCAGAATATGAAGATTTAATGCAAATCACTGAGATAAAATGTGGCTCCTTACTGAGCTACAGGGTGTTTTATATAAAAATTTAAAAACGATTTTTGCCCAGTACTTTAAAACTATTTGACGTATCTTTATCATACTTGGCAGGAAGTGTAGGTACCGTACACCATACTAAATTATGTTAAATAAAAGTTTCTGGCTACTGCCAGTGGCGTACAACAGGGGCAAGTGAGAGGTTGATCCTTCCTAAATTCTACGCCACTGGCGGAATTGTCATTTTAGCACAATTTTTCGATTCTACAATACTTGCTGTGTAAAATCATACTCTTCCTTTGTAACGATAAAGTCACTGTTTTTCAAGATATTTAAACTTAAACATAAGCTGCACCCTTGGGATTTTTTCAAAATTTGCTCAAAAAAATCTGAAATAATTCAGTAAAATAGAGAAAAAAATTAGCTACATAATATCTAAGTAACTTTTTCTCTAACTCATTTTGGTTTGGCTGGAAAAATTATTGAAAATTAATATTTTTGCATTTTATTTTTTTTATTTTCAATAATTTTTACAGGCAAATCAGAATGAGTTAGAGAAAAAGTTACTTAGTTATTATGTAACTAATTTTTTTCTCTATTTTACTGAATTTTTTCAGATTTTTTTGAGCAAATTTTGAAAAAATCATAAGGGTGCAGCTTATGTTTAACTTTAAATATCTCGAAAAACAGTGACTTTATCGTTACAAAGGAAGAGTATGATTTTACACAGCAAGTATTGTAGAATCGAAAAATTGTGCTAAAATGACAATTCCGCCAGTGGCGTAGAATTTAGGAAGGATCAACCTCTCACTTGCCCCTGTTGTACGCCACTGGCAGTAGCCAGAAACTTTTATTTAACATAATTTAGTATGGTGTACGGTACCTACACTTCCTGCCAAGTATGATAAGGATACGTCAAATAGTTTTAAAGTACTGGGCAAAAATCGTTTTTAAATTTTTATATAAAACACCCTGTAGCTCAGTAAGGAGCCACATTTTATCTCAGTGATTTGCATTAAATCTTCATATTCTGAGCCCAGGATACTCCAGTTAAAATTAGGAATAGTTATTCTGTTACATCCTGTATATACCGGGTGATTCATTTAACCTGGAATTTGTTATATTTCGAAAAATACGCATCGGGCAGAAAAATTTGCCGAATCCAAACTTTAATATCTCAAAGGGGGGCATCCGCTAGTGTTGAATTCCCGCCACCCTCCCACCCCTTGTGGGCGGGGCGGGGGGCAACTTTAAAATCTTAAATAGGAACCCCTATTTTTTATTACAGATTCGGATTCTACAATAAAAACTACGTATATTTCGTCCGAAAAAAAATTTTCGATTCTCGACAGATGGCGCTGTAATTGCAAAAAATTGATTTAACCTGGAATTTGTTATATTTCGAAAAATACGCATCGGACAGAAAAATTTGCCGAATCGAAACTTTAATATCTCAAAGGGGGGCATCCGTTAGTACTAAATTCTCGCCACCCCCCACCCCCTGTGGGCGGGGCGGGGGCAACTTTAAAATCTTAAAAATTTCTTGCGATTACAGTGCCATCTGTCGAGAATCGAAAAATTTTTTTTGGACAAAATGTACGTAGTTTTTATCGTAAAATCCGAATCTGTGATAAAAAATAGGGGTCCCTATTTAAAAATTCAAAGTTGCCCCCCGCCCCGCCCACAAGGGGTGGGAGGGTGGCGGGAATTCAACACTAGCGGATGCCCCCCTTTGAGATATTAAAGTTTAGATTCGGCAAATTTTTCTGTCCGATGCGTAATTTGCGAAATATAACAAATTCCAGGTTAAATTTATTTTTTGCGATTACAGCGCCATCTGTCAAGAATTGAAAATTTTTTTCGGACGAAATGTACGTAGTTTTTATCGTAGAATCCGAATCTGTGATAAAAAATAGGGGTTCCTAGTACTACTTAGTACTAACGGATGCCCCCTTTGAGATATTAAAATTTTGATTCGGCAAATTTTTCTGCCCGATGCGTATTTTTCGAAATATAACAAATTCCAGGTTAAATAAATCACCCGGTATATATATATATACAAATGGAGTTATTTTCATCCCCACTGCTAAAACCTTTTTAGGTCCTTGTCATAGGTATGTTTTAGAAATAAGTATTTGTATATATTTAGTTACAAATATATAAAAAAATTTGTATCATATTTCGTCAGCTGATGATGGCCTAAGAAGCCGAAATGTACATTGTATAAGTTAAATAAATAAATTTTGAAACAAAAAACCAAGAGTCGTGTGTTTATTTTTATTTTGAAAAATTATAATGTTTTAAATAAAAGTTGTTAGCTATAACTTGTTTAACAACTTTTGTTGTATATTTTGTTTTTCGAAATATATCTCTGTGGCGAAATATTCGTAAAATATGTAAAAGTGACATCAGTAAATTATCACTTCCGACTGACAGATCTTTACCAAAAGTTGATCAAATTGAAATATTTACCTCCGAACCTGAAATATGTAATTTTATAACAAAATGTTCAGCCGAATTTGCTTTACTACACGTTTAAAAATCTCGTTATGTCAAATTTGGTAAGATTATAATACCTCTCTTAACATATGTGACATGATGTTTAGTATAAAAACATAAAATTTTATAAGAATGCACTTATACTGTTAATATAATTATATTAATAAAATAATTTAAGAAAAGTATCACTGATAATGCGACAAAATTGTAATTTTTATTTGTAAATTGACATATGTTCAATATTTATTATCTATAATACAGATATTATAGTATGTATAACAGAAATCCAAATTTAGCTCACTAAATTAATGGTGATCATATTCTATAATGTATATCTATGATTGAAACACAAAGTGGTTCAAGAAACTATTATCTAAAAATTAATTGTATATCTGCTTGTTAATATATATATATATATATATATATATATATATATATATATATATATATATATATATATATATATATATATATATATATATATATATCTAGAATCTTCAACTTACTGTACTTTATTATGTCATTAAGTACAGTTACTTCACTTTAAAGAAATTCTAGAATTTTTCGCTATAATATTACTTGATAATAAAAATTTATTTCTATAACTAACCGAATATAAATAAAGATTATTAATTAATTTAATAAAAATTGTACAATTTTGTTTGTTTGATGATAACATAGAGTTAGAATAGTAAACTGAAAAATAAATCGGTAATTTTACATAAAAACCTGGGGCAACTGATTTACTCCAGTTTAACATATAAATTTAGAGATAACACAAAAAAATTTTACAATAAAAAAATATATCTTAAATTTATATAATTTTACATAGGTTTTAATAGTAAAAATAAAATATATAAAAAAATTTTTTAATAACTACGCTTATATTTAAATGCACTAAAAAGAGGAAAATAAATTTTTTCCTGGTTATTTTTAGAAAGAAATGAAAGCGTGGAGCGCCAGAGAACTATATATTTCGCAATGATGATTAAGCGCTCTACGCTTTTGTTTCTTTCTAAAAATTTTGATTAACCAGAAAAAAAAATATTTTCCTCTTTTTAGTGCATTTAAATATAAGCGTGGTTTTTAAAAAGTTTTTTTATATATTTTATTTTCTGCTTTTTAGTCTTGTCGTCCATATCTTGTAATCGGTTTTAAATGTAAAGTTTTTTTTTTTTTAGATATTATGTTGTCTCTTGGAATAAAACTACATGCAAAATTTCTGTGAGATCAGATGATACGAAGTGGTCGAAAAATTGGTTACAAGATTTGACCGTGACAACCCGTGACAACACGGGACAACAGAGTGAGCTAATATAAGCGTGGTAATAACAATATTTTTTAATTTTATTGTGATAATATACGTAATATTACATTTTTTATGTAAAATTACATAAAAAAATTTATAGTTTAAATATAAAATCGTATATTTTATGTAAATTTATTTACTTTTTCGGTAATAATGTGGTATATAATATGGTAAATTAATTATTTTAGTTAAAATTAAAAAATTATATTATTTTTAGAGAAAATTTATCGTTTTGCTGAAATAGTTTGTATTTTTTTCACTGTGGTTTTTATGTAAAATTATGCTAGAATTTATTTTAGATAGAATAAAAAAACGAGCTTATTTAATGTCAATAATACATAATTATGTGCCGTTTAAGAACATATTCTGTTAGCTATATAAGTTAAAATTAAGGCTGAATGAAAATAAAATTATATATATATATATATATACCGGGTGTCTACTTTTTTTTTGTTACATAGGGAATACAATGCTAAAATTTTCATTTGGTGATAAATTTTCCCCTAATTATTATAGAACAAAAGTACAAATACAAAAGATGTTTAGAATTCAAAAATGCATCAAATGATGCCAAATTTATCAATATAGAATGTTCCGATCAAGAATTAGAAGCAAATTAAAATTTCCATTTTTGCGCTCTTTACATCAAAGTGCCATGGAAATTAAACAAATAATTTCATTTCTTCTGGAGTTTGAGTTTGACAGATCGTATTTATTTTATTGTTACGTTCTGTATTATTATCATTATTATTGAAAATAATGAATAAACTTAAGGTAAATGAAAAAGTTCAGTGCGTAAAATGGTATTTTACTGGAAATTCGATACGACGAGTAAGAGATTTATTCAGCGCTTTCTTTGAAAACCGTCCCATACCTTCCGCTATGACTATTCGTAGGATAATTAAACAATTCGAAGAAACTGGAAGTGTGTTAAAACGTTGTAAAAATTGTAGAAGATCAGGAACGCAGAAGATCAGGAGGAGAATTTAAATCAAAATGCAATTAAAGAAAATACATTGAATATACTTTTGTGTGTAACGGAAAACCCAAATGTTAGTGTGCGTCAACTTGGTGCTGAATTAAATTTGCATCCTTCAACAATACATAAGGTACTAAAAAATGAAAAATATCATTCTTATAAATATTCCACGCACCAAGAGATATTTGAAGCGGATAAAATGGCTAGAAGCGAATTTAGTAACATTATTATGGAAAAATCCAATTTAGACAGAAACTTCTTGAAATCTATTTGTTTTACTGACGAGTCTACGTTTACTACGTTTACACGGCGGGCGAACCTAATACACAAAACTTTAGAATATGGAGCCAAACAAATCCTCATTTAATGGTAGCAACACGTACCCAATATCCAGAAAAAGTTAATGTATGGGCTGGAATTTTTGGCAGGTGTATAATTGGGCCATTTTTTATTGAAAATAATTTAAACAACGAAAAATATTTGAATATGTTGCAAAATCATATTGGTCCGCAGTTAGAAGAGTGTGCAACTCAAGATAATGTTGTCTGGTATCAACAAGACGGATGTCCGGCACATTACAGCTGCAACATTAAATTATATTTGGATCAATGTTTTCCAAATTCATGGATTGGTAGAGGTGGTCCAATTAATTGGCCAGCTAGATCGCCCGATTTAGCACCGTGCGATTTCTTTTTATGGCCATATTTGAAGGAGAAAATTTATAAACGACATATCAAAAATCTTGTTGATTTGAAAAATGCCATTGTTGAAGAGTGCAATAATATAACACAAACACAATTAAGCTCTGTACGTCACGAATTTTATAACAGATTAGGTTATTGTTAATGGCGATGTTAATGGCGATTTATTTGAACATTTAATTTAAATTGTTAGTTTCGTTTTTGTTCTCCTATATCTTGTATTCATGAATTTTTCTGTTTTATAGGTATATTGAATATTGTAATAAATAAAGAAAGTTTTACGGAGTTCAGCTATTTACTATTTATTAAACTCTTATCCGACGTTTCACTGCACAACTTACAGCATCCTCAGGGATAAGTTTAAATTATTATAATAAATATATTAGGCATAATGCCAGTCATCTAATTCAAATGTATTGTTTTTATAACTTGAAGTTAATAAATAAATTAAACAATTACTTAAAATTATAATGGAGACATTCACAATTTAAAACCACAGCTAGTACGTAGTGTACAGCCGAGTAAAATACCCTTTCATTGTAATAAATAATAAATACTTAATACTTTTTATACTTAATAGCTTTTCATTTACATTAAGTTTATTCATTATTTTCAATAATAATAATAATAATAATAATAATAATAATACAGAACGTAACAATAAAATAAATACGATCTGTCAAACTCAAACTCCAGAAGAAATGAAATTATTTGTTTAATTTCCATGGCACTTTGATGTAAAGAGCGCAAAAATGGAAATTTTAATTTGCTTCTAATTCTTGATCGGAACATCCTATATTGATAAATTTGGCATCATTTGATGCATTTTTGAATTCTAAACAACTTTTGTATTTGTACTTTTGTTCTATAATAATTAGGGGAAAATTTATCACCAAATGAAAATTTTAGCATTGTATTCCCTATGTAACAAAAAAAAAGTAGACACCCGGTATATATATATATATATATATATATATATATAAATTCGATCATTAAATCGGCTATTAGTATTAGACTATACATCAATGACTGGCCAGTTAATCATAGATAGACACGTATTTCGCTCTTTAGAAACTTATCAGTATTGTGATTTGATCAATGACCAAGGACAGTGATGCAGATGTAAACATATGGCTGGCTTTTATGCCAAGTAAATTAAAAAGATATTGCTGAGAAGCAATAAATACCACCAACGCCAACTACACAATAATTCACTAAGCATTTATTATAATAATAACATTGAACAGAAGTTCATAAGTTTATAGTGAAATTTTTAGAAGAAAAATCCCAATATAAGAAAATTATTTTATATTAATTTTACTATACACTTATGAACTATGTTCAATGTTATTAATAACATAATTTTCATATTATAATAATTACATAATATAAAATCAAAAAAAAAACAAAACGCAAACGAGTTTTATAAGCAGTTACATATTCACACATAACAATAACAAGAAAAAGAAAAAAACCATTTGACTGCATAAACATTGCAATGCAGTTTATGCAATTTTAACCGGAAATGAGTCACACAAATAAATTTTAATGCTATTTTCGAGTGACATTTTGCATATTAAGTAAAGACTGTCCGGGCTTAAAATGTTGACTACATCGCTAATAACGAGTCATCTGAATTTGGTCACAAGTCTTAAACGACTTAGATGACGTGATTCACATAAAAACTGTCACAATTCTTTTACGATTTTGGTGAAGACTTGTTGATGGAATACTTCCAGAATGAAATCAAGATATTAGATGAGGATCCCAGTGGAGTAGTGACAAATACGAGACTGAGTTTTGATACAATGCCGTTTAAATAATAAAAGTGTCAAATGGAAATAGCAGAATTAGCTATAACCTACACCATCAGAATATGACTTGGACAATTATTAAGGTTGACATGTTTCTGTCCTGCAAAGTGAAATGTTATTTATTTAGGTAGAAGAAAAGTAATGCTGCTAATATTAATTATTGAATTTATTTTTAAACATTTAAAGAAAATAAATACGATTTAAAAACACAAACGTAATTGTTGATAAAAATAAAAAAACTGCAAACGTAGTATGAATGTACTGCAAAAATATTTCCCGGATACAGCTAAGACATACTTCACATTAAATATGAGTTTGTCAGCTGAGTGTTAAGAAAAACAGACAATCGTTAGGTATGTCGTACGAAAACGTACATTTTATTTAAATAGTTTCACTCTATACAAAAAATACAATTTCTTTTATTGCTTTAATATAGACATAATCCTTATATTATAAAGAATTAAATTTCGATGAGTTAGATGTTCGAATCAAACTTTTAGTAAAGATTCTGTGTCAAGCTTTCGGTGGTTTTTCCACCTTTTTCAGGACCTTAAATTTATTAATTAAAACTAGTACAGTAAAATAAACGTGGAAAATACCACCGAAAACAACACAGAATCTTTAACCATTTGAGTGCAACGGGTTTTTGCTGTTTCCCCATCCAAAAGTGCCAAAGAGCGCTTTTGCGCTTGTCTTATTTCCTATTCTACATAATTCAGTTAATTATATTATTATAGTAATAGTTCTTTATAAAAATAAAAAGGGTACACCTACCAAGTGTACTATGACTTAAGTTTTATTTTTACTTAAAACGGAACGGTAGCCGTAAAGTCGGGCATTGACAGAAATTGAGATTGAGAGAGCGCTGGCAAATTTCGAGCGTAACAGAAGAGCGCAAAATCGCTGCTTGGCACTCAAACGGAGAATGAACATCTAACCTTTTGACTACCTTCCCTTCGAAATTTAATTTATATATATATATATATATATATATATATATATATATATATATATATATATATCGTAAAAATAGCAATCCCGTTCTCTCTCCTAGTGTAAGAAATAACAAATTAACCAAAAACAGGTGAAATATGATGATCTCGGCGGAATCACGTTCGTTCATCTTCAAATACAATTCAAATCTGGCTTTCCTCATTTCATATTTGATATATTGCATTCCCCGTACGTATTCCCCAATTTCACCAAAGCAAAGATATATATATATATATATATATGACAAATATCTAAATAGACTGCAGTATATGGTTAGATATCCTTCTACAACAAACAAAAAATCTCAATTTTGCTGAAAGCGGCGTATTCATCACTATTCCACTGAGGTCCACACTTTTTTTTTATTAGTGATTACGTTGTAATGTATTTGGAACTTTATGTAGGTATTAAGAAACGTTATAGAACAACTATAGAAATTTCCGTAAGATATTTAGTTTTTTTTTTCTGTCAATATACCTAAAAATTAAAAAAAATAAAAACGATTGTCTATCTCTATAATTTACAAGAATTTGTTTACAATTTTTTAAATATTGTATCAAAATTATTTATCAATTACATATATATTATTTAATGATGCCATCATAAAGCTATAATATATAATACAGTCGATTCCGCTTAATTGGGCCACCGCTTAATTGGGGCAGCCGCTTATTTGGGCCAAATCTCAAAGAACAGAAACCAAACCAAGGAACCAACAGTAAATTTACATGTTTAATTGGGACAACATTCCGCTTAATTGGGCCAGTAAATTTAAGATCACTACATATTATGTTACAAATATTCACAAGAAAAAATATTTACAAAGAATTTAATATAATACGCTTCATATCTTTTTGATTCACAAGATTCACTGAATACTTGTGCTGATTTTTGTAGAAGTGAAATGTTACAAAAACAAAAGACAGACTACACTTGACATATTTTTGCATTGAATTAAAAATGTTTGTACCTATTTATTATTTTATTTTGGAATTTATTATTATTTTTTCTTAAAAGTTTATATTTTTTGGTTATATGTAGTTTATAGTTTTGTCCAAGAATTTATAAAATAAAATTATTGAAAGAAAAATATGGATTGTTTAATTTTATGTAAAATTCGCTTAATTGGGGCAGCCGCTTAATTGGGCCAAAATGCTCTAGTCCCGATGTGTCCCAATTAACCGGAATCGACTGTATATAGTATTTTAGTTAAAATTAACATTTTTTGATATATATTGTATAATTGCTTTTGTTTCTATTTTTAATATGTAAAGTAAATTTTCATTGACAATCTAATTTGTTTTATTCTAAGAGGAAAAATATAAATAAATTATTAAATACAGTAAAAATATTGTTATACACGTATTTATTGAATTGCAAATTTCAAGAGGAATGCAAGTTAAGATGGTTCGGTTATCTTGAGTGCAATGTTTAATGAACGTTTGGTTAAAAAAATATATGTGAATGACTTGGAAGGAAGGAATGAGTAACTGGAATAGTATGATTGAGTGTGTTTTGCTTGAAAGTTTTCATGAAGGGTGTCATGCATGTGGATGAAGCTAGAGTTGCTTGTCTGAATAGGAATGTTTAGGGAACATTAATTTCGGGATAGTAAAAAGCGTTTTGTGCCATATCCTTTCGGGTACATGGCGTGATTGTGTATGTATGTATGTATATTTCGTACAGGACATAAATATAATTTTGTCATATTTATTTTTTCACAGAATTACAATCAACAAGTGTCAATTGATCGTTAATTAATAAAAGTGATAAATTTTGAATCTTCACGATTCAATTGTTTTCCAGAATTATTCTCCTTTCAAAAAATACAATTTAATCTCTCGATTTGTAGAAATATCGTTTCCTCCTTCAAAAATCACTGTTTTAATGACACATTTTTCCACAACGATTGTTTTAGTGACAAATACATAATATTAAATTTGAAACAATTTATTGAAGATCATAAAAATTTACATATTTATTTATAGATTTGTGCTATATATATGAAAATCTCAGAAACTATATAGAAAACAACGTTAGTTAATATAATAATAAAATTTAAAAAAATGAAAGAAATATAAAAAATACACATATACCTATACATTAATTCTATATGGTTAACTAAAAATAATATGCATTCATTTATACAAAATCACGCTATGTACTAAAAAGTGTGTAGCACAAACAGTTTCATCTATCGTGAAATTAGTGTTCTCCAATCAACCAGACAATCAACTCTAGCCCTCGTCCACATTCATGACACTACTCATACATGCTCTTTTATTCCTACTACTTGGAAACATTGTCTTACACAAATAGTGCTTTATTTGTTTTAAACATATTCTTAATAAATTTTCTAATTTTAAATGTAAATTATTTTAACTTAATTTTTTAAGGCAATATTTTACGTAGATTCCGCTGGTAAATTAATTATTTGGCATATGTATGTAAACTTTTTAAATCTCAATCTACGTTTTCATCAGGAAA
Organism: Clivina fossor; assembly: GCA_963966155.1. NCBI lineage: Eukaryota > Metazoa > Arthropoda > Insecta > Coleoptera > Carabidae > Clivina > Clivina fossor. The sequence goes on from OZ014555.1 coordinate 13,137,875, forward strand.
AAAGATACAAATTGCATTTACAGTAAATAAAGAGAACATAGAATTTTTAATTTTTATAAATTTTTAATTAAATTATTTCAATTTATTTATTAAAATAAAATTGCTCTAGATTAAAGTTCTGTATTAATATTTATTTATAATCGACGTTTCAACAAACTCAACGTCCGTTTTCATTAGAAGAAATTCTACTTTTTCCTGATGAAGATGGATGTTGTGTTCGTCGAAACTTCGATTATAAATAAATATTAATAGAGAACTTTAACCTAAAGCAGTTTTATTTTAATATAAGTAATAAGTTCTGAAAGATTTTTTACTATGTTAATGTATTTATTGTTAGTTTTTAAGATTTTTTTTTTAAACTTGAGATATCACCGTATTTTTTCCTATTCGAATATAAATAGTTATTAATTAATTAATTAACTATATTTTGCTGATATCTATTGACTAATTTGGAAATTAGTTAATAATGATTGCAAAATTTAACCATCAGTGTTTAAGAATTAACGTATCAAAGAAAATATATAGAATGCATTTAGTATTTTTAGAACTGTAATTTACCTAATAGAAAATATACACTTTTGACATTTAGTAAAATATTTCTAAATAAAAAATTCTTTTCTTCCAATTACCGTCTACAATAAAATTTTAACAATTCATATTTCAAAGTTAAATTGATTTAAATTCAAGGTTTTCAAATATCACCGTTTCTTACTGTTCAAGTACAATGCTATATTATATGAGAGAACAAACCAAGGTTAATATAAGACATCAGGTTGACTGGCTCTAACACTTAGCTAACAAACTATCCAATTCCCGATTCGAAATGAAACGATATTATTATTGCCTTTGCAAAATCTATTTTCCGCAACAGTTGCGCGCCCGTAGATCGGCAAATGTTTTCATTGCCTTAGGATGGAATATAGCCATTCAGCTGTTAGTATTTCCTCCCTCTCCTCTTCAGTCCTCTCTTCGATATTCCGATTAACGGTACCTGCCGCCTGTCATCTCCCAAGGTCGGTTGCTGTGTCAGCTGTGACGTCAGCAGGAGAGAGAGAGAGAAAGAGAGAGCGCGCGCCGATCTCGTTCCTGCTGTTGCAGCGCCGATTGCCTTCCTCTCTCGCGCACTCTCCTGCTTCGCTGCTCGACTGTTTCGTATGCGATTGTCGAATGTTTTTTTTCCGCGCGAGATATGCACGCGGGCGTAACCGTTATATGTAGTTTATTTTTCCCGTCTTTTTCACTCGTTAGAATGGATGTATTTTCTATCTTTTATTTGAGTTTGTGTATTTTTTTTTCCGCCAATGTGTTTGTTTTAAAGGTAATGAGCAGATAGCCCACGTAAAAAATTTGCGGTGTAATGAAATGTCAGGAAATGTTTACGATGTATGGATGAATCAGTGTCTATATTCATTCAGTGATCAATCATGTTATTGAAGAAATTTGTTTTATATTTGTCGATTTTAATTAATTTTTCTAAATTAATTGGTGATTTTTTTTTTTAGACATGTACGGGTTGTTTTACGAGGAGCTAACGCTATCTGTATTCTAACAACTATAAAATATTTTATCACGAAATTTGGTATAGTATTACGATATGCTCAGTTGAAGTAAAATATTGGCAATAAGATGCCACTTCCGATTTAACCGGAAGTCGACCCTGACTTTCTTATTTTAAATAAAATATCACATTTTTTTTATTTTATCATTGAATTTAAGAGTAAATTTTATATATAATACATTAAAAACATTTTACTTTACTTTAAAAAATTCTCAATTTTTATCAAGGTTGCATATTTATTGCTTTTCTATTGAACGCCTTATGGTAAGACACATTTATATTAAAATAAAATTGATTTAGGTTTAAGTTCTTTATTATTATCTATTGAAAATCAAACTCAACGTTTCTCTTCATCAGGAAAACTGATACAAATGAGATTTACAGTAAAAATAATAGAACACAAAAACAATTTACTAGCTAATAAGTAACTAAATCATAAAATTTTTTTATAAATTATTAATTAAAGAAAGCTAAATTGTATTTAGATGCAGTACGCCTTCACAGTGATTTTTCTTTATAAATTTCTATTACTTCTCTTATCAATCTGCTGTTAATATTGATTGGTCTTGCAATAATTACAGTACCTTCGAATTTCACATCATGAAGATACTCTAACGCATGTTGAGCAACAGCAGATTTATCTGGATGGTTTAGACCAGAGGTTCTCAAACTGTGGTACATGTACCATTGGTGGTACATTACAATATTTTCAGTGGTACAATTTTTACAGAAAAATATCAAATAAAAGTAAAATTGCACCTCTTTTAACATTTTGTTTTGATTTTTATTGTAATTTAAAAGTTACATTTACAAATATAGTAAAAAAATATAAATTTAAAGTATTTTATTCTTTGATTATAAACGCTCAATTTAGGATCCATTGATTTTTAATGTTGAAATGCTTTTATGGTGGTACATATTTTTTGTTTCATATTCATGTGATACAAAATTTAAAAAGTTTGAGAACCCCTGGTTTAGACGTATTGAACTTTCATGTTCTATAAATCTATTAGAAACAGTTCTAACTGTCTAGTCTATCCAACATAAACCTTACCACATTCACACGGTGTTCTATATGTACCCGAAGATTGAAGAGGAATAATATCTTTTACACTCTTCAACATGCGATGCACTTTTATGTGTGGAAAATAAGAAACTTTAATATTCTTTCTTGATAAAATTCTGTCTATTTTATCGGTAACATTTTTCACAAAAAGGCAAAGAAGCATAAATTATCAAATAGCTCTAAATCTATTCGGTTGTACTGGCTTTCATTATAAAATTTTTATCACAACCATTCATTTTAAATATATTTTGTAGTATTTCATGTTCATTTATATTATATATATATATATATATTATATAATGCAATTTATTTTCTTTATAAGAAGTAATTGCTTAAGGAATGTATACGTTTTATTTTATAATTACCATACATAAAATAAGTATTTATAAATATTACATATACCTCTAGATTATGTCGTATAAATAATAATATTATAAATAAGTTAATAAAGTTATGGATCTTATGGTCATTCTTATAAGACTCAATACATATGATTGTATGGTTGTATTTTCCTATAAGTACATATAATAATAATTTTGCGAATGTATTTGTGCACTAAGAACCGTTATTCAATCGTTCGGTTAAACTACGTTTACTATGAAGAGAATGTCCTGTATTCAGGACCGGACTATACATATTTTTATTCATATAATTAAATCTAAACAGTGAAAAATTTCTCTTAACATAGTAAGGTTTATGTTGAACAAATAGGCAAAACTATTTCTACTAGATTGATAGAACATTAGAAGTCAATATGTCTAAACCATCTAGATAAATCTGCTATTGCTAAACATGCGTAAAATTCAAAGCTAACATCAATCACTGGAAAGACTCGGATTTAAATAAAATTTTCATTAAAAATTTATAAATTTTCTGATCTGGTTACTTATTTTCTTACCAATTTTGTACTATGTTCTGTTATACTGTAATTGTCATTTGTATTATTTTTCCTGATGAAGGCGGACGTTGGATTTGTCGAAACGTCGATTATTAATAAATATTAATACAAAACTATAACCTAAAGCCGTTTTATTTTTAATATATGTAATTTTAAATTTATGTAATTTTACATAGATTTTAACAGTAAAAATAACATTTTGTAATTTTACTGTGATAATTTACGTAGTATTACATTTTTTATGGAAAATTACATTCGCAAAACATTGTAAAATTACATAAATTTTTTACAGTGTATAAAGTATATCAGCTAAATATAACTTTGATGTAAACTGCTGTCGGCACTTGTTGAAACATTATAAAAATAATAAAAATAAATCGAAAACTTTTGGTTTTAAGTTTCAAAAATATTTTTTATGTAACATACATATTTTATTTTATAAATAAAATAAATTTTGTAACACATTTATCACCTGATGATGGCCTAAGGATCCGAAATGCACATCGTATGTTAATTAAAAAATGTTTTTGAAACATAAAACCAAAAGTTTAAAATAAATTAATAATATATTTTTTCTATAATTCATGTAATATATTCATTATATGTATATGCGTTTGCTGATAAGTAATATTATTTATTACTCACGTGAGTGATTTTTTTCAATCATTACTCCACATTTTATAATCAATTAAAACTTTGTAAGTTTATTACTCAACAGTTTATGACTATTACAAAAATGCATTTACAATAATTAAACGACCTGCAGCTGTTGTGCAATTTTTATATATTATAATTATTTTTCTACCGATATTTTTACAGATAAGCACGAATTAGGCTTATAGTAACACGAATCAACTGTTTTAGTGTGATGTCCGTATGTCGGTCGGTCTGTGGACACGTGTAGAATAAATTCAGCTAAATGGATTGTTATAAAATTTCATATTTAAGCTTCGGAGATGAATATCTCAATTTGATCGAATTTTGATGAAGATCTGCCAAACGGGTTTTGGTAATTTATACTGATGTCACTGTCATGTGTTTTACAAATATTTATTTAACAAAAATTACTAAATAAGTTATAACTAACTATTCTGTAAATAGATGGTATATTTATGTCAAGACAGTTTTGTTTTTAGTAACCGTAACTATAGTAGTTGTTATACAAATTATAAATTTATAAATAACAAATAAATTTTCTTGGCAATTACATCACTTGATTAAATTTATTCCGTCTTATTAATACGAAAATCTACATAAACACAATTACTTCTAAAGTAATTACTTTAAAGTAGCATTTATGAAATCGGGCCTTAAACTGTAATACAGGTTAATAGAGAAAAAAAATGCATTATATTTTTTTTTTACTTTCTAGTGCAATTTTTAATAAAATTATGTTACTTGAAAATCTATTTAATTAAATTTATTACTAAGTTTATAAATTTTTTTTTCAAGGCAAGAATAAAAACGCCACATTTATATACGTAACATAATATTTCATGAATTATTTTAGAAATATTGGCACAAAATTACCGGATAATTTATTTGTATTATTAAAATAACAGCTAATTTTTGTTTTATTAATAAAAATATAATCAAAATAAATTAACAAAATGAAATATATGATTTTATAATATGCGATTAGATTTTTATTTTATTTATGTACAAGAGTACAGCATAGCAACAAAATAAAAACAACATTAAATAAAATATAATTTACAAATAAATAAATACAACAATAATATTTATAATGTTTCTGCAAACCAACCATTGTAAACTTCAAAGTATTAAGGGTTGTAAATTGCGTGTTAGAGGTTATTACCCTCTGCGTAATCTTATGTTAGTTAAAAATAAACTATGTCCTTTTCAAGTATGAAATATGTTTCGCTGCATAAATCAATACATTTTACTTTTGTTTTAGCATAATTTTTATTTATTACACTCATTTTTATAACTGCATGCTAAAATATATTTTAAAATATGTTAAAATACATAACATAAATCTTTTTTCTAGAATTATTTTTATAAATATTAATCACATACTGACGTAATATTAAGAAAATTTCTTTTTAATTATTATTTATCTTTTACTATTTTATATTTAAAAATAACTACAAAATATCAATAAAGCAAAGTCATTAAATAAATAAATAAATACAGGTGTCAGATTAAAAAATCTATTTAATCAAATAATCAATATTAACGTAATTATTGGTACTTTAAACTTTGATGTTATAGCCTGATCACATTAGATCAAAAAATCTTAAAATTTATTAATTTTTATCTACATATTTTTAAAATGATTGTTATGCAAATTTTTGAAGTAAAAATGTTAGGTAATGATTACGAAAATTTATTTATATTTTGTGTGCAATATATTTATTTAATTAGTGTAAAAAATTACAATAAACATACATTTTGATAAGTTTTTTGTCAGAAACATATAAATAATAATATAATAGTTAAATACATATCGATATTTATTTAAATATAATATTGAAATTAAAATTAGTTTGTTCAAAAGAGTTTTGAATAATTCTTTTAATTAACAATATTGATAATTTTATCTAATTTATGTGACAGTAATTTTAAATTTATTGAATTTAAAATTTTTAAATATGTTATAATAAAGAAATTATATTCTAAATTAAAACTAATTTAATTTCTACTCTTTATAAAGTTACACAACAATAAATTTCTGAACGAAAAAAAATAAAATAAAATAATTGAAAATCCATCTCTGTACGCGGGCAACCTTCAACATTGTTTACCCGTTTACCGTGCAAAGAATGAACGGAAAATTTTCAGCACCAGCAATTCGTTCTGTGGTGCGATATCTATTCCAACATCCAACAATAACCCATACTTCAACAAAACGGCGCGGACGTTCTCAAAGTTCAAGGTTACTCCGTATTCGGTTCCCGGTTCGACAAAGTCGAGTACACCCAATGAGGAAGCAAATTTAACCAAATAAATCAACTTCTAACTCAATGCTATTTGCTCCACAACCAAACACTTGAACAATACGAATAAATATTGTACTACTTTTTGGTTATCTTTTAACATCAAATGCTGTAAAACTAAATTATAACAAGAAGGGTTTACCAGTCATAAAATGGATACCCCGTAGCCTGTAGTATTTTGTATAGGATCGTAATAGATGCAACTAAACCTAACTCTTTTTCAGAAACATATTTTTACATTTATTGAAACGAATGGATTGAAAATTTTAAGGTCTGGTTCGAGGAAAACTTTATTTTGGAACTTATCCAAATTTTTAAAGTTGATTTATTGTGGTCTTGCCTACGTGAATATAAATTTTATTATTATACAGTGTTTATACTATTACTGTCTCATTTTATTAGTATTTATTTATCGTTTCCGAATTTATTTTCGGTAATATATACAGACATAATCACGCCACTTAAATAAAGTTTGGCAGAAATTGTGGTACATACTGGATTATCAATCATTTTTTGGTAACCAGTTCTGTCCATTGGCGTAACTATTAAATGCACAATTTTGCAATTTGGGGATACTGTATAACAGGGGTGAGCAAACTGCGGCCCGTAATGTAAATTAATATTAATTAAACATATATATAATTATATGAACAATTAATGTATTTTGTGTGAAAATAACATTCAAAATTTCAGCTTTTTGCATCTTGTAACTTGCTAGATCAGATACCCATGTGGCTCTCGACGAAAAAAAGTTTATCTACCTCTGCTTTATAATTTTATAAGACTCATTCACACTATCCTACATTTTTTACTTATCATCGAATTAGTACTATATTTTAGCGAAAAGCTAGTGCTTCTAAATATCGCCAATGTATGATTTTAGTTTTATCATCTCTTGTTGGTATTAAAAATTGAGATTATTAATGTTTTTAACCTATTTTTATTATGTTTTAACAACTATTATATTATACAGGGTGGCAAGGCTTAGATGTGTATAGGCGGTTGACATGGAAAAACAGATTTTCCGTCCGCATCGCTTCTCAAATTATTTTAGAGGAAATTGTTTAATTTCCTCTAAATTAATTAATTTGTATAATTTTTCATAATGATGATGTACATGGAGTAGGTACGTTAGAACGTAGATTTTTTTAATTAAAATTTATGTAAAACTTAATCCTACAACCTATTTATTTTAATATAATGAGTTCTAAAAGATTTTTCACTATGTTATATAAATTTATATTGAAATAAATTTAAATCACATGTAAATTGAAATTTAATGGTATAAATTACAATTTTATTATTTGTATTAAACAATTAAATAAATGTTACACTTTTGTTGTTGTAACTTAAGTTTAACTATTGAAATTTATACGATTTTATATTACAATAATAAATTTTATTTATAAAAAAAAATAATTTTTTGCATGTTTGTTTTCAAATGTTTTTCTTCCTAAGAATTATTTTATTGCATAGATTTTTTTGTTTTAGTTATAATAATTTATGAAACGTTTTATTAGACGGCTGTGATAAATAAAACATTTGAATTGAAGGTTTATAATAAAATAAATTTTTATGTATCGCTTAGCAGGTTGAAGTCAAGGTCGCCATATTGTTCATTTTTAAATATTTGAAACTTGCTGAACGTCATAGCATTATTTTTTGTATAAATTATTATTTTTCTAATAATCATTTTTTGTTAATTATTTGGTATAATTTAAAGTATTGTTTAAATAAAATATATCAATAACAATTTGTAAATCTTTATGTATATTAATTAAAAAAAATACCTTTTTTTTGTTAAATTTAAAAGTTTAAAAGTTTAAAAGTTAATGTTGTATATGAAGAGGTTAAAACCATAAGGATATAAATAACTTAAAAAAAAATAGTTAAGTACGGTTTAAAGCTAGAAGTATATTTTTGAAAAACTATATTTTTTTCATTTTAATTTTGTAATTATTTTAAATGCAGTACAATAAATACATTATTTCATATAACCAGCCAAATATATTTATTTGTTTTCTCAAAATTAACCACTTTATATTTTGTAATATTTTTATTTTTTAAGTAACAAATATTTATATTTTATAACTAATAAAAATTTACTAGAAATATATTAAAACGTATTTATTATAATATTTAAATATCCAAGTATATTTATTAGTTATAAACAAAATTGTTCATAAAATAAATTTTAAGTCAAATATTCAGAAAATATTAACATATTTAAATTATTAATTGAAATTTACTAAAACTAAAAATATAATTTAAAATTGTATATGCATTTATGGATAAAATAGAAATTTGATCTCAAATAGTTATACACTGACGCCTTGATGTAGACAATTTGCAATTACGCTTAATTTCGCGCTTAGAGCGCCGGAGTTCTCTAGTACGCTTTATTTTACTAAATTAAATTATTTGTTGTTTAGTTTAATTTAGTTTATTTTGCCAACGCTTAATTTTTGTAGTTTTCAGATTGTTACAATAGCTTAATTAAATTTAATAATAAAATAAAACGGCTTTATGATTAAGTTCTGTATAAATTTTAATTAAAAATTGACGTTTAGACGTACTGTACGTACATTATCATCAGGAAAAATTATACAAATAACATATACAATAGATAAACAAAACATGGAAACTAGGAACTAAGTTACTAGGTAACAAAATAAGTAACTAGATTATAAAATTTATAATGAGTTCTGAAAGATTTTTCACAATTTGAAATTTTATAATATGTATTAGATATAATAAAAAAATATCTGTAATAGAAAAATAATGTACAATCTGATGAAAAATAGAAATAAAAATTTACTTAGAAATAAAATGAATCGGGTATTTCAGATATTTCATGTATTTCGGGTATTTTATGCAAATATTTTTCAAAAATTTATTTAAAATATTTGATAAAAATTTGATTTAACAAGTGACAAACATATTGCTGAGACTTTTAATTGAAACAATACATTATTCACAATTTTTTTAAGAAACAAAATATTTTAAATAATTTTATTTTTTATTTTTCTGTAAAACATAACGTGTCGTTTCTGAAATAACTGATTCAATTATAAAAGCACTTTTTTTGCAACTAAAATAGGTGAGAAACGGCAAGAAACCTAATTTCTATGAAAACTATCAATTTTATCTTTGCCATCATTTCATTACAAGAATCATTGTAAATACATCAAAATTTCTTAACACCGAAATACTTTCTTGAACAATACAATACAATAATACAATCCAATTGGAGTGAAGATAAACTAACAACTTGAACAGCACGAAATCGTAATGTGAGAGTTTCCTTGTCACAATTTTCGTTCACTTTCATCTCGGCAGTTCGAGGTCAGTGGGCCGTCTTGTTTATAATTTATATAGTTTCACTTTCAGCTAGTACCGCCATCAGCAATAGATTCGGCTTTCTTTTTACACGTACTGCAACCATTCTTGCTTGGAATCAAATAAGACATAAAGTTGATGGCCCTCAAACATTTGACTTCTCTATTCAAGATTTGTTTTCTTGTTTTAGTTGGCTGCTTTTTTTTCCTGTTTCCACTTTGACTTATCTGTTATTACTTTGACTTGGCATTGACTTTCCTTTCTTTGAATTGAAAGTACATTTGTTTTTGCTTGTATTCTCTTCCGCGTTTTAAAGGTATTTGTATAATTTTATGCTTGCCCAGATTAGATAGGTTAAGTTTGCATAGTTAGAGAAATAAAATGGTGATTAATATCTCTATTCTCTATTGATATGTTAATTTATTGTGTAGGTTATTATTGATTTCTAGTTTGCAATTGTTTTTATAAGGGGTTACTTGAGCTAAAAATATAACTTTATTGAATATCAGTGATTTCTTAGCAATTTGACTAAAAGACAACTTAACATTTTGATAACTTAATTACAAAATTTGCTAAGTTTCCAAGTTGCTAAGTTGGTTGGTTGCTAGCAACAACAACTTGACGACGCGACATAACAACTTAGCGTCATTATTGAAAATTCTAAAATGTTTTTTAGAATTTTTAATAATATTTCCTGCCAAACCAGCAAGAGTTTGAGAAAAACGTTACTTACCTATTATGTAGCTAATTTTTTTCTCTATTTTACTGAATTTTTTCAGATTTTTTTGAGCAAATTTTGAAAAAAGTCTTATTTTGAAAAAATCGCAAGGGTACCCCTTGAGAGATTTTCAAAAATTCTGTTTTTAATTTTTTTCTACTAGACGATGCATCCTAGAATAATGGTTTCTACACTCAATTATAGCACTCATTATTCCGCATTTTCCATATCATGCTTATTTTCCTACACCTCATAGTTTTTGAGAAAAAAATAAAAATAAAAAAATCAAAAAAAAAGTCTAGTGCCCGAACGGCACATGCTAGCAAATTAAAACTAAAACTAAATTATAGAACTTTTAAAGCCCTATCGAAAAGTATTCTAAGTATTTTTACGAATTTTACTCGAGAAAGTAGTACATTGCAAATTATCGAAATTGCATGTTAAACGCCCATACGAACTTAACGAACGAACACCCGGTATATATATATATATATATATATATATATATATATATATACATATATATATATAAACAAATATTAATTTTGACATTATGATTAGTTTTCACTAAAAGTACTCTAAAAGGGGATAGATATATGGGACAACGTAATTATACATTTTTATTTTACAATGGAATCGTATTTCGTAAAATTTACTCTTTTAATGTGAAATATTGAAAAATTATATAAAAACAATGTCATAACCTATTTTATTTATTTAAAATATATTAGGTACAGTATTTTTATAAAAAAAATCGAAAAAATTTAGATTTTGCGCGCCACGCGTTTTGCTTTCTGTGAGTGACATCATAGTATTTTTCGAACAATACAGTATGTGTGTGTGTGTGTGTGTGTACTATCATTGTCAATGTATCTAAGAGTTTATCAAGCAGTGTTGCCGTCTGTTATGTTAGAATTTTGAAATTTAAATTAAGATAAACATAATGGTTGTGTAATATTGTTTTATACCAATTATTTATTATAAATAATTTTGCTTTGAAACATATATTTATGTAGTCATTTTAAATATACATTTTTGTTTAAAAATTTAAAAAAAAATGTGCAACGAGCCCATTCTAAGGGTGTACTGAAGCCAGCTAAAAAAAGCAGTTTTGTAATAACAAAACAGTGTTCACAATTTTTAAGATATTTTAACAAATTTGGTATTTTTAGAAAGATAAAGAGTTACTCCTGGAAAGCTTGAAATTAGTTTTTTGAAATTAATTACTATATTTCAGTAATTTATTATCAAAAATCACTATACTTTACAGTTATATTGACGCAATTTAGAGAAAAAAATGTAAAAAGTACTCTCAAATATATCTGCAAATTTTCTTCATTAACAACATATTCAAAAATTGTATCATTATTTTTAATAATACGACCGTGATTCTGTTATTACAAAACCTATTTTACGTGTATATTTGCCTACTTTACAGGGATAAGCAATTGAGTATTGCGAATGGGAGGAGCTTATTTATTTCGTAAAGGAAAGAGTATAATATGTCTGTCACTGTCGTTCTGTTCGTATCGCTTTCAACTTATATACTATTGCTTGTTTACAAACACAAACTTTTTACAACAGTAAAATTGTAATAACTTTTATAAATTTACTTGTCGGTTTCCAATTTTTTACATTTTACATAAATATATTATAAACAATTTACAATAATCAAAACTAAGTGAAACACTTTGCAGGGATAGCAATAAGTCATAAATTTATATATATATATATATATACAGTACATCTATTCTAAGCTGGCAGCAAAATTACGATGCGCAATAGTTTGTAAATTCTGGTGGGGGTATGAAAAAGCCAAACACCCTTGTTTCTCTCTCTGGTTTATTGCTACAAACATCTTGAGCAGCGTTGATAAGTATAGTCTGTGGTAAAAATTATGGAATTTAAAAGTAAAATTGTTAGCCATCCGATAAATAGTCAGAGTAGGAAAATTGTTTCAAATGTATATAATTTTGTTAAACGTAAATATGGAGATACGTTAACAATACGTGAAATTGTAAAACAAGTAGTTGAAGCAACTGGTGTCTCCGAAAGATCAGTGTATCGAATTAATAAGGAAAAAAATTCTTTTATTCTTTTATTTTAAAATATATTTTTATTTTGATATTAATTTGTTTATTATTTTTCACCTTTAATAATTAATACTTTAATTATATAACACTCTAAAATATAAATTTTAAATATTTATTATAATTATTATCTATTTTTAAATATTAGTACATTATAATTTAGTATAGTTTTTTATTTTGATGTTGATTTGTTTATAATTTTTCACCTTTAATAATTAATAATTTAATTATATAACACTCTAAAATATAAATTCAAAATATTTATTATAATTATTATCTATTTTTAAATATTAATACATTATAATTTAATATGGATATTAAAATAATTTTTAGAAAAAAATTATTCGTTGGACTATACTTTGCGCGTATTTCGCTTTCTCTTTTGCTCCGAATGCGTTCTCTCTCTGCGCGGGACACATGCTGTTGCTGCCACCTTAGAATAGATAAACTGTATATATATGTACTTGTGAAATTAGCTGTTTGATTTCCTAAAATATGTTTAAATAATAGTAAACAAAGTTATCGGTTCGTGATATTGAGAATGCTTTTTTCGTAATGTTGCTGACTTTCAAAGTACAATTTTTAAAGTATATTTTGGCAGCACTATTTATTAGAATTTAATCAAATTTTCAGAAATAATTTTTTTAATGACCACAAAAATAAAGGGGGTAGCAGGATAAGCATAGGAAATCGGCCCCAGACGAATTTTGACTTGTCGTAGCTTTTGATCACTTAAAAACTAGTAAAAAACAAGATTCAGATGGTTTTTAAATTTCTAGTCCGTAACGATAACCTTAAAACGGTAAAAACCGGTTTTTTTTATATAATTGTGAAAAATTTTTTTTTCATGTAGTTAACTTGTTTTAACCGAATTATTAGTAACAGTATAATATTCTACAGACTTTAGAGTATACATACAATTATTTTCAAGAGTTTTTTACCCGTTTTGACCGTTACAGAATTTTTTAAATCGAAAAAAAAACTTTTAAAATACCATATTTTTCGTATAAAAGTCGTGTTTTCTAAGGTTGTATTTGATGTAGAAAAAAGTCGCAAAAACAAAATGTAGCCCTTTTCTTGGGGAACACGATTGTCTAAACCGCGGTTAAATATCTTGATCCTATAATGCGATAAATGAATTTTAGTAAAGGATTGCATATACAGAATGAACCAAAAGTCTCGGAACGGTCAAATATCTCTAAAAATATATTTCCGATCAACAAAATAAAAAACACGTGTTTAATCTTTTTCAAAAAGCTATCCACTGATATCCCACCTGACCCCCTACACCCACCCCCAAGCGGTAACGGGGTGGTCAACTTTGAAATTTTAAATAGGAACCCCTATTTTTTATTGCAGATTTGGATTCTATGGCTAAAAATACATATTATTTGTCTAAACAATTTTTTTCTATAAAAAACAGAAGCAAAAATTTATTTTGAAATAAATGATATGATCAAAGCAGAAAGAATACGGGCCGATGTTTCTTCGGCCGTTGCATTATCATCAGAACGTGGTACTTGTATACATATATGCTTATAAGTGTATAAGTCTATATTTTTATGTGCCATTGCTTTCTGATACTAAATATCAAAACAACAAAGCTAACGGAATATTTTCGATAATTTTTGGCGCACAACACCTCTGGATTGTACATCTGGGAAGGCATTTATGATTAAAAACTTAAAAAACTATGTAATATTAGATTAATTTTTAAAAACAAGAATTTAAACAAAATAACTCAAAGAAAGTTGATAAAAAAATTGAATGTAATATGTTAAGTAAATACGCAACATATAATAAAGTTTTTACAACATATTATTTTTTTAATTATGAAACAAATATAGTTTTATAACATTCAAATTTTAGAAAGACATGTTTTATAATGCATTTTCTACACAAACTTAAAAATAGAAAATCCAAAATTAGTGTAAAATTTTTTGCTTATTTTTTTTTACATTTATTACAATATATGCCCTGAAATTATAATTTTGTATTTTTTTATCGATTGATAATATATCCAAAAATAGAATACCTTTAATTTAAAATTTATATTAAATGTTACAAAGTTCTATAAGTATGCAACATAATAAATACGAGTATATTCGTATATACATATAGAGCATTACGCCAGCTGACAGTAATTCATGTTTCACGTTTAGAAGTACATAACTCAAAAATTGTACAAAATATGAAAAAGAAATTTAAATAAAAAAACTTCTATGGACATTGGCTCTAAAACTTTGTCGCTTATTATATCTACTTATTCCTTAAAGCCGAAAAATTTCTAACTGTGAGAAAAATTTGCCTTTAAATTGAAAAAATATTGCTCATTAATTTGTTTATTTATTTTTTATGTTAATTTATAACAATATTAATATTTCTTTTTTTAAAGAAGCGTACACGGAAATAGATAATAAAGAAATTAAAAAAGAATTATGCTAATAACTTGTATAGTAACCGAGATATGATCGCTTAAAGTTAAAAAATAATTAAATTAAAATTTTAATTTTTTTTTGAAAAACTGGATTTTTGAAATTATTCAAAGAAATAAAAAGTACGTTTACCCATCATCAGATCGGGCAGAAAATTCCTCTAAAATAATGTATTCAAAAAATATATACTAAAGAGTTACAAAACACAAACATGGCTTTAGAAATTCGATTCTACACAGTTGTTTATGATTGACGGCTGTCTTTCTCATTAGAAAAAGAAAAAATTCCTAAATTTAGCAGTGGGGTTACTTGAACGCCACGCCTATAAGCTACTTCGTCCCTCACCTACAAACCCCTTAGAAACTTTAAGATTGCTACAGTACAGCCTTAATCATACTTCAAGAAATTATGATATTAAATTTTTCCATAAACTATCCAATTATATATTATACTATAAATTAGATTTCTACGTAATACTTGAATTCATAATAATATGCATATGCTGCTTAAATGTAATATAAAACAAATTTGTGAACACATAGATTTAACGATATAATTTAGCACTATTTTATATTTTTATAAATATGTAGATAAACAATCTGGATACCTATAGTAAAATATGTTAGAAATAACATTCAACAGACACAATTTTGCATAAACAACAGATTCCCGCGAAACAATTAAAATCAATTCAGTGTTAAACAGATAGTTAACTGTACTTTTCCTGGTATTGTAATGTGCTTAGGAAAATATGCAGATAGACAGTCAGAAATTTGCAAATAGTGACATTGAAACCGAGCAAAGATCAAACGTTTTATCCATGGTCGCGTCATGAAATTCTAATAAGTCGTTTCAACAAACGATTTCATTTCACTTTATAACACAATTACCCTAGAAACGTTTGCAGTATAGCTTCAAATTTACGTCATAGCTTTTATTAGTGATTTAAAATTATAAGAACTAAACAAATATTATTTACTATTTTTTTTGTAATCATCCTAAAACAGCAATAGAAAATTTATTTTTTCAGTATACAAAATTGTCTAAATCGTTCTTTAAATTTGACAGAAGGGTAACTCTGCTCTTCAAGTTTATATATATATATATATTCACTGTAAAAAAATTTTATGTAATTTTACCTACAAAGTATGAGACACTATGATGCCCAGCATTTGTAGGTATTATTACCGAACAGCTGTAATTTTACATAATTGTTTAAAAATACATAATGTCGGTACTTTTACAAACGTTGTGTAATATGATATTACTAACGGTATGTAAAAATACATATGTATGTAATATTACAATTTTTTAGTAAAATCTCTTTTAGTAAATTTACAGAACTTCAGTAAATTTGCTGTCGGGAATTTTCCATAAATAGGTAATATTTATTTAGTTCTGTAATATTATTGTTGGTAAAATTACATACATTTGTAAATTTACATAAAGGATGTATTTTCAAATGAAGCAGGAATTAATAAACATTGAATAATAATAATATATATAGTTTATTAGCAAAAAAAATGCTATATACAAAAAACAAAAAATATACGTATAGTTTTCAAAATTTGTATAGTATTATATGTGTTATATAATATGAATTATTTATCGTAACATTATAAAAAAAAATATATAAAACGAATTAAAAAAAAAACAAACATTCAGTCATTTAAATCTCTGAACAAAAATATTGTTATTCTTACGAATAATTATTCAGCTTTCTAATTAAGGTTAGTACCCTATTCAAGACAGACATCGTTTTCATTCCTGACGAAGATTTCGATCCTTCTTCTGGATAAAGTTATCTACAAATAAAAAACGCTACGTTAATTATTTTAATATAAATAAACTGTTATGTATCTTTCTAAAAATATTTAATTATTAAATTATAAACAATTTACTTACATTTTCTTGGTAAATGTTACAGACGCCTGGAATTTGCAATAACCTACACAAAAACACAAATATA
This sequence comes from Clivina fossor, assembly GCA_963966155.1. NCBI lineage: Eukaryota > Metazoa > Arthropoda > Insecta > Coleoptera > Carabidae > Clivina > Clivina fossor. The sequence continues at coordinate 13,154,908 of OZ014555.1, forward strand.
TTATTAGTATTCATAAGTAAAAATCATAAACCTTATATAAATATAAATATTATACGTACTTTATGTGAACTGATATATTAATTATACCGGTGATTTCAACTATAATATGCATGCGTACATCTACACTTCTTCATGGCTACAAATAAACTAACATTAAACTAAAGTAATGCACATTCTGGGTGGGCTAAACAGACATGATTCAACTAGTAGCTTATCACTGTTCCGATTGGTTAGCTTCATATTAAAGGAATGTTTTTACCAAATTATTATGTAAAATTTCGGAACCCTTTTAAAAGTTGCATGTAAATTTAAAATTGCGTTTTTAAACTGCCTGTTTTACATTGTAATACAGAAAAATTATAAACTTTTATATTTAAAATTTTATATTTTATAAAAACCTTATAGGTACGTTTATATGCAATATAAATTATAATACAAAATATGCATAATGTTTATATTGTAAAAAAATATTCTATAGAATAATCGATAATCGATAATTAAAATAATAACTTCAATATTGCACCCATACAATGGAGATTAATCTCAGAAGAATTAATAAGAACATTAATAATTACACTTAAAATATTTTATTAGCATTATTACATAAAATATGTACTAACAATAAGTCTCATTATACTGATGTATTATTACAGATATTAATATGCAAACTGTAATTTTACATAATATAGGAAGTTTTACCAACAATATGTAATTCTACATTAAGTATGTGATGCAATTTGCAGAAAGTAAGTAATTTTACATACATATTAAGTCATTTTTACTTACTTTATGTAATTATTATGAATTTTTTAAATATTACAGAATTTTGAGGTAGAAATACAGAATAATGTAAGAATTACAGAATTTTGAGGTGAAAATACGGAATAATTATAGTAAAATGAAATTACCGAATTTTTTTAGTAAAATTTTACTAGTATTTTTCTGTAATTTTACTTTTTTTTTTACAGTGTATATATATATATATATATATATATATATATATATATATATATATATATATATATATATATACTAGCATAACACCTGTGTTTCGCTATGATATTCACTACTTTAAATCCATTTTATTTTCAGTTAAAGACAACACAATATTAGAAAACAACAACTTTAACAAACTTACCCGTTCTCCGCTACAAATAATTTTATTGTATTATTTCAAAACTTGTGAACATAGCAAATAATATACTATGCAATCTGTGTGTTCATAATAATTACAGTTTTTGGTCAATTTACATCATTTACAGCGTTCGCCTGCTAAACAAGTTATATCTGATAAATTTGATTTTGAAAATTTTTCGATACGGCTAAATATTTTTTTTAATTTTTCATATTTTTATGATATATATAATTCCGTAAATAGATGGCATATTTATGTCAAGATAGTTTTGTTTTTAGTTACCATGACTACAGTAGTTGTTAAACAAATTTTACTATTCCATAAATTTATTTAATACGATGACAGTCGGTTCTGTGGTGGCCACAGCAGATTTTTTAAATTTGTTTAGAAAGCTGAAAGCTAGAGTTATTGTTCAAATAATTTTTTACAAAGTAGATTTTATTAAAATATTGCATCGTCTAATACAGAAAATTTAGTTTGTTCAGAAAACTATACATTTTTGATTTAGAAAACTGCATCGTTATAGAACTAGCATTACATGAAAATATTGATAAATTAAACTTATGCAAAATCTTAAAAACAAGAGTCACAAACTTGAGGGGCACATAGTACATCAAAAATTGAGTCAAAAAGTCCGCAAACAAATTGTTTCTGTACAGAAAACTATATATTTTTTGTATAGAAAAATGTATCGTGTAGCTGTAGAGCCAGTATACGTAAGATAGTTTATCTAAATATGCATAAAAGTCATATTTAGGTAATCGGAAATATATATCTAGAGTTTTAAAAATCGCAATAGTAACAGGTAAAATTAGAACATACAATATATTGACACTGTAATTTAAACACAAGCAACCTCTGACGTCATTATTTAATTGGATATCTTTGATGACGTATATTGCATGTCTTACAAGTATAACAATAGTTACTAAACCTGTATAAGTTACATTAGGTACAAATATATTGTAGATTACAAGGTGTCCTATTCACACAAACAAAGTATCCTTGAAATCCAAAGACCATGAGCGATGCGGTATTATATGTATTATTCATTAATATTTACCACGTCGCTAAATTTAAGTCACCTTCATTCGATCTCTTAACAGAGAACTAAACTCACACACACACACACATATGTGATAAGTTGTATAGAAATGCTAATATAAACATCATGGTTTGCCATGCGTCCGTGTGTATTAGTTTATAATACGCGAATGACGAATTATTTACATCGGGTTAAGTACCAAGGTCGACTCGTCAAAATAAATATCGCATCATTGCAAATTTTAGTGTGATATGTGTGTGGCCAAGGTTTCGGCATTTGAGATTATATTTACGTTTCAATCGTTTTACATCTAAATATTTATTCGGGATTTTTGCTATAGCTTTTGTTACATGATGAACTTGTTAAGTATGACTCAATATTAGCAATTACATGATGTAAAATGAATCATATGAATAATTCTTCTTCTTAAATTATAATTGAATTTCTCATAAAAATTAATTTAAATTATCTGAAATGACATCAGTAAATTACTGCTTCCGTTTGGCAGATCTTTACCAAAAGTTGATCAAATTGACATATTCACCTCCGAAGCTAAAATATGAAATTTTTTAACAATCCGTTTAACTTGGTTTAACCTAATTTGTTCTACGCATGTCCACAGACATACCGACAAACGGATATAACGTTAAAAACAGTTGATTCGTCTTACTATAAGCACTAATTCGTGCTGATCTGTTACAAATATATTTATTGAGCTCCAATACTTGATTTTTGTTTTCTTAACCTAACTTAATTTAACCTAACCTAACTGTGCCAATTATTTTATCAATATTGATAACCTGATCATTGTTTCTTTTCGGTGATATAATAATCTCTGAAAATCAATTTTGTAATCAACAATATAAATCTATTATATAACTATTTTTCAAAAACAGTAAACACACAAAAACCTGTATATTCTTATTTTTTTCTTAAAATTTCTTTGTCAAATTCAAAAAAAAATAATTATTGCAATTCTGGGATTAGTAATATTTACCAATAATATTATTTATTTTGTTAACTTACGAATTTTTCATTATTATAAAAATAATATTTATACCGAAATGCCGCCCTTATGAGCTGTCGCCTTGACACGGCAGTCTCATCGCATCATCTACGGTCCCATAATGTTTTATATTTGTAGTTGCAAGAATAATAATATGAAATAATATTAATTTTAGTAAAAATATAATGTAAGATTATTATTCTACTAAATAAAATTATTCGCTTTTTTTTTTTAATTTTAATAGATAGTTTAAATTTTATTCGTTAGGGACGCATTTGTTAAAATACGAGTAATAACTGATATCAGGACAGGGCCGGATTAACCTTTTGTGGGGCCCTAGACATTTTTTTTCCGGGCCCCCACGGGGCTGAGGATAATTAGAAATAAACTTTCACCAATTAACAAAAAAAAAATAATAGGACTTTATTGCGTAAAAATACATAAAAATGAAATTTGACCGACTGCAGGCCGGGGCCTTTGTATGCGGGCCCTAGATATTTGTCTTTTTTGTCTAGGCCATAATCCGGCCCTGTATCAGGATATAATAATAATAATAATAATAATAATATAAACTTTATTTAGCTCATTGCTATACAAACACAGTATAAAAGTAATATATCATACATAAGTTTAAAACAATGATTCCCAAAGTAGTCCATATTGCTCCTAGACGTCGATAACTTTAACTGTAGAGTCTACAGTTAAACCTATCAAAGTGAATAGTAGTGTGTCAGCTGTTCAAAACACATTTGAAGTTGATGAATTGGTAGCAATTCAATATTAGAAAGACAAAAAGTTCGGGGACCTTTAGTTTAAAATATAATCAAATTTTGAAAAACTATGAGTAAATTTACGCAAATCTTAAAAAAAAAACTAAAACAAGCAAGCAAAAACAATAATTTGTATTATTTAAATTAAATAATAAAGAAAACACATTTAATCATGTAATTAGCCACATAAATAACAATATAAAAAGATTTAAACAATATATATATCAACCACAAAACAATACCCTTCATTGAAAAAAACTAATAAGTTTTTTGTTTAAAAAAAAACCGAATTACCTTGACAACGAGCACGTCCAAATTCACACTTGCTTCCCTCCCCTGCCAACAGTCCGGAGAGAGAAAGAGAGAGAGGATGAAACATAGCATCGAGGACGTCAGGGTAAGGTCAAGGGCAGGAGCGACGCTCTCTCTCGCGCGCGTCGTTGCTCTCTTTCCCTCTCTCCTGCTGGGAGAGTCGAGCAGAGTACGAGGCAGTGAGTGTGGCATTTCTCAAATGTCAAGACCGTTTTCAGCCAGCGCGACGTTCGTTCGACGAGAATAAATCTGTGGCCGGAGCAACGGAGTCTGTAAAGTCCGGATGAAAGTCTTCCTGGTTCAGTACACAGATTCACCTTGTTCGACGGCTGAACGAATGAAGGATTTTGCGAGCAAATGCGCACCTCAAGGTGGACGGGAAAGAGAGAGTTGCAATGAGAATTTGATGTAGGTGCCGTACCGTATGGGCGTTATAAAATTTAATTTCTTATTTTGATTCATTTTTGGCCAATAAACGTACTCGAAAAAAAATGAAGTGATAGATGTAGTAGTATTGCTTATACAGGGTGTTTACGGTTTTCTTTTTATCCTTTTAAGGGGCGATAGTACACCTCAAAACAAGTCGATTAACCTTAAAACGCTTTAGTAAAAGTCGTCTCATATGCGAGATAATAATTTTTTACTTTTTACATTAACGATTTATTTATTTCAAACTCTATTACTTAATCAATATTTTCCATTACAAAAGCGTAAAGCCGACTTGCAACAGCCGTATTATAATGCACTTTCCCATATAAATCATCATATCGACTAATTCGATATTAGAATATCGATAGGCCACTGCGATTTTTAAAGAACAAGGTAAAAATAATAAACAAAGGTGATAGTAAAAATGAATTACTGAGATAACCATTTTACCTGTCAAATAACAAACGTAATAACAATTGAACGATACTGATTAAGTAGTAGATTAATTTACTAGAATTTAAAATAAATTAATCGTTTAATGTCAAAAACTAAAAGAATTATTATCTCGCTTATGAGACGACTTTTACTAAGGCGTTTTAAGGTTTATCAACTGCTACTGAGGTGTACTATCACCCCCTAAAAGAATACAGAGAAGATCGTAAATACTCTGTATATAAATAGATATAGAAAAGTTTTATATTAGTAAATAAAAAAAAATGTTTTATTAAGATATTAATAACAGATTTTTTTTTAAGAAATCTGCTGTGGCCACCACTGAGCCGACCGTCATCATATTAAATAAATTTATGAAATAAAAAAATTTATATTACTAATACTGTGGTCGTGGTAACTAAAAACAAAATTTCTTTTTACTAATTGTAAGATTTTGTGCAACCACACGGTTACATTATTCTAATATTTGGTCTTTTAAAACAGTCATAAAAATAATTGTAATGTATTTTATAAATAAATATAATATATTGCTGTCAATTTTTACTATTTTTCTAATTGACAAAAAAAATATATATATTTTAAATGCATTCAGCTTGCGCGCTGTTCAAATATATTTTATCTCCTCTTACATATCTATAAAAATGTGTTTACATATTTTTAAATCAAACGAACACAGTTGTGTATATCAAATTTCATCTATTTTTCCTTGTCATCTATACCAAATACTATATCTTTCGGATGCCAATCCGTATGTATCAATTGCATCAGTGAATCGCACCATCCGGGTTCGCTACCTTAACGCAACCTTGGATCCGGCCGTTCGGACGCGTTCACTTCCTCGTGCACAACAACTGGACTGGTGTACTGTATGCTCTCCGTGCGGTACGGTGCATGCACACACACACACACACACACACACAGCACAGCGTACACGGCCAAGGTTGGCCTGTCGCTGCCGAACGGTTTGGCTATTGATCGGTGCACGCGCTCTGGGTCGGCCGGCCGACGACGTGGGCGCCGCGACGCGCGCCCGGGACGCTGGCCGAGGGTCACGGCCAAGGCCACGAGAGAACAGCGTCGCTGGCTGTGTGGATGTGGACCGAAAGAGAGGAGAGTCAGCCAACCAGACCAGCCTCAGCCTCTGCCTAGTAGCAGCTGTGACGCATTTCGGTCCCGATTTCGTTTTATTTGTTTTGCTATTACGGGGAATTGGGGGATGAGGGATGAAGGCAGAGATGAAATAAAGCGCGCGCGTGTGCTTTGCTGTTTTTTCTCTGAAAGCTTGATTAGAATTTGGTGAAATAATGATGTGATTGTTTTCATAATTTATTATTGAATTTTTTTTGTTTAATTTACTGTTGATCATTAACCGTTTGAATGGCACGGGTCTTTGCCGTTTCTCCGTTTAACAGTGCCAAAGAGCACTTTTGCGTTTGTTTTATTCTCTATTCCACATAATTTAGTTTATTATATTATTATAGTAATCGTTGTTTATAAGAATAAAAAAGCGTACACCTACAAAGTCTAATATTACTACAATTTTACCTAAAACGGAACGGTAGCCGTAAAGTCGCGCATCAACCGAAACCGAGCTTTCTAGAGCGCTGGCTCTTTTCGAGCAACCAAAAACTCTGCAAATAATTTTTGTATCATCTTATGTGTATATATAAAATAAAACGGCTTTAGGATTTAGTTCTGTGTAAATTTTTATTAAATAACAGATATTTCGACGTATATCAATTATTATTAAAAATTAATACAGAACTAAATCATAAAGCCGTTTTATTTTATATATAATGAGTTTTGAAAGATTTTTTACTAGGTTATATAAACTTTCAATAGAAAATAAAGTACACTTGCTACACTAACTACATTTCTGACCCCCTCACATCTAGTTAGTAATTTATTTTCTCTATTTCGTCTAATGTATATTTATATGTGTATTTATAATTTACCTCTTTCATTCTTAGACGATGAATCTCTACTCTACACAAGTATTGAAAACGTTTTTAAATGTTAAACTCTTTTATGTAAATCATTGTGTCTAAACTTTGTAATTTTAAAAATTTATGCTGAAGACGTATTTTACAAATTAAAGCTTGATCTTTGACCACTGGGTACGTTGAGTATTTGTGTAACCTTAGATCGCTGACTAGGCTTTTAATGATTAATGTTATTTGCACGTTAATGCTTATTTTATGTTAATGTTTATTCATTAATTTGCTACTGATGATAGAAGCTTAGTTTCTATAATAATCTAATGTTGAACGGTTTACGTATGTTTGTAAACTTAAGGGGGTATTTATCTAACTCTGGTCTAAAAAAGTATGTTTCTCAATAATTTTTTTCTCGGAATGTGTAAATGATATTAACTCCCGGTTTTGGGCATCATATTTATTGACATTTTGTCTATAATTTCAAAGTTTTAGGAAGAGCTGCTGCTCCACTGAGCCGCGAGATGGCGCTAAACGGGTGGAAAACTGCAGGTCGATTTGGGCAACAGAAATGAAATTGGGTTTAAAAACCTTAATCTAGACAAGATTAGTTGGAGCTTTGACTTCACCGAGGTCAATTGGTGTGGTCATGAACAAAATGGCGGCTGTTTAAAAAAAAGTTATTTTTTGGGCGCTTTTTTTATTCTGGCGGGCTCAAAAAATATTTATTATTGATAGAAATACCTGGACAAAGTCAAAGCACCAATAAATTTAATTTTCTTTCGGACGCAAAAAAGGAAACGAAAATCGGATGAAAATTTTTTGAGTTATCTTTCGCCCAATTCGGCGTGCACGCGGGTGTTCGAAGCGAAATCTTGCGGCCCAGTGGGGTAGCAGCTCATCCTAATAATTATAGACAAAATGTCAATAAATACCCCCTTACGAAAACGAGGGCGAACGTAAACTGGCAGATGCAACGCGAGAAAAATACAAAATGTGACTTCTATTAAAGTTAGAGCAAGAAATTCAAAACACTTTTCCTGATACATAAATTAGGTCAATAATTGTAATAGATACAAAAATTATTTAGTTTCAGAAATGTGTATCAGCTTACAATAACTACATGACATAACGCTGCCCTGTTACACTTCCAAAATACGTATTTATGGCTTTAATTTTTATTAATTTTGTGGTTTAGCGAATTTTTAAAATTCTTTTTGTTTAAATTTTGCCACACTAGATAACAATGAAAATAAAGTTTTATAATCTTTATTGATTTTTTTCAGATCCTAATTTTTTTCTTTAGATTATCTATAGTCATAAATTAAACCCTATACATCATAGTTAAATATTTTTAACTCCCTCCCATAATATTTTCCGAATTATCCCTAAAAACTAATATTTTCTCTAATAATTCTCTTATTTTGCTTAACTCCGAAAGTTAACTTTAAAAACGGATTATTTTAAGAGAACTAGTAAAAGTAGTTTTCTTAAAATCATTTGTAACTTCGTTATTGTCTGTCCTTATAAATTTTGATATACTTATCAATAAAATAAAAACGATTAATTTTAAGTAATAAAGTTATCAACAAGTCACAGACCAAAAATAACAGGTGAGCTACTTATTTATTAAAGTATTATATATTGCGCTTCCTAAATATTTCTTTTGTGGAAAAACAATAATAGCTATAAATAGCGCATGACAATGTCAAGGAAAAGACTGATGCGGCTATTTTCAGCGATTGAAAATCGTTTTATTCGTTCCAACTTTTTACACGAACAATATATAGGCGTGTTCAAGCGAATTAAAAACATATAAATAGCACTTTTAAAATATTTTTTTAAATTAAATAGTAAATGATTTAGTTTGTATTTTACGAAGACTAAAAGTTAACTATAGCAACTGATTTACACCAGTTTAATATGTAAATATACAGATGTTAGTATATTTACAAAATGTATGTAATATTATTTACAGATATTTTACGAAAATTTTTACATTAAACTACAGTATTTATATATAAATAATCAGTAAAAATACTGTATTTGCTGATGGTGCACGTTTAGAGTAGGTAGTTGAATATTATGCATTTGGGTAGTTCATTATCTAAGGATGGTCGCTTTGATCGTAAAATTAATAATAATAATTATTATTATTATAGCTTACGCTAATAGAGAATACATTTAAATATAATTAATTATAAAAATACAATACTTAAAAAAAAATTTATAAATAAAAAGGTGATATTCTTATATCTATAATATTTAAAAGAAATGCTGAACATTTATTTAAATATCATATCATTAAAAATGTATATAATAATAATAATCATAACAAACGAACTATGTACAAGACATATGTTTGTATGCATAAATATTTTCGTTTAATATAATGGTTCGTTAAAATGAATATTCTTGAATTCCGAAAGAAATCTTTCTCGTATGTATATTGCAACGAATTTTCTTACGATTTTAAATTTCATGAATTATTATATTTAATGAAAACGTTCATGCATACGGGGGAATAGTATATAATACAATTATAAACATAATACAGCAAAGTACAGTAAAAAAAATGTTAATTTACATAAAAGCAATTACGAAATCCTTTAGCCGTACAATTAAATATATCACACGAAACACAAATATTATTGACACATAACGTAAATGGGAGACTTTAAAAATGAAATTGGATTTAGCTTGTGGCAAAATAAAACGTTAATTTATTGGTGATGTAATGTAAGTCGGTGGATGAAAAAAATTATATGAATATAATAAAAATAACTTCGGTAAATATAATAACAAAAATAAAACGACTTTCGGTTGTAATTCTGTATTATTATTTATTAATAATCGAAATTTCGACATACTTAACGTACATCGTTATTAGGAAAAATTATACAAATGACTTATACAGTAAATAAACAGAACTAAACTCAGAAACAAGTTATTTAAGGTAACAAAATAAGTTACTAGATCATAAAATTTACAAGTTTTTAATTTTAAAAAAAGCCAAATTTTATTTAATTCAGTACCTTCACACTGATTTTATGATTTAAATCAAATTTGACTTTCTTTAATGAAAAATTTATAAATTTTATGATCTAGTTAGTCATTTTGTTACCTAGTAACTGACAAATCTGGCGGTGTACCTTACATTTCTTGCACTTCTTCACACACATTTTTAACATCATCAAATTCAACCAAAAATAAAGAATGCAACTGTCAATTAGCTTAAGTTAATAATTTTCAATATGATCGCCGAAAATGTTAGATTAAATGCACTTGACTGTGTTTCTTTAGCCGAATAAGCAGTTTCTGACAAATCTGGCAGTGTACTAGTACTTTACATTTTCTAGAATTAAATGCAAATTCAAGCGAAAATAAACTATCAATTAATTTAACTTCTATTAACAGATTTTAGTATGTCTTCTAGAAACGTTAGATTAAATACATTTAAACGTGTAGTCATGTTTAGCAGTTCAAGTGATTATACTAATTTTTGAGCGTTTAGTCTTCTCAGTGTTCCCTGTAAATTATTTGGTAAAATATTAATTCATAAAGTTAAAGCATTAACTATTTCTAAAATTAGCGACGTTTAGGGTGGCTTTTTGCCAGAGAGTGAATGTGTGGATCAATTGTTTGCTCTTCGTATGATTGTCGAAAAGTCACTTGACAAAAATAAAAAAGTGTTCTGTGGCTTTCTCGATTTAAGGAAAACTTATGACAGTGTTTTTCAGGAAATCTTGTAGGATGTGCTTCGCTAGTATAGTGTTAATAGTAATCTTTTAGGAGCAATTCAAGCTTTGTATGATGGAAGTGAGGCGGCTGTACGAGTTGAGGTTGTTTAAGTGATTGGTTTCGTATAGATGTTGGCGTGAAACAGGGCTGTATAATGTCTCCTTTGCTATTTAATTTATATATGGATGTACTTCTTCGGAAAGCTTTTTCTGTGGTAATAATGGTATACATATAGGTGATTGTGTTGTACCTGCTTTAGCGTATATTGATGACGTGGTTGTTTTGGCTGAATCTGAAAAGCAATTGAGAAGGATGATTGATAGAATTAATGTTATTGGTAAAGATATGAATCTTGTGTTGAATGTTGATAAGTGCAAAGTTTTATTTTTTAAGAAGGGTAACTTGACGACTGAATGTAATGTACATTGATGGTGCACGTTTAGAGCAGGTAGATGAATTTGTGTATTTGGGTAGTTTATTATTTAAGGATAATCGTGAAATTGAAAAGAGAGTAAATGCTGGTTGTAAGGTTTTGGGTGCTTTGGGAACTATTGCTAGAAATGTAAATGTTTCCAAAGAAGCCCGTTCGAGTATATACAATGCAGTTTTAGTGCCTACGTTGATGTACAGTAGTGAGAGCTGAGTTTGGCTGCAAAAGCATAAACGGAAAATGACTGCTGTGGAAATAAAAATTTTACGTGGGGTATGTGGTGTAAATAAGAGAGATCGGATACGAAATAGATTAGTGTATGATGAGTATGAAATTAAAAAAAATGTAGCAATACTTGATCTAGTCAGTTAAGATGGTTCGGACATGTTGAGCGAATGTCTAATGAACGTTTGGTTAAAAAAATTTATTTGAATGATTTTGATGGTATACGTTTGCGTGGACGTCCGATGAGTAGTTGGAGTGGTATGATTAAGAGTGTTTTGCGTGAGCAAAAGTTTTCAAGTAGTAGGAATAAAAGAGCATGTATGAGAGGAATTATTAATGTGGATGAAGTGAAAGTTGCTTGTTTGGATAGGAATGTTTGGAGGAGACTGATTTCGGGATAATAAAAAGAGTTTATGCCACACCCGTTTGAGTACATGGCGTGATTGTGTATGTATGTATGTATGTACTAAACAAACTACAATATAATAATGTTATATTATTGTAGTAGTAAAATAATGACCTCTTTCTACATAGGCAATATGATAACGTAATATAAGTAGTTTGATACGCTTGAAGAAAAAAAAAAATATACCTCCCACACATTTTTATATAAATACAACAATCTACATTTGTCATTTACAAACTTCTATTATACGCATCTAACTATAAATAAAAATTAATAAATCACAATAGTTAACCTACTGAAAACGACCATAAAAAAATTGTAATGAGAATCAGGAAATGACAGGCAGCATCCGAAATGCAACAACACACAACAATATTGTACGAGTATACACACACACACGCACACACACACAAAATCATCATCTAGTGCGTCTGATTCGTCCCACTCCGTTGACCTTCAGCGCGAATTTCAGAGAAGCAAAACTAACAGGAGACTGACGTCACGAGCTGAAGAGTAGCGTCTTTCGCATCCTCGGGTGTGACAAAGACGGCACGATTGTGACGTAGAGGGACAGGAGCAGTGTGCGCGCGCGCGCATGCTGTAACCATTTAACCTCTGGCTGACCTTCGCGCACGGGACACTGAAATAAAACAAGGTCAAGTTTGGCAAGGTCACGTCCGTCCCGACGACGCGCGTCGCTCAACCCGATCCTCTATACAAGGATGAGATGCTTAATTAATTTGGTGAATAGATGCGAGAATTCAGTTTGCTTTTATGTGGTTCATTTTCTATTGTTCAATAATTATAAAAGCTTGTGAAATAATATTGCTTCAATAAAATTCATTCATTTGAAATGTATTTCATGGAATTATTGAATAATATTCTAATAATATTCAACCTTTTATATATAATTTTATCACAATTTTATATGGTTTTTTTTTTACAGTAAAAAAAATTTATCGAATTCTTTATTCCTACAACGTTTCTGAGTAAAAAAATAACACTTGTATTAAAATTATACTTTACAAGTTAATTAAAAAGGGTATATTATATATATATATATATATATATATATATATATATATATATAAACATTTAAATATGTCAAGAAATGCCAGATAATAAAAAATTGCAATTTAGGCTATTTGCACGTCAGGTTATACAAATTAATGCCAGATGTAATAAATACACGTCTGTTAGGTTAAGATTAGGTTAGGTTAGATTTGGTTTTATTTGTTAGGTTGTTTTATTTTATAAATTGATGTTTAATATGCTATTTTAGAAATTAATGTTTAATATGCTATTTTAATGTTCATATCAAATAACGGTTGTGAATGTATATTAATGGTTGTTACATTGTCCTATTCTGGTGATAATTCACCTTCTTTCAGCATGTAATTAAAAATGTTGACGTTAATTTCATTTAGTGTTCGTTTGGTAACACCAACATGTGCAGTTGATATTTTCTTTTATTGTAATTTTTAGTAATTTAGTAGTTTAGCCAAATAACGGAATAACAAATATGCGGCCAAAATTCAATCGAGTAGTATATTTTTTGACATTTTAAAGCATGATTGGTGTATTCTTTGTAAAGTGAGTTTATTTTTTGTTGTTGAAATGTTTACTCTGTTTGTCTCAACTTGTTTATTTGTTAAACTTAGGCAGTTTTGAAGAATTTAGCGTAAATAGTATCCAGTTTATCGACTAGTAAGGCCGTTGACAACAACCCCAAAATCAGTGTAGCAATTGAATTGAATTGAATTATGTATTTTAAATATTTCTTACATTTTTAACTTATAAATAAATGACTAAATGACTAAATGTCATTTTTCTTGATTGATAATAATAAAATTTGTTATATTTTGTTTGATTATTATTAAATTTAATTATTTACTTTTGATATAAATATGTTACAAATATACACCTTCTGTGTAAAACTCATTAATTATATAATTATAGTACTTTATAATTCTCGTACTTTATAAGTTAATTTTGAGTAAGTGTTACTAACATTATTTTTGTTGTTTTTTTATTGTTTTTTAAGGTAAAACAATAAAAAAAGTGTAGTATTTTACTTATTTTTTACAACCGAATATTCGATATTAAAATCAAATATTCGGTCGAATACCGAATAGTAAAACTATGACCAAATAATTATTCGGCTTCGATTCCCATTACCATTAATTTTTACACAATTTCTGGTGTGTCTCAATCGGAACAACGCAACGGATAGTGTACATAATAGTTTTTTACTGTTTAGGTAGGTAGTCGATAGTGAACGTTTTTCTCGTTTCATTTTATAATTATTAATTTTTAAATATTTGTTGAATATATTCCATTTCAGAGTTCTTTAACGAACATAAGCTGGTACATGGAATTATGTAAAAAGCTTTAAATATCCAAAGATATTTTGATATTTTATTCTTGTTAAAAATATTCTTTGATTGTTTACCATCACTAATGAAAAAAAATGAAAATACCTTGTTAAAAATTTTACAAAATTATTCAAATTTATTATTGTATTCCACAGTAGATTTTTTTATATGATTTTATAATATATTTCGTAGAATTAATTAAAGCAGTGTTTGATAAAGTATTCATATAATAATGAAATAAAAATATTTGTTACAAATATTCTGATAATTTTATATGATCGATTTATAAGTTATTCAATGATTTTTAGAATAGAATCAAACTTTATTTAGCTTTTGGCTAATAAATTACTTTTACAAAATTATAAAATTACAGGAAATTTACAAATGTAGCATAATATTTACAATATTGTTGACATACATAATTTATCAAATTATTTACTTAATTATTAATTTATTTTTTTAAATTTCAAATGTAAAAGTTTTTTAATTTTTTGAATCTATTATATTTTAAGAATTCTAATCCCGAGCGTTCTAAATGATTGTATTTACTGAGTTTGTTTTGATTTTATTTTCTCTACTTTATGGAAAATATTTAAACAACAATAATTCACAAATTTAATTTTAATTTTTCGTTAATTTTTATGTGCTAACAACCTAAAACAAATAAATAAATGCAATTATATTTGTGTACGAAATTAACTTTACAAATAAAATACATAAAAAAATTTATAAAAAAAGCAATGAATAAAATTCTTAAAAGTTAAAAACTTTAAGATTATCTAGACTGAAAAATTTGTTTTATTTGTAAATAAACTTTCTACAAAACAAATATGTTTTTTCGTAAACTTATAAGAAAAAAGTAAAGACAAAACATTTATTTTTGAAATTACTCAGCAAAAGTTTATACATAGAAACCAAAATTAATCTTTGAACATATAGTATGATAAATGTTTAATTAAAAATAAAATAAAGCAATGTCGTATTTGTTAATTGCAAATATGTATATCTATTTCGCAATTATTTTTAAATAATAAATTAACAAATGTGATTAGTACAAAAGAAAAAATATGAAAGATTAGTTAAAAAGTAGTAACAGTTGAAAAATCACTATTGAAGCTAAGACGAAGAGTTATTTTTTACAGGAGCGGATTCCGAGTGTATACCGAAGTTCCATTGTACTAGTAAAAGTATAGGGCATATAAGTATTACTTTCAACAATTATTAAAAATTAATTATTTAAATTGTTATGTTATAATTATATCGTATTATGGTTTGCTTATAAAATGTATTATTTATGAAACGAATTTAGTTTAGATTGTCTCTACGAATTGTAAGTTAAACATGTGTTTTGATGTAAGTAACCTAACTAAAGAGAATGTTAAAATAAAAAAAACAAAATACATGTATGCTTTTGTAGCTCCCTGAAGATGATATTATATATATCGAAAGCTTGGATTGGAATTTCAATTGAGTTTTATTTACCAAAAGCCCTAACAGACTGCTTTTAACCCACGAAAATTTTCTCTTTGTACTTTATACTTCAATAAAAAGTTAGAATTTGATATATTAATTGAAAATTTATTTTGTTTGTAAATACATATTGATATTGCATCACCAAAATCTTCAGGTATAATGCATGTAATTTCAACAACCAATATTTATAGAATTAAGCATGAAAATAATTAACGTAAACAAATGCTAACAGCGTTAATTGCATTTTTTAAACTTTTAAAAATTCTAAAAATAAACAAAAAATAAATAAATTTAGCTTCTGTGGCCTTGAATTTCAATAAACATCCAACCTATAACCTCAAAAATAACAAAAACACAAACGATTTTTCCACACGCAAACCTGCTTTATATTTGAATGTATATAGTTAAAGAATGAAAAGATCTCGGGACAGAGATGGAGATAGAACGATGAAAACAAAATAAGTACGTTGCTAAAAATATACGTCGTTTTGTCGTTAATTTGCCCCTCTTTTTTCGCTCGAAACTGGTCGCCCCCTTGACCTCCCCAACGCTTTTCCGATTCAATGCTGTAATCCAATACGACAGCCGAAGATGGGCTCCCCAATGTGACAAGGTCAGTGATTACGCACCGAATATTGTCAAGGTCATCGGAAAATGTAAATAATCATCGATTATTATATTTTGCTATTTCACGGTTATTACAAAGTTATGCGGAATTTTTACATAAAGTGCCTGTCAATATTGCTTCTAAATTTAGCATTTAAATTTTTGATAACTTTATGAAAATATTCTTGTTTTGAAAATGAAAATAGTGTTATATTTAAAGTATTTATAAATTGGCAATTGTATTGCCTTTTAATAATTAATTTTATATATTTATAAAATCGTAGCATAGAATTGATGAGTACTTCTATAGTTTTCGTAAAAGTAAATTTAAAAAAAAAATATTATTACTCGTATTATTAATAAAATTTGCAAATAAAATTTACAATTTACAAAATGATATACAAAATTTATTAAAAATTAAAATTTATTATTTCAAAACTGATTATTGAAATATGTATTAAAATAAAACGGCTTTAGGTTATAATTAATGTCATTTGTCATAATGTCATAATTTCACAAACATATTTTAATATTTGTAATAATTTTTCAGTATAAATTTCAAATAATTGTATTTTAAATATATAATCTAGTTATTCGAAATAATGACTCAATTCTTACCTAGAAAATTACTCATTTATAGTTTTCCAATTTAAGTACAAATTTCCGATATTTACACTACTTGTTAAAAAATATACGAAAATTATGAGTTGCACATGCAAAACTTATCCTCAACATTTACTCAACTTTACATAGTATCATTATAAATTAAGAATATATTAAAATTCTTATTTTATTTTTTAGGTTCTGAAATATTATTTAAGAATATACTTGCTTTAATATTTTATTTTTATTGTACATACTGTAAAAATCTACAAAAGCTTAGTTTTATACTTTTACTATCTATAACATGTAATTTTACACAACATTATCAAAAAATATTGAAGTAAAAATTATATATTTGTACAATATAATAAATAGCACAAAAAAAAAAAAAATTGCACAATAATAAAAAAATTTACATGATATAAACCAATGAATGTTATTAATACAGATTCTTTATTAACAATTTTTTTTATAATCTTGTTATTTTTTAATATCAATTAGTATCTTGTGCCGTTTTGATACATAAAATGTATTTTATCGCAGAAATATTGAATAATCTATATTTTTGTAAAATTACTAATATTTTTTTTAAAATTTTCGGTCAGATTAAATGTCGTGTAGGTTAGGTTATGTTTATAGAAGAAGAAAAATGAAAAAGAACACGAAAATTCTTCAAAAATACGAGTAACTTTGAAAAAATATAGATTATTCAATATTTTACAACATATATATATATATATATATATATAGTTCTATTTTCTACAGTGTTTCTTTCAGTGAAATTCGAAATATTATGCACGTACTAAATGCATACTTTACTTAAATAAAATACATTTTATACAAAAATCAGAAATGGCGTAATGATCCGATTATATAAATGCAAAACAACACCCAAAAACTTGATTTGCAACGCCACTGCCCGTGCACGCGCAGGCCCTGAAAATCGGTGCATATCCCGCACCGTGCCTCTCTGTCGTCGTCACCGGTAAAATGCATCCGCGCAAACGACGTCGGGTTCAAGTTCAAGGTCAGCGCATTGCGAAGGTGACACCCGGCCACAGCATTCGCCCGGTGCGGTGCGGTGTGTGCATTCTCTCGCGCGAGAGCGCGCGACCCGGTTAATTTTAACGTTGTAGTAACCGATTCAGTTACGTGCCGGCGCGGCGTTAGCCCATCCAATTGTTAAATGAATTTGCGCTATTATTTTGTCGAAGAAAATCCACACAATTAATAATCTCTGCGTCCACCTGGTCATAGTTTGTAGTTTTGAACATTTAATTGATACTTATATATAAATTGTAGATTAGCTTATTTGTTTGATTTGCCTGTTAAACTGGATGCCTGGTCTGTAGGCGCATTTGTAAATTTAATTCGATGATAAATAATTATTTTAATTTTTATTTTTTTAAATTTCTGGTTAAAATAAAATTATCAATTTTTAACAAATATAAATTAAGTATCTAGCATTGATTACATAATATAATCAATGGTACTAGCTTTAATTATTTAATTAATGGTACTAGTTACTATAAAGTTAGTTAAAACCATTTTTGTTACTTTATTTTCAATAGTATGTATTGGAAATTGATCTTAAAACTAACAGAAAATTAATATTATATTTTCGTAATCGTTTTATTTTGACAATATATAATTTTAAAATCAATATTACCAAATTAATAATAATTTATCATCATATATTAATCTGTATTAGTTCCTTATATAAACAAGTAAAATATTACAACGTATAGATTATTATAGGAACAAATTAACTGCATAGCATTATCTTTAAATGTCAAGTTTTTTGGCAAGTAAAAATAATAAATGTTCAGTAATATAATATATGCTCTGTAAAATGAAGGAATGTTCAGTAAAAATAGTAAATGCTCATAATCAGTAAATAAATAATAAACGTACAGAAAAATTAACAAACGTTCAGTAAAAATATTAAACATTTATAACATATATGTATAAATATAAAATCGTTTTAGCACAACATTCTAGAAAATATAAGGATAAAAAAATGAAAAAAATTGATTTTTGAAAAGTCTCAGAATGAGGTCCCCCTTAATTCGAAAATTATAAAATTTTTAAATTTAATCACAACTTGTCGTTAATAAATTTTTCAGGATATAATAAGGAAGAAGTCCTAAATCTTCAATATGTTGTAATACGGTTATCACGCATTAATTTTAAAATCGGTTAAGTTTTGCGAAAATAATGAGCAGAAATTAAATCGAAGTAATAGCAAAACAAAATAGAAAACATTTATGATTTTATTAAAAGTAAAACAATCCACTAAGTAAATTATCTTCCATAAATTTGATTGATTTTATAACGGAACTGAATTTAAAATTAAATTATCTTTCCAATAATGTTATCGCAAAGATGGTAACGCCATTTACGACTCTAAAATTGGAAGCAGTAAAGCCTAGAAGAGTGGATAAATTACCGTGTATTCAGTTTTAAATTTAAAGTTCCCTCTTCGGTCAAAAATTGAAGTTTTCTATTTTTTGTTTTTGAGATATTTAGGGTGATAACTTTTCAAATGAATACACTGTATATTTGAATTCACAAACAAGGAAAATATATGTAACTGTTGTGAATTATCTCGATAAAATTATCTTTTAATTTTGTGTAATTTTTATAATTTTATCTAATCTTAAAAACATATATTTGTTTTCATAAAATATGTATTTTTTAAAATCAAACAAAAATAATTGTAATAAATTGATAAAAGGAAAATGTAACAAAATAAAAGCAATTTTTTAAATATGAACTTATTATTTTAGCTAAAAGAGAAATTAAAAATATATGTTTAAGATTTCTTATAATTATTTATAGAAAGTGGCTATTTATACATACGGTATGTATACGCAATTGGCTATTTATACATACAGTATTTTTACGTAATTGGCTATTTAGGGTAGGTTAGGTTAGTAGGTTGGTTTAGGTTTTTTTTTTAGTATGTATAAATAGCCAATTGCGTATACATACCGTATGTATAAATAGCCTCATCCTTATTTATACATATACAGGGTGTAACAGAATAACTATTCCTAATTTTCAGAAATGATAGAGTGCACTTAGAGAAACATTTTTTATTAATAAACTAGTGTCCGAAAATTTCTCGGTGTCAAGATACACTAAATATCGTTTAAAACAATTTTAATTATTACAACGTCAAAGAGTAGTTAAGTTAAGGAACATTTTATTAGAAATAATAGTGCATTAAACTTTATAAAAATTGTTCGAAGTTACGACCACCATTTTCGATACACAAGTTGTAACGATGTACAGGGTGGGCAAATTTGGACGTTTTCATAGGGGAACTCGAAACTATAAGAGATATGGAAAAATGAATCGCGCATCCTCGATCGCTTTTTTTGAGAGAAACTCAATTATGAAAACAAAAATTAGCTATCGTCTTTTGTTTTCGAGTTATGGCGAAAAGTTCGCTTTTTCCTTATTTTGATAAATGGCGATATCTCGATGGTGTTTTAAATTAGATGAAAATAATTTTCACATTCTTAAGGCACTTTTTTGAGTAGAATGAAATGGTCTTAACGGATATTATAAATTTCCGTTAATTCTCGGGTAATAACATAAGGATTTGTTTTTTACAATCGACTGCCGAAAAAAAAAAAAAAATTCCGGACACTAGTTTATTAATAAAAAATGTTTCTTTATGTGCCCTCTATCATTTCTGAAAATTAGAAATAGTTATTCTGTTACACCCTATATATATATATATATATATATATATATATATATATATATATATATATATATATATATATATATATATATATATGCGTGCACCCTGTTGCTCAGTCTCATTTGCATACGGTAGTTCCTATTATAGGTTGGTTATTAAAATTAAAGTTTTACTATATTTAGAAACAAATAAGTTCTAATTATATAAAATAACATAAGTTTATTCAAATATAATGCGCAAACGCCGAATGCTTGAATTAGCCAAACGCTTATATTTAAAACTTAAACTGCAGCCTGAATCAGGCTTAATTTGTCACATAACGGTTGACTAAAATTTATAAATCCAATATTTATAAATTTCTCGACTGGAAGATTTTTATTACGTTTACAACAATGACTGCAAAGTAATTTATAATTTAAACGATTTATATAAAATTTAAAAGCAATAATAGAGATTTCAATTTTTTGTTAATTTTCTAAGATTATAAGAATTTGTAATTTGTGGAAAAAAATTGATTTTATAGCTTACTTATAGTTTACAATACGAAAAAATACAAAATTTTTTTTGGCTCAACTTTTGAGAATAGAAATAAACAAGAAAATGACATCTTTTTTAATAAATCCTGTTAGTGAAGAAATAATTTGAAAAATATCAATTATAATCATTTTCTCACGAAATCTTTGTGATACCTATTTATAAAAATGTGCAAAAGTATTGGTATGTACAAATTTTTACCGTAAAGTTTAACCAATATTAACCATATGTTTTTTTATATTTTTTTCCAGACACTCAATTAATTTTTCAAATATTTTTTATGTTTTGTTTAATTGCATTGTTCTCTTTTTACTACATATATAGTTTTTATTTTTAAATTATAATAATTTTAAAATCGGTTAAGTTTAGGGCCAGTTATGAGCAGAAATTAAATCGAAGTAATAGCAAAACAAATTCATGTACGAGAGCAACTAGAAAACATTCATAATTTTGTTAAAACAGTCTACTAAGTAAATTATCTTCCATAAATTCGATTGATTTTATAACGGAACTGAATTTAAAATTAAATTATCTTTCCAATAATGTTATTATGTACAAAGATGGTAACGCTATATTTAAAGATTTTAAAATTAGAAGCAGTAAGGCCTACGGGAGTGAATAAATTATTACCATGTATTTAGTTTTAAATTTAAAGCTCGGCGTTTGTAAAATTAATAGCTAATTTTGGGAATGTTTTTGAATGTTATAGTTTTTTAAGGCGTTGGATGCAATAGTTACAAATCAAAACTACCTGTAGTATAGACAAAAAATAAATTTTTGTGAAAAAATTTAATTGCAAATATTTTGGAAACGGTTGCAAATTTCGCAAAAAAAGATCAAAATTTGCCGTTTCCTTACAAATGCGTGATAAGCCAAGGCTGTATTACAACATATTCAAGATTCACCACTTTAGGACCTTAGCACCTTATTATGACCAGAAAAATTTATTAACGACAAGTTATGATTAAATTTAAAGATTTTACAACTTTGGAATTAAGGGGAGACCTCATTCTGAGACTTTTAAAAAATCGATTTTTTTGCATTTTCGGAATCCTTATACAATCTAAAATGATGTGCTAAAACGATTTTATATTTATACATATATATATATATATATATATATATATATATATACAGGGTGTTCGTTCGCCAAGTTGATATAGGACATAAGATATCGATAATATGCAGAATACTTCTTTCTGAAAAAAATGTCAAAATCTCGTACAGCATTCTCGCAGTAAAATCTATAGATTTTCATCATTTTCATACATGATTTTGTCATTTTTTTCAATATTTCAACGAAAAGAACAATTATTTTTAAGTGTGTTATTTTCTCAAAAAAATGGCTATCTAAAGTACTAATTTTTTTTACGCCATCATTTAAGTAGTTGGACCATCTATAAAAACCAGCAAAAAAAATTTGGGGTTGCCATTTAAAAAAACCAATGATGACGTCATTGTGCAAAAATACATGACGTCTTAAAGTAAAATTTTTATGCCATAAGGTGGCTAATTAAAAAATAAAATCGACGGGTCCGGGCGTTTTTCTTGAAAACTTTAAATAACATACATACTTACATACACAATCACGCCATGTACCCAACAGGGTGTGGCAAAAACTCTTTTCATCATTCCGAAATCAGTCGCCTTCAAACATTCTTATCCAAACAAGCAACTTTCGCTTCATCCACATTCATAATTCTTCTCATACATGCTCTTCTATTCCTACTACTTGGAAACTTTCGCTCACGCAAAACACTCTCAATCATACCACTCCAGCTACTCATCGGACGTCCACGCAAACGAATACCATCAAAATAAATAAATAACGAAATTTTGAATTTTGTTCCATACTTTATCTTGTTTATTTCTATTCTCAAAAGTTGAGCCAAAAACAATTTTGTATTTTTTCGTATTGTAAACTATAAGTAAGCTATAAAATCAATTTTCTTCCACAAATTACAAATTCTTATAATCTTAGAAAATTAACAAAAAATTGAAATCTCTATTATTGCTTTTAAATTATATATATAAATCGTTTAAATTATAAATTACTTTGCAGTCATTGTTGTAAACGTAATAAAAATCTTCCAGTCGAGAAATTTATAAATATTGGATTTATAAATTTTAGTCAACCGTTATGTGACAAATTAAGCCTGGTTCAGGCTTCAGTTTAAGTTTTAAATATAAGCGTTTGGCTAATTCAAGCATTCGGCGTTTGCGCATTATATTTGAATAAACTTATGTTATTTTATATAATTAGAACTTATTTGTTTCTAAATATAGTAAAACTTTAATTTTAATAACCAACCTATAACAGGAACTACCGTATGCAAATGAGACTGAGCAACAGGGTGCACGCATATATATATACAGACCGTCTCCCTTAAAAAACTCTTGAGATAAAATTAGCTGTATGTGGCCTGCTCACGCGTCGGAAAACCTTCTGATTTATTCGTGTATTAGTCCAGTCAAAATAGGAAAAATAGAGGAACTAAAAATACTAGTTCCAATTTTTTCAGGAATGTGTAGGGGGGGGTCCCCTGAACAAGAGAAAATAAAGTCCCTCCAAATCCCGGTGCCGCTGGGGGGCGGGGGGGGCTTTAAAGGTTCCATTTTTCAGTTTTTCGCTTATAACTCGAAAACGGTGCGTTGCAGTAAAAAAGTTTTTCAGTACAAAATGAAAGCTTATTAAATTTGCTACAAGTTTAATTATATACATTTTTACGAAAAACTAGACCGTTTTTGTGCTACCGGCTCCGGAAAAGTGTTAATTTTCAAAAAAATTGTTTTTCACTCATGTTTTTCGTATATTTTTGTCTTCTAATTCCTCACTCGTTCATTTTAAGGCAAAATTGTTACAAAAAAACTTTTACAACATTAAATTCCCTACAAGAATATATATCATATGTTAATTTATATTGAACATGTCGCAAGTTACAGAACTTTTAAAATTTCAACAAAAAAATCTTGAATTCAATTTTATTGTACAATGTTGAGATTGACACAAGTAAAATGTAATTATTATCATATTATATATATATATATATATATATATATATATATATATATATATATATATATATACTGTTTTAAAAGGGGTGTGGTACTGGTAAATGAAAGCGCTAAAACCTAATTCAAAAGAATTCAATTTTATTGTACACAAAAATGTTGTAATTTACACAAGTAAAATGTAATTACTATCATATATATATATATATATATATATATATATATATATATATATATATATATATATATATATATATATATATATATATATATCTGTACCTGAGAGGTAAACAGTCGTAACTCCATTTTTCTCATTTTTATACAGCAGACGCGAAAAACGAAAAATTAGATAGTTTTTTGATGTTTATGTCGACATAAGTTAACTAACAATACTATAAGCACTTCTTATAGTATTGTTAGTTAACTTATGCCGACATAAACATCAAAAAACTATCTAATTTTTCGTTTTTCGCGTCTACTGTATCAAAATGACAAAAATGGAGTTACGACTGTTTACCTCTCAGGTACAGATATATATATTTTAAACAGACTAATCTTTTGTGAACATATAATAATTATATAATATAATATCATTAATATATATACAAAAGATTAGTTTGTTTGAATGATCTCGTCGTCGATATCCTCATCGATATTCTCGTCGATGTCTTCCTCAAGGACCTCTGCCTGGTTTAATGAAACGGATATTCACGTTTGATGGCGTCAGAGCCACTAGCAGGATAAGAAGATCTATGTCTTCACCAATAACTGCTACTTCGTAGAAAAATGAAACTTGCCTATTCTCAAATAGGGAATGAACCAATTAAAGTTTAGGGGTTTAGGAGGAGATGCTGGAGAAACATATATACATTTGACAATTAGAGAGATTAATTTCCTAAATGATTTTCCATGTTTCATACATACATAACCAAATTATTAATTTTGATAGATTGCTGACAGTTTAAAATAATTAAATGCACATGTGCCTAGCTAGATTTTTTTTCACAGTCAATATGTATCGTGGAATACATATAAATTTCATCCATTTTATTCTGCAAAGCAAAACTGTACAGAAACGCTTTACAGATTTTCTGTACAGAAAAACTTTATTGTGTATTATAGGCTTAATAGCAAAATGTAATATCAATGAAAAAAAATTGGTAATAATTTACTTACAGAAATTAGTATGATTTTTAGTATAGTATGATATATAGTATATGAGATAGAGTGTATATATATTTAAATATAGGTAATAAATAGAGGAGCATCGACACACCACTATAAGCACAGACAGACACGCTAAAGACTAAACATTTCATATGATACGTATTCTGTCCGACCGCCCTCAAATTAACATTTGTAACTGTTAAATTTGGTGGTTGGTAACAATTATTTAGTGAAACTGCGATAAAATATGATAAAAAATCATATTATGTTTTTGACATACTGTTATTTTGTATTGCTTTTTACTGTAATTTAGAACGTGATAATTAGAAGCTGTTCGGACTGTACGGAATTTGATGCTGCACAAGTTTTATTGTGACGATTTTTCCCTAAAATAATATTATATTATATAATTATTATATGTTCACAAAAGATTAGTCTGTTTAAAATATAAATACACCTAGACCTCGCTTTGCGTCGTTTCGTTTTGCGTTTTTTCGAAGTTGCGTCGCTGCTGAATTAGTACCAATTTTCACTGTGCGTCGTTAGATTTTCGAAGTTGCGTTGTTTTGGGTTCGAGTCTAATTTTTTTTTTAATTTTTTGAAATTTTTTTTTTTTCTAAAAGATGGCACGACTTTTGTTTCTAATTGGGCCATGCCATCAAAAGAGTAAATCTCACTTGTGCGAACGAATATTCCTAAACAGATCGAAACTATGGACACATTTTGTGAATTGGCAATAAGGTAAAGCCTCATTTAAGAGATACAAAATAATGCAAACAGATGTTGCAGGAATTTCAAATTAAGAATAATCATTTAAGAAACAAAATATAATTTGTGATTATCTACGTTTTGTATTTTCATTATCTATTATTAAATTGAACTTGCTACATATTCTAAATAAATAAATTTAAAATTTATATTTTTTTATCGTTTAAAACCGACGGTGCTTTCGAGCGAGGTCATTAGAAATATCACAATGTTACCAACGAACTCGGTAGTTCAGCATAATTCCGCAATACGCTTGTTCGAACAACTGAGACGGACTCCATCAAAACTCGGGGATTCCCATTCTAACTGAAAATCAACGCAATTTTAATACAGTTTTATTTTCACTTTGTTTTGCTAATTTTAGAGTTCAGTTTCAATTAGTGTGTTGTGCTTTTTGTAACGTTTCAATTAGTGTGTTGTGCTTTTTTTTTTTAAAGAGAATAATAAATTTTTATAAATTTTTACGAGTTGTTTCTGGTTACAACAAAGGTAAATATTTTTTTAAAAAGTAATATTTTTGTAACCTTGGAACCTATCTTCGAACTTTACATGGTTTGCTATAGAAAATCATAATTCACTTTGCGTCGTTTCAATTTGCGTCGTGTTTTTCTGGAACGTAACCACGACGCAAAGTGAGGTCTAGGTGTATATATATTATATATATATATATATATATATATATATATATATATATATATATATATTTGTAAAATTTATTAATGGGATTACGGTATGTCAGGAAAGTCATATTGTCATATTATCACGGTAGCAACTCATATTTTACTATATATATATATATATATATATATATATATATATATATATATATATATATATATATATATATATATGTATATATATATTTATATATATAATATGATAATAATTACATTTTACTTGTGTCAATCTCAACATTGTACAATAAAATTGAATTCAAGATTTTTTCGTTGAAATCTTAAAAGTTCTGTAAGTTGCAACATGTTTAATATAAATTAACATATGATATATATTCTTGTAGGGAATTTAATGCTGTAGAAGTTTTTTATGTAACAATTTTGCCTTAAAATGAACGAGTGAGGAATTAGAAGACAAAAATATACGAAAAACATGAGTGAAAAACAATTTTTTTGAAAATTAACACTTTTCCGGAGCCGGTAGCACAAAAACGGTCTAGTTTTTCGTAAAAATGTATATAACCAAACTTGTAGCAAATTTAATAAGCTTTCATTTTATACTGAAGAACTTTTTTACTGCAACGCACCGTTTTAGAGTTATAAGCGAAAAACTGAAAAATGGAACCTTTAAAGCTCCCCCCGCCCCCCAGCGGCACCGGGATTTGGAGGGACTTTATTTTCTCTTGTTCAGGGGACCCCCCCCTACACATTCCTGAAAAAATTGGAACTAGTATTTTTAGTTCCTCTATTTGCTAATTTTTGGTCTAGATTGACTGGACTATATGCACCAGACGGGAAAACAAAAATTAATGTGTATCCAAACACAAAAACATTGGTCCGTATTCTAACCTCATTTATAAAAGTGATTTTTGCAAAAAGTACTTTTGACGTTTACTTAAAATTGTTTTCATTTGATGAAAAATAGAAGCAAAAAGTTATTTTGAAGGTAATGATAAAAGCACTTTTTCACGAAAAAGTGAGGTGAAAATACGGGCCTTTCTTTCTTTGAGTGACATTGCAACTCATGCCGGGTACAGCTACTCGTGGCTAATAAAAATATATATACACATACATCTATTTTGTAATTTATTATAATTATAGTTTACAATTTTACTTTATATAAAATATTTTTTGATTTATCAAATAAATTATCAAAACTTTGTTGGACAGCGTAAAAACTAATCTGAAAAAAAAAAAAACTTATATGAATAAAAATAGTTTCCAATAGAAATATTAATAACTTACCAAAAATTATCGTCTTCCACCTTTTTTTCTTCCTTTACCTTGTTTCTTCTCTATTCTTTTCTGTGCTCGAGTATCTTTCTTCATTCGCGGATCTACAACCTTATAGTGACCTTTAACACCATTAGGTCGATGTACTCTTTTACCTGATATTGCATGTTTCTTAGCTACTACATATGTCACTTCTTTTTTCGGTTCTTTTTGTGCTTTCTTGTATAATCTGTAAATAAATAAATAAATAAAAATATTCAACCACATAACACTTTAACTAAAAACAATTAAAATCGATTTTATGTCGATAAAAAGCATTATTTTATTGACTAGAATAATAATTTTTATTAAAAGTAACAAAAATTGACAAAAGCATTGTTTTATTAATAGCAAACATTATTATTTCAGCAGAATGTAAAATCGATGCCTTTTTGTTGGGATAAAGTCGACTTTAGTTAAAATGTTTACTATGAAAACGGATCTAAGAGAAGGTTTTTGAATTTATTACCGTTTAATTTGTCTGGTTTTTTCTCTATCGCCAATATCTTGATTATCCATAAGTGATTCTACTTTCTTCTTCGCTTTTTCTAAACGACGCATGGCACGCTTCTTCTTTCTTGCTTTTGCTTCAATTACTTTCCTGATTGGCCGAACATTTATTTCTTCTAAACGTTTCGAATATTCGTCTACCAATTCCTGTAAAATTATTTATTTATACATATTTTTCAATTTAAAATCATTATTTACTATATTATTCTGTTATGTTTGTTTTATAAACTATGAATTTTTACTATAAAACGCAAATCGTAACAATGTTACAGCGAATAGATTACAAGAAAATTCCAATAATAGATATTAAGTCACTAAATTTGAAAAAAAAAGTTTTTTTAGGGGTCTATATAAATGAACATTTAAATATGTCAATTAATGCCAGATAATAAAAATTACAATTTGAATGTCAGGTTATGCAAATTAACAAAATTTGTCTTCGATTTTTAATTATTCTAAATTGTTTATTATATATTTATTTATGTATGTACAAAAATTTATAAACTAGTAAATTGGTTTACTAGTGTTTAAACAAAATGTTAGATAATCAATCAGTAATTTTACAATTATTCAGAAGTTTATGACTTGTTTTGTGTTCCCTGTTATAATAAATAAGGCTAACGCGATTGATGTTGCATGTAATAAACTTCTAACGGCTACAGTTCCGTTAGAAAGCATTTTCGGACATATGTTTATTTGAAGTTTTTTATTTAGATTACTAATAGGAATCATCCGGTGTAGTTTTTCCTCGACGTCATAAATCACCCTGTATAACTTGAACAGCTATTGTAAATTAAAAATAAAATTTATACATGACCGGAATTTTCCTTTAAAAATAAAGGTAATAAAGGTAGGTTACCTTCGGGACTGGTACTTCTTTTTTCATATGTTTCTTTTCATTTTCCACAAACCAATCTGGTAAATTGTCATCGTTAAACGTATAACGATTCCAGCCTCCATCAATTATATCTCTTTTTGCTTTTTTCGAATTAACCATCAAAGCACCCATAGCTAATTCTGATTCCGTTAATAATCTTTTTCCTTTTGATTTACCTGTTGATAAAATATTAAAATAAAGTGTTAATAACAACATTGGCCCGTATTTCCATCTCTCTTTTCTTTATGAAAAAGTGCTTTTATTTTTTGCTTTTAAATAAATTTTTACCTCTATCTCTTATCAAATACGAATAGTATTTTTATTTTTGACATATTTTCTTATATCTAATAATATAAAATTCAAATAAACTAATTAAAATTGCTTAATAAGTAATTTTGACAAAAATCACATTTAAAAATTGATGCTATGTGAAAACTATTGTTCTACAAGAAGTAAAAATATAGAGCTTGTATCTGATTAATTGTGTTGAATTTCATATATTTTTACAAAAGTAAAGTTTCTTGTAATTAATTACCTCCGTTTTGCAGAGTGGCAACTTCAAAGCCATCTTTATTTTTGTCTTTTTTTGCAGTTTGCGTTGGTACTTCTTGTTCCACATGATAATCACTATCATTTGAATCCGAATCTGAATCATCATCACTATCAGAATCTGAATGGTATATCTTTGTTTTTGTTGTAGTTTCTTCATCGTTGATAGTGGAATCTTCACCTAATATCGTAGCACCTTTCTTCTTATATTCATCTACCATACGATCTAAATCGTGATCTTCGTCATTTTCGTTAATTAAATTTTTGAATATATCACGTTCGAACCATAATTCGGCTTTATGTGCTTTCTTCGTTTGTTTATCACGATGATCTAAGTCTGTTATCAACGGATGTTTTTTCTTATTTGCTGCTGTATTCATTGCTGTTACGGCATCTATATCACTCTCTTCTGAATCACTCAAACCTACAATGAAATACAAAAAAAAATCATACACATTTATTAGGAAAAATTTGAACAATATTAATAGTAGAATGATAAGAGAAGCAATCGAAGTTTACAAAGAAAAAGATCATCATAACATCATAACCTAAAAAATATATTAATTAAAAGTTTATAAAATTGTATGATTTAGTTACTTATTTGTTATCTAGTAACAATGTTTCTATTTTCTGTTATTTACTGTATATGTCATTTGTATCATTTTTTCCTGATGAAGATGGATATTGATTTGGTCGAAACGTTGATTATTAATAAATATTAATACAGAACTTAAAGCTAAAGGCGTTATATTTTATAAAAACTAAAGTCATTTCATTTTTATTTAATTTATAAAACTATATACAACTTACCTAACCCTTCTTTAATAGGTTTATCTTCATCATCATCATCAGACGATTCCATTTCTAGATCACTATCAGAGTCTTTATAATACAGTCCGGAACTATCTAAATGACTAGCATCTTTATTATATTTCTGATATTTCGTTCGTGATTGCTCATCATCCGATTCGGCATCGGATTCGGCTAGATGATCGGGCGATTGATCCATAACACCAGTCATCTCTTTTTTACTAGCTACTTGTTTCAAATCAAACAGTTCGTCAGCTTCCTCCCTTGGTCCGTCGTCACCTTTGATAATCATTTTCAAATTTAAACGATCTTGAAGTTTTTTGCGTTCTTTATTCGTGCGTTTCTTTTTCCGTTTTAAATCGCGCAGTTCTTCTCCCTAAATACATTCATTTGCATGATATAAATTCGTTGTTTAATTATTAAATACTCGACA
Source organism: Clivina fossor (assembly GCA_963966155.1). Classification (NCBI taxonomy): domain Eukaryota; kingdom Metazoa; phylum Arthropoda; class Insecta; order Coleoptera; family Carabidae; genus Clivina; species Clivina fossor. The sequence goes on from OZ014555.1 coordinate 13,186,172, forward strand.
GATTTTAATCAGATATTTTTATTTTATAAAAACTGTTCAACAATATACGTCAAAATATTTTTCTTAAAACAAAAATTGAAAAATTATACTACTTACTTTTAAATCAGCTAGCTGTTTATCAATTTCTTCATCCTCCATTTCTGCAATAGTCTTTGTATCAATTTCTTTGATATCAACTTTGCCATCTTCCTCGTTATCTTCATCTTCTTTCTTTACCTCTTTATTAAATTCTTCATGTAGAACTTTCCACCATGCTAATAATTGCCTTAAATCTTTTCTACCGAGTACTTTAATATCTTTACAACATTCTTTAATTTCGTTCGTTGTTCTCGTGTGATTTTCAATTTCTTCACTATCGAAAATAATCTAAAATAAATTTATAAAAACTGTTATTCCATTGAAGATAAAGTAATAAAAAGGCAACAAAATAAAACCACAATATTACAAGATTGTGATATTTAACATTTCTTTACTAATAGCTAGCATATTTTATTTACAAGACTAGGATTTATTTTTTAATAATTTTCATCAAAATAAAAATTTGGATTCAAATCTATTCGATATGATCATAGACGATGAAATTAATTCTTTTTTCGCTCTGAATTAATTTTGTTTATTAATTAAAATTGCTGATAATTAACTAATGCTTATTAAAATTAACTATGTAAAAACTAAGGCAGCAAAAAAAAGAGAGAAATTACCTCAGAAGCCCCTTGGAGTGCTTCAACAGCATTATCACTTTGAATAAAAGTAGAAACAAGTAATTTGTGATGCAAAGTATAATCATTTTCAGGATAACCTTCAGCCTTCTTCTTTTTCTGTCGTTCCGGATGAAAAACATTCAATTTATTATCAGGTTCAATATCCAATTCTTTGAATACGTATTTCGCATCTAAAAGCTTTGCATCAATTTTATCGGGTGCAATATAATATTGACAAACAACGAAAATTTCAGCTGATTCATTACGAGATGCTTGCGGTTTTGTTGCGTGAACTTTTTTGAAAAACTGCTTCAAAATCCAAATAAGCGGATGATAATCTTTCGATCTAAATACTTTCGTTATAAACCAGCCACCGCCGCGTAAAAATTGTGTGGCAAGTTTCAAAGCACTCAATGTTAAACAAGCTTGTTGATAAGCGTCGTGCAGCCAATTTTTACCAACATTCGGAGCACCATCATGTAATATTACGTCAGCTTTCCATGTTTGTAATTCTTTTGTAAGTGCCGATTTACATTTTTCTGTTGTAATATCTTCTGTAAGACTTATACAACCAGGTACTTGTTTAATCGGAAACAAATCTACTCCAACAATGATGCTTGAGACTGGCATATTTTGCTTGGCTACTTGCATCCATCCTCCTGGTGCTGCACATAAATCTATACATACTCGAGATCTTTGTAAAAATTCAAATTTACGATTTAGTTGAATTAATTTGAAAGCAGCACGAGATCTATAACCTAAAAAATAAATACATTATTTAAAAAAAATTGTAAGAGAATGAATGATTTTCATTACCTGTTTCCTTGGCTAATTGATAATATTTATCTTTACGCTGTTTTCCAATTTTAGTTTTCTTACCCATTGTTTAAAAGTATAATTTACTAATACACAAATACACGTGCTGTATTTACAGCATGTTTCAAACGTTTCGAAAGTGTCAGAGGAGTATTTCACTCAGTTGCCGCTAGAGGTATTGTATTATATAAAAATGTTTTATAAAGCAATTTTTGATGTTGATACATAATAATTGTAATTGCTGAAAGTTACAAAGTATTTGAGATAAATTTATGAAATATAATAATTACTTTTAATAAAACAATAAGAACAATTTTGTTATGAAAATGTATGACTAATTTCATGTGTCATGGGTCTTGGTCTTGGTCTGTCTGTTGAGGACCGTGGTCGTGGTTGTTCAGTCAGCGCTGATCACTTGATAAATTATTATAGAAAAAATTCTACTTATACATTTATAAGTTACTATAAGTTTAAACAATAATAATATGGGTAGAATCAATAATGTGATTAATTTAAAATTTACATTTTTTGTATATTTTATGGTAAGTTTTTTTTTACATAACTTGACATTTGTCATCTCTACCTTGACATCTTCAATTTGCCACGACTTTCCTCTATTTGCATAGAAAGTTAATATATGTTTAAGTACATACGCTTGTCTACGTAATATTACTTAATAATGAAATGAATAGTTTATTATCATATTATTTTTTCTTTCATAACCAAAGATAAAATATATTCGCCGGCTATTTGACAATAAGATTGATTTGTAATTATACTTTGCAGATAACATGCCTTTTTTACAAACCTACCGATAGTGGTGCTGTACAACTAACACAACAAAATTTGGATATGACATTAGGTAAGTAAATTTTCTATTAAAATTATAAAATTCCTACGATTATTATTTTGTCCGCAGCTTCAAATGAATTAGTATTTATTAACTTCTACGCTGAATGGTGCCGGTTTAGTAACTTACTCCAACCAATTTTTGATGAAGCTGCCGAAAAAGTTGCAGCTGAATTTCCTGAAGCGGGGCGGGTTGTAATGGGAAAAGTTGACTGCGATAGAGAAAATGCAGTCGCTACACGTTTTCACATTACAAAATACCCGACGTTAAAGGTAATACGTAACGGATTACCCACTAAACGCGAATACAGAGGTCAGCGTTCGGCCGAAGCGTTTGCAACCTTTATCAAAAAACAATTAGAAGATCCAATTAAAGAATTCCATGATATACGACAGTTATCTGACTTGGAATCTAATAAGAGAATTATTATCGGTTATTTTGATCGAAGAGATATGCCCGAATACGATATGTTCCGTCGTGTGGCGACGAATTTGAAAGAAGATTGTCAGTTCCATGTTGGATTTGGTGAGGCTTCAATTCAAATGCATCCACCAGGACAACCAATTATTGTATTCCGTCCCGATAAGGATCGCTCCAATGACTTGGACGAAACTTACATGGGCAGTATGAAGAATTTCGATGAAATGCACGTTTGGATTTCGGAGAAATGTGTGCCGCTTGTCAGAGAAATTACATTTGAAAATGCTGAAGAATTGACTGAAGAAGGATTGCCGTTTTTGATCCTGTTTCATTCGCCAAACGATCTCGATATTATTAAGAAGTTCAATGATATTGTACAGCATGAACTTCTCTCCGAAAAACGTAAGTTGTTCTACAATTTCTCTATCTTTATTTCTTTCCTTTTCTCTCTCTCTCTCTCTCTCTCTCTCTCTCTCTCTCTCTCTCTGTTACTCATACATTATCATATGTTGCTAAGGTAAATTAATAATTGTATTTTTATATCGCTAGTTTGAAAATTAATTGTGTACAATTTTTACACTTTTTGAAATTTATATTTTATCGAATTTTACATAATTGCATATCGGTATTATAGTTAATTGATTTTTAAATTAAATTACGAGTAAATATAAACATTATATTTTAAATGGATTTATGTATTTTAATCAGAATATTAATTAACGAAAAATGATGCGAACTTGCGGTGATCAATAATTTTATGCCATAAAATAATTTTATTATTTAGAATATTTAACAACAAACTGCTGATAAAATTGCAATTAAATCGAAAAATAAACTTTTTTTTATTGTATAATACATTTTACATTTTTATATACATAATTAATTTGCGAGACCTTCGTTCAAAAAATTTAGGTTATTATTTTTTTTTACATTAAATTTTGGTTGAATTATATTTACAAAAAATTTATATATTTACAATTTTACATTGCAAAAAGAAATAAATATTAAAATTTTATAAAACATACAAAATAATAAGTAAACTTTTTGATATCGAAATAACTTCAATTACAATTGTTTTATATTATGAGTCATTTTTTAATAAAGTTTGTCTTTATATTGTAATTTGTAATATTTTATGTTGATTTAGGCATGACAAAATAATTGAGACAAAAATGTTTTTTTTTTTTAATTTCAATTGCACAAAAATTTTAAAATTATAGAATGTGCTACATTTATTTAACATAAAAGTATATCACTGTTGTATTCATTATTATTATCTATAATTTTATATTATTTTAAAACTATTTGATAACCAACAACAAATTCGTGACGTTGCGAGAAATTGGTTTTTAGAATTTTTTGATAATAATTATTGTAATCTATTCAATCACGAAGATGGCAAAATTTTATAAACTAACAAAAATTAACAAGAAAGTAATAAAATATGAAAATATTTAATTCTTAGAAGATATGAATAAAATAATATCATTATCTTTTTGTTTATTAAAATTAAAATACACTGGCCCGTATTCATAGCCTCTTCTATAGAGCAGTTTTAGTCAAAAGCAGTCAAGATTTCATTATTAATTTTTGCTTTTATTAAGTATCATATATAAACTATTTTTATAAATTAAATATTATTTATTACATTTAACATTTTAAAATATAAATAATCCTAAAAACAGTAATAATATTTTTGAAATAAATGCTATAAAATATACAAATAATAATAATAAAATATACGGGTCAATATGATCATAAAATAATAAAAAAAATTAAATCTTTTATTTTTTTAATGAAAACTACATGAAATATTCATTGTTACTTTTTCGGTGAATATCCTACAGTTATTTTTAATTATTGATTGTTTTGTTTCTGTTTAGAAAACATAAACTTCTTAACGGCAGACGGCAAAAAATTCGCTCATCCTTTGCATCATTTGGGTAAAAGCGAAAATGATCTACCATTAATCGCAATTGACAGTTTTCGGCATATGTACTTGTTCCCCGACATCAAAGAAATGGAAACACCAGGCAGAGTAAAACAATTCCTTCAAGACTTATACTCCGGCAAACTGCATCACGAATTCCACTACGGACCCGAAACCAAAACCGATGAAGCCACGGATGATTCAGGTGCCCAGAAAGGACCGACCAGTCCGCCAGAATCGACGTTTAAGAAATTGGCCCCGTCCAAAAATCGATACACGCTACTAAGAGACGAACTTTAAAAATTAATCGAAATTTAATCTTTTTTAATTGCGCGAGTTTTTGGTGAGCGTCCAGTGTGAATTGTTTTTTTTTTAACTGACTTTTTAAGTGATTAACTGAGTTTTTCTGAGTCTATTGGAAAAGTGCTGTTGATTTTTGTTTTAGTTGAAAAAGTGCTTCTGTTTTCTAGTGCGCAGTATTTTCAAATTTATACCTAAAAAAAATTTACAGTTTAGAATTGTGGAATGTCTAAAAAAATCGCTACAAGTTTATTTGTTATGAAACAAATTAATTCAAGTATTTTGGTAATGTATTTTTTTTTTGTTATTTTATAAAGCAAAAAATCTTATCTTTCTTCTGTGATTAAAAATGAAATATATTTTTTCTTTAATTTTAAAACAGTTTTCTATGTTTACATTAGATAAAATTAATGTAGCACACTTTTGAATTTGCAATAATATATCTAAATATCTTATTGGTTCATATGAACAGCCGTTTTTAAAAATAGTCTTTGTTGAATTCATTTTTAAAATATACTTATTTTAAATTATTTATTTAGAAAGGCCATTGGTATAAAAATATGAAATTAGATAAAAGAAATAATCTAGAACACATTTGAAAAGTGCTTTTAACTAAAATTTGGTTGCAAAAACTTTTATGAAAAATATATGAAGAGAATTTTTGATTATGTTTGCAAGTCATTTTAAAATTTTATTTTTAAATTTTAATATGAAATTAACTGTCACATTATTAAATATTTTAAAGAATTATGGTCTTTTAATTTAACTAACTTAATTATAGTAAATATGAGTTATTTGTAAATTTCTATTATAGCGACTCTTTATTTTTACTACACAAGTTACAGAAGTGATTAAAATATAATTAAAAAAGAATTATTTAATTGTTACAGTGGCCTTGAAATGTTTTGCATTTACAGTGTTTAACTTTAAAATTATTGTTTAATTACTGAAATATGCTTTTAAATTATCAATTCAGTAAATATAAATTTTTATTTTGAAAGTAATAAAAATTAAATATTTAGGTATTTCTGCTTTTAGACAAATTTGTATATAATTTTATTTAAAATACAACTGCAGAAAAGTACACAAAATAGTTTAATAATAAATATTTGTTATTTAATAAAAAAACTTGTAACGGAAACAGTAAAAAATAGAACGATTGTCTGTTGTTCTGAATCCTTGTAATTTAATTATCTATTGAATGTAGTGATTATACATATATATATATAAAAAAAAATATAGAATAAATTTTTATTACTATCATGCGAATTTGCAGAAATGTCTACTAGTATTATATACACGAATGTGCAAATACATATTATGATTAAAAAACAATAAACTGATTTTTTTAAATATGTACAGTAATTTAAATATAGTTATTGTGTATAAGAAATGGTTTATTCGAATTGGAATAAACAATTAATACAAAATAAATTAGGTATATTTAATTTATAGAGTATAAATCATTCCCTCAAACAAATTTCTTATTAATTATTTATTCGGTTATCTAAATGAAAAAATAATAATATTGTTTTCGATAATATAGGTGATTGAAAAGTTACACATAGTAAAATAATTCTATTTTGTGGGTATATGTATTTCAATTTTTATTTATTTTTAAAATTATTGTCAAGTAAATAATTTTATAGGATATTTTCTTGCAATGTATTAATTTTGATTGATTATTTTTTAAAATATCATACCTACAAAATGTAATTATACATTTTTTTAATGTACACAAGTATTAAATAATTTTTACTTGTACTTACTATACTTATTATTGGATTAATTTTTTTATTTAAAATAGTAAATATTAAATGCCAAATACATTCTAGTTCTATTTTCTTGTGAGAGTAATAAAGTTTGCGTAATAAGAAACTCGTAAAAATAAATAAATATTTATTTCTTATGCAACTCAAATTAAAATAAATAGCCAGAAGCATAGATAATAACATTTCAAATTGAATTATTAAATAACAAATTTTTCGGAAAAACTATTTCATACTATCTATCTTAAAATGCATTGTCATCTATTTGTATACAACTCATGCTTAGCTCACATGAAAAAAAAAATGGACGAATATATATGAAAATACTATTTGTTTCTGTTATAATTGTAGTTTTTATTTCGGTGATTGGCTTATTCAAATTTATTTTTAATTAGCACGAAATTTTATTTAATAATTACCATAAAATTAAGAAAATGATTATTTTAAAAATGACGTAAATGCTACGTATTTTTTGTTTCATTAACTATATTGTTAATTTATTAAAGTAAAATGTAACAAATATGTTAATTATGTTATTTAAATAATGGTTCATTATTAATTTTAATTGATTTTATAGTTGACAATAAAATTATTCTACAGAAATGTGCAATTTTTAATTTTATCAGCGATATAATTTCATTGCACTGCTATACTTTTAATGTTACGTTTTATGTTTGTAAATAAATAATTATAAATTATAAATATTTTTTGTATTTGTAAATTATTTTACATATATTGTATTATTTTAAAGTGAAGGTTTTCTTAATACACGATGTAATTTATGGAAATGAAATTAGATATTTATAGAAAATTATTATTTTTCATACATTTTAAATTTAAGTATATTAAAGTTTGCTATAAATTAACTTTTTAATATGAATAAACTTTATTTATTACTAAATGTAAATATTTATTGAAGTAACACGTTTTCATAATAATTTAAATAAATTTAAACATATAAATTTTGTGTACAAATTTGGTAAACATTGAAAATTATAAATGATCCAGAGATTAATAACTATTCTACTTCTCCATTTAGTAATAGCTTTATAACGAGTTTATGATTTCTAATGGATAATTTGAAAATAATAGACTATAAAATGACTAGAAATATTTTAACTAGATTTTTAGGAAAACATATTTATACAGATATATAAGTAATACATGCTCTGAAAAACAGTAAGATCTTCAGAAATATAAAACATTTTTTCGCGAGTAACCTGTAGTTTGGTTTTGATATTTTTACAAATAAATTGATAACTAGTACTTAATAGCATATTATCTTTAAGAATCTATAATTTATTAAGTAAGTATAGTTTGGTACATATTCATATAAAGTTTTTCGATACTTTCTGTAAATAGTATATGTTCTAAATTATTCATCTTGTTTTCTAGAACATTTGTATATTTTAAACTTTGTTAAATTCGTGAAAAAATGTCCTATATCAGTATACGATATGTTCACAATAATAACATATATACATGAAGGAATCATATTTCTTCCAGACTAGCATTTGTTACAGAGTATGACGCACACATTCTTTAAAACTATTGTTTCTTACGGAAACTTTCATATTGTTGTTTGCATTGGTGCAATTTAAGTATAATGAAGAATAATGACTGCTAAGATTATATCTGCAGATTAATTTTGATATTATGAAACATACGGCGTGGGTCTGAGTTGTACTCCTACGAAAATATATGAAATGCTAGTCCGAAAGATTTTAATACAAGTACTAACTTTATATTCTACGTACTGACAAGCAAACATATCGAGGTGTTACACGCTGATTTAAATAAGCTTCAGGTATCAAGTAGAACATTAAAAACTAAGCGACACGTATTTTTTTTATCGGCTGTAATCAAGGTTTAGGGGGTGATAATCACCCCCAAAATTTAGAGTAAAATTGGTTTTTATTTTTTTTCTCGGAAACTATGCAACCTGGAACAAAAGTGTAAATGTACGAATACCTTCCTTTTTTAAGAGCTATCCACCAGTGGTATTCGTTTTTTTCTATACGATTTGTAAGTTACCCTTTTGCACCCCTTACACATATTTTACTCCATATTTAATTGTTATGTATTTTTTTTTTCACAATTTTATTTTATATTAAGATAGCCCAATTAAAAATAAAATTGACGTGTTTTTGATTTTTTTAATTATTTATTGTTTTAAGGGGGTCACCTACCCCTTATGTAGACATTTGTATGTACTCATAAGTAAGTTTGACTATTTATAACTCGTTAATATTAAATGATAGGAAAAAATGTTAGTATTTTTTTATTTGTTTTACATAAGAAATTCTATAAAACATTTTAAAAAATTATTTATGAATTTTAATTCTGTTCATAAGTGATTATGTTGTCTGGTCACTTCAAGTGAAAACTTCGAAATATCTCGAAAAATAAGTATCGGACGAAAAAATTTCACAGATAAAAAGTTTATATTTTTGAGAGGGACATTCATTCGTACTAAAATTAAAGAGCTACTGCCCACCTTTTTTGAGGGGGCAGGGGGTAACTTTAAAATCTTAGATGGAAATTTCCATTTTTTTATTGCAGCCGATAAAAAAAAATACGTATCGCTTAGTTTTTAGTGTTCTACTTGATACCTGAAGCTCATTTAAATCGGCGTGTAACACCTCGATATGTTTGCTTGTGAGTAAAATTAGCATTTAAATTTTATATACAAGGAATATTAAGTGAGAACCAGAAATAAGATAATCTATTATATAATAGATTAACGAAAATATATATTTTCGTTAAATAATTATCTAATTTTTGTTATTTAATTATTTTCGTTTTTCAATTTTTTTTATTACTTTTATGTAACACAATGAGTTATATTTTAGAAGTACTTAATACATACCTGATAGGTACCTATGTGTTTCTTACTTACTATAGTTCTCAGCTCAAAATTTTACTGATTTTACCATCGCAATTATAAGATCTACTCTACAAACATCAAGTTTGATAAGTAGAATCTATTTGCTGACAATTGACCATCGCAAATATAAGACATCAAAGAATGTATGAAGCAGACTAATAGAATAGACTTGTCATTTTGTTTTGTTATGGTTCAGTTACTGACCTGATTTTTATTTACTCATTTTGCATACATTATTTCAAATTAAACAAATAAATGAAAGATAATACTGTTTTGTAATAAAGATAAACGCCATGTTAGCCAGTTGTTAAACAAGAATGTCGTAGCTAGAACGTTTTCTTCGTTTAATATTATATAAAGTTTTCCTAAAATTATTTTTATATAGGCAGAAAAATAGTGAATGATACTCCAAATCCATGACAAATATCTGAAATTTAACTGTGACTTATCCTGTTTCCAAATCGAAATTATTTTCTGAATAACAATATATGTAACATCGCTAATAAATACAAATTGAAATTCAAAAAACATGAAATAGATCATTAATTCTGCACAAGATAGCGAATGAAAAATATGGATAAACTGGTAAGTAGAAGAGACGTGATTATGGAGGGTATGAATGTGTTCGTTGAGCTTTTATTGCATCCATTTTGTCGACAGCAGAGTAAGCAAGCTGCGGTCGCATCCATCTAGCCCAATCCACAATTCATCATAGCGTCATCGAAACCACACGGTCCCAGACCGCATTCTCGTTTGATTGCGAAGCCATTCTTTTCTGCAAATAGTTTCATCATTTTTTAATTAATTATATTATAATACATACTTATGGTCTTTTTCATCAGATAAACAATGTATTGATAAAAAACAAGTTTTTATAAAAAAATACTAACTAAATTCGTTTTTAAGTAGATAAAAATGTATCGTATTATTAGCAACAATAATAATTTTGCCGTTAGAAATCTGAAAAGTTGACAGCAATAATTATGCCTGTGGATTTTCAAGTCGATACTTTTTTGGCAGTCGACTTAAATTAAACTGGATTACAAATTAATAAAGATATTTTATAACAAACAAATGAGTAATTATTTTAACATAGTTATTCAACTACATTTATTTTTATTTTACTGTAGATAACTACGTATTGAACAGATATAGGAAAATAATGAAAATAAAATAATATGAAGAATGTAGATAAAGTTTGAAGAATATTTGAAAAACTATTTTTTTTTATCAAATTTCATTTCTAATGAGCTAATTCTAAATTTATTTTTTATTATTTAGTAGAAATATGTGTCTTTAGCTTTATAATTTTTTAACACTGTTCAAATTGCTGAAAATATCTACTCGTATTTACATTTTCCTAATAACTTAAGTTAATATTGCCATGTTACATATATTATGAGAGATATCATGAAGTGAATAAAGCAAATTTTACTTATGCATGATTATGTTTGTATATAATAGTAAACCGATCTACTTTTTATAATAATATTAGATTTCTCGCTAAGATTTTGTAGGGTGTAAAAATTACTACCTATATCAGCTAAAATTTGCACTAAAATTTTTAATGTATTTATTTTTTTTTTTTAAATAAAAAGTCTTTTGCCTTGGAAATTTGATTCACATTTATTACGAGGTAAAATATAATTTAATGTAATCAACATGAAATTAATAGAGAATACTAGAAAAAAGGCTACATTTTAAACTTACTTTTATATTACTGACATTTAAAAAAATTAAAAACGACAAAAGAGAAATAATTATAAGCTAAATTCTAGTTTCTACCGATTATTAGTAATTGTATTAGCGACCATGCTGCTATTAGTAACTGTTCTAAAATGTAACAAAAAAATGTGACATCATTACTTCAGAATTTTTTCATTAAAGCATTAGACGTTTTGTTAGATTTTGTGAAATTTAAACGTAAAATTCAAAAGAGAAATGTGAAGATCAAAAGCTAACATATTTTAAATTAAAATAGAAATATGAAAGTTGTCAAACATGATATTAAAAATAAAACGGCTCTAGGTTATAGTTCTGTATTAATATTTATTAAAAATCGACGTTTCCTGATGAAAACGTACGTTTTGAGCTCATCGAAACATCGATTATTAATAAATATTAATACAGACAGGGGCGGATCTATATATGGGCTTTTTGGGCTGCAGCCCTGAGCCCGGAGCACCGTGGATATAGAGGGCCCCCGGCCCCCATTGCAGACAATGGACAATATTGAGAATTAAAGAAAATAATCTAAAATCATAAGGTTTTACAGTTGCTGTTTGTGTATCTAAGTCATATTAAATAAAATATTTCATTGTCCTAATTTTTTTCCTATACCGTATACATTATTATAGAAAACAGTTTTTTGACAAAATGACTATTAGTTTGATTAATTAGTTAGGCCCCCAAGTAGTGTTAGCCCAGGACCCCACAAATACACTGTCCGTCCCTGAACACAGAACTAAAATTTAAAGCCGTTATATTTTAATACAATGAGTTCTGAAAGATTTTTTTATGATATTTTTTTTGATATTTAAAATCAATATAGAAATAATAACAATTTTTATCATCTTTTGTAATATGCGTAACGCAGATATCTTTTTCTAGTGGACATTGTTTTAAGTCTTTTTTATTACATTCTCTATTCACTTTCTTTGTGCATTGGTAACATGTCAAATTATCTACTAGTGAAACTGAAAACAAAAACAAAATCATCATATATTTTACTAAAAAGTCCATTTTTACATAATTCAATATGAGCCTCAGTGTACCTGTATTATAAGCTATAAACCCTAGTAATAATAAACAGAGATTAACTAACTCGAGAATAAACGCAGGTTAAATAATCTACCATTGTTAATAGGTTATTCCTATAGAATAACTACTTAATTGGAGAATACAAATATTTATATTGCCAAGGAAAGTTTGCCAATAAAAATAATGAGTAGATGGATTTGCATGATTGAGAGTGATTTGCGGAAACAAATATTTCCAAGTGATAAGAATAAAAGAGTATGCATAAGAGGTATCATGGATGTAGATGAAGCGAAAGTTGCTTGCTTAGATAGGAATGTTTAGTGGAAAACAATTTCTACTTGAATGAAATAAGATTTGTGCCGCATTGTTATGGACACATGGCGTGATTGTGTATATATGTACAAAAAAATAATAACAATTTATAATATATTAAATTAGTTAAGCATATAATTACAATTTAATACACGTGTAATAAAAATAATAAATACATTTTTGTGTAAAATATCCCATAAAACATATAATATATGAATATGAATATTTTTTTAATTAAAATTAAATAATTTATTATAGACATTTTTATTGTTTTTTGAACTAATGTTACTATAATGTAAATTAAATTTGAATTTTTTGCAGTGGTAACTATAAAAAGGAAACAGAAACATTTATACTGTGTAAAATAAAAAAAAAACGTAGACGAACGATTGGAAAACGGTAGAGAACTGATAGAGATAATAAATTAAATTTTCTTTCTATCAGAAACAGGCTATGATATACTTGACAACTGTTACACCAATAATATCTCGAAAAACAGAAACTTCCTCTTTTTATAAATATTTTTTATGATAACTGTACATTTACTTTTTATTAAAATGATTTTAATAATTATTGTCAAAATATAAAACATTAATTTTCAAACTTCTATATTTTGTTTTGTTTTTTGTTTTGTTCAAAAATCAAATAAGTTATTTAAAAAAATTAATTAGTTATATTTATAATCAAATATTAATTATAAATAATTAATTAATTTAAATTAACAAAGTAAAAAAATCTTTCAGAAGTAATTATTAAATTTAAAAGCCTTTTAGGTAAAAGTTCTGTAATGTTTGTCATTTGTATTTATTTTTCTGATGATGATTCATGTGTAATGAATCGAAACGTCGAATTTTAATTAAAATATTACAAAACTTAAAATAGAATACACATATCCAAAAGTAATTGTTATGACTATATCCATGTAATACAGAATCACGTTTTGAAAACAATGTATTATGTCCATTTCAGAAATGATAGAGTGCACTTAGAGAAACATTTTTTATTAATAAACTAGTGTCCTAAAATTTCTCGGTGTCAAGATACACTATATATCGTTAAAAACAATTTTAATTATTACAACGTCAAAGAGTAGTTAAGTTAAGGAACTTTTTATTAGAAATAATAGTGCATTAAACTTTATAAAAATTGTTCGAAATTACGACCACCATTTTCGATACACAAGCTGTAACGATGTACAGGGTGGGCAAATTTGGACGTTTTCATAGGGGAACTTGGAAACTATAAGAGATATGGAAAAATGGACCGCGCATCTTCGATTGCTTTTTTTGAGAGAAACTCAATTATGAAAACAAAAATTAGCTATCGTCTTTTGTTTTCGAGTTATGGCGAAAAGTTCGCTTTTTCCGTATTTTGATAAATGGCGATATCTCGATGGTTTTTTAAATTAGATGAAAATAATTTTCACATTCTTAAGGCACTTTTTTGAATAGAATAAAATGGTCTTAACGGATATTATAAATCTCCGTTAATTCTCGGGTTATAACATAAAGTTGTGTTTTTTACAATCGACTGCCGAAAAAAAAAAGAAATTTCCGGACACTAGTTCATTAATAAAAAATGTTTCTTTATGTGCCCTCTATCATTTCTGAAAATTAGGAATAGTTATTCTGTTACACCCTGTTGCTATTTTATATATAAAATTGCCCAGTAATAGGGCAAATCTCATAATAAGTTAAGTGAAATTAATATTTGTTTCATTTAACTAAATAGCTTAAAGCCAATTGATGTTTTAACGGGGAAGTTTTGTTAGCAAATAACTTTCCGTTAGTGGTACAACACAGGCGGCATTGCTGGAGTATATATCAGTTAGTATTTCACTTGGCCGCTGTATGCATTGATGGCGCTACGATCAAACTCCGATTCCCGGGGGCTAAAGGAAATTTGCACAGTAAATAAACGGAAAATGCATGAATCGCATTTACAAACGAGTCAAGAAATTGCGTTGTTTCTCTCTCTCTCTCTCTCTCTCTTGCTCTTAGACGATGTTGTTTTGTTTTATTACTTATTTCATTCCGACATAACACGTTTTCATTATTGTAAAATATTTTATTTATTTTTCTGATGTAAAGAAAAGCGAACAAATAAGAAAGAATTTGTTGAATGTTTATAGATACTCGTATTTTAATGCTTTGATGTATGGTTGTTCGAAAAATAACAATAGCTGTTAACTGTACGCAAAACATTTTCAGTTTCGAACCTCCACTCCTGCAAACTGATCTTTCTCAATGGGCCTTTTTCCTCTAGTTATCATATGAATTTGTCTTTGTTTAATGAAAGAGAAAGCACAGATAGTCGAATAACGCTTACTTAAATAGCAAAATGTAACTTTGTGGTATATTTTTTGAAAATATCATTTTATAGGAAATTTTCTGCCCGAATTGATGGTGGGTTGTTGCACTTCTTATTTCTTTGCATAATTTCAAAAATCTTATCCCGGTTACCAGATAAATTATTAGTATAATTTTTTTTATTATTTTATTTACTATTTCTGTGTATGTTTCTTAAAAAATATTAATATAGTTAATAATTAACAAACAAAATAAATAAACAAATTAGTGAGCAAGATTTTTTTTTCCATTTGAAGGCGAATTTATCTCACAGAAACTTTTCGGCCTTAAGAAATAAGTAGGTATAATATGCGACAAAGTTTTAGAGCAATGTCTAAAGAAGTATTTTTTATTTGAAATTTTTTTAAAATTTTGTACCATTTTCGTGTTATGAACTTGTAAATTTAATTCTTGAAATACGCTCGAATCTGCCGACGAACCATGTAAATTCTTAACTTGTAGCCGTACACACCGATATGAAAACAATACTGAATTTTACAACAGTAAAACTGCAACAACACATACAAATTTACATATCGGTTAGGTTATATGTGTATGTGTATATGTATGTGAATGTGTATAAAATGTATTTGAATATACATGGGTTCAATTTTTAATAAACTTCTACGATTTTTTATTTTATGATATAATAAATATACTTTATAAAACATCACCTTTCCAATTAATTGAATTATTGAATATTAAAATTAATATTTTATCAATTAATATAATTTGTTATTTATTAATTAAAGAACACACTGTCAAAAAGTCATTTGACAAAAATAAAAAAGTGATCTGTGGCTTTCTCGATTTAAGGCAAGCTTATGACAGTGTTCTTCGGGAAATCTTGTGGGATGTGCTTCGCGAGTACGGTGTTAATGGTAATCTTTTAGGAGCAATTCAAGCTCTGTATGATGGCAGTGAAGCTGCTGTACGAGTTGATGGTTGTTTAAGTGATTGGTTTCGTATAATATGTTGGCGTGAAACAGGGCTGTGTAATGTCTTCTTGGCTATTTAAATTATATATGGATGTTCTTCTTCGGAAAGCTTTCTTTGGTAATGATAGTATACAAATAGGTGATTGTGTTGTACCTGCTTTAGCGTATGCTGATGACGTGGTTGTTTTGGCTGAATCTGAATGTGCAACTGAGATGGATGATTGATAGAATTAATGTTGTTGGTAAAGATATGAATCTTGTGTTGAATGTTGATAAGTGCAAAGTTTTAGTTTTTGAGAAAGGTGACTTGATGACTGAATGTAATGTGCATGACGGTGCACGTTTAGAGCAGGTAGATAAATTTGTGTATTTGGGTAGTTTGCTGTCTAGAGATGGCCGTTTTGATCGTGAAATTGAAAGGAGAGTAAATGCTGGTTGTAAGGTTTTGAGTGCTTTGGGAACTTTTGCTAGGAATGTAAATGTTTCCAAAGAAGTTCGTTTGAGTATATATAATGCAATTTTGGTGCCTATGTTGATGTATGGTAGTGAATGTTGGGTTTGGTTGCAAAAGCATAAACGGAAAATGACTGCTGTGGAAATGAGATTTTTACGTGGAGTATGTGGTGTAAATAGGAGAGATCAGGTACGAAATAGATTAGTATATGATGAGTGTGAAATTGAAAAAAATGTTGTAGCAAAAGTTTATGTTAGTCAGTGAAGATGGTTCGGACTTGTTGAGCGAATGTCTAATGAACGTTTAGTTAAAAAGATTTATTTGAATGATTTTGATGGTATACGTTTGCGTGGACGTCCGATGAGTAGTTAGAGTGGTATGATTGAGAGTGTTTTGCGTGAGCGAAAGTTTCCAAGTAGTAGGAATAAAAGAGCATGTATGAGAGGAATTATGAATGTGCATGAAGCGAAAGTTGCTTGTTTTTATAGGAATGTTTGGAGGAGACTGATTACGGAATGATGAAAAGAGTTTGTGCCACACCTTGTTGGGTACATGGCGTGATTGTGTATGTATGTATGTATGCAATTGTAATGTAATATAATAAATTATATAAAGTGATTAATATCAAACAAAAAACACAATTGCATTGTAAAGGGTTCGGCAAAAGTTACACAGCACTGTTTCTCTTAAAAACCAACAAAAAAGATTGATATCATTTAAAGCAAGATTCTCTTAAAATTTAAAAACATGTGTTATGAATACATTTTGAAAAAATTCCAAAAGATTTGATTGATATAAATCAATCAAACTAACCCTTTACAATTATAATTTTACTAAAATAAGAAAGCACAACCGGAAGTGATAATAAATTTTTTTGTATTTATTATATGTAATACAATTTAAATTTCTTATTATAATTTCGTTCTGATTATGTAAATTTAAATTATTGAAAATGGTGTCGTGCCACTTGCGTACGTGTCAGATGCGTACAAACATTATTTAGTGTCACTTGCGAACAAATAAGGGTCGGGTCAAACCCTGGTAGTGAAGCTAGTTAGGCCGAGTGTCAGATGCGGTTTGGGAAGGGTCGAGTTGTGCTTATGGTCAAAATATAATATTTATAATACGCTATAATATCATAGCACATAATTTTTACAAATAATCAAGTCAGTATTTAATTTTAAAATTGACCAAGTTTATATTTATTGGTTTAGATTTGATTTGTGTAGATTAATATTTAATAAATTCATATATATATATTCAGATATATTCTTACAGGAATTTCCATAGTAACTCTCTCTCCCTACCCTTTTGTTAATTTTACTTGTTGTATTTAGATATATAAGAACAAATTTTGTTAAACTTTTTGTAGTATTACCTTCTGATAATGGCTTAACAGCCAAAATTGGCCAATAAAGGATTTTTTATTGTTATTGTGAAAATTTAACCGAGTGTTTTAATTTACATATTTCCAAAATGATTACAGGATGAAGTCCTTCTGGGAAAAGTGTGAGGGAAAGTTTATGTAATTATTATTACAAATTTAACATCACAAATTTAAGCATAATTTATCATAATATAGTAAAAAGTAATGAAATTGGTAAGCGATATGAATTTATTAAATATTAATCTACACAAATCAAATTTAAACCAATAAATATAAACTTGGTCAATTTTAAAATTAAATACTGACTTGATTATTTGTAAAAATTATGTGCTATGATATTATAGCGTATTATAAATATTATATTTTGACCATAAGCTCAACCGACCCTTATTTGTAAGCAAGTGACACTAAATAATGTTTGTACGCAAGTGGCACGTACGCAAGTGGCACTATTTCATTAAAAATAATTATAAACCTAATCGTATACACAACGAAATAAAGAATATTTTAATACATATCCTTACTATCTCATAAACATTCAGTAAGGTGTATATTTTTATGATAGACTAACAATAACAAATATAAAGTAATACTACATAGGGTGGTAGATTAACAAAATTATTTTGAATGAAAGGAAAGGTGTGGTCAATGTGCTCTATATATGGATTTACGCATATGCTTTTAATTTTATTAAATTATAAAATAAATATAATTAGGAATATATTGTTTGTTAATTATGAAAAATTCTTTTATACTATTTTTAATAAAGTTTTAACATTAATTAACATTATTATTCCTTGATAATCTTAATAAAATTTAAAAATTAAAATTTACCTTCATGTTGCGCCACTGTACACAAACATCACCAAATAAGTTCGGCCCTATAATATCAAGTTTAATAGCAAAGATTTCTATTTCTGTTTTTTTTTTTTTAAAATGTTAACTCCGCCCATATTTTACGCAAACTAAAATGTAGAAGTTTATCCCTGTAAAGTAGGTAAATATACACGAAAAATGATTGGATATGTTATTAATAAAGGATTGTTGTAGAGGTGCTTGGGAGTACTTTTTAGATTTTTTTATATTATATAGCGCAGAACGAACGCTAAAGTTGACCTATTTTTGATTATTAATTACTCAAATATATTAAATAATTTTTAAAATTGCTTCCAAGATCCCCGTTAAATATTATTAAAAACCTTAGCACAGTTTTGCAGATATGCAAACTGCAATTTCTGCAGTTTCCTCTTGAAGCTAAGGGAAGTTTTATTAGCAGATAACTTTCCTTTAGTGGTACAACACAGACGGGCATTGGTGGAGCATATATCAGTTAGTATTTCACTTGGCCGTTCTCTCTTTCTCTTGCTCTTTAGTTCGTAGTATTCTATTGTATTAAATAAAACGTATGTGCACTGAATACGAGTATGTACGTATATGAGTGTTGAATAAGCTTGAGTGAATATAGACGATGCTGTTTTGTTTTATTACTTATTTTATTTCAATACAAGATTAGAAATATATGGGTAAACTCATATATAGACCACTTTGACATTATCACATAAGTGATAAGAAATAGAAATAAAACTTTTATGTTTTTTCACCAAAAATTGGCAACACTGTGTTTTACTAATATAATATAATTTATGTAGGCGCTGTAAAAATTTGATTAAAGTCAGATAAATAATGTACTCATAATGAATTTTTAAAAACTATATTAATTTTTATATTAATCACATAAATTATAATTTAATAAAATTATAATTTATGTGAGCACTTAAAGAAACTTTCCTGAAAATTTGATCGAAATCGGACAAATAATGTAGCCACAATGAATTTTTAAAAAAATTTGTAATTTTTTCTCGATAAGTTAGAAACACTGTATTTTGTTAAAATTGCATAATTTATGTGGGCACTCAAAGAATCTTTTGTGAAAATTTGATTAAAATCGGTTATATAACGTGGTCATAATGAATTTTTTAAAATTTTAGTAATTTTTTTGTCGAAAAACTTTGTTGAAATTATATAATTTATATGGATACTAGGAGAATCATTTTTGAAAATTTATCTAAAATTTTAATAATTTTTTTCTCGGAAAATTGTCAACCCTGTTTTTACTAAAATTATGTAATTTATGTAGACGTTAGGGGAATCTTTTGTAAAAATTTGATTAAAATGGAATAAATAATGTGGTCATAATAAATTTTTTAAAACTTTAGTAATTTTTTCTCGGAAAGTTGGCAACACTGTATTTTATTAAAATTAAGTAATTTATATGGGCACTAAGGAAATCTTTTCTGAAAATTTGATCAAAATACTATAAATAATGTAGCCACAATAAATTTTTAAAAATTTTAGTAATTTTTTCTGAGAAAGTTGGCATCACTGAAAAAAAAAACAAAATCACATGACCATCTTGGGCACTATATAAATTTATCCTGAAAATTTCATTAAAATCGGTTGAACCATCTAGGACCTAGAAAGAGTTGCGATCACAAAATTTTGACTGACGACCTAGCGAACTGACGACGCATATCTATACACCCACATAAACTAAGTTCGGATATGAAGGATTTATATAAAAAAATTGTTTTTGAAAATATTACAGACACTGTACCAATCGCTATACCACTTTTTCCTTGCAGTCAAAGTTTTTAGTATTGTAAAATATTTTATTTATTTTTCTGATGTAAAGAAATGCGAACAAAAAGAAAGAATTTGTTGAATGTTTACAAATATTTTAATGCTTTGATGTAAGGTTGTTCGAAAAATAACAATATGTGGATTTTTTATATATTCCGCTTTTTTAATTTTTACCACTTTCACTGCAAGGAAAAAGTGGTATAGCGATTGATACAGTGTTTGTAATATTTTCAAAAAAAAAAAAAATAATTGTATAGAAATCCTTCATATAGCCCCTAGATGACAAATCCGAACTTAGTTTATGTGGGCGTATGTGTGTGCGTCGTCAGCTCACTCGCTCGCTGGCTCGGTCGTCAGTCAAAATTTTGTGCCTGCAGCTCCTCTTAGACCGTACAACCGATTTTAATGAAATTTTCAGGATAAATTTATCTAATGCCCAAGATGGTCATGTGGTTTTGTTTTTTTAGTGATGTCAACTTTCCGAGAAAAAATTACTAAAGTTTTAAAAAATTAATTATGGCCACACTATTTATTCCATTTTAATCATATTTTTACAGAAGATACTCCTAGCGTTTACATAAATTATATAATTTTAGTAAAATACACTGATGCCAACTTATATTTTTAATAATTTATGTATTTAACCTATTTTACTCAAATTTTCACAAAAGATTCTGCTAGTATTCATATAAATTAGTGTACGTAGGTAAGTGTGTGTGCGTGTGTGTCTGTTCCAAATAAACTATTAAAAAAATTATATTAGTTTAGATGCTATTGGTACATGTTTAATTTGAATTTTTCTATATACTGTTGCGAAATAAATATGAGAAGTTATAAAGAATGTGTAAACAACTTGTTTACATATTCAGAGGCAAACTACATCAAGCCTAGAAACGACTAGAACATTCTTTTCAGAAATCTAGAAAAGACTAGTAGCTTAAAGCAGACCTATATAAGCCACGCGTTGCTAGCAGCCAGCCAGTGTACGCCGAGATGTTATATTGAAAAGTGCTAAGTGAATACGAGCTATCGTTGTGCGGGCTTCGTTGACATAAATTGTTATATAAATTATATAGGCTAAACCGCTCGGCCGTTTGATATAAAATATTAAGTAATATTTATTCGTATTCTTGTATTAAACATTTAACCATTATTACTATTTATATTTATCCATTTATTATTATACGTATTATATCTTTAAATATATTTCTAGTTTTAGCTAATTTAAGTGTTGTGTTTATTTTTAACCAATTTCACCTAGTGCGAACTTTAAACACGTTACAATTGGTGTCAGGTGTAAGGGGTGAAATTGTGTGTAAAATAATATTTAATATAAAATAATTATATTTAATAATATTTAAAATAAATCGGATAATAATATTTAATATAAATACGATTTAAAATAAATAACTACATTTAATAATAATTTAAAATAAATTACTATATTTAATTTCGATTCCTAAACTATTGTGTATTCAAAATGGCATCAAGAAAGTTATTATTAAAAGATTTAAAAGTGGAAGAACTAAAAAAAGAATTGGAAGAAAGAGATCTAGATACCAGTGGTAAGAAAACTCTACTCAAATCACGATTGCAAGAGGCAATGACAGCAGAAGGATTTGATCCAGAAGAATATTTGTTTGAGTTTCCGTTGGAAATAAATCAGCTGGTTCAATCATTAAAAAATGATTTAACGGAAAATAATAGGAAAATAGAAGAAAATGTTAATTCGTTAAAAAATGATTTAACTGAAAATGTTCAATCACTAAAAAATGATTTAGAAGAAAATGTCAATTCGTTAAAAAATGATTTAACGGAAAATAATAAGAAAATAGAAGATAATGTTAATTCGTTAAAGAATGATTTAGAAGAAAATGTTAATTCGTTAAAAAATGATTTAACGGAAAAATTAACAGAACACAATACGAAAATAGAAGAAAATGTCCAAGCATTAAAAAGCGAATTAACAAATAAAATAAGAGAAAGCAACACGAAGATTAAAGAATTTAATGAAAAAGTTCTTAGTATGGAGAATAAAATAGAAGCATTAGAAGAACAAATGAAGAGTCATGTTTCTATATCCAGCGATAAGCCGAAATCAGAAAAGAATCATGAAGAAAATAGCGTTCATAAGCCAGCATCGCCGTCAAACACACATATCAAACCACCCACTTTTGACGGACAAACATCATGGGATATGTATCTACGCCAGTTTGAAGCTGCGGCCAGTGCAAACGGCTGGTCATTGGTTGAAAAAGCCTCGGCTCTCGTAACCTCACTTCGTGGCGAAGCACTAGAAGTCTTACAGACTTTAAGCGAGGACGAATTCCGACATTTTGATCAGCTGGTTAAGCGGCTGAATGCAAGATACGGGCATGCGCATCTAAAACAGGTGTATCGGATGCAATTAAAGAATTGCTACCAAAAGAATACGGAGACTCTCCAAGAATTTGAGGCAAGTGTTGTCCGATTAGTCCGGCTTGCTTATCCTAATGCACCGGACGACAACTTTTTGGAAGATTTGGCCATTCAAACTTTCAGTGACGGTCTCCGTAATGAAGATACCCGACAAGCACTGCGAATGTCCCACCCTTCGACACTGTCCACTGCGCTGGCATATGCGCTGGAATTCGAAGCATTTCGGCAATCCTCGAAAATCTGCGCACGCGTAAGGACAACCAGACTGGAAGACGAACAAGAGGAGACGGTTGTGGAAGTAATACGCCAACTCTTCAAGGAATTCCTGCCGAAACAAACGCCTAAACGGCCATGGAACAACAGAAGAGGTGGTCAGGGCGGTCAACGCCAGGGATTCACCGAGCAGTCGGAAAACTAAAAAGAGTCGACGTGAAGGGGCAATCGTCGACTCATAACCACCAAGCCCCATCAAAAACAGCATTAGTCGCCTCACTTCAACATCCATCCAGTAGCATGTTTGTGGATGGCTTAATTAATAATAAGTCACATGCTATGCTACTGGATACAGGGGCGACAAGAACAATTGTCCGTCCAGATGTTCTGCGACCATCAGTCCACATCAGGCCAACAAGATGGCGAATCCGAACCGCTACTGGTCATCTGGCCACGGTTAAAGGTGAAACAAATGTACAATTCACCATTGGGAATACCACCTTTTCCTACCAAGTGCTGATTGCCAATATTGAAGAAGAGGTCATACTGGGTATGGACCTTATGAACAACTTTGGTTTTCGTTTGGACCTGGGACGTGGCGTACTAAATATCCAAAATGAAGAATTGATTCTTCACGGACGCAACGAGACAGCTGTACGCGTGGTCTTAGCCGAAGATACGGTTCTGCCTACCAGAAGTGAAGTGATGGTACAAGCCACAGCCAACGATCAATCCGGTAAAGGCCGCGTAATGATGCTAGAGCCACGCAATCACGATAAAGACTTAGGCCGGGGCATACTTATTGCCAAAGCCTTGATTAAATCCGACCAGATGATACCCGTACGCATGATGAATATCAACAGCTATGAAGTATCACTAAAGAAAGGTACCACCTTGGGACTTTGTTCACCAGTATCTTCCGTGGTGAGTCGGATTACTAACACAAGTAGTACTGACAATGGAATTCCGGAAAAACTTGCTGAGTTAATTAAAACCTCATGCAAGGATCTCACCGCATCCCAGCAAGGTCAAGTCGAAAGGCTTGTGCATCAATACCAGGATGTCTTTGAGACTGAGGACGGCCTCAAAGGAAAAACTGATATTGTCAGGCACCAGATAAATACCGGGAATGAGAAACCGATCCGACAGGCACCGCGGAGGTTACCATTGATGAAGCGTGACGAAGCCGAAGCCATCATCCGAGACATGGAACGTGACAAAGTAATTGAGCCCTCAAATAGCCCATGGGCATCACCAGTTGTCCTGGTAAAGAAGAAGGATGGGTCGACAAGATTTTGCGTCGATTACCGCCAGCTCAATAATGTCACCAAGAAGGATAGCTATCCTCTGCCCCGGATTGATGACACGTTGGACACTCTTGCCGGATCCAAAATGTTTTCTACCCTGGATCTGAAAAGTGGCTACTGGCAGGTTGAAGTAGCTCCAGAAGACCGCGAAAAAACAGCGTTCAGTATTGGAACCGGGCTGTATCAGTTTACAGTCATGCCTTTTGGCCTCTGTAACGCACCGGCTACTTTTGAACGTTTAATGGAGAATGTGCTGAAGGGGCTGTCGTGGAAAACCTGTCTCGTATATCTTGACGACATAATTGTAGTCGGAAGATCCTTCGAGGACCACTTAAGTAATCTCGCAGAAGTGTTTAAACGGTTGCGTAGCGCAAATCTAAAACTAAGCCCCAAGAAGTGCCACCTTTTTCAAGCAGAGGTCCATTACCTTGGCCACATAGTGTCCCGAGAAGGAGTTGCGGTGGATCCTGAAAAGACCCAAGCAGTTAACGAATGGCCAATACCAAAGGACAAGCACGAACTAAGAAGCTTTCTCGGCTTGTGCACTTATTATCGTCGATATGTGCTGGGATTCGCCAATATCGCTAAACCACTAACACGATTGACCGAAGAGGGCCGCCAGTTCAAGTGGGACGAAGAATGTCAGAACGCCTTCAAACTACTAAAGCAGTCTTTAGTCAGCGCACCCATACTGAACTACCCTTGCCTAGACGGTCAGTTCATACTAGACACAGATGCAAGTAACGTGGGCATCGGGGGTGTTCTTTCCCAAATACAAGAAGGACAGGAAAAAGTCATCAGCTACTTTAGCAAAGTATTGTCAAAACCAGAACGCAATTACTGTGTGACTCGACGAGAACTGCTAGCCATTGTGAAATCTGTAGAACACTATTCCAAATACTTGTATGGTAGACACTTCCTGCTACGAACCGACCATGCCGCTTTGAAATGGTTACTACAATTCAAAAATCCTGAGGGGCAAGTAGCAAGGTGGATAGAACGACTGCAGGAGTACGACTTCACGATAGAACACCGGGCTGGTAATAACCATCGAAACGCCGATGCTTTATCTAGAAGACCCTGCCCACCTGATTGCAAACACTGCCTACATGTTGAAGAGAAGGTAGCCTTGTTGGCTAGAACAACGATGGTCGACGACGATTGGACGCCAGACAATATTTGTCATGAGCAAGAGAACGATGATAATTTAAAGCTCATGAAGCAATGGAAAACGGCAAATCAAAGACCGACGTGGGAAGAAGTAGCGCCCCACACTCGTATCCTGAAAACCTACTGGTCACATTGGGACTCCATCATACTTAAAGATGGACTCCTAATGCGTGTCCTGGAAAATGAGGATGGTTCCCAAAGGCGGCAGCAATTAATCATTCCCAAAAGTAAAATTTCGGATGTTTTGCGCCAGTTACATGATGGAACCTCAGGGGGACACCTGGGAGTTAGAAAGACCACTGAGAAACTACGTCAACGTTTCTACTGGGTAGGTTGCCAGGAGGACGTAAAAAGTTGGTGCCGAAATTGCGTGATCTGCGCCTCCAGTAATGGACCACACCGAAAACGAAAAGCACCAATGCGGACGTACAACGTCGGCAGCCCATTCGAGCGCATCGCCATCGACATAGCAGGCCCTTTCCCAATTAGCGAACAGGGAAACCGTTATATTTTAGTAGCCATGGACTACTTTAGTAAATGGGTGGAGGCATACGCAATACCAAATCAAGAGGCTGTAGCCGAAGTATTGGTGAAGGAACTCTTCAGTCGATTCGGAGTACCATTAGAATTGCATTCTGACCAAGGACGTAACTTCGAGTCTGCCGTTTTTCAAGAGGTGTGTCGAATCCTCGAAATACGAAAAACCAGAACGACTGCATTACATCCGCAGTCCGACGGCATGGTCGAAAGGATGAACAGAACAATGGGGAAATACTTATCGAAAGTAGTCTCTAATCATCAGAGAGACTGGGATCAATATCTCCATTTGTTCTTAATGGCCTATCGATCAGCAGTCCATGAAACTACGGGGCAGACACCCGCCAGTATTATTTTTGGCCGCGAGTTACGGTTACCTTGCGATCTGAAATTCGGCTGCAAACCTGGCGAAGACCTGGCTGGGGACGGATATGTGGATAACCTCCGAAGGAAAATGGATGACATACACCATCAAGTTCGTGGGAATATTCAGATAGCCAGTGATCGGATGAAAGATAGCTATGACGTTAAAGCTAATGAAGGCGGTTATCAACCAAATGACCTAGTCTGGCTATATAACCCACGACGACGCCAAGGCTTCTCTCCAAAATTACAGAGATCATGGGACGGACCGTATATAGTCGTCAAAAGGATCAATGACGTCATCTACAGGATCCGAAAAACTCCCAATGGAAAACCTATGGTCATCCATTATAATCGTCTGGCACCTTTTTCCGGACGTAACGAGGAAGACAGTGATACACGGGAGGGTCGTGTTAGGAGGCTAAACGATGAGGAACCGAGCTTTGAATGTTTCATGTCTACGTCCTCATCAGGCCGCCGAGTAAGACATGGAGTCACCACCGAGGTCCAGCAGGATCTTTTTACCGTCCCAAGCGAATACGCCCTCGCACATTGCGTCGCAAAGGACTTGCGAATGTCAAGAGGAATTGCCTCGGTCTTTCGCAAGAAATATGGGGGAATCGACGAATTGAAATCACAATTACCCACTGTTGGAGGTACATTGTCCCTGCGTGAGTGGCGTCGGCAAATATATTACCTGGTGACGAAAGAATTGTCCCAGCAGAAACCTAGCTATCAAACGCTATGGGACTCCCTGTTGGTGCTGCGCGAGCTACTAGTGAAGGACGATGTGAAGAAACTCGCGATCCCAAAAATAGGCTGTGGCCTGGATGGACTCAACTGGAGGATAGTCTGCAACATGCTGGAAACAATTTTCCGAGACACCGGAATCGCCATCCTCGTTTGCTGTTATAATCCCATCCGAACGGCAAAAACGGAAAAAACGGTGGACTGCTACTTTTTCCAAACAGGACAGTGTAGACAAGGCCCAGCATGCCGATTCCGACACAACCCCGCAAGTGCTCTGGGACAGAACACTCCTAAGGGGGGGGCAGTGTTGCGAAATAAATATGAGAAGTTATAAAGAATGTGTAAACAACTTGTTTACATATTCAGAGGCAAACTACATCAAGCCTAGAAACGACTAGAACATTCTTTTCAGAAATCTAGAAAAGACTAGTAGCTTAAAGCAGACCTATATAAGCCACGCGTTGCTAGCAGCCAGCCAGTGTACGCCGAGATGTTATATTGAAAAGTGCTAAGTGAATACGAGCTATCGTTGTGCGGGCTTCGTTGACATAAATTGTTATATAAATTATATAGGCTAAACCGCTCGGCCGTTTGATATAAAATATTAAGTAATATTTATTCGTATTCTTGTATTAAACATTTAACCATTATTACTATTTATATTTATCCATTTATTATTATACGTATTATATCTTTAAATATATTTCTAGTTTTAGTTAATTTAAGTGTTGTGTTTATTTTTAACCAATTTCACCTAGTGCGAACTTTAAACACGTTACAATACTTTCAATATCAATTATCACTTTGGTGCAAAACTAACCTATCTTCATTATTATCAAGATATTTATGGAAAAAGTATCATAAGACGTATATTTTCATTACTATCTTTATCCCTATTTAATTCCGACTTATGCTAATTTATGTGAAAATATTCTCCATACAGTGGCGCAGCCAGGATTTTGTCTGGGGGGGGGGCAAGGCTCCCCCCCCCCAGGCAAAAAAAGCAAATACTAACCAGATTTCCACTTTATCTTACATGAATCGAATAATTAATAGTTTAAAATAATAAATGTTGGCTCAATATTTTGAAGTAAATAATTGTAGCGTTAGAAGTGACTTCTGAATATATGACTAAACGAATAAAAATTGTGCTAATTCTGCTAGCCCTGGGGGGGGGGGGGCATCGCCCCCCCCCTTGGTTGCGCCACTGTCCACATATAAACATTAACGAAAAGAAAACTTTACACCATTGTAACTCAAAATTGGAGACTCGTTTTGCACCCAGGTGACGATCTGTAGAGTTTAAAAAAATACTCACTTTATTAGAGTGAAAAAATGAAAATTTGAAGCTTGTGCAAGCCAAAAATTAACAGAATGCAACAACCAGTTTATTTCTGCAAATTTCTATGCTCAAGTCAGTTTACGAACATAATTTGCGCGTCTAAATAGACAATAAAATATATAAGAATTGTTCAAAATGCTGGAGGGCATTTTCTCTAGTGGATCAGCATTTGTAATTTTAAATTTTTGATAGATTTTGGTTTTGCTTTTTCTTTTACTATTGAAATAACTAATTGAAATAGGAAATAAGTTTATATAACTTTTTTTACTCTGCAACAAGTTGTAAATCACCTTGTAAGTTGTTATTAAAATGCTTGATTAATACAAAACAATGGAAGCTTTTAATGTCAAAAATATTCATTAATGATTTGCACAATGTTCAATGACTAAAAATTGATTACAGAGCATGATGAAATGAGCAAATTTTTGTACTTATTAAAACGATGAATAATGAATATTAAAAGATGAAATGAAATGAATTGGAATGAAGCCCTATTAATTTTACGGCAAATCAAATAACGAATGAAAATAAAGAACGCTTTAGAAAAAGTGCCACAACGGTAATGAGGAATTATGAGGAAAGAAATTATATTTGCTTTTCAATATGCCAGCTTAAGTGCTAGCTAAATTTTCACGAGCAGTACTCGATAAAAATGAGGATTAGCAATCTGTAGTTTAATTTGATGAATTTATTGCAATATTAAAAATTGTATTGTTAATATGATTTAAAAGAAGAATTTGTTCTAGAAAGTTTTTTTTTATTAACATTTATATTATTTTTATTATAATTTTGATAGCTTATTTTTTTAATTTTACTGGAAATTTTCCTTATTAAGAAGCATTATTTCCCTGAAAATAAGACTTAAAAAATGACCACTAAATAATATTTTTATTTAAAATAAACAGTTAAAACTTTTTATGAGCTATATTTTCAAGTAAGTTAGCAAACAAACAGTTAATAATTGTAAATATTTCAAAGATTATAAATTCATAAATTGGGCCGGAAAAGATACTTGGACCGGAAAAGATACTTAAGCCAGAGTAGATACTTGGGTTGGAGTAGATACTTGGGCCGAATAAGTATATATTCTACTTTAATTTTAATTTAATAAAATAATACAATTGTATCAATTTATAATATAATTACTAATCAACAAATTTTATTAAAATGTAGTGCAATAATTCATGCTGATAAACATAAGAATATTTTAAATGATTTAATTCAATAGAATAATTAAAACAGCTTATTAATTCATATTTAAAAAAATCGATACCAAAAAAACTAAAGCATTTTATTTATTTTTTACAGTTATATTGAAATTTTATAAAAATAGTTTCTTATTTTGATATATAAAATAATATAAATTATTTATATCAAAAACTATACAATTCAAAATAAAATAAAATTAAAAAAAATATATTTTGGTCAGTCCTTGATTTAATTATCTCTGTTTTCGTTGACTTTTTTCTTTTCTTATAACCTGCTACTGGTGATAAGACAAGTTTCAAGAGACTTACTATATATCTCTACAATTCTGCAAGTTCTATTGTATAACTAATTTAGAATACCTACCTGCATGGCCAAATGGTTTAAAGCATTAGTTAAATATATGGTTACATAGATACTTTAGTAATGTTTTTATAATTTAAATGACTTTCGCATAAAAAAAATCAATTAAACAAATTTACTGAAATAAAAATACATCAATAGCACCTCAACAAAAGAAATCTTATAAAGTCTATGATCCATATTATTACCAAAAAAAAAATTACATCTATCGTTGGTGCTCAAAATGTGAGAGAAAATTGTTTTTAATCCAAGCAATGTGGGCAAGCAATAAAATGAAATCTAGTAGTTTTTCTGAGAAAAATAGAACGAGATAATATTTTCCAATATTTTTCTCACATGCGAAAATTTCTAGAGGAAAAGTTATAGGTAATAGCAACCGTTTTCACAACTCAATTTAGTCAGAATATAACAACGCTTCAATGTGGACGATTCTAGAAGTATTGTTATTAAATGCAGACGGCCAAACATTGCTACAAATAAAGTTTATTTCCAATTTCTAACAAGAAATACGACTGCTTTTGTTTTCAGTGAACTGTTAGGTTAGGATTAATTATTGTTTCAGAGCTGGTTGTTGTTTCAGTGTTGAACTAAAAAAAGACTGTTTTGAAACTAAATTTTTATTATGATAAAGGATATACAAGAACTTAATGTAGTCTTAGATCACCGATTAGGATTTTAAATATATTAATAATTTGCTACTGATAATTGAAGTTTATAGTTTTCAAAATACATATTTACCTTTTTGTTTTTAATAAAATTTGATGATTCAGGATATTTATTATTTTGTTTATAAATTTTGATTATAGTGATTCATAATATATTTACAATATGAGACAACAATATTTGTTAATTTATTAAATAATTTGATTTTGTCTAACTTCTAGTTTAATAAATGTTTTGACAATTTCATTTTACTTACAATTTTATTTTTATTATTAGATATTTACTGATATTACAAGCGCAATTATAAGATCTACTCTACAAACATAAAATTTGATAGATAGAATCTATTTGCTGACAATTGACCATCGCAAATAATGTTAAAACATCAAAGAATGAATGAAGCAGATTAATACATATAATGGACTTGTTTGTTTTGTTATGGTTCAGTTACTGAACTGATTTTTATTTACTCATTTTGCATTTATTATTTCAAATTAAACAATAAATGAAAGATCATACTGTTTTGTAATAAAGATAAACGCCAAGTTAGCCAGTTGTTAAACAAGAATGTCGTAGCTAGAACGTTTTCTTTGTTTAATATTATATAAAGTTTTTCTAAAATTATTTTTATATAGTCAGAAAAATAGTGAATGATATTCTAAATCCATGACAAATATCTGAAATTTAACTGTGACTTTATTGAAAAATAACATGGATATCTTGCGAATTATCCTGTTTCCAAATCGAAATTATTTTCTAAATAACAATATAACATCGATTTTTATTTACTCATTTTGCATTTATTATTTCAAATTAAACAATAAATGAAAGATCATACTGTTTTGTAATAAAGATAAACGCCAAGTTAGCCAGTTGTTAAACAAGAATGTCGTAGCTAGAACGTTTTCTTTGTTTAATATTATATAAAGTTTTTCTAAAATTATTTTTATATAGTCAGAAAAATAGTGAATGATATTCTAAATCCATGACAAATATCTGAAATTTAACTGTGACTTTATTGAAAAATAACATGGATATCTTGCGAATTATCCTGTTTCCAAATCGAAATTATTTTCTAAATAACAATATAACATCGCTAATAAATACAAATTGAAATTCAAAAAACATGAAATAGACCACTAATTCTGCACTAGATAGCGAATGAAAAATATGGATAAACTGGTAAGTAGAAGAGACGTGATTATGGAGGGTATGAATGTGTTCGCTGAGCTTTTATTGCATCCATTTTGTCGACAGCAGAATAAGCAAAAGTATTCATGTTTGCTGCGGTCGCATCCATCTAGCCCCAATCCACGATTCATCATAGCGTCATCGAAACCACACGGTCCCAGACCGCATTCTCGTTTGATTGCGAAGCCATTCTTTTCTGCAAAAAGTTTCATCATTTTTAATTATTTATATTATAATACATACTTATTGTCTTTTTCATCAGATAAACAATGTATTGATCAAAAACAAGTTTTTATAAAAAAAATACTAAAATGTATCGAATTATTAGCAACAATAATAATTTTGCCGTTAGAAATCTGAAAAGTTGACAGCAATAATTATGCCTGTAGATTTTCAAATCGATATTTTTTTAGCAGTCGACTTAGATATTTTATAACAAACAACTGAGTAATTAATGGAAAATAGTTATTCAATTATATTCATTTTAATTTTACTGTAGAGTTCTGAAAGATTATTTCACTATGATATTTAAAATTAATATATAAATAATACTCCTAACAATGTTTACCATCTTTTGTAATGTGCGTAACGCATCTATCTTTTTCTGGTGGACATTGTTTCAAGTCATTTTCATTACATTCTTCATTCACTTTCTTCGTGCATTGGTAACATGTCAAATTATCTGCTAGTGAAACTGAAAACAAAAACAAAATCATCATATATTTTACTAAAAATTCAATTCAAAGTCAATTTTTACATAATTCAATATGAGCCTCAGTGTACTTGTATTATAAGCTATAAACCCTAGTAATAATAAACAGAGATTAACTAATTCGAGAATAAATTCAGATAAAGTTGATAATAGGTTATTTCTAGAATAACTACTTAATTGGAGAATAAAAATATTTGTTATTGTCAGGGAAAGTTTGACATTAAAAATAATGAGTAGATGGATTGGTATGATTGAGAGTGATTTGCTAAAATAAATATTTCCAAGTGATAAAAATAAAAGAGTATGCATGAGAGGTATCATGGATGTAGGTGAAGCGAAAGTTGCTTGCTTAAATAGAAATGTTTGACGAAAAGTAATTTCTACTTGAATGAAAAAAGGTTGTGCCACATCTTTATAGGCATATGGCGTAATTGTGTATGTATGTACAAAAAATAATAACAATTTATAATAATTTAAATTAGCATATAATCATAATGCATGTATTGTGGATGAAGCGAAAGTTGCTTGTTTGGATAGGAATGTTTGGAGGCGACTGATTTCGGGATGATAAAAAGAGTTTGTGCCACACCCTTTTGATTACATGGCGTGATTGTGTATGCATGTATTGATGGTACACGTGTAATAAAAATTATAAATACATTTTTGTGTAAAATAACCCATAAAATATACTCCTATAATAGGTACATGAATAAGAATTTTTTTTTTAAATCAAAATTAAATAATTTAGTATAGAGATTTTTATTATTTTCTGAACTAGTGTTACTACAATGTAAATTAAATTTGAATTTTTTGCTGTGGAAAGTATAAAAAAGAAACAGAAACATTTATACTGAGTAAAATAAAAAAAAAACATAGACGAACGATTGGAAAACGGTAGAGAACTGATAGAGATAATAAATTAAATTTTCTTTCTATCAGATACAGTCTATGATATTATTTGACAACTGTTACCAATAATATCTAGAAAAACAGAAACTTCCTCTTTTTATAAATATTTTTTACGATAACTGTACATTTACTTTTTATTAAAATGTTTTTAATAATTGTCAAAATATAAAAGTTATGTAATATTTGTCGTTGGTATTTAATTTCTTGATGATGATTCATGTTTAATGAATCAAAACGTCCAATTTTAATTAAAATATTACAAAACTTAAAATACATAACCATACATAACCAAAAGTAATTATTATAACTATATCCATCATGTAATATAGAATCATGTTTTGAAAGCAATGTAATATGTTAATACATAAACATAAGATATATATATATATATATACTGGGTGTCCCATTTTAATCCGCCACCTGCAATAACTTTAAAATCGTGCATCGGACAAAAAAATGTTACGGATAAAAAGTAAATGGTTTCGAGGGGGACATCTGATGCAGAGACCCTTGTTCCCTCCGGACCCCCTGGGGGGCGGTAAAGGGGGGCAACTTTGAATTCTTAAATGGAACACCCTATTTTTTATTGTAGATTCTGATAGGCCATTAAAAAGTATGCAAATTTTATTTTACGACTTTTTGTTTATCTTTGATAGATGGCGCTGCAAACAGAATTTTTTTTCTCAGTTTATCAGTTTTCAATTTGAAAAAAAAGGTGTAACTAAGTACGATATTCAAGTTCTTTTCAATTCTTTGGGTAGAGGGGGGGGCAAGGGTCACTGAATCAGATATCCCCTCGAAACCATTAGCTTAAAGTTATACCCCTCGAAACCATTAACTTAAAGTTAATGGGTTTGAGGAAGATATTTGATGCAGTGACCCTTGTCCCCCCCTCTTCCCAAAGAACTGAAAAAATCTTGAATATCGTATTTAGTTACACTTTTTTTTCAAATTGAAGATTGATAAACTGAGAAAAAAAATGCTGTTTGCAGCGCCATCTATCAAAGATAAAAAAAAATCTTAAAATAAAATTTACATACTTTTTAATGGCCTATCAGAATCTACAATAAAAAATAGGGTGTTCCATTTAAGATTTCAAAGTTGCCCCCCTTTCCTGCCCCCCAGGGGGTCCAGAGGGAGCAAGGGTCTTTGCATCAGATGTCCCCCTCGAAACCATTTACTTTTTATCCGAAACATTTTTTTGTCCGATGCACGATTTTAAAGTTATTGCAGGTGGCGGATTAAAATGGGACACCCAGTATATACAGGGTGATTTATTAGTAATTGGAAATATTTTAACTGGAGTATCCTGGGATCAGAATATGAAGATTTAACGCAAATCACATAGATAAAATGTGGCTCCTTACTGAGCTACAGGGTGTTTTATTTAAAAATTTAAAAACGATTTTTGCCCAGTACTTTAAAACTATTAGATGTATTCTTATCATACTTGGCAGAAAGTGTAGGTACCATACACCATACTAAATTATGTTAAATAAAAGTTTTTGGCTACTGCCAGTGGCGTACAACAGGGGCAAATGAGAGATTGATCCTTCCTAAATTCTACGCCACTGGCGGAATTGTCATTTTAGCACAATTTTTCGATTCTCCAATACTTTCTGTGTAAAAAATGTACTCTTCCTTCGTAACGATAAAGTCACTATTTTTCGAGATATTTAAAGTTAAACATAGGCTGCACTCTTGGGATTTTTTCAAAATTTGCTCGAAAATATCTGAAAAAATTCAGTAAAATAGAAAAAAAAATAGCTACATAATAACTAAGTAACTTTTTTTTCTAACTCATTCTGGTTTAGCTGGAAAAATTATTGAAAATTAATATTTTAATTTTTATTTTCAATAATTTTAATATATATATTATATCTGTGTCCAATTTCTACAATAAACACCACCTTGAGCGCTCAGAAAATATGCAAAGTTTGGAAATTTTTTATGGAATAATGGAATACATATATGTATAAAAATATTCCGCGTTCTTTAATATGTTATTATTGTTAATATGTTAGTATTGTATTGGTGTAGATTAATTTGAGTTGTTAAATTATTTTTTATATTACGAATAAACAAAATAGCTATAGGTTTAAGTTCTGTATTAATATTTATTGATAATCGATGTTTCGACGAACTCAACGTCCGTCGTCATCAGGAAAACTGATATATCAGTTTTCAGTATACATATATTCATTCTTGAAGATGTATTTACAAGATGGTAGTTTGCCAAGCAAAAATATATTCCTAATTACTCGTTTGCAGAAGGAACATAAACAAAATAAATCTATTGTTTATAAATATTGTCAAAAAATATTAAAATGATTTTGAAATATTTTAGAAGAGATATTAATATTTTAAACAAAAGTTATAATTTTTAGTTTGTAAATTTTTCAAAAACAATTAAAGATCAGTATGTACCAAAAATTCGTTTAAAAAATAAAACAAGGCAAATAAATCATTCTGTACATATTTTTCTAAACTCTAATACTACAAAGGTATTGATATATTTTTACAAAAAAAAGGAAAAAACAGATTATATAAAAAATCCAGATATTGTTATTTTTCGAACAACGGAACAGCCATACATCAAAGCATTAAAATATCTGTAATCATTCAACAAATTCTTGCTTGTTTATTTTCTTTTCTTTACATCAGAAAAATAAATAAAATATTTTACAATAATGAAAACGTGTTATGTTGGAATGAAATATGTAATAAAACAAAACAACATCGTCTATATTCACTCAAGCTTATTCAACACTCATATATGTACATACTCATATTCAGTGCACATACGTTTTATTTAATAAAATAGAATAATACGAACTAAAGAGCAAGAGAGAAACAGAGAAACAACGCTATTTCTTGACTCGTTTGTAAATGCGATTCATGCATTTTCCGTTTATTTACTGTGCAAATTTCCTTTAGCCCCCAGGAATCGGTGTTTGATAGTAGCGCCATCAATGCATACAGCGGCCAAGTGAAATACTAACTGATATATACTCTAGCAATGCCGTCTGTGTTGTACCACTAACGGAAAGTTATTTGCTAACAAAACTTTCCCGTTAAAACATCAATTCGCTTTAAGCTATTTAGTTAAATGAAACAGATATTAATTTCACTTAACTTATTATAAGATTTGAATAAATAAATTTGTAAATCATTTTGCACTTTGTCCTATTACTGGACAATTTTATATATAGAAAATATATAAAAAAAACCTTTTTAAAAACCACGCTTATATTTAAATTCACT